>CM061542.1:9312273-10664042 GCA_030864215.1 Capsicum pubescens
AGTAATCGCTTCAAGAGGAAATCCTTGTCTTAGTTGAGATGTAACAGTCCGTAGCATTCTCGACTCAATACCACTCTTAGTTGCACGTATAGAGAGCTTATAACCTGAAAACTTTTCTAATGGTTAAAAGATTTAGTCATATTTATGAGCTCTTAACTTCCATGATTTTAAATTGATCTTCTCGACCCCAAGGCATAAGTTTTTGTGTTAATTAATGTTCAGAAGTGTAAAGGGGTGGTTCGGGTAAAGTTTTAGATTTTTCGGACCACGTTTGAGATGCGTTTAAGTAAGGAAACCAGTGGATCAATGCGATATCGGCTCGCCGCATCGGTAATTGCGTTGGCAAAACTAGTGTCTCAACTCAATCTCGATGTGTCGCGTCTCCTATCGCGTCGGGTGCCTAGTTTATCTTACCAATTTTTTCAAATCTAGGAGGGGAATCCCATCTCTTTCCCCCATTTTGTCTTGATATATGCACCAATATTTCTCCCTGTGCTCTGTCCTAAGAATTCATGTTGTATTTTGTTTTCCGAATGACTCTTTACTTCTAATCCAGAGACTTGTTATATCGACCACCTTGTGGTTATTCTATCATATCTTCATTTCATGTCCTTTCTTGAGCAGTGCAATGAGTAGAAGTTATGGTTTAATGGTGTTATTTCCATTCTTGACAATTATGCTCGAGTCTCTTAATGACCCTTCGTATGATAGTATAATGGTGGTTGTAGAAAAGTGGTGATGTGTTAGGTAGAGGAGTAGATGTGCTTGAAGGTTAAAAATTTGATGTGATTGTTGAGCTGAGGTTATAGGTGAAAAGGAAAAAGAAGGAGGTGAACTTTTGTTGTGTGAATTAGCTAAGAAGGAGGAATTTGGTGAAAAATATTTGTAGAGTGATTGAAATTGTTGGTCTTGGTGTGCAAATCCATGAAGTTGGTGTAGTTGATTAGTCTTGAATGTTGTGACTGTTGAAAACATAAATCTGTGTGCTATGTGGTTAGTACCCTCTTAATTAAAAACCTAAGAGTGTTTGATGATATTGATGAGGTGAAGAATTTCTTAAAGGGATTTATAGTACAGGGTCCTGTAGCTTAAGTTACCACCTTGTTACTCCGAGTTAGGCTTCAACATAAAAAGCTCTTTGTACTGAGGCTCAAACTCTTGTGGTTAGATGTGTGATGGAAGAATTGTAAGTTGGAAGTGATGAAGTGTGTTGTTTGTTGTTTGGACATGGATGAGTAGTGTTTCAAAGTGCAATATCTATTTCATTGTATCATGAGAGATGGAGAATGATTCTATCCCTACCTTCCATGAAAAATCTTCTATCATTATTAGTACCAATATAAATTCGGTCTATGATCACCAAATAAATCCCAGCCTTATGTTTGGAAGATTATTATGCATAGAGCTCATGTGCAAGATCATCTCTATGTAAAGTCTCATTATATCATGTTTCGTGCTTACAAGTTTCGCTAGGGGTTATCATGAAGATTGTTTGCTAGCATTCCATATTTTTTCGAGGAAAAATGTTTAATGTGAGACTACGCTCTTTATTCTACACTTTTAGTACTTCAACAAGTCCCTACCCATCATTCGGGGACGAATGATCCCAAGGGGGAGATAATGTAACACCCCGCATTTTGGGCTAGAACGTAAACCATTATTCTTTAACATAGAGGTTGCAAAATTCATGAATCCTATGCAAAGTTAGTGTGTAATCAATTATGTAGTGTGTGAATCTAGTTGAGCATGAATTGAGATCATAGAAGTCCCTTAACTCAAAGACGGGTTGAAAACTTTCCTATCGTTTAAGTTTTAGTAAACGTTGAAACTTGGCTCAAATTTAATCGATCATAAATCATTATATACGATGAACTGGGTGGTGTACTATATATCAAATGAAATATCTTCAAATTAGCTTTCCATCGATACCAAATTTGCTGAAAACGGACACTCGGTGAAGAAGTTAGAGCATTTTTACTCTAAGCATTCCCGTTTGAGTGGCCACCGCATCGCGATGAGCCTTAAATTGACAATTGTCAATCCCAGTAGCTCATCACGATTTCCAGCGTGTCACGGTGAAGCCTTATACGGTGTTCTAGTCCTGAATATTAAATTCTGAGGTCAAACTAGACATTTCCCATGGCCCCAAACCCATCCAAACACGGGATTTAATCCCAAATACACCTAAATACATACACTTTCACCAAAATTCATCAAGAACACTCTTTAGAGTTTCAAACAAGAATCCTAAATAATTCAAGATTCAACCGTGAGTTTTTGAAGATAATTAGAGATTTGGAATCCCCAATCCGTAAGCTTCAAGAATCATTCCTTATTCTCCGAAATAGAGGTAAGTGGGGTTGTCCTAAATTTCATGGGCATGTTTTCAAAAAGGAATTTACGCAAGACTTTAAATTTATACAAGTATATATATGTTTTTACAAATGGGGGTTTTCAATTGATACAAATAACATGTTTTGATATATAATTTTGAAAGAATTATTGAGATATCATGGGGTTGTTTGTTTGAATGTATTTAAATGGTTGAATTGTGAACATGTGACCTGAAATTTCAAAAGGGTGCGATGTACATGAGTTGTGAATTTTCTAAATTCCCCATGGTAATGTTTATACCCCATATTATACTAGTGTTAAACCATTGAGAGCATGATTTTTGCAATTGATATGACATTACTCATAAATGATTAAACTTCTTGAATAATTGCATGTTGAGAACCATGGTGTATGTGTTTTAATGGTGTGAAAGTCATACATATGTGCATGTGGTAAATTGTATGAGAAGTTGGAAAGTTGATGTGATATTGATGACTTGCAAGTCAGGCATGACGATACCCTGCAGAGTATGACATGTGATTGATTAAAATAAGTTTCATGCATTGATTTTGTGAGATAGGTGGTTATCCGAAGACAGCAAGAGTCAAATGACTCTACACTTGAAACCGTGTTTGCCGACTCGGGAACTTGGTACCCTGCTGTGTGATCTTGTGTACCTGACATTATGTCATCCCAAATTGGGACTATGGTTAGGATCCCTACTTTGTGATCTTGTGCACTACTGTACTTGATTGGTTTGAGACACCCTGCTGTGTGATCTTGTGTGTCTTTCCCTCACTTATACTCTAATCTCGGCGGCAACCGAGATTTGACAGTTGGTGAAAATATGAAATTGTAGGGTGTACCACCTAACTCAGATGTGTTGCATTGTTGTTGAAAAATCAGTATACTATGCCCATGTATTTTCAAAATCATTTTGCAATAATGTGTTTTATAACAACTCTCATTTAGTTTATATAAAAATCTCTACTTTGTTTTGGATTACTCTGCGTACCAGTACTTTGTATTGACCCCCTTCCCTCCCAGGTTCGGAGGCACAGTCTAGGGGTCCAGATAATCAGTAGATTCTTCAGACAGATTCGCAGAGTAAAGTGGTGAGCCTTCTATATTCTTGAAGTCTTGATGTCTGGTAGTTTATTTATCATTTACTAGTTTTGGGTCTACTGGGGGCCTTGTCCCAATTTTCAGATAGTTGTTTGTTTTAGTCATGTAGTAGAGATTTCGCAGACGGTTTTCATATGTCGATAGATGTTGTGGGACATTATTTCCCATTATTGATTTCATTAGACTCGTGACCATGTTTCCATAATATTGTGTATCTTCCTCATTTCTTTTTATCATATGAATTATGTGCATAATTACCAGATAGATAGGAGTGTTTCGAGCCTTCATGGTTCGGAATGCTCATCACGGACAGGGCCCCATTTCGGGTCGTGACAGGGTTCCACACGATAACATGGGAAATGAGCTAGTGACACCCTTGGCCGAGAGCTCCAAACAAGTGGACTGCCGTGGCATACACCGAGGTATAATAGCTACACTCTACACTTCCTTAGGCTTGAAATGTTGTGATAAGGATATTAGTATCCAATGTGAAGCAGCTTCGGGTTTACATAGTGTAGAAAAGTATGAATCCTTCCTTGGTAGTTCTCTTGTTGCATATGTTGGTCAATTTGCTCTTAAGGATAGTTCACTACTTTATCATGTGAGTGGTGTGATTCAAAATCCTTAAGTTAGTGTTCATTCTTGTAATGTTGACCATGATATTGGACCTAATCCTTTGAGCTTATGTGATGCAAACCGTGCTACTAGTTTTGCTCATGGTAACCATATGCTTGGAAAACTTTTGAATAAAGGTGTGCTTGCTCTTAAGAGAAGACTTCTAGGCCACAACTCTTTAGTCGTGGATGATAGCCTAGTAAAAGGATTGGTTAATCTCGGCTTATACCCTTGGTTACACCATCCCTTTGATCCCGGAACACTAGTGGGTTGGAAAAGGAGTTGCCTCGGTTTATGCTTATCATTCCTTGATGATTATCTTATCCCTATCCTTTGTAATTTTCAAAATACGTGTTTCATGGTAAAAATAAAGGATTGCTGGTTGAATATTAAAAGTGTACTCCCTCGGCAAGATGTCTTCAAACTTGATTCCTTTCTATACTACCTCTTTACCTATGATGATTACCATGCTAATTTCGAATTTGTATTGTGTAGTGGTAGGAAGTTTGGTGGCTGGTTTTCTTGTTTGTATGATGGTAATATGTGGTTGAGGTGGATATTAAGATCAATAGTGGCACTATATTTGATGTGGTCCTTTGTAGAGGTAATGAAACAAATGTATCTTATGGTTCCTAAGATAAAGGTAGTCTTACCTTTTGGGTATAGTAAAGCCATTAAGACCATTGTAGTATCCTTATCTCATGATATTTGCTAAAGCCACTTCCTTTGTGCCATTCATGCTAAGCTTTTCATGTCACACACAAAGGATCCGTGGGTATATTCCAAATGTGAACAACCTTGGCTTGATGACATATGTGATAGTTTCGGATTGCACTCCTCTTTCCTTGATGTTTATCTTAGCCATGTCCTTTGTGATGTTTGTGGTACGTGTTTCATGATCATAACAAAGGATTGTTGGTTGTATTCCAAAAGTGTACCCCCTTGACATGTCTATATAATTTGTGGTACTAATGCTAACCCTCCTATCATGAGGATTGTGTGCTTGTTTTCCCTTTCTCTGGTTTTGCAAGGTGCGAATTTGAGGACAAATTCCTTTCAAGATGGAGAGGATGATACGGATATCATGGGCTCGAGACCAAGCTCGGGAACTACAAAGACTTCAAGACATGTTTATAAAAATGGACGTATTGGAGCATGTATTGGAGCCGCCCAAAGGAGTATATGCATTGACATGTGAGGAATTTCCTTAGGTGTTACAAAACACACCAAAGCTGTCCACTTTTGCATCCCAAACCCGCCCCTTTCTTTAAGGGTAGAAGGGTCCTTTCCTCATGACTTTTGTAATAGACTATTTATAGGATCCTTTTAGTCTTTCTCTCCTTAGTTAGCTTATTTTGAATGAAGATTGTAACATTAAAATGCCATTTTCCTCTCAAGAAGAGACTAGACCACCGACTTTGAACATCACAAGTGAAAGGTTCCACTTGTGTTGTGAAACGGGTAGAACGTGAGTGCTTGAGTGAACCGAGTTCCTCTTGTGTTCGTGTAAGAACTTGGTTCTTGTTAATGTGATTTGTAGATATTTTAGAGTTTGATACACTCTTTAGTTGCTATATTTCGTATTCTCTTTGTGTCAAGTTATCTATCTTCTTTATCTTTCAAGTTTGTGTTTGTTGTTTCCTCTTGGTGTCTTGTATGTGTGGACTGTTTTTGCGAGATTGCAGACTGTTTTGTGCTCATTTAGATGCCGTTTGGTATCATGGTGTGTTTATGAATTCCACTTTGCAATCATTTCTTGGGAACAAAGGTCTGTGTGGAGTGCACATATTGGAGGTTCCTGCTTGCACTATTCCTGGACTACAATCAAAGTCTAAGGAGCTAGTGCTAAAGGTTGTTATTCCAGTGGTTATTTCATTCTTTCTGATATTCTTATCGGTTTCAATTTGGATAATCAAACGGCAGAAGAAAGTAAAGTCCAAAGATGTGGAAAAGGTACCTGATATCAGGACTCATCAATTAGTTTCTTATCTCGAGATTCAGCGAGCGACAAATTATTTTGATGAGTCAAATTTAATTGGTGTCGGAAGTTCTGGTACTGTGTACAAAGGCACATTATCTAGTGGAATTGTGGTAGCCATAAAGATTCTGGATTTGGAATATGATGAGGTATGCAAGAGGTTTGATACTGAATGTGAAGTGATGAGAAATGTTAGGCATAGAAATCTTGTGCCCGTGATCACAACTTGTTCTAGTGACTATATAAGGGCCTTTGTTCTGTAATATATGTCTAACGGGAGCCTTGAATATTGGTTGTACAGAGAAGACTGCCAATTGAACCTTCTTCAAAGAGTAACTGTAATGCTTGATGCGGCTATGGGAATTGAATATCTACATCATGGTCATATCACTACAATAGCTCATTGTGACCTAAAGCCAGACAACATTCTTTTGGATGAAGATATGGTGGCTCATGTTGGTGATTTTGGCATATCTAAAATTTTAGCTGTAAGCAAGTCCATGGCATATACTGAGACATTGGGCACTCTTGGTTACATCGCACAAGGTAAATAATATCCACTTTCTTTGGTTTTCGCTTATCATAATTTGGCGTCTCCAAATTCTTGCAGTAAAAAAAGCAAGTCTCTATTTGTACATAATTGGTACTATATTTCAATTAACTTTCTTTCCTTTCATTCTTTTCAAAGAATATGGATCGGAGGGAATAGTGTCCACTAATGGTGATGTTTATAGTTACGGCATCATGTTGATGGAGGTTTTGACCAAAAGAAGGCCAACAGATGAAGACATATGCAATGAAAATCTTGATTTGAGGAAATGGATAACACAATCATTTTCAGGGACTATGTTGGACGTTGTGGATGCCAATCTTTTTCCCGAGGAAGAACAAATCACTTCAAAAAGTGAAATATGCATAGCCTCGATGATAGAGTTGGCTTTAGACTCCACAAAGGAAACACCAGAATCAAGAATAACCATGAAAGACGTAGCCAAGAGGCTTAACAAAATCAAGAACACATTTCTGAAAAAATAGGAGTTAGCATCTCTTCCAGTGGTGTTGTTTCGGAGCTGCAAGTTAATATGTTACTTTTGTTTACCTGGTTTCTTTAGTAAAGTCGTCAAATACTAGTTTTTTAGAGTCATGTACTGTTTCGCTCGTTTACTTTACTTTTTGTGATTTCAGATGTGAGCGGTATGGAAGTGTTCAGCTGCACTATTTTACTTTCTGTTTGCAAGTTTTAGTGGTTCCATATACCGGCCTGTAATTTTGGTATCCAGTTAACTTGGAAACACAAATTTTTTATATTTACTTTTATACTATATTAACAAACCTAATCAGACAGACAAACTGTTACTTTTGCAAGTTAAAATGTGAAGTTATTACCCAAATACCTACAAAAGGTTGTCTGTCACGTCCTGAGTCGAGGCCGTAGACGTGTCACTCACCCGATAGTATTACTAGTACGAGCGAACGTTCTGTCATATCACATGAGCAAAAAACTAACATAATGAATAGAGAGGAAACAGTATAAAATAAGATTTCTTAACGAGTGATACGCTACAAACCTGGATGTATCAAAAACAGCCACCAAAAACAATACACAACACAATACAAAACCGAAACAAGTTGGAAACAAGTCCAAAAACCGAGAATGCTACACAATGGTGAGATAATAACGTGTATATCCACACCAAAACAGCAACAACACTACAATAATATGATAAGAACAAGAATACAATAACAATATTATAGAACAACAAACACACTGCTACAAGAACACAAAAACAACACTACATGATTACAATGAACCAAAGGTATAGATAGATAGACCACTGGTTGGTATAATCTTAAGAACCCAAGATCTTATTCCACTCTTGCACCCTGAACACCACACACAACAAACACCTATCTCTTACGTGACACAATATTGTATTCCACCTCTCAAGCATTGACGTTTCCAAGCAATACTCAATCACTAGTGATTCCACATTATCTCTTGACTTAGTTTCGGTTGTGGTGCCTCCAAAGGGAGAGGACTTGTGTTCTTATGACTTACAACATTATCCAAAAACTAACTAGAGAAGCCCTAACATGTTCCTTATATAGATATTACAAAATGTAAGACTAAAGTGTCCATAATACCCCTCAAGGGTGAGGCGCCTATCAAGTGTAATAAGTGGACTGTTTTTGGTGTGTTTTGGCCATCTTTTACACTAAAATTGCACACACCAAGTATCGGGTCCAAACGCACTCTCATAAGTTCCATAGCCATGATTATTCTCGTATCATCCTCTCCATCTTAAGAGAAATTTGACCACAAACTCATGGCTTCACCTCGTTCAAAGACCACTTCAAAAGGAATCACTCAAAACAATATGCACATGAAGAAACCGAGAGCTCAATAACAATAAGTCTCGGCCAATCATCTTTATTTTGAATCTTGGCTTCCTATCCATCTTGAGATTTACCTTCAATCGCATTCGACTCAAGTCTCCTACCATCAAACAAGAATTGCTGTTGACCCCATATCCTTCTTGTTCCTTTCTACCATTCTCCTCTACATGGACATGTCGGCTTTGGTGAAATGGAGCTTCGGTTGATAGGCTTGATTTGGTCAAGTGGGGTTTTGGTTGTGGATCTTGGAGGGGAGGGATTTAGCTTCCAAGTCCTTCTTGTTGTAATTGATCAATTGAGGGGGAAGTGAATTAATTAGGTCTCGGGTTTGAGGAGATTTGGTGGCTTGGCTTATGTCTATGTCATTTTGTGGTGGTCTTGGAGGATTGATCATTGGATGTAAAGTTTGGGAGTAGAAACACAAGAGTTCCTTCTACTCTCCACTAGATCTACCCTTTCAAGTATAGTAGACATATCCGAGACCAATTTTCAAGACCCGCATTCAGCTTAGCTATTTCTCGGGCAATAGCATCAAGGTTGGCCAAAATGGTGTCCATTATGGCCAAGGAGATACCTACAAAACATAAAACACGTTAGTTGTACAAAATATCCTCACTCTCTCTTTTTATTTCATGTCTCTTGGATCCCTCGATCTCGATCTCACAAGTGTTGTAATCTTGCTTGTATTCTGTTCTTAAGAGGTGGACCAATATTACAATGACTAGACAAGACTAAGACACACAAAGAAACGTAGACACGAAGAATGGGTTTCAAAACTAACTTACAATCTAGTACTAGCTTGTAAGTTAGTAATGGAATCAACAAATGAGACTAAAGAAACATCAAATTAGAAACCAATAATCCATGTTTGAGCTCAAATTAATGTGTGAAAAGTATACTTGGTGACGTATCACCCTTCAATTGTCCGAGGTTTCAACAAATTTTAATTATCAATTTTGATATTTTGGGTCCTTCACAATTTGGAATTGATGAAATTAAAATTGGAGGGAAAGTTCAAGTCTTAGAATCTTCTTAAAATTCAACCTTCAAAAGGTGTGACTTGAATTGTACTATTCCCCACAAAACAAGGTCCTTGAATTAGGGAAAAGTGGTTGAAAAGTTGTCGTCAACTCAAAAAGTGACGTGAGCTAGTCCTTTCACCATCAAGTCTTCCAACATTGTCTTTAACCTTTTTAGATCTATTAGGTACTTTAAGTTGGTCAAGTTATGAGAGTGGGTCAATAACAACAAGAACACAGCAACAATTTTTCAAGAAAAATAACAATATCAACAACGTTCCAGTCCAAGTCTACAACAATATCACCATACAGCCAAGGACAACCACATCAAGATTCGGCCATCTTCAAGTTCACATCAATAATGTCATTATTTTAAGATCAAACTTGAGATCTAGACACTTGTAGTGTTGGTGAGAAAGAAACCAACACTTGAAACACTCTAAATAAACAAAATAACTACCAAATCTAGACACACAAACAAGTTTTTTGGTCAAAACAACAACAAGATCCAGATTCGGCCAAGAACACAAGAACACTTTTTTTTATTTTTTTATTTTTCAACTTTCAAGCCCAAGATTGATCTTGTTAGGACAAAATCAAAGATTACTATGATACCAAATAATTCACTACAAACTTGTATGTATCAAAAACAGCCACCAAAAACAACACACAACTTAATACAAAACCGAGACAAGTTGGAAACAAGTCCAAAAACCGAGAATGCAACACAATGGTGAGATAATAACGTGTATATCCACACCAAAACAGAAAAAACACTAAAGTAACATGATGAACAACAAGAATACAATAAAAATATTATAGAACAACAAACATACTGCTAAAAGAACACAAGAACAACACTACATGGTTACAATGAAACAAAGGGATAGATAGATAGACAAATGGTTGGTATAATCTTAAGAAACCAAGATCTTATTCCACTCTTGAAACCTTAACACCACACACAACAAATACCTATCTCTTATGTGACACAAGATCGGATTCCACCTCTCAAGCATCAACATTTCCAAGCAATACTCAATCACTAGTGATTCCACACTAGCTCTTGACCTAGTTTCGATTGTGGTGCCTCCAAAGGGAGAGGACTTGTGCTCTTATGACTTACAACATTATCCAAAAACTAACTATAGAAGCCCTAACATGTTCCTTATATATCTATTACAAAATGGAAGACTAAAATATCCATAATACCCCTCAAGGGTGAGGCGCCTATCAAGTGTAATAAGTGAACTATTTTTGGTGTGTTTTGGCCATCTTTTATACTAAAATTGAACACACCAAGTCTCAAATCAAAACACACTCTCATAAGTTCCATATCCGTGATAATTCTCGTATCACCCAGGTAGAAAGGAGGCTCACCAATTGCAGAAAATGACAATCCTAATGATGCGCCTGATCACAAACTTGAGATCCAGAACCTTGTAATGCCTCGAGTCTATACTATGGACGCTACATGGTGCTTACGACCCCAAAGGACCATAAGCTAGCTCTTGACTGATATCTACTGTGAGCACTGAAACATGATACTGTAATAAATGCGGAAAATAGTCTAAAATGCCATAAGGTTCAAAATCTGTAAATGTTGATAAAATATATTATCTATGATAACAATCTATAAAAATGAACACTGTCTAAAAGCTAGTCTAAAAAGCCTCTAATTTGAAACTTTCTGAAAGTGGAGTTGTTGGTACAATCCCCCAACTAACTCCATTTACTAAAATACTGAGTCTACTGAAATAATGAAATAAAAGAATATCCTCGAATAATGAGGACTCACTGCTAATATGCTGCTACTGGCTGAATCTGAATCTATCTATGTGCGGTCGGGAACCTGGCGTTCAAACCTATGATATGAGACATCATAGCGCAAAGAAAGAGTATGCATCAGTACTTGGAATGTACTGGTATGCTATATGAGGTAAGGCTGAATGCAAGGGTTCATATGCATGAACAATAACTGACTGTATGATATAAAGTAACTAAACATGAGAGTACATGTATAACTGGTACTTTTGTAAATACTGAGTATGCACTAATGTGCATATAAATAAATACTGTGACTAAGCTTGTCTGAAGCTAAGTCCTGAAATCTAAAACTGAGTAACTGATAACTGAGTTACTGATACTAATTGACTGTATCTGACAATCCTGATTCTGTAGAACTGAACTGAGTTCTATTCTGAAGATTGAGACTGAGAATGTGGGAGGTAATCATCTAACCGACATGCCCCAAATTTAAAACACCTCATCAACCCTCAACTAGTAGGTTTGATGTCTCAACCTACACTAGCTACGTAGTTCTAGAATGTAAGGATTGCATCTAAGGATCTTACCCTCTACCGGCAGGTGAGCCCTCATCCTTGGGTTCACTCGGTGCTAAATCCTACTCCCAACTGAGTATACTGAACTGGACTAGACTGATACTGAGCTTACTGAGTTTTCCTGAGTTCGGTAACTAACTAAGTTCTACTGAGTTCTGTAACTGACTGAGAGTACTACTGATCGTGACATGACTGAGATTCTATAACTGACACTGGATCTAGACACACAGCTAAATTATTGGGTATTAAATACTCTCAGTACTTGATAGCATGAAAAATAAAGCATAATATACTCTTGAAAATCATAACAATGTATACTTGTCCATAGTTCACTCATAGAGGCATTTAATCAAACACTTTTAATGCATCTACTTATACATGAATAGGGAATACATGTTATCATGTTATAATGGCACTATCTCATTAACATAGGCATTTTATCAAACACATGGGGAGCATGATTAGGTTATACAATAATCAAAACATATAGTTATCATGGCTACATCAAACAACTTGCAAGTTGAAGGGTTTATCATGAAGATCATGTAATTCAACACATACAATGATTAATTTCATAAAAGCATATAATTTAATCAGGGACTAAAACCCAATAATAACATGAACATTAATTCAATTCAATTCAAGCATGAAAGTTCATAATTCAACAATCTTGTATTTTGAAAACAGATTCGTGGACTCTATGGGTAAAAAGAATCCATAGATGAACACCTAACATACCTTGGATTGTTAATTCTTGAAGGTTCTTGGAGAGACTCTTGATTTTTGCTCTTATTTCTTGAAGCTGGGGTTTAGCCTCTTTTGAGAGAGAATGACTTAATCTTTGAATAAAGTGAATAAATGATGAGATAGTGGGTTATTTAGGGGTAACTTTCATGTTTAGACTGATTAGGGCCGTGGAAAAATATCCATTTATCCTTGAGAACGACTTAAAAATTTGTACTAAAAAACTCAATTTTGTGCCTTGGCGCTACGCGCTGCTATCACGCCAAGCCACTGAAAAATGACAACTGGGAATGTGGTTGGTGGCGCGACACGGTGGAATCACGTTGCAATACTAGATGGGACCTGGAAGCTCGACGCGATGCGGTACAATCGCGTTGGCTCACTAGAAATTGACAAATGTAAAAATAAGCTTTTGCGCGACGTGCCAGTATCGCGGTACCTTACTAAAAACTGACAATTGTCATTTTGACTTACTCCACGATGCGCTACTGGCCTGAATGATGGTGTTTAACGACTAAAACTTAAAATAGCCATAACTTCTTACCCGGTTATCAGATTTAGGTGAATTTTATATTGTTGGAAAGCTAATTCAATTTTCTACGCAATGACAGGCTCTAAATTTAAAAATACTAGGATTTTCAAAAAATTTATACTGGATAACTCATGAACTGAGAGTTAAGTTATTCTTGAGAAATATGGGGTATTCAAACCTACATCATGAAATGATGTTGCACCAAAGACGGTCAATATATGCTTGAGAAATAAGGGGTATTACAAACCTACATCATGAAATAATGTTGCGCCAAAGACGGTCAATATGTGGAATGTATTGTTATGTAAAACCATTTCAGGAGGGTAATACATCAACAGATTAGAAATGGCAATAAAATTCAAATGTAAATGATGACAACTGGAAAGAAACAAGAATATAAACTAAATTTATAATTGACCACGTAAGGTAGATTTAATTCCTTTGATTATTTGTGGTAGAAAGTAGTGAACCATCATAAACCACCATGTGAGTGCATGGAGTCTGATCTCGGCCATATCAGCTAAGCCATCCTATACCTTTCTAGGCATAGGACATCACATAACATGATTTTCTAGCAAGTATCGATGGTTAGCCTGTAACACCTCACATTTTCAAGCTAGAAAGCAAACCATCATTCTTACGTGTGTAAGCTCTAATTCCAAGGTTTATATTTAAATTCATTTGTCATGATCCTTCTCCTAGTGTATGAGGTGATTATGAAGTGAAAAGTATTCACAAAAAACACTTGGAGCAAAGTTGAGCTAAGAGTCATTCATTCTTCCAAAGTTTGATATTCGATTCAACAAGGGTCTACTTTGAACGTATATAACTTTCGATACACAAAATTTTTCAGCTCAAGACCCACCAACCTTTAGATAATTGAATTAGCTTTTCAATGATACCAATTTCACCTAAATCCGATAACCGAGCAAAAAGTTTTGGCATTTTTGATGTGAGGTAGTAAGCCGATGCGATCTTGATGTGTCACGTCGACTGCTCCCCGACATGAAACCTGACGCAAATCTAAAGTGGTTTTACGTGTTATTTCAATTTCTAAAGGGTCTAGGGGTACTTTAGTCATATTTCCTCACCCAATTTTTTTCCCTAATTATCCTTAAACATAATTAAGCGTATTAGTAACGTTTGAACTCTCTCAAGATCCCTAATTCATCTTTCAAGAACACAAGAGGAGAAAACAACTAGGGTTTGGGAAATCAAGCCTAAAGGTCAAATCTTTTCAAAATTTCTTCGTGATTCTTCACAATTAAGGTATGTGGGACTATTCTAAAAACCTTGGGCATAATTTTAAGTGTTTTATCAAGATTAAAAAGACCCAACTATGATTTACAATGAAGTATTCTATATTGTCTTCAAAAAGTATGCATCATGGTATCATTTTGATTAAAGTATATGTGTCTTGAATCACTTTTCATGGAAATTGAGTTACAACTATATATATATATATGAGATTTCGTGTAATTTGTAAGATTTATTGAGAGCATGTGTGTGAATTCTCCTCTCTTGTTGAGAAGTAAAGTTTACATATTCATTATGAATGGTTTGGAATGCATATTTTGGGATTTGAAAGTGATCTTCTAAATATCATGGTGTTTGACATGGTTTATACGTGATGAGAGGGAGTTTCTTGCTACAACTATATTATTGTTTAAAAAGAAAAGAATTGCATGTGTTTGACTAAATTGACATGACCACCACATGTTTTGAAACTTGCAAATAGATGAAAAATGTCTAAGCTTTCTTGAGACTTCAAAGGAATAATTCTATTGTGATTTTGTAAATCTTAGGTGGTCATGTGCATGTTTTGACTATGAGGGGCTATGAATTCTGCATGATATGGACTTGCAAGTTAGGGTATGACGATACCCGGTGATAGTATGCCCTTAACAAAATAAATGATGAATATTTTGAATGCATGAAGAATGGTTTTAAAGAACTAAAATTAGGCCTAACGAGAGGTAGATGGTTACCTGAAGAAAGTGTTTGAGTGTAAGGGCTCATCGCCGGAAATTGAGTTTACCGACTTGGGTGATATGATTGGCCAATGCCAATGTATACTTGTCCTTGAGACTCAGGTATACTAGAATAGAAATTAGGACCCCAATTCAAGAGGTACACCTGGATTGGGGGATTGGCCGCTGAGTTAACGGCGGATTCCATATAGGCCGTCGGATTATAGAAATGTAGGGTGTACCATCTATTTCAGAATTAAGATAAAGTATGAGTCATGATTTCAAGGGAAGCATTTAAATATTTTAAATAATGCACATGTGTTTTACGTAACTGCGTGTAATGTTTCGATAAATGCTCTCATTTATTATGTATAAAAACATGTTATTTTGAGTTGTTTCACATACCAGTATAATTGTATTGACCCTCTATATTTCAGAATCTGAGGCATAGTCCTGAGGTCCCGCTAAGCAGTGGACTTGTTTGTCCGAAGTTCTAGCTGGTGAGCCTCCCATATTTTGGAAGACCTGATTTATGGTCATTGTTAGTTTATTTTTAGTTATGGTTTTACTGGGGGCCTTGTCCCGGTTTTTTTTTAGAGATATGATTGTTCTTGGATTGTTAGAGATTTCGTAGACGGGTGTCATGTGTTTTAATTGTTAAGAATTTCCTTTTTGAACTGTTTAGTTGATTTATGAGATTGACCATGATTCCGTATTATATTTTCTTCCACATTTATTTTAATTGTATGAGTGTTGTGCATGATCTACAAAGGGAAAGGGGCATTCGGGCCTTCACGGTTTGGGATGCCCATCACGGCCAGGGTCTCAACTCGGGTCGTGACATAGCCCTTTTTTGGGACACATGAAAAAAGAGTCGTCCGTGTTACAGAATAATCTCTATCCTATGTCGGCAAACATAGTTTAGGGCATTTGTCGTTTCAACCTATGCCTTCACGGTCATCTAACTCCCTTATGCTCATGACATTATCTTATTTATCGGGTTATTTCTTGATCAAAATGTTAGTCTTGTCACGTTCATGTTCATAGTTTAGCCTTTTTAGGCTCATGCTCTTGGTTTAGCCTTTTTAGGATCATAATTATGTATATCCACTTTAGGCTCATACATATAGTTAACCGTAATAGGTTCTTCTATAATTCAGATAGATTAAGCAAACCACAAGTAAAATAAAATAAGAACAACACACAAATTTATGTGAAAATCCTTGCGGGAAAAACCATGGGCAGAGAAGGTTTCACTATAATGGAGAAAGAGTACAATGTGTAGAAGGATGAATTCCCTTAATAATGAAAATAACCCACTAAATCACACTTATATAGTACATGCGTACAAATAGGTCCTAGGTCCAAAAACATAAAGTGATACAAGTACGACCACGAAGATGGATGCATGTGAGTGTGTAATGAACCCGAGGTTTGGAGTTTACAAGTGAAGGACTTAAACACACCAAAACAACCCTAATCTCACACATGAAGTGTAACGAGAAGCCTTGGAACACAACAAGGCAGCCCCTAAATACACTTGAAGGGCACCTAGATCCTAAAGGGCATTTTGGATATTTTGTATTTTATTTGTAACCTAGTATAAATAGAACATTGTAGGGCTTTTAGACTTAGATTATTCATGATGTTGTAATTCTTGAAACACAAAGAAACACAAGTCCTCTCCCTTTGGAGGCACAAAATCGAAACTAGGAATAGAGAGTGTGGATTCACTCTTGTTGATCTTATGGATTGGAAACGTGATGCTTGGGAGGTGGATTCTGACCTTGTATCTTCGTAAGAGATAGGTGAACATTGTGTTTAGTTTTAAGGTTCCAAGAGTGGAATATGCTCTTGGATTCTTAAGATTATACCTTCATTAAGTCTATCTAACTATCCCTTTGTCTTGTTGTAATTGTGTAGTTTGTGTTCTTGCTAATGCAAACCGTGACTTGTTGTTAATGTTTATCATTTTCTTCATCTTGTAGTTGTTAATCTAGTTTGTTGTTCTCTTCCAAATAATTTGTTAAACACCTCGTATCCTTGTTACTCTCATTATTCTTGTCTTGTATTGTTAAATTCGAGTGTGGTCACCAAATAGGTCCACGGGTTTTTCAAACTAGTGGACTGTTTTAGTGTTTGTTTCATGTTTCCATTAGTTTCTCATATCATTTGGTATTATAGAATGTCTTGATATTGTTCTGACAAGATCAATCTTGTGCTTGTTAGTTGAAAAATCAAAAAAAAAATTGATGAAAAACAAAAAAATCAAAAAGAAACAAATCTGTCTGTGTTGTGTTCTTGGCCGAAATAGTGTTATTGTTGTTTATTGGCCAAGATTTTTACTTGTTTTGTTGTTTCTAGTGTTAGTTTTCTTCATCTCTAACACTCTTGAGTCTAAATCTAAATTTGAGCTTGAAATGTTGGTGTTGTTGTTGTGAACATAAGACTTGGCCGAATTATTGCTGAAACATTATTCTGGTGGACTGTTTTGGCCTTGTTTTCTTCATCTAGTTGTTCTTCTAAGATTGTCCACGCGATATTGTTGTTCATTGGTGGCCTAAGAACCATTTTGTTGCAGTTGTAGTTGTCTTGGCCAAGTGTTGAAGATATTGTATTGTGAAAATTGAAAGTTGGTTGTGTGGAAATTGTTGGTGTTTTTGGAGATTGTTGTTGGTTGTTCTTGGTGATTGTTGATGTTGTTCTTCAAGTTATTCACAACCTTCATAGCTTGTTAAAATAAATTGAACCTTATATGTATAAAGGTGAAGGGAAAAAGGTGAAGCTTTGTTAGTCTTGAAAGACTAACCATCACTCATCAACTAGTCAATCAAGTCTCAACCATTTTCCAACACTTTCTCATGATTTAAGGACCCATGTTTTAAGAAGAAGTACAAGAAAAAGTCAAAGTCTTGAAAATTAAAAATTTAAAAAGGCTCCAAGACTTATTTTTACTCCTAAAACAAAATTCCACCAATCCAAATTAATTGTTGACCAAGACTTGAAATTGGACAACAAAAAATGGTTAGAAACCGCAACCAATTACGTCCTGCCACATCATCATTGTTACTGTTAACGCAATAATTTTGGCTCAAATTTTGATTTCTTAGTTTCAGTTTGTTGTCTCTTAGTTTTTTTTAATTGATCCTAGTAATAATTAACAATCTAGTAAACTTCTACTAGGTTGTCACTTAGTTCTTGAATTAGTTGTTCGTGCCTACGTTTCTTTTGTACTTTTCTCCTTTGTGAATTCATTGTATCTTGTTGGTTCAAGTCTGTAAATAAACTTTCTTTGAGTCAACTCAAACGAAAATCTATTCCGGACCAAGGTAGACTCCTCCCCCAACCACTCATGAAGTACAAGATGACTTTCAACACTTGTGAATCCAAGTGTGAGGTAAAACCGAGAGTGAGAGTGTGGTGAGGCTTTTTGAACTAACTAGTTTATTTTCTTTCATTTGTTGTTTATTTTATTTAGGTACAATGTATGCCAATTATCTCGATGACACATTTGATCGCATCAACGACAATCTTGAGGACATGAAATGGCATGTTGAAAGGTTACTCCAATTGGTGTCCACAATTATCCCAACAAATCCAAAACCTAAGGTCCAAACACCTTGCGATGAGAGCTTCCTGAAGGAAGTTGCTGCCCAAGATTGTGAAGGACTTTCACACAGAGGTATAGACGAACATACTTATGAAATTCAAGGTAAAATAGCTAACTCCTACACATTGGTGCATGTGAATGATGATCGCGTGGCTAATAAGCTGTAATACCCCAAATTTTTCTAGCTAATTTTGTCCCAAGGATGCCTTGTATTAGTTTCTAAAGTGAATGATGATTATTCCATGAGGAATTTTCAAGATTTTCACTTTTTTTCATGTGGAAAATTCAATAAGTTTTCCATCGATATATGATTCGCTTAAATCCGATAACCGGGTAAGAAATTATGACTATTTCAAGTTTCCGTCGTAAAACAGTGTCATATTAGTCAGTGGCGCACTGCGCCACAAGAGGAAATGGCATTTGGCAATTTCCAGTAGGTGTCCGCAATTATGGCGCATTGCGCCAGTGCTCAAATTCAGAATTGTCCTTTTTTCAGTGTCTTAGCACGATTTCCCCCGCGTCGTGCCAATGTTCCAGGTCATGAAGGAAGGGCCAATGCGATGGCTCCGCATCGCGCCATCCCTCAATTTTCCAATTTTCAATTTCCATTGACATAGCGCGATAACACTGCATCGCGCCAGGGGCCCAGTTCGGGAAAATTTTACTGAAATTAATTGACGCATCCAGGGTTAAAAGGGTCAATTTCCTACCCCTATTTAAACCCAATAACACGTGATTTAGCCATTCTTCACCAAAAATATACTAGTTTCTCTCAATTTTCTCTCAAGAACAAACTAGGATTTTTATTGGGGATTCAAATTCAAGAAGGTTTCACCGTCAATCTTCACGAAATCACGAGCTAAGGTATGCATAGTGTTCATTCATGGACTCCTTTCGTCCATGAAGCCCAAGAATCCCTTTTCTAAATTCAAGTTATGGATTTTCTTATAAATTTCATGATTGGGCTGATCTTGTTCATGTTGATAATGAGTAATTGAATTGTATTCCATGAATGAGTGTTAAATTCCATTTGGGTTGATTTGTATAGGTATAGATTCATGAGATCCTATGACTAAACCCTTGAATGATTAAATTGAAATTGAATCATGACAGTCAATTGTTGTATGTTGTTGTTTACACATTGTATGCCTACCATGTGTTTGATTGAATGCCTAGATGAAGGTAAAGTGTCTAACTAGCATGATATCATGAAATCCCCATGTATGTACGAGTTCGTGTCTATCACAGGTTTGATGAAATGCTTCTATGAATGTAGTATGTATTATAATACTAGTCAATTATTCAAGTAAGTTATGCTAAGTCAGTTTCCTTCCATCGAGTCCTGGGGGTACTTGTACCCGAAATATTAGTTGTGTGCCTAGAGCCATGTCATTCTTTCACGATACTCTTAGTCAAGCTATGAATTCTTAGACTTCAGACAGTCGTATGACTCAGGAAATCTCCATGATCTCATGAACTCAGTCTTGTCAGATATCAGTAGTATTTCGTCAGTCAACGAAATTCATTAATTTTAGCTCATGTTCAGTTCAGTAAATCATGTTCAGTGTCCATTCAGATGGGAGTAGAAATTAGCACCGAGTGAACCCAAGGATGGGGACACACACTATCAGATGAGGGCGTGAACCTTAGCAGTCATCCTTGCATTCCAGAACTATGTAGCCAACATAGGTTAAGACATCAACACTATCGATGAGGGTTGATGATGATACAGAACAAACAAGGGAACACGAAATCACATCCCAAAACAGTCCACAAATCACAACAAATCGTGGACCAAATGGGGACCTCTCTCGGATTCGACAAACACAACAAGAATACAAGATATGTACATTTATTTGACACCAAAAACAGCTACAACAAAAAGAGATAATCAACAATATGATAGGAAAAAACAACACTATGATAACAAGAACCAACGGTTACAAAATTACAAGAACAACAAGAACCAATGGTTCATTAGACAACACAAACTAAAACATGAAATGTAAATATAGGAAGTGAGACATACACTACAATTAGATCCAAGAACCCATAGACATATTCCATATAAGGACACCTAGAACTTACAATAGTAACACCACACTCTTACGAAGACACGAGAGGGATTCCACCGCTCAAGCACCAACGTTTCCAAGCAATACACATTCACAAGTGTTTCCACACTTGCCATGCCCTAGTTTTCGGCCTACAGAGCCTTCTCTCAAGTGTTCTTACATCAATATTCAGAAACTCCCTGAAATAATCCCTAAGTTGTTCTATTTATAGACTTATTACAACAATAGGCAAAATTACAAAAGTACCCCTTAGTGTTAAATGAACAAAATGGCTCCCATAGAGTGCAATAGAGGGATGACTTTTGAGCCCTTTTCACACTCCAACTCGTACACTCCATAGGTTGCATTCAACACACTCAAAAATATCCATCTTCATGATTGTACCCGTATCATCCTCTCCATCTTGAGAGGAATCTGACCTCAAATTCACGACACAAACCAAATGAAAATGGTTCCAAAACATCCCACAAAATAACAAGAAACTGAGAACATAACAACTTCATTTTGCACCTCGACTTTCTCTCCATTTTGAGATTTTCCTTCAATCTCATTCGGCTCAATTGAGTTTCATTCCCGTCCGTGATAGCATAGGAACATTGTTATTCATTGTCGCTAAGAAGTTACCTACAAAACACAAACAAATTAGTTGTACAAGAAAGGTCCTCACACTCTCTCTTTATTTCTTTGCCTCTCGGATTCCTCACACTTTAATCTCACAAGTGTTGTGTTCTTGGTGTTCTTCACCACCTTCATAACTTTTTGAAGAAATGATGCAAGAATTACAAGGACAACGCAAAACACACTTCAAAATCAGTCCACGAGATCAAAGATCTGAGGACCCTTTTGAGGATCACACTCGGATTCAACAAACAACAACAAGAACACAATGTATTGATGTGTTTATCACCTAAAAACGGCTAACAACAAACTATGTTAACAACAACAAGATGGAGAACAACAACAAGGGAACAAGAACAACAAGCCACGGATTTGAATTACAAGAACAAAAACTAACGATTACAACATAAACAAAATGGATAGATAGTTAGACCTTGGTTGGTATAATCTTAAGAATCCAAGAATATGGTAAACTTGGACCCTTAAAACTACACACAACGGTTAACCTAACTCCTACGTTGACACAAGAGGACCTTTACCTCCTCTAAACACCAACGTCTCTAGCCAATATTGCAACACAAGTGATATCCACACTTGTTGCCCTCATTTCGGTGTGGTGGCTATTCCAAGCCCTGAAAATAAAGGTGTTTCATGTTTCAAGTCTTAGATCAATGAACAACTAATGAGAAAAAGACCTAAAATGTTCTAATTATATTCTATTATAAGACAAGGAAAAAGGACAAAAATTCCCTTAAAGGTGGGGTGGCCATAGAGTGCATTTGGACCCAATGAAGTGACCATAATACCCTTAATAAAGATGACCAAATCATGACCCATTAAGTGTTGTCCAAAACCGTGAGTCCTCAAGTCTTCTATTCTCTAAGCAATCTTTCACACACGGCCTTGCTTGTGCTCAAAATGGGTCTTCCTTGCATATTTGTGTGCCCTCGGGGTGACCAAGTCTTGAGCCTTTAAATGATGACCTCTTATCATGTCTTCAAAAATTAAGGTGGCCATTTGACTTGTATCATCCTTCCCTTCTTGAAAAGGATTCGACCTCGAATCCAAACCTTGCAAGAACTAAGAGAAGAAAAACAAGCACCACATCTTCATGACATAAGGGTTAGAGTTAGTACAATAAACAACATCAATATGCCAAGGAGGTACACACTTGAGATATAACCATATGTCCTTTGTTGTAATCACGAGGGACTTAGAAAAAAAATTACAAAGGAGTTGGCGAAAGGAATCACCATCAAGGGGTGGTGTCCTAATTAAAAGTAAAGTCCACCTAACATATATAACAATATCACTCAAACAAGTGGACCGACCAAAAACTATCCATCCTTCACACCCTAAGAAGTTACCGGGATCGAATGGGACACGTAACCAAGGGCTTAGGTCTCGGCTACTCTCACTTTCCCCTAGGGTGTCATCCTCAAAATTAAGCAAGCCCTCTTTATCACTATTGAAAATATCATGAACTAAAAGAGGGTTGAGAAAGGTGTTCCATAAGTCAACTTCAAATAAAGGGTTCTCATGCATGCACTTACTACTAGTTTCAAAATTTCCACTAGGAATATGCCCAACATAAGAAACACATAAAGACGAAGTAGATGGAATTTCTAAGCATATATCACCTTCTCTTTCACAAGAGTTGTCCTCACATACGTAAAAACCATCATGGGAAGCCAAAGGACCATAATAAAAATCATCTTCACAAAGACAATCACAACTCGGGTTTTCTAAATATTCAAGCAAATCAAGATCATCTACGCCCGATTGATCATTTTGCTCACCCTCACTAGTTGTTGGCAATTCACATACCAACGTAGACTCACCTTGTTTTTCACAAGGGTAAACTAGTATGTGAATACTCTCTTCATTTGGTAATGAAACCTTAGTCAAGTTGTAAGTTCTAGCACCAGATGGACACAAATCATTCTCACGAGGATAATCAATTTCGTCATCTAAAGGATCCACTAGTGCTTGTGTACCTACAACAAGAGTTTGGTCCATATGTGACCTAACAATATCAAGAGTATCAAAGAATGAAGACTCATGCACTCCTACACTATATAACTACGTTCATATGAGTGTAGGGGAAAACATTTTTACCTCGTAGCTCACATGAGCCACGATCTTCATCTTGACGTGTGTCTGGGTAGCCCACTTGCTCCCGTGGAACTCCCATATGATCCAACCTTTCATTTATCACTTCCCATTGACGGGTAATGTCTTCAATTTTAGCCAAAATAGCACTTGCAGCCGCGGGTACCATCGTAATTGCACCTAAAAAAAAAAAAAGAACAAGTCTACAAAATAAAACACAAATTAGTTCGAAAAAATCTCACCACACTCTCACACACTTGATCGTTTCACACTTGGATTCACAAGTGTTGCAAGTCGTCTTGTAGTTCGTGATGAGTCGAGGGGTTAGTCTACTCCTTGATCGAATGGATTCTTTGTTCGAAGACTCAAGGAAATAATTTTTGAACTTGAACCAAGAAATTCTACGATTCAAAAACAAGAAAAGCACAAAATAACGCTAACACGAACAAACGGGCACAAAAACTAACTAACAAGCTAGTAGGAGATTACTAGGTCGTCATTAGTGTTCAAACCAACAAACAAAACTAAGAAACAATAAAATCAAACTAAGAAATCTAAAAGTTGAACTCAAAATGTTGGGTGAACAGTAATTTAGAGATGTGGCAGTCCACTATTGGCCTTGGTTTTGTCAAAATTTTACTCTCCAATTTCAAGTCTTGACCAATCTACAGTTTGGAAATGGTGGATTTGATTAATGGAGGGAAATTTGTTCTTGGAGCTTCATTTTCAAGTTCAAACAAGGCTTGACCTTCTTGGTACTTTCTCCTTGAAACAAGGTCCTTAAATAAATGAAAGTAGGTAAAAGTGGTTGTCAAGTCTTTTGAGTGATGTGATCAAGTCTTTCACCAACAAGTACTACAACTTGGTCTTTCACCTTTTGTGGATCTAATGTTCACTTTTTGTTTTAACAAAAGATGAAAAGGGTGAAGAACAACAAGAACACAATAACAACACCAAGAACAACAACAATATTATCCAAGAGCAACAACAAATTCCAATGCCCAATTCCATAACAACAAGGCCTTCAACACGATCAAGGCTTAGAATGACAACAACATCAAATCAACCACACTTTGTTCACATTAACAACATCAACAAGTTCAAGTTAAAGCTTAGATTTGGACACTTTTTAGTGTTGGTGAGAAAGAAACGAACACTAGAAACACTCTAAACAACAAAATACTACAAGATCTAGTCACAAAGAAACATGTCTCGGCCAAGACAACAACAAGAACAACAACTTTCTCGTCCAAGAACAACAAGAACGGGGAGATTACTCCTTTTCTGGAATTTTTTTCATTTTTTCAACTCTTTTTTTTTTTTGATATTTTTTTTTCAACTCTCAAGCCCAAGATTGATCTTGTTAGAACAAAATCAAAGATGGCTTTGATACCAAATGATACGGAACAAACAAGGGAACACAAAATCATACCCCAAAACAGTCCACAAATCACAATAAATTGCAGACCAAATGGGGACCTCTCTCGGATTCAATAAACACAACAAGAATACAAGATATGTAGGTTTATTTGACACCAAAAACAGAAGAAACAACAACATATTATCAATAATATGATAGTAATAAACAACACTATGATAACAAGAATCAACGGTTACAAAATAACAAGAACAACAAGAACCAATGGTTCACTAAATAACAACAACAACAACAAACCCAGTGTATTCCCACATAGTGAGGTCTGGGGAGGGTAAAATGTACGCAGTCCATACCTCTACCTCTAAAGAAGTAGAAAGGTTGTTTCCGATAGACCCTCGACTCGAGACACGGAATAATAAACAAATTCATAGTAAAGCATGGAACAAGATGACATAACATAAATACGACACCCACAAGTAATAGTAAACAGAGAAAAGTGAATAGATTAGTAATAAAGTATGAAACAAGGTATCATAACAAGAATAATACCCCCACCAAGTATGCCCTACACTATCGACCCAAACTGACCCTAGCCTTCTGCCCTAATTTGCGTCCTCCAGATCTTCCTATCTAGGGCCATGTCCTCAGTGAGATGTAACTGCTTCATGTCCTGCCTAATCACCTCTCCCCAGTACTTCTTCGGCCTACCCCTACCCTGCCTAAAACCATCCAAAGCTAGCCTCTCACACCTACGAACTGGGGAATCCATGCCCATCCTTATCACGTGTCCGAACCATCTCAATTGGACTTCCCACATCTTATTCTCCACTGGAGTCACACCAACCTTCACCCTGATAGTCTCATTCCAAACTCTATCCCCCTAGTCAGCCCACACATCCAACGCAACATCCGCATTTTTGCCACCTTCATTTTTTGAATGTGGGAGTTCTTAACTGGCTAACACTCCACTCCATACAACATGGTCGGACGGACTGCCACCCTGTAGAATTTGTCTTTAAGCTTGGGCGGCACCTTCTTATCACACAACACCCCCGAAACGAGCTTCTACTTCATCCATCCCGCCCCAATACGGTGTGAGACAACCTCGTCAATCTCACCGTTATCCTGAATCACGGACTCGAGATTCTTGAAAATATCCCTCTTACATACCACCTGTGATTCCAACTTCACTACCACCTCATTCTCTAGCCTCACGTCATTAAACTTGCATTCCAAATATTCTGTCTTGCTCCTACTCAACCTGAACCCTTTAGACTCAAGAGTTTGTCTCCACACCTCTAATTTATCATTCACACCTCCCGCGTCTCATCAATCAAAACTACATCATCTACAAAAATCATACACCAAGGTACCTCTTCTTGAATACGCCGCGTCAACACATCCATCACCAAAGCAAACAAAAAGGGACAAAGAGTAGATCCCTGATGCAATCCTGCCAAGACAGTGAAATGCTCAGAGTCTCCTCCCTCCGTCCTCACCTGGGTTTTAGCTCCATCATACATGTTCTATTTATAGACTTATTACAATAATAGGAAAAATGAAAAAAGTGCCCCTTAGTGTTAAATGAACAAAATGGCTCCCATGGAGTGCAATAGAGAGACGACTTTTGATCCTTTTTCACACTCCAACTCGTACACTCCGTAGGTTGCATTCAACACACTAAAAAACATCCATCTTCATGATTGTACCCATATCAGATGAGGTGGATAAGAACTATCAGATAAGGGCCCCACCATTCTCATATTGGGGATACTATCAGATGAGGGTCACCCACAGCTTGTCCTTACCAGTGGCGTGGTATTGACACCCTCCCAATTGGGGTTACAAATTGGACCCCAACTCAGCCATAATGGTGTATCAGAGGCATATCAGTTAAAAATTACTTCCCATAGTTTCATGTAACAGAATCAGGACTGTCAGATACAGTCAATCAGTACTACTAATAGAAACTCAGATAGTTCCTTAGACTTCCGAACTGTCAGATACAGTCAACTCAGATATATAGTATGGAACTTAGATAGTTCTATCAGATTCAGGACTGTCAGATACAGTCACCCATATTATCAGTTATATTCAGATACAGCCACTCATGTTATCATTCATATCAGTTATTAGTACGTCATATTATCAGTATTCAGATTCAATAATCATATTATCACGGTGTCAGTTACAGTTACATTTTCATGCATGCACTCTCACATTCATGTTAGACAGTCAATTAGTATTAATCATGCATGCAAACTCTTGCATTCAGCCTACCTCACACGTATACTCAGTACATTCTATTATACTGATGCATTTGCGCTATGGTGTTTTCTTTTTATTTTACACCATAGGTTCAGAGACACGAGTTCCAGATCAGCAGTAGATTCCAGTCCCAGCAGTCAGAGTTAGAAGTTAGTCCTCATCCTTCGAGGACATGATTATTTCCTTACTATCTTAGTGATTTGCTTATTAGTTGGAGTTAGTTGGGGAATGTCCCATCAACTCCTCATTTAGATTATTCAGACATTAGAGGCTTTCAGACTAGATGCAGACTAGATTCAAACTATCATATTTCAGACTTTAGTATTTCTAGTTTTATTTTAGGTATTTTATTACCCTACACAGAGGTTATGCTATTAAGATATGTTTAGTATTGAACCTTATTTCCTCTCAGTGCATGTTTCCACATTTTCAGGTCATATTATGAAGTGTACAGGTACAAATATCAGTCATGGGTTATCATGTGGTCCTTCGGGGTCATGAACACCATGTAGCATTCCGATTCAGAAAATTGGAGTGTTACAAACTTGGTATCAAAGCCTAAGGTTCAATAGTGTAATGCCTCAAAAAATAGGTCCCGGAGCTTCACACGGTACTTGAGGCTACGAGTATCCCCAAGCTAATCCTTTGAGCCATTTTCATTCAGTTCAACAAAAATCAACGGGGTTTCCATAAATAACCCTCAAATATCAACAGAGTAATCATCATCCAAGAATAAAAAAAAAATCAGAAAGATAACAAAATACGACTTATTAGTCAACTCCCAACATCTATACTAGTCTGACAAGCCTCTAAGAAAATCAATAAAACCAGCGAACCATTGAGACATTCCCCAACTGACTCATACTCAGTTATCAAATGTAGACTTACTTCCAGCACTGTACTGGGACCTAGATGCATATGACCTGCTACCTTGATCCTGCCTACCTCTAGGCACGGGAGCACTAGCAGATGACGGTGCTGGCATAGACGAATGATCCTGATACTGAGGGCGACTCCCTCTCTGTGATCTAGTCTGACCCTGTCCGTGCTGCTCAGACCTAGCTCTCTTATTCCCTCTCATTCTATCTCTCTCCTTAATCTTATCTGCCTCAATCTGTTGGGCATGAGTCATCAGCCTAGAAAGATTCATCTCACTATTCAGCATAGCAGACCTACACTCCTTAACCAAATAACTAGATACTCCAGTCACAAACTTACTCATACTATCCCGATTATCAGCCACTAAGTCAGGAGCATACTTGGCCAACTGATTGAACTTTAGACAGTACTCCCTAATAGTCATAGAGCCCTGTCGCAGGTTCATAAACTCTTCCACCTTCACCTCCATCATCTCCAAAGGGAAAAACTTATCATGGAATGCATCCTGGAACTCTTGTCAAGTCGTAGGGACAACTCCCTCACCTCTACCTTTCCTCCAAGCAACAACCCAGTCATAAGCAAGGTCTTTCAAACTATACGCAGCCAACTCCACACTATGTTCCTCAGATACATGCATCACTTGAGTAATCTTCCGCACCTCCTCTCAAAATAACCGTGGATCCTCATCAGACTTAGACCTATAGAATTCTGGTGGATTCATCCGCATGAAGTCACGGATCTTGGTAGAAGCTGAATCACCTCCCTGCTGTTGTGGAGCCGGGCCGGCTTGGCCTGAACATTTGCAGTAACAGCTTGGGCCAGCGCCTGAAAGGCTGCCCAAAATTCAGCATGAGACAAGTTTTCATTCAATGGGTCAGTGGGTTGAGGTTGCTGACCATCATTATTTCTTCTCGCTCGACGTGGAGGCATATTTCTGAAAGAGAAGAGCACGAATCAATAACAGAGAGAGAAACTTTAAGCACGATAGACTTCTGAAAGAAAGAATCACACTTTTTCCTAAAATGTCTTGTAGCCTCTTGCTCATAGATATGGCGCGCTACACACCAATGATCAAGACTCTACTTAACGCGGCTTGTCAAACTCCCTAGGAAACCTTACAACCTTAGGATCTGATACCAAGTTTGTAATGCCTCGAAAAAGGGTCCTGGAGAATCACACGGTGCTTGAGGCTACGAGTAACCCCAAGCTAATCCTTTGAGCCATTTTCATTCAGCTCAACACAAATTAACGAGGTTTCCATAAATAACCCTCAAATATCAACAGAGTAATCATCATCCAAGAATAAAAAAAAATTCAGAAAAATAACAAAATACAACTAATTAGTCAACTCGCAACATCTATACTAGTCTGACAAGCCTCTAAGAAAATCAATAAAACCAGCGAGCCATTGAGACATCCCCCAACTGACTCATACTCAGTTATCAAATGTAAACAATTCCGTGAAACCAACAACCGACATCACGTCCTCGGAACATGAGGACTCACCACAACAGAGGATGTAGAACAGCGTGCCCGAAGAGTCACTGTCGAACCTGGAACTGAGCACCTGAACCTACATTCCGAGAAAATGCAGCCCACATCCGAAGATGTGGGTCAGTACCATGGAAAGGAACCGAGTATATAGGGGTGTATGCAGTTGTATAAACATCATCATCATAAATATTTATAAGAAATATGCAGGATGTATGAAAGACTCACATAGCCCGAAGAAAATTATCATAATCATGAGAGGATGAAATAAGTATAATAACACATGTGAGTCATCATATAATTTGTTAATCACTTTCAGTTCATCAAGTATATCAATTCTCATAATGTAAATATCATTTAAATCTTTCGAAAGAATAACTTTCACAATTCCACTTTCAAATCACTTCACCATTCACGATAGACACAAGGAAACACACACACATTGGGAGATCCTATAACCGACATAAACCATGTGAGCTACATGGAGTCCAACGTACAACCCACGTTGGGGAGAGCCATCCTATCATTTCCATCGGAGTAGGACTATCGATATCAAATCCACACAAACTAGTGATCACTATATAAATCAGCCTCAGGCTCACTCCTACGGGGGCACGTAGTTCTAGGGAAGTAAGGTCGCTTTATACCTCCCACTTGGTGCTAAAGATTTCTCCCGAACTTAGCTCAGATCATTTCAAAGACAATCCACAACAAAACAATTTCAGTAATATATAAATATACATCGGGAGCCATCATGCTTCCCATTTATCAAAATCAACCACATTGCAGATTTCTTTCACACTCGAGTTCAAAGCAACCCCATTAAGACCAAAAGGTAAAATCATTCAAAATATCTCAAATATTCAACATCAACTTTCTCAAAAAAACAAAATTTCCAATGGGGATTCACGACCCAAATATCAAAATCATGATAAATATCGTTGAAGATTCATGCTTTATATCACCACACATGTAAATTCATCTTTCAAAATCATAAATATCAATATTTCATAATAATCATCATAAGATATGGGTTCATGCTTCAAATTCATAAAAATCAAATAAAAATCATGCCTTTGAAAAGAAAATTACTTTTGGGCACAAGAACGAAAGAGAGTTCTTGTTGAAAACCCCCACATACCTTGAATGATGAACTTTAGATCGATACTCGTTTTTGAGATGTTAATCGTGCCTTTGAATGATGGTTCTTGGAGTTCTTGAACTAGAAACTTGGAATCTTGAATAAATTTGCCGAATTAATGGTGAACTTTGGAGGTTCTTGAAGTTGGATGTAGGAGCTTAGGGTTTTCTTTTTGAGGGAATTTGATGAAATAAAACATATAATGCTTCTAATAGGCTTTAATATAGGGTTTGGACGGATTTTGGGTGAGGGGGAATGACCAAAAAGCCCCTAAAAATCAAATAATTCTCGAATCTGTCCTTTGGTGGACTGTTTTGATAGTCTGAAGTAGATCAACCATAACGTTTTACTCCGATATCCAAATTGGATGAAACCAATTTCATTAGAAAGAGGATTCTCATATATTTCCATTGATATATAGTATATCACCCAGATCATTGTGTACGAGGAGTTATGATCATTTGAAGTTAACCCAAAATTCACTTTTGATAGGCTGAAGTAGATCGACCATAACTTTTTGCTCCGATAGACAAATTGGATGAAACCAATTTCATCGAAAAGAGGACTCGCAGATATTTCTGTTGATATATAGTAGATCTCCCAGATCATTATGTACAAGGAGTTATGATCGTTTAAAGTTGGAGCAAAAATACTCTAGGCCTGAGTACTTTTTCCTGCATGTTTTACTATTCAATACTATTCACGGTTCGATCGGAATGTTCATAACTCGTCGCTCGGGTGTCCGTTTTTGATGATCCACATATAGTTGGCAAGCTTATTTGATACTCTACGCAATGATGGGTCATAATCTAAGGCATTACACACGGAAAATTTATAATTTATTCTAGAAGATAGAACCCAACACGTTTACGCATAAAATTTCAACGAAAAATTTCCAGGGGTATTACAAATAGTGTTCTAGGAAGTCTGAAAGCCACATATAGTAGATTCTTGTACATGGTTATATTGTGCACCACATTTATGTGCAAGAGGTTATGAGATGTTTAAGAACAGTTTCCCTTCTTTCAGTATTCACGTCGTGCCTGTAAGCATAATCTAAAGTTAGTTTCTCAGTTTAATCTGTTTATCCCTTTCTTCTATAGAACATGTCTCCTAAAATAAGAAATATAAATCAGTTAGCCCCTCATCCCAAAGAACCTTTGGGCTATCATGTTTCTTATGCGGAGTTTCGTGCCGCATTCACAACCCTTGCTCAATTAGTCGCCGCTCGTAATGAACATTCAGCATTTATTCCATCCAACCCAGTGGCCATCTCAGGCTCTGCTAGGATTCGAGACTTCACCCGAATAAATGCTGCAACCTTCCTCGGGTCTAAGGTAGATGAAGACCCTCAGGAATTCATTGATCAAGTTTAGAAGGTGACAGACTTCATAGGGGTGGCTGCTATTGAGAGTGTTGAGCTAGATGTATACCAGTTGTAGGATGTGGTTCATGTTTGGTTCAAATAGTGGAAGTCCGAAAGGTTAGATCATGCAGGTCCTATAGAGTGGGAGGAGTTTGACACTGCATTCTTAGACAGATTCTTTCACCAAGAGCTTAGAGAAGCCAAGGTGCTATAATTCATCAACCTCGGGCAGGGTAATATGACGATAAAGGAGTATTCTTTAAGTTTTCTCAATTAGCCAGATATGCACCTCATGTGGTTGCAGATAATAGAGACAAGATGAGTAAGTTCGCTTCAGCGGTAAATGATAGCGTGGTTAATGAGTGCAAATCCGCCATGCTAAACAGTGACATGACCTTAGCCATACTTATGAACCATGCTCAATAGATAGAGGAGCAGAAGATTAAGCAGAGAGACAAGAAGAATAAAAAGGTTAGGATAGGTAGCTTCAATTTTAGTCAGCCTAAATCAGAAGGAGAAAACTATTTCCAGTTCATCCTAAGTCATCCATTCCAGCTCCTTCTTCAGCCAGTGCTCTAGCTTCTAAGTTCAGAGATAGAGCGCCAGGATCTAAGACCAAGGTTAGTGTCAACAATGCCCGAAATAATCTCCTTTGTCAGACTTGTGGTAAGAACCACAAGGGTGCTTGCAGAGCTGGCAGTGATGTCTATTTCGGTTGTGGAAAGCCATGCCACAAAGTTAGAGACTGCCCTCAGTTAGGTTATTAGAGTCATCTCCGCTCCTAAGCTCAATTCGGTCGCCTGAATCAACAGGGTGCCACTACCAGTTCTACTAGTGGGTGACGCCCAAATCGCCTTTATTCTTTTCGGACTTGACAAGTTCTGGAAAATTCTCCTGATGTAGTTACTGGTACATTACAGATCGTTTATGTGCATGTTTATGCTTTGATAGATCCAGGAGCTTCCTTGTCTTTTGTTACTCCTTATATAGTAAGTTATTTCGGAATCGGTACCAAAATTCTAGCAGAGCCTTTTTCAGTCTCTACCCTAGTGGGTAAAACCATCATAGCTCGGAGGGTATACAAAAACTTCCCAATTATGATATTTCAGAAAGTCACGTTAGCAGACTTAGTCGAATTAGAGATGACTGATTTTGATATCATTCTCGGCATGGATTGGCTTCATTCCTGCTATGCCATAGTCAACTGCAGAAATAGAATAGTTCAATTTCAATTTCCAAATAAACCCGTCTTAGAGTGGAGGGGTAGTGTATCCACTTTCATAGGTCATCTTGTTTCCTACCTTTGGGCAAGGAAGATGATATCTAAGGGATGTGCCTATCATCTTGTTCATGTTAGAGATTCTAGTTCTAAGACTCCTAGTCTTGAATCAATTCCAGTCGTACATGAATATTTACATGTCTTTCCCAAAGATCTTCCAAGAATTCCTCCAGAAAGGGAAATAGACTTTGGTATTGATCTTCTACTAGACACTCAGCCTATCTCTATTCTTCCACATAGAATGGCACCAACAGAACTCAGAGAACTAAAAGATTAGTTGAAAGATCTCTTAGATAAGGGATTCATCAGACCCAGCATTTCCCCGTGGGGCGCACTAGTTTTATTTGTGTGCAAGAAAGACGGTTCTCTTAGGATGTACATAGATTACTGTCAACTCAATAAGGTCACGGTCACGAACAAGTATCCTCTTCCCAGAATCGATGACTTGTTTGACCAACTTTAGGGTTCCAGTTATTTATCTAAGATAGACCTCTGATCTGGCTATCACCAGCTCAGAGTTAAAGAATGTGACATCCTAAGAGCAGCTTTCCGTACTCGGTATGGTCACTTTGAATTCTTAGTAATGTCATTTGATCTTACCAATGCCCCAACCGCTTTCATGGACTTGAACCGTGTGTTCAAGCAGTACTTGGACATGTTCGTCATAGTCTTTGTAGATGGTATTCTGATCTATTCTCCAAATTCAGTAAGTGCAAATTTTGGCTAAGGTCAGTAACATTACTTGGTCACATCATTTTTGGTGATGGCATTAGAGTTGATCCTCAAAAGACCAAAGAAGTAAGAAACTGACCCAGACCTGTCTCTCCGTCAGATATCAGGAGTTTTTTGGGTTTGGCTGGCTATTACCGATGGTTTTTTGAGGGATTTTCTTCTATTGCATCCCCTATGTATAGATTGACTCAGAAGAAAGTCAAGTTTTAGTGGTCAGATCCTTGCGAGAAGAGTTTTTAGAATTTGAAGAATCGACTCACCTCAGCTCCAGTATTAGCTATCCCAGATGGTTCAGATAGGTTCGTAGTGTATTGTGATGCTTCCAGAGTAGGTTTGAGTTGTGTCCTCATGCAGCATGGTAAGGTCATAGCCTATGCCTCCAGACAGCTTAAACCCTATGAGAAGAATTATCCTACTCATGATCTTGAGTTAGCAGCCGTAGTCTTTTCCTTGAAGATTTGGAGGCATTATCTCTATGAAATTCATGTAGATGTGTTCATAGACCATAAGAGCCTTCAGTATGTCTTTTCTCAGAAAGATCTCAATCTTCATCAAAGAAGGTGGTTAGAGCTCTTGAAAGATTATGACATGAGTGTCCTTTATTATCCAGGCAAGGCCAACGTAGTGGAAGACATTCTCAGTAGACTATCCATGGGTAGTGTTTCTCATGTTGAGGACAGTGAAAAAAAGTTAGCTCAGGAAGTCCATCAGCTTGCTAGACTAGGCGTTCACTTAGTCAATTTAGATGAGGGTGATATATAGGTTCAGAGTAATTCAGAATCATATCTAGTTTCCGAGGTGAAAGAAAAGCAAGATAGAGATCCCAGCCTTGTCAAGTTGAAAGAGTCAGTTCAGGATCAGAAAATAGAGGTCTTCTTTTAAGGGGGATATGGTGTTTTGCGTTGTCAGGGTCATCTCTGTGTTTCAGGTGTAGATGACTTAAGGAAACAAATTCTTGCAGAAGCGCATGGTCCATGCTACTCTATTCATCCAGGGGCCACAAAGATGTACTGTGACTTATGGGAAATCTATTGGTGGAGTAGGATGAAGAGAGACATTGCAGAGTTTGTGACTAAGTGCTCTACATATCAGCCGATTAAGATAGAGCATCAGAAGCCTAGTGGGTCTATGTAGGAGTTCAGTATTCCTACTTGGAAGTGGGAAGTTGTGAACATGGACTTTGTGATGGGTTTTCCTCGAACTCGTCATCAACATGATTCAGTCTGGGTCATTGTAGACAGAATGACCAATTCAGCTCATTTTCTTCCAGTTCATACCTCTTATTCAGCCAAGGATTACACCAAACTCCACATCAGGGAGTTGGTCAGATTGTATGGTGTTTCTGTATCTATTATCTCAGACAGAGGTACCCAGTTCACTTCTCATTTCTAGAAAGCATTCTAAAAGGGTCTTGGGACCCAAGATCATCTCAGTACAACCTTTCATCCTCAGGCAGATGGTCAGGCAGAAAGGACCATTCAGACGTTAGAAGATATGCTAAGGGCATGTGCAATCGATTTCAAGGGAAGTTGGGATGACTACTTACCTTTGATTGAGTTTACATACAACAACAACTATCATTCCAATATTTTTCTAATGTCTCCATTCGTAGCTCTCTACGGTAGGAGATATAGATCTCCAATTGGTTGTTTCAAAAGTTAGTGAGGCCTCAGTCATAGGTCCTGACTTACTATTCGATGCCTTAGAAAAAGTCCAGTTGATTAGAGAAAGACTCTGGGCTGCTCAGAGACGACAAAAGTCTTATGTAGATATTCGTAGAAAAGATCTCGAGTTTGAGATTGGTGATCATGTCTATCTAAAGATCTCTCCCATGAAGGGAGTAAAGAGATTCAGCAAGAAGGGAAATCTCAGTCCCCGATATGTTGGTCCCTTCAAGATTCTCAGTCACTTTGGCAAGGTAGCCTATGAGCTTGACTTGCCTTCAGATCTAGCCTCAGTTCATCTAGTCTTTCATGTATCTTTGCTCAAGAAGTACATAGGTGACCCATTAGTTGTAGTCCCTATTCAAAGCATTTATGTTCAGAACACACTCTCTTATGAAGAGATTCCAGTTGAAATCTTAGACTATCAGACTCGTAGATTAAGGAACAAAAAAGTCCCTCTAGTTAAGGTTCTTTAGCAAAATCAGTCTGTCGAGGGAACTACTTGGGAAGCAGAGGCATACATGCGTACCAAGTATCCTCACCTCTTCTTCACCAACTCAGATCAGGCTCAAGGTAATAGTTCTCTTTAAGTTAACTCAGTTTGATGTTCAGTGTTCATCACAAACTTGGTATGCAGTTTCATGCTCATGTTCCCATTATAAACTTAGAATCAAGTACCATTGCATGTTCAGTCATGCACGTATGTATCAGTTCAGTTATGTAATTATGCATCAGACATGCATTCTCATTGTGAGAAACTTAGCTCTTCAGAACACTAAGTTATGCATTCATGAATTAGTTACACATGCATTAGCTATGCATGTTCAGTATGTTATGTTCAGCTTGTCAGTCATGTCAGTCATGAGATCATGTTCCAGTTATCCATGTTCAGTTTATGTTCAGTTTATTATTTCCCCTTTCAGTCAGTCTCATTCGAGGACGAATGTTCTCAAAGGGGAGATATTGTAATACCCCGAATTTTTCTAGGTAATTTCATCCCAAGGATGCCTGGTATTATCATCTAAAGTGAATAATGATTATTCCATGAGGAACTTTCAAGATTTTTACATTTTTTCATTGTGGAAATTCAATAAGTTTTCCATCGATATATGATTCGCTTAAATTCGATAACCGGGTAAGAAATTATGACTATTTCAAGTTCCTATCATAAAATAGTGCCATATTAGTCAGTGGCGCGCCGCGCCACAAGAGGAAATGGCATTTGGCAATTTCCAGTAGCTGTCCGCGATTATGGCGCGTCGCGCCAGTGCTCAAATTCAGAATTGTCCTTTCTCCAGTGTCTCAGTGTGATTTCTCCCGAGTTGTGCCAATGTTCCAGGTCATGAAGGATGGGGAAACGCGATGGCTCCACGTCGCGCCATCCTTCAATTTCCAGTGACACGGTGCGATAACGCCGCGTCGTGCTAGGGGCACAGCTCGGGAAAATTTTACTGAAATTAATTGATGCGTCCAGGGTTCAAAGGATCAATTTCCTACCCCTATTTAAACCCAACAACACGTGATTTAACCATTCTTCGCCCAGAATATACTAGTTTCTCTCAATTTTCTCTCAAGAACAAGCTAGGATTTCTATTGGGGATTCAAATTCAAGAAGTTTTCACCATCAATCTTCACGAAATCATGAACTAAGGTATGCATAGTGTTTATTTATGTACTCCTTTCATCCATGAAGCCCAAGAATTCCTTTTCTAAATTCAAGCTATGGATTTTCTTATAAATTTCATGATTGGGTTGCTCTTGTTCATGTTGATAATGAGTAATTAAATTGTATTCCATGAATGAGTGTTAAATTCCATATGGGTTGATTTGTATAGGTATGGATTCATGAGATCCTATGACTAAACCCTTGAATGATTAAATTGGAATTGAATCATGACAGTCAATTGTTGTATGATGTTGTTTACACATTCTATGCCTACCAAGTGTTTGATTGAATGCCTAGATGAAGGAAAAGTGTCTAACTAGCATGATATCATGAAATCCCCATGTATGTACGAGTTCATGTTTATCACAGGTTTGATGAAATACTTCTATGAATGTAGTATGTATTATAATACTAGTCAAGTATTCAAGTAAGTTATGCTAAGTCAGTTTCCTTCCATCGATTCCTGGGGGTACTTGTACCCAAAACATTAACTGTGTGCCTAGAGCCATGTCATGCTTTCACGATACTCTTAGTTAAGCTATGAATTCATAGACATCAGTTAGTCTAGACAGTCTTATGACACAGAAAATCTCCATGATCTCATGAACTCAGTCAGTTGTCAGATATCAGTAGTATTTTGTCAGTCAACGGAATTCATAGTATTCCATCAGTCAATGGAATTCAGTGTTTCAGCTCATGTTAAGTTCAGTAAATCATGTTCAGTGTCCATTCATATGGGAGTAGAAATTAGCACCGAGTGAACCCAAGGATGGGGACACACACTATCAGATTAGGGTGTGATCCTTAGCAGTCATCCTTGCATTCCAGAACTATGTAGCTAGCACAGGTTGAGACATCAACACTGTTGATGAGTGTTGATGAGGTGGATAAGCACTGTCAGATAAGGGACCTACTATTCTTATATAGGGGACACTATCAGATGAGGGTCACCCACAGCTTTTCCTTACCAGTGGCGCGGTATTGACACCCTCCCAATTGGGGTTACAGATTGGACCCCAATTCAGCCATAATGGCGTATCAAGGGCATGTCGGTTAAATACTACTTACCACAATTTCATGGTACAGAATCAGGACTGTCATATATAGTCAATCAGTCCTAGTAATAGAACTCAGATAGTTCCTCAGATTTCAGGACTATCAGATACAGTCAACTCAGATATAGTACAAAACTCAGATAGTTCCATCAGATTCAGGACTATCAGATACAGTCACCCATGTTAGTTGTTATATTCAGATGCAGTCATTCATGTTATCAGTCATATCAGTTATCTATATGTCATGTTATCAGTATTCATATTCGATAATCATGTTATCACGGTGTCAGTTACAGTTACGTTTCTATACATGCACTTTCTCGTTCATGTTAGACAGTTAGTTAGTATTAATCATGCATGCAAACTCTTGCATTTAGCCTACTTCACATGTATACTCAGTCCATTCCATTGTATTGATGCATTTGCGCTATTGTGTTTTCTTTTTATGTTACACCATAGGTTCAGAGACACGAGTTCCAGATCAGCAGTAGATTCCAGTCTGAGCAGTCAGAGTTAGAAGTGAGTCCTCATCCTTCGAGGATATGATTATTTTTTTACTATATCATTGATTTTCTTATTAGTTGGAGTTAGTTGGGGACATGTCCCATCAACTCCTCATTAAAATTATTCATACATTAGAGGCTTTCAGACTAGATGCAGACTAGATTCAGACTATCATGTTTAGGACTTCAGTATTTCCAGTTTTATTTTGGGTATTCTATTACCCTACATAGAGGTTATGTTATTCAGATATGTTCAGTATTTGACCTTATGGCCTCTCAATGCATGTTTACATATTTTCTTGTCATATTATGCAGTGTACAGGTACAGATATCAGTTATGGGTTAGTCTGTGGTCCTTCGGGGTCATGAGCACCGTGTAGCATTCTGGTTCAGAAAATCAGGGTGTTACATAAGCCGTTGAGTATGAGTAGCAGCTTACCTACATATGAGTATATCGATTCCTTGCAACTTGTGAATTACGTACATGTTGTGCGAGTGGAAACACTAGTTGATCCTATAGATGACCGAATCGACTCTTCTTGTAAGATCAATTTCTGTCCACCTAGTGTTGAAGCTATTGTGTTGAATAAAAGTACATCATCATGTGAAAATTGCGTTGACCAACTTGTGTGTAAAACTTTCCCACCACTTGAGGATATGTGTTGTGTGATTAATGAATCTCAAGTGAGTGAAGAATTTGAAAATATTGGTCAACAAAATTGAAAACCCGAGAACTATTCTTGGGATAGTCTTTTACTTGAAATCTTTTTGAAACTTGATATTGACCTCTTAGAGAGTGATGAACGTGTTTGTTTCGAATCTTCCCATAAATAGATCATGCTCTCTTTAGGTATAATGTCTTGTTTGAAGATGATATAAACACTCCTAATAGACCTAGTGGTGAAAATAATGGTATAGCTTGCCTTGGAAGCTATAGCCTATATGCTAACCCACTATTATCCTATAAGTACACTCCTTATTGCTAACTTTCTATGTTTCCACAAATATGTTCTTGATTTTGTTAAGCCTCTTGACAACATCTTTCATGGTTATCCTTGATTCTGGAGTTTCCTTTGTGCAATCTAAAGACAATTCTATCATGGAGGCTATGGATAATTCATTTTTGGAAGTGATTTGCTCTTCCTCAGAGAAAAGATTGGCATCCACAACTTCCATTATAGTTCTCGGAAATGCTCGCCTTATCCACTCTCTCAAACCAAGGTTTTCATTGAATATCTCTTCATCTGTCAGCCTTCTTTTTGCCAAAACTACCATTAACATGATGCCATAGCTGTAAACATCACCACTAGCGGAGACCATTCCCTCTGAACCATATCCTTAAAAGAACAAAAATGAAAAAGAGTTACTCATTTGAACAAAAATGAAAAAGAGTTGTCTCGTACTACCAAAGACTTTCTTTTTATTTGAGAAGGCTTGATTTAGATAAAGATAAAATCAAAGAGAAAGGGTATAAGATAAGTGAGACAGAAAGAGTAGTATACCTGGTGCAATGTATCCAAGAGTGCCCAATGTCTCTGTGTGTTCCATGGACTTTCTTACGGATAAAATCTTAGAGATTCCAAAATCACCAACATGAGCCACCATATCTTTATACAAAAGAACGTTTGTCGGATTTAGGTCGCAATGAACTATCGGAGTGTTATGACTGTGATGTAGATATTCAATTGCCACAGCCACATCAAGCATTATAGTAACTCTTTGAAGGAGATTCAAGTGGGATTCTTCTTTGTACAACCAATTCTCAAGACTCCCGTTGGACATATATTTCAGAACAAAGGCTCTTATATAGTCACTAGAACAAGTAGTAATCACGGGGACAAGATTTTTGTGTCTAACATTTCTCATCATTTTGCATTCAGAATCAAACCTTTTGCATACTTTCTCATTTTCCAAATCCAGAACTTTTATTGCAACCACGATTCCACTAGATAATATACCTTTATACACAAAGCCAGAACCTCCCACATCAATAAGATTGGATAGATCAAAATTATTTGTTGCTCGTTGAATCTCGTGATAAGAAACTAATTGATGAGTCATGATCTCCCAAAACTATTCGACATCTTTAGAATTTCCTTTCTTCTTTTGTTTCATTATTGTAACGCTCCGCATTTTCGAGCTAGAAATCAAACCGTCATTCCTACGTGTGTAAGTTCAAATTCTATGGTATATATTTAAATTCATGTGTCTTGATCATTATCCTAGTGTATGAAGTGATTATGAGGTGAAAAGTGTTTATAAAAATCACTTAGAGCAAAGTTGAGCTAAGAATCATTCATTCATTCAAAGTTTGATATTTGATTCTACAAGAGTCTACTTTGAACGTGTATAACTTTCGATACACATAAAAATTTTCATCTCTAGGCCCAAAAAATTTTAGATAATTGAATTATCTTTCCAACGAAACCAATTTCGCCAAAATCCGATAACCGAGCGAAAAGTTATGACATTTTCCGTGTGAGGCAGTAAGCTGACGCGATGTCGACGCGACGCGCCGGTCAGCGCATTACGGAACTGTTTCACTCGTTAAATCAGTTTCTAATGGGTCTAGGGGAATTTTGGTCACTTTTTCTCACCCAAAACCCATCCATAACATAAAATTTCAGCCCAAAGAAGCATCAATTGCCTCTTTTATGCAATCTTCTCTCAAAAGAAAACCTAGACACCTCCAAGAATAAGATTCAACTTTTTCTTCCCCAAAGATCATGAATTCAAGCCTTTAAGATCAAGAATTCCAAGAAACGGATCAAGATTCGGGTTTCATCTTTCCAATTTTATAATCTAAGGTATGTGGGACTACTCTAAAAACCTTGGGCATAAGTTTAAATATTTTGTCAAGATTAAAGATCCCCAATTTTGATTTATAATGAAGTATATGTATGACTTTTGAAGATTATGCATCATGGGATTACTTTGATGGAAAAATATGTTGATTTGAATCACGTTTCATGAAAATTGAATTATAATTATATATATATGATTTTGTGCATGTTTGTAAGATTAATTGAGAGCATGATTATGAATTCCCTCTCTTGTTGTGAACTCAAGTTTACATTTTCATTGTGAATGATTTGAAAAGCATGTTTTAAGATTTGAGAGTGATCTTCTCAATTTCATGGTGTTTGATATGGTTTATTCATAATGAGAGGGAGTTTCTTGTTATCACTACATTCTTGTTTTAAAGGGAAAGAGTTACATGTAATTGAATTAATTGACATGGCCACCACATGTTTTGAATCTTGCAAATAAATGATAAATGCCTAAATTTTCTTGAGATTTCAAAGTGATGACTTTATTGTGATGTTATGAATCTTGGGTTGTCATATGCATATTTTGAATAGGATGGGCTGTGATTTTGATACGATATGGACTTGCAAGTCAGGGTATTATAATACTCGGTGATACTATGCCCTTAACAGAATAAATGATGCATGATGAATGATTTTAAAGAACTAAAATTGGGCTTAAATAGAGGTAGATGGTTACCCGGAGAAGGCGTTTGAGTGTAAGGGCTCATCGCCGGAATAAGGGTGACATGATTGGCTAAAGCCAATGCATACTTGTCCTTGAGACACTAGTATACTAGAATAGAAATTAGGACTCCAATCCTTGCGGCATACTTGGATTGGGGGCTTGGCCGCCGAGTTAAGGGCAGATTCCATATAGCCCGTGGTATCGTAGAAATGTAGAGTGTACCATCTATCTCAGGATTAAGATAAAGAGTGAGTCATATTTTCCAAATAAGTTCCTTGGAGTCACTGAAGTATGCCCATGTATTTTACTTACGTATTATGATCCTTGACTTTATGAAATGCTCTCATCTATTTTGTATAAAAATATGTTATTTTGAGTTATTTCACATACCATTACATCTATATTGACCCACTATATTTCAGGATTCTGAGACATAGTTGTGGGGTCCCGTTAAGCAGTAGATTGACTAGTAAGAAGTGAGAGCCTTCTTTATTCCGGAAGGCCTATTTCTTTTCAATCACTTGCTATTTATTTTGGTTTAGGTCCACTGGGGGCCAAGTCCAGTTTCAGACATTTTTTGTTAATTTTTGTATGTATTAGAGATTTCGCAGACATAAATAGATGTTGTCTAGATGTTGATGGATCTTCTTTCGTATTGATATGATTAACTTTGAACATGACCATGATTCCGTATTGCTTCGTATTTCCATATTTCCTTTTGTATATGAATGGTGTATGTGATTGTAAGTTAGAAGGGCTTTTGGGCCTTCACGGTTCAAGATGTCCGTTACGGCCAGGGCCCTGGTTCGTGTCGTGACAATTATCCAAACTGAAACCAACAAGAACATAAAAAAGGATGAAGTAACCACTGGAATAACAATTTTTAGCACAAATAACTCCTTAGACTTTGATTGTTTCCCAGGATTAGTGATAGGGCAAGAAGGAACCTCTAATTTGTGAATTCCACATAGACCTTTGTTCCCAAGAAGTGATCGCTGAGTGGAATTTGTAAACACACCACCATTTTAAGGTGATTTGACTTGTATTTGATTCAAAGCAGTTTATTTTAAGTTTTGATTGTTTGAAGCTCAAGAAACAAGAAGATAACTCAGAAATGATGGAAATTAGCTAATTAGATGCGAGAGTTGATGACATCAGAACAACAAACAGATTAAACGGAGATATAAAGAAGAAGAAGAGCAGTACACTTTCCACTTTCCCTATTTTGTCTTTAGGATTAGAAAGTCTTTGACTTTCCTACTTTTGTTAGAGTAATTGGGCTTTGGTCTTTCCTGACCTAAGTTTTTTGTACAAATTTGTTTTAACATTTTAATAAATGGACCAAAAGGCCGATCTTTGATTAAAAAAAAAAAGTAAACGCACCACCATTGGGTATTTCACCTTCTAAATCATTAACTGAAATATTGATGGCTTTAAGATACAAGAGTTTTTCCAATGACCTAGGAATAGTACCTGCCAAGGCATTTACTGACAAATCCAAGATTTCCAAGCTTATTAAGATGGCAAAGGATAAGGGAATTGGTCCTGAAAATGAATTGTTCGACAGATTAAGAATCTTCACTTCAAAAATATCAGCAGAAAGTGATATCTTTTGAAATTGGCGGTGATGGGATTTTGAGATATCAAGGTAGGTTATGTGTGCCAGATGTGGATAGTTTGCGGAAAAAAATTCTTGATGAAGCTCACACTTCGAGGTATGTTGTTCACCCAGGCTTTACTAAGATGTACCATGATCTTAAAACTATATATTGGTGGAATAATATGAAGCGTGATGTGGCTGATTTTGTTTCCAAGTGTTTGAATTGCCAATAAGTTAAAGTGGAACATTTGAGGCCAGGTGGTACTTCCAAAGAGATAACTTTGCCGATGTGGAAGTGGGAGATGATCAATATGGACTTCATAACGGGACTTCTGAGGTCCCGAAACTAGTATGATTCCATTTGGGTAATTGTTGACAGGTTGACCAAGTCAGCTCACTTTCTGCCTGTGAAGACTAACTATTCGGGAGATGATTATACCAAGATGTACATTGAAGAAATAGTTCATTTTAATGGAGCATCGGTATCCATTATATCTGATCGAGGTACGTAATCCTCTTCACAGTTTTGGAGATCTTTTCAGAGGGGTTTAGGTACCCAAGTGAACCTGAGTACTGCATCCTACCCTCAAACCGATGGGCAAGCAGAGCACACCATCCAGACCCTTGAAGATATATTGAGAGCCTTTGTAATTTTCTTCAAAGGCAGTTGGGTAGATCATTTGCCATTGATAGAGTTTACCTACAATAATAGCTACCATGCCAGCATTAAGATGGCCCATTTTGAGGCACTTTATGGGAGAAGATGTAGATCACCAATTGGGTGGTATGAAGTAGGTGAGACGCAGTTGTTTAGGCCTGATCTTGTTCATCAGGCAATGAAAAAGGTGAAAGTCATTAGAGAACGACTCAAGACAGCTCATTAGAGATCTTGGTGATTGGGTGTTTCTAAAGGTCTCCCCTATGAAGGGTGTCATGCGATTCAGTAAGAAAGGAAAGCTAATTCCTCGCTATATTGGACCATAGCAGGTTGTGAGAAGGATATGTGGGGTCACTCTTGAGTTAGAGTTGCCCACAAATCTGGCTTCTGTCCATCCCGTGTTTCATGTGTCCATGTTGAGGAAGTTTATTGGTGATCATTCTCTAGTGTTGCCTGTAGAAGAGATCAAGGTGACGAACTCCTTGGCATATGAAGAAGAACTTGTTGCTATCTTGGATCGTCAAGTTCAGAAGTTGAGAAGTAAGGAAATTTCTTTGGTTAAGGTGTTGTGGAAAAATTAGAAAGTTGAAGAAGTTACTTGGGAATCGGAGAACGATATGCGTGCAAGATACCCAAATCTTTTTGATCCGGTGAATGGCGAGGTGGAAGGTACAATCCCTGCCTTATTCTTTTTATCTTCTATTCGGTGAGATAAATTATGCTTACCTGTGTCCTGCATCATTATTCAGGGACAAATGATCCCAAAGGGGGATAATGTAATGCCCCGCAGAAATCTTCTATGTGGTATCTCACCTAGTAGCATGTTGAGAGTATAGCAACTTGAAAATTTTCTAAGTGTAAAAGGGACTTAGTCACATTTTGAACCCCTAACCTTTGACGATTTTATTTTTAACCTTTCCGACCTCATAAAGTTAATTTGTAAGTTATTTCATGTTCGAGAAAGAAAAGGGATGTGTCGAAAAAGTTTTGGATTTTTCGGACAACATTAGAGGTGTGTTTAGACGTTGAAAACAGTGAATCGATGCGAAGTCGACGCACCGCGTCGATGAAGCAGTGAACCGATGCGATATCGACACGTCGTGTCGGTGCCCAGTTCGCGAATTCTTTTAAATAACTGGCCTAGGGAAGGGCAATTCAGTCATTTTTTTGCTTCGTCATAACTCTGCCATATCACGAAATTAAAGACTGTTTAGGGTAAAATATCATCCGAAACTACTCTTATCATCAAAAATCAAAACCCTAGTCCCTCCCCAATAGATCAAGAGTAATCTTGGAAGCCAAGAATTTCAAGAAACTAAAGTGTAATTCAGATTCCACTCTCCGTCCTAAGTGAAATAAGGTACGTGGGGCTTTCCTAAACTACACAGGTATAAGAAAATTGTTTCAACAACATTTGAATATTGTGAAATCATGAATTTAGAAGGGGTTTTCGAATTCATATTACAATGTTGCTTTATGAACTCTTAAATGACATTATTGTTTTGGTCTTGAGGCCTTTCCCCCAAAAACTTGATTTACAACCATGTATAAGTATATATATATATATGTATGTGTTTGATGAATTTGAATGATTAATTGAGAGCATGATTTATTAGAAATCTCTCTCTTGTTTACAAGTTTCTTGTTTTCGTAAGCTATGATTTATTTGAAATGCCTTGTTGGAATTATAATATAAATGTCTTGATTTTGTTTATGGTTTGACTCTGATTTTGAATTGAAGAGAGGGGATTTTGCATATTGATAAATGTTGAATATATATAATAAAAGGATTGCATTGTTTGCAAAAAAATACATGACCACCACATGTTTGTTGAAATGATTGAAAAAAATGATTTTTGCATAGTTTGATAAATGTATTGAAGAATGAATCTTCTTGAATTGTTTGAAGTAGGGTGGTCTAAACTTTATGTTTTGAAAGAGAAGACTGTGATATGATTTTGATGACCCAGAAATATGACTTGCAAATCTTGATATAACGATACCAATTCAGAAAATGCCATAGTAACTCATAACAGAACAGAATGTGGATTTTCTCTTAGACTTTCAGATTTTGAAGTTAGAATGACACATGTTCAGAAAAGGCTAAAAGTAGGCATAAAGAAATGTTAGGTGGTTACCCGAAGAAGGCGCGAGTCCTGTAAACTAATTGCCCAAAATCGTATTTTGCCGATACGGGGTTATTATGTCCCCTAGAGGGATTATACACTGGCCTAGTGCCCTGTGGCGTATCAGAATCAGAAACTCCAACTCTTGCGGAAAACTTGGGTTGGAGGGTTGGCCGCCGAGTTAAGGGCGGACTCCATATAGCCTGTGGGGTTGTAGAATTGTAGGGTGGACCACCTAGCTCAGAAGTAATACAAATAGCAGAATTGCATTGATCAGAATGTTTTATGATTTTCAAAGAATTGCCCATGTGTTTTTGACCTATATCATGCATGATGTTTGATGACCTGCTCTCATCTATTTTATATATATAAATTCATTATTTTGGTTTGCCCTGCGTACCAGTACAATTGGATTGACCCCCTATATTTCAGGGTCTGAGGCTCAGTCTAAAGGTCCTGCTAAGCCGTAGAATTTCCAGAAAAATAGTGCAGTGTGCAGTGGTGAGCCTTCTTTACTCCGGAAGGCATAATTCTCTTCAGACATTTATTATTTATTCTAGTTTAGGTCCACTGGGGCCTTGTCCCAGATTTAGACAGTTTAATTATGTCATATGTAGTAGAGATTTCGCAGACTGAAAGAGTCGATGTTTAGATGTTGAAAATTTATTTCCGTTTTATTAAACAGATTTCAGATTCATGACATGATTCCGTTTAATTCATTTCCGCACCTTTTCTTTATTATTCGAGTATTTTGCATGATTACCAGATGTAGAAGAGTATTCAAATCACTATGGTTCGGGATGCTCGTCGCGGCTAGGGTCCCAGCTCGGGTTGTGACACTCAATAAGCTGCAAGTTACAAAGTTAGTTACTAACTACTTTCCAGAAGTTAGTTAACACTGTTTTCACAGTGTTAGTTGGAAGGGCTGAGCTGACTTCCTTCTTTAAAAGTTGACTTCCTCTCTTTCAACAAAATATTACCCAATTTTATAATCCAAACTACTCTAGCTGGTTTATTTCTTTACATAAACTTGATCTTTTCTAAGTTCTCGTGTTTCAGTTGGAAGGCAGTCAGTTAAGAACCTCGCTCCAGAGTGCCCTCCTGGGCTGCAAACCGGAAGAAATGGAAGCTCGAAAGGACCGAGGTTCATAACAAACATATTAAGCAACTATATTTTGCATGCAACGATCCTTAAAATAAAAATCCTTTAATTTGATGATATAATAATTAAATTCAAGTAAGGTGTAAAGAAGCTATGTACACATATTAAAACGGTAGATTCAAAATATTGAAACTCAGTTACATATATAATTCTTAGTATTTATCATTTGCTTATCGTCCTTTCATAGTAATACCATTAATGGACCACACTTTGTTTGGCGCCAGATCTTAACATAAGATTCATCGTTGTTTGGTGCCATGTGGAAGAAATAGAACGTTAAGCTTGCAAACAGAAAGTAGACACTTTCATGATATTTCACTATTTCATAACTGAATTCAGGTTTATTCAAGAATTAAAAACATAGCAACAAATAAAGAAAGTGAACACTTCAAGGAATCAGGTTCGAAACTACTCAAATCTGAAAAACAAAATATGGGAAATGCAACACTCTAAAGTACAAACAGTACATGCCTCCAGGTAGTAGTATACGACGACTTTACTACAGAACACCATTGGAAGAGATGCTAACTTCGAGGTTTCTAGAAATACATTCTTGATTTTGTTAAGCCTCTTGACTACATCTCCAATTTTGCAACCCCATGCGTGAGTTTCACTTGCGCCTATGTGGAAAGGTAATCCAATTACACGTTGCCACGTCATTAAAAGGGTTGACTTGGAGGGAGGTCATATTTGTGCAGTTTTGAATAGTTAAAGGTCATATTTGTGCATTGTCAAAGTTTTATTTTTTGTGTTAAAACGGTGTCGTTGTTGTTGTTGTTGTTGTTGTTATTATTATTATTATTATTATTATTATTATTATTATTATTATTATTATTATTATTATTACTATTATTATTATTATTTATTTAAGGATCGAACCCGCGCAGTAGGCTGAAGGAAGCGCCCAAGAAGAGCAAATAACACCACTGGTCTATCTAAGTGTCTTGTTTCATGTGGTTCAACATTAATATACGTACATAAATATAGATTTTCTACCTTATATATACAACGTAATTTTTTTACCAAGGGGGTTCGGGTGAACCCCATGGCAACCACATAGGTCCGCCCCTGCGTTAATTTAATAACGTTTTAATAGCGTTAATTTAATAACATTTTAATAACGTTAATTTGATAACGTTAATTTAATATACTGCTACTACTATCCTTAATAACGTTAATTTAATAACGTTTTATTAAAACTATAATTTTTTTATTATTAGTATAGTTTCATCTTTAATTTAATATTTAAATAAATTATATTTAGATATATTATATAACTTAAATTCACTCTCTGCTTTGTAATATATATATATACATACCCACGCGATTTTTTCGTATGAGGCTGACCCACCTAATTAATAAATCTTCAATATTGCTCTTTTTCTGCAATGACAAAAGAAATTAGATGTCATTTTAATCTTTGAGCCGAAAATAATGAAAAAATAATAGTGAAAAGTCATTTAAAGATCATATTTGTGCAGTTTTGAATAGTTAAAAGTCATATTTGTGCACTTTCAAAGTTTAAGGTCAAATTTATGTATTATGCCCTTAGATTTTAAGCTGGATGCGGCCAGTTTTGCGTGTTGAACACGCGTTTTGCCACATAGGATTGAAGGTCATATTTGTGCAGTTTCGAATAGTTTAAGGTCATATTTGTGCACTGTCAAAGTTTAAGGTCAAAGTTATAATTTGGTGTCAAGTTTAGGGTCATATTTTTGTATTATCTCATTTTCATTACATATCTCTTTCATCTGTTGGCCTTCTTTTGATCAAAACCTCCATCAACATGATGCCGTAACTATAAACATCAACACTAGTGGACACTATTCCCTCCGAGCCATATTCTTAAAAAAGAATGAAATGAAAAAGAAGGGACTTTTTTTACCTGGTACAGTGTAGCCAAGAGTCCCAATGTCTTGGTATGTGCCATGGACTTGCTAACAGCTAAAATTTTAGAGATACCAAAATCACCAACATGAGCCACCATATCTTCATCCAAAAGAACGTTTGCTGTCTTCAGATCAGAATGAACTATCAGAGTGTCATTACCATGATGTAGATATTCAATTGCCATAGCCGCATCAAGCATTATAGTAACTCTTTGAAGAAGGTTCAAGTGGAAATCTTCTCCGTACAACCAATTTTCGAGACTCCCATTGGACATATATTGCAGAACAAAGGCTATTATATACTCACTAGAAGTAGTAATCACAGGGACGAGATTTCTGTGTCCAACATTTCTCCTAACTTCGCATTCAGTATCAAACCTCTTGCATACTTGCTCATTTTCCAAATCCAGAACCTTTATGGCCACCACATTTCCGCTAGATAATGTGCCTTTGTATACAGAGCCAGAGCTTCCCTCACCAATCAAATTTGATCCATCAAAATTATTTGTTGCTCGTTGAATCTCATGATAAGAAATCAATTGATAGGTTCCGATCTCCAGTACTTTTTCAACATCTTTCAACTTTTGTTTCTTCTGCCATTTCATTATCCAATCTGAAGCCAACAAGAATATCAAAAGGGATGAAGTAACCACGGGAATAACAATTTTCAGCACAAGCCAGTATTATTGACAGGGCAAGCAGGAACCTCCAAAATGTGCATTCCACATAAACCTTTGTTCCCAAGAAATGATTGCAGAGTGAAATTCGCAAACACACCACCATTGGGTATTTCACCTTCTAAATCAGTAAATGAAACATTGATACTTGTAAGGTGTAATAGTTTTTCCAAAGACTTAGGAATAGTACCTGACAACCAATGGCGGATCTACCCTTTGCCGAGGGATTCATCCGAACCCCCTTCGGCGAAAAATTATGCTATATATGCATGGTTAAAATTATTTTTTATGTATATATATTAGACGTTGAACCCCTTTCGGTTAGTTTGTATGTTCCCTTATGAACCCTCTTCGTGAATATCCTGACTCCGCCACTGCTGGCAACGCATTTAAAGACAAATCCAAGAACTCCAAGTTTATCAACTTTGAAAGGGAGAATGGAATTGTTCCTAAAACAAATTGTTGGATAGGTTAAGAGATTTCAAGTTTTGGAATTCCCCCAATATGCTTGGTACCTTTCCCGATAAGTGGTTACCGGAAAGATCTAGATCTACAATGGCCTCCAGTCCAATATTTGGTGGAATTTCTCCTTCTATAGAGTTTCGTGACACGTTAAGAAAGAGAAGACCTTTCATTTTCCAAAGGCTCAAGGGCAATTTTATTGAAAAATTATTAGAACCCAAATAAAGGTGTTGTAGCATGCTAAGAATTCCTAAACATTCCGGGATCACTTCTGTGAGATCATTACAATCCAGATCTAATTTGACCAAATTAGATAAATGGCATACCGCCTCCTCAATATGTCCCTGCAATTTACTGTTATATTAACAGCCCTTGGAGTTGTTTAAGCTTACCAATCTCAGGAGGAATATTTCCCATCAAAATGTTATTTTCAAAGACTAGGATAATAAGACCACTCATGTTGCCTATACCTGGGGGGATGAGGCCATTGAGGTGAGCATCTCCTATATAGAAGTCTTCAATAGTAGATGAAAGATTCCCAATAGAATTGGGCTGAACGCCATTCAACGGATTGGAGCCTACTTGTAGATATCGTTGTTGGGTTCATAGAAGTGTGAATGAGAAATGGAGAAGAAATGGTGGAGGAAAGGAGACACTCAAATTGGAAAGTGTACTCCTAATTTGGAAAGCTTACTCTTTTTCCCACATTGGTAGAAGAAGAGAACTTTTTAGTGTTTATATTGTGAAACACTTACTCCACATGGTAAGTGAGGCAAGGAAATAGAGATCCCTTGTGCCGTTATCGTCGTCGCTCGGCTTTGGCTGAAAAATGCAGGAAATGTTTTTGAGTTTTAATCCTCCATTTACATGCAGTAACAGTGACGCAATGCTATTGTTTTACGTGAACATTGACGCAGAACAGTTGCACTGCTTCGAAAATGTTGCATTGCTTCAGAACTGGTGCACTGTTTTCTGTTACTTAACTGAACTGATGCACTGGTTGAATAAACAGATGCAACCATTCAGCAAAAGTCACACTGATTCATGGAAAGATATGACTGCTCAGAAAAGGATGCAATCTTTAATGAACAGACATGAATTTACAACAAATGTGCAACCTTTGGACTGAACCATTGCCTCCTTTCTAAAGAGGCATCTTGTGGCTATAAATAACCTGGTTTTCATCCACAGGTTAGAGGTAGAAAATACAGAATTTTACAGATTACAAAACTTCTTGTCTTAAAAAATACTTTAAGTGTGATCATTCTAACCGTGAGTGTGTTCGAAGAATCCACCTATTTGAGGTACCGCTAGTCGGATTGAAGGTCATTTTATCATGGGAGAAAGATTCCATAACCTCGGGTACAGTGAGGGGAATTATTCCTTAAGAAAAATTCGTGAATTCAGACGACTTAACCTTAATCATTTCTGTTTAATCTTTATTTTCTGAAAAATAAATACGCCTCTTGGAAACGTTTTTTTGATCTTGTGTTGAGGGTATATAATACTTCATTGTCTAGTTTTTAGTATAAAACTTAGCGCAACTAACGTTTTCTCTCAATAAATAATATGACCTTATTTATTATTTTTCATTATTAGTTTTAATAATAAATAATTGACTTTTCACTATTTTTTTTCATTATTTTCGGCTCAAAGATGAAAATGGCATCTAATTTCTTTTGTCATTGCGGGAAAAGAACAATATTGAAGATTTATTAATTAGGTGGGTCAGCCTCATACGAAAAAATCACGCGGGTATCTATATATATTATAAAGCAGAGGGCGAATTTAAGTTATATAATATATCTAAATATAATTTATTTAAATATTAAATTAAAGATGAAATTATACTAATAATAAAAAAAATTATAGTTTTAATAAAACGTTATTAAATTAACGTAATTAAAACGTTATTAAGGATAGTAGTAGTAGTATATTAAGTTAACGTTATCAAATTAATGTTATTAAAATGTTATTAAATTAATGTTATTAAAACGTTATTAAATTAACGCAGGGGCGGACCTACGTGGTTGCCATGGGGTTCATCCGAGCCCCCTCGGTAAAAAATTACGTTGTATATATAAGATGGAAAATCTATACTTATGTACGTATATTAATGTTGAACAACATGAAACAAGTCACTTAGATAGCCCAGTGGTGTTATTTTCTCTTCTTGGGCGCTTCCTTCAGCCTACTGCGCGGGTTCGATCTCTGCTGGTGGCTGTTTTTTTTTTTGTTTTAACACAAAAAGCAAAGAAAAATAAATAATAATAATAATAATAATAACGACGCGTTTTAAGTGGCTGTTCTTTTTTTTTGTTTTAACACAAAAAGCAAAGCAAAAAAAAAAAATAAAAAAATAAAAAAAAAAAAAAAATAATAATAATAATAATAATAATAATAACGACGCATTTTAACACAAAAAGCAAAACGACGTCGTTTCAGATGAAAGACAAATATGACCTTTAACTATTCAAAACTGCACAAATATGACCTCCGATCAAAAGTCCCTCCAAGTCGGCCCTTTTAATGACGTGACATCGTGTGATTGGATTATCTTTCCACGTAGACGCAAGTGAAACTCACGCATGAGGGTTGGAAAATCGGAGGTCATATTTGTTCACGTTTTGAATAGTTAAAAGTCCTATTATTTGTGCTCTATCAAAGTTTAAGATTAAAGTTATAATTTGGTGTCAAGTTTAGGGTCATATTTATATATTATTCCCTGTATAAATTCAGATTATTTTTACTATGTCTAGTTTTGAATATAAATTTTTGCATAGCTGTTGTAACCTACAAATAACTAAACCAAAGTTTGATTTCCGATATTAAAGCCTGTGTGAGTTATATGTGCAGATTTATAAATTAAAACTGCCATGCCTAAAATCATTTCAAGCACTCAAATTTGATAGCTTCCCTAATTCCGGAGGAATTTGCCCCACAATGTGATTGTTTCGACAATAAAGATATTGCAGAGTGGAGATATTGCCCAATGAAGTGGGAATAGACCCCGTTATTGGATTATCACCAATATGAAATTCCTCTAGTTTGGATAAACAATCAATATTTCTGGGTATATCTCCAATTATATTGTTTAAAGATATTGAAAAAAAAACTTTAATTTCTGTGAGTTGGCATATGTTGGAAGGAATGCAACCAGAAATTTGGTTGTTAGATATGCCTAAAGACTCCAGATTTGACACAATATTTCCCTTCATCAAGCAAGAGAGGACCAGAAAGGCTATTGTGTGCTAGAGATGCGGCAAGAAGTGCTGACATATCAAAGAGTGCTACAAGAATAGAACCTGTTAACTGAGAGTAAATTACCTGAATAGTTACCCATGTTTGGAAAATTACCTACAAATATCACTTTTGTTTATTTAGGACAAAAATATCATTCAACTTTTCTTGTTTTCCTTAAAATATACTCACACCTCAAAATCTTTCTTTCTCCTACTTGGAATATCATGTCATTAAAATTTTATTTTTTTTAATAAATGTATAACTTATCAAATTTATTTAACTAAAGCTTTATCCTAATTCTTTTTTTTTTTTTAAATACACATGATATATTAATCATTAAAGATTAATTTAATTACACCAAAAGCTTAGGTTATTTAATTTGATATGTACTCTTCAAAATTTCTTTTACTTAATTATTTATTTCATCACGTAATAATAGTTTTAAAATACAAGTACTTATATGAATTGGTACAATAATTTTTTTTGTCGTTTATTTTATATACTAAAAATTCTTAAAACTTAAAAGAAATAAAATGATGGATTTCATATTTTAGACCTTAAGTTTGTTATTTATATGAAAATAAAAGTAATATTCCCTTTTTTGAAGGAAAGAAAAATTATGTAGTCTTGAAACAAATAAATTTTTTTAAGAAATATTAACAAAATGATACCTTCTTCAGTACTATTACAAATGGATTTTTAAAATATTACTCAATCAATTATTCTTTGCTTTTGATGTATTTAGAATGAAGTACGGATATAAATTAGCGTTTAATTGTATAATAAAATAAAATATAACTATAATGATCACAAAAAAAAGTAAAGAAACTAAATTAAAAATAATATATTTTTTTTCTAAATTTTTATGTCTTGTCTTACCAATTTACTTGATTTATTTATGGACAATAACTTGTAAAAAATTTGCAAGAAAAAAAATCAGCTTTTCACTTTATATTTAACAAAAATTATCTTGCATAAAAATTTTCAATTAATCTATGTCCAAATTAAATTTTTTAGGTAATAATACATATTAAATCTTTTTTATTGAATTTTGTTTGGCAACAAAAAATACCGTAGATTTGCCATCAATGTTTTTAAATAACAAATTATATTCTTTTACTCTCTATTACTCTATATTTGAAGGTAATATAATATCTTTGAATTATATTAATTCAAAAACTCTTTTGTATAATACAAAAAAATGAATTTTATTCTTTTATTTTCATATAAATAACAAATTTAATGTCTAAAATATATGAAATCTGTCGTTTTTATTTCTTTTACATTTTAAGAATCTTTAATATATAAAATAAATAACAAAAAAGAATTAAATGAGTACCAAATTTTATAAGTACTTGAGTTTTAAATATTATTAAGTGGTGAAATAAATAAGTAAATAAAAGAAACTTTGAAAAGTACATATCAAATAAAATAATTCAAGCTTTTGTGTAATTAAATTAATCTTCAATGATTAATATATCATGTGTAATTTATTATTTTTTTGTAAATTAGGATAAAACTTTAGTTAAATAAGTTTGATAAGTTAAATAGATCTATTTATATAATTTTTTTTTAATGAAATGACATTTCAAGTAGGAGAGAGAAGGTTTTTGAGGTGTTAAGTATATTTTAAGGAAAATAAAAAAAGTTGGATCATATTTTTATCCTAAATGAAACAAAAAATGATAATTGTAGGTATTTTCTCAAACATGAGTGACCATCTAGGGAATTTACTCGTTAACTTATTATCGACCAAGGCAAAATGGTCCTTTCACCCCATCTAACTCCCTGGTCCTTTTTTTAATCCCTAAATTTGTCCCAAAGTATATGAAACACTCCTTAATACCTAATTTATTCTCTCTCCCAAAATCCGCTATTTCCAATCTGAAGTTTCAAGAATATGGTCAAAGATAATAGTTTCTTCTCAAGGTTTTCTCACCAATTTCATCATCAAGGGTATGGGAAACAAATCCAAAGTCTCATATCGAATTCAAGCTAGGGTTCAATCTTCCAAGTTAAGGATTCAAGCTTTTCCCAAATTCCTTCCATCAAAAAGGCATATTGAACACTCTACTTTAATTACTATCCTAAAGTGTGAATTTCATTATCGTTATACTTATTTTATTGATATTTTAAGGTTGGAATTTGAGAATTGTTATTACAAACACTAAATACGGTTTTTCCCTCTTTGTACAAACTATTTCTAACCTCTTGTGGAGTGCGTTGGTGATATGAATAAAATGATTGAAAGATGCATCTTATTATATAGCCTTCAAAATACTGAATTTATGAATGATTGAAATTATACTTTCAAGTCCTTCAAGAAAGCTTTGAAGTAAACATGATGAACAGAGATGATGCCCCATCTTTCTGAAAGATTGAAATGTGTTAGAACTTTATGACTTGCTTTGAGTTTCTTATGCAATTTGATGATGAATATGAGTATGATTTAGAATGATGGGTAAGGAGTCGATAATGTTTTATGATAATGTTTTTTTGGCATATTATGAATGGCTTGTAAGTCTTGGTATTACGATACCAATATGAATATGCCTAATGAATGACTCCATGATTAATGTTATGTGAAAAATGTTTTAATTGGTCTCTAAAGGGAATTGCATAGCTTCACCTTGAAGGCGTAAGTCCTTGTGACCAACCCTCGAAACCTATATTTGCCGGCATAGAAATGCCGTACCTTAACTGGACGATCAGATAGTATCCTCAAAATGAGGATAGTCCTTAACATGAAGACAATATATATGGTGGCTCAGTCTATCGTTGACTCTTGCCTAACCCTCAGCACGTGCGGCCAACATGTATTGGGCCCTGCCGGTTGGGGAGTTCCGGACCCATATAGCCATGGGTAAAGAGATGACGGTGAAAGCTACGTAGTTCAGGACAAAAGTTTTAAATGATCATGTAACATGTCCCCTGCCCCTACCTCAGCATCCTATTACAGTTATGATTGTTGAATATATGTTTTATGACTAATTTTGGTAAATTTGCATATTTTATCCCGCTCCTTGGGTTGCATGTCAGTACTTGTTGTACTGAACGTCTCCGGATGCTACATCATTTCATGATGTAGGTTCGGAGGGTTTTTCGCAGTGTTAGGTGGTTTGGTATCTCTATTGCGCAGCTGTTGAAGTGGTGAGCCCTCCATCATTCAAAAGACCTGTTTCTTTTATCCCTTTCTGGTTTTAGCACTTTATTTCTTTCCTTCTGGCATAATCGGGGTCATGTCCCGACTTAGTCGATGTTTTATGGATAGAGGCTTGTAGACAACATTGGGTTATGGTTCCTAGATTTGGATTTGGTTTTCAAACTTCATTTCGTTATTCATCAAACTCTTTCATGTTATAAGTTCATTTCCGCAATTATATTTGTCACTATGCTTATGATATAATGCTAAGGGGTCATCTCAAGCCTTCATCGGTTTGGGATGACCGTCACGGGCAGGGCTACTGTTCGGTTCGTGACACTTCGAAAACCCCAACTAGCAGATACTATTACCAAGGTCCTTCTAAACGAACCTTCGACAGCCACATGTTCAAGCTACACGTTGTTACACACTGCTTACCTAAAAGAGGTGTATCAGTCCATTACTTAGAATTAGTTAATCACCGTGTATTGTGAAGTTTTCTTTTTAAATTGATTAGCTAAATTAGTCTTAATAAAATTATTATATTATCAGTGTATTTATCTTAGTCCAATGTTCAATAGTTTAGGTTCTTTAAAAGTTAAAACTAGTAGAAGTTCTGCTCACTAGTTTGATGTTTTTTTAAACTATTAGAGCATTTGGTTAGTACGATGCTTGTAGACAAAGTTAATAGAAAGTTTTTTCATATTAATACAACTAATGGACCGTGGTTTGCTGCTTTCGTCTGTTGATCCATCTAACTACTTAGCATAAGAACTATAGATGACATTAATGGCCTATCGCTGCATGGTCCTGGATATAGAGAAGGCCAATATGAGTCTGAAATTGATTTATCCATCAGTCTAGTCCTTTGCTTTCCGTCCATAGCTGTCATGCCTAAAATCATATAAGCACTCAAAACATGGTTAAATTTTATTTAGAAAAATAAATAAATTAAAATAGGTTCAAATGAAATTACAAATGCTAGGACAACAACACTATGAATTAAAAGCAGTACATGACTCCAAGTAGTACCATACAACGACTTTACAAAAGAAACCAAGTAAACAAAACGCAACATATTAACTTGCAGCTGAGAAATAGCACCACTTGAAGAGATACTAGCTTCTACATTTCCAGGAATGTGTTCTTGATTTTGTTTAGCCTCTTGACTACATCTTTTATGGTTATTCTTGATTCTGGAATTTCCATTGTGCAATCTAAAGCCAATTCGACCATGGAAACTATGCAGATTTCACTTTTAGAAGTGATTTGTTCTTCCTCGGGAAAAAGATTGGCATCCACAACTTCAAGCATAGATCCTGAAAATGATTGTGTTATCCACTTCCTCAAGTCAAGATTTTCATTGCACATCTCTTCATCTGTTGGCCGTCTTTTGGTCAAAACCTCCATCAACATGATGCCGTAACTATAAACATCACCACTAGTGGATACTATTCCGTCCGAACCATATTCTTAAAAAAAAGAATGAAGTGAAAAAAGTTAATTGAAATATAACGCCAGTTTTGTACAAATAAATACATGCTTTTTCACTTCTAGAATTCGGAGATGCATAATTATGATACAAAAATCAAAGAGAGGGGATTTTTCTTGTACCTGGAGCAATATATCCAAGAGTGCCCAATGTCTTGGTGTGTGCGATAGACTTGCTTACCGCTAAAATTTTGGAGATGCCAAAATCACCAACATGAGCCACCATATCTTCATCCAAAAGAATGTTTGATGGCTTTAGGTCGCAGTGAACTATCGGAGTTTCATTACAATGATGTAGATATTCAATTGCCATAGCCGCATCAAGCATCACAGTGACTCTTTGGAGAAGGTTCAAGTGGCAATCTTCTCTGTACAACCAATTCTCCAGGCTCCCGTTGGACATATATTCGAGAACAAAGGCTCTTATATAATCACTAGAACAAGTAGTGATCACAGGGACAAGATTTCTGTGTCTAACATTTCTCATCACTTTGCATTCGGTATCAAACCTCTTGCATACTTGCTCATTTTCCAAATCCAGAACCTTTATGGCCACAACAGTTCCGATAGATAATGTGCCTTTGTACACAGAGCCAGAACTTCCCGCACCAATTAAATTTGATCCATCAAAATTACTTGTTGCTCGTTGAATCTCATGATAAGAAATTAATTGATAAGTCTTGATCTCCGGAACATATTCAACATCTTTGGACATCCCTTTCTTCTTTCGTTTCATAATCCAAGTTGACACCAACAAGAATATCAGAAATGATGAAGTAACTGTTGGAATAACAATTTTTAGCACAAGCTCCTTAGACTTTGATTGCTGTGCAGGATTAGTGATAGGACAAACAAGAATCTCCAATATGTGCAATCCACATAGACCGTTGTTCCCAAGAAATGATTGCAGAGTGGAATTTGCAAACACACCGCCACTGGGTATTTCACCTTCTAAATTATTAAATGAAACATTGATGGCTTTAAGGTATGAGAGTTTTTCCAAGGACTTAGGAATAGTACCTGACAAGGCATTTAAGGACAAATTCAAGAATTCCAAGCTTATCAAGTTGGCAAAGGATAATGGAATTGCACCTGAAAATGAATTGTTGGATAGGTCAAGAATTTGCAGGTTTGAGAGTTGCCCGAATCTGCTTGGTATCATTCCTGAGAAGTGGTTACCATAAAGATATAGTTCTACAATGGCCTTCAGTCCTCCAATATCTGACGGAACTTCTCCTTCTATAGAATTTTGTGACATGTTTAGAAAGAGAAGACCTCTCATTTTCCAAAGACTTGAGGGAAATTTTGATGAAAATCTATTAGAACCCAAATAAAGTTGTTGTAGCATGCTAAGATTTCCTATACATGCTGGAATTAACCCCACGAGCTCATTATCACCTAGACTTAATTGAACCAAATTAGATAAATGGCATACTGCCTCTGGAATATGTCCCAGAAATTTATTGTTCGGTAGAAACAAACCTTGGAGTTGTCTAAGCTTACCAATCTCAGGAGGAATATTTCCCATCAAATTGTTAAATTGTAGGACTAGGGTAGTAAGGCCACTCATGTTGCCTATACCTGGGGGGATGAGGCCATTCAGGTGAGCTTCTCCTATATATAATATTTCTATAGTAGATGAAAGATTCCCAATAGAATTGGGCAAATCGCCATTCAACAGATTGGAACCCAAAAGTAGATAATGCAACATCCTACAATCCACCAAAGAATTGAAGAATCGCAACTCGTGCTCTCTTGGTTCATTGGTAAGGTGATTATGATGTAGTAACAGTGATCGCAGCTCACGAAGATTTCCCAAATTATTAGGAATAGTTCCTGTGAGAAAATTGCCGGCTAGATCCAGTGTCTCAAGCTTGGAAGCATTTGTTATGAACAATGGAATTTCCCCTTCCAGCTGATTGTCTGACAAGTGAAGATGTTTAAGGTTCGGAAGATGAAGACCTGTAGAGGTAAGAATTCTATGCGAGAGGTTGTTGGAACTGAAATTAATTGTTTCCAAAGAAGATATATTAAAAATATCCTCTGGAATCTCGCCAATAAGATTATAATTCTGGGCAAAGTTTAATTCTCTCAAATTTGATAGCTTCCCTATTTCCGGAGGAATTTTCCCCATTAAGCGATTGTTTCCACAAAAAAGATTTTGCAGACGGGAAATATTGGCTAATGAAGTGGGAATAGTCCCTGTTATTGGATTTTCGCCAACATAAAACCCCTCGAGCTTGGATAAACAACCAATATTTTTGGGTAAATCTCCAGTTATCTTGTTGAAAGATATGGACAACACTTTGAGCTCTGTGAGTTGGCAAATGCTGGAAGGAATGTGGCCAGAAATTTTGTTGTGAGATATACCTAAAAACTCTAGATTTGACACTATATTCCCTTCATCAAGCAAGAGAGGACCAGAAAGACTATTGTAAGCCAATGAAATCTTTTGAACTTTCTGGTTTTGAAATAGGCTAGTTGGAATACTTCCTTCTAGCTGATTGTTCTGAATGTCAATGACTCGCAAGCGAGGCAAGTGGCCAAGTCCGTAAGGGATGCCACCATGGAAGCTGTTGTTCCCGAGATTGAGCACACTTAGAAAGGACAAATTGGCCAAAGATGGGGAAATTGTGCCTTGAAGTTGTATATCTGGAAGAGCCAAGGCGACAACCCTTTGCCTTTTTGGACTGCACGCGACACCGAACCAAGAGCAAAAAGAAGTATTCGTGGTCCAATTAGTGGCCAATAAATGACTAGGACTTGTAACAAGATTTTTGAAAGCTAGTAGAGCTTGTTGATCTGTTTCATTTGAGGAAGCAGCTGATATAGAAACAGAATAATATTGAACTGGAAAGAGAAGAATCAATAAGAAAATTTGCTTCTCCATATATCTTGTTACTATGCACTGCTTTGAAGGGATTTGGAAAATTGATTTGTTTGATTGATTGCCAAAGTTACTGCATTATATACAGCACAAAGATTTTAAAATAAATAAATAAATTAACGAAACAGAAAAGGATAACTGATCAGTATTAATGTAAATAAAATGTTAGTTGACTCAATTTGGATTATTAGTTATTTCCACAAAACAGAAGAAAAGTTGTGGAAATAATTGCTCAAGAAAGTTTGCTGTTTATGCATCACTATCGAATTAATGTCATGTGTTATACGACTTATAACATGATGTGATATTGTCTATTTTGATCAAGAATCTGACGTTGATTATAACACCCCTACAGCTTTGCCAAAAGCCTCATTGATTAACATGTAGCTATTGTAACTTTTTAATATTCTCAACCAATAATGTGAGACTTTTATTCTCAAACCCAACAATCACTCCCTCGTTATGGCCCACTCCTTGAGTTGGAGTCTTTTTGGTTCCTTGAAAATGTGTAGTTTGGTTAAGAAAAAAAGAACATGTCCAATTGACTTGAGCGTTGACTCAAATTTGGTTTATTTTTTCCACAAAATTATAGAAAAGTCCGTCAACTTTGCTTTAGCAATAGAGACCGTTGACTCAAATTTGGTTTATTTTTTCCACAAAATTATAGAAAAGTCCGTCAACTTTGCTTTAGCAATAGAGACCTAGTTATCTATTATAACTTATGTCCTTTATTTGGAAATCATTTAGTATAATTAATAGAAACATGAATTTTATTTTTGGAAAAAAGAAATACTATCCTATTTTGTTATAAGGAAAAAGGATTTATATGGTCATTAGAGTGTGATTTGTGAAACTAATTATGCCGGTTATGGCTATTCTTGTAGAAGCTAAAAAGCTCAAAAACAGTTGTTAAGAAAAAGGTATAGAACCGTGAATATTATTCAAAATAGTGAAGGGTGCTTTATAATATTACATTGATTGAAAATCTGTGAACATTAAAACTAGAGAACCCGTAGCTAATAAAATGTAAACAAGTAAATAGGAGTCCAATGTTGTCTAGGCAAACTCAGATATCAACCATCAAGGAACACATATTCGGATTAGTGGGACTTTAATGCGGGTTCCAAAATTCAACTAAAATAATTAAAATTTCTACAAAAAAATTCTGTAAATATATCCTAATAGATTGTGGGTGCAACCAATAATTCAATTTTTCAACCTCAATAGTGGCCTTAGAACTAACTCCACTTGAATTATTTCAACAAAAGAAAATCATCATGAGGAGAAAAATGTATCACAAAAATCATCATTAGGAGGAAAATGTCCACTTGGTGGAGTAATTAGAAACAAAAACAAGAGTGGATAGTGCCATAGTGGGATTCTAGCTTTAGGTGAAGTCCGTGCTATTTTCCTCAAAAGGCGTCACATCATTAACAATACGAAACTTTGTTCACATGTTCAATAGAAGGGGAAAATATACTTCTTAATTTTGCCGTTTAGAGCGGATATACCTCTTGTTAAAAAATATGCTTATATACCCCGCAATCGAACAACTGACGCGTATTATTCTTTTTGTTAGCAGACCATTCTTTACTGAATTAAAAGAAAAATATCCTAAACTTGATTTTTCAATTCCAAAAATTTCGCGTAGCTTTAAGATATAACCTCACCTAGTAATACCAGCTTTATGTTACCTTACTGCATTTTAACTCCTTCAATCATTGTACATACTAAGTTATTGAATTATTAATATCTGGATCTTGAACATGCTGAACTTAATTGAAAGCATCATAAAATACATATGTGAAAATTAGACTTATATCACGTTATAGGTTACCAATTTTTCGGAACTGTATCCTTTTCTCCCAGTTGAATTTTGATTACAATCTGAATAGCAAAAATATTTATAACATGTACAATCGAACTTCTATCTGATTGTTGTCCTTTTTCTGTTTTTTTGGCTTTCTTAATTTCGCGTTCATTGAATATTGCCTAGGGTGACTTCATTTCTTGTGCTTTTTATCTGCATTTTAAAAATTGAAGCAACTATTCCGCGCTCAAGAAATAAAATTGAATTGAGTCTTCCTTTTATAGCTAAGTCAGCAGCAACTTTTGCAGCATTCCGTCAATTTGAAATCATTTACTTTGCTTCTTGAGTCGTTTGCTTGCTTTAAGAGACTTGTTTAGCATAGTAGTCTCATGTAGAGCAACATCATCACGTTCTTCTTCAACTTCTTTTATTTGTGCCATGAAGCTTATTTCTTTCCCATTCCAAGCCGATAGTGACTCCTCTGCCGTATTTAACCTTAGTGCTTTTGGTTATCTCATTCAAGATTCCGGCCTTCAACAGCTAACGCTATATCATCTGAGGTCTTTCTGCTCTTTTCTCAAACAAACTCATCTCATAATTCAAAGTGTTGGCTTTTGATCATGCAATCTTCTCATTCTATTTCGCCTATTCGAGTCCTGACTCAAGGTTTTCCATTTCTTTCTCTGTCGAATGTTCCATGTGCTTGCATAATACCCCAGAATGCACTAGATTAAAAAAATTTAAATGAAAATTATTTCTCCCTTGGGACATTACGGAATGCTTAACAAAGGCCTTTTTTTTTTCTAGAAAAAGTGCATTTGTTGGAGTCCCACATCGGTGGGTTAAAGAGTCCTTGGTCTCCTTATATGGTTTTGGGAAATCCTCCCCTCATGAGCTAGCTTTTGAGGTTGAGTTAGGCCCAAGGTCCATTTCATTATCATGGTATCAGAGCCAGGCCCACCCAGTTCATTGTACCACCCAGGGGAGCCTTGACATTACTGGCTACTACACCAAAATCAAAAAGCTCTTGGAAGAACTTAGCACTTTGGATACGAATTCTCAGTGCTCACGTATGTGCACCAGTGGCGGTAAGGCAAAATTGCACAAGGCTGAGAAAGACCGACGACTCATTCAATTTTTAATGGGATTGAATGAGGTGTACACAATAGTCAGGGGTAGTATTTTGATGATGAACCCGTTGCCCACTATGGCTCAAGCTTTCTCCATTTTAGCCCAGGAGGAGAGACAAAGAGAGGTCAAACCTCATAACAAGTTTAATCTGGAGCCTACTTCTCTCTTTGGGAATGTTGCTAGTACTAGCACCAATTTTAAAACAAACTATGCCCCATACAGAGGCAATGGGGGTAGTAGACCTCCTAGAAACTCCCACTTGTTTTGTGACTATTGTAGGAAGGTTGGTCATACTAAGGACAAGTGTTACAAGTTACATGGTTTTCCCCCGGATTTCAAGTTTACAAAAGGCAAAAATATTGGAACAACAACTGTTGCTCATGGTTTTACAGAAGAGATGATGGGAAAGACTTATGAAAGGGATAATGAAAGGTCAAAAGGAAAGAGAATTGAAGTGAATGATAGTGGATATAGCCAGGAGAAGAAGAGTCCATCCATAACTCAACACCAGATTAACCAACTAGTTGGTTTACTAGAACAATTTCAAGTTCTAAGAGGCAACAATACTGGAAATATTGCAAGAGAAGTTGCAAACAACATCATGGGTGGAACTGTGAACTTTGCAGGTATTCTAGAATGCTACTCTTCCATTACTGAAATTGGTAAATTGTCTTGTGAATGTTACAAACTATTTGTTGATTCATGGATCATAGACTCAGGGGAAACACACCACATGACCTTCAATAAGTCACTACTTACAAATATTAGACCCTTGCGCTGGTTACCTTACCAAATGGCTATAGAGTTAAAGTGACAGAAATTGGTGATGCTTGTTTGAATCCTTCACTAACTTTTCATAAAGTATTGTATGTACCTAGTTTCAAGTTCAATTTGATTTCAGTTCATTGCCTACCTGCATTCTTCAAAGAAATTGTTAGTTTTAGTAGTTCTTCTTGTTCAATGCAGGGCCTTCACTGAAGAGCCCTCTGGATATTGGTAGAGCACAAAATGGACTCTACTTCTTATGCTCAAGGTTTCACAGTACACCTTTATCATCATCTTTTACAAATGGATCCTCTAATTCTGTGTCTGTTTTCTCTAGTTTACCTCCTACTCTTTCTACTATTAGTGCAGCCACCACACACACACACTCCACCACTACTCCACTTGTAAGATCCATCTTTTTGAATAATAAGACTGTGGCTCCTGATTCTAAGCATTCCTCAGTACCTTCTAATATGAATGATTTTGAGCTCCCATCTAATTGTAGTAAGTCATTCATGTCAAACAGGTCTCATGGAAACAATGTAGATCACTTGTGGCACAATAGGCTAGGACATGTTCCTTCTGTAAAGATGAGAAACATCTCTTCAATCCCTATAAATTTCTCACCTAGACAACCCTTTTTATGTTCTGTATGCCCATGGACAGACAAACAAGATTTCCATTCCCAACAAAGACTACTCCCCCTAGTTCTAAAATTTTTGATCTCCTACACCTGGATTTATGGGGACCTTACCATGAACCAACTCATGATAACTACAAGTATTTCCTAACCATTGTTGATGACTACAATAGGTCAACATGGACCCAACTTCTCAGTTGTAAAAATAATACTCTTTATGCTCTAAAAGGTTTTGTGTCTCTAGTAGAAAATCAGTTCAAGGTCATAGTCAAGTCAATTAGGACTGATAATGGTTCAAAATTCATCAACAATAAGACTCACATATACCTTCAAGACAAGGGTATAATACCCCAAAAAACATGTCCATATACACCTCAACAAAATGGCATGGTAGATAGAAAACACAAACACCTCCTTGAGGCTGCTAGAGCACTCTTATATCAATCAAAAGTTCCCATTAAATTCTGGGGAGAATGCATTTTAACTGCTACCTACCTGATTAACAGGCTTCCACTTTCAGTTATTCATGACAAAACTCCCTTTGAAATACTGTATAACAAGCTTCCCACTTATTCTTATCTCAGATCTTTTGGTTGCCTATGTTTTCCCACTCTTAACACTCATAAGGAAAAATTTGATCCAAGATCTACACCTCACATTTTTATTGGTTATCCTTTCAATATAAAGGGTTACAAGGTCCTAGACTTGAGCACCAAGAGAATACATATTTCCAGGGATGTGTTATTTCATGAAAATGTTTTTCCATTTGCACTTTCTGATTCTGATTCTAGTTTTGCCACAGTACTTAAGAAATTAACTGTTGATTCAATTTTGTTGAACTCTACTCATAATACTTTTAACAAAGCTTATGTGTTGGATGATGACACTATTAATAATGTCACTGATAAATCAACTAGAACTACTCTACCTGTCCCTGCCTCTGACCACACATTACCTCTACACTAAACCACTGTTAATTCAACTCTTACTTCACCACAACAAAATGAAAATAGTTCCAGAGGACAAATCTCACCAGAACTCACTACTTCCCAAGCATAAGTCCAACCTCCAAACCTTACATGATCAACTAGATCACATGCTATACCATCCTACTTGAAAGACTTCAACTATTCCTTACCCTCACTACAACCTCGACCATCAACCTCCACTTCTCACTCTATTGCTACTGATAATCATTTATCATTAACAAGTTTTAGCACAGAAAGTCAACAGTTTGTTAGGAAATTTCTCATGACAGTGAACCAAGTTCTTAAAGGAGGCAGTGTTGGATCCTGCTTGGCAAGCAACAATGACATCTGAGTTTGAAGCTTTGTATGCCAACAATACATGGGATCTTGTTAAGATACCTGCAGGAAAGAAAGCTATAGGGTGTAGGTGGGTGTATAAAATAAAGCATAAAGCTGAAGGCACAGTGGAAAGATATAAGGCAAGGCTAGTGATGAAGGGGTATACTCAGCAGGCTGGCATTGATTACAATGAAACTTTCTCTCCTATGGTTAAGATGACCACTGTTAGGACACTAATTGGCATAGCTGTGAAGAAGGGTTGGGACATGTATCAGCTAGATGTGAACAATGCATTCCTCCATGGAGACTTGTATAAGATGTTTACATGGATACACCCCCAAGCCTCATGGTAGAAGAAAAATGTTTAGTTTGCAGACTTAGGAAATCCCTATATGATTTAAAGCAAGCAAGTAGACAATGGTATGGAAAATTAGCCCAAGCACTATGCTCAAGAGGCTATTCTCATTCAGACAGTGATTACTCTTTGTTTTACAGAAAAATTGGCAATTCACTGGTTTTTGTTGCAGTTTATGTTGATGATGTGATACTGACAGGCACAGACATTGATGAGATTACCTCCCTCAAAAAAATTCTTCATGATCAGTTCAAAATAAAAGATCTGGGAAGTTTATATTATTTCTTAGGTTTGGAGACATTATACAAGGAAACTGGAGTCCTTATTACTCAAAGGAAGTTCACTACAGATCTGTTAGATGAATTTGATTGCTCAACTGTCAAACCAGTGTTGACACCTCTTGAATCCACTTTCAAACTCAAAGAAAATGAAGGTTTGTTGTTAAAAGATCCCACACTTTATAGGAAGTTAGTAGGAAACTAAATTTTTTAACCAATACAAGAATGGATATTGCCTTTAGTGTACAACACCTTAGCCAATTCCTTCAAACTCCCAGAGAACCAAATCTTAAGGTAGCTTATCATGTCTTGAGGTATCTCAGGAATGATCCTTGTTTGGAAATATTTCTATCCAACAATGCAGATTTCACTATCACAACTTACTGTGATTCAGATTGGGCTGCTTGCTCTGACTCCAGAAAATTTGTTAGTGGCTATATTGTGATGATGAGGGATATCCCCATTAGTTGGAAGTCCAAGAAGCAGACAACCATTTCCTTATCTTCAGCAGAGGCAGAGTACATGGCAGTTAGAAAGGTGGTAGCGGAGCTGGTGTGGCTAGATATATTATTGACTGAACTCCATTTGCCATGTAACCCGCCCATATCTATTTTTTGTGATAGTCAAGCAGCTGTTCATATAGCAAGGAACCCTATGTTCCATGAAAGGACAAAGAACATAGAGGTGGATTGACATTTTGTTAGAGGAAAGTTGCAGGAAGGCCTCATTATGCTTCATCACATCCCTACTAGTGATCAATTGGCTAATGTTTTGACTAACGCTCTACTAAGTGCTAAACATTCCTCTGTTATGCACAAGTTGGCTGTGAGTTTCTCCCCTCCAACTTGAGGGGGGGTGTTGAGATATGACTTGTTTATTTCAGTATTCAGTGTATAAATTTTAAGTTAGTTGAGACGGTGACCTGGAAAGTTAGTTAGATTATCTGGAAGTCTTCTAGTTAGTGTTCCAGTCAATAGTGTAGTTAGCTTTACGGTTATTTCTTGGGATTAGAGCTGTGCAGTTATTTTATTTTCCTTCCCTGTATAAATTGAGAACACACAGATGAAATACTAACTTTTTCATTTTCCCCAAATTCCTCTGGTTCCTTTCTACATTCAAGCAGCTCATATGTATTTGATATTTTGCTCCTTGTTCTCTCCAACTGAAGTTCCTAGCTGCACATCAATGGAGATTACTCAAGCTTCATCAATGGTGATTTGAAGTCGTGTAAATTCTCTATAATTCAACATGGTGTCAGAGCTGTAAGGTTTATTTTTTTTCCGTAATTTCATCATTTTTTGCAGAATTGTTGCCTCTGTGGCTCAATCCTTTATTCTTCCAGTTCCTAGTTCTGTTCTTTGCTCACTCTCTCGTAATTTCCCCAAATCTATCATCGTTTTTGTTCTCCACCATGAATTGGGAATTCTCTGTATCTATGATTATGGAGCAAAATCATGATGAAGAAACTGTACATCAAACACCAACTCTAGCTCAGAATTTCACAGATTCGACTAATGTGTTCTACATGCATCCATCAGAAAGTGCTGACTCTATAATTGTTCCCATCATTTTAGATGGATCTGGTTATCTCTCATAGAGATGGGGAGTTCTCCGAGCCTTGTCGGTGAAGAATAAAATAGGTTTCATCAACGGGAAAGTTCCAAAACCAAACCCAGATTCTCCTAATTTCGCACAATGGGAGAGGTGTGATGATATGGTTACCTCTTGGATTTTAAACTCATTATCAAAGGAACTTGAGGAAAGTTTGCAGTATGTCAACAATGCCAAGGAGCTTTGGGATGAATTAGAGGATAGATATGATTAGGATAACGGAGCAAAGTTGTACCAATTGAAACGTGAGATTTATGAGCTTAGCCAGGGGAGCCTTGACATTACTGGCTACTACACCAAAATAAAAAAGCTCTGCGAAGAACTTAGCACTTTGGATATGAATTCTCAGTGCTCATGTTTGTGCACCAGTGGCGGTAAGGCAAAATTGCACAAGGCTGAGCAAGACCAGTGACTCATTCAATTTTTAATGGGATTGAATAAGGTGTACACAATAGTCGGGGGTAGTATTTTGATGATGAACCCGTTGCCCACTATGTCTCAAGATTTCTACATTTTAGCCAAGGAGGAGAGACAAAGAGAGGTCAAACCTCATAACAAGTTCAATCTGGAGCCTACTTCTCTCCTTGGGAATGCTGCTGGTACTAGCACCAATTTTAAAACAAACTATGCCCCATACAGAAGCAATGGGGGTAGAAGACCTCCTAGAAAATTCCACTAGTTTTATGACTATTGTAGGAAGGCTGGTCATACGAAGGACAAGTGTTACAAGTTACATGGTTTTCCCCCGAATTTCAAGTTTACAAAAGGAAAAAATATCGAAACAGTAATTATTGCTCATGGTTTTACAGAAGAGATGATGGGAAAGACTTATGAAAGGGATAATGAAAGGTCAAAAGGAAAGAGAATTGAAGTGAATGATGGTGGATATAGCTAGGATAAGAAGAGTCCAACCATAACTCAGTAACAGTTTAACCAACTAGTTGGTTTATTGGAACAATTTCAAGTTCTAGGAGGCAAAAATACTGGAAATACTGCAAGAGAAGCTGCAAATAACATCATGGGTAGAGCTGTGAACTTTGCAGATATTCTAGCATGCTACTCTTCCATTACTGACATTGGTAAATTGTCTTGTGAATTTTACAAACTATCTGTTGATTCATGGATCATAGACTCAGGGGAAACACACCACATGACCTTTAATAAGTCACTACTTACAAATATTAGACCCTTGCCTTATCCTTTCCTGGTTACCTTACCAAATGGCTATAGAGTTAAAGTGACAGAAATTGGTGATGCTTGTTTGAATCCTTCACGAAATTTGCATAAAGTATTGTATGTACCTAGTTTCAAGTTCAATTTGATTTCAGTTCATTGCCTAGCTGCATTCTTCAAAGGAATTGTTAGTTTTAGTAGTTCTTCTTGTTCAATGCAGGGCTCTTCACTGAAGAGCCCTCTGGAGATTGGTAGAGTACAGAATGGACTCTACTTCTTATGCTCAAGGTGTCACAGTACACATTTATCTTCATCTTTTATAAATGGATCCTCTAATTCTGTGTTTGTTTTCTCTAGTTTACCTTCTACTCATTCTAGTATTTCTACTGTTAGTGCAGCCACCATACACACACACTCCACCACTACTCCACTTGTAAGATCCATCTTTTTGAATAATAAGACTGTGGCTCTTGATTCTAATCATTCCTCAGTACCTTCTAATGTGAATGATTTTGAGCTTCCATCTAATTGTAGTAAGTCATTTATGACAAACATGTCTCACGGAAACAATGTAGATCATTTGTGGTACAATAGGCTAGGCCATGTGCCTTTTGTAAATATGAGAAAAATCTATTCAATCCCTATAAATTTCTCACCTAGACTTTTTATGTTCTGTATGCCCCATGGCCAGACAGACAAGATTTCCATTCCCAACAAAGACTATTCCCTCTAGTTCTAAAATTTTTGATCTCCTACACCTGGATTTGTTGGGACTTTACCATGAACCAACTCATGATAACTACGAGTATTTCCTAACCATTTTTGATGACTACAGTAGGTCAACATGGACCCAACTTCTCAGTTGTAAAAGTAATACTCTTCAAGCTCTAAAAGGTTTTGTGTCTCTAGTAGATAATGTTCAAGGTCACAGTCAAGTCATTTAGGACTGATAATGGTTCAAAATTCATCAACAATGAGACTCACATATACCTTCAAGACAAAGGTATAATACACCAAAAAACATGTCCATATACACCTCAACAAAATGGCGTGGTAGAGAGAAAACACAAACACCTCCTTGAGGTTGCTAGAGCACTCTTATATTAATCAAAAGTTCCTATTAAATTCTGGGGAGAATGCATTTTAACTTCTACCTACCTGATTAACAGGCTTCCACTTTCAGTTCTTCATGACAAAACTCACTTTGAAATACTGTATAACAAGCATCCCACTTATTCTTATCTTAGAACTTTTGGTTGCCTATGTTTTCCCACTCTTAACACTCACAAGGACAAATTTGATCCAAGATCTACACCTCACATTTTTATTGGTTATCGTTTCAATAGAAAGGGTTACAAGGTCCTAGACTTGAGCACCAAGAGAATACATGTTTCTAGATATGTGTTGACATATGACATTGTTTATTTCAGTATTCAGTGTATAAATTTTAAGTTGGCTAAGACGGTGACCTGGGAAGTTAGTTAGATTAGCTGGCAGTCTTTTAGTTAGTGTTGCAGTCAATAGTGTAGTTAGCTTTGTGGTTATTTCTTGGGATTAGAGCTGTGCAGTTATTTTGTTGTGGTGAAGTAAGAGTTGAATTAACAGTGGTTTTGTGTAGAGGTAATGTGTGGTCAGAGGCAGGGATAGGTAGAGTAGTGTTAGTTGAGTTATCAGTGACATTATTAACAGTGTCATCATCCAACACATAAGCTTTGTTAAAAGTATTATGAGTAGAGTTCAACAAAATTGAATCAACAGTTAATTTCTTAAGTACTGTGGTAAAACTAGAATTAGATTCAGAAAGTGCAAATGAAAAAACCTTTTCATGAAATATCACATCCCTGGAAACATGTATTCTCTTGGTGTTCAAGTCTAGCACCTTGTAACCCTTTCTATTGAAAGGATTACCAATAAAAATGTGAGGTGTAGATCTTGGATCAAATTTGTCCTTGTGAGTGTTAAGAGTGAGAAAACATAGGCAACCAAAAGATCTAAGATGAGAATATGTGGGATTTCTTTTGAGGCAATCCTCCCCTCATGAGATAGCTTTTGAGGTTGAGTTAGGCCTAAGGTCCATTTCTTTATCAACATTGTTATCAATTTGTGATTCCAAAGCGTTTTATTAGATCTTTTGGGTTTGTAGCCTCACTTTCACTTGTCCTAATTCTGTTGTGTAGCACTAAGTTTCTCTTTCACCTCATAAGCTTTGGGAGCACCTTCTTTCTATGCTAATACGGAATCATCTAAGGTATTTTTTGATAAAAACCAAACACAGTGAGAAGTTTGTTTTTCTATTAACTTCAGTATATTTCAATGATTACAAGGCTGCAACTTTATACAAAAAGAAAAGAGAACTAAATGGTAAGATAATATACAATAATCAATACAAACACCTAAATGAAAAAATAATCAACATTAATGAAAATAGAATAAAAAAAATTTAGGCTCCAATCACTCATTTTACTTCCTGAATTAGCTCACTCTACAGCTCATTGCAACACTCCCACTCAAGTTGGTAGGTAGATGTCTTTGATACCCAACTTGTCCAATGAGCTATTAAATGGTATACTTGGAACAACTTTTGTTAGAATGTCTGCTAACTGGTCTTCTGATTTAACATGTGGAAAACATATTGTTTTCTCTTCAAGTTTCTCTTTAATGAAATACCAATCTACTTCAATATGGTTTTTCCTTTCATGTTGAACAGGATTCTGAGCAATTTGTATAGATAACTTGTTATCACAGAACATCTTTATCAATGAACTTGAGTCAATACCTATTTCTGTTAATAATCTCTTCATCCAAAGAAGTTCACAAATTCCCTTCGTCATACTTTTGAATTCTGCCTCTGCGCTAGATAAAGCCATCACTTTTTGTTTCTTGCTTCCCCAAGTAACTAAATTTCCTCCAACAAAGGTCAAATAACCTGATGTTGATCTTCTATCTGTTGCACTCCCAGCCCAATCCGCATCTGTATAGCCATTAATATTCAAATGACTATGTTTCTTGAAGATAAGTCCTCTTTCAGGAGACGACTTAAGATATTACAAAATACGAGTAACAACCCCCATATTCTCTTCATTCACTAAGATTATGCATGAATTGACTAAAAAGACTCACTGCATATGCTATATCCGGTCTTATATGGGATAAATAAATCAACTTGCCAACAAGTTGTTGATACCTCCTTTTGTTTGTTGACGTCTAATTCGGATGCTCCTTTAGTCCTTGATTTTGGACAATAGGAGTGTAAACTGGTCCACAATTGAGTATTCCTGTTTCTGCCAATAAGTCAAGAACATATTTTCTTTGGGAAAGGAAAATTCCTTTGCTAGATCGAACCGCCTCTATCCCAAGAAAATACTTAAGTCCTCCATGGTTCTTAATTTCAAACTCTATATCTAAATACCTTTGCAACTTTGTAATCTCTTCTTTCTCAATCCCCTTTAATTATCATATCATCAACATATATAATTAAAGTTGTGACCATACATCTTCGGTGATTCAAGAATAAGGCCTGATCAGCAGTACTTTGCTTGTAACCTCGTCTCTTCATGGCCAAGCTTAAGTGTCCAAACCACACTCTTGGTGATTGATTTAATCCATATAATGCTTTGTTTAACTTGCATACAGTTCCTGCTTGTGAAGTAACAAATCCTTATGGGATTTCCATATATACTTCCTCTTCAAGATCACCATGTAAGACAGTACTTTTCACATCATATTGATGTAATGTCCAATTCAAATTAGCAGCAACCGATAGTAGTACTCTCACGGTATTTAATTTTACTACAGGAGAAAAAGTCTTTGTATAATCTATACCATAAGATTGAGTGTATCCTTTTGCCATAAGTCCCGCTTTATAGCGGTCAATCGATCCATCAGCACACTGTATTTGATATCGAACACCCACCTGCATCCGACCAGTTTCTTTTCTTTAGGTAGTGGTACTTGTCTCTAAGTATTCATATTCTCCAGCAGTTCTATTTCTTCCTTTATTGCTTGAGTCCACTTTGAGTCACTCAGAGCCTCCTGTACAATGCTTGGAATATTTGTAGAGGATAGGTTGTAAGTGAATGCTTTGAGTGATTTTGAAAAATTATTTGTGCTAATGTACTCGACGATTGGGTATTTTGCTTTCTTTTCTTTAAGATCTGGAGAGTTTCAATTTGGTGGTTGCCCTTGATTATGCCTGAAAGGGAGTTTATATGTGGAAGGACAATCTAGTTCATTATTAGTAGTAGAATTCAGAGATTGTACCTCAGGAATTCCCTCAGGAGATTGGTCTTCGTGTGGTACTAAGCTTTGAGTGACAATTTGTTCTGTCAGCTGCTTATGTGTATATTTTGGCTGCACATCCTCTTGTATACTCACACCATGTTCAAGCATTAGTACCGATGGTAATGAAGAATGATCAACAAGTGTCTGTAATGGAGTTTGAAATTTCAATACTCATGATGGCATCCTATTCAGCAAATAAACTCTAGTATAGACTACATCCATCCAATAACGTCGAGGTGCTTTAGATGCTATCAAAAGATCTCTAGCAGTTTCCAAAATATGCCTATTTTTTGGTTCTGCGACACCGTTTTGTTGAGGTGTCTGGGTGCAAGAAGTTTCATTAAGTGTTCCATTCTCTCGAAAGTAATCAACAAACTGGTTACTTGCATACTCTCCACCATTATCTGATCGTAAAACTTTTACAACAACAGAGAATTGAGTTCTTACCATGTTATGAAATGAACAAAAACCCTAAAAACCTCATCTTTACCTTTCATCAAATAAAGATAAGTCATACGTGTACAATCATCTACAAATGTCACAAAACATCTAATACCCGAAGAAACTAAGATAGGCGCTGCACCCTAAACATCAGAGTGAATTAACATAAATGGTGTTTCACATTTATTCAAACTTATTGGATATGAAACACGATGACTCTTATCAAGAATACAATCTTTGCATTTGAACTTTGTTTCATCTAAATTTAAGAACAACCTTGGTAATAATCGCCTTAAATAAGGAAAAGATGGATGTCTTACCCTGCGATACCACAACCATATCTGTTTCTCCTTGTTACTCATTCCCTTAGCTGCATTTGTCTAGCCACAGTTGTAATCATCCATGTAATATAGGCCTTCTCGCTTAGTACAACGACTAATAATCTCCTTCATGGGAATATCCTGAAACAGACAAAACTTTGGATATATTAGTGCACAACACTTCAAGTCCTCCATCATTTGACCCACAGATAATAATTTATTGGAGAGAGAGGAGACAAGTAAAGTATTTTGTAAAGAGAGATTTGGTACTAGTGTCATTCTTCCAGCCCCTTCAACATGATATGTCACTCCATTTTAACTATGCATGTGCTCCTAGGTTGAGTGGAGTCTACTAAATCATGAGAATCAAAGGTCATATGGTTGGTTTCCCCTGAATCAATAATACAACCATGATTACCTAAATCATTATGATCCATAGAGTTGTTGACACTTTCCGGTGAAGTATTCTCAGGTTGTGGTATTAGCATCAATGATTCAGCTCTTTTTGAGTTCTCCCTAGTGTTTGCCAATGATGCTCTACCTTCTTCCTTTTCTTTTTCAGTTCATACCACCAGTATGGAGTACCATTCAATTAGAAACATTTTTCAATTGTATGTTTTGGGTTTCCATAGTGTGTGCAACCACCTCTTCCTTCTTGTTGCTTTTGTTTTGGTGTGTTATTTTTTCCATAGATCATTGGTTGAAGAGAGACTTGTCATTGAGATTCTTGTCCTGCCCTTGAAATCATAGCTGCACTACTCATGTCCTCCTATTTAGTCAACATTACAAATTGGCTGAGGTATTCTCACCGAACAAGTGCATATGCTTTCTCTACAGTAGGAAATTGCTTGAGTTGTAAGACATCTGTAACACCCCGCATTTTGGGCTAGAACGTAAACCGTTATTCTTTCACATAGAGGTTGTAAAATTCATGAATCCTATGGAAATTTAGTGTGTAATCAATTATGTAGTGTGTGAATCTAGTTGAGCATGAATTGAGATCATAGAAGTCCCTTAACTCAAAGATGGGTTGAAAACTTTCCTATCATTCAAGTTTTAGTGAACGTTGAAACTTGGGTGAACTTCAATCTATCATTACTCATTATATATGATGAAATAAGTGGCCTACTATATATCAAATGAAATATCTTCGAATTAGCTTTCCATCGAAACCAAATTCGCCTAAAACGGACACTCGGTGAAGAAGTTAGAGCATTTTTAATGTCAACATTCCCGTTTGACTGGCCACCACGTCGCGAAGATCCTTAAATTGACAATTGTCAATTCCAGTACCTCATCGCGATTTCCAGCACATCGCGGTGAAGCCTTATACAACGTTCCAGTCCCGAATTTTAAATTCTAAGGTCAAACTAGACATTTTCCATGGCCCCAAACCCATCCAAACACAGGATTTAATCCCAAATACACCTAAATACATACACTTTCACCAAAATTCATCAAGAACGCTCTCTAGGATTTCAAACAAGAATCCCAAATAATTCAAGATTCAACCATGAGTTTTTGAAGATAATTAGTGATTTGGAATCCCCAATCCGTAAGCTTCAAGAATCGTTCATTATTCTCCGAAATAGAGGTACGTGGGGTTGTCCTAAAGTTCATGGGCATGTTTTCAAAAAGGAATTTATGCAAGACTTTAAATTTATACAAGTATATATATGTTTCTACAAATGGGGGTTTCCAATTGATACAAATAACATGTTTTGATATATGATTTTGAAAGAATTATTGATATATCATGGGGTTGTTTGTTTGAATGTATTTAAATGGTTGAATTGTGAACATGTGACCTGAAATTTCAAAAGGGTGCGATGTACATGAGTTGTGAATTTTCTAAATTCCCCATGATAATGTTTATACCCTATATTATACTAGTGTTAAACCATTGAGAGCATGAGTTTTGCAATTGATATGACATTACTTATAAATGATTAAACTTCTTGAATAATTGTATGTTGAGAACCATGGTGTATGTGTTTTAATGGTGTGAAAGTCATACATATGTGCATGTGGTAAATGCTATGAGAAGTTGGAAAGTTGATGTGATATTGATGACTTGCAAGTCGGGTATGACGATACCCTGCAGAGTATGACATGTGATTGATTAAAATGAGTTTAATTCATTGATTTTGTGAGATAGGTGGTTACCCGAAGAAAGCACGAGTCAAATGAATCTACGCTGAAAACCGTGTTTGCCGACTCAGGAACTTGGTACCCTGCTGTGTGATCTTGTGTACCTGCCATTATGTCATCCCAAATTGGGACTATGGCTAGGAGCCCTGCTTTGTGATCTTGTGCACTACCATACTTGATTGGGTCGAGACACCCTGCTGTGTGATCTTGTGTCACGACCCAAACCAGGGCCTGGCCGTGACGAGCATTTCGAACCATGGAGGCCCGAAACACCCCTATATGTCTGGTAATCATGCACCTAATTCATATGATCAAAGTAATGCAGAAGAACACAATACTTCAAAAACATGGTCATAAATATGAAAAGAAACAATAACGGGGAAATAAAGTTCCCCCAACATCAATCAACCTCTAAACAACTATCTGCGAAAATCTCTAACAAATGACTGAGTCAAGTAACTGTATATAAACTAGGACAAGGCCCCCAGTAGACCCTAAAACTAAATATAAGATAAAAGGACTGTAGGACATAAGACCTTCCGAAACATAGAAGGCTCACCACTTGTCTCTGCAACTCTGTCTGAATGATCTACTGATTCTCTTAACGCCTAGACTGGGCCTCTGAACCTGAGAGGTTGGAGAGGGGAGGGGGTCAGCACAAAAGTACTGGCACGTAGAGATATCAAAACAAAACATAATATTTTTACGAAATATAGTTGAGAGACATTATAAAGCAATTTCATATCAAATCATTTGAAACCACATGGGCATAATGCAATAAATTCTCAACAACAATGAAATGCAACTTATCTAGGTGGAATACCCTACATAATTTACACCAACTGTAAAACCTCGGTTTCCGCCGAGATTAGAGTATAAGTGAGGGAGAGACACACAAGACCACGAAGCATGGTGTCTCGACCCAATGGTAGTGCCCAAGATCACTTAGCCCAGGCTCCTACCTATAGTCCCAATTTGGGAATGACATAAAGTCAAGTACACAAGATCACTTAGACTGGTACCAAATTCCCGTGTCGGCAAACACGGTTTCCAGCGATGAGCCCTTACACTCAAATGCCTTCTTCGGGCATCCACCTGTCTCATGTAAAATCAATGCATTCAAACTTCATTTAATTCAATCATGTATCATATTCTGTAGGGTATCGTCATACCCGACTTGCAAGTCATAAATATCACATCCACATATGCATAATCATGTAAAAACCAAGGTTCTTCATCATTTACAAGTGGTGAACAATAATTATTTCAAATTCATGCTCTCTTTTGTTGGTCACAATATGATATGGGGTATCAAGACATTATCATGGGAATTTGAAAGCAATTTATCATTCATATTTATCAAACTTCCATGGAAAATCTCAAATCACATATGCATGGTTTCAACCATTGAAGTGTATAGGCAAACAATTCCCATGACATAAAGAAAAATGACTTAGAAATCATATTGAAAGCAAGTTATTAGCATTTGATTGAAAACCCCCATTTAAAAGCATGCATGTTCATAAAAACTACACCCATGAGATTTTAGGATAACCCCACGTACCTCTATTTCCAAAAATACTAGATGTTTCTTGAAGCTCGCGGATTTGTGATTCCGAATATGTAATTATCTTCGAAAACCTACGGTCGAATCTTGAACTATTTGGGTTTTTATTTTGAAACCCTAAGGAATGTTCTTGAGCAATTTTGATGAATGAAGGTGTATTTTGGTGTTTGAGGGATTAAATCTAGTGTTGGTGGTATATATAGGGGTGAAGGATGACCAAAATACCCCTAAGGAATAATTAAGGTCAAATCTGTCCCTCAGTTGACAGTTTGATAGTCTGGAGTAAATCGTTTATAAATTTTTACTCATATAATAAAATTGGGTGAAACCAACTGAATTTGAAATAGGACTCAAATAGATTTCGTTTGATTTATTATATCTCACACAGTTCATTATATACAGGGAGTTATGATTGTTTGAAGTTGACCCTGAAATGCTGAAAACTGGGCAATAGGCTATGCATTTTGCTACTGTTTCTAAATCCAAACGCAGCCTTATGCATTCCGAAAAAATTCCGAAACTTATCCGAGATACACTATGAGCTTTCCGATCGTAACGCAACTTGAAAATCTAAAAACGGATGTCGGGAAGGTTGAAAAGTTGTATCCCGAAGATTGCCAGCTAAAATGACTAAGTCTCATTTTACACTTAGAAAATTTTAAGTCATTAAGTCTAAGAGCTCAATATTAAAGACAAATCTATGCATGCCTTTTATGGGGAATTACATCTTGTGTGTCTTTCCCTTACTTATACTCTAATCTCGGCGGCAACCGAGATTTGACAGTTGGTGAAAATGTGAAATTGTAGGGTGTACCACCTAGCTCAGATGTGTTGCATTGTTGTTGAAAAATCAGTATACTATATCCATGTATTTTCGAAATCATTTTGCAATAATGTGTTTTATAACATCTCTCATTTAGTTTATATAAAAAAATCTACTTTGTTTTGGATTACTCTGCGTACCAGTACTTTGTATTGACCCCCTTCCCTCCCAGGTTTGGAGGCACAGTCTAGGGGTCCAGATAATTAGTAGATTCTTCAGACAGATTTGTAGAGTCAAGTGGTAAGCCTTCTATATTTTGGAAGGCCTGATGTCTGGCAGTTTATTTATCATTTAATAGTTTTGGTCTACTGGGGGCGTTGTCCCAGATTTTAAACAGTTGTTTGTTTTAGTCATGTAGTAGAGATTTCGCTGACGGTTTTCAGATGTCGATAGATGTTGAGGGACATTATTTCCCATTATTGATTTCATTAAACTCTTGACTATGTTTCCGTAATATTGTGTATCTTCCGCATTTCTTTTTATCATATAAATTATGTACATGATTACCAAATAGATAGGGGTGTTTAGGGTCTTCATGGTTCGGCATGCTCATCACGGCTAGGGCCAACTTGGTATCAAAACACGGTTCATGGTGCCAGGGTGTCTATAAAATCACATCAGGTAGAGTTCTGTTTATGGGTGTGTAGCGCGCCACACTTATAAGCAGGAGGCTACAAGGCATTTAGGAATGTCTCTCTTCCTTTATGTTCTAGTTCGTGCTATGGAGTCATAATGTTCTTCTTCCATACACTAATTCATGCTACGGTGTTGTCCATACGAAAGTAAAGTCATCCCAATTCTTTTCTTTGAAATGCTCAGATGTGTCTCATTGTTGGGGTGAATCAAGTGCAGAAGTTCCAAATCTAAATGGTATGGTCCTTTCTAATTGAGCCATAAAGATTATAAAAAAAAATGTTGTGAAAGGACTTGAGAAGAGACTGTTAGTGCTTCAGATTATATTGATTCTGGTGTAAACTTTGATATTGATGAATTCGTGCTTTCCAGCCTGCGGTATTAAGTATATTCAGTCCCTTTCAGAATTTATGTTGCATATGTCACGCTTAAGGGGGATGATGTGTAACAAAATATTGGAACTGTATTTCCACCCGAGTAGTAGTAGTATAAGTTAAGTGTCGGTGTCATGACCTATTGGTAGTGATATTGGACCAAGAAGTTGGTGATGTGAAGTCACAAATTTTGAAGTTAGAGTGAGGATGACTTTTGTGTTAATAAATATTTTAGTTGAATAACCGATGTTTGAGGATGATTTACCCCTTTATGGTGATAGACTAATGTGGTAGCTAGTAGCATGTGTGGATTGTATGGTAGTCCGTGGAGGAAGTGTTTGTCACGACCCAAACCGGGGCCCTGGCCGTGACGAGCATTCCGAACCATGAAGGTGCGAAACACCCCTATCTATCTGGTAATCATGCACATAATTCATATGATAAAAGAAATGCGGAAGATTCACAATACTACGGAAACATGATCATCAATTCAATGAAATCAATAATGGGAAATAATGTCCCACAACATCTATCGGTATCTGAAAACCGTCTGCAAAATTTCTACTACATGACTAAAACAAACAAACTGTCTGAAAACTGGGACAAGGCCCCCAGTAGACCCAAAACTATGAAATGATAAATAAACTGCCAGACATCAGGCCTTCTAGAATATAGAAGGCTCACCACTTGTCTCTGCAAAACTATCTGAAGATTCTACTGATTTTCTGGACCCCTAGACTGTGCCTCCGAACCTGGGAGGGAAGGGGGTCAATATAAAGTACTGGTACGCAGAATAATCCAAAACAAAGTAGATATTCTTATATAAAATAAATGAGAGCTGATATAAAGTACATTATTGCAAAATGATTTCGAAAATACATGGGCATAGTATAATGATTTTTCAACAAAAATGCAACACATCTGAGCTAGGTGGTACACCCTACAATTTCACATTTTCACCAACTGCCAAATCTCGGTTGCCGCCGAGATTAGAGTATAAGTGAGGGAAAGACACACAAAATCACACAGCAGGGTGTCTAGACCCAATCTAGTATGGTAGTGCACAAGATCACAAAGTAGGGATCCTAACCATAGTCCCAATTTGGGATGACATAATGTCAGGTACACAAGATCACACAGCAGGGTACCAAGTTCCCGAGTTGGCAAACATGGTTTCCAGCATAGAGTCATTTGACTCGTGCTTTCTTCGGCTAACCACCTATCTCACAAAATCAATGCGTTAAACTCATTTTAATCAATCACATGTCATACTCTACAGGGTATCATCATACCCGACTTGCAAGTCATCAATATCACATCAACTTTCCAACTTCTCATACCATTTACCACATGCACATATGTATGACTTTCACACCATTAAAACACATACACCATGGTTCTCAACATGCAATTATTCAAGAAGTTTAATCATTTATGAGTAATGTCATATCAATTGCAAAACTCATGCTCTCAATGGTTTAACACTAGTATAATATGGGGAATAAACATTATAATGGGGAATTTAGAAAATTCACAACTTATGTACATCGCACCCTTTTGAAATTTCAGGTCACATGTTCACAATTCAACCATTTAAATACATTCAAACAAACCACCCCATGATTTCTCAATAATTCTTTCAAAATCATATATCAAAACATGTTATTTGTATCAATTGAAAACCCCCATTTGTAAAAACATATATGTACTTGTATAAATTTAAAGTCTTGCGTAAGTTCCTTTTTGAAAAAATGCCCATGAACTTTAGGATAATAACACGTACCTCTAATTACGAAATTAGCGAGTGCTTCTTGAAGCCTATGATCTGGGGATTTCGAATCTTCAATCGATTTTGAAAACCCACGGTTGAATCTTGGGTTTCTTGAAGTTCTTGTTTGAAAACCTAGAGAGGATTCTTGATGATTTTAATGAAAATAGGATTAAGTTTCTCAAACATACCCTAAATCCTTTGTTTGGAAGGTTTTAAAGGCTCGGGAAAAGTCAAATTTACCCTTAATGACTCCTGAATAGAACTGGAAATTTGAACTTAAAAACCCGATTTCGGGTACCACCGCGACGCGCCACAATCGCGGTGGTCCACTGGAATTCAATGAGTGGGAAATTGGGTGCCTCCGCTATGGGCCACCATTGCGGAGCCCCAATGGAATTTGACAATTGTCAATTTGACCCTCTCCGCGATGCGCTAGACCACAAAATGACAATGTTTACGACTGGAACTTTAAATTACTCATAACTTCTTCACCGAGGGTCCGTTTTGGATGAATCTTATATCGTTGGAAAGATAATTCCATCATATACGTAATAAAAGGCTGAAATCTAGGAAATTCTACATGAAAAATAATTTAGATCATTCTAGAAGCTAATGCTTAGACTTTCCATGGACGGAACTTAGGTAAGAAGATGCCGGGGTATTACAATATCCCTCCTTGGGATCATTCATCCCCGAATGATGATGCGTAACACAGAAAAACACGATTCCAAGAATACTAAAGCATAGAAAGATTTAGCTAAGGGTTTTACCTTCAACTCCACCATCTACTGGGTCAAAAAGGTGTGGGTATTTTGTTCTCATGTTGTCTTCTGATTCCCAAGTGGCTTCCTCAATCTTCTGATTTCTCCACAACACCTTAATTGAAACTATTTCTTTACTTCTCAATTTCTGGACCTCACGATCTAGGATTGCAATAGGTTCTTCTTCATATGATAAGGACGCTGTCACCTTGATCTCTTCTACAGGCAACACCAAAGAATGGTCTCCAATACATTTCTTCAACATGGATATGTGAAATACCGGATGGACAGAACCCAATCTAGCAGGCAATTCTAACTCATACGCAACACCACCTATTCTCCTCAAAATTTGATATGGTCCTATATAGCGAGGACTCAATATACCTTTCTTTTCGAATCGTATAACTCCCTTCATGGGAGAAACCTTCAGTAATACCCAATCTCCAACCTCAAACTCTACCTCTCTCCACCTAACATCGGTGTAGGATTTTTGACGACTCTGAGATGTCTTAAGTCATTCTCTAATAAGCTTCACATTTTCCATTGCTTGATGAACAAAATCAGGCCCAAACATCTGCATCTCACCCACTTCATACCACCCTATTAGTGACCTACATCTTCTCCCATACAATGCCTCAAATGGCGCTATCTTAATATTGGAATGGAAACTGTTATTATACGCGAACTCTATCAATGGCAAGTGATCCACCCAACTACCTTAAAAATCAATCACATAAGCCCTCAACATATCCTCAAGGGTCTGGATGGTGCGTTCCGCTTGCCCATCTGTTTGGGGGTAAAAAGTAGTACTTAGGTTCACTTGGGTATCTAAACCTCTCTGAAAAGATCTCCAAAACTGAAAAGAAAACTGCATACCTCGGTCAGATATAATAGACACAGGTGCCCCATGAAAACGAACTATTTCTGCGATGAACAGCTTAGCATAATCCTCTCCTGAATAGTTAGTCCTGACAGGCAAAAAGTGTGTTGACTTGGTCAGCCTATCTATAATTACCCGTAAGAATCATACTAGTTTTGGGACCTCGGAAGTCCTGTAATGATGTCCATATTTATAATCTCCCACTTCCATAAAGGCAGAGCTATCTCTTGGGAAATACCTCCTAGCCTCAAATGTTCTACCTTCACTTGCTGACTGTTCAAACACTTGGAAACAAAATAAGCTACATCACGTTTCATGTTATTCCACCAATACAAAGTTTTCATATTATGGTACATCTTAGTATATCCCAGGTGAACAACATACCTCGAAGTGTGTGCTTCATCAAGTATTTTTTCCCGTAGTCCATCAGCATTCGGGGAGCACAACCTACCCTGATATCTCAGAATACCATCACCACCAATTTCAAACGACATTACCTTTTGTTGACCCACATCTTTCTTGATTTGCATCAATATGGGATCTTCAACCTGCTTCTCTTTAACTTCATCAAAAAGGGATGACATAGCTATCTCATGAACAATCACCCCTCCATCTTCAGAATCTAAGATTCGCACTCCCAGATTTGCAAAACGGTGAATATCCTTCACCATCTCTCTCTTTCTTTTTTCAACATGAGAAAATCTGCCCGTAGACAACCTGCTGAGAGCATCGGATACAATATTTTCCTTGCCCGGATGGTAATGCAGGCTCATATCATAGTCTTTCAAAAGATCTATCCAACGTCTCTGCCTGAGGTTCAATTCTTTCTGCGAGAAAACATACTGCAAACTTTGTGGTCAGTATAAATATCAACATGCACTCCATAGAGATAATGCCTCCAGATCCTAAGTGCAAACACCACGACGACTAACTTCAAGTCATGAGTGGGGTAATTTCGCTCATGCACCTTTAACTGCCTAGATGCATAAGCTACTACCTTACCATGTTGCATTAATACACAACCAGGTCCCACACGGGACGCATCACAATATACCACAAAACCATCCACACCCTCGGGAAGAGTCAAAATAGGAGCAGTAGTCATCTTGTCTTTGAACTTCTCAAAACTATTTTCACACAAGCTAGACCATACAAACTTTACCTTTTTCTGAGTTAATTTAGTGAGCGGAGAAGCTATGGAAGAAAAACTCTCTATGAACCTTCTGTAATAACTCACAAAATCCAAGAAGCTCCGAATATCGGTTGGAGTCGTGGGTCTGGTCCATTTTCTCACTGCCTCAATCTTTTGGGGATCCACTCTAATCCCGTCACTAGATACAATATGCCCCAAGAAGGCAATAGAATTTAGCCAGAATTCACATTTGGAGAACTTAGCATATAACTGATGATCCTTAAGGGTCTGAAGGATAATTCGAAGGTGATTGGCATGGTCTTCCTCACTTTTGGAATAGATCAGAATATCATCAATGAACACTATGACGAACAAATCTAGTAACTAACGAAACACCCTATTCATAAGATCCATGAAGGCTGCAGGGGCATTATTCAACCCGAAGGACATGACTAAGAACTCATAGTGACCATATCGGGTTTGGAAGGCTGTTTTGGGAATGTCTGACTCCCTAAACTTCAACTGATGATAGCCTAAACGAAGGTCTATTTTCGAAAAACACTTAGCACCTTGAAGATGGTAAAAAAGATCATCAATCTTAGGAAGAGGATATTTGTTTTTAATAGTGACCTTATTCAACTGGCGGTAGTCTATGCATATACGAAGGGACCCATCCTTCTTTCACATGAAAAGTACGGGTGTACCCCATGGGGAAACACTAGGACGAATAAAGCCTTTGTCTAGGAGGTCTGCGAGCTATTCTTTTAACTCTTTCAGTTCCGTGGGAGCCATTCTATATGGTGGAATAGAAATAGGACGAGTGTCTGGCAATACATCAATGCCAAAATCTATCTCCCTATTAGGTGGTATCCCTGTGAGATCTTCGGGAAAGACTTCTGAAAACTCATTCACTACTGGGACTGACTAAAGAGGAAGACTTTCAACCCTGGAATCTTTTACTCAGATTAGATGGTATATACAATCTCTGGAGATGAGATTTCGGGCTCTAAGATAAGAGATAAAGTGACCTCTAGGTACCACAGAGTTTCCTGCCCACTTAATTGGTGATTCATTTGGGAAAGAAAAAGTAAACTTTCGGGTTCTGCAATCAAGTGTGGAATAACACGAATGGAGCCAGTCCATCCCAAGGATAGCATCAAAGTCTACCATATCAAGTTCTATAAGGTCTGCCACAGTATCCCGGCTAAGAATAGACACAACACAATTTCTATACACCCTCCTAGCAAGAACAGAATCACCTACAAGAGTGGAAATAGTGAAGGGTTATACAATCACTTCAGGCTCAAACCCAAAACCAACAGCCACATAAGGGGTCACATAAGATAAGGTAAACCCAGGATCAAGAAATATATAAACATTACGGGAAAAGATTTGTAACGTACCAGTGAAAACATCTGGTGAAACTTCCACCTCCCGGTGGTTAGTCAAAGAGTATAACCGGTTACGATCGCTCCTGGTAGCTGAAGGGTCACCCTTAGGAGGAGCAGCCGTGGAGGCGTCTTGGGAATTAGCCCCCCTCCCCCACACACACACATTTCTTGATACGAGTGCGATCACGTAGATGGACTCATATGGGTGTGTATAGAAGTTGTCTAAGTGTGCGTGCAATAGAAGTGTAATTAAGGGCCTAAATACACACCAAAACATCCCGCTACATACACTACAGGGGAGGCCCATTCTTGAAGGTCCCTTTTGGTCATTTTAACTTCTAATTCTATTATAATATATAAGAAACATTTCTAGGGTTTCATTGGCAGATTTTGTATGTTGTAAGTCATGTAAGACACAAGGAACATCAATTCCTCTCTCCTTTGAGGCACCCAAACCCGAAATTGTAACTAGGTATATCCAAAGGGTGGATTCTCTTTTGTTGTTTGCTTTGCTTGGAAACATTGATACTTGGGAGGTGGAATCCGAACTTGTATCATTGTAAGAGATAGGTTTATTGTTGTGTGTAGTGTTAAGGGTCCAAGATTGTCCATTATTGGGTTCTTAAGATTATACCTTCATGTGGTCTATCCATCTATCTTTTTACTTTTCTTGTAATTGTGTTTGGTGTTTGTGATGTAACCTTGTGTTCTTGTTGTTATTGTTAACTCTGAATCTTGTGACTTTGTGTTTATCTTGTTCTTCACATATTGTTTCTATTTTGGTGTATAAATACACCATTATATCTTGTATTTTTGTGTTTTTGTTGTTGGCCGAACCTAGTTCCAAAAGGGCTCATGGATTTCTTCTAATTTTTGGACTGTTTTTGGACTGATTTTGGTGTTCCATTGTTTGTATGGTATCATTTGTTATCAGAGAGAAGGCTGGTCATTTTCTCACACTACCAATCTTGGGCTCTCTTAGTTGAAAATAAAAGGAAAAAAAATTGAAAACTGAAATTTCCAGAAAATAGCAATCAGTCCACTTGTGTGTTCTTGGCTGAAAATTATGTCTTGTTGTGTCTTGGCCAAGATTTGTGTCTTGTAAAATTAGATCTAAGAGTCCTTTTTGTGTGTTATATTGTTAGTAGTGTTAACTTCTTCATCCCTAACACTAAAGGAGTCTAAATCTAAGTTTGAGCTTTAAAAGTTGATGTTGTTGTTGTGAATCCAAAGTGTGGCTGATTGTTGTTGGGATTGTTGTTGTTGGTTCAAGTTTTTAACGTGTATTGTGGGAATTGTGTTTTGGATTTTAAGATTGAAAAGGTGGTGTTGTTTTTTTTGGAGGGTCCAACTTGAACCTTAGAACTTCAAGACTCAAAGTTTGTGTTCTTGGTGTTCTTCACCATCTCTATATGTTGTTGAAGAAAAGGTGGTTGTTGATCTTATAAGTTGAACGGAAAAGGTGAAGAATTGTTAGTCTTGAAAGAACCCCAACCACCAAAGACTTTATCAACCCTTTTCGAACAACTTTCCATGATACAAGGGTCCATGTTTTAAGGAGGAGTACAAGAAAGTCAAAGTCTTGAAACTTGAATTGAAAAAGAGCTCCAAAGACTTTTATTTCCCTCCCTAACCAATTCCAAATTACAATGGGACCAAGACTTGAAATTGAAATATAAAATTGAGAAACCGCAACCAATACGTGACTGCCACATCATTGTTTTTACTGTTCATGTAACACTTTTGGGTCAGATTTTAGATTTCTTAGTTTCATTTTATTGTTTCTTTAGTTTTGTTTGTTGATTCCATTACTAACTTACAATCTAGTACTAGATTGTAAGTTTGTTTTGAAACCATTCTTCGTGTATACATTCCTTTGTGTATCTTATTCTTTTGACTCGTTGTGATACTTGGTCGACTTCTCAATGCCTTACGGAGTACAAACGAGGTTACGACACTTGTGAGATCAAAGTGTGAAAAATATGATAGACAAAACAATAGAGAGGGAGTGTGAGGACCATTCTTGTACAACTAACTTGTTTGTTTTTTTGTAGGTAACTTTTGTCCCTAATGGAAAACCATTTTGGCCCTCCTAGATGCTTTGTCCCGAGACCTTGCTAGGGCAAATGTGGGTCTTGAAAACATTCACTCGGATGTGGTCACTATGAGTGAGAGGTTGGATCGAATGGAGAGACGAAGGAACTCTCGTGCTTTTACTCCTGAAACTTTACCTACAAAAGCCAATCCTCCAAGTTCACAACAAAATGCCATAAGACAAGCTACAAATTACCGACAAAACCGAGAACAAGGTAGACCCCTTCCCCCGCTAGTTGATCAAGTCCAACAAGAAGGACTTGTAAGACAATTTCCTCCCATCCAAGCTCCACAACCGAAGTTCTACACTACCAAAACAGTCCACTTTACCAAATCAACCCTCTCAATCGAAACTTCGTTTTACCAAAGCCTACACATCCAAGAAGAGGAACATGGTAGAGAGGGACATGAAGGATATGGAGTCTATGAAAGTTCTTATATTATGGAGGGATACTTGATTCGGATAATATTGAAGCCAAAACTCAAGATAGAGAGGAAGCCGAAGTTCAAAATGAAGATGTTAGCCTCGAATTGTACTTGTGTTTCTCTCGGGTCCATCTTCTTGGTGGACTGTTTTTGGATTCGTTTTTGATACGTTCCAAGTTTTATTGAACTCTAGGGTTCTTCATGTTTTGCGTACTGTTTTGAGTGATCTCTTATGAAGTGGCCAATTGAACGAGGTGAAACCGTGAATTTGTGGGCAAATTCCTCTCAAGATGGAGAGGATGATATGAGTGCGATCACGTAGATGGAATCATGTGGGTGTGTATTGAAGTTTTCCAAGTGTGTGTGCAAGAGAAGTGTAATTAAGGGCCCAAATACACACCAAAACAGCCCGCTACATACACTAGAGGGGAGGCCCATTCTTGAAGGTCCCTTTTGGTCATTTTAACTTCTAATTCTATTGTAATATATAAGAAACATTTCTAGGGTTTCATTGGTAGATTTTGTATGTTGTAAGTCTTGTAAGACACAAGGAACATCAAGTCCTCTCTCCTTTGAGGCACCCAAACCCGAAATTGTAACTAGGTACATCAAAAGGGCAGATTTTCTTTTGTTGTATCATTGTAAAAGATCGGTTTATTGTTGTGTGTAGTGTTAAGGGTCCAAGATTATCCATTCTTGGGTTCTTAAGATTATACCTTCATGTGGTCTATCTATCTATCCTTTTACTTTTCTTGTAATTGTGTTTGGTGTTTGTGATGTAACCTTGTGTTCTTGTTGTTATTGTTAACTCCGAATCTTGTGTCTTTGTGTTTATCTTGTTCTTCACATATTGTTTCTATTTTGGTGTATAAATACACCATTATATCTTGTATTTTTGTGTCTTTGTTGTTGGCCGAAACTAGTTCCAAAAGGGCTCATGGATTTCTTCTAATTTGTGGACTGTTTTTGGACTGATTTTAGTGTTCCGTTGTTTGTCTGGTATCACGGACCTATGTGGTTGCCATGGGTTTCACCCGAGACCCTTCGGTAAAAAATTATGTTGTATATATAAGATAGAACATCTATATTTATGTACATATACTAATGTTGAACGACATGAAACAAGGCACTTAGATAGCCTAGTGGTGTTATTTGCTCTTCTTGGACGCTTCCTTCAGCCTACTGCGTGGGTTCTATCCATGCTAGTGACTTTTCTTTTTTTCAATTAAAAAAAACTAGGTGCTGCTGCTATAGAAATAAATAAAAAAATTATAATAATAAAACCGACGCCCTTTTAATACAAAAAGCAAAACGACAGAAATAAATAATAAAATTATAATAATAATAATAATAATAATAATAACGACGCCGTTTTAACACAAAAAGCTAAACAACGTCCGATCTCCGTTAGTGGCTGTTTTTTTTTTTAATAAAGAAAAAAGCTAGGTGCTGCTGCTATAGAAATAAATAAAAAAATTATAATAATAATAATAATAATAATAATAATAATAATAATAATAATAAAAACGACGTCGTTTTAACACAAAAAGCAAAATGACAGAAATAAATAAATAAATAAATAATAATAATAATAGTAATAATGATAATAATAATAATAATGATAATAATAATAATAATAATAATAACTACGCCATTTTAACACAAAAAACAAAACGACATCGTTTCAAATGAAAAACAAATATGATCTTTAACTATTCAAAACTGCACAAATATGACCTCCGATCAAAAGTCCCTCCAAGTCAGCCCTTTTAATGATGTGGCATTGTGTGATTGGATTACCTTTCCATGTAGGCGCAAGTGAAACTCATGCATGGGGGTTGCAAAATCGGAGGTCATATTTGTTCAGGTTTTGAATAGTTAAAGGTCCTATTTGTGCTCTATCAAAGTTTAAGATCAAAGTTATAATTTGGTGTGAAGTTTAGAGTCATATTTATGTATTATACCTTTAAAGAACCTAGGCTAGTGAGCATTGGACCAGTAGAGGGTTGCATTTCCCTCATTTACTTTACTTTTGTGATTTCAGATGTGAGTGGTGTCGAAGTATTCAGTTGCACTATTTCACTTGCTGTTTGCTTTAGTGGTACCATATATCTTGTTATTTTAGTATCCATAATTGATAGTCAAAATTGCAAGCATCATTTTGGAGGTCTCACCTTTAATCAACATATTGGTTATTAGCATAGAGTCGAGTTCTAAAGTGAAATTAGGGTGGCCTTGAAGGTACCACCATTTCACCCCAAACTCCACAGCTAAAGCTTCGGCCATGTTGCTACTACTAAAGTGAACTGACACCGCAAAGGCCATAATCAAATTACAGTGTGTTAACGGAGGCCCAGGCTCATTTAATAAGGCCCAACAGTAGCTATAAACCATAAGAGTACCTCATCTTTCTCTATTTATAGCTACTGTTGGGCCTTATTAAATGAGGATACCATAGTAGAAGTAGAAGAAGAATTAGTTTCCAAGACCACACATTCCTTACCCTTAAGAGTACTCTCATCTTCCAAGAAGAGATTTCCATCTTTAGGAGGAATGTTGTCACACCATAGTGGGTTAGCATATATGCTATAGCTTTCAAGGCAAGCTATACCATCATTTTCACCACTAGGTCTATTAGGAGTGTTTAAACTATCTTCAAACAAGACATTGTACCTAAAGAGTGAATGATCTAACCCGCGAACATATTGGAACGTTCACTCTCTAAGGAATCATTATCAAGTTCCAAAGATATGTCAAGTACATGATTAACCCTATGATCCAAGTAAACATTAGAATCCTTACAACAACATAGGCTCACGGGTTCACTAATTTTTTCTTGACCAACATTTTCAAATTCTTCACTCACTTGAGACTCATGAATCACATCACACATATCCTCAAGTGGTGGGAAAGTTTTACTCACAAGTTGGGAAGAAACTTCCTCCGGGAAGCTCTCAATACAAGGTGCTTGGACAATTGGATTTTGTGGGTAGAGTTTGGGTAGCAATTGGCATATAATTTCAATGTGCCGTTTCATATCTTCAATATTGTCATTGATACGATCACATGTGGCATTGAAATTATGGGCAGCCATTGTACCTAACAAAAGACACAACAAACAAACTTTTTAGCTCAAAAATGTCTCACCACACTCTCACTCTCGATTTTTACCTCACACTTGGTTTCACAAGTGTTGAAAGCCGGCTTGTACTTCGTGAGTGATTGAGTGTCGAGTCTACTCTTGTCCCGGAATGGATTTTTGTTTGAAACTCAAATGAAATCTTGTAGGACTTGAGTCAAGAACTAACAAAGAATTCAAAAAGATAAAAGTACACAACAAACGTAAACACGAACAAACGGACACAAAACTAACTTACAATCTAGTAGGAGATTACTAGGTTGTCAATTAGTGTTCGAACCAACAAACGAACTAAGAGACAATAAAATGAAACCAAGAAATCTAAAATTTGAGCCAAAATTGTTGCGTGAACAGTGTATATGGTGATGTGGCGGTCCACGTGGCAGTCCACTAGTGGTTCGGTTCTTGACAAATTTTAATTTCACAATTTGGACTTTGGTGGAACTTGTTCAATGGAGGGAAACACAAACTAGTCTTTGGAGCTCCTTTTTCAATTCAAATTTCAAGACTTAAAAGTCTTTGACTAGACTTGTACTTCTCCTTAAAACATGGACCCTTGTTTTATGGACAAAGGTTGATATGTGATGTAAAGTCTTTTTGGTGGTTGGGGGTCTTTCAAGATTCAACAAATACTACACCTTGTCTTTCACCTTTTTAAGATCTAAGTTCACTTTAATATTAACAAGGTGATGAATATGGTGAAGAACTTCAAGAACACAACAACCACAACAACAAAAACCAACAACAATCTCCCAAGAGCAACAACTCCACCTCAACAAGGTCAGCAGTCTCACGGCCAAGACCACAAGGATAGCAACAACAATCGGCTAAGTCCCCTTTGTATTGTGTTTTCGGTTTTACAAAAGGTGAAGGTTGTGATGAACAAAAAGAACACTAAAACAATATTTCAAGATATACAACAACAACACAACACAAGGACTTCAAATCGGTCAAGTCTAGAACAACAATAACATTCAATCGGCCACACTTTGTTCACAACAACAATATTAACAATTCAAGCTCAAGTTTGGATCGACTCAAAGTGTTAGTGAGGAACAAAACTAACACTACAAACACACAAGACAAGTAAAATACTCCTAGACCTAGACTCAAGAACAAATCTCGTCCAAGAACACCACAAGAACACAATTTCGGCCAAGACAACAACAATGGACAGATTGCAATTTTTCTGAAATTTCAGTTTTCATTTTTTTTTTTTTATAGTTTTCAAGTGTCAAGACCAAGATTGATCTTGTTAGAACAAAATCAACGATGACTCTGATACCAAATGATATGTGAAAAACTACGGAAGCCACAAAAAAAACACCAAATCAGTCCACTAGTTTGAAGAACCCGTGGACTTATTTGGTGACCACTCTCGGATTCACTACAACAACGAGAAGAACGAAATATAAGGGTGTGTTTCAACCCCAAAAAAGCCACCAAATAGATTTAAAAACAAGAAGATGAAGAGAAAGATGAACTTAACAATGGGAATAACAACAACAACACAAACGGGTACAATACGAGATACAAACGTTACAAGATTGCAAGAATAGAAAGGATAGTTAGAGTGACATACACTATCTCATGAACTAAGAACCTAAGTGTATTCAAGCACCTATACCCTTAATACAAAGATAATAGGAACACCTACTCTCTTCGGTGAGCACAAGTGAGACCTTAACCTCCTCTAGCACCCAACGTTCTAAGCAAGAATGCAACACTAGTGATTCCACCCGAGTATCACCCTAGTTACAAGTTTCGGATTTGTTCCTCAAGGAGAGAGGACTTGTCTTTCAATGTTATACAACATTCATTATCATCAAAGTTTAATGAATGAAATCCTAAAAGGTACTATTTATAGATATTACAAAAATTGTGTGAAATCTCCATAATAGCCCTTCAAGAGTGGGCTGCCCCTTTAGTGTTTGTAGTGGGCCGTTTTTGGTGTGTATTTGGGCCCTTAATTACGCTTCTCTTGCACACACACTTGGACAACTTCAATAAACACCCACAAGAGTCCATCTACATGATCGCACTTGTATCATATTACGAATTAGATTCTCCTTCAGAGTGATTGCTATAATTAATGTGACATTTATTTTTGATTTGGAAAAAGCTTCTGAAAATAAATTTTGATCAGACCTTTCTATATTCCTCTTGATTCTGTTTACCCCATTCCCCATTCCCCTACCTCTGATTTGTTTTTCGAAAATAAAATAAAATAATTTGCTACTTCACTCAAATTAAAAGGCCACTCAAGACACGAGGGAGTTGTTCGCGTAGTAAGCAACCACCAACCTTCATCCTTAAAGTTATGGATTTGTGTCACTAAGGGTTGTTTGGTAGAGTGTATTGTAAAATATAACGCATGCATTAGTTAATCTGTACTACTAGTACCTTGTTTGGTACGTATTTTTGCCTATGTATAACTAATGCAATCTATTGTGTATTGAAGTGTGTATTTGTAATACACTCTATTTCCTATGTATTAATAATACAAAGGCTTTAAACACATGCATTAACTTATTTAATGATCTTAATACCCCTCAGTTTCCCTCTCAAAATATTTCACCATTCCTTTTCCCGCCATTTTAATTTGCAATAGAAAATCTTTTCAAAATATTTCACAAATTCTTTTCTCACCATTTTAATGTACAACAATGAATAATTGATTTAAATAACTATAACATAGTTTTGCTTTGCTTCGAGAGTCTTTAAAAAGATAAAGAAAAAATTGAGACTATTTCTTAATTTTACGTCTTGTATTTTATTTTTATTTTGACTATGTTAATTCGTTGGCATAACATTTCTGCCCAAAGACAAAGGTCTTGCAATTAATCCTAAACCTCTATAAAATAGTTTAACAATACTAATTATGTTTAAAATGACAAAAGAACTTTATTGCAAAAAAGTGTACAAAATCAAAGAAGGGTATTTTTGTAAACATAAATTTCTTTTATAGAAATGATGTAAGATGTATTATTTCTTATACATCAAACCAAACAATGTATAATAAATAATACATGCATAACTAATACAAGTATTATTAATGCAAGCATTACTAATACACTATATTTTGCATTGTTCTTATACACTCTTCCCTTGAGCAAAAAGGGTGAAACATCTAGGGAGGGGTACTTGTTTGATGACATAACACATGATTTTTAAACCAAAAAATAAAAAATATAATGCAGTAACTTTGGCAATGAATCAAACAAATTAATTTGCCAAATCGCTTCGAAGCAGTGCATAGTAACAGCATGAAGAATCACATTTACTTATTGATTCTTCTCTTTATAATTCAATATTACTCTCTTTCCATATCAGATGCTTCCTCAAATGAAACAGATCAACAAGCTCTATGTCCGACCCGAACTGGGGCCCTGGCCATGATGAACATCCCAAGCCATGAATGCCAGGACGCCCTATCCTGTCTGATAATTATGCACAACATTCATATAATAAAAGAAGAGGTGGAAATACATTCTAATACGGAAACATGGTCATATTCTAGATTCAGTTTAAACAATGAGGAATAGAATCCAATACCAACTAACAACATCTGAAAACCGTCTGTGAAATCTCTACTACCTGATCAAATAACAACTTTCTGAAAACTGGGACAAGGCCCCCAGCAGACCAAAATCATAATAAATAATAACTGTCTGAAAGAAACTAGGCCTTCTGAAATATAGAAGGCTCACCAACTGGTACTCTTCACTCCTGTCTGATGAAATCTACTGCTTATCAGGACCCCTAGATTGTGCCTCAGAACCTGGAGGGAGGGGGGTTAATACAGATGAATGGTACCCAGAGGAGCAGTCCAAAATAAAGATTTAATATAAATAAAATATTTGAGAGCTAGTCATAAACATTATGAAAGATATAATTTTTCAAACACATGGGCATTCTTGAAAAACAACATAAAAACCTTTCGGTCAAAAGCAGTTTCTGATCTTTGTATAACTTGTGAGTTAGGTGGCACTCCCATACAAGTCTGATATTACATGGGTTATATGGAATCCGCCATTGACTCGGCGGGGAAGCCTCCAACCCAAGTATGCCGCAAGAGTTGGAGTGTTTGAGTCTGATATGCCATAGGGCACTAGGCCAGCTTATAATAATATACCCGGATCGACAAATCACGGTTTTGGACAACGGGTTGTCTGAACCCATGCCTTCTTCGGGGAACCACTTAAGATCTCTTTGTGCCCATTTTTATCCTATTCTGAACCATGCATTTTTCTAGTTTCAACATCTGAAAAGTTTGATTTCAAACGTGCATTCTATTCTGTTATGAATTATCATGGCATAATTTGAATTGGTGTCGTCACACCAAGACTTGTAAGTCCTATTTCTGAGGCATAATGCATCATGCATAATTCTTTCATTAAAACATAGTTCTGACCACCCAAACATTCAAACAGTATAAGAGATTTCATGTTCCGAAAGCATAAGTCAAAACTATGCAAGAACTCTTCAAACATAAGGTGGTCATGTGCTTTTGGCAAAATCCATGCACTCTTTCATTATATGTATTTTCAACATTTTTCAATACAAACAACCCTCTCTTTGGAATTCAAGATTCATAACCAAATCATTCATAAATTAAGATACTTCATAACATGCTTTTCAAGATACATTTCAAAAACAATCCATATCATATGATAAGTAAGGAAAATCATAACAAGAGAGGGATTTTCACATGAATCATGCTCTCAATTCAATCATCAACATTAAAATATGTACATATATACATATATCAATTCAAATAAATTTGGGGAAGGCCTAAAGACCAAAACAATACCATCAAAACTTCTAAAATATGATTGTATTCACAAATCCGAAACCCTTTTCTTAAAAACATGATTTCTATGCCCATGAGATTTTAGGAAAACCCCGCGTACCTTAAATTAGAAGCTTTTGAATGAACTCTAGCTTTTGGGATGCTATACGTACGATTGATGGGTGCCTCTTGTAACCCTCGCAATGGGAATTCCGAATTTTGAAGAATTAAGGGAATTCCACGATTGAATCTTGAGTTATCTGGGTTTTTAGTTTGAAACCCTAGAGAGTGTTCTTGGGTAATTTAGGTGAATAGAGTCACATTCTGGTGTTTTGGGAGTTTAATCCCATGTTATTGCTGGATAAAGGGTGGAAGATACCCATTTTTCCCTTAAAAACGTGGAAACAGAATCTGAAAATTTGGAGCGTGCGATAGGGCGTGCGTCACACGCTTATCGCATGATGCTACTGTCTCAGTCACTAAAATGGCCATAATTTTTTTCTCAAGTATCGGATTTAGGTGAAATTGTTATCGTTGGAAAGATTATTCAAATACCTTTCATTTGATATATAATAGGCACTCTAATTCATCATATACTAGGAGTTATAGTTGATGGAAGTTGACCTAAGTTTAAACATCTACTAAAACTTATTCAGTAGAAATGTTTTCAACTCGTCTTAGAGTTAGGGGATTTTGGTGAACTCAATTCATATTCAAAGGTATTATTACACTATAGGATTGATCACCACTCATATATTAACAAGGAATCATCTAGTTCGGGTCTATACGCGTAAGGACTACGGTCTTTATTCTAGCCTGAAAGTTCGGGGTGTTACATTATCTCCCCCTTGGGATCATTCATCCTCGAATGATGGGTAGGGATCTTTTGAATCTCTAAGAGTGTAGAATAAAGAACATAGTCTCACATTGAACATTTTGCCTCGACAAAATATGTGAAGGAAGCAAACAAGCTTCATAATAACCCTTAGTGAAACGTGAATGCATGAAACATGAGATAACAAAACATGGCATCAACATGATCTTGGCATGTGTTTTATGGAACATGATCAAAGCATTGCAAGATATGAATTTTTTTTCCCTAAAAATCTTTGGACTGGTTAATATTGATACAATTCATGAGATAAGATTCTCGCGGGACTTAAGAATATTAGCATTCTCCATCTTACAAGATACAATGGAAAGACTTAATCTCGGGGAACCTATTTGTCTACGCCCCAAACAATAAAATGCATGCCTCATTGTTCCCGACTTACAATTTCCCCCATACACATCTATCCACACGAATTTGATTCACACTGTAATATACTTCTATGTTGAAGCCTCACTCAGAGGAAAAAAGTTGCTAACTTAAACTACGGGACCCTGTACTCGACAACATATTCAGGGATCATCTCACCTCATCACTATAATCCAACAACTCAAGTCTTAATTCATGGAATACTAACCACATGGCATCTTGCTTTATTTCTTCACCCAACACAAAATTTAAGCCTATCATTACTACATCTACTACATGGATCTCTCCTCACTAAGATCAACAATTTCAATCACTCTTACAAATAGTTTTACCACATCTTTTTTTTTCTTCTTAGCTATTTCGCACAACAAAAGTTTATATCCTTCCTTTCCCTTTCACCTATAACCTCAGTTCGAGAATCACATCAAATTTCTCACCTTCAAGAACATCTAATCCCATTCCTAACACACTACTACGCTTCCACAACCACCATCATACGAACATATGGAGGGTCATTAAGGGACCCGAGCATAAACATCGTGAATGGAAGTAACATTAGCAGACCATCACTCATACTGATTTCACTATTCGAGGAGGGACATGAAGTGAAGCTACGATACAATAGTCACTGAGTGCTTCTGATATCAAGCGTCTAGATCATAAGTAAGGGTCGTTCGGCACAAACAGAACCCATTATGGTTTCCTTAGGATAGACCAAAATGAGAAACATGGATGCACATATCATGAGCTATATGGAATAACGCCAAAATTTACACCGTTACCAACTAAGGTAAGGATTTCACTTAAAGTGATTGCTCCCCATTCAAAGAGCTGAAATTTTTTCATGAGTTAGCATAGACTTTATCACTTTGGCTAATTCCGACATAAAATGATTCCGCAACATACAAAAACATATTTCCTTGGGACCGAGCATGTCGTGAGACATAGGTTTGGATCATGAGCAACATAACATATGGCTCAGATACTTGGAGTATTGGGTCACTGAGGTACATTATTGCTTTTTATTTGGATGCCAAAACATGACATGACTTACATAGAGAATTCAAAACTTAGACATCGGCAGGACTTGAATACATAAGACATTGGTAGCATGAACTCTTAAACTGAAGTAAGAGGAACACACTTGAATAGGAGTAGGTTCATCATGACTCTTCCCAAACTTGCCACAATGAGAAAGATTCGGAAACTACCTTAACTCACCGTCTCCCCCTTAGATCAAAGTCACAATCCGAGACTTGCAAACTTAACTTCTTATCAGTATATAACCACAATTCTCAATACAATAGGGGATATTGATATAAACATGAACACAAACTTCCCTCAATAATTTAACAAAAAGACACTAAATTCCTTCTGTGATATCCCCCTTCCAGGGTACTAATCATAACTTCCGCTAACCCCAAAATCATCCACTCATGACTAATATCATTATAGGAATGGACATTCACGCTTCTAAATACTTAAGAGTTAGGATTTCTGTTCTTGGCAGGGAAGGATGATTTCAATTTGGGAAGAATGTGAATTTGGGGTTAACGTGCAATTTTGCTACACAAATTTGGTGTTTAGGCCGAATTAATGTGGGTGAAATTGACCCAAATTCCCTTAATGAGATGGAGTTTAAATGCTGAAATTCCCAGGTACGTGCAGCAGAGCATGCGTCGCATGCTCTATTCCACCAGACTAGTGCATGCGTTGCATGCTGCATCGCACAACACTAGACCATGCGACGCATGTATATCGCATGATGCCACTATTTTGGGCATCCAAACATGCCCTAAACGACGCCCAAAAATTTGAAAACTCACCCAAGACGTACTCTTGACTTCCCCGATCATGAATCAACAAGAAAATCTAAAATCGGAGGTCGGGAAGATCGAAAATAAAATCATCAAAGATTGGGAGCTCAAAATGTAACTAAGTCCTTTTCTTTAACACTTAGAAAAAGCGAATCATTCAAGTTGTTAGCCTTCTAAGCCCGTTACTGAGTAACATCAAATCGAGAAAACTACGGGGCGTTATGACTACTTAACGCATACTCTAAAAGCATTGCTTTCTCAGAATGCAACTCTTAAATTTTTGCTATTCTCAAATGTCATCAACCTAAAATTCACATTCTCATGAGCATACATAAACATCCTCCCTTCTTATCACATAAAAATCCACTCTACACTACTTAACCTTCTAATATTAGACCGTTAATCACATAACTTATATCATAAAAATCTTACCTAACGTCATACTACCAGGGGGAAACTTATTCTAATATACTTATGTCTCTATCCACTTAATGACTCACCCATAATTCATCATTTTAACACTAGTCCTTATATACTCTTATACCTCACAATTACCACTTACACCTTGCAACCATTATCAACCTAGGCTCTTTCACAAATAACTTCAAGCCTACTAATTCGTTCTAGTAAAACATACATCATTAATCATAAGATAATATTCTTACCACCACATTCTACATCTACAGTTCAAGCCTCTAGTCTAGCATCAAATTAGGATATTCTATCCAAATACCTCAAAAAAAAATCTACTACATACTTTTCTAACAAGTAGTACTAGTTTACAACTACCATTGAAAAGAAGGTCAAGGGGTAAAGTCACATAATAGACATGATCAACCTTAATCTTATATTATAACTCCATTCAATCTTATCTACTTATACAGCTTTCTCACACCACACTTACTTACCCCAGCGGGCATTTAGACTACCTTCAAATTCCCCATTCGACATTGAGTCTATACTTACAACTTATTGGCTAATCTAGTCATTTTCATTCACAACCTATAAGGGGTTTCTATAACCACCTTAAATATCCACTCTAGGCTCTTTCCCAATTTGAAAAGAAAAACAAATAACAATCTGTGTCAAACATTTCCTCCACGGACTACCATACAATCCACAAATGGTATTACCACATTAGTCTACCACAACAAAGTGGTAAATCATTCTTAATCAACGGTTATTCGGCTATAAATATTTAGTTACACAAAGGTCACCCTCACTCTGACCCCTAACCTTGTGACTTAATATCACCAACTTCTTGGTCTAATTTCACTACTAATAGGTCATGACACCGACACTTTAACTTATACTACTACTCGGATGGAGATACAGTTCCAACAAACACAAGAACAACAAGATGAACAATAAGTTGCTAGTGAATCGAAATAGGCCTCACACGACTTCACTAGACTTTTATTTTTTTTGTGTTTTGAAGCAGAAAATTAAACGAATAGCAAAGCAAATATGCTAGTGAATCGAAAGAGCCCCACACAACTTCACTAGACTTTTTATTTTCAACAACACAATGATATCAGGATTACAAGAGATAGAAACTTGACACACAATATTCAATGACCCAAGAATACACATCTTACTCTTGTCTTAACTGCACGCCTCTTAAGAACGAGGACACAATTTTAAACTTGAGGGAATTATGACACAACAGGGAGCTCCTCTCAATCCCTTTGTGTGACTTCTGAAATTTCTATTAGTAAACCTGAGAGCATTATCTGAAAACACCATAGTAAGGAAAAGAATTAGGATAACTTTTCTTTCGTAGGGGCGACATCATAGCATGAATTGGAGTATGAAGGAGGAACATTCTGACTCTATAGCACGAACTAGAACATGAAGAAAGAGAGACATTCTGAAACTCCTAGTAGCCTCCTACTTATAAGTGTGGCGTGCTACACACCCATAAACAAGACTCTACCCGACGTAATTTCACAGACCCCCTGGGACCATGAACCGTGCTCTGATACCAAGTTTGTCACGACCCGAACTGGGGCCCTGGCCGTGACGGACATCCCGAGCCATGAAGGCTAGGACGCCCTATCCTGTTTGGTAATCATGCACAACATTCATATAATAAAAGAAGATGTAGAAATACATTCTAATACAGAAACATGGTCATATTCTAGATTCAGCTTAAACAATGAGGAATAGAATCCAATACCAACTAACAACATCTGAAAATCGTCTGCGAAATCTCTACTACATGATCAAATAACAATTGTCTGAAAACTGGGAAAAGGCCTCCAATAGACCAAAATCATAATAAATAATAACTGTCTAAAAGAAACTAGGCCTCCTAAAATATAGAAGGCTCACCAACTGGTACTCTTCACTCCTGTCTGATGAAATTTACTGCTTATCAGGACCCCTAGATTGTGCCTCAGAACCTGAAGGGATGGGGTCAATACAGAGGTACTGGTATGTAGAACAATCCAAAATAAAGCTTTTATATAAATAAAATAGTTGAGATCTAGTCATAAACATCATGAAAGATATAATTTTTCAAACATATGGGCATTCTTGAAAAAAAAATATAAAAACCTTTCGGTCAAAAGCAGTTTCTGATCTTTGTATTACTTCTGAGTTAGGTGGAACTCCCCTAAAAGTATGATATTCCACGGGCTATATGGAATCCACCATTGACTCGGCGGGGAAGCCCCCAACCCAAGTAAGACGCAAGGGTTGGAGTGTCTGAGTCTGATACGCCACAGGGCACTAGGTCAGCGTATAATAATATACCCGGATAGGCAAATCATGGTTTTGTGCAACGGGTTGTCTGAACCCATGCCTTCTTCGGGAAACCACCTAAGCTCTCTTTGTGTCCATTTTTATCCTGTTCTGAACAATGCATTTTTCTAGTTTCAACATCTGCAAAGTCTGATTTCAAATATGCGTTCTATTCTGTTCTGAATTCTCATGGCATAATCTGAATTGGTGTCGTCACACCAAGACTTGCAAGTCCTATTTCTGAGGCATAATGCATCATGCATAATTCTTTCATTAAAACATAGTTCTGACCACCGAAACATACAAACAGTATAAGAGATTTCGTGTTCCGAAAGCATAAGTCAAAACTATGCAAGAACTCTTCAAACATAAGGTGGTCATGTGCTTTTGACAAAATCCATGCACTCTTTCATTATATGTATTTTCAACATTTTTCAATACAAACAACCCACTCTTTGAAATTCAAGATTCATAACCAAATCATTCATAAATTAAGACACTTCGTAACATGCTTTTCAAGATGCATTTCAAAAACAATCCATATCATATGATAAGTAAGGAAAATCATAACAAGAGAGGGATTTTCACATGAATCATGCTCTCAATTCAATCATCAACATTAAAACATGTACATATATACATATATCAATTCAAATAAATTTGGAGAAGGCCTAAAGACCAAAATAATACCATCAAAACTTCTAAAACATGATTGTATTCACAAATCCGAAATACTTTTCTTAAAAATATGATTTCTATGCCCATGAGATTTTAGGAAAACCCCGCGTACCTTAAATTAGAAGCTTTTGAATGAACTCTAGCTTTTGGGATTCTATATGTACGATTGATGGGTGCCTCTTGTAGCCCTCGCAATGGGGATTCCGAATTTTAAAGAATTAAGGGAAACCCACGGTTGAATCTTGAGTTATCTGGGTTTTTAGTTTGAAACCCAAGAGAGTGTTCTTGGGTAATTTGGGTGAATGGAATCATATTTTGGTGTTTTGGGAGTTTAATACCGTGTTATAGATGGATAAGTGGTGGAAGATACCCATTTTGCCCTTAAAAATGCGGAAACAAAATCTGAAAATTTGGAGCGTGCGATAGGGCGTGCGTCGCACGCTTATCGCATGATACTACTGTCTCAGCCACTAAAATGACCATAACTTTTTTCTCGGGTATCTTATTTAGGTGAAATTAGTATAGTTGGAAAGATTATTCGAAGACCTTTCATTTGATATATAATAGGCCCTCTAATTCATTATATACTAGGAGTTATGGTCGATGAAAGTTGACCCAAGTTTAAACATCTACTAAAACTTATTCGGTAGAAATGTTTTCAACTCGTCTTAGAGTTAGAGGATTTTTGTGAACTCAAGTCATATTCAAAGGTATTCTTACACTATAGGATTGATCACCACACATATATTAACAAGGAATCATCTAGTTCGGGTCTATACATGTAAGGACGACGGTCTTGATTCTAGCCCGAAAGTACGGGGTGTTACACTCTACTAGCTTTCAAAAATCTTGTTACTAGTCCTAGTCATGTTTTGGTGGATAATTGGACTAAAAATACTTTGTTTTGCTCTTGGTTTGGTGTCACTTGCAGTCCAAAAAGGCAAAGGGTTGTTGCCTTGGCGCTTCCCAATATGCAACTTCAAGGCACAATTTCCTCCTCTTTGGCCAATTTGTCCTTTCTCAGCGTGCTCAATCTCGAGAACAACAGCTTCCATGGTGGCATTCCTTACGGACTTGGCTACTTGCCTCGCTTGCGAGTGGTTGATGTTAGAAACAATCAGCTCCAAGGAAGTATTCCAACAAGTCTATTTCAACACTGGGGGGTTCAAGTAATTTCATTAGCTTTCAATAAACTCGGTGGTGAAATGTGGAAAGGGCCATGGTTTGTACCGGAACTCAGAGTCTTGAATCTGAGGAACAATAGCCTCACAGGTATAATCCCTCCTTCTGTTGGAAATGCCACAAAGTTGATGAACTTCAGTTTGGCTGGGAACAGAATCAGTGGCAACCTTCCAAAAGAGATCGGTAATCTGAGCCATCTTTCATTTTTGTCCTTGTATGATAATCAATTAATAGGTTCGATTCCTGCAGCACTGTTTAATATCTCGTGGCTTCTTATTGCATCTGTGAGATTCAATAGCCTTTCTGGTTCTCTCTTGCTTAATGAAGAGAATATTGTGTCAAATCTAGAGTTTTTAAGTGTATCTAACAACCAAATTCCTGGTTGCATTCCTTCCAACATATGCCAACTCAGAGAGCTCCAAGTTTTGTCCATATCTTTCAACAACATAACTGGAGAGATACCCAGAAATTTTGGCTGTTTATCCAAACTCGAGGAGTTTTATATTGGTGATAATCCAATAAAAGGAACTATTCCCGCTTCATTTGCCAATATTTCCACTCTGCAATATGTTCACTGTACAAGAAATCGCTTGGAGGGGCCAATTCAGCCAGAATTGGGGAAGCTATCAAATTTGAGGCAATTAAGCTTTGGCCATAATTATAATCTTATGGGTCAAATTCCAGACGCTATTTTAAACATATCTTCTTTGGAAAGGATAGCTGTCAATTTCAACAACCTTTCGGGGACAATTCCAGCCACTACAGGTCATCATCTTCCAAACCTTGAACAACTTATCTTGGGAGGAAATCAGCTAGAAGGGGAAATTCCATTGTTCATAACAAATGCTTCCAAGCTTGAGATACTGGAGCTATCAGATAACTTTTTTACAGGAACTATTCCTAATAATTTGGGAAATCTTCGTGAGCTGACATATCTGCTCCTATCTAGTAATCAACTTACGAATGAACAAAGAGAGCATGAGTTGCGATTCTTCAATTCTTTGGCGGACTGTAGGATGCTGCGATATCTAGAAGTGGATACCAATCCATTGAATGACGTTCTGCCCAATTCTATTGGGAATCTTTCATCTACTATCGAAAACTTTTATATTTCAGAAGCACACATCAATGGCCTCATCCCCCCAGTTATTGGCAACATGAGCGGTCTAATAGAACTAAGCCTTGGAGGAAACAACTTAGTGGGAAGTATTCCTTCTGAAATTGGTAAGCTTAAACAACTCCAAGGACTGTCTCTACCTTACAATAAATTTCAGGGACATATTACAGAGGCGGTATGTGATTTGTCTAATTTGGTTAAATTATTTCTGCAAGTTAATGAGCTCTCTGGAGAGATCCCAGAATGTATAAGAAATCTAAGCATGCTGCAAGACCTTTGGTTGGGTTCTAACAAATTTTCATCGAGGATTCCTTTGAGCCTTTGGACGATGAGTGGTCTTCTCTATCTAAATGTTTCACAGAATTCTATAAAGGGAGAAGTTCCACAGGATATTGGAGGACTGAAGGCCATTGTAGAACTATATCTTTCTGGTAACCACTTTTAGGGCATGATGCCAAGCAGATTGGGGGAACTCCAAAACCTGCAGTATCTTGACCTATCAAACAATTCATTTTTTGTCCAAATTCCATTATCCTTTGCTAACTTGATAAGCCTGGAGTTCTTGGATTTGTCTTTAAATGCTTTGTCAGGTACTATTCCTAAGTCCATGGAAAGACTCTCATACCTTAAAAGCATTAATGTTTCATTTAATGATTTAGAAGGTGAAATACCCAGTGGTGGTGTGTTTGTGAATTCCACTCTACAATCATTTCTCGGGAACAAAGGTCTATGTGGAGTGCACATATTGGAGATTCCTGCTTGCACTAATCCTGGACCACAATCAAAGTCTAAAGTGCTAGTGCTAAAGGTTGTTATTCCAGTGGTTATTTCATCTTTTCTGATATTCTTGTTGATTTCAATTTGGATAATGAAACGACAGAAGAAAGGAAAGTCCAAATATGTGGAAAAGGTACCAGATATCAGGACTCATCAATTAGTTTCTTATCACGAGATTCAACGAGCAACAAATTATTTTGATGACTCAAATTTAATTGGTGGTGGAAGTTCTGGCTCTGTGTACAAAGGCACATTATCTGGAGGTAATGTAGTGGCCATAAAGGTTCTGGATTTGCAAAGTGAGGAAATATGCAAAAGGTTTGATACCGAATGTGAAGTGATGAGAAATGTTAGACACAAAAATCTTGTTCCGGTGATTACTACTTGTTCAAGTGACTGTATAAGAGCCTTTGATCTTCAATATATGTCCAACGGGAACCTTGAGAATTGGTTGTATAGAGAAGATTGCCAATAGAACCTACTTCAAAGAATAACTATAATGCTTGATGTTGCTATGGCCACTGAATATCTACATCATGGAAATGACACTCCGATAGTTCATTGCGACCTAAAGCCCGCAAACGTTCTTTTGGATGAAGATATGGTGGCTCATGTTGGTGATTTTGGAATATCTAAAATTCTATCCGTAAGCAAGTCTATTGCACATACCGAGACATTGGGCACTCTTGGTTACATTGCACCAGGTATAAAAATCTCCTCTCTTTGATTTTCTCTTATCATAATTAAGCCTCTCCAAATTCTAGAAGTAAAAAAAGGAAGTTTTTATTTATGCAGAATTATTGTTATATCTCATTTGAGTTAAACTTTTTTTCAATTCTTTTCAAAGAATATGGCTTGGAGGGAATAGTATCCACTAGTGGTGATGTTTATAGTTACGGCATCATGTTGATGGAGGTTTTGACCAAAAGAAGGCCAACAGATGAAGAGATATGCAATGAAAATCTTGACTTGAGGAAATGGATAACACAATCATTTTCAGGAACTATGCTGGAAGTTGTGGATGCCTATCTTTTTCCTGAGGAAGAACAAATCACTTCTAAAAGTGAAATCTGCATAGCTTCCATGGTCGAATTGGCTTTAGATTGCACACTGGAAATACCAGAATTAAGGATAACCATGAAAGATGTAGTCAAGAGGCTTAACAAAATCAAGAACTCATTTCTAGAATCATAGAAGTTAGCATCTCTTTAAGCGGTATTGTTTCTCAGCTGCAACTTAGCATCTCTTTTGGTAGTGTTCTTTCTGAGCTTCAAGTAAACATGTTGTTTTTCATTTGCCTTGTTTCTTTAATTAAGTCGTTGTATGGAGTCATGTACTGTTTGTAATTCATAGTTTCGTAGTCCAGCATTTTGTATTTTACTTTTTGCACCAGGTATTTATTGGGCACTCTTGGATATATTGCACCAGGTATACTACTCTTTCTTTCTCACTTATCTTCTATCCTTTCTCTTTGATCTTATCTTATCTAACTCAAGCCTTCGCAAATTATAGAACTAAATAAAAAGAAAGTCTTTGGTAGTATGCGCATTATTGTTAATATAGTAGAAAGGGTAATGAGCAAGTTGATGTTAGTTAGAGGAAATTAGCGTGTGTACGATGTATGTGTGACTTAGTTTGTTGGTTAAGTGTGATAGCTGTCACAAGGAGCAAACTAACTCTATAAATGTTAACCTGTAGTGACATAACAAGCTAAGAAAATTCAATCAATGAAAAACTACTCTTATTCTAGAATCTTCTACTCTTCTTCTTCAAGCTCTTACTTCAATATTATAGAAATCTAACATGGTATCAGAGCCACTGCTGATCGCTGGCTGTAATGGATGCTAGAGATTGTCGATCTCACCTGATCAGTGAGAATAGCAGCTACTGTTCCATTGCTTACAGTGAGCTTCAATGGCGGTTACTAGAAACTCAGCTGCAGAGCCTTCAACTACAAATGCAGCACCTGGAAATATACCTACATCAGCTGGTACAATTGAAATTGACCACAATCATCCTCTGTATTTACATCCAAACGGCACTCCAGGTAGCTCCCTTATTTCTATCCAGCTTACTGGCACTAAAAATTATGCCCTGTGGAGTAGATCAATGGCGTTGAATCTCATAGGCAAGAACAAAATAGGCTTTGTTGATGGGAGATATCCTAAAAATCACTTTGATGAATCAGTACATGATCAGTGGGAGAGAGTTAATGCTATTGTTTTGTCATGGATTATGAATTCAGTAAGAAAGGATCTATTGAGTAGATTATCTACGCCTCTAATGCTCATAATGTGTGGATAGATTTAAAGAAAAGGTTTGATAAGGTTAATGGCTCTAGAGTATTCTACTTTCATAGAGAAATTGTTACACACTCTCAAGGAACTTTGTAAGTTGCTGATTATTTTTCTCGAATTAGAACTCTTTGGGATGAGTTTGATGCTCTTATGCCCTCTCCTAGATGTAGCTGTCCTGAATCTAGAAACTATGCCCAATACTTTGACTATCAAAGAGTGTTACAGTTCCTAATAGGTTTAAATGAGACATACTCTCAGTGTAGAAGCCAAATCCTATTAATGGCCCCTATACAATCCATTAGCAAAGTGTATTGCATGATTGTGGATCATGAAAGCCAGAGATTCATAGCTTCTAGTTCCTCTGTGGGTCATCTTAATGATACACTGGATGCAGCAGCTCTCTTTACTCATAAATCAGGTTACAAAGGCAAAGGTGGATATCTAGGACCTGGTGGTTCAAGAAATACAAATTCAGTTAAGACTGCAGGTATCTTTGAGAGAAGACCACCAGTTTCCACCTATAGGGGTGCTCCACAGAAAAGACCACCAGTGGTTTGTGAGTTCTGTGGTTATAATAGTCATACTAAGGAGCAATGTTTCAAGATGATTGGTTACCCATCAGATTGGCCCAAGTCCAAGAAGAAAGGATCAGGACAGTATGCACATATGGTAGACTCTGCATTCCTGTGGACATATATTCTACCAGTGATAAGGTGTCTCAATCTAGTTCATCACAGACTATTTCGATCCCTACTCCTCATTTTACACAAGAATAATATCAATAGATTGTCATGCTTCTTTACAAAGGGAAGGAGGACAAGGATTCCATTTCACCTACTATAAGTGATAGTTGGATTATTGACTCTGGTGCTACTAATCATATGGTTTCCAACCCTGATATGTTGCATAGTTTTCATAAAATACCTCAGTCTTCACAAAGTCAGCTCTATCTTCCAACAGGTGATGAGTTTCTAGTTTCTCACAAAAGGCACCTCTGGTGTACTCAACAATTCTCTCATTACTGATGTCCTATATCTGCCTGAGTTTAAATATAATCTTCTATCTATATAAAAAATAACCAAGGATTTGCAATGTTCAGTGAATTTTTTTCCTGACTTCTGCATCTTCCAGGATCTCTACACTGGCATGGTGCTGGGCATTGGTAAAGAAGATCAAGGGCTTTAAATTCTTCAAAATGCTTTCTTACAACCAACAAGTGTAAATAGATGTGCTAATAATGTGAAGTTGCTTTCTAATTCCAGTGTTCTATGGCACAAATGAATAGGTTATGCACCTGTTACTAAGTCATTTGAAGTATAAAGATCATATGTGCACTGTGTATCCCCTTGTTAAGCTGACGAAACTTCCTTTTCAACATAGAAACTCTGTGTCTAAGGCTCTCTTTCATCTGCTTCATTGTGATATATGGGGACCTTATAGAGTGCCTACCTATGATAAAAAGAGGTTCTTTGTTACCATTGTTAATGATCATTCTAGATTTACTTTGTTGTTTCTTATCCAGTTTAAGTTTGAAGTGATAGTTGTACTCAAAGATTTTCTAACTAGAATACAAAACTTGTTTTCTACTTCTGTGAAAATTCTGAGAACTGATAATGGTTGTGAGCTCTTTATTCATGGGTTTAAATCTCTTATGTCTAATCTTGGTATTTTTCATCAAAATTCATGTGTTTATACCCCTCAACAGAATGGGATGGTGGAAATAAAACATAGAACTATTTTGGAAGTTGCAAGATCCCTCAGATTACAAGTAGATGTACCTCTCAAGTTTTGGGGTAAATGTGTTGACACTGCTGTGTACTTGCTAAATAAAATTCCTTCAAAAATACTTCACTATAAATCACCATTTGAAATACTACATCAGTAGGTTCCTTCACTATCTCATTTAAAAGTTTTTGGCTGTATAGGCTATGCCTCTACCACCTATTGGTCAGATAAGTTTGCTGCTAGAGCAATTCCTTGTGTCTTTATGGGCTACTCATCCACTTAGAAAGGTTACAAACTATATGATATTCATATTAGACTATTCTCCACTTTTCCTTTCCTTTAACAAGTTATCACTAACTCTCAATTATTTTCTGTCCTATAGTCATCTCTTGTTGATAATTCAGTTCCTTTTTTCTCTTTCCCCTCTATCCCTACTCCTACTACTTCTTTAGTATCCCCTTAGCTGGATTATGACCATGTCCCTTCATCCTCATCTCCTACTCATCCTTCTATATCTCATCCTGACCCTCCTCTTCTAAAAAAATCCACCAGAAGTAAGAAACCTCCCATTTGGATACATAATTTTGTCACATCCAAGCATGTCTAAACTCAACAATGTCTGTATCCATTATTTCCCTATGTCACATATTCTGAGCTCTCTCCTCCATATAATCAAGCTCTCTCTGTCTATTCTTATATTCCTGAACCCTCCTCTTTCCTTGAAGCCTCCAAAGATCCCTCTTGGGTTGAGGCTATGAAGCTGGAGATTGCAGCCCTTGAGGAGAATGATACATGTTCTATTGTTGATCTTCCACCTGGTAAAGTTCCTATTGGTTGTAGGTGGGTGTACAAAGTGAAGTACAAGGAAAATGGAGAGATAGAAAGGTATAAAGACAGACTAGTAGCTAAGGGTTATAGTTAATAGGCTGGGGTTGATTACTCAGATACTTTCTCTCTTGTGACAAAGATGGTGACAGTGAGATCACTTATTTCTCTTGCTGCTTCTAGACAATGGTTAATTTTTCAAATGGACGTGTACAATGCTTTTCTTATTAGTGATATTTCAGAAGAGGTATACATGTATATTCCTGATGGTTTTTCCAGAAGGGGGAGACTCAGAAAGTCTACAAATTACAGAAGTCCTTGTATGGCCTAAAGCAAGCCCCTAGACAATGGAATAAGAAGCTGACTGCTGCTCTCTCATAAATAGGGTTCAGTCAAACTTATTATGACTACTCCTTGTTTACCAAAAAAATCAGAAAATTAGATAGTGATTATTCTTGTCTATGTGGATGATCTGTTGATAACAGGAAACAACCTCGCGTTGATTAATCAAACCAGAGAAGATTTGCAACAGAAGTTTTAAATGAGGGATCTTGGTGATCTGAAGTTCTTCTTGGGCATTGAGGTAGCCAGGTCCAAGGAAGGGATAGTGTTGAATCATAGAAAGTATGCTCTTGAACTTATATCTGAGGTTGGGCTAAGTTGAGCAAAACCTGCTAGTACTCCACTGGAAATGGATCAGAAACTAACATCTGTGGAATGTGAAAATCACATTTCCAATGGAACAAGAGACGATGATGCAATTCTAAAGGATCCAATAGCATACCAAAGACTAGTAGGAAGGCTATTATATCTCACCATGACTAGAACTGACTTTTCCTTTGTAGTATAGGTACTAAGTTAGTACATCCACTCTCCAAAGACATCTCACGTGGAAGCTGCATTGAGAGTAGTGAGGTACCTAAAAGGTAATCCTGGCCTGGGATTGTTTATGCTTGACGAAACTTCTAACAAGTTGACAGCCTACTATGACGCTGACTGGGGTGCCTGCTTACAAACTAGAAGATTAGTGGATGGGTATGTAATAAAGTTTGGAGGTGCTTTGGTCTCTTGGAAATCAAAGATACAAGAGACTGTGTCCAGGAGTTCTGCAGAAGAAGAGTTTAGAAGCATGGCTACTTGTAGTGCAGAGATCACCTGGTTACTTGGATTATTTTTGTCACGACCTGAGCCGAGGCCCTAGCCACGATGAGCATTCCGAACCATAAAGGATCGGGCGCCCATCTCTGTCTGGACACCATACACACCATTCATATATTATAAAGAAATGCAAAAAATACACTAAGACGGAAACATGGTCAATCTCATAAGTAAACTAAACAATTCAAAAGAAAATACTTAGCATTGAAAACACACGACACGAGTCTGCAAAATCTCTAATAACATAAAAACCATCATCTATCTAAAAACTAGGACAAGGCCCCCAGTTGAACCATAAACCCAAAATAAAATAACAATGATCTGAAAACAGGCCTTTCAAAATAAGGGAGGCTCACCAACTGCACATTTCAGACAAACAAATCTACGGCTTAGCGAGACCCCGGGACTGAACCTTAGATCCTGAAATATAGGGGGTCAATATAAATGTACTGGTATGGTATGAAGAGCAATCCAAAATAATGTACATATATATATAACATAAGTGAGAGCATTTCATAAAACGTTATGCATGAAATATCTTAAAGTACATGCGCGGTTTCAAATGATCTTAAAATAATTCTGTCGATGCAATTTCTTTCTTTGTGTTACTTCTGAGCTAGGTAGTACATCCTACATATCTGAAAGTATCCCACGGGATATATGGGATCCTCCCTTAACTTGATGGCCAAACCTCCAACCCAAGTTTTCCGTAAGGTTTGGAGTATCTGAATTTGATATGCCACAGGGCACTAGGCCAACGTATAATCCCTCTTTGGGGACATAATAAACCCGTATCGGCAAAACACAGTTTCGGGTAATGAATCGTATGAATCATGCCTACTTCGGGTAACCACCTGACTTTCTTAGTGCCCATTTTTAACCTGTTCTAAAATATGCATCTTTCTAAAAATTTGAATGAAATCTGACTTCTATTCTGTTCTGGGTATGTTATGGCATTATCTGTTTGGTATCGTCATACCAAGACTTGCAAGTCATATTTCTAAGCAATAAAATATCATGTTACAATCCTTTCATTCAAAACATAATGTCTGGACCACCAAATCATTCAAACAGTACAAGAGAGTTTGTATTTCAACATACATGAAAACTTGTGCAAAGATTCTCTCTTTTCATCATTTCGGAAAGTGGTGGTCAATTTCTCAAAACAATCATGCAATTCCTTTGATATCACATTTAGCATTTTAAAACAAGAAGTTATCCCTCTCTTCAATTCTCAATCAACATAAAATTCATATAAGATAGTAAAGCTCTTGACTCATACTTTAAGACATGTAATTTAGTAACCCATAATTTGTAATTTATGGAGTAACACAATAAGAGATGGAAAATTCATTATTCATGCTCTCAATTCATATTTCAAAATTGAAAATCACATATATACATATACACGAGTAACAATCAATTTCAAGGGGTAAGACCTCAAAACCAAAACATTATCATAAAAAAGGTTCACAATGCATAATTGTCAATGTAAATTCAAAACCCTTTGTAAATACATGATTTCTCAACATTCAAATATTTTTTAAAAACGATTTCACCATGCCCATGTAGTTTAGGAAAACCCCGCGTACCTTAGATGACCTATTTTGAAGGATATAACTCAGTTCTTGATTTGATTCTTGGAAACCTTAACTTAAGAGCTTGACTCTTGATATTTGGAGGCTTAGGGTTTCTTGAAGTACAAGAAGAAATAATGATGTTACAATGCTCTTTGGTGCTTCAAATCTTGTGTTTTGGATGGTTTTGGGGTGAGATAAATGACCTAATTGCCCTTAGAAGCTGGAAAATAAGGGGTGAAATGGAGCGTGCGTCACATGCTCTGGAGCACCAAAATGGAGCATGTGTCGCATGTTTATCGCATGCAGCTACTGGTTCTAATGAAAATAATCATAACTTTTCACCCAGGTATTGGAAAGATGACTCAATTATCTACAATTTGGTGGGTCTAGAGCTGCAAAATTCCATTTGTATTGAAAGTTATACGCATTCAAAGTAGACCCTTGTAAAATTGATAAAGAAATAGACCTTGGGCCTAACTCAACCTCAAAAGGAGAGGATTTCTCAAGACTATATAAGGAGACCAAGGAACTTTTAACCTACCGATGTGGGACTCCAACACCCCCCGCACGCCTAGGGTTGGACATCTGGATCGTGGACAATATAAGATGGGGGGCCCAACATCGGAAACAATGAACTGGGTGGGCCTGACTCAGATACATAGCTCAATTTTGCTCTAAGTGATTCCTATGAAGATCTTTCAACTCGAAAACACCTCAATCATGAGGATATAGATCATGACACTTATTCTCATTTGGAATTTATTTCTATTAGAGCTTACACACGTTCGACTTCTAGTTCGAAAATGCGGGGTGTTACAGTTTCAAGAACTAGGACTTCAGATCAAACAACCTGTAGACATGATGTGTTGCTAACAAAGTAGCAATACAGATTGTTGCTAATCCTATATTCCATGAATGGACAAAACACATTGACATAGATTGTCATTTTGTGAGAGAAAGAATCAGCCAGAAGATGATCAAGACCAATCATGTGCCTATAGAGGAGCAGTTAGCAGATATTCTTACAAAAGCCTTAGGAAAAAGTCAGCATGAATATCTACTGAGTAAATTGGGAATGAAGAACATCTTTAAGCCATCAACTTGAGGGGGAGTGTTAAGATAGTGGAAAGGGCAATGAGCAAGTTGATGTTAGTTAGAGGAAGTTAGTGTGTGTGTGATGTATGTGTGAGTTAGTTTATTGGTTAGGTGTGACAGCTATCATTATACAGCTGTCACAAGGAGCAAACTAACTCTATAAATGTTAACCTGTAGTTCCATAAAAAAGCTAAGAAAATTCAATCAATGAAAAATTACTCTTCTTCTAGAATCTTCTACTCTTCCTCTTCAAGATCATAGTTCAATAGTATAGAAATCTAACAGTTATATTTTAAATGAGTAACTCTTTTTCATTTTCATATTCAGAGGGAATAGTCTCTGCTAGTGGTGATGTTTACAGATATGGAATCATGTTCATGGAAGTTTTCGCAAAAAGAAGGCCGACAGATGGTGAGATATTCAATGAAAATCTTGGCTTGTTGGAGTGGTACAACAAGCATTTCCGAGAACTATAATGGAAGTTGTGGATACCAATATTTTCTCTGAGGAAGAGCAAATCACTTCCAAAAGTGAATTATGCATAGCCTCCATGATAGAATTGGCTTTAGATTATGTTGGGTTCATAGAAGTGTGAATGGAAAATGGAAAAAAAAAATGGCAGAGATGAGGAGACACCAATTTGGAAAGTGTACCCCCAAAATTGGAAAGTTCACTAATTCTCCCACATTGGTGGGAGAAAGGAACTTTGGAGTGTTTATAATGATGAACACTTACTCCACATGGTAAGTGAGGCAAGAAATAAGAGATGCCTCGCGCCGTCTTCGTCGTCGCTCGGCTCGGCTTCCGATTCGGATTTGGAAAATGATCGATCGATGAGATCTATCTTTTTGGACAAAATTTATTTGAATTCCGAATTACGAAAGCATGCATGTAGAAGCTATTTCGAACAGATGCTTCAGATAAATTTTCGAACTGATGCAATTTTTCACTAAAATGGTGGACAATTTTGAAACTGAACTGATGCACTATTTCAGTAAACTGATGCACTGCTTCAAAACTGATGCATTGTTTCAATGAACTGACACACTTATTCACAAAATGGCATGCCTGTTCAGAACAGTCACAATGTTTGGATGAATAGACATGAATTTTTAGAAAAGGTTACACCTTTTAGATGAACCTTTGCCACTTTTCAGAAGAGGCATCTTGTGGCTATAAAAACCTGGTTTCATCCACAGGTTTGGATACGAAATTTTCAGATTAAAAACTCTCTTCTTGTCTCAAAAATATTTTGTGTGATCACTCAAAATGTTCTGTGAGTTTGAAGATATTCCAACAGTTTGAGGTACCGCTACTGTTGGTCTGGTTAGCTATTTTATCCTGGGAGGAAAAATTCCACAACCTCGGGTACAGTGAGGGGTATTATTTCCTTAAGGAACATCTGTGAATTCGGACGACTTGGCTATTTTCTGTTTCATCTTAATTTCTGCAAAATAAAATAAGCATCTTGGAAAGGTCATTTTGATCTTGTATTGAGGGTATTTGATATACTTCATTGTGTTCTTCTCTATACTTGAACTAAAGTTGAAGTTGGTGTTGTAATATACAGATTCAGTGTACCCGAAGTACAAACTACTTAACAATCTTAAGGAAATAAATTACTATTATAGAATATGTATTGCTTGTTTTTGGAGATTAAAGTTTTAACTTTCTACTCCGCCTGAACTTAACTAGTGATTTAAAGTCATAAAAACTTCATCACAAGTTAAAGATCATTCGGTTGACAATTGGAAGTCATAAAAACTTCATTGTTGACTAGAAACAAGAAGAAATTATTTTTTAAAGTTGCTTAATTTTTATAAGTAGTATTCTGAAAATACTAAGTATTTTTGGTCTTGTGGTGATAGAAAAAAGGCAACTAAAAGTCAAATGATGGATGCGATAACGTCTGTAGGGGTAACTAATATTGTCACATCAAGTCGCACAAATGCTCCGCCAACAATGGCACCAGCGGAGAAGCCCGGAAATTTTTTGGGCATTGACATCAAGCGGTGGAAGCAAAAGATATTCTTTTACCTCACCACTTTATGTCTGCAACGGTTCACTAGCGATGACGCTCCTGAGGTGCCCGAGGGAACCTCAAAAAAAAACCGCTTCGTTATTGTAGAAGCTTGGAAACATTCGGACTTCCTTTGCAGAAATTATATTCTGAGTGGTCTCCAAGGAGACCTCTACAATGTTTATAGTGGAACAAAGACATCAAAGGAACTGGGGGAGGGGGAACTTGAACGAAAATATAAGAAGGAGGATACGGGAATTAAGAAATTCCTTGTTGCACGGTTCCTGAACTTCAAAATGATAGATAGCAAATCTGTTTTCTCTCAAGTACAGGAGTTGCTAGTCATCATACATGATCTCCTAGCAGAAGGTATATCTTTGAAAAATACCTTAGTTGAACAAATTAAAAATGTTCTTAATACTCACATAAACTGTTTTATAGGTTTAATTGTGAATGATACTTTCCAAGTAGCAGTGATAGTTGAGAAGCTACCACCTTTGTGGAAAGACTTCAAAAACTACTTAAATCATAAATGCAAGGAGATGACTGTTGAAGATCTTATTGTCCGACTTCGTATTGAAGAGAATAATAAAGCTGCTGAAAGAAGGTCAAAGGGGAATTCTGCAATTAATGGAGAACATATTGTAGAAGATGACCAAAACAATTCCAAGAAAAGGAAGAAAGCTGAACAAGGAAGCAATCAACCCAAGAAAAAGTTCAAGGGAAAATGCTTCAACTGTGGCAAGATTGGCAACAAGTTCATAGATTGTCGTGCCCCAAAGAAAGGCAAGAAGAAGGATCAAGCAAATATGATTGAATCCAACAAAGAATGCAATGATCTGTGTGCTATGTTCTCAGAATGCAACTTAACGGGGAATCCTCGCGAATGATGGATGAATTCTGGTGCCACCCACCATGTTTGTGCCAACAGAGAGTTATTTTCAACATTTTCTCCGGCTCAAGTAGAAGAAATGATCTACATGGCTAACTCCACTACTGCTAAGGTGAAAGAAACAGGGAAAATATGATTGTAAATAACTTCGGGTAAGGTCTTGACACTTAACAATGTCTTGTATGTTCCCGAATTACGTAGGAACTTAATCTTTGTTTCACTTCTATACAAGAACGGATTCAAATGTGTAGCCGTTTCTGGAAAAATTGTAATTAGCAAAGGAGAAATGTATGTAGGAAAAGGCTATCTGACCGAAGGCCTTTATAAGATGAATGTAATGACTGTTGAAATAAATAAAAGTTCAAATTCTTCTTATTTGCTTGAGTCTTATGATTTATGATATGAACGTTTAGGCCATGTTAATTACAAAACATTCAAACTTTGAGTGCAATAAATCAAAGTGTCAAACGTGTGTGGAATCGAAGTATGCAAAGCATCCTTATAAGTCCGTTGAAAGGAATTCCAATCCCTTAGACTTAAAACACACTGACATTTGTGATATGAAGTCAACACCATTACGTGGTGGCAAAAAGTATTTCATAACTTTTATTGACGATTGCACAAGATATTGTTATGTATACTTGATAAATAGTAAGGATGAAGCAATAGATGCGTTAAGGCAATATAAAACTGAAGTTGAAAATCAGTTAAACAAAAAGATCAAAATGATAAGAAGTGATAGGGGCAGAGAATATAAATCTCCCTTTGCGCAAATATGTGTAGAGAATGGAATAATCCATCAAACTACGGCCCCATATTCACCCCAGTCTAATGGAATTGCGAAAAGGAAAAACCTAACTTTGAAGGAAATGATGAATGCCTTCCTTATAAGTTCTGATTTACCGCAAAACTTATAGGGGGAGGCTATCCTTACGACCAATCGTATACTCAACAGAGTTCCCTATAGTAAGACACAATCAATTCCTTACGAAAAATGGAAAGGAAGGAAACCCAACTTGAAATATTTCAAAGTGTGGGGGTGTCTAGCTAAGGTTCAAGTTCCTATACCTAAAAGGGTTAAGATAGGACCTAAAACGGTGGACTGCGTGTTCATAGGATATGATAAAAGTAGTAAAGTATGTCGATTTTTGGTTCATAAATCCGAACATCCATATATTAATGAAAATACGGTAATTGAATCAGACAATGTTGAATTCTTTGAAAACATTTGCCCGTATAAAATTAGACATGAACAGTCTAGTGGAGGATCTAAACGACCTCGAGATGAACCAAGTGAGAATGTACATAATGAAGAAAATCCAAGATATAGTACACGTCAAAGAACGTCAACTTCGTTTGGATCGGATTTTGTAACATTTCTCTTAGAAAATGAGCCTCAAATGTTTAGAGAAGCGATGTCGTCGTCAGACTCATCCTTTTGGAAAGAGGCAATCAATAGTGAGATAGATTCAATATTAAGTAACCATACATGGGAATTGGTTGACCTTCCTCCCGGAAATAAACCGTTAGGTTCTAAATGGATCTTCAAAAGGAAAATGAAGGCGGATGGTACTATTGACAAATACAAGGCAAGACTTGTAGTAAAAGGATTCAAATAGAAGGAAAGCCTTGATTACTTTGATACATTCTCTCTAGTAACAAGGATAACCTCGATTCAAATGTTAATTTCCTTGGCATCGGTATATGATCTTCAAATCCAACAAATGGATGTGAAAACTGCATTCTTAAATGGAGATTTGGAGGAAGAAATATACATGGAACAACCTGAGGGTTTTGTGGTTCCATGAAAAGAAAATAAGGTGTGTAAACTTGTTAAGTCAATTTATGGACTAAAGCAAGCACCTAAACAATGGCATGCGAAGTTTGATCAAACCATGTTGGCAAACGAATTCAAAATAAATGAATGTGATAAATGTGTTTATATTAAAGACACTCCAAATCACCAAGTCATTGTTTGTTTATATGTGGATGATATGTTGATCATCAGTAGAGACATTTATGACATAAATGCAACAAAACGAATGCTCAAGAGCAAGTTTGATATGAAAGACCTTGGAGTTGCATATGTGATCTTAGGTATAAGAATTCTTCGAACTCTTCAAGGGTTAGCATTGTCACAGTCTCATTATATCGAAAAAGTACTTGACAAGTTCAAGTATATGGAATTCGGTATTGCTAAGACTCCATTGGATGTGAACTTTACAATTCGAAAGAATGAAGGTAAAAGTGACTCACAATTGGAGTACACAAGAGTATTGGGATATTTAATGTATAAAATGAACTGTACACGATCAGACATAGCTTGCGCTATCACTAAATTGAGTCGGTACACGAGTAATCCCAACAAAACTCATTGGATGGCAGTGAAAAGAGTTTTAGGGTATCTTAAATACACTCAAGATTATGCTTTGCATTATAATAAATATCCTGCGGTACTTGAAGGATATAGTGATGCAAATTGGATCACCGGATCGAACAAAGTAAAATCCACAGGTGGATATGTATTTACTATTGGTGAAGGAGCAGTTTCTTGGAAATCATCCAAACAGACTTGTATCGCTTTCTCTACAATGGAATTTGAATTTATGGCATTAGATAAAGCCGGTGAAGAAGCAAAATGGCTCCGAAATTTCTTGGAAGATATTTCGTATTGGCCCAAGCCAGTGGCACCAGTATGTATACACTGTGATAGCCAAGCGGCAATAGGTAGGGAAAGGAGCATGATGTACAACAATAAATCTCGTCACATACGACGGAGACATAATACCGATAGAGAACTCTTCTCTAGTGGAATTATCACTATAGACTATGTAAAGTCAAAGGATAATGTGTCAGATCCACTTACAAAAGGCCTATCTAGAGAAGGAGTAGAAAAGACATCCAAGGGAATAGGTTTAAGGCCTAGGACAAGTCAGCATGGCGGTAAATCTACCTAGCATACTGGATATCCCAAGAGCTAGGTTCAAGGAGATCAAACAAAGTTGTGTCTGACAGGTTTAACATTGTCAATTACGCAACCCATTCTCATGATGTAGACAATGTACAATAAACTAAGATAAGACTTAAGGTGAAAAATCTTTTAATAATTATCTAAATTTGGCAAATTTGACCAAATAGTTTAATCTACAGGATTGAACGTTTAGAAATGACCTATGCGAGGGTGAAGTGGAAGCCGCTTCAAGGAGAATGTTAGTAAAGGCCTATTCTCTAAGCTCTCATGAATCCGGGACGTGTTCATGGCTGAAAAGAACAAAACCATGAGAACCATAAATGTTAAAAGGATGGTTGTGTGACATGTATTGTCTAGGTGTACAGTAAAGCTCGACGGTTCAAAGATATCAAATCTACCAATTGACCGAGTGCATCCGATGCATGTTCACTACGGAAAGTTCAAAGGGAAACCCACTTATCCAGATGCAATCAGTCTTTGCTTGATGATCACATACTTGTCCATAAAAGTTTTATGAAAAATAGTCATTCCCCATTCATGTGGGGGATTGTTGGGTTCATAGAAGTGTGAATGGAAAATGGAGAAAAAATGGTGGAGAAGAGGAGACACCAATTTGGAAAGTGTACTCCCAAAATTGGAAAGTTCAGTAATTCTCCCACATTGGTGGGAGAAAGGAACTTTGGAGCGTTTATAATGATGAACACTTACTCCACATGGTAAGTGAGGCAAGAAATAAGAGATACCTCACGCCGTCGTCATCGTCGCTCGCTCGGCTCGGCTTCGGATTTGGATTTGGATTTGGATTTGTCAAATGTTCGATCGATGAGATCTATCTTTTTGGACAAAATTTATTTGAATTCTGAATTACGAAAGAAATGAAAGCATGCATGTAGAAGCTATTTCGAACAGATGCTTCAGATAAATTTTCGAACTGATGTAATTTTTCACTGAAATGGTGCACAGTTTCGAAACTGAATTGATTCACTGTTTCAGTAAACTGATGCACTGCTTCGAAACTGATGCATTGTTTCAATGAATTGACACACTTATTCACAAAATGGCTTGCCTGTTCAGAACAGTCACAATGTTTGGACTAATAGACATGAATTTTCAGAAAAGGTTACACCTTTTAGATGAACCTTTGCCACTTTTCAGAAGAGGCATCTTGTGGCTATAAAAACCTAGTTTTATCCACAGGTTTGGATACAAATTTTTCAGATTAAAAACTCTCTTCTTGTCTCAAAAATATTCTGTGTGATCACTCAAAACGTTCTGTGAGTTTGAAGATATTCCAACCGTTTGAGGTACTGCTACTGTTGGTCTGGTTAGCCATTTTATCCTGGGAGGAAAAATTCCACAACCTCGGGTACAACGAGGGGGATTATTTTCTTAAGGAAAATCCGTGAATTCGGAAGACTTGGTTATTTTCTGTTTCATCTTAATTTCTGCAAAATAAAATACACCTCTTGGAAAGGTCATTTTGATCTTGTGTTGAGGGTATTTGATATACTTCATTGTGTTCTTCTTTATACTTGAACTCAAGTTGAAGTTAGTGTTGTAATATACAGATTCTGTGTACCCGAAGTACAAACTACTTAACAGATTGCACAAAGGAAACTCCAGAATCAAGGATAACCATGAAAGATGTAGTCAAGAGGCTTAGAAAAATCAAGAACATATTTGTGGAAACATAGAAAGTTAGTATTTCTTCCGATGGTTTTCTTTCTATGCTGTAAATTTTTGGAATTAATGAAGTCGCAAGAAACATATTTCTGGAAATCCGCAAGTTAAATGTTGTTTTTCGTTTGCCTTTTTTCTTTAGGTTAATGAATTCCTTTGAACTAGTTGATGTACCTGATTTCAGATTGACAATGAGAACAAGATGATGAGTGATATGATTTTTGGAAACATAATATTCAAAACAAACTGCGGATGAGAGTGGTATTTACTGTATTCAGATAGATATATTTCTTTCCAAACAAGGTGAACAAAAGTTGTAATAAGACTCGGTAAAAATGTAAAACCTATGATGAATGACGCCGGAAATAATGTTATTTTCGTAAAGTAGAGAACTTGAAATAGGCTCACAAATATCATTAGTGTGTATTGGAGGACCAGCAATTAAGGCAATAATAAATACATATTGACATTGATTTTGATTGACACGAAAATGGACCGACTCTCATACTTCATACCCCACATTCTTTAGTGTGCTGAGAGAGTGATGTATTTTCATTATCTTTATCTGCTATACGTTTTTTGTTTGTGTAAAATAGGGTCGAAGCAATACAACAACAACATACCCAATATATTCTCATCAAGTGGAGTCTGGGGAGGATATGTGTACGCAGTCCATACCACGACCTTAAAGGTGAGATAGAAAGGTTGTTTCCAATAGACCCCTGACTCAAGATAAAACAATCTAAACATGGAATAGTAAAAGGACAAGATACAATAGAAATCACCACACTCAAAAATACCATATAAAACATTCACTAAGTAATACACCAAATGATACAACATCCTGATATAATACTAACCTTCTACCCTAATCCGCCTCCTCCACAACATCCTATCTAGGTTCATGTCTTTGGTAAGCTGGAGTTGCTTCATGTCATGTTTAATCACCTCCCTCCAATATTTCTTCGTTCTACCTCTACCTCTCTTGAAACCATCCCTAGCCAACATAGAGTCGAAGTAATACAAGAGCAAATGGAGAAACTTGAGGAAGAGGGGGGTGGGCATTCGGTTTGTTCGGTTTGATTGTTGAATATCGATTTGGTTTTTCGGTTTTCGGATTGATGAAAATGACAACCATAACCAAACCAAAATTATTTCGGTTTGGTTCGATTTTTACAAATTCATTTCGGTTATTTCGAATTTTTAATTTGGTTTTAAAGTTTAAAGTAGTGAGTATTTAAAATTGGTAATTTTTCTAGAAAAATAATCTTTTTTTCAAACCTATTTACCATTCCCAAATATAATTAATTCAACACGCATGAAATAACCATAAATATCGACCTCACTGAGTCATCGCCGTTGGCGTGATGGCAGCGACTGCCGACATCAGTGACGAACTGAGCAAACGACTGCCATTGGCGATGTTGAAATTTCAAATGAACTGAGGATGATTGAGCGCCGCTGCAGTTCACGTTAATGTTAGGATCTAAAGCAAAGCAGTATATTAGGATTTAGGGTTACTAAATGATTATAATATATATATTTATATGTTATATCAGATTATATTATATTTTTAGTATATTTACACATATAATAAAATATATGCTGAGAGAGTGATGTCAAATTGCAAATCAATGAAGGAATTTCTTCACTAAGACTATTTGGTAGTGAACCTTGAAGCGAATTGGACCGCAAATCAATAGTATCTAGAAATTGAAGAGGAATTTTTGCCAGTAACCATTGACTTCGATTATAGAACAATTTTTCTGGACTACATGGAGTCCCATTGACTTAGTTCTCAATGCAAGTTGATTGACTATCAAGGCCACTAATATCAACTATCAAGGATAGCGGAAAGATTCTTTGTCCTTTTGCTACTTATTTTCCACCTTTTATTAATCTGTTTTCACATTGATCTTTTTGGTATTTATTTTCCTTCTCCATAGTAATCTGTTTTCACATTTGGAAATTATAATCTATCCTATTCAACATTTTTTTTTTTTTGGTGCTATATAGTGGACTATAACATTGATCTTTGAAAATTCCACACGCAAATTAATCCAGTGACCAAATTCCCTTGAAACATACTATTTCCACTGCATAGTAACATGGAGAATCACATTTCTTATTGATTCTTCTCTTTCTAGTTCAATATTATTCTGTTTCTATATCAGCTTCTTCGTCAAATGAAACAGATCAACAAGCTCTACTAGCTTTCAAAGATATTGTTACTAGTCCTAGTCATTTTTTGGCAAATAATTGGACTAAGAATACTTCCTTTTGCTCTTGGTTTGGTGTCACTTGCAGTTCAAAAAGGCAAAGGGTTGTAGCCTTGGCGCTTCCCAATATGCAACTTCAAGGCACAATTTCCTCCTCTTTGGCCAATTTGTCCTTTCTCAGCATTCTCAATCTACAGAACAACAGCTTCCATGGTGGCATCCCTTATGGACTTGGCCACTTGCCTCGCTTGCGAGTGATTGATGTTAGAAACAATCAGCTTCAAGGAAGTATTCCAACAAGTCTATTTCAACACCGGAGAGTTCAAGTGATTTCATTAGCTTTCAATAAACTAGGTGGTGAAATGTGGAAAGGAGATATACCCAGAAATATTGGTTGTTTATCCAAACTGGAGGAGTTTTATATTGGTCACAATCCCATAAAAGGGACTATTCCCGCTTCATTGGGCAATATTTCCACTCTGCAAAATCTTTATTGTGCACTCAATTACTTGGAGGGCCAATTCCTCCAGAATTGGCGAAGCTATCTAATTTGTGGGAAATAAACTTTTTTCAAAATAAACTTATTGGTCAAATTCCAGAAGCTATTTTTAACATATCTTCGTTGAAAAACATTGGTTTCAATTTGAACAACCTTTCGGGGAGAATTCCTACCACTACCGGTCTTCATCTTCCAAATCTTGTATACCTTGTCTTGGGGGGCAATCAGCTGGAAGGGGAAATTCCATTGTTCATAACAAATGCTTCCAAGCTTGAGATACTGGATCTAGCCGGGAACTTTCTCACAGGAACTATTCCCACTAATTTGGGAAATCTTCATGAGCTGCAAAGACTGCTCCTACATAGTAATCAACTTACTAATGAACCAAGAGAACATGAGTTGCGATTCTTCAATTCATTGGTGGAGTGTAGGATGTTGCGATATCTACAAGTAGGTTCCAATCTGTTGAATGGCGTTCTGCCCAATTCTGTTGGGAATCTTTCATCTACCATTGAATACTTTCACTTAGAAGATGCACGCATCAATGGCCTCATCCCCCCAGGAATAGGCAACATGAGTGGTCTTATTATCCTAGTCTTTGAAAATAACAACTTGATGGGAAATATTCCTCCTGAGATTGGTAAGCTTAAACAACTCCAGGGGTTGTTTATACATAACAGTAAATTGCAGGGACATATTGTGGAGGCGGTATGCCATTTATCTAATTTGGTTGAATTAGATCTGGATCGTAATGAGCTCACAGGAGTGATCCCGGAATGTTTAGGAAATCTCAGCATGCTACAACACCTTTATTTGGGTTCTAATAAATTTTCATCAAAATTGCCCTTGAGCCTTTGGAAAATGAAAGGCCTTCTCTTTCTAAACGAGTCACGAAATTCTATAGAGGGAGAAATTCCACCAAATATTGGACTAAAGGCCATTTTTGATCTAGATCTTTCAGGTAACCACTTATCGGGAAAGGTACCAAGCATATTGGGGGAATTCCAAAACCTGAAATCTCTTAACCTATCGAACAATTCATTTTCAGGAACAATTCCATTCTCCCTTTCAAAGTTGATAAACTTGGAGTTCTTGGATTTGTCTTTAAATGCGTTGTCTGGTACTATTCCTAAGTCTTTGGAAAAACTATTACACCTTACAAGTATCAATGTTTCATTTAATGATTTAGAAGGTGAAATACCCAATGGTGGTGCGTTTACGAATTTCACTCTGCAATCATTTCTAGGGAACAAACGTTTATGTGGAATGCACATTTTGGAGGTTACTGCTTGCCCTATCAATAATACTGGACAGAAATCAAATTCTAAGGAGTTGAGGGATTCAACGAGCAACAATAATTTTGATGGATCTAATTTAATTGGTGAGGGAAGCTCTGGCTTTGTATACAAAGGCACATTATCTAGCGGAACTGTGGTGGCTATAAAGGTTTTGGATTTGGAAAATGAGCAAGTATGCAAGAGGTTCGATACCGAATGCGAAGTGATGAGAAATGTTAGGCACAGAAATCTTGTGTCTGTGATCACTACTTGTTCTAGTGACTATGTAAGAGCCTTTGTTCTGTAATATATGTCTAATGGGAGCCTTGAGAATTGGTTGTACAGAAAAGATTGCCAGTTGAACCTTCTTCAAAGTGTAACTGTAATGCTTGATGCGGCTATGGGAATTGAATATCTACATCTTGGTTATATCACTCCAATAGTTCATTGTGACCTAAAGCTAGCCAACATTCTTTTGGATGACGATATGATGGCTCATGTTGGTGATTTTGGCATCTCCAAAATTTTAGCTGTAAGCAAGTCTATGGCTTATACTGAGACATTGGTCACTCTTGGTTACATCGCACCAGGTAAATAATATCCGCTCTCTTTGGTTTTCTCTTAGCATTATTAGGCGTATCCAAATTCTAGAAGCGAAACAACAAGTCTCTATTTGTACATAATTGGTGTTATATTTTAAGTAACTTTCTTTCCTTTCATTCTTTTCAAAGAATATGGCTTGGAGGGAATAGTGTCCACTAGTGGTGATGTTTATAGTTACGGCATCATGTTGATGGAGGTTTTGACCAAAAGAAGGCCAACAGATGAAGAGATATGCAATGAAAATCTTGATTTGAGGAAATGGATAACACAATCATTTTCAGGAACTATGCTGGAAGTTGTGGATGCCTATCTTTTTCCTGAGGAAGAACAAATCACTTCTAAAAGTGAAATCTGCATAGCTTCCATGGTCGAATTGGCTTTAGATTGCACACTGGAAATACCAGAATTAAGGATAACCATGAAAGATGTAGTCAAGAGGCTTAACAAAAATCAAGAACGCATTTTTGGAAATATAGGAGTTAGCATCTCTTTCGTGTAGTGTTCTTGATCAGTTGTGTACACAGTTCATCTATTAATCTGATCAGTTGTTCCTCTTTTAGTTTTCACAAATGCACTCCTACAATAACTCTGTCTATAATCAAGTATCCTACCTGTGAATTAAAGATAGATACACCAATAGTAACAACTCTTCAGTTCATGTGGATAATTACAAAATTAAATTCAGGACCAGGTATGATACAAGAAAACCAAGGAAGTATTGAAACACACTCCAAATCAGTCCACTAATCTTAAGGATCCGAGGACCTTTTTGGAGACCACTCTCGGATTCGCTACCGACAAGAAGAATACAAGGCACAATGGTGTATATAACACCAAAACAGTAACAGCAACAACAAGATGATAACAATATGACACAACAATAAGATGAACAACAAGTCACAGCTTCACTAAAACACAAGAACAAACGGATTCAAGTTACAACACTAACAAGATTACAAAAAGATAAAAGGATAGATAGATAGACTACATGAAGATGTAATCTTAAGAACTCAAGAGCCTATTCCACTCTTGAACCCTTAACACTACAAACTTCAATTCACCTATCTCTTATGTGACACATGATCGGATTCCACCTCTCTAGTATCTACGTTTTCAAGAAAAATACAATCACTAGTGATTCCACACTAGATCTTGCCCTAGTTTCGGTTGGTGGCTTTTCCAAGCCCTAACTATGGTGTTTCAAGTTCTACAAAACTTACAATAATATCCAAAAGCTAAGTCTAAAAGCCCTACAATGTTCTATTTATACTAGGTTACAAATAAAATACAAAAAGACCAAAAGGCCCCTTAGAAACTTAGGTGCCCATCAAGTGTAGTATGTTGGCTGATTTTTAGTGCATTTAGATCCCCTTTAGCACTTCAATTGCACACACCAAGTCTCGGACCCGACATGCACTCCCATAAGTCCATATCCGTGATTATTCCCGTATCAAGCTACTAGCACTTGATGTCATGTTCTAGAATCCAAAATCCCTAAGGTTCAAATCCTAACTTCACCTCTACTGGTCAACATTAAGTAAATGGGACCATCCACTAGTTGATGTAATTTTACAGTTGCGTAATTTACTGTATTATGTTGCGCCTTTAACTTTGTAAGCCCTTGTTACAATAGATATTTGCCCATTTAGTTTCCTATTATATTATTTTCCTTTTTCAATGATGCAGTAATTGGGTTTCATGCAAAACATGATAGTCTGATCAAACAGAGAAGAAAAATAAAATAATAGAAAACGAAAGAAAAAGTTATTTTCTCATTGGAAAATGGCATTGGTTTGAGTTAAGAATCCATTTTACACACTCCATCTTTACGATGTTCCTATTTCTTTTTTCTTATTTCTTTTTGCCTCATGTGATGACGTGGAGCTATGACGTGAAAACAGTTACCTCAACCACGCAGGAAGATTAAAAGAAAGATCTAACCAATACTACTAACAAGTCCTTCTGGTAGAAAATTTACAGTCATAACTTACACAGAAATTATCTTTGTCAAATTTTGTTCTTATGCTAGGCATCATCCATTTGTCAAGTTGAAAGAGGCCTTTAGCATTCCCAGGAAGTTGATTGAATGTATGAATTATCAAGTTTTGATTAGTAGAAGATGCTATCTTAGCCAGGAAATCTGCTACTTGATTTCCTTCTCTATAGCAGTGGTTTATGTGCATTCCAGCCCTATCCTTGATAGTCAAAATGCAATCCAAAATTTGTTTGCGAGCTTCATTTAGGAGGTCTCGCCTTTAATCAACATATTGGCTATTAGCATAGAATCGATTTCTAAAGTGAAATTAGTGTGGCCTTGAAGGTAGCACCATTTCACCCCAAACTCAGCAGCCAAAGCTTCGGCCATGTTGTTACTACTACAGTGAACTGACACCCCGAAAGCCATAATCAAATCATCGTGGCTATTCCTGACCACTCCACCAATTCCCGCTTTGCTTATTAATATCGGTATATATAATACTTGATATTAATAATTTAATAATTATGTTTAGCATGTACAACCATGATGATTGAAGGAGTTAAAAGGCAGTGAGCTAGAACTAAAATCATATGAAAGATGTCATCTTGATAAATATACAATTTCTTAGAATCCATGTAGACTTAGCAAAAAAACAGGAGATAATGGTTAAAAAAACATCTGAAATATCATTTTTTTTTTTTGCGAATTTCCTGCCCACGGATATTGCAATATTAGATGATCAATTTGCAAGTTGTGGCGTGGACATGGGTGGATCTATCTTAAGTGATATGGATTCACGCGAACCTAATAACATTTGTTCAAATTTTGTATCCTGTTATGATTCGGACAGAGTAAGCAAACCACAAGTACAAGAAAACAAGAACAACACACGGATTTACGTGGAAACCTTGGAGGAAATACCACGGGCAGAGGCAAAGGAGGTTTCACTATAATGGAGAGAAAGTACAATGTGGAGAAGCTGAATTTTCTGAATACCCAAAACAACCCACTAAATGCACTTATATAATATGTGCATACAAATAAGTCCTAGGCCCAAAAACATAAAGGTCCATATCGGGCCCGTCAACCCGATCACTACACTACCACCACAGACCCCATTGAAAATCACCAACATGGGTCGCACCGTGAAACTTTCTGGATCAGATCAACAAAATTTGGGTCACAAGTCTAATAATATCCACCTTGATACGAATTCTAATTCAGAACTCAAATCCATTTCAAGACAAACTCTCCGCCTCTTCCACAAAAGCCCCTAAGGGCACATTTTAACAGCTAACACTAACCAAGTCCAAGCATTGCTCTAACTTGGCACTTGGTAGTGTCTTGGTCATCATATCAGCAGGATTATCACGAGTACTAATCTTTCTCACCACAATATCACCACGAGTAATAATTTCACGCACAAAATGATACCGAACATCGATGTGCTTTGTCCTCTCGTGAAACATCTGATCTATCGTAAGGAAGATAGCACTCTGACTATCGCAAAAAATTGTAGCAATCTGTAAGTCTTTTCTAAGTTCACCAAACAGACCCTTCAACCTAATAGCTTCCTTGAAAGCCTCTGTAATAGCCATATATTCTACCTCAGTAGCTGACAAAGCAACCGTAGTCTATAAGGTAGTTTCCAACTAATAGAACAACCACCAATGATGAAAACATAGACTGTAAGGACCTCCTTTTATCATAATGTCCAGCAAAATAAGAATTAACATACCCGATTACTCCATCTCTATTTTGTCCAAACTGCAAACAAACATCAGCAGATCCGTACAAGTATCTGAAAATCCACTGAACTACTTTCCAATGTTCTTTTCCAGGATTTACCATGTATCTGCTAACTGCACTGACGGCATAAGATAAATCTGGTTGGGAACACACCATCGCATATATAAGAGACCCGAAAGCACAAGAGTATGGAACTAGAGACATATAGTCACGCTTATCATCTATTTTTGGAGATAAAGTGGTCGAGAGTTTGAAGTGAACTACCAATTGAGTACTTACAGGTTTGACATTTTGCATATTGAATCTGTGAAGCACCTTTTTAATATATCCTTTATGACTCAAGTATAACTTACAATTCTTTCTATCCCTCAGAATCTCCATGCCAAGAATCTTGTTTGTTGTGCCTAGATCCTTCATATCAAACTCCTTACTGAGCTGGGCTTTGACTTTTATTATCTCTCTCATATCCTTTGCTGCAATCAATATATCATCAATATACAAGAGAAGATACATGAATGAATCATCACTTACCTCCTTGAATTATACACAACTATCATAGTTGCTCCTCTGAAATATATGAGAGGTCATAAAAGAGCCAAACCTCTTATACCACTGCCTGGGCGACTGCTTTAAGCCATAAAGAGACTTTTTCAGCAAGCATACACTGTTCTCTTTTCCTGAGACTAAAAAACCCTTTGGTTGCTACATATAGATATCCTCCTTAAGTTCTCCATGTAAGAATGCAGTTTTGACATCTAACTGCTCAAGCTCAAGATCATGCATGGCGACAATACCAAGCAAGGCTCGAATCAAACTATGCTTTACAATAGAGAAAACACATTTGTGAAGTCAACACCTGGAACTTGACTGTAACCTTTAGCAACTAGTCTTGCTTTGTACCTAGCATCTTCAACTCTTGATGTTCCTTCTTTCTTTTTAAATACCCACTTTCAACGGACAACTTTCTTATCTTTATGAAATCTCACCAAATCTCATGTGTCATTCTTATGATGTGATTTCATCTCTCCCTGCATAGCAATCACCTATCGTCCGGAATCATCACAACTAACTGCCTCTGAGTAAGAAGAAAGTTCTTTACTGGAATCAATAAATTCTGCTACATTCAATGCATAAGCAACCAAATCAGCTTTATCATACTTTTGAGGAGGTCTAATATCTCTTCTAGTCCTGTCTTTAGCAATAAAATATTATGGCGTCATTGGTGGTGAAGAAGAAATAGTACCACTCTGTATCTCCGGGCTAGACTGAGAAGTAGGCACTGGTGTAGATTCTTCTCCAATTTCTAATTCAACGTGGGTGAATGATTTTTGCTGATTCATGTCACTAAGCTCATCTGGAGGTGAAACACTAGATTCGAAGGGAGCCCGAAGCATGGCAGTTTCATCAAACACAACATCCCTGCTAATTATATCCTTCCTGCTTTTTAGACACCAAAGTTTATAACCTTTTACACCAGACTTATAACCCATAAATAAGAACTTGACAGATCTACACTCCAACTTTCCATTATCAACATGAGCATTCGCAGGGCATCCAAATATTCTCAGATCATAATAACTAGTAGGAGTAGCAGACCATACCACTTATGGAGTCTTATTATCAATCACAACTAAGGAAGAGTGGTAAGAAGGAAAGATGTGGAAGCAGCTTCAGCCCAAAAAGACTTAGGTAAACCAGCATTAGATAGCATACAATACACCTTCTCCATTATAGTCCTATTAATTCGTTCGGCCACACCATTCTGCTGCGGAGTATAACAAACTATCAAGTGCCTCACAATTAATTCTGACTTCCACAAAGCATTAAATTCATTAGAACAAAACTCTAAACCATTATCGGTCCAAAGGCATTTTACTTGCTTCCCTGTCTACTTTTCAATTATAGTCTTCCACTCCTTGAAAGTAGGCAACACATCATTCTTTTTTTTCACAAAAGAACACCCAAACTTTTCTGGAATAGTCATCAATTATATTCAACAAGTAATTAGCGCCTTCTTTAGAAGGTACTCTAGCACGACCCCAGAGATCGGAATGAATAAATGTAATCAAGTGTGCCCTTAGTTGAGTGGATGCCTTTAGTGAATCAGACTCTCTTCTGCTTCCCAAAAACACAAGGCTCGCAGAACTCAAATTTATTAATGCTCTGCCAATCAAGCAGTCCTCTCCTTCTTAGTTCAACCATCCCATTTTCACTCATATGCCCCAGGTGCATATGCCAAAGTTTAGCAACATTACTTTCTGATAGTGAGGGGGTAGAAACAACTGCATCACCTGTAACAGTAGAGCCTTGCAGGACATACAAATTTGCAGACTTTCTTTATCCCTTCATCATAACAAGAGCACCTTTAGTAACCTTTAGGACTCTACCTTCACTAGTGTACCTATAACTGTTCGAATCAAGGGTACTCAAGGAAATAAGATTTCTCTTAAGGTCTGGGACATACCGCACATCACCAAGTGTCCTCACAACCCCATCAAACATATTGATCCTAATTGTTCCAATACAGGTTATCTTACAAGATGTGTTATTTCCCATCAATACGACACCTTTAGAGACTATTTCATATGTTGTAAACAAATTCCGATTATGACACATAATAAACGTGTAAGATGAATCAAGAATCCAATCCTCACAGCGTTTGGAGTTACCATCAGAAAATACAAAGAGTTCTTCATCACTACCACCATCTTCAACAAAACTGGCTTCACCGAACATCGCTGGTTGGTTTCCCTTCGGTTTTGGGGCTTGTCTTTTCTCTCTATTCTGTAACTTCCTTCACTCAAATTTGATATGACCCTTCTTCTTGCAGTAATTACAGGGTTTTTTTCTCTTTTTGGATTTAGATTTATTTCTATCATCACCCCCTGAGTTCCTCTCACGATTCCTTCCTCGAACAATGAGACCATCTCCTTGAGTCTTCGACCCATTCACAAGATGCTTCATCTTCTCCTTAGAGAACAACACATCATAGACTTCATTTATGGTCAGGGTATCATGAATATATAAAATTGTATCCCTAAAAGTCGAGTATGATGCAGGAAGCAAACATAATAGAATCAACCCTAAATATTTCTCATCGTACTTAACCTCTAGAGTCTCTAAATCAGAGACGATTTCTTAAAAGACAGATTGGTGATCTTCCAAAGACGCACTCTTAGGCATACTATAGGAATGAAGTCGTTATTTGAGATGCACTTACTTATCAGGATTTTTTTCATACACAGCGATTCTAATTTCAACTACAACGCAGCGGCAGTGGTCTCTTTCAAAACATCTTGTAAAATCTGATTGGATAAATGAAGGTGGATCTAAGATAGAGACTTCCGATCCTTACGTCGTTTATCCTCGTCCGTCCACGATGAGGACATCTTATCAAACCCTAATAGAGCATCGTCCAAATCTATCTATGCGAGCACAACCCACATCTTAGCCTGCCATAACAAATATCTGGTGTTGCGATCCAGTAGCAAAATATCATACTTCATGGTTGTCATCCCTGAGAAAATAATTGAACAGGCTCTGATACCAGTTTGTTATGATTCGAATAGAGTTGGCAAATCACAAGTAAAAGAAAATAAGAACAACACACAGATTTACGTAAAAACCCTTGCGGGAAAAACCACGAGTAGAGGTAAAAGAGGTTTCACTATAATGGAAAGAGAGTACAATGTGGAGAAGCTGAATTTTTTGAATACCCAAAACAACCCATTTGATGTACCTATATAATATGTGCATACAAATAAGTCTTAGGACAAAAACATAAAGGTCCATATATGTTCTGTCGGCCCGATCCCTACGCTACCACCAATGACCCCATTGAAAATCACCAACATGGATCGCACCGCAAAACTTTCTGGGCCGGATCAACAAAATTCGGGTCACAACTCTAACATATCTGTGTAGAGAAACACACAAAATATTTATAAATATCTGACAATAATCGAGTTATTATTGTATATAAATTTAAAGTCTTCATAACAATTCATAACTTTAAATCATGGATCCGTCTTCGTATATTGTTGGTAAGAGGTCAAGCAACATGTTTTTTTCCATACTTATCTTAGACTGTACAACCTCCCATTAATTGACTTGGTTCTGGACCATACAAATATGGAGGATTTAGTCTTTCTTAATAATGCAATCCCTTTTAAAAAAAAAGTTTCCACGGGCTGTAAGTAATCCGCCATTGACTCGGCGGGGAAGCCCCCAACCTAAGTATGCCGCAAGGGTTGGAGTCTCTGATTCTGATACGTCACACGACACTAGGACAACGTAATATAATATACCTGGATCAGCAAATCACGGTTTTGAGAAATGAGTTATCTGAACTCGTGCCCTCTTCAGGAAACCACCTAACATCTCTTTATGCTCTATTTTAGCCTTTTCTGAACATGCATCATTCTGAAATTCTAAAACATGAAAGTCTGATTTCTAGATTAGTCTGTGTCTATTATGGCATTTTCTGAGTTGGTATCGTCATACCAAGACTTGCAAGTCGTTATTCTGAGCCATATATGATTATTTCATTCAAAAATAATGTTCAGGCCACTTGATCATACATATAGTGTAAGAAGAGTCATATCTCAAATCATAAGTCAAAAATCATGTAAACATTTTCCGTTCATTCAACAATTTCAACAAGTAGTGGCCAACTTCTCAAAAACATTCCTGAAGTTTCTTTGTTTATCAGTTTCAACATTTAAAATCATAAAAGCATTCCTCTCACTCATTCTTAATCATCATGAATTTCACATAAGACAATTAGTATCTTGAATCATTCTGTAAACCATGAAATGTAAGGATTCATAACTTGTAAATCAAATAATAAAGTAATGGGAGAGGGAGATTATATATTTCATGCTCTCAATTCAAAATTCATGATTTTCAATGCATACGTACATATATAAAATTCAAATCAATTTGGGGGAAAGACGAAAGGACAAAACAATATCATCAATGTTTCTAAAACATGAATATATTCAAAAATTCAAAATCCCTTTCTTAAAATCATGATTTCTATGCCCATGAGATTTTAGGAAAATCCCGTGTACCTCTATTTAAGAAATAAAAGGATGCTCCTTGATGCCTATGTCTAAAGGATTCTGAATCTCCAATTTGTTTCGAAAACACACAGTTAAATTTTGAGTTATTTGGGCTTCTTGGTTGAAACCCTAGGGAGATTTCTTGACGGATTTTGGTGAGAGTAGGTGTATTTTGGTGTAACAGGGATTAAATCCCGTGTTCAAGATTTTAAGGGGTTGGAAAATACCCCAAATACCCTTAATGAGATGGGTTTTAAATTTAACTGAGAGCCCAATTTCATGGGCCACCACGATGCACCACAATCGGGGTGGCTCCCTGAAAATTGACGAATGGGAATTTGGCCCATTCTGCAACACATCACCATCGCGGAGTCTCGCTGAAAATTGACCATTGGCATTTACACCCTCTCCGCGACGTGCCAAGGACAGGAATGACGGTGTTTTACGACTAGGACTTAAATTAACCATAACTCCTTCACCGAGTGTCCGTTTAGGATGAATCTTATGTCGACAGAAAACTTATTCGATCATCTACGTAATGAAAAGTTGAAATCTAAGGAATTCCATGGGGAAATAAGTATAAATCATTCTAGAAGCCAATTCTTGATACTTTAGGGATAAAATTTAGCTAGAAAAACTTTGGGGCGTTACAATATCCCCCCTTGGAAACATTCGTCCCCGAATGTTGACGCGGTACACAAACAAACATAATTTTGAGCATACTAAGGCATAGAAAGAATAATGAAAGGATTGTACCTTCGATTTCATCATCAACTAGATAAAAATGGTTTGGGTATCTAGCTCTCATGTCAACTTCTGAATCCCAAGTTGCTTTTTCAAATTTTTGGTTTCTCCACAACACTTTAATTGAGGATATTTCTTTGCTCTTCAATCTTCTAACTTGGCGATCCAAAATTTCTACAGGCTCTTCTTCATAGGATAAAGAGTCTGTCACATTGATTTCTTCGACAGGAAACACTAAAAAATAGTCTCCAATACACTTCTTCAACATAGATACATGAAATACCAGATGAATAGAACCCAAACTGGCAGGCAATTCTAACTCATACGCAACTCCACCTATCCTTCTTCAAGACACGTAATTTTGTCCCTCCCCAAAATATTTTTACCACTTTTACCTTATCATATCGTGTACCCTCAACCATGTAATTATTCCTCCATAAAATAACAAAATAAAAACTCGTAAATAATTTTATTTTTATCCTAACAACCTATCCAATCAAAACAAGACACCTACCTACCCTACCCTAAAAAACTATACCCCACGTCACCTCACCCCAAACCCCTTAACATATATGTACATATCCATACACGGATATGGATGGAAAAAAAGGAACAAAAATAGATTTTCCACTTTAAGAAAATGAGGGGGCCCCATACACTATTAAAAAGGGAATTCCCATTTTTCCATCCATTCACATCACTCTCAGAATATACATAAAAAGTATATACACCATAGGAGGGACTCCATTCTCTTGTCTTCTACATGGTCACACACATAACACACATCTCACACCTATCATTATCATATACACACAACCTTTGAACATACACAGACTCACATACCGGTACATGCACACACACACGGAGAAACAATTGAAAATGGAAAGTTGATCGGAAAAATGGCGAGCTTTACGGAAAAACGTGCCTCACACTCATTTACACACTGATTTATACATCTACACGCATTTGTTATAAAAAGGAGAAAAACAATGAAATCGAGGGAGAGGGTGGAAGAACAAAGTTGATTTGATCAGTTTTTGGCAAGATCTCATCGGGAACCTACCGATTTAGTCATAAAAAAACCTAATGTCGCCATCAGAAAAGGGCAACGAACCATCGTTTGCCTACTATTCTGGCGGAATTTTTCAATTTGGGTTACTGTTTTGGCAGAAATTACAGTTTGATCATTGTTTCCGTTGAAAAGATATCGGGAAACCATACACAGTTTCATCCTCTAATCAGCAGCAGGGATTTGGAGTATATCGAAGTTGGGATTTGGTCGTTGTTGAGGGTCGATGTTGAGGTTCCGTCGGTTCGCGAGCTCCAGTCGGTCCCAAGTTGTTCGGAATAAATTCATGCATTGAGGTCCAATTCTATCTTTTTTTCCTTTAATTTTTACGTAATTGTGAATAATTTGTGTGTTTGGTATGTTTGAATCTTGATTGTGTATTGGTTGATGTTGGATTTGAACGTGGAAACTTGAATTGCTAGTCAAAGAATGGATTAATTATTTTGTGAATGGATGCGGGAAGGGATTGGTCTCGATAAAAGTAAATTTGGATAAATTTTGATTCATTGATGATGTTGAACGTGATAGAATAAAGATCGATCGAGCCGGGTAGACAAATAGTAGGTTCGGGTAGGCGAATTTAGAACTTGTGGATTGTTGAATGTTCAAAATGTTTATTGAATGGTTTTATTTTATAAATTTGGATCAATTGTATTTATTTTTCCGGAGAATGCCCCGAAGGAAGTTGTATTTATTCACCGGGGAATGCCCCGATGTATCATGTTTTCGAAGGAGGTTCGTGATCAAGGCCCGAGGCATCGGGTAAAGCACATGAGCGTAGTTTAGGATTAGTGTAGGTTAACGTAAGTTTATGTTTTCACATTTTTTGGACTGTATAATTGGATTGGACACTATATTTTGGATTCGTTTTGTTTTGTTTGTTTGTTTGATTGTTTTACATTTTTTTGTGTAGTTTGTATATCGTAGTGCCAAATTAGCCGATTCACTCTACCAAGAGACCGTAGTCAAACCACGGGATCAAGGGGTGCCTAACACCTTCCCCTAGGTCAACAGAATTCCTTAACCAGAATCTCTGTTCGCAACCAATTTCAAGAGTCAAATCATTTTGAAAAGGATTTTCCAAAGGTGACTTAGCACACCGGTTTATGACAAGTGGCGACTCTGAGTTTAAATGTAAATAATCCATTTTCGAAACAAATTTTCATCTTTTGTCACTTAATTTTAAAACCCTTTCGAAACTTAAAATCAGATTTTTTTGGTGGTAAAAAAGGGGGTGTGACAGCTCTGGCGACTCTGTTGGGATTTTTTTTAGAATTCGAGCTAATTTTGGAGTTGTATCAACTTTGTTTGACATTATGGGTGTATAGACATTGTTTGTGTTATCGTTCGTATTGATTTTATCAGTGTTGAGTGCCTACGTGCTCTTTGTTTATAGTTTTACTTTTTGTGTTACCGCTTTATATCTGGTATCATGTGCATAACCTGAGTCATTCTTTCTGCAACAAATCCGTAGTACACGTGTTGTACATGACCTCTAGTTGAGTCACCCTTTTTTTAGGAGGGGAAACCGTCAGTGTTATGGAGTGGGTGGAAAGCTCTCGCAGCCACTATCGACCATACGCACCCCCGAACAACATTGTTAGTGAACCCCAACGTAGGTCAGCCTTTAGGTCATGCTTATCTGCGTCATATTGAGACCTATCGGGGACCTCGTGGCCCTTCGTAGGAAACTCACCTCTAAAATATCCCTACGTGCTAAATGTTGCATCTCTGAGGATAATGTGGTCATTTGACGGACTGATTTGGGGAAAACATGTGTTAGAAGTAAGGTGTGTAGACAAGAAAATGTTGAAAAAGAGAGAGAAAAAGAAAAGGGTGAGTCAAAAAAGAGTTTCGTAAGTTTTAGAGTTCTTTATGGCTTTTGATTTTTTTTTCACAATCCAAAAATTCAAAAAAAAAATTACCTTTCGCACTCATCTTCTCAAAAAAATATCAAAAAGATTTTTTTACTTATTCCTTTACCATGCATTCATAATTCAAAAATTTCAAAAGATTTTTTTTTTCGAATAGGAGCTTTTATAAAAGGAAAATTCAAAAAAAGATGGTAGAAGTTTTGTATATTTCATATCGAAAATATCAAAAAAAAAAATTCTTTCATAGTTGTTGGTGTCATTTTTGTGTGAAGTGTCAAATTAAAACCCAAAAAAGTTTTTTATTTTGTCGTCTGTCTGTAATCGTGTCGCTCAAGTTAAGTTTTAGCTTGTCATTTAATCCTTAATTGTCCAATCTGGATGAACTACGCACCCCTAATTCTCCTCTTTCGGGATATGAGATACGTAGGCAACCTATTGTTGGTTCGGGGATCTTATTCAAAAATCCAAAAAGATTTTCTTAACTCTTCATTTAGAGTAGGTGTTTCATATACATCTTTAAAAGAAAACTACAAAAGATTTTCCTTTTATAGGTTCAAGTTTTATTTTCGTATGAAATGCAAAATTGAAAACCCAAAAAGAGTATCTTTGGTAATATAGGTTTCATTTTGTATAGGTTATTAAAGACGAAAAATTCAAAAAGATTTTCGTCTATTCTTTTAAAAATTTGTCATTTTTCTTTTCTTCTTAAAAATTCAAGAAAAAGAAAAAGAGTTTAATTGGCCATTTTGGCAAGACTTCACAAACTACGCACACCTGATTCTCCTCTTTCGGGATGTGAGATACGTAGGAGCCCTTCTTGGGTTCGGTGACCTTTTCAAAAAGAAAAAAAAAGAGATTTTGAGAAAGTGTTGAACTCTAACACATTTTCTATCTCTTGTTTAGTTAGTTGAAGGTGGTTGGTTTGTGATATTTTGGCTGGTCCTCCATATTGCACCAAGTCACAGAGAACGTTATGGCCAACAAGGATACCGAGTTTGTTGTCACTAATCAGATAGGGAGTTCGGGAAATGAGAATTTAGGATCTAATGAAGAGATTCAGAAATTAAGGCAGCAAATGATAGAGATGCATCGAGCTTGGGCTAATGGGTTGCCACTTCCCCCAGTTCCCACTAATAATCTAGAATATCTTTCTGGCTTGCCTCCCGTGTCACATGCACAATTTCCCATTTCATTGATATGCCACAATAGCATTAGGATCGACTCCGTGGAAACAATATCCAACCACTTCCAATGTTCATTTCCTCACTCCCTAATCCAAGACTACCACATACACGGCTCTACCTATTGTTCATGATTTTGCGGCGCCATACCCACCTGAAACTCCTACTTTTGATGTTCATCCACGAGTTGTGCCTCCCTACTCTACAAGAGATCCTACATTGAATATTACTGGCGATCAGCGTTACACTTCCGAGTCTAGATTCAAGTTGACTAGTCTTTACGGTGACACTCACCCGCCTGAATTTACTCATAATACTGAGAAGCCTGTTATTGCAGAACAACAAGAGGAAAGGACCAGAAAATTGAGAAGTTTGGAAATGGCTATAAAGAACTTGCAAGGACTTGGGGGTTACAAAAGTGTCTCATATAAGGACTTATGCATGTTTCCAGGTGTCAACCCTCCTCCTGGTTTTAAAATTCCAAAGTTTGAGAAGTATGACAGACATGGGGACCCAGTGACATATTTAAGGTGCTATTATAACCAATTAAGGGGCGCTGGAGGGAAAGAAGAACTACTCATGGCTTATTTCGGGGAGAGTCTTTCAGGCCTAGCTTGGGAATGGTTTGTTGACAAAGACATTGACAAGTGGATTAGTTGGGATGACCTAGAAAATGGATTTGTGCAACAATTTCAATATAATATGGAATTGATCCCTGATGAAAAATCCCTAACCAGTATGAAGAAGAAGAACAATACTGAGAGTTTCAGGGAGTATGCGATCAGATGGCGTGAACAAGCCTTAGGGTGAAACCGCCAATGAAAGAAAGCAAGATAGTAGAGGTGTTTATTCAAGCGCAGGATGAAACATATTATCAACACTTGTTACCTGTATTAGGCAAGCTATTCAGTGAGGTCCTCAAAATGGGATATATGATAGAGGATGGAATTAAGACTGGTCGCATTGTTAGTTTTGCAACATTAAAAATGACTACTCAAGCAATTCAAAAGGGTTCAGTTAGCATTGGGGAGACAAAGAATGAGGAAGATGCATATTCTATTGTAGTTGTATAGCGGGCACAGTCAAGAAGACCCCGTTGTCGTCACTCTCAGGATCAAACCCAAGTTCATGCCCAAGCTCAACCTAATCACTCCCAAAATCCATTATACTCTGCTCCTCCACCTCCATATCTATTATATAATGCACAACCATATGTTCAACCTCCATGTTACCCACAGTGGAACACACTAACTCCTCAGAGTCATCCTCTAACTCCACAAACATACCAAAACCCTTCTAAGCCTGATTTTTGATCCAAGCTAAATGATGAAATGAGGCAGAAGTCGAGAGATAACTTCACACCAATTGGAGAGTCGTATGCCAGTTTATTTTAGAGATTGTTATAATGGGGAATGATCACTCTTCTCCTTGGGTGCACTCTTAATCGGCGTTCAAGAAATTTTGATCCTAATGTACGATGTGCGTATCATTCTGATGCTCAGGGTCATAGTATTGAAGATTGTCGAGATTTGAAAAGAGAAATTGAAAAGATGGTTCAAGATGGATCAATTATGGTGCAGAACATTGACAGTGAGGGGAGCTCTAGTCATGCTAATATGCAAACCAGTGGCTAAGATGTCAGGCTGAGCAATTGAGAAGTCACCCCTTCCCTACTAGGAAGAGTTCTGGTAGTTTGTTTTGTTTTATTTTCTGTTATCCAAATTATTTCAGGGTTGTAGTTCGGGATCTATCTTGTTTTGTCCTTTTGTCATTTAGGTTCAAACCCTTCTATCTTTTGTTTCAACTAAATGAACTGTCCCATTTTCCTTTGTGTTGTTTATTTGTTTTCTTTAGATAGTACATTTTATGTTGACTCTAGTGATATGACATGCTAGGGAATTTTTAGCCAGATCTTAAAATCCAGTTTAAGCATGAGCATTGAATCAGAGGATTAAAGTTAGAAAAGAGAGCGTCTGAGAAAATAGATAGAGTGCTAGGGCATTTGGTGATCAAGTTGAAGCCTTCTTTGAAAATTAAGGCAATTATTTTGAGAATCGTGAGAATAACTTGGTCAGCATTTGAAAGACATATCTCAATTAGGTCAAATAGTGGATGTGTGATCCTACATCAAAAGGAATAGAAAAATTAGCTCTACGAAAGCATGAGGAATGTACAACAAAGATGGAGTTGGCAGAAGAAGTAGCGACGCACAGTCTCAGTTAAAATTAGTGCTGTAAAAATATTGCAAATGATCTTCATCTCTTACTTTCATATTGCATGATATGTACTTGCATTTTCAAGGATTGATATGACAAAGGCATTTCATTCTGCTATCCAAACATCGTGTCATCTTTTGTTTACCCCATTTGAGATTTAGTCCTATTTTCTTTCATACCCCTCTTTTGGAATCAAGATAGAGTTAGCAAAGCTCAAAAGAAAAGTGTCGAGCAAAACAATAGAGTCAGAAAGTTTCAAAAAGAAACGAGAGAAAAAATGTGTCCAAAAGAAGGAAAAGAAAAGAGCGTCAAGAAAAAAATAGAGTGAGAAGGTCCCAAAAAGAAAAAAAAAGTCAATAAAAGAGTCAACAAAAGAAAAAAAAAGAAAAAATCAGAATCAAGCAAAAAAACAAGCCACCGGAACTACGCGTGACCTGATTCTCCTCTTTTGGGGGTGAGATACGTAGGCTTCCCTATTCTGGACTCGGTCCAACCAAATAAACAATTTAGTATTTCCCACTCAAAAGAAACTGGGGCATGAGTTGATCCTCATTTTTGAGTCGATTCTAAAAGTTGTAAGTCCTACTCCATTTCAAGTGTCGTTTGGGCCCCATGTCATCCTTTCTTTCTAATACTAACAAAAAGCCAAGCTACAACTAAAGAAAGACCTTTAGATCAATTTTTGAGAATGCTAAGGATAATCATGCAATGGATGTGATGATGCATTTTGGGAACTACTTGTCTTCCTCAGCATAAGAAATTAGGAGAGAAATGAAAATGAGAGAGTCTTATCGGTGAAAACCCTCACGGGAACTGTAAGATGATGGTGAGTTGAGAGAAAAAAATGAGAGAGTCTTATCAGTGAAAATCCTCATGGGCACCGTAAGACGACTGTGAGTTGAGAGAAATGAAAATTAGAGAATCTCATTGGTGAAAAAACCTCACGGATACCATAAGACAATGGTGAACCGAGAGAAAGAAAATGAGACAGGCTTGTTGGCGAAAACCCTTTAAGGTGTCACTAGCCGAATGAGGTCTCTGAATGCAATTGACCCAAGGAAGTAACTCAACTTCAGGGTCATTAGCTCAACAACAATTGGTGAAAATTTGGATGAAAATATCAGGCAACTTAATCCAAATGCATGGCATAATCATTAGAGTTGATTGTCATTTTAGATAAATTTTTCATTTCTTTGTTTCAAATGGGGACATTCATTGTCTTTTCTTTCTTCTCTTTATCTTTATTTTTAGTTTTAGTTTTAGTTTTCTTGAGTCAGCTATCCAAATAAAAAAAATCATTGTCATTTTTCTCGTGTCTTTGAGTCAAGTCCATGACAAAATAAGTGAGAAAAGATTTCAAAACTGGCTACCAGCTTCTTCAATTGCACAAAGTAAGACAAAGTCATCATGTGAAAAAGACATGATTGTGAGCCGAATAAGGCACGCAGAAAGTTTTGTCAACAGACAAGTCGGGGAACTTATGAAAATACCAGGGTTCAAAGGGTCTATCTGAGAAGCATGGAAAAGCAGAGATACTGTGTTTGTTTCAGTCACTCTTAATAATCTGAGTTCGGGTCAATGATTCAACAAGTCAAAGATATATTCTAATGGTTGGAAGCAAGGTTAAAAGTGACGGGGGCAAGATCGATCATTGCGAAAGCTAAAGCCACAAACTAGCCACTATGTTTTAAACTCACAAGTTTTCTATGATGAAATAGGAAACATATTACCTTCAAAGCAGGGACTTCAGAGCATAAACATCAAGGGATGAAATGACTCACTTTTACAAATGTAGGAAGAAATATTGCTGCACAGGTTTGATAATAAAATCATGGTAAAAATTCATCATCCTATATCCTTCGGAGACACATTTGTCCAGGGATTTTAGTTTTCATTTGCTAGGTAATACACTTCTTAAATTGAACCTTCGCTCTTAGGAGATGTACCTTTTAGTCGAGTCATTCCCCTTGACTCTTAGAAGACGTACCTTTTAGCCGAGTCATTTCCCTTGATTCCTATAAGACGTACCTCTTTGTCGAGTCATCCCTCTTGACCCCTAGAAGACATACCTTTTAGTCGAGTCATTCCCCTTTACCCCTATAAGGCGTACCTTTTTGTTGAGTCATCTCCTTTTATTCCTATAAGACGTACCTTTTAGTCGAGTCGTCCCCTTTGATTCCTATAAGACGTACCTTTTAGTCAAATCATCCCCTTTGATTCCTATAAGACGTACCTTTTAGTCGAGTCATTCCCTTTGATTCCTATAAGACGTACCTTTTAGTCGAGTCAATCCCCTTGATTCCTATAAGACGTACCTTTTAGTCGAGTTCTTCCCGTTGACCCCTAGAAGACGTACCTTTTAGTCGAGTCATTCCCCATTACCCCTATAAGACGTACCTTTTAGTCGAGTCATTCCCTTTGATTCCTATAAGACATACCTTTTAGTCGAGTCATTCCCTTTGACCCCTATAAGACGTACCTTTTAGTCGGATCATTCCTTTTTGATTCCTAGAAGACGTACCTTTTAGTTGAGTCAATTCCTTTGATTCCTATCAGACGCATCTTATAGTCGAGTCATTCTCCTTGATTCCTATAATGATGTGACTTTCACAAAAGTCCTTTGATGATAAACTAGGGAAAAATGTAATTCTTGTTTTTGGAACTTTACTTTTCTAGCAAACAAAATTTCTCTTTATAATAATTTTTGTTTGGGATAATCTTCTTTCCAGTTTTGGTGTGATTTCAGGAGCCTGCCCGAAGCACAAGGAGAATAAATGGAAAACCAAGCAACAAGGTGAAGAAATTAAAAGTTAAATAGATTGAAAAATAGCAAGTCAGGAGCCCGTTTGCAAAACAAGGTGAAGAAATTGAAAGCATAGCAACAAGTGATGAAATAGCAAGTCAGGAACCCGGCTGGAGAACAGGGCGTAGGAATTGAAAGGCAAGCAACAAGTTGAAGAAAATGCAAGTCAGGAGCCCGCCTGAAGAATAGAGTGATGAAACTCAAGTCAAGAGTTCAAAATAAGCTTCCTAGATAGGATTTATATAATTTCATTTGTGTTTCTAACTTGTAATTTTTATTTTTGATGTAATGACAGAGCCGCGGAGCGGAACTTCGACGGAACCTCACTCGACTCTCCAACTCGGTTGTCCTTCTTCCTGTTGTTTCTTTCTTTGAATAATGGTCAGGTCAAAATTCCGTATCGTTGTCTACTACTTTGTATGAAAACACTTTGTGTTTACATGCAAAGAGGGGTATGATATAGACACGTAATTTTGTCCCTCCCCAAAATATTTTTACCACTTTTACCTTATCATATCGTGTACCCTACACTATGTAATTATCCCTCCATAAAATGACAAAATATAAACTCCTAACTAATTTTATTTTTATCCTAACAACCTATCCAATCAAAACAAGACACCTACCTCCCCTACCCTAACAAACTCTACCCCACCCCAAACCCCTTAACATATATGTACATAGCCATACACGGATATGGATGGAAAAAAGGGACGAAAAATAGATTTTCCACTTTAAGAAAACGAGGGAGCCCCACACACTATTAAAAAGGGATTTCCCATTTTTCCATCCATTCACATCACTCTTAGAATATACACAAACAGTATATACACCATAGGAGGGACTCTATTCTCTCGTCTTCTACACGGTCACACACACAACACACAGCTCACACTCGTCATTCTCATATACACACAACCTTTGAACATACACAGACTCACATATCGGTGCAGCACACACACATGGAGAAGCAATTGAAAACAGAAACTTGATCGGAAAAATGGCTAGCTCGCTGAAAAAACGTGCCTCACACTAATTCACATACTAATACATACATCTATACGCATCTGTTAAAAAAAGGAGAAAAATAGTAAAATCGAGGTAGGGGTGGAAGAATAGAGTTGATTTGATCGGTTTTTGGCAAGATATCATCGGGAACTCGCCGATTTAGTCATAAAAAAAACCAACGTCACCATCAGAAAAGGGCAACGAACCATCGTTTTCCTACTATTCCGGCAGAATTTTTCAATTTGGGTTACTGTTTTGACAAAAATTACAGTTTGATCATTTTTTCCATTGAAAAGCTATTGGGAAACCATACGCAATTCCGTCCTCTAATCAACAGCGGGGATTTGGAGTATATCGAAGTTGGGATTTGGTCGTTGTTGAGGGTCGATGTTGAGGTTCTGTTGGTTTGCGAGCTCCGGTCGGTCCCAAGTTGTTCAGAATAAAGTCATGAATTGAGGTCCAATTCTATCTTCTTTTCCTTTAATTTTTACGTAATCGTGAATAATTTGTGTGTTTGGTATGTTTGAATCTTGATTGTGTATTGGTTGAAGTTGGATTTGAACGTGGAAACTTGAATTGCTAGTTGAAGAATGGATTAATTATTTTGTGAATGGATGGGGGAAGGGATTGGTCTCGATAAAAGTAAATTTGGATAAATTTTGATTCATTGATGATGTTGAACGTGATAGAATCATGATCGATCGAGCCGGGTAGAAAAATAGTAGGTTCGGGTAGGCGAATTTTGAACTTGTGGATTGTTGAATGTTCAAAATGTTTATTGAATGGTTTTATTTTATAAATTTGGATCAATTGTATTTATTTGGCCGGGGAATGCCCCGAAGGAAGTTGTATTTATTCACCAGGGAATGTCCCGACGTATCATATTTTCAAAGAAGATTCGTGATCAAGGCTCGAGGCATCGGATAAAGCACATGAGCGTAGTTTAGGATTTGTGTAGGTTAGCGTAAGTTTACGTTTCTGCATATTTTTTGGACTGAACACTATATTTTGGATTCGTTTTGTTTTGTTTGTTTGTTTGATTGTTTTACATGTTTTTGTCTGGTTTGTACATCTTAGTGACAAATTAGCCAATTCACTCTACCAAGCGACCACGGTCGAACCACGGGATCGAGGGGTGCCTAACACCGTCCCCTCAGTCAACAGAATTCCTTAATCGGAATCTCTGTTTGCAAACCAGTTTCAAGAGTCAAATCATTTTGAAAAGGATTTTCCAAAGGTGACTTGGCACACCGGTTTATGCCAAGTGGCGACTCTGAGTTTAAATGTAAATAATCCATTTTCGAAATAAATTTTCATCTTTTGTCCATTAATGATAAAACCCTTTCGAAACTTAAAATCAGATCTTTTTGGTGGTAAAAAAGGGGGTGTGACACTTCTCACAATCTGGTATGGCCCTACATAGTGAAGACACAGCTTACCTTTCTTCCTAAACCGCATGACTCCTTTCATGGGAGAAACCATGAGAAACACCCAATCTCCAACTTCAAACTCTAGATCTCTTCTCCTAACATCGGTGTAGGATTTCTGACGAGTCTGAGCTGTCTTAAGTCGTTCTCTAATGACTTTCACATCCTTAATTTCCTGATGAAAAAGATCAGGCCCAAAAATTTGCGTCTCACCCACTTCATACCACCCTATTGGTGACCTATATCTTCTCCCATACAATGACTCAAATGGTGCCATCTTAATACTGGAATGAAAACTGTTATTCTATGCGAACTCTATCAATGGAAAGTGATCTAACCAAATACCTTTAAAATAAATCACGCAGGCCCTCAACATATCCTCAAGGGTCTGGATGGTGCGCTCAGCTTGCCCATCTGTCTGAGGGTGGAAAGCCGTGCTCAAATTCACTTGGGTACCTAAACCTTTTTGAAATGATCTCCAAAACTGTGAACAAAACTATGTACCTTGGTCAGATATGATGGACACAGGTTCCCCATGCAAACGAACTATTTCTGCAATGAACAACTTGGCTTAATCCTCTCCCGAATAATTAGTCCTGACAGATAGAATGTGAGCTGACTTGGTCAGCCTATCTACAATCACCCAAATGGAATCATACTGGTTTCGGGACCTCGGAAGTCCTGTAATGAAGTCCATATTAATCATCTCCCACTTCCACAAAGGCAAAGCTATCTCTTGGGAAGAACCACCTGGCCTCATATGTTCAACTTTAACTTGTTGACAATTCAAACACTTGGCAATATAACGCTTCATATTATTCCACCAATAAATAGTTTTCAAATCATGATACATCTTAGTAGATCCAGGGTGAACAACATACCTCTACGTGTGAGCTTCATCAAGGATTCTCTTCCTTAGACCATCTACATCTGGCATACACAACCTACCCTGGTATCTTAAAATACCACCACCACTAATTTCAAATGACATTACCTTTTGTTGACCCACATCTTTCTTGATCTGCATCAAGATGAGATCTTCAACCTGTTTCTCTTTAACTTCTGTACAAAGGGAAGATTTAGCTATCTCATGAACAACCATTCCTCCATCTTCGGAATCCGAAAGTCGCACTCCTAGATTTACAAGCTGGTGAATATCCTTCACCATCTCTCTTTTTCCTTCTTCAACATGAGAAAGGCTGCCCATTGACAACCTGCTAAGGGCGTCAGCTACCATATTTGCCTTGCCTGGATGATAGTGCAGGCTCACGTAATAGTCTTTTAAAAGTTCCAACCATCGCCTCTGCCTGAGATTCAATTCTTTCTGCGAGAAAACATACTGTAAACTCTTGTGGTCAGTAACTATATCAACATGCACCCCATAAAAATAGTGTCGCCAGATCTTAAGTGCAAAAACCACAGCCGCTAACTCCAAGTTATGAGTAGGGTAGTTCCTCTCATGCACCTTTAACTGCCTAGATACATAATCCACTACCTTACCATGCTGCATAAGAACATACCCAAGTCCCACACGGGATGCATCACAGTATACAATAAAACCCTCTGTACCCTCCGGAAGAGTAAAAAACAGGAGCAGTAGTCAACTTGTCTTTCAACTTCTCTAAACTATTCTCACATGATTCAGACCACAAAAACTTCACCTTTTTCTAAGTCAACTTAGTAAGTGGTGTATCTATGAAAGAGAAACTCTCCACGAACCTTCTGTAATAACCTGCCAAACCCAAGAAGCTTCAAATGTCTGTTGGAGTCGTGGGTCTGGGCCATTTCCTCACTGCCTCAACCTTTTGGGGATCAACCTTAATCCCCTCACTAGACACAATATGCCCCAAGAAAGCAATAACATTTAACCAGAATTCACACTTGGAGAACTTTGCATACAACCTATGATTTTTGAGAGTCTGGAGGATAATTCAGAGGTGATTGGCATGGTCTTCCTCACTTTTAGAGTAAATAAAGATGTCATCTATAAAATCTATGACAAACAGGTCTAGGAACTGATGGAAGACCCTATTCATTAGGTCCATGAAATATTCAAGAGCATTAGTCAACCCGAAGGACATGACTAAGAATTCATAATGACCATATCTGGTTCGAAAAGCTGTTTTAGGAATGTCTGACTCCCTAACTTTCAACTGATGATATCCTGAATGAAGGTCAATTTTAGAAAAGAACTTAGCACCCTGAAGTTGGTCAAAGAGGTCATCAATCCTAGGTAGAGGATATTTATTCTTAATAGTGACCTTATTCAGCTGACGGTAATCTATGCACATACACAGGGAACCATCTTTCTTTCGCATGAAGAGTACAGGGGCACCCTAGGGAGAAACATTAGGTCTGATTAAACCTTTATCTAGAAGATCTTCTAGCTGTTCTTTCAACTCTTTCAACTCTACTGGAGCCATTTTATATGGCGAAATAGAGATGGGACGGGTGTCTGGCAACACATCTATGCCAAAATCTATTTCCCTATCAGGTGGTATTCCTAGGAGATCATCTGGAAATTCATTTACTACAGGGACAGACTAAAGAGGAAGAATTTCGGTGTTAGAATCTTTAACTCGAATAAGATGATACAAGCAACCTTTGGAAATGAGTTTATGGGCCCTGAGATAAGATATGAAGTGTCCTCTAGGTTCTAAAGAGTGCCCTTCCCATTTTATTGCTGGCTCATTCGAAAAGGAAAAAGTAACCTTTCGGGTTCTACAGTCTACTATGGCATAACACGAATGGAGCCAGTTCATCCCTAGGATAGCATCAAAATCAACCATATCAAGCTCTATGAGATCTGCCACAATATCCCGGATAAGAATAGACACGACACAATTTTTATATATCCTCCTAGCCACAACAAAATGAACCACCAGAGTGGAAACAGATAAAGGGTCAGCAATCACATCGGGCTCAAACCCCAAACCAACAGCCACATACGGGGTCACATAAGATAAGGTAGACCCAGGATCAAGCAACACATATACATCACAGAAAAAAATTTGTAACGTACCGGTGACAACATCTGGTGAGGCTTACGCCTCCTGGCGGTTGGTCAAAGCATATAACCGGTTGCGACCGCTCTCAGCAGATGATGTGGCACCCTTCAGAGGCGGGGTGGTGAACAAGATTTTGCCTGCGACTTAGCTCCACCAATATTTCTCCTAGAGGAGGTAAAATCTCTTTGAAAATGAACCGTATGACCACAAGAATAACACATAAATGCACCTAGTTGACACCTTCCCGGATGATGCCTACCACAAGTCTCACACCGCGGAAAGGTACGATGCTGCTGCGCAACACTTCCCATTTTTGGTGCATAATTGGTTAAACTTCAAAGTGTACTCTTAGATAGTCATATTTCCCTGCTTCAGATTCATAAACTCCTCAGCTTTGGCCTCCCTCAACTCTAGAGGAAAGAACCAATCAAGGAAAGCTTCCAGAAATTTTCCCCAAATTGTGGGCTTAGTACTCTCTCCCTTCGCATCCTCACACTCGTTATACCACTGATTTGCAACATCCTTAGGCTGATAAGCTGCCAAATCCACCCCTTCTATATCCTCCATATGCATCACCTTAAAGATCTTCTCCATCTCATCCACAAACTCTTATGGATCTTCTTCTACCTTGGTGCCAGTAAACTTGGGCGGGTTCATCCTCATGAACTGACCCACCCTAGTAGACTCAGATGTAATAGATGTAGACCCAACATCTTCCGATCATTGAGCCTGATTGGCCACCAACTCTGCTAGCATATGAATAGAACGTCTAAATTTTGCATTAGAAATATCCCTCTGAGAAGTTGGGGGACGGTTAACATTGGTCCGTGGAGACCGAGGTAGACTGGTCGAGACTGGAGGTACTCCCAGAGCAGGAACAGGTTCTGGGCTGAGAGCTATGTTATGGGTTTGAATCCCATGAGTGGGATGGACCTCATCTATCTGTGCATTCGGATCGATAATGCAACGAGGAGGCATGATCTATTTTTCTGAAAAGCAAGAGAGCATTGATTTGAGGCAGATTAGACTCTAAAGCATGAACTAGATTACAAAGAGGGGAAACATTCCTAAATGCCTAGTATCCCCCTGCTAATAAGTGTGGCGTGCTACACACCCTTAAATAAGACTCTACCTGACGCGATTTCGCAGACATCCTAGGACCATGAACCGTGCTCTGATACCAAGTTTATCACGACCCGAACCGAGGCCCTGGCCGTGACAGACATCCCGAACCATGAAGGCCCGGATACCCTTCTAACTTGAAATCACATACACCATTCATAAACAAATAAGGAAATACGGAAATTTCAGCAAAACGGAATCATAGCCATAAATCTAATATAAATTCGGTAATAGAAAAGGATGATCCAAAACCATCTAACAACATCTGGAAACCGTCTGCGAGATCTCTACTACATACTCTCTAATACAATCTGAAAGCTGAGACAAGGCCCCCAGAAGACCATAACAATATCTAATACTAATCAGTCCACCAAGATGCCAAAACAGTCCACAAAACGTGAGAAGAACAAGCACCACAAAGGGATACAAGTTGACAAACACAAAAACACACGGATTTGCAAAATAATGAAAGAATAAATAGTGAAACCAATATTATTACAAGATTAAGAACCAAGTATATTTCAACATTAACCCCTAATGAATGTAATAATCAAAACCATACTCTTACGGTGACCGCCAAGGTAATCGACTCACCCCAAGATCCACCGTTTCCAAGAAAAGAACAATATTGGCTTTTCCAAGACCTATAGTAAAGATGAATTTTCCAATTCCTAACAAAGATTATACTAAGGTGGTCTACTCTCCAGAGAGAGTATTTCAAGTGTTTCAATATTTCATCTTTCATAAACTAACTAGAAAATGAACTAATAGAACCTATTTATAGTCTAACTTGTTACATAACAAAATGACCACAATACCCTTAATGAAAAGGGGTGCTCATGGAGTGTTACTTGGACAAGTCTAAGTAACCAAAATGTCCTTAATGAAGTCCCAAAACCGTGAGTCCTCAATCTTCAATTCTCCAAGCAATCTTTCACAAGTGGGATTACTCTTTGGTGTACTCAAATCGGCCCCTCCATGTAGGATCCCATTTCCTTAATGTGACCAAAGCTTAATGCCCCACGTACCAACTTTTAATGATGTCATTGAAAGCTAAGGAGGCCATTTGAATCGTATCATCCTCCCCTTCTTGAAAAGGATTCGACCTCAAATCCAAACCTTGCAAAACCAAAGAAAGAACACATAAATATAAACTCCTTATGGCATGAGGGTTAGGGTAAGCACGACAAATCACCTCAGCATGCCAAGGTTGCACATATTTAGAATATAACCAAGGATCCTTTGAACAAAATATTACATAATAAATGAAAAATGCACAAAGGATTTGGCTATAGAATTCACCAAAAATGATACTTTGCTTGTCATGTAAATCAAGCAACAAGTTGGGTGCACCATCATCACCAATTCTATATTTGGCACCGTGGTCAAATGGAAAGAGTGACCATAGACACATGTCTAGACAACACTCCGCTTTTCCATGGTCTCCACCCAAAATAAACGGCATACTCTCTGCAATAACATACATATTATCCAGAGCAAATTAAAAGTGGAATAAGGTATCACTCAAGCCGACTTCTACTAAGGTTCCCTCATGTGTGTACTCACTACTAGTTTCACAATCGTCACCATGAGTAATCTCTACAATAAAGTCACACAAAGTAGAAGGAGAAGTATTTTCCAAAACCAGACATCCCTTACCCTTAATAGTACTCTCATCTTCCAAGAAGAGATTTCCATCTTTAGGAGGAATGTTTTCACACCATAGTGGGTTAGCATATCGTCTATAGCTTCTAAGGCAAGCTATACCATCATTTCCACCACTAGGTTCATTAGGAGTGGTTATATAATCTTCAAACAAGACATTATACCTTAAGAGAGCATTATCTATTTCACAGGCATATTCGGAACAAACACGTTCATCACTCTCTAAAAGATCAATATCAAGTTTCGAAGAGATTTCAAGTGCAAGATTATCCCAAGAATAGCTCTCGGGTTCCCTCTTATTCCATTGATCAATATTTTCAACATCATCACACACTTAAAATTCATTAATCACATCACACACATCCTCAAGTGGTGGGAAATTTTCACACAAAAGTTGATCAACATAAATTTCACAAGACGATGCACTTTCATTCAACACAATGGTTTCAACACTAGGTGGACATAAATCGATCTTACAAGAAAAGTCGATTCGGTCATCAATAGGATCAACTAGTGTATCCACACTCACAAGAAGGACATCATCATCAAGTGGAAAAGAAACAATAGAATCACATATAGGCAAGCTATAACTCACACTCAATGGGCTACTAGCCACACAATTATCATTCACATGCACAAAAGTATAAGGGTTAGCTGTTTTACCTTGACGTTCATGAGTATGTTCGTCTTTACCTCGGTGTGAAAGTCCATAACAAGATTGGGCAGCAAATTCCTTTAGAAATCTCTTATCGCAAGTTGTTTGGCCAATTGGATTTTGAGGGAAGAGTTTGGGTAACAATTGGAGTATAATTTCAATGTGTTGTTGCATATCTTCAAGATCGCCATGGATGCGATCACACGTGTCCTTGAAATTATGTTCAGCCATGGTACCTAACAAAAAAAAAAGAAAACAACAATCAAACGAAAAAAAAAAGCTCCTTACCAACACTCGATACACTCACCTTTGTGATTCTCACAATTGGAGCGGCAAATATTGAAAGTTGCTTATACTCCGGTAGTCAATAAGATGTCAATCCTACTTGGCAGCTGGAGTGGATTCTTGTTTTGATTGACTCAAGAAAAAAAATAATTCACTTATTAACTTAAAATAAAGAAGTTACTACAAGTAACAAACGAGAAAAGCACACAAATAACGAAGACATGAAAGAAACGTATTCAAAAACTAATTTAAAACTTAGTAGGTATTTACTAGTTGCCTATTAGTATAAGAATAAACAAAATGAAACTAAGAATCAACAATAATAAAATAAGAATCCAAGATTTGGATCCCTAAGTTTCTGTATTGTACAAAAATTAGTGATGTGGCGGTCTAAGATTGGTTGCGGTTTTTGAAAGGTTCTTATATTTTTAACTTTGAAATTTTGGTTCAATTTTCAATTCTTGAAGAAGTGTATTTCGGCCTTGGGGAAGAAAAATATCAAGATTGGAGCCCTTTTTCACATTCAAAAAGGTTTGACTTGTCTTACACCTTTTGGGCAAGACACCTTTTTAAAGGGTTGGTGGCCCTTTCCTCTTTTGGACACCTAGAAAAGTGTTTTTTCCCTCTTTTAGTACCAAGTTTTTGTAGATCTTTTTGTCCCCCTTCCCTTTTGGTAGGTTTTTGGGATTTGTTTTTAAGACTAACAAAGGCCTCACTTCTTTCCACTTGGCTTTTGGATCAAACAACACTATTGAAGAACTTTTTTGCAACTAGACATGAAGATAGTCTAGAACAACAAGAACTTTCAATAGAAGTTTGAAAACCTAGCCTCACGTTGAACCTCCAACAATCAACAACAGCTTTTTCAAGCTTAAAAACCACAAAAAAATACCAAAAACACGAGATCAAACCACCTTCAAGTTTTGGCCCACACAACAACACCAACAATGTTCAAGTTCTTGAAACCGTAACAATAATACCAACAACAATGTTCAATCTCAACTTGGATCTAGACTCAAGGGTGTTAGTGAAGACAAAACTAACACTTAGAAACAACTAATAAAATCAAAACCCACCTATATTTATACACAAATCTCGGCCAAAACAACAACAACAACAAGAACACAATTTCGGCCAAGAACACAAAAAAATGGACAGATTTGCCTCTTTTTGATTTTTCAGTTTTCTAACACTTTTTTCTTATTTTCAAGTTTACGAGCCCAAGATTGATCTTGTGGAAAAAAATATCAAGCCATGATTTGATACCAAATGATACAAATCAGTCCACCAAGATGCCAAAACAGTCCACAAAACGTGAGAAGAACAAGCAACACAAAGGGATACAAGATGACAAACACAAAAACACACGGATTTGCAAAATAATGAAAGGATAGATAGTGAAACCAAGATTATTACCAGATTAAGAACCAAGTATATTTCAACATTAACCCCTAATGAATGTAATAATCAAAACCACACTCTTACGGTGACCGCCAAGGTAATCGACTCACCTCAAGATCCACCGTTTCCAAGCAAAGAACAATATTGTCTTTTCCAAGCCCTATAGTAAGGATGACTTTTCCAAGTCCTAACTAAGACTATACTAAGGTGGTCTACTCTCAAGAGAGAGTATTTCAGGTGTTTCAATCTTTTATCTTTCATAAACTAACTAGCAAATGAACTAATAGAACCTATTTATAGTCTAACTTATTACATAACAAAATGATCACAATACCCTTAATGAAAAGGGGTGGTCATGGAGTGTTACTTGGACAAGCCTAAGTAACCAAAATGTCTTTAATGAAGGCCCAAAACCATGAGTCCTCAATATTCAATGCTCCAAGCAATCTTTCACACGTGAGATTACTCTTTGGTGTACTCAAATTGGCCCCTCCATAAAGGATCTCGTTTCCTTAATGTGACCAAAGCTTGATGCCCCATGTACCGACTTCGAATGATGTCATTGAAAGCTAAGGAGTCCATTTGAATCGTATCATCCTCCCCTTCTTGAAAATGATTCGACCTTGAATCCAAACCTTGCAAAACCAAAGAAAGGACACACAAATACAAACTCCTCATTTCATAAGGGTTAGAGTAAGCACGACAAATCACTTCAACATGCCAAGGTTGCACATATTTAGAATATAACCAAGGATTGTTTGAACTAAATATTACATAATTAATGAAAAATGCACAAAGGATTTGGCTATAGAATTCACCAAAAATGATACTTTGCTTCTCATGTAAACCAAGAAACAAGTTGGGTGTACCATCATCACCAATTCTATATTTGGCACCGGGGTCAAACGGGAAGAGTGGCCATAGACACGGGTCTAGACAACACTCCCCTTTCCCATGCTCTCCACCCAAAATAAACGACATACTCTCTACAATAACATACATATTATCCAGAGAAAATTGAAAGTGGAGTAAGGTATCACTCAAGTCGACTTCTACTAAGGTGCCCTCATGTGTGTACTCACTACTAGTTTCACAATCATCACCATGAGTACTCTCAACAATAAAGTCACACAAAGTATAAGGAGAAGTAGTTTCCAAAACCACACATCCCTTACCCTTAAGAGTACTTTCATTTTCCAAGAAGAGATTTCCATCTTTAGGAGGAATGTTGTCACACCATAGTGGGTTAGCATATCGGCTATAGCTTCTAAGGAAAGCTATACCATCATTTCCACCACTAGGTTCATTAGGAGTGGTTATATCATCTTCAAACAAGACATTATACCTTAAGAGAGCATGATCTATTTCACGGACATATTCGGAACAAACACGTTCATCACTCTCTAATAGATCGATATCAAGTTTCAAAGAGATTTCAAGTGCAAGATTATCCCAAGAATAGCTCTCGGGTTCACTCTTATTCCTTTGATCAATATTTTCAACATCATCACACACTTGAGATTCATTAATCACATTACACACATCCTCAAGTGGTGTGCAATTTTCACACAAAAGTTGATCAACATAAATTTCACAAGACGATGCACTTTCATTCAACACAATGGTTTCAACACTAGGTGGACATAAATAGATCTTACAAGAAAAGTCGATTCGGTCATCAATAGGATCAACTAGTGTATACACACTCACAAGAAGTACATCATCATCAAGTGGTAAAGAAACAATAGACTCACATATAGGCAAGCTATAACTCACACTCAATGGGCTACTAGCCACACAATTATCATTCACATGCACAAAAGTATAAGGGTTAGCTATTTTACCTTGACGTTCATGAGTATGTTCATATTTACCTCGGTGTGAAAGTCCATCACAAGATTGGGCAGCAACTTCCTTCAGAAAGCTCTTATCGCAAGTTGTTTGGCCAATTAGATTTTGAGGGAAGAGTTTGGGTAACAATTGGAGTATAATTTCAATGTGTTGTTGCATATCTTCAAGATCGTCATGGATGAGATCACACGTGGCCTTGAAATTATGTGTAGCCATGGTACCTGACAAAACAAAAAAAAAAGGCACCAACAAACAAAAGAAAAAAAAAAAGCTCCTTACCAACATTAGATACACTCACCTTTGTGATTCTCAAAATTGGAGTGGCAAATATTGAAAGTTGCTTATACTCCGGTAGTCAATAAGATGTCAATCCTACTTGGCGTCCGGAATGGATTCTTATTTTGATTGACTCAAGACAAAACAAAATTTACTTATGAACTTAAAATAAAGAAGTTACTACAAGTAACAAACGAGAAAAACACACAAATAACGAAGACACGAAAGAAACGTATTCAAAAACTAATTTACAACTTAGAAGGTATTTACTAGTTGCCAATTAGTATAAGAATAAGAAAAAATGAAACTAAGAATCATCAATAAGAAACTAAGAATCCAAGATTTTGAGCCCTAAGTTTCAGTATTGTACAAAAATTGGTGATGTGGCGGTCTAGGATTGGTTGCGGTTTTTGAAAGGTTCTGATTTTTTCAACTTTGAAATTTTGGTTCAATTTTCAATTCTTGAAGAAGTGTATTTAGGCCTTGGGGAATAAAAATATCAATATTGGAGCCCTTTTTCACATTCAAAAAGGTTTGACTTGTCTTACACCTTTTGGGCAAGACACCTTTTTGAAGGGTTGGTGGCCCTTTCCTCTTTTGGACACCTAGAAAAGTGTTTTTTCCCTCTTTTAGTACCAAGTTTTTGTAGATCTTTTTGTCCCCCTTCCATTTTGGTAGGTTTTTGGGATTTGTTTTAAAGACTAACAAAGGCCTCACTTCTTTCCACTTGGCTTTTGGATCAAACAACACTATTGAAGAGTTTTTTTGCAACTAGACATAAAGATAGTCTAGAACAACAAGAACTTTCAATAGAAGTTTGAAAACCTAGCTTCACGTTGAACCTCCAACAATCAACAACAGCTTTTTCAAGCTTAAGAACCACAACAAAATACCAAAAACACGAGATCAAACCACCTTCAAGTTTTGGCCCACACAACAACACCAACAATGTTCAAGTTCTTGAAACCGTAACAACAATACCAACAATAATGTTCAAGCTCAACTTGGATCTAGAATCAAGGGTATTAGTGAAGACAAAACTAACAATTAGAAACAAATAAGACAATCAAAACAAACCTAGATTTAGATACAAATCTCTGCCAAAACAACAACAACAACAAGAACATAATTTCGGCCAAGAACACAAAAAAATGGACAGATGCATCTTTTTGATTTTTCAGTTTTCTAACACTTTTTTTTTATTTTCAAGTTTACGAGCCAAAGATTGATCTTGTGGGAACAAGATCAATCCATTATTTGATACCAAATGATACAAATCAGTCCACCAAGATGCCAAAATAGTCCACAAAACGTGAGAAGAACAAGCAACACAAAGGGATACAAGATGACAAACACAAAAACACACGGATTTGCAAAATAATGAAAGGATAGATAGTGAAATCAAGATTATTACAAGATTAAGAACCAAGTATATTTCAAAATTAACCTCTAATGAATGTAATAATCAAAACCACACTCTTACGGTGACCGCCAAGGTAATCGACTCACCTCAAGATCCACCGTTTCCAAGCAAAGAACAATATTGGCTTTTCCAAGCCCTATAGTAAGGATGACTTTTCCAAGTCCTAACTAAGACTATACTAAGGTGGTCTACTCTCAAGAGAGAGGATTTCAAGTATTTCAATCTTTCATCTTTCATAAACTAACTAGCAAATGAACTAATAGAACCTATTTATAGTCTAACTTATTACATAACAAAATAACCACAATACCCTTAATTAAAAGGGGTGGTCATGGAGTGTTACTTGGACAAGGCTAAGTAACAAAAATGTCCTTAATGAAGGCCCAAAACCGTGAGTCATCAATCTTCAATACTCCAAGCAATCTTTCACACGTGGGATTACTCTTTGGTGTACTCAAATCGGCCCCTCCATGTAGGATCCCGTTTCCTTAATGTGACCAAAGCTTGATGCCCCACGTACCAACTTCGAATGATGTCATTGAAATCTAAGGAGGCCATTTGAATCGTATCAATATCTAATAATAGTTGTCTGAAAGTAAACAGGCCTTCTGGAACAAAAAAGGTTCACCAACTGGACACTGCAACTCTGTCTGATAAAATCTACTGCTCTTTTGAACCCTAGACTGAGCCTCAGAACCTGGAGGGAGGAGGAGGGGTCAATACAGATGTACTGGTACGCAAAGTAATCCAAAATAAAACTTTTATGCAAGTAAAATAGTGGAGAGCAATTTGTTAAAACATCATGCATAAATAGTTCTCAAAACATATGGGCACTTTCTGAAAATCATAAATCATTTTTGACAATGCAATGTCTGTTCTTTATATTACTCCTGTGTTAGGTGGAACTCCCCTACAATTCTAATATTCCATAGGTTGTATGGAATCCGCCATTGACTCAGCAGGGAAGCCCCCAACCCAAGTATGCCGCAAGGGTTGGAGTCTCTGATTCTGATACGCCACACGACACTAGGCCAGCGTAATATAATATACCCGGATCAGCAAATCACAGTTTTGGACAATGAGTTATCTAAACTCGTGCCCTCTTCAGGGAACCACCTAACATCTCTTTATGCCCTATTTTAGCCTTTTCTGAACATGCATCATTCTGAAATTCTAAAACATGAAAGTCTGATTTCTGTATTAGTCTGTGTCTGTTATGACATTTTCTGAGTTGGTATCGTCATACCAAGACTTGCAAGTCGTTATTCTGAACCATATATGATTACTTCATCTAAAACAATGTTCAGGCCACTTGATCATGCATATAGTGTAAGAAGAGTCATAGCTTAAATCATAAGTCAAAAATCATGTAAAGACTTTCCATTCATTTAACAATTTCAACCAGTAGTGGCCAACTTCTCAAAAACATTCCTGAAGTTTCTTTGTTTATCAGTCTCAACATTTAATATCATAAAAGCATTCCTCTCTCCAATTCTTAATCATCATGAATTTCACATAAGAGAATTAATATCTTGAATCATTCTGTAAACCATGAAATGTAAGGATTCATAACTTATAAATCAAATAATAAAGTAATGGGAGAGGGAGATTATATATTTCATGCTCTCAATTCAAAATTCATGGTTTTCAATGCATACTTACATATATACAATTCAAATCAATTTGGGCCACCGCGTATTAAAATATAACTGAGAGCCCGATTTCATGGGCCAGCGTGACTCGCCACAATCACGGTGGCTCCCTGAAAATTAACGAATGGGAATTTGGCCCATTCCGCGATGTGTCACCATCGCGGAGTCTCACTAGAAATTGACCATCGGCATTTACACCCTCTCCGCGACATGCCAAGGACAGGAATGATGGTGTTTTACGACTAGGACTTAAATTAACCATAACTCCTTCACCGAGTGTCCGTTTTGGACGAATCTTATGTCTACGGAAAACTTATTCGATCATCTACGTAATGAAAAGTTGAAATCTAAGGAATTCCACAGGGAAATAAGTATAAATCATTCTAGAAACCAATACTTGATACTTTAGGGACAAAATTTAGCTAGGAAAACTTTGGGGCGTTACACATGCATGTTTCTGATTTTTAAATCTGAAAATCTCAGTAAAATCTGTATTTTAGTCTATTCTGAATTTTCTATGGCATTCATCTGTTTTGGTATCGACATACCAAGACTTGGAAGTCATATTTCTATGCCATACATTATCATGTTACAGCCTTCTCTTTCAAAACATTATTTTCAGACCACCAAAGTAGTCAAACGGTATAAGTGGATATGTATAGTGAAATTCATGAAAACATAGTCAAGGATCCTCAATTCAATTCACAAGCACATGGTGGTCAAGTATCTTATAACAAATCATTCACTTCTCTTTAAAATCAACACATTCATTTATGCAATTAAGAAAGACACCCTCTCTTCAAGTCATCATCAAAATCAAGCCAACAAATAATAGTAAAGACATTTATTTGTTGACATCACTCAGGAAATCACCTTTTTTTTAAATATCAAAGGGTCATTCAGCTACTTGTTTAGTGACATAACTCTGTAAGCCCTTGTTACAGTAGATATTTGCCTATCATACTATTTTCCCTTTTCAATAATGGAAATGCAAACATGGCAGTCTAGTCAAAAAGAGAAGAAAAACATTTCTCAGTTTATCTGTATTGATTGTCAAACTATGTGGGGACTGATATGACATAGCCATATTGGCATTTTTGTCAATCAAAAACAGCGTACCAAACAAGTTTACGGATATTTTGGTTGATGGTCACTTGGGGCCAATTTATATCACGGACAGAGTTCTAGCTGCCTTTTTCTAAAGTAAGAATATAAAAACCTAAATAGGGGTAATACAAGCAAAGGGGCTAAGTCTTACCTTACCAATCTTAATGAGTCTACGAATCTCTACTAATTAACAAAGAGTAAAGCATGTCGTACCCCTGAACTATGATCAAATCTGCTACGACAACAGGGGCTACTTTACCTCTTTAAAAAATAGGCGGCCGCCTTAGGCCCCCAAATTTGAGGGGCCTCATTTTTTATAAATATTATTTATAGAAAAATAATTTTTTTATTTAAAAGGCAAGGATTATTAGAAGTAGTTCATATATCTAGAGTATTATGTCTCAAGAAATGCATTAATTATATTATTACTTACAAAAATAATTAAAAAAACCGATTATATAATGTTGAAAATAGAGTTTATTAAAAAATTTATTTTTTCCTAAAAATTTAAGGCCTTCGTTTAATTTTCACATTAAGCCATGAATTTGCTTGAGTCGCCCCTGTACGACACTGTCCAACTTTACGAGGGTCCTATTACCCGAACTAAATTTTAGCATATTTTTATCAACCTTTTTAGCTGACGCGACACCTTGTCAACCTTTTTAGCTGACATGACACCTTTGACATGAGTTATGTAATAAAGGTGCCACATTAGCACAAAAGGGTGACAAGTATATTATAAAATTTAGTTCATGTGAAGTTGGAGGGTATCGTAGAAACTTTGGTCATAGTTTGGAGGATACTGGATGCTTATCTCAATCAACAAACATTCATTCCTCATAGAAGTCTTCGTCTTGGATCTTAATAACCCAAGTAATGTCAATAATCAAGGAAAATTGGACAGATTCTGTTTCTTTGTGCTACTTATTTTCCACCATTTAATCTGTTTTCACATTAATCTTTTTGCTACTTATTTTACTTCTCAAAAATTTATTTGTTTTGGTGCTATATAGTGGAGTATATCATTGATCTTTGAAAATACCACACACAAGTTAATCCAGTGACCAAATTCCCTTGAAACATACTATTTCCACTGCATAGTGACATGGAGAATCACATTTTCTTATTGATGCTTCTCTTTCTAGTTCAATATTATTCTGTTTCTATATCAGCTTCTTCGTCGAATGAAACAGATCAACAAGCTCTACTAGCTTTCAAAGATCTTGTTATCAGTCCAAGTCATTTTTTGGCGAATAATTGGACTAAGAATACTTCTTTTTGCTCTTGGTTTGGTGTCACTTGCAGTCCAAAAAGGCAAAGGGTTGTAGCCTTGGCGCTTCCCGATATGCAACTTCAAGGAACAATTTTCTCCTCTTTGGCCAATTTGTCCTTTCTTAGCGTGCTCAATCTCGAGAACAACAGCTTCCATGGTGGCATTCCTTTCGGACTTGGCCACTTGCCTCGCTTGCGAGTGATTGATGTTAGAAACAATCAGATCCAAGGAAGTATTCCAACAAGTCTATGTCAACACCGGAGGGTTCAAGTAATTTCATTAGCTTTCAATAAACTCGGTGGTGAAATATGGAAAGGGCCATGGTTAGTACCGGAACTCAGAGTCTTGAATCTGAGGAACAATAGCCTCACAGGTATAATCCCTCCTTCTGTTGGAAATGCCACCAAGTTGATGAACTTCAGTTTGGCTGGGAATAGAATCAGTGGCAACCTTCCAAAAGAGATCGGTAATCTGAGCCAGCTTGCAACTTTGTCCTTGTATGATAATCAATTAATAGGTTCGATTCCCGCACCACTGTTTAATATATCGTCGCTTCTTCTTGCAACTCTAGCATTCAATAGCCTTTCCGGTTCTCTCTTGCTTAATGAAGGGAATATTGTGTCAAATCTAGAGTTTTTAAGTGTATCTAACAACCAAATTCCTCCTAACATATGACAACTCAGAGAGCTCCAAGTTTTATCCATATCTGTAAACGACATAACTGGAGAGATACCCAGAAATATTGGTTGTTTATCCAAACACGAGGATTTTCTTATTGGTGATAATCCAATAAAAGGAACTATTCCCGCTTCATTGGCCAATATTTCCACTCTGCAATATGTTTCCTGTACAAGAAATCGCTTGGAGGTCACTTCCAACCACTACAGGTCTTCATCTTCCAAACCTTGAAGAACTTGTCTTGGGAGGAAATCAGCTGGAAGGGGAAATTCCGTTGTTCATAACAAATGCTTCCAAGCTCGAAATACTGGAGATAGCAAGCAACTATTTTACAGGAACTATTCCTAATAATTTGGGAATCTTCGTGAGCTGCAATATCTGTTCCTACATCATAATCAACTTACAAATGAACCAAGAGACCATGAGTTGCAATTCTTCAATTCTTTGGTGGACTCCAGGATGTTGGGATATCTAGAAGTGGGTCACAATCCATTGAATGGTGTTCTTCCCAATTCTATTGGGAATCTTTCATCTACTATCGAAGACTTAGATATATCAAATACACGCATCAATGGCCTCATCCCCCCAGTTATAGGAAACATGAGAGGTCTAACAGAACTAACCCTTGGAGGAAATAACTTGATGGGAAATATTCCTCCTGAGATTGGTAAGCTTAAACAACTCCAAGGTCTGTTTCTACAGAACAATAAATTGAACGGAAATATTCCAGAGGCAGTATGCCATTTATCTAATTTGGTTCAATTAAGTTTGGGTGATAATGAGCTATTGGGGTTAATTCCAGCATGTATAGGAAATCTTAGCATGGTACAACAACTTTATTTGGGCTCTAATAGATTTTCATCAAAATTTCCCTTGAGTCTTTAGAAAATGAGAGGTCTTCTCATTCTAAACACATCACAAAATTCTATAAAAGGAGAAGTTCCACGGGATATTGGAGGACAGAAGGCCATTGTAGAACTATATCTTTTTGGTAACCACTTTTCGGGCATGATACCAAGTAGATTGGGGGAACTCCAAAACCTTCAGTATCTTGACCTATCGAACAATTCATTTTTTGGCAAAATTCCATTTTCCTTTGCTAACTTGATAAGCCTGGAGTTCTTGGATTTGTCTTTAAATGCTTTGTCAGGTACTATTCCTAAGTCCATGGAAAGACTCTCATACCTTAAAAGCATTAATGTTTCATTTAATGATTTAGACGGAGAAATACCCAGTGGTGGTGTGTTTGTGAATTCCACTCTACAATCATTTCTCGGGAACAAAGGTCTATGTGGAGTGCACATATTGGAGGTTCCTGCTTGCCCTAATCCTGGGCAAAAATCAAAGTCTAAGGATCTTGTGCTAAATGTTGTTACTCCCGTGATTATTTCCTCCTTTCTGATATTCTTATTGGTTTCAGTTTGGATAATAAAACGACAAGAAAGGAAAGTCCAAAGATGTGGAAATGGTACCAGAGATTAGGACTCATCAATTAGTTTCCGATCATGAAATTTAACGAGCAACAAATAATTTTGATGAGTCAAATTTAATTGGTGTCGGAAGTTCTGGCTCTGTGCACAAAGGTACATTATCTGGTGGAATTGTGGTAGCCATAAAGATTCTGGATTTGGAATATGAGGAGGTATGCAAGAGGTTTGATACTGAATGTGAAGTGATGAGAAATGTTAGGCACCGAAATCGTGTGCCTGTGATCACTACTTGTTCTAGTGACCATGTACGAGCCTTCGTGCTGCAATATATGTCTAACGGGAGCCTTGACAATTGGTTGTACAGAGAAGATTGCCAATTTCTTCCAAGAGTAACTGTAATGCTTGATGCGGCTATGGGAAGTGAATATCTACATCATGGTCATATCACTCCGATAGTCCATTGTGACCTAAAGCCAGCCAACATTCTTTTGGATGATGATATGGTGGCTCATGTTGGTGATTTTGGCATCTCCAAAATTTTAGCTGTAAGTCCATGGCATATACTGACACATTGGGTACTCTTGGTTACATCGCACCAGGTAAATAATATCCACTCTCTTTGGTTTTCTCTTAGCATAATTAGGTGTCTCCAAATTCTAGAAGTAAAAAAAGCAAGTGTCTATTTGTACGTAATTGGTGTTATATTTCAATCAAGTAACTTTATTTCCTTTCGTTCTTTTCAAAGAATATGGCTCGGTGGGAATAGTGTCCACTAGTGGTGATGTTTATAGTTACGGCATCATTTTGATGGAGGTTTTGACCAAAAGAAGGCCAACAGATGAAGACATATGCAATGAAAATCTTGATTTGAGGAAATGGATAACACAATCATTTTCAGGGACTATGTTGGACATTGTAGATGGCAATCTTTTTCCCGAGGAAGAACAAATCACTTCAAAAAGTGAAATATGCATAGCCTCGATGATAGAGTTGGCTTTAGACTGCACAAACGAAACACCAGAATCAAGAATAACCATGAAAGACGTAGCCAAGAGGCTTACCAAAATCAAGAACACATTTCTGGAAAGATAGGAGTTAGCAAATCTTCCAGTGGTGTTGTTTCGGAGCTGCAAGTTAATATGTTGCTTTTGTTTACCTGGTTTCTTTAGTAAAGTCGTCAAATACTAGTTTTTTAGAGTCATGTACTGTCTGTACTAGTACAATGTTGCATTTCGCTCGTTTACTTTACTTTTTGTGATTTCAGATGTGAGCAGTATGGAAGTGTTCAGCTGCACTATTTTACTTTCTGTTTGCATGTTTTAGTGGTTCCATATATCGACCTGTAATTTTGGTATCCAGTTAACTTGGCAACACAAATTTTTTATATTTACTTTTATACTATATTAACAAACCTAATTAGATAGACAAACTGTTACTTTTGCAAGTTAAAATGTGAAGTTATTACCCAAATACCTACAAAAGGTTGTTTTGATGCGGCAACATTTGTAACAAAGAGAATGCAGGTAACAATTAAAAAATAATCTGATAGCAAACGAAAAGAGAAGACATATGCGTATGATGTATAATCCATGTCAAGGTTATTTTCCGCTACAGATATACAATTACACATTACGCATTACTTAATTAATTAAGATACATGGAGAAACGGATATTTAGAGTTAATATAGCCGAGGGCTTCAACTAGTCTGAGATAGTGGCGTAATTGTATCAAATAGACACAAAAATTAGATGAATTGATTATGCTAGGGAGTACCATTCTCCATTCCATTTTGTTCTCTATGAAAACAAATGGAAACCTCTTGCTGATTCGACAAATAAAGAAATGGAAAACCTCGAGTCTGAAATGAGGTAGACCTAAAATTATATTCGATACAAGAAAGACCAAGAAGACACAAAACAAACACCCAAAACAGTCCACTAGTCAAGAAAACCGTGGACCCTTTGGACGACCCCTCTCGGATTCAACAAACAACAACAACAACACAATGTATTGTGGTGTTTAACACCTAAAAACAGCCAACCAACAAACTAACAAGATGGATAACAAGATGGAACAACAACAAGATGAACAACAACAATAAGTAACGGGTTCACTAGAAACAAGAGGAACGATTACAAGTTACAAACACTAACAAGATTACAATAAAAGAAACAAGGGATAGATAGATAGACTACATGAAGATGTAATCTTAAAAATCCAAGAGCCTATAACACTACACACAACGATTCACCTATCTCTTACGTGACACGAGATCGGATTCCACCTCTCAAGCACCAACGTTTCCAAGCAACAGAATCACTAGTGATTCCACACTAGATCTTGCCTTAGTTTTGGTTGGTGGCTTTTCCAAGCCCTAACTATGGTGTTTCAATTCTTACAAGACTTACAATAATATCCAAAAAATAAATCTAAAAACCCTACAATGTTCCTTTTATAACCATTACAAAATATAAGTTAAAATGACCAAAAGGCCCTTCAAAGAGTGGGCACCCATCTAGTGTAATTTATGGGCTGATTGGGGTGCATTTTGGGTCTCTTTTACCCTTCAATTGTACATGCCAAGGCTCGGGTCCAACAGGCACTCTCCTAAGTCCATATCCGTGATTATTCCCATATCAATATGAAACTAGTAAATTGTCCCGAAAAATCTACAATTTCATTTGGAGGTTCATTTCATACAAAAGAATTATTTGGTGTAAAGTACATTTCTGGGGAATCCTTCCATTTGCCGTGAAGACTGGGCAGTAGCAAATTGCTAATTCCATGGAATATGTCATTATCTGCATTTTGTCAAGTCAAGAAGTCGATAATTTCCATACTAGCTGCTATAACGTGTTGGTGAATTCAGTTTGGAAAATTTTCTGAAAAAACATTGTACAATATATACACTCTTTGTTTTTTGTTTGTTATTTTGTGTTCAGAACCCACATTAAAGTCCTGACTAATCCGAATATGTGTCGTGTTAGGTCCACAAAAAGTAGTTGATGGTTGATATCTGAGTTTGCCTAGAAATGTAATATCTGAATAGCATTAGCTACTTGCTTCACTAGTTTTAATATTCACAGATTTTCAATCAATGTAATATTATAAAGCACCTTTCACCATTTCGAAAAATATTCATGGTTCAATACTTCTTTCTTAACAACTGATTTTGAGCTTTTAAACTTCTATAGGGATAGGCATAACTGGCATAATTAGTTTCACAAATCACATTGTAATGACCATATATAATTTTTTTCCTTTAAACAAAATAGAAATCCGATTAAATAAGACAATGATTGACATATGTGCTTGAACCAAATAAAGGACTAGCTAGGTCTCTTTTTCTAAAGCAAAGTTGATGGACTTTCTATTATTTTGTGGAAAAAGAACCAAATTTGAGTCAACAGTCAAGGCAATTGGACATATTCTAGGAACCAAAAAGACTCCAACTCAAGGAGTGAGCCATCTATAACAAAGGGGGTGATTGTTGGATTTGCGAACAAAAGTTTCACATTGTTAGTTGACAATATTAATCTGTTATTTACCCAAGCTTATACAATAGTATAAGGTGATGCATAAATAGAATCCTTCTTGGGGAAATAATTAATAATCCAAATTGAGTCAACTACAATTTTCTATTTCTTTACTTATGATTTTTGGAAAGGTGCTATAAATAATGCAGTAACTTTGGCACTCAATCAAAAAAATCAAGTTTCCAAATCCCTTCAAAGCAGTGTGCATATATCAAACAAATCAAGCTTCCAAAGTAACAACATGGAAAAGCATATTTTCTTATTGATTCTTCTCTTTCTAGTTCAATATTACTCTCACTCTATGTCATTTGCTTCATCAAATGAAACAGACCGAAAAGCTTTACTAGATTTCAGAAATCTTATTACAAGTCCTAGTCATTTTTTGGCCATTAATTGGACCAAAAATACTTCTTTTTGCTCTTGGTTTGGTGTCACTTGCAGTACAAGAAGGCAAAGGGTTGTTGCCTTGGCTCTTCCTAATTTGCAACTTCAAGGCACAATTTCCCCGTCTTTGGCCAATTTGTCCTTCCTCAGTGTTCTCAATCTTGGGAACAACAGCTTACATGGTGACATCCCTTATGTCCTTGGCCACTTGCCTCGCTTGCGGGTGATCGATATTCGGAACAATCAGCTCCAAGGAAGTATCCCAACAAGTCTATTTCAACACCAAAGAGTTCAAAAAATTTCATTGGCTTTCAATAAACTCGGTGGTGAAATGTGTAAAGGGCCATGGCATGTACCCAAGCTTAGTGTCTTAAATCTTTGGAACAATAGCCTCACAGGTATAATCCCTCCTCCGGTTCGAAATGCAGAAAAATTGATGAACTTCAGTTTGTCTGGGAATAGAATCAACGGCAACATTCCAAAGGAGATCGGTAACCTGAGCCAACTTGCATCTTTGGTCTTGCACGATAATCAGTTAACAGGTTCCATTCCCACATCGCTATTTAATATCTCGTCGCTGGTTGTCATGTCTCTGGCATTGAATAGCCTTTCTGGTTCTCTCTTTCTTGATGAAGGGAATATTGTGTCAAATCTGAAGTATCTAAGTATATCTAAGAACCAAATTTCTGGTTGCATTCCTTCCAACATATGCCAACTCAGAGAGCTCAAGGGGTTGTCTGGAAATATTGGTTGTTTATCCAAACTCGAGGATTTTTATATTGGCCGAAAATCCAATAACAGGGACTATTCCCACATCAATGGGCAATATTTCCACTCTTCAAAATCTTTTTTGTGGAAACAATCGGTTAGTGGGGCGAATTCCTCCGGAATTAGGGAAGCTATCAAATTTGAGGCAGTTATATTTTGCCCAGAATGATAATCTTATTGGTCAAATTCCAGAAGCTATTTTCATCATTTCTTTGGAAATCATTGCTTTCAATTTGAACAACCTTTCGGGGAGAATTCCAGCCACGACAGGTCTTCATGGGAGTCAATCAGCTTGAAGGGGAAATTCCATTGTTCATAACAAATGCTTCAAAGCTTGAGATACTGATGCTAAATAATAACTTTCTCACTGGAACTGTTCCTACTAATTTGGGAAATCTTTGTGAGCTGCAATCACTGTTCCTACATACTAATCAACTTACCAATGAACCAAGAGAGCATGAGTTGCGATTCTTCAATTCTTTGACGGACTGTAGGACGCTGCGATATGTAGAAATGGATGACAACCCATTGAATGGCGTTCTTCCCAATTCTATTGGGAATCTTTCTTCCACTATTGAAAACTTCTATATATCAAATGCACTCATCAATGGCCTCATCCCCCCAGGTATAGGCAACATGAGCAGTCTAACAGAACTAAATTTTGAAGGAAACAACTTGGCGGGAAGTATTCCTTCTGAAATTGGTAAGCTTAAACAACTCCAGGGACTGTTTCTAACTTACAATAAATTGCAGGGACATATTACAGAGGCGGTATGCCCTTTATCTAATTTGGTTAAATTGACTCTAGCTGGTAATAACCTAGCTGGAGAGATCCCAGAATGTATAGGAAATCTAAGCATGCTACAACTTCTTCCTTTGTTTTCTAACAGATTATCTTCAGAGCTTCCCTTAAGCATTTGGAAGATGAGTGGTCTTCTCTATCTAGACGTGTCACAAAATTGTATAGAGGGAGAATTTCCATCGGATATTGGAGAACTGAAGGCCATTATAAAACTAGATTTTTCAAGTAACCACTTTTCGGGCAAGTTACCAAGCAAACTGGGGGAACTCCAGAACCTGCAGTATCTTGACCTATCAAACAATTCATTTTTTGGCCAAATTCCATTATCCTTTGCCAACTTGATGAGCTTGGAATTCTTGGATTTGTCTTTAAATTCTTTGTCAGGTACTATTCCTAAGTCAATGGGAAGACTCTCATACCTTAAAAGCATTAATGTTTCATTTAATGAATTAGAAGGTGAAATACCCAGTGGTGGTGTGTTTATGAATTCCACTGCGCAATCATTTCTTGGAAACAAAGGTCTATGTGGAGTGCACATATTGGAGGTTCCTGCTTGCACTAATTCTGGACTACAATCAAAGTCTAAGGAGCTAGTGCTAAAGGTTGTTATTCCAGTGGTTATTTCATTCTTTCTGATATTCTTGTTAGTTTCAATTTGGATAATCAAACGGAAGAAGAAAGGAAAGTCCAAAGATGTGGAAAAGGTACCAGATATCAGGACTCATCAATTAGTTTCTTATCACGAGATTCAGTGAGCAACAAATTATTTTGATGAGTCAAATTTAATTAATGTCGGAAGTTCTGGTTCTAGTGGAATTGTGGTAGCCATAAAGATTCTAGATTTGGAATATGAGGAGGTATGCAAGAGGTTCGATAGTGAATGTGAAGTGATGAGAAATGTTAGGCATAGAAATCTTGTGCCCGTGATCACAACTTGTTCTAGTGACTATATAAGAGCCTTTGTTCTACAATATATGTCTAACGGGAGCCTTGAAAATTGGTTGTACAGAGAAGACTGCAATTTGAACCTTCTTCAAAGAGTAACTGTAATGCTTGATTCGGCTATGGGAATTGAATATCTACATCATGGCCATATCACTCAAATAGTTCATTGTGACCTAAAGCCAGCCAACATTCTTTTGGATGATGATATGGTGGCTCATGTTGGTGATTTTGGCATCTCTAAAATTTTAGCTGTAAGCAAGTCCATGGCATATACTGAGACATTGGGCACTCTTGGTTACATCACACCAGGTAAATAAAGTCCACTCTCTTTGATCTTCTCTTATCATAATTAATCCTCTCCAAATTATATAAGTAAAAAAATAAGTCTCTATTTGTACATAATTGCTGTTTATCTTTCAATTGAGTAACAATTTTTCCTTTCATTCTTTTCAAAGAATATGGCTCGGAGGGAATAGTGTCCCCTAGTGGTGATGTTTATAGTTATGGCATCATGTTGATGGAGGTTGTGACCAAAAGACGACAAACAGATGAAGAGATATGCAATGAAAATCTAGACTTGAGGAAGTGGATAAGACAATCATTCTTAGGGACAATGATAATGTAACGCCCCACATTTCGGGCTACAAGATAGACCATGATTCCGATGTGTTGATAAATCCCGAATCCATAAATCCTATGCCAATACGGCATGTTAATTATTTGTGTAGAGTGTGAATCCATTCAAGCTTGAATTTAGACCATAGGGGTCATCTGACTCAAGGACGAGTTGAAAACTACTTCGACCGATTAAGCTTAAGTGGACATTATAGTTTGTGCCAATTTCTATCGACCATGACTCTTTGTATATGTTGAATTAGAAAGCCTACTATGTGTAAAATGATAGGTTCCCAAGTTAGCTTTCCAACGATACCAATTTTGCTAAAATCCGACACCCGAGCAAGAAGTTATGGCCTTTCAAAGTGATATGCGTCGCCTAACCAATCGCCCATGGCCACTGGAAAGCATAGGCGATAGCCTAGGCGGCGCCTATGTAAACATAGGCGATGGAATGGGCGGCGCCTATGTAAACATAGGCGATGCCTATGTAAAGATTTCAAGTGACTTAAACACTCCGTTTTTGGGGCAAAATGGTCCTTTTCCACCCTTACTCAGCCCTAAAACACGAAATTCAGTTCCAAGGACCCCAAAATACACCTTCTTTCATCAAAAGTGCTCAAGGATTCTCCTTAGGGTTTCAAAATAAAAACCCAAGAAACTCAAGATTCAACCGGGGGTTTTAGAAACTAATTGCATATTTGGAATCCTCTCAACGTAGGCTTCAAGAAGAACCTAATATTCATAGCAATCGAGGTACGTGGGGTTGTCCAAAAATCTCATGGGTGTAGTTTTATGAACATGCATGCTTTTAAATGGGGGTTTTCAATAAAATACTAATAACTTGCTTTTATTATGATTTCTAAGTCATTTGTTTAAGGTCATGGGAATTGGTTGCCTATATACTTCAATGGTTGAAACCATGCATATGTGATTTGAGATTTTCCATGAAAGTTTGATAAATAAGAAAGATAAATTGCTTTCAAATTCCCATGATAATGTTTCGATACCCCATATTATATTATGACCAACAAAAGAGAGCATGAATTTGAAATAATTTTTGTTCACTACATGTAAATGATGAAAACATCTTGATTTTTACATGATTATGCATATGTTGATGTAATATTGATGACTTGCAAGTCGGGTATGACGATACCCTACAAATAAGATATGTGATTGAATCAGATGAAATTTGAATGCATTGATTTTACATGAGATAGGTGGATACCCGAAGAAGGCGCTTGAGTGTAAGGGCTCATCGCTGGAAACTGTGTTTGCGGACATGGGAATTTGGTACCCTGCTTTGTGATCTTGCGTACCTGACTTTATGTCTTTCCCAAATTGGGACTATGGTTAGGAGCCCTGCTTTGTGATCTTGTGCACTACCATTGGGTCGAGACACCTTGCTGTGTGATCTTGTGTGTCTTCCCCTCACGTATACTCTAATCTCGGCGGCAACCGAGGTTTGACAGTTGGTGTAAATGTGATATGCAGGTTATTCCACCTAGCTCAGCTGCATTACATTGTCGTTGAAAACAATTACATTATGCCCATGTGTTTTCAAATGACTTGATATGAAACTTCTTTATAATGGCTCTCAACTATATTTTGTAAAAATATTATGTTTTGTTTTGATATCTCTGCGTACCAGTACTTTTGTATTGACCCCCTCCCTCCCAGGTTCGGAGGCGCAGTCTAGGGGTCCAGAAAATTAATAGATTCCTTAGACAAATTTGCAGAGTCACTTGGTGAGCCTTCTATATTTCGGAAGGCCTGATTATCTGGCAGTATTATTTACCACTTATTAGTTTTGGGTCTACTAGGGGCCTTGTCCCAGTTTTCAGATAGACATTTGTTTCAGTCATGTAGTAGAGATTTCGCAGACGTTATAGAGGTGTTGATTTGAGACTTTGGGACATTATTCCCTATTATTACTTTCATATGACTCTTGACTATGTTTTCCGTAATGTTATTTGTCTTCCGCATTTCGTTATCATTTGAATTATGTGCATGATTACCAGACAGATAGGGGTGTTTCAGGCCTTCATGGTTCGGGATACTCGTCACGTCCAGGGCCGCAGTTCGGGTCGTGACATGGACGTTGTGGATGTCAATCTTTAGATTGCACAACGGAAATGTCAGAAACAAGAATAACCATGAAAGATGTAGTCAAGAGGCTTAACAAAATCAAGAACAGATTTCTGGAAAGATAGAAGTTAGCATATCTTCTGATGGTGTTGTTTCGGAGCTGCAAGTTAATATGTTGCCTTTGTTTATGTAACACCCCGTACTTTCGAGCTAGAATCTAGACCATCGTTCCTACGCGTATAGACCCGAAGTAGATAATTCCTTGTTAATATATGTATGGTTATTAATCCTATAGTGTGGGAATACCTTTGAATATGAATTGAGGTGACAAAAATCCCCTAACTCTAAGACGAGTTGAAAACATTTCTAGCGATTAAGTTTCAGTGGACATTTAAACTTGAGACAACTTCCATCAACCATAACTTCTTGTATATACCGAATTAGAGGGCCTACTATATATCAAATGAAAGATCTTCAAAGTAGCTTTCCAACGATACCAATTTCTCCAAAATCTGATACCCGAGCGAGTTACAGCATTTTCGTGAGAGAGGCAATAGCTGCGCACGATTAGCGCACGACGCACGCTCCGTTGCATGCACATAATTTTCAGGTTCTGTTTTCGCATTTTTAAGAGCAATTTGAACCTTTACCTCACCCAAGGTCTGTCCATAACATAAGATTCACGCCCCAAAAGCAAAATACACTCCATAATTCAATTTTTCCTCTCAAATTAAAACCCTAAATCCTTTCCCTCAAGATCTTAAGTTCAAGACTCCAAGAAAAAGGTCAAGATCCGGGTTCCATCTATCAGGATCTACATTCCATCTTTCAACTCTTATAGTCTAAGGTACGTGGGGTTCATCCTAAAAACTACATGGGCTTGTTGAATCTCTTGAATATGATTTAAAGATAATCAAGAATGAATTTTAAAGGGGTTTTGGAACTTATGCTTTAAATTTCGCATTTTGGATGTTTTGATAATATTATTGTTTTTTTCTTTAGGCCTTTCCCCCTTAAATTGATTTACATCTATATGTATACATATGATATTGAAGATTTGATTGAGAGCATTATCATTGAAATCCCTCTCTTTGATGATTTATAGTTTATGAAACTGTTGAGAATGATTTGAGATGCATGTTTAATGGTTTAAAAGTGGTCTTTTCAATATTAAAGTAATTAACATGATTTTGATGATGATGAGAGTGAGTTTCTTGATATGATTTCATTCTTGTGTTAAAGAGAAAGAATTGCATGTGATTGATATCTTTGACATAACCACCTAGTGTGTGTTTGAAATGTCGAAAATGAGAGTTTTCTTGCATGTTTTTACATGAGTTTTAAAGAATGAGTTTCTTGAAAGGAATTGTTGATATGGTGGTCCTGAATTCCATGTTTTGAGAACAGAGATATAATTTACTATAAATGGCTCAGAGAATGTGACTGCAAGTCAATGGTATGACGATATCATATAAATTTATGCCGTAACAGAACTAGAGTCTTCAGAGTCTGATTTCAAAGTTTGCATGTTGTAAAGAATTAAAAATGGGCTTAAAGAGGGTTAGGTGGTTACCCGAAGAGGGCTCGAGCCTAACGGCTCATAGCCTAAAATTGTGTTTTGCCGATATGGGTATGTTACTTTTGTACGCTGGCGACGACCCTGTGGCGTAGTAGAGATTTACAGACTCCGACCCTTGTGGGAAACTTGGATTGGGGGCTTCGCTGCCGAGTTAAGGGAAGATTCCATATAGCTCGTAGAATTATAGGATTGTAGGGTATACCACCTAGCGCAGAAGTAAAACAAAGAGTATGTCAAAGTTCAAATGATTTTATAGAGTCTTTTAAATATGCCTATGAGATTCTTAACATATGATATATTTATGAACTGTTTTAAATCACTCTCATATATATTGAATAAAAATTATTATTTTGGATTTGCTCTGCATACCAGTACAACTGTATTGACCCCCTATCTCTCAGGGTCCGAGGCTCAATCTAGTGGTTCGTCTAAGCAGTAGAGATTTCAGAGAGAAGAGACTGTGCAGTTGTAAGCCTTCTTTATTCGTGAAGGTCTGTTTATTCCAGACTATGTTATTATTTTGTTTTGGGTCTACTGGAGGCCTTGTCCCAGATTCAGACAGTTGTCATTTTAGCATGTAATAGAGATATCGCAGACTAGTTTAGATATTTTCTAGAGTTGTTGTATTTTAAATTCCTTATCATTAAATTGAGTTCAGAGTATGACCATGATTCCGTATTAAGTTATATTTCTGCATCTTACTTTATTGTATGGATATTGTGCATGACTATCTGATATGAGAATAATCAGGGATATGGACTTAGGAGAGTGCGTGTTGGACCCGAGCCTTGGCACGTGCAATTGAAGTGTAAAAAATGCCCAAAATGCACCCAAATCAGCCCATAAATTACACTAGATGGGTGTCCACTCTTTGAAGGGCCTTTTGGTCATTTTAACTTATATTTTGTTATAGCTATAAAAGGAACATTGTAGGGTTTTTAGTTTAGTTTATGAATGAAGTTGTAAGTCTTACAAGACAAAGAAACACAAGTCCTCTTTCCTTGAGGCACCCAAAACTGAAATTAGGGCTTAGACAAGTGTAGAATCACTTGTGTTTGCATTTGCTTGGAAACATTGATGCTTGGGAGATGGATTCCGATCTTGTGTCTTAGTAAGAGATAGGTTTATTGTTATGTGTAGTGTTAAGGGTCCAAGAGTTACAATTCTTGGGTTCTTAACTTTATACCTTCATGTGGTCTATCTATCTATCTTTTTTCTTTTGTAATCTTGTATCCATTTTGTATCTTGTATTGTAAAGCCATTTTTGTTGTTGTTCTTCTTCTTCTTATTGTTGTTTCATCTTGTGTTGTTAACTTAGTTTGTTGTTGGCTGCAAAAGGTGTCAAACACCTAGTTATATTGTCCTTCTTGTATTTTATTCTTGAATCCGAGAGTGGTCTTCAAAAGGGTCCTCGATTCTTTGAATTAGTGGACTATTTTTGGAGTGTGTTCGGACTGTTTTGAGAAAATCCTTGGTTTTCTTGTATCACTACCAAATAGAGAAGGGCGTTCGAGCCTTCATGGTTCAGAATGCTCGTCACGGCCAGGGCCTCGGTTCGGGTCGTAACAAACTTGGTATCAGAGCACGGTTCATGGTCCCAGGGTGTCTGCAAAATTACATCGGGTAGAGTCTTGTTTATGGGTGTGTAGTGCACCACACTTAAAGTAGGAGGCTACAAGGCGTTTAGGAATATTTCTCTTTCTTCATGTTCTAGTTCATGTTATGGGGTCAGAATGTTCCTCTTCCATACTCTAATTCATGCTATGGTGTCGCCCATACGAAATTAAAGTTATCCCAATTCTTTCTCTTACTTTGATGTGCTCAGATATGTCTCATTGTTGAGGTGATTCAAGTGCAAAACTTTAGAGTCTAAATGATATGGTCCTTTCTGATTGAGTCATATAAGATTTTAAAATTGTGCAAGGACTTGAGAAGAGTGTTAGTTCTTCAAGGTGTATTGATTCTATTGTGAACTTTGATTCTGATGAAAATGTGCTTTTCAACCTGTGGTATTAAGTGTATTCAGTCCTTTTCAAAATTTATGTTGCAGATGTCACGCTTAAGGGGAAATGATGTGTAGCAGAATGTTGGAACTGTATTTTCGCCCGAGTAGTAGTGTATGTTAAAGTGTCATGATCTATTGGTAGTGAGATGGTTTAGAAGTTGGTGACATGAAGTCACAAGGTTAGCAATTAAAGTAAGGGTGGCATTTGTGTAAATGCATATTTTTAGTTGTATAACTGTCGAATGAGGAATGATTTGTCATTTTATATTGATAGACTAGTGTGGTAGTAATATTTGTAGATTGCGAGGTATGCGATAACGGAAGTGTTTGGCCGTGATTATTATCTATTCAAAATAGGGAAAGAGTCCAGAGTGGATGGTTATGGCGGTTACAGAAATCCCTTATAGGCTGTGAATAAAGACAGTTAGATTAGCCAATAAGTTATGATTATAGACTCATTGTTATTTGTGGAATTTGAAGGTAGTCTAAATGTATGCTTGGGTAAGTAAGTATTATGTGAGAAAGTAGAATATGGGAATAAGATCGTAGTGGATTATATTATAAGATTAAGGTTAAACATGTCTATTATGTGACTTTACCCCCTTGACCTTCTTTTCTTTAACGGTTGTAAACTAGTATTTCATGTGAGAAGGTATGTAGTGGATTTTGAGTTGTAGCAGTAATGTCATGGAGGGATTGTGATTGTAGGTAGTAGTTGAATGAAATGAGTATTTGAATTGATTTCCCAATTTGATGGACTAGTACATTATGTTGCATTCGTCATTGTTGATAGATGATTGATGCTAGACTATAAGATTGAATTTTAGATACAGAATGTGGTGGTAAGAATAGTGACTTAAGATTAATGATGTATGTTTCGAGGGAATTAATTAGTAGGCCTCATGTGTTGAAATAGTACGTGCTAATGGATTATAATAAGGGAAACCATAAGGTTATGATCGATTATTGTTGTTATGGAGTTCCAGTGTACTAGTGTTTCTTGATGTTTTATTTCTTAGTTCCAAGTGAGAATTGTGTGTAAGGTTGGGTTGTAAATCATGTTCAGCCTCAGACATTATGTTTGAACAACTGATGGCCATGGAGGTGGATGTGATGATTTCTTGGTTAACGATACTAGTTTTATGGAAGTGATCTAATAGGTTTGAACAAAGTATGCAAGAGCTTAAATTTATTTGACTCGTAATGAAGTATGATGTAGAAGTATGCCCAAGGTTATTTGAGGGTGCGGTATGTTTTTTAGGGCTATTACATGTTGTGTGTGGCTAGTGTTACCATTGTGTTGCTAGGTGGAGAAATACTAGTTAGATGTTATGAGGTGTTCTAAATAGCCAAGTTAAGGAGTTTTGATTGATAGTGTTGAGCTTTTTGATATGAACTTGATTCTCATGGTAGAGAGATATAAGTTAGGAGTCGTGATATTGGTATGCTATGATTGAAGTAGTATGGTTCATCAAAGTCTTGGTGATCCATGTTAAGTGTTATAAGCTAAGTTTGAGTTTTAGAAGATTGAGCTAATAGAAATAAGAGTTGAAGCACTAAAGAGTGTGCACTCCGACTATGGGGATACTCATGAAGATTCGTAGTAAGTGTGCAAGTATTATGTGATGACTATTGGGACTATAGAAAGATAGTAGTGTGTCTCAGAAGGTAGTATTAGCAGTGGTTTTCCACTTCCAAGTGTAATCATTCGGGTTAAGTCCTATTAATTGCATGTATTATCGTATTCCAGACCCCAGAGTGAAATAAGTGTAGTTCAGTTTAGAGTCTAGTAAGGGATCTCTCAAACATAAGATGATGGCTTAAGGCTAAGGGGGAGATGATAGAACAAGTAACCAAGTTAGGCTTTCAGATTCTAGTAGTAATGCCAGTATGATATAGAACATTAGAAAGTGAAGGTGAGGCTCAACCCATTCTTATCTCAGTATTTTTCAGTTATCCCAATATCTACCCATGCCTTACATTTTGGATCCATGATCATAGTTTATGTTCATGCATATGATAGAGAATCATGTGCTCTTCCAGCTCCTAAATGAGGAATTCTAGTTCATTCGATAGTCGGAATCACATTCCATAAGTTATGAACTCTAAATTGAGGTCATGCGGCTCATGACTCATGTACTTATGCTTTATGGTGTGCTCAGTTCCCATAACTCATGCTGCACTCCAAATGATTGGCGGGATTCAGTTTTTAGCAAGGTATGCCCTCAATTCAGATCACTTTGATGAATCTCTAATGTTGGTTCACTGTTCCTCAGGCCTCAGTTATGTGTCAAGTTTCGTATAGTATCCTTCCATGCTTCAAGGTCTTATGTTCTAACCTTTTAGTGACTCCTCCTACTCAGTCTACGAGGTCACTCTGCTAATTCCTTACGTTATGTATCCAAGTCCTACCTATGTCTAAGGTTTGAGCACTTTATGTAACTTATGACATGTCCCAACTTCCAAACTAGAAGAAATAATGTCCCTCGATGAGCCAGTAATTCCAAGTATCCAAGATCTACGTTATGTTTCTCATGAACAGCAAATCTGTGTCCCAAATCATAATTGGTTCTAAGGAACAATGTTTTTCGTATGTTAACGATTCATTTTATGTTGGGATTAGCCAAAATGATAAAGTTGTGCGAACTCGTGACTATTTCAGTTCTGAATATGAGAAGTGATAGCTTCGAGTGGAAATCCTTGCCTAAATCATCGACTTCATGAATTCCACACTCATGTTGTAACGCCTCGTAAAAGGCGTGCATAGATTAGTCTTTAATATTGAGCTCTTAGACTTAATGACTTAAAATTTTCTAAGTGTAAAATGAGACATAGTCATTTTAGCTGGCAATCTTCGGGATACAACTTTTCAACCTTCCCGACATCCGTTTTTAGATTTTCAAGTTTTGTTACGATCGGGAAAGCTCATAGTGCATCTCGGATAAGTTTCAGAATTTTTCGGAATGCATAAGGCTGCGTTTGGATTTCAAAACAGTAGCAAAACGCATAGCCTATTGCCCAGTTTTCAGCATTTCAGGGTCAACTTCAAACAATCATAACTCCCTGTATATAATGAACTGTGTGAGCTATAATATATCAAACGAAATATCTTTGAGTCATATTTCAAATTCAGTTGGTTTCATCCAATTTGATTATATGAATAAAAAGTTATGATCGATTTACTCCAGACTATCAAACGGTCAACTGAGGGACAGATTTGACCTTAATTGTTCCTTAGGGGTATTTTGGTCATCCTTCACTCCTATATATACCACCAACACAGGATTTAATCCCTCAAACACCAAAATACACCTTCATTCATCAAAATTGCTCAAGAACACTCCTTAGGGTTTCAAAATAAAAACCTAAATAGTTCAAGATTCGACCGTAGGTTTTCGAAGATAATTACATATTCGGAATCACAAATCCGCGAGCTTCAAGAAACATCTAGTATTTTTGGAAATAGAGGTACGTGGGGTTATCCTAAAATCTCATGGGAGTAGTTTTTATGAACATGCATGCTTTTAAATGGGGGTTTTCAATCAAATGCTAATAACTTGCTTTCAATATGATTTCTAAGTCATTTTTCTTTATGTCATGGGAATTGTTTGCCTATATACTTCAATGGTTGAAACCATGCATTTGTGATTTGAGATTTTCCATGGAAGTTTGATAAATATGAATGATAAATTGCTTTCAAATTCCCATGATAATGTCTTGATACCCCATATCATATTGTGACCAACAAAAGAGAGCATGAATTTGAAATAATTATTGTTCACCACTTGTAAATGATGAAGCACCTTGGTTTTTACATGATTATGCATATGTGGATGTGATATTGATGACTTGCAAGTCGGGTATGACGATACCCTACAGAATATGATACGTGATTGAATTAAATGAAGTTTGAATGCATTGATTTTACATGAGATAGGTGGATGCCCGAAGAAGGCGTTTGAGTGTAAGGGCTCATCGCTGGAAACCGTGTTTGCCGACACGGAAATTTGGTACCAGGCTAAGTGATCTTGTGTACTTGACTTTATGTCATTCTCAAATTGGGACTATAGGTAGGAGCCCGGGCTAAGTGATCTTGAGTACTACCATTAGGTCGAGACACCATGCTTCATGGTCTTGTGTGTCTCTCCCTCACTTATACTCTAAGCTCGGCGGCAACCGAGGTTTGACAGTTGGTGTAAATTATGTAGGGTATTCCACCTAGATCAGTTGCATTTCATTGTTGTTGAGAAACTATTGCATTATGCCCATGTGTTTTCAAATGATTTGATATGAAATTTCTTTATAATGGCTCTCAACTATATTTTGTAAAAATATTATATTTTGTTTTCATATCTCTGCGTGCCAATACTTTTGTGCTGACCCCCTCCCCTCTCCAACCTCTCAGGTTCAGAGGCCTAGTCTAGGGGTCAAGAGAATCAGTAGATCATTCAGACAGAGTTGCAGAGACAAGTGGTGAGCCTTCTATGTTTCGGAAGGTCTAATGTCCTAGAGTCCTTTTATCTTATATTTAGTTTTGGGGTCTACTGGGGGCCTTGTCCCAGTTTATATACAGTTACTTGACTCAGTCATTTGTTAGAGATTTTTGCAGACAGTTGTTTAGAGGTTGATTGATGTTGGGGGAACTTTATTTCCCCGTTATTGTTTCATTTCATATTTATGACCATGTTTCCGAATTATTGTGTTTCTTCCGCATTACTTTGATCATATGAATTAGGTGCATGATTACCCGACAGATAGGGGTGTTTCGGGCCTCCATGGTTCAAAATGCTCGTCACGGCCAGGCCCTGGTTCGGGTCGTGACAAACTTGGTATCAAAGCACGGTTCATGGTCCCAGGCTGTTTGCGAAATCACGTTAGGTTGAGTCTTGTTTATGGGTGTGTAGCGCGCCACACTTTTAAGCAGGAGGCTACTAGGCGTTTAGGAATGTCTCTCTTTCTTCATGTTCTAGTTCGTGCAATAGAGTCAGAATGTTCCTCTTTCATACTCTAATTTGTGCTATGGTGTCGACCATACGAAAGTAAAAAGTCATCCCACATTCTTTCCTTACTCTAATGTCCTCAGATATGTCTCATTATTGAGGTGATTCAAGTACAGAAGTTTAGAATCTAAATGGTATGATCCTTTCTGATTGAACCATATAAGAGTTAAAATTTGTGCAAGGACTTGATAAGAGTCCGTTAGTGCTTCAATGTGTATTGATTTCGATGTAAACATTGATCCTGATGGAATCGTGCTTTTCAGCTTGAGGTATTAATTGCATTTAGTCCCCTTTAAATTTATGTTACAAATGTCTTGCTTAAGGGTGGATGATGTGTAGTAGAATGTTGGAACTGTATTTCCACCCGAATAGTAGTATGCGTTAAAGTGTTGTTTTCATGACCTATTGGTAGTGATATTGGAACAAGAAGTTGGGGATGTGAAGTCACAAAGATAGAAGTCAGAGTGAGGGTGACTTTTGTGTAAATGAATATTTTAGTTGAATAACCGATGTTCGAGAATGATTTACACCCCCTTATGGTGATAGACTAATGTGGTAGCTAGTAGCATGTGTGGATTGTATGGTAGTCTATGAGGGAAGTGTTTGACTCGGATTTTTATTTATACAGAGTAATATGTGTATCCTTAGATCATTGAATATTGTGTGTCAATTTTCTATCTCTTGTAATATGTAATCTTATTATCATGGTGTTTTTGAAAATAATCAAAGTCTAGTGAAGTCGTGTGAGGTTATTTTGATTCACTAGCATAGTTTCTTTGTTATTAATTTCATTTCTTGTTCAAAACACAAAAATCAAAGTCTAGTGAAGTCGTGTGAGGCCTATTTCGATTCACTAGCAGCTTGCTGTCCAACTTGTTGTTCTTGTGTTGGTTTAATATATGTATAGCTGAATCTGTTTACATGAGATTGAGTAAGTAATTAGGAGGTGAGAGATCAGTATAAGTAGATAAGATTGTATGGGGTTATAATATGAGATTAAGGTTAACCATGCCTATTATGTGACTTTACCCCCCTGACCTTCTTTTGTTGGTAGTTGTAAACTAGTACTACTTGTGAGAAGGTATGTAGTAGATTTGTGAGGTATTTGGATAGAATGTTCAGATTTGACGGACTAGTATATTATGTTGCCTTCTTCATTGATGGTAGATGATTGATGCTAGACTATTGGCTTGAATTTAATGTAGAATGTGGATCTCGGAATAGTGGCATGAGATTGATAGTGTTGGGCTCTTTTATATGATCTTGATTCTTATAGTAATGAGATATAAGTTTGGAGTCGCGATATTGGTAGGCTATGATGAAAGTGGTATGATTCATCAAAGGCTCGGTGATATCCATGTTAAGTGTTAGAAATCTAAGTTTGAGCTTTGACGGTTGAACCGATAGAAATAAGTGTGGAAACATCATACTATGACTATTGGGGCTATCGAAATATAGAGTGTATCTCAGAAGGTAGTATTAGCAGTGGGCTTTCCACTTTCATGTGTGGTCTTTCGGGCTAAATTTCTATTTAATTATGTGTATTGTTGTATTCCAGACCCCAGAGTGCGGTGAGTGTAGTTCAGCTTAGAGTCTAGTAATAAGGGATCTCTTGAACTTAATATGATGGCTTAAAGCCAAGGGGGAGATGATAGAACGAATAACCAAGTCAGGCTCTCAGATTCTAGTAGTGATGTCATGATGATATAGAACGTCAGAAAGTGAGGGTGAGACTCAACCCATTCTTATCGTAGTATTTTTCAATGATCCCAATGCCTACTCAAGCTTTACGTTTCAGTTCCATGATCATAGTTCGTGATTCCTGTATATGATAGAGAGTCACGTACTCTTCCAGTTCCAAGATAATGAGTTCTAGTTCATTCAAGTAGTCGGAATCACATTCCTTATGTTAGGAACTCTAGTTGAGGTCATGCAACTCATGACGCATGTACTCACTCTTTATAGTGTGCTCAGTCCCGTATAAAAATCTTCTCATGCTTCAGGGTCTTATGTTTTAACCTTTTAGTGACCTTTCCTATGCAATGATAGTGGTGATGATGTAAATGTTCTTGTTGATGGAAGATCAGAGTACGTTTGTTTAGATAAGGCCATAAGTATAAAGTAAGATTTGGGGCCAATCTTTGATACATGTGATGGTTAGTGGAAAAGTTTGTGTGTATGTTTTAGGGTAGCGCATGGGAGTTATATTGACAATAGTTTAGAAACTATGTGAAGTATGTATTTATAGGTGGTTGCCTTGAAGTAAACATGTGGTTATAAAATAGGCTTGAATGACATTTTGGGATTGTAGTGGGAGGTCGCAATATGTATTAGCGACTTCATATTAAGAGTTCAGAGTAGTCATTGAAGTGGTAAGGCATGTTATGCTTAGGATGTGATCTTTAAAAGAGGTATAGACGGTGGCGTCATATGGTTTAGAATAATAGCGTGGTGTAGCATGTTGTACTTTTGTGACTTAGAGTTAGGCTTGATCGCGGTGTAAGGATTAAGCTATTTTAGACATTAGTAGAAAAATTTGTCAATGCTCATATGAAAATTTTAAGCTGAATTGAATGAATATGATATTTATAGGGAATATTATAGTTAAGGGATATTGAGAAGTGTACTAAGCTTGAAAGTAAGAAGTTGTATTGCCAAAGGTCTGGTAATTCTATCCTAATTTAGGAGTTATATGTCTATATTCCAGACTGCAGAGTAGTGTCAATGTTGTGATTTCCTCAGTGGGATGTCTTGTGTAATCCATACCCAAGATTTGTGCCTCCCTATTACTGTTAGAACTTCTTTAGAGAGAGCGTTGAAGAGATACTCCAGTTAAGTATGAGGGTCCAACATAACTTAGTCTGTATAGCCAGTAAGTTAGTTTAGCAGTCAGATTCACATGACTTGTTTTCTCGTCTTATCATTTATTCATGCTACCCGAAATCTCAGACATGATACTATTCCAAGATAACTAGTAATTGCGAGTATAGCTCAGTTCATGCGTCATGCATTAGATTCAAATTCCAGAGGTTCAGTTATGAATCAAATCGTAGGTGCCTTGTGCATTGCCTCCATTTTCCGAGTATCTTAGTGAATTGAGCACTCATAGAGGGACATAGGGTCCCAAGGGGGAGATACCCCATTCGGTTTCATGCATAGGTTCTTATTACAAGCTTCGCATCAATTGTTATTGCGTATTCAGTCATACGTTCTTGTGTCAGTTCAGTCAGATATGCCTGCATTAGAAATGCATGTTCAATAAAAAAAGTTCAGCTTATCAGTGTATTCAATCCTGCGTTAATGAGGACAACTCAGACACAGACCCATGCATCAGATATGCATGTCCGGTATAAGAATTCAGAACATCAGTAGTTCCAGTCTTATAGTCATGTTTCAGATCAGTGTATTCTTATTAAAGGACATGTCATGTCCGCGTTATTCCATAGCTTTAAGGCTTCAACAAGTTCCTACCCGTCATTCGAGTATGAATGATCCCAAGGGGGAGATAATGTAACGCCCCGTAAAAGGCGTGCATAGATTAGTCTTTAATATTGAGCTCTTAGACTTAATGACTTAAATTTTTCTAAGTGTAAAATGAGACTTAGTTATTTTAGCTGGCAATCTTCGGGATACAACTTTTCAACCTTCCCGATATCCGTTTTTAGATTTTCAAGTTGCGTTACGATCGGGTAAGATCATAGTGCATCTCGGATAAGTTTCGGAATTTTTCGGAACGCATAAGGCTGTGTTTGGATTTCAAAACAGTAGCAAAATGCATAGCCTATGCCCAGTTTTCAGCATTTCAGGGTCAACTTCAAACAATCATAACTCCCTGTATATAATGAACTGTGTGAGCTATAATATATCAAACGAAATATCTTTGAGTCCTATTTCAAATGCAGTTGGTTTAATACAATTTTATTATATGAGTAAAGAGTTATGATCGATTTACTCCAGACTATCAAACGGTCAACTGAGGAACAGATTTGACCTTAATTGTTCCTTAGGGGTATTTTGGTCATCCTTCACCCCTATATATACCACCAACACGGGATTTAATCCCTCAAACACCAAAATACACCTTCATTCATCAAAATTGCTCAAGAACACTCCTTAGGGTTTCAAAATAAAAACCCAAATAGTTCAAGATTCGACCGTAGGTTTTCGAAGATAATTACATATTCGGAATCACAAATCCGCGAGCTTCAAGAAACATCTAGTATTTTCGGAAATAGAGGTACGTGGGGTTATCCTAAAATCTCATGGGAGTAGTTTTTATGAACATGCATGCTTTTAAATGGGGGTTTTCAATCAAATGCTAATAACTTGCTTTCAATATGATTTCTAAGTCATTTTTCTTTATGTCATGGGAATTGTTGGCCTATATACTTCAATGGGTGAAACCATGCATATGTGATTTGAGATTTTCCATGGAAGTTTGATAAATATGAATGATAAATTTCTTTCAAATTCCCATGATTATGTCTTGATACCCCATATCATATTGTGACCAACAAAAGAGAGCATGAATTTGAAATAATTATTGTTCACCACTTGTAAATGATGAAGCACCTTGTTTTTTACATGATTATGCATATGTGGATGTGATATTGATGACTTGCAAGTCGGGTATGACGACACCCTACAAAATATGATACGTGATTGAATTAAATGAAATTTGAATGCATTGATTTTACATGAGATAGGTGGATTCCCGAAGAAGGGGTTTGAGTGTAAGGGCTCATCGCTGGAAACCGTGTTTGCCGACACGGAAATTTGGTACCAGGCTAAGTGATCTTGTGTACTTGACTTTATGTCATTCCCAAATTGGGACTATAGGTAGGAGCCCGGGCTAAGTGATCTTGGGTACTACCATTGGGTCGAGACACCATGCTTCGTGGTCTTGTGTGTCTCTCCCTCACTTATACTCTAATCTCGGCGGCAACCGAGGTTTGACAGTTGGTGTAAATTATGTAGGGTATTCCACCTAGATCAGTTGCATTTCATTGTTGTTGAGAAACTATTGCATTATGCCCATGTGTTTTCAAATGATTTGATATGAAATTGCTTTATAATGGCTCTCAACTATATTTTGTAAAAATATTATATTTTGTTTTCATATCTCTGCATGCCAGTACTTTTGTACTGACCCCCTCCCCTCTCCAACCTCTCAGGTTCAGAGGCCTAGTCTAGGGGTCAAGAGAATCAGTAGATCATTCAGACAGAGTTGCAGAGACAAGTGGTGAGCCTTCTATGTTTCGGAAGGTCTAATGTCCTAGAGTCCTTTTATCTTATATTTAGTTTTGGGGTCTACTGGGGGCCTTGTCCCAGTTTATATACAGTTACTTGACTCAGTCATTTGTTAGAGATTTTTGCAGACAGTTGTTTAGAGGTTGATTGATGTTGGGGGAACTTTATTTCCTCGTTATTGTTTCATTTCATATTTATGACCATGTTTCCGAATTATTGTGTTTCTTCCACATTACTTTGATCATATGAATTAGGTGCATCATTACCAGACTGATAGGGGTCTTTCGGGCCTCCATGGTTCGAAATGCTCATCACGGTCAGGCCTTGGTTCGGGTCGTGACACATGTTATAAGGCTCATGATGAAAGCTCTCATGTTTCTCACTGTGGTTGTCCTAAGAACTCGTGCTATGGTTGTCCTAAGAACTCGTGCTATGTTGAGTTTATGCTAGAATGACTCTCCACTTGTGATCCAAACACTTTATATACGAAACACTCAGTGATTGTACCGTATTTGCAACTCATGTCCCACCTTGAGTATGGCAATTAGTATATGTTATAATCCAATTGTGTTACTCCCTTTCATGATGCTCTTGCTCAAATCCTTTAATGACCCCTTTGTATGCTAGTATGATGGTAACTGTGGAAGCGTAGAAGTATGTTGGGTGGGGGAGTAGCTGTCTTTATAGGTGAAAATTTGGATGCGATTTCTTGAGCTAAGGTTAGAAGAGCAAGGGAAGGAAGGAGATAAATATTCTTTACGTGAAATAGTTAGGAGGGAAGTATGTAGCGAGAATCTTAGTGAAAATAATTGAATTTGCAGGTCTTAGTGGAGACATCCATGAAGTGGGGTGTAGTAGAGGTGGCTGAAATTTTGTGATTGATGAAAACACAAACCAATGTGTCATGCGGTTAGTATTCTTTGAGTTAAGACTTGAGGCTATTAGATTATAGTGATGAGGTGAGATTATTTCTTAATGTGATGTAGAGTACAGGGTCTCGTGGTTTAAATTAGCACCTTTTTCCTCTCAGTTAGGCTTCAACATAGAAGTAATATACGATGGGACACAAATTCTTGCGGTTAGATGTGTTACGGGAAAATTGTAAGTTGGAAATGATGAAGTATGTTGATTAATGTTGGGGTATAGATAAGTAGTGTTGTTAAGTATAAGTCTTTTCATTGTATCTTGTAAGATGGAGAATGCTAATATTCATATGCTCCGCGAGAAGCTTATCTCATGTCTTGTACCAATCTTAATCAGGCCGAGGGCTATTAGAAAAAGTTATGTTTTACAATGTTTTGATCATGTGCCATGAAACATATGCCAAGATCATGTCGATGTCAAGTTTCATTATCTCAGGTTTCGTGCTTACCCATTTTCCTAGGGGTTATCATTAAGATCGTGTGATGCCTTTGCATATTTTTGTTGAGGAAAAATGTTCAAATCAATATTATGTTCTTTATTCTATACTTTTAGAGCTTTAAAAAGTCCCTACCAATCATTCAGGGACGAATGATCCCAAGGGAGAGAGAATGTAACACCCTGTACTTTCGGGCTAGAATCTAGACCGTTATTCTTACGCATATAGACCCAAACTAGATAATTCTTTGTCAATATATGTGTGGTTATCAATCCTATAGTTTGGGAATACATTTGAATATGAATTGAGGTCACAGAAATCCCCAAACTCTAAGACGAGTTGAAACAACTTTTAGCGATTAAGTTTCAGTGGACGTTTAAACTTTAGTCAACTTCCATCTACCATAACTTCTTGTATGTATAGAATAAGAGGGACTACTGTATATCAAATGAAATATCTTGGAAGTAGCTTTCCAACGATACCAATTTCTCTAAAATTTGATGCCCGGGCGAAAAGTTACAGCCATTTTTGTGAGAGAGGCAATAGCTATGCGCGATTAGCGTGCGACGCACGCTCCGTCGCACGCACCTAATTTTCAGGTTCTGTTTTCGCCTTTTTAAGGGCAATTTGGACCTTTACCTCACCCAAGGTCTGTCCATAACATAATATTCACGCCCCAAATGCAGAATACACTGCATAATTCAATTTTTCCTCTCAAATTAAAACCCTAAATCCTTTCCCTCAAGATCAAGAATCAAGATCTTACGTTCAAGACTCCAAGAAAAGGGTCAAGTTCCGAGTTCCATCTATCAAGATCTAGGTTTAATAGTTCAACTCTTATAGTCTAAGGTACGTGGGGTTCATCCTAAAAACTACATGGGTTTATTGAATCTCTTGAATATGATTTAAAGATTATCAAGCATGAATTTTAAAGGGGTTTTGGAACTTATGCTTTAAATTTCTCATTTTGAATGTTTTGATAATATTATTGTTTTTGCCTTTAGGCCTTTCCCCCTTAAATTGATTTACATCTATATGTATAAATATGATATTGAAGTTTTGATTGAGAGCATTATCATTGAAATCCCTCTCTTTGATGATTTATAGTTTATGAAACTGTTGAGATTGATTTGAGATGCATATTTAATGGTTTGAAAGTGGTCTTTTCAATATTAAGGTAATTAACATGATTTTGATGATGATGAGAGGGAGTTTCTTGATATGATTTCGTTCTTGTGTTAAAGAGAAAGAATTTCATGTGATTGATATCTTTACATGACCACCTAGTGTGTGTTTGGAATGTCGGAAATGAGAGTTTTCTTCCATGTGTTTACATGAGTTTTAAAGAATGAGTTTCTTGAAAGGAATTGTTGATATGGTGGTCCTGAATTCCATGTTTTGAGAACAGAGATATAATTTTCTATAAATGGCTCAGAGAATGTGACATACAAGTCAATGGTATGACGATACCATATAAATTTATGCCATAATAGAACTAGAGTCTTCAGAGTCTGATTTCAAAGATTGCATGTTGTAAAGAATTAAAAATGGGCTTAAAGAGGGTTAGGTGGTTACCCAAAGAGGGCACGAGCCAAATATCTCATAGCCTAAAACAGTGTTTTGCCGATACGGGTATGTTACTTTTGTACGCTGGCGACGGCCCTATGGCGTAGTAAAGATTCAGAGACTCCGACCCTTATGGCAAACTTGGGTTGGGGGATTCACTGCCGAGTTAAGGGAAGATTCCATATAGCTCGTGGAATTATAGAATTGTAGGGTATACCACCTAATGCAGAAGTAAAAAAAAGAGTATGTCACAAAGTTCAGATGATTTTGTAGAGTCTTTTAAATATGCCCATGTGATTCTTAACATATGACATATTTATGAACTGTTTTAAATTGCTCTCATATATATTGAGTAAAAATTATTATTTTGGATTTTCTCTGTGTACCAGTACAACTGTATTAACCCCCTGTCTGAGGCTCAATCTAGTGGTTCGGCTAAGCAGTAGAGATTTCAAAGAGAAGAGACTGTGCAGTGGTGAGCCTTCTTTATTCTAGAAGGCCTATTTATTCCAGACTATGTTATTATTTTGTTTTGGGTCTACTGGGGGCATTGTCCCAGATTCAGAAAGTTGTCATTTTAGCATGTAATAGAGATTTCGCAGACTGGTTTAGATATTGTCCAGAGTTGTTGTATTTTAAATTCCTTATCGTTAAATTAAGTTCAGAGTACGATCATGATTCCGTATTAAGTTATATTTCTGCATCTTACTTTATTGTATGAATATTGTGTATGACTACCAGATAGAGAAGGGCGTCCGAGCCTTCATGGTTCGGAATGCTTGTCACGGCCAGGGCCTCGGTTCGGGTCGTAACAGTTTACCTGGTTTCAATTGTAAAGTCGTCATATACTAGTTTAGAGTCATGTACTGTTTGTACTAGTAGAGTTTTGCATTTCCCTCATCTACTTTACTTTTTGTGATTTCAGATCAGAGTGGTATGGAAATGTTCAGCGGCACTATTTTTTCAGGACCCGAGGCCCTAATCGTGACAAGCATCCCGAACCATGAAGACCCGGGCGCCCTTTTCTACATCTGGTAATCATGCACAATATTCATAAAATATAATAAAAGATGCGGAATTGGAAATCACTATGGAAACATGGTCATACTCTGAATTCAATTTAACAATGAAGAATGAAATCCAATATCAACTAAACAACATTAGAACTAGTCTGCGAAATCTCTACTACATCTGAATATAACAACTGTCTGAAACTGGGACAAGGCCCCAGTGGACCTAAACCAAAATAAATTACATAATCTGAAAGACATATGCCTTCTGGAATAAAGAAGGCTCACCAACTATACACATCACTGCTGTCTGAAAACTCTACGGCTTAGCAGGACCTCTGAACTGAGCTTTAGAACATGGGAGGTAGGGGGTTCAATACAAATGTACTGGTACGCAGAGAAAATCCAAAATAATAATTTGTATTCAATATATATGAGAGCAATTTAAATCAGATCATAAATATATCATACTGTAAGAAATTACATAGGCATATTTAAAAGGCTATGTAAAATCATCTGAACTCGGAGATACTCTTTATTTACTTTTGTGCTAGGTGGTAAACCCTACAATTTAACAGCTTTCACCAACTATCTTATCTCGTTTTCCGCCAAGATAGGAGTTCTAGTGAGGGAAGAGCACACAAGATCACACAACAGGGTGCCACAACCGCAATCAAGTCATTATGTCGTGGTTGGGCTCAAGATCATAAACCAGGCTTCCAAACCAACAATCCCAATTTGGGATGACAAGATAATAGGTACACAAGATCACATAGCAGGGTACCAAGTTCCTGTATTGGCAAATCACGATTTTCAGCATAGTGTCATTTCACTCGTGCTTTCTTCGGGTAACCACCTAACTCACATTAACCCAGTTTTCAACTCTTTAAGACATGCATTCTCAGAAATCAAACTCTGTTATGGCTTACATTTATATGGTATCATCATACCATTGACTTTCAAGTCTTATCTCTAATCCATTTATAGCATATTAGCATCTCTTCTTTCAAAACATGTAGTTTGGGACCACCATAACAATAAATCAATTCAAAGAATTCTTTCTTTTAAATTCATGTAAACACATGCAGGAAACTTTCTCCTTTTCAACATTTTAACAGCATAAGATGGTTAAGTCAAAGTGCTTAATCACATGCAAATTCTTTCTTTTTAAAACAAGATGCATAATTATATCAAGAAACTCCCTCTCATAATTCATAAATCATGTTCAAATACTTTAATATTGAGAAAACTACTTTCAAAACATAAAACATGCATTCCAACTCTTTCCCGACAAGATTATAAACTTTAATTCATTACAAGAGAGGGGGTTCATAATTTCTTCTCTCAAACAATCTTCAATTTCCTACATATACATATATATGTAAATCAATTTAAGGGGGAAAGGCCTAAAGGCCAAGTTATCAATATCATTAAACATTCATAATGCATAATAAAAATCATGGATTCCAAAACCCCTGTACAATTCATGCTTGATAATCTTTAAATGTTTTCAACAACCCATGTAGTTTTTAGGATGAATCCCACGTACCTTAAATTAGAAGCTTTTCAATGAACTCTAGCTGTTGAGATGCTATACGTACAATTTATGGGTGCTTCTTATAGACCTTGCAAGGGGATCCCGAATCTTGAAGAATTAAGGAAAACCCACGGTTAAATCTTGAGATATATTGATCTTTGGGTTGAAACCCTAAGGAGTGTTCTAGGTAATTTTGGGAGAAAATAACCTTATTTTGGTGTTTGGGGGATTTAATCCCATGTTATGGCTGAATAGGGGGGTGGAAAATACCACTTTTGCCCTAAAAAACGCGAAAACAGAGTGTGTGTCGCGCGCTAATCGCGCAATGCTACTGTCTCAGTCACGAAAATGGCCATAACTTTTCGCTCGGGTATCGGATTTTGGCAAAATTGGTATCGTTGGAAAGATAATTCGAAGAAATTTCATTTGATATATAGTAGACCCTGTAATTAGTTTTATACAAAGAGTTATGTCCAATTGAAGTTGACCCACGTTTCGACGCTCACTCAAACTCGAACGATAGGAAAGATTTCAACTCGTCCTTGAGTTTGGGGACCTCTATGATCTCAATACATGATAAAATAGGTTCCCACACTACATAATTGATTAAAATGTCAAATTTGCATAGGATTTATGGCTTTTGGATCATCTAGGCATAGAAACCTATGGTTTTCGTTCTAGCCCAAAATACGGGGTGTTACATTATCTCCCCCTTGGGATCATTCGTCCCCGAATGATGGGTAGGAATGTTTAAGTCTTTAAGGTATGGAATAACTTGGGCATGATATGTATTATAAGAAAGGATATAGCTGAGCTGAAATATTTAAACTTCTATCATGAAACTGAATTCTGAGCTGACTTGACTTTACCAGCTTCAAGGAGCTGATTCATGCTGAAAGTTTAGGATTCCCTTGAAATGTTCATGATCCAATCATACATATTGAATTGAGAAGTGATAAGTTATTCAAGTATGAATCATTAGACAACTAGACTTAGATCGTATCGGGGTAGTACACTGTCTGAGCTGAAATACTTGGGAAAATTTGAGATTATGCGCTGAACTCTTATAAACTGAGTGATGACTACATAGCTGAGTCTAAAACATGATGCTTGGACTGAACTGAATTCGCAATTTACATGGATGAAGTAGACTATCTCTTGGGATGGTCATACGCATGAGACTTCGGATAGTAGGACCGGGTGAAATGTGGAAAAACCACAGTAGCTTGTCTGCCTGACTGTTAAACTGAATTACTGGCTATACTAACTGAATTAAGCTGGACCCTTATACTTAACTGGAGTATCTCTTCAACACTCTTTCTAAAGAAGTTCTAGTAGCATTAGGGAGCAAAGAATCTTGGGTATGAGTTATGCAAGACACCCATCTAAAGGATCCCAACATTGACACTACTCTATAGCATGGAATATAGACATATAACTCATAAACTAGGATAGAGTTACCAGGCCTTAGAAAATACAACTTCTTACTTTCAAGCTTAGCACACTTCTCGAATATCCCTTAACTATACTATTCTCCTTAAATACCATACTCATTGATTCAAATTATAATCCTCATATGGGCATTGATAAATCTTTCTACTATTGTCTAATGTAGCTTAAACCCTTTCATCGTGATCAAGCTTAACTCTAAATCACAAAATACAACATGCCACACTACGATACTAGTCCAAACCATATGATTCAACCTTCTATATCTTTTTAAAGTTCACACCCTACACATATCGTGCCTTACCACTTCAATGACTAACTCTGATCTCTTACTATGGATTCACTAGCACATATTGTGTTCCTCTACTTAAATCCCAACATGTCATTCAAGCCTATCTTTATAACCACATATGAACTTCAAGGAAAACACCCATAAACACATACTTCACATATTCTCTAAACCACTATCAATATAACTCCCACGCGCTACTCCAAGAACATACACACACAAATTTCCACTAACCATCACATATATCAATAACTTGGCCCCAGATCTTACTTCACACTTATGGACTTATCTAAAACAAGCATACTATGATCTTCCACCAACAAGAAACATTTACTCATCACCACTATCATCACATAAGGAGAAGTTACTAAAAGGTTAGAACATAAGATCTTGAAGCATGGAAGGATATTATACGAGACTTGACACTTAACTGAGGCCTGAGGAACAACGAATCAACATCAGGGATTCATCAAAGTGATCTGAATTGAGAGTATACCTATCTATAAGCCGAATCTCGCCAATCATTTGGCGCGTAGCATGAGTTATGGGAACTGAGCCCATTATAAAGCGTGAGTACATGAGTCATGAGTTGCGTGACCTCAATTTGGAGTTCATAACTTATGGAATGTGATCCCAACTACTGAATGAACTAGAGTTCCTTATTTAGGAATTGGAAGAGCACGCAATTCTCTATCATATACATGAACATGAACTATGATCATGGAACTGAAATGTAAGGCATGAGTAGGTATTGGGATAACTGAAAAATACTGAGATAAGAATGGGTTGAGTCTTACCCTCACTTTTTGATGTTCTATATCATACTAACATCACTACTAGAATCTAAGAGCCGGACTTGGTTATTCGTTCTATCATCTCCCCCTTAGCTTCAAGTCGTCATCTTATGTTTGAGAGATCTCTTACTAGACTCTAACTGAACTACACTCACTGCACTCTAGGGTCTGGAAAAACGACCTTACACGCATATCATAAAACTTAACCCGAATGACTACACCTGATAGTGGAAAATTCATTGTTAATACTACCTTCTGAGATACACTTTATCTTTCTATAGCCACCAATAGTCATCATACAATACTTGAACACTTACTAACTTCAAATCTTGATGAGTATCCCCATAGTTGAAGTGCACACCCTCTAGTGCTTCAACTCTTATTCTGTTAGTTCAACCTTCAAAATCTCAAACGTAGATTCTAACACTTAACATGGATATCACCAATCCTTTGATGAACCATACTACTTCCGTCATAGCCTACCAATATCGAGACTCCAAACTTATATCTCTCTACCATGAGAATCAAGATCGTATCAAAAAGCTCAACACTATCAATCAAAACTCCTTAACTTGGCTATTTAGAACACCATAAACCATCTAACTAGTCTTTATCCATCTAGCAACTCAACAGTACCACTAGCCACACACAACATGTAATAGCCTTAGAAAAATACCACAATCTCATATCACCTTGGTCATACCTCTACATCATACATACAACCTCATACTTCATTACAAATCAAATAAACTTAATCTATTGCATACACCGTTCAAGCCTATTAGATCACTTCCATATAACTAGTATCATTAACCAAGAAATCATCACATCCACCTTCATGGACATCAACTGTTCAAACTTAATGTCTAGTGCTAAACATGATTTACAACCTAACCTAGCACACAATTCTCACAAAACATTCATCATTAATCTTAAGCCACTATTCTTACATCCACATTCTACATTAAATTTAAGCCTATAGTCTAATATCAATCATCTACCACCAATGAAGAATGCAACATAATATACTAGTCCATTAAATTGGGACATTCTATCCAAATACCTCAAAAATCTACTACATACCTTCTCACAAGTAGTACTAGTTTACAACTACCAATGAAAAGAAGGTCAAGGGGGGTAAAGTCATATAATAGACATTGTCAAACTTAATCTTATATTATAACCCCATACAATATTATCTACTTATACGGCTTTCTCACATCACACTTACTTACCCTAGAGTACATTTAGACTACCTTCGAATTCCACAAAAACTATGAGTCTATAATTATAACCTGCTGGCTAATCTAGCCATTGTCATACTTCAAGCAAACAACAATTCACCTTGACTAATAACTCCTTATCTACCTTCTACTAAACTAACAAACAAGGGCATATCACTTCATTACCAACTCAATCTCATGCAAAAATATTCGTCTATACATATATTCAACCAGCACAAGAACAACAAGTTGAACAATAATTTGCTAGTGAATCGAAATAGGCCTCACACGGCTTCACTAGACTTTGATTTTATGTTTAAACCAAGAAAACAATATGAATGACAAGGCAACTATGCTAGTGAATCGAAATAGCCCCACACGGCTTCACTAGACTTTTAGTTTAACAACACAATGATAACAAGAATACAAGAGATAGAAACTTGACACGCAACATTCAATGACCAAAGAATACACATCTTTCTCTTCCTCAACTGAACGCCTCAAAAGAATGAGGACACAACTTTAAACTTGAGGTACTTATGACATACTAGGGAGCTCCTCTCAAGCCCTTTCCGTGACTTCTGAAATTTCTGCTAGTAAATTTGAGAGCATTATCTGTGAACACCAGAGAAAGGAAAGAATTAGGATAAATTTTCTTTCGTATGGGCAACACCATAGCACGAATTAAAGTATGAAGGAGGAACATTCTGACTCTATAGCACGAACTAGAACATGAAGAAAGAGAGACATTCCTAAATGTCTAGTAGCCCCCTGCTTATAAGTGTGGCGCGCTACACACCCATAAATAAAAATATACCCGGCGTGATTTCGCAGAAACCCTGGGACTATGAACTGTGCTCTGATACAAAGTTTGTCACAACCCGAACCGAGGCCCTGGCCGTGACGAGCATCCCGAACCATGAAGACCCGGATGCCCTTTTCTACATCTAGTAATCATGCACAATATTCATAAAATATAATAAAATATGCAAAATTTTAAATCACTATGGAAACATGGTATACTCTAAATTCAATTTAACTATGAAGAATGAAATCCAATATCAACTAAACAACATTTGAACCAGTCTGCGAAATCTCTACTACATCTAAAAATAACAATTGTCTGAAACTGGGACAAGGCCCTCAGTGGACCTAAACCAACATAAATAACATAATCTGAAAGAAATAGGCCTTCTGGAATAAAGAAGGCTCGCCAACTGCACACATCACTGCTGTCTGAAAACTCTACGGCTTAGCAGATCCTCTGAACTGAGCTTTAGACCCTGGGAGGTAGGGGTCAATACAAATGTACTGGTACGCAGAGCAAATCCAAAATAATAATTTGTATTCAACATATATGAGAGCAATTTAAATCAGATCATAAATATATCATATGGTAAGAAACTACATGGGCATATTTAAAAGACTCTTTAAAATCATCTTAACTCGAAGATACTCTTTATTTCCTTTTGTGCTAGGTGGTACACCCTACAATTTTACAACTTTCACTGACTACCTTATCTCGGTTGCCGCCAAGATAGGAGTACTAGTGAGGGAAGAACACACAAGATCACATAGCAGGGTGCCACAACCCCAATCAAGTCATTATGTCGTGGTTGGGCTCAAGATCACAAAGCAGGCTTCCAAACCAACAATCCCAATTTGGGATGATAAGATACTAGGTACACAAGATCACATAGCAAGGTACCAAGTTCTCGTGTCGGTAAATCACGATTTCCAGCATAAAGTCATTTGACTCGTGCTTTCTTCGGGTAACCACCTAACTCACATTAACCCAGTTTTCAACTCTTTAAGACATGCATTCTCTGAAATCAAACTCTCTTATGGCTTACATTTATATGGTATCATCATACCATTGACTTGCAAGTCACATCTCTGAGCCATTTATAGCATATTATCATCTCTTCTTTCAAAACATGCAGTTTGGGACCACCATAACAATAAATCAATTCAAAGAATTCTTTCTTTTTAATTCATGTAAACACATGTGGGAAACTTTGTCTTTTTCAACATTTCAACAACATAAGGTGGTCAAGTCAAAGTGCTCAATCACATGCAAATTCTTTCTTTTTAAAACAAGATGCATAATTATATCAAGAAACTCCCCCTCATAATCCATAAATCATGTTCAAATACTTTAATATTGAGAAAACTACTTTCAAAACATAAAACATGCATTTCAACTCTTTCCCGACAAGATCATAAACTTTAATTCATCACAAGAGAGGAGTTTCATGATTTGTGCTCTCAAACAATCTTCAATTTCGTACATATAAATATAGATCTAAATCAATTTAAGGGGGAAAGGCCTAAAGGCCAAATCATCAATATCATTAAACATTCATAATGCATAATAAAAATCATGGATTCCAAAACCCCTTTAACAATTCATGCTTGATAATCTTTAAATCATATGTGAGTGTTTTCAACAACCCATGTAGTTTTTAGGATGAACCCCACGTACCTTAAATTAGAAGCTTTTCAATGAACTCTAACTTTTGGGATGCTATATGTATGATTGATGGGTGTTTCTTGTAACCCTCGCAATAGGGATTCTGAATCTTGAAGAATTAAGAAAAACCCACGGTTAAATCTTGAGATATATTGATCTTTGGGTTGAAACCCTAAGGAGTGTTCTTGGTGATTTTGGGAGAAAATAACCTTATTTTGGTGTTTGGGGGATTTAATCCCGTGTTTTGGCTGAATAGGGGGTGGAAAATACCACTTTTGCCCTAAAAAACGCGAAAACAGGGCGTGTGTCGCGCGCTAATCGCGCGATGCTACTGTCTCAGTCACGAAAATGGTCATAACTTTTCGCTTGGGTATCGAATTTTGGCGAAATTGGTATCGTTGGAAAGCTAATTTGAAGAGCTTTCATTTTCTCTATAGTACGCCCTGCAATTCATTATATACAAAGATTTATGGCCGATTGAAGTTGACCCAAGTTTCGACGCTCACTCAAACTCGAACGATAGGAAAGCTTTCAACTCGTAGTTTGGGTACCTCTATGAACTCAATTCATGCTCAAATAGGTTCCGACACTTCATAATTGATTAACATGTCAAATTTGCATAGGATTTATTGCTTTTGGATTATCTACGCATAGAAACGACGGTTTTCGTTCTAGCCCGAAATACGAGGTGTTACAATTTTACTTTCTGTTTGCAAGCTTTAGTGGTTCCATATATCCTGTAATTTTGGTATCCAGTTTTTTTGGTAACACAAATTTTTTATATTTACTTTTATACTATATTAAAAAACCTAATTAGATAGACAAACTGTTGCTTTTGCAAGTTAAAATGTGAAGCTATTACCCAAATACCTACAAAAGGTTGTTTTGATGCTGCAACCTTTGTAAAGAAGAGAATGCATGTAATAATTAAAAAAAAAAAACTAATAGCAAACAAAAAGAGAAGACATATGCATATGATTTAATAATCCACGTCAAGGTTTTTTTCCGACTGATATACAATTACACATTACATTAACTAATTAAGATACATGGAGAAGCGCATAGTTAGAGTTAATATAGCCGCGGGCTCCAACTAGTCTGGGATTTTAGCGTAATTGTATCAAATAGGAAAACTCTTGCTGATTCGGCAGAGAAAGAAATGGAAAACCTCGAGTCTGAAATGAGGTAGACCTAAAATTATATGAAACTAGTAAATTTTCCCAAAAAAACTACAGTTTCATTTGGAGGTTCATTTCATACGAAAGAATTATTTGATGTAATAGTACATTTGTGTAACACCCTAAACTTTCGGGCTAAAAAAAAACTAGTTGGACCGCTCTTCATATGTACTTATACCTAAGTCTAGAAAATTTATTGTACTAGGTGTAAATGTCATGTCTTAAGAGTTGGGGTGTTGGATATGAATTAAGGGTATAAGAAATTTCTGAAACAAATTTGAGCTGAAAGGTCCTTTAATAATTAAGTTTTAGTATATGTTCATACAAGGACCAAATTTAAACAAGCATTTCTCCTAGAATATTCAGAGTTACGTGGCCCATTACCTATCAAATTAAAGATTTTTGAGTCTTCTTTCCAACTCCACCAACAACTTATTAATACGAGACCCAAGTAAAAAGTTACGTGTGATTTAATAAGAACAGTCAGAACAGCCTACCAGACGAAATTTTTTTATTCTTATCTTTTCACATTCCAGGAGGGGTTATTTCTTCCTTTACTTTTCCCATAACCTCCAATACCTTGTAAAAACTCTTTCTCAGTCAGTTTCAAACCTATTTTTAGCCTTAACAACTCTCTCCTTTCTCTCAAACTCAAGCTTAAGACATCCAAGAAAATTGGCTCAAGAAATCAAGTTTGGTTCCTTCTTTGCCAACTAAATTTCATCAATGGCTTGTGGTATGTAAAACTACTCTTTCCTTGTAATTCTTTGAAATTCATGGTCTCCAATCCATGATGTTACAAATAAGCTAGGGTTGACGAAATTCCCATACTCCTATCCCTCAATTGAAGCCATAGATATATTCTCCCAGATACTTGGGATAAGAAAACAAAAAAAATAAAAAGCTTTCCTTGTCTATCGTCTTTCATCCTTTTAACTGTTGAATTGACCTGATCCAATTGTAGCTCTATAAACTTTTGTATAACTATTGTATTAGTTGTATGACTACTGCACTTGTCGTATAACTGCTTCATTGGTTGTTTTGTATGATTTCCTTCTTGTTTTCGCAAAATATTGAGCTGTTTTCCTGGCAAATGGCTCTTTGAAAATTGAACTCTCCATATTGATATCGTCTGGTTCTTAGATTGGGAGTTTGAGTTCTCTTTTTACTGTTAATAACTGCTTTATCTTCTATTGGGATCTCATGTTAATCCATTTTCCAAAATCTCAGGTTGTAGATGATTTGTAATACAATATCTTAGCCAATCCTCCATGTCAAAATCTCAGTCATGCCATCATGTGAATGTTTATATTAGATAAAATTTTATGGAACTCTTAAAGTATGATTCTCATTCCATAATCCATAAGAAAGTCACCTTCTCGCAACATTCCTCAAACTCTTTGCACTATGAACTATTACATTATGAACTTTCAAGCCCTAGTATAATAATACCAACTTCTCAGGTATTTTCCCATTGACCTAATTAATAGATACTTAATAATATTCATCTGAATTTTTTTACAAGAATGCTTCAATCATGTACATGAATTATATCATATTGATCCATGAAATTACCTATCATGACTCTCCCATATTGATAGTGTTAACTCATGAATATGAACCTATTACGGTTAACTCTTAATATGAGCCTAAAGAGGTAATACATAATTATGAGCCTAAAGAGGCTAAACCATGAGCATGAGCCTAAAAAGGCTAAACTATGAACATGAACGTAACAAGACTAGCATTTTAATCAAGAACTAATCAGATAAATAAGACAACATCATGAGCATAAAGGGGTTAGTTAGCTAACCGTGAAGGCATAGGTTGAAATGACAAATGCCCGAAACTATGTTTGCCGATATAGGATACAGATTATTCCGCAAGTCGGATGAATCTTTTTTTATGTGTCCCAAAAAGGGACTAACCATGGATACTTGCTAGGAAATTATGTCATGTCACGTCCTGTGCCCGACAATGTATAGGACGGCTTAGCTGATCGGGCCGAGATCAGACTCCATGCGCTCACATGGTGATTTATGAAGGTTCACTACTTTCTTCCACTAATAATCAAAGGAATTAAATCTACTTTACTTGGTCAATTATAAATTTAGTTTACACTCTTGTTCCTTTCCAGTTGCCTTCACTTATATTTGAATTTCATTGTTACTTATATTCTCTGGTTGTACTACCCTCCTGAAATTGTTTTGCATACCAATACATTCCACGTATTGATCATCTTTGGCGCTACATCGTTTCATGATGTAGGTTTTGGATCCCAAGTCCGCGGTCAAGCGCATCATTAGGATTATCATCTTCTACTATATTGGTGATCCTCCTTTCTACCTTGAGAAAATTTAGATATGACAATTTCTCTATGTTCCTTTCAGTGTCAGGATATGCCGGGGCCTTTTTCCGACAGTTATAGTTAGTCATTAGAGGCTTCATAGACTGATTTAGTTGTCAGACAGATCTTGTAATTTTTAGTCTTGTTTGTCATGACTATTGTATCTTCAGATGTTAAGTGATATTAATGAACATTGTTGAAAGACTTTATCCTTTAAGAAATCTTATTCTATTCTGTTTCCTCTCTATTCGTTATGTTAGTTGTATTTTCATGTGATATGCCAAAACGTTCACTCGTACTAGCAATAGTATCGGGTGTGTGTCACGTCTAGGGCCTCGGCTCGGGGTGTGACAATTTGTGGATAGGGATGGGCACATTTTGGTTTAAACTAAAAAAACTAAAAAACCAAACCAAAATTTAATTTTGATTCAGTTTTTCGTATTGGTTTCGATTTCAAATTTTAGAAATTCAGTTAAACGATTTGGTTTTCGTATTTTTCAAAGAAAAAAAATTCGGACAAACCAAAATTATATAAATAACATATTATAATTTATATATATATATATATATATAAATATATATATATATATATATTATATGTAAATACACTAAAAATATAATATAATTTGATATAACATATAAATATATAAATTATAATCATTTAGTAACCCTAAATCCTAATATAATGCTTTGCTTTAGACCCTAACATTAACGTGAAGGCTGCAGCGGTGCTCAGCCATCCTCAGTTCGTCAGTTCGTTTGAAATTTCAACATCGTCAATGACAGTCGGCAATCATTTTCTCAATTTGTCACTGCCGTCGGCAGTCGCTCACACCAACGGCGACGACTTAGCGAGGTCGACAGTTATGGTTATTTCATGTGTGTTGAATTAATTATATTTGGGAATGAAAAATAGGTTTGAAAAAAAGATTATTTTTCTAGAAAAATCACCAATTTTAAATGCTCACTACTTTAATCTTTAAAACTGAACTAAAAATCCGAAATAACCGAGCGAAATTTGTAAAAAACGAACCAAACTGAAATAATTTTTGTTTGATTATGGTTGTCATTTTCGTCTATCCGAAAACTGAAAAACCGAATCGATATTCAATAATCAAATTGAAAAAAACAAATGTCACCCACAAATGTGGGGATCCTGCCATTTGCCGTGAAGACTTGGGCAGTAGCAAATTACTAATTCCATGGAATATGTCATTATCTGCAACTAGCCAAAGTCAAGAAGTTGATAATTTCCACACTACTTGCTATTTTATTTTTTGTTTGTTATTTGGTGTTCGGAATCCGCATTAAAGTCCCGATTAATCCGGATATGTGTCATGCTAGGTCCAAAAAAAGAAGCTTATGGTTGATATCTGAGTTTGACTAGACAACATTGGACTCCTATTTACTTGTTTATTATACTTTATTAGCTACAGCTTCGCTAGGGGTGGATCCACTTTGCTCCAGGGGTTTATCCGAACCCCCTTTGATAGAAAATTGTATTATTTTTATATGATTAAAAATATTTTTATGCATATATAGAAGATGTTGAATCCCGTTTGACTAGTTCATATATTTACTTCTGAACCTCCTCAATGAAAATCCTAGCTCCGCCACTATGCTTCGCTAGTTTTGATATTCACAGATTTTCAATCAATTTAATATTATCAGCACCCTTCACTATTTCGAATAATATTCATGGTTCTGTACCTTTTTCTTAACAACTATTTTTGAGCTCTTTAGCTTCTACAAGGATAGCCATAACCGGCATAATTAGTTTCACAAATCACACTGTAATGACCTTTAACTTAATATCAAATTATAACTATAACCTTTAACTTTGTCAGTGCACAAGTAGGCCTTTAACTATACAAAAACTGAACAAAAAACACTCCAATCCTACCTTGCAAAATGCGTGTATACATTCAAAATCACGTGCGTCAGAGTTAGAATTGAAGTGCTTTTTGGTTCAGCTTTTGTATAGTTAAAGAGCCTACTTGTGCACCGACAAAGATAAAGGTCATAGTTATAATGTGTCTTTTGAATTAGGTGGCAGCATCTGAGTGGATTACTAATCCACGCAGGAGCGATTGAGTTTCACGCATGTAAGTTGAAAAATTGAAGTGTCTTTTTTGTTCAGTTTTTTGGATTGTTAAAGGGTTTACTTGTGCACTGACAAAGTTAAAGGGCATAGTTATAATTTGGTGTCAAGTTAAAAGTCCTATTTATGTTTTATGCCTTTTATTTTTTCAAAAAAAAAATTCATGTTTCTATTAATTATACTAAATGATTTCCAGGTCTCTATTTCTAAAGCGAAGGTGACGGACTTTTCTATAATTTTGTGGGAAAATTAACCAAATTTGAGTCGACGCTCATGTCAATTGGACATGTTATTTTTTTGGCATAATACATAAATATGATTCTAAACTTGACACCAAATTATAACATTAATCTTAAACTTTGATAGTGCACAAGTAGGCCCTTTAACTATACAAAACCTGAACAAAAACACACTCTGATTTTGCAACTACATGCGTGTACCTCACTTGCTCTGACGTGGATTACTAATCCACTCATATGGTCCCACCTAATTAAAAAAAATTATTAGTATGACCTTTAACTTTGTCGGTGCACAAATAGGCCCTTTAACTATACAAAAGCTGAAAATAAAACCCTTTAATTCCAACTCGGACGCGCGTTGTTTTGCGTGTACAACACGCATATTGCCACATGGGATTGGGGTGTTTATTTATTCAGGTTTTGAATAGTTAAAGGTCCTATTTATGCATTGTCAAAGTTTAAAGTCACTATTATAATTTGGTGTCAAGTTTAGGGTCATATTTATGTATTATGCCTCTTTTTTTCTTAACCAAACCACATTAGTGGGCCATAACGAGGGAGTGATTGTTGGGTTTACGAACAAAAGTCTCCTAAATATTAGAAAGTTACAAGATCTACATGTTAATCAGTGAGGCTTTTGTCAAAGCTGTAGGGATGTTATAATAAGGGAAATGGCTCAAATATGCCATCGAGCTATCAGAAATGACTCATTTATGCCATCCGTTAAAAGTTTGGCTTTTTTATGTCATCGCCGTTAAAAAATAGGTTCATCCATGCCATTACTTGTTAACGACGGTTTTTCAAAAACAACTTTACACATGTCGTCTTACTAGAGGTTCACATCATTAATTAAAACAAAGAGAAAAAGCTCTAATATGCCATGGAACTATTAGAAATGTCTCATTTATGTCATTCGTTAAAAGTTTGGCTCGTTTATGTCATCGCCATTATAAAACAGGTTCATACATGTCAGTACTTGTGATACGGGTGTACCAAGCTGTCCAACAAGTTCTACAAGTTGTCCAACAAGTTCACGATCATTCACACGTAGCCAAGCTCGGGAGTGATAAAAAATCCAAGCTATGTTCATGCAAATGGCCGTGTGTGAGTTGGTACTTGAGCCTTCCAATGGATTAAATGTTTTTAAGTGTGAAGAGGAGCCTTGAAGTTTAATAAACTTACACTCCAAGGCCACCCCTTGGCAAGGGTAGGATGGTCATTTGTTATCTCCCTTTGTGGACTAATATAAATAGATAGTGTCAGGGTTATTTTGGAGTTAGTTCATTCATATTTTGGAAGACAACAAACACTTTGTAATATTTTGGAACTTCTCTCTTCCATTGGAGAAGCCCCAATTTCAAAAACTCATTAGTAGAGTGATACTAGTGTTGTCTCTTGGCTAGAAACTAGGGTCTTGGGTTCTTTGAGTTCCTCTTGGTCCAAGTAAGAGCTTGGTATTAATATTATTAATATTAGGGTCCTTTATCTTGTTAGGGTTCTTAGATCACTAAATATTGTGTGTCAAGTTACTATCCCTCTTGTAATCTTGTTAATCTTGTGTTGTTGGAATCTTGAAGTCTAGTGAAGCCGTGTGAGGCTCTTTCGATTCACTAGCATGATTATTGACTTGCTTTTTCTTGTTGTTAATATCATCTTCTTGTTCTAAAAACGTGACTCTTGAAGACTAGTGAAGCCTTGTGTGGCCTATTTCGATTCACTAGCACTTGTTGTTCATCTTGTTGTTCTTATTGTATTGTTTGTTTCTTGTGTTGTAAACTTAGTCTCATATCATTTGGTATCAAAGATTATGGTTGATTTTGTTCCAACAAAATCAATCTTGGGTTTGGTAGTTAAAAAATACCAAAACAAAAAAAGAAAAAAAAAAGGTTGCTGAAATCTGAAAATTCTAGAAAAAAAAAAGAGAAATCTGTCCATCTTGTTCTTGGACGAGAAAATTGTGTTGTGTTGTTTTCTTGGAAAAGATTGGTGTTTGTGTGTTTATATCTAGATGTTCTTTTGTTTGTCTAGTTTGTTTCTTGTGTTATTTCTTTCTCATCAACACAAAAGGTGTCTATTGCTATTGTGGACTTGAAGTGGTAGTATGATGAACTTGAAGAAGGCTGAGTTTGTGTATTGTTGCTTGACTTTAAAGTGAACTATTGTTGGTGAATTGCAGTTGTGTTCTTGAAGTATTGTTGTGGTGTTCATCTTGATCTTCTCATCATCTCATATCTTGACCACTATAAAGACTAAAATAGATCCAAAAGGGTTGTAAGACAAAGTTGTAAAGTTGTTTGTGAAAAGACTTACCAACATCACTTCCTTGACTTAACAACCACTTTTCCTTAAAACAAGGAGCCCTGTCTTGTGGAACTAGTAAAGTCAAGCCTCATCTTTTTGAGTTGGAAAAAGTTGAAAAGTTACAAGACTTTACTTTCCCTCCAAAAGCAAAGTCATCCATTACAAAATTGTGAAGATTAAGGCTTCAAGTTGTTGAACAAAATGTATGGACCCGTGACCAATTTCATGCTGCCACATCACCTTAATCACTATTCACGTTATTAATTAAGCTCAATTTGGATATTCTAGTTTCTAATTATTGATTCTTAGTTTCTTCTAATTGACTCGAGAACTAATTAGCAAGCTAGTACATTCCTACTAGGTTGTCAATTAGTCCTTTGAAGCCTTGTATTCGTGTCATCGTTTGTTTGTGTGCTTTTTTTGAATGAATACGTTGTAACTCCTTGACTCTAGTCCGACAAGAATTCTTTGAGTTTCAAACAAGAATATACTCCGGATAAGAGCATACTCAAACCTTAAGGATTCATGGGTTACTAGCCAATCTACAACACTTGTAGAGCTCGAGTGTGAGTGATCCGAGAGTGTGTGAGTGAGGAGAGGTTTTAAACTAACTTGTTTGTTTCTTGTGTAGGTTATACCTTGAAAATGGAATGAACCACATCTCAAACCATGGATTCTAATGAAATGGAGAATATGAGGGTCACTCTTGAGGCTATGACCCGAGATCTTGAAAGGTTGAGTACGGAAGTGGGAGCCATAAGGGGAGAAGTGACGACTATTAGTGGGAGGTTAGAACAAGTGGAGAGTCAAAGGAACTCTCGTCCTTCTAATCCTCGACATGTTTCGTCAAGTGGACATGATAGAAATTCCTCCACCACTGTTACTCCCGAAACATGGCCACAATTGCCAAATCCTTCACTAGCTCTACTAAATGCCGCAAGCTAAACCACTCATAACCCTCTAAACCGAGACTCCAATAGACCAATCCATTCCCAAACTCTTCAAGTTCCACAAGAGGGACTCGTACGTCAAATGCCTCCACAAAATCCGAACCCTCCCTTCCAAGCTCCACTAAACCAAAGACCACCACCTCCACAAAATCCAATCCCTCCAAATCAAGTTCCAAATGTCCAAAACCGTCCCATCCACTTTGAGTAATATGGTAGAGAGTATTATGAAGGGTATGGAACCATTGACGATACTTATATTAGGGAATAAGAGATGAGAGGGGGACGTGCGGATCAAAGAAGATACCGAGGGTATGGAGAAAGGGGAAACCGACACCAAAAGAGAGACGTAGGCATCAATACCATCAAATTGAGCCTACCTATCTTTAAGGGTGAAAGTGACCCCGAGGTGTATCTTGTTTGGGAGTCGGCGTGTGATAAAGTGTTTCAAGTGAATGATATATCGGAGGAGAAGAAGAGTTGTTATGCCATAGCTCACTTTGAAGGCTATGCTAACACATGGTGGGAATATGTCAAACGGTTTGGTAATGAGTTGATTGATGGACAACCACCACCATGGTTTCGATTGAGGTATCTAATGATGCAATGGTATTTTCCCGAAAGTTATCTTCATGAGTTGCTTGCTAGGTTGTACAATTTGCGACAAGGGAATCAAAGTGTGATGGCACATTATGATGAGTTTCAACAACTCATGTTGAAGCTTGATCATCGTGGAGAACAAATTGTCCATGAAATCATTCGGTTCAAGTGTGGGTTGAACAAAGAGATCTCCACTCATTTGATGCTTCCCAAGTTTGATACCGTTGAAGGAATTTTCCAAGTGGCTCTTGAGATTGAAAGGGAGCTTAAAGAGAGGTCATCGTTTAGGGAAAAGGGAACATCAACCTCGGGTTTGCCGAGGAGCAAAGATATGGTTCAACCATCTTCGGGTTGGCCCAAAAACAAGGACCAACTCGCCACTATAAGGCTTCCCGAGCCTAAAACAGTCCACAAATTTCCTCCCCAACAAGAAGCTCACAAGTATCCTAATCCTAAAAGGTTCCAATGTTTCAAGTGCCAAGGTTGGGGACATAAAGCCAATGAATGTCCAAACCGACGAAATGTGATCCTAAGGAAAAGGATATTGTATTACCTTGGTGAGGAAGTGGGTCTTGAAAAAGAAGAGAATGAGGTCGAGCCTCAAGATGGAGAGGAACCCGAAAGTGATCCACATAATGATGATGATGATGATTGTGAGGATGCTTATCGACAAGAAGGGGAGTGCATGGTTCCAAACTTTGTAGTGAGGCGTGCCATGATTAGTAAGGCGATAGATGATCCTATCCAATGGGAGAATCTATTCCATACTAAATCCCTTGTGAAGGGAAGTGTGTGCACTTTGGTGATAGATAGTGGTAGTTGTGCAAATGTTGTTAGTATTTATATAGTGAACTTCTTGAAATTTCACTCTACACTTCATACTAGCCCTTACAAGTTGCAATGGTTGAATGAATGTGGTTAATTGAAAGTCATAAGTCAATGTGTGATACGGTTTAAGGTGGGAAACTACCACGACGAAGTGCTTTGTGACGTAATACCAATGCAAGCGTGTCACTTGTTGTTAGGTAGACCTTGGAAATATGATAGATAAACCAAACATGATGGGATATCTAATCGATATACACTTGAGAAGGACGGACGAAAGGTCACACTTCATCCGTTTTTGCCTTCATAAGTGAACGAGTTGCATCAAAGGATGAGAGAATTGAAAGAAAAGGGGAAGAAATCCAAAAATGAAGAAAAAGAGGGGGAACCCGTAGGTGGGGGAGTGGGGATATCCGGGGCTTCCTCAACATCAAAGGAAAATAAAACATGGTGATGATGGTAAGAAAGAAGGAGCTCTTCGTGGATCATGATGAGGAGACACCCATGCTTCTTTTGGCACATTGTTTTAACACTAACCCCACTAATTATTCTATTTCTCCTTTGATTTCTTGTGTGTTGCAGGATTATGAAGATGTTTTTCCCAAAGAACTTCCACAAGGGATGTCCCCGCATCGGGGAATTGAGAACCAAATAGATTTTGTGCCGGGATCATAATTGCCCAACAAACGGCTTATAGGAGCAACCCGACGGATACCAAGGAATTACAACGCCAAGTTGAGGAACTCCTTAACAAAGGGTATATAAAGGAGAGTATTATCCCTTGCACGGTCCCAGTGCTACTAGTTCCCAAGAAAGACGGAACTTGGCGTATGTGCATTGATTGCCGAGCCATCAACAAGATAACGATAAAATATCGTCACCCTATTCCTAGGCTAGATGATATGCTTGATGAATTGAGTTGTTCATGTATGTTTTCTAAAATTGATTTGAGGAGTGGCTATCACCAAATCCGTATGCAACCGGGTGATGAATGGAAAACCGCCTTCAAGACCAAATTCGGTCTCTATGAATGGATGGTTATGCCATTCGGCCTAACAAATTCTCCAAGTACTTTCATGAGGTTAATGAATCATGTTATGAAACCTTTTATCGGAAAGTTTGTTGTTGTCTACTTTGATGATGTGTTGGTGTATAGTAGGTCCTTAGATGATCATGTAAAACATTTACAATGTGTGTTTGATGTCCTCCGAAAGGAGAAGTTATATGCTAATTTAGAAAAGTGTTCTTTTGGTGTCCAAGAAGTTATATTTCTCGGTTTTGTGGTGAGATCAATAGGGGTCGAAGTGGATGAATCTAAGATTGACGCTATCAAAAATTGGCCAACTCCTAAAACCATAGGTGAAGTGAGAAGCTTCCACGGGTTGGCTATTTTCTATAGACGTTTTGTCAAAGGATTTAGCACCATTGCCTCCCCCTTGACCGAAGTGATTAAAAAGGATCGGCCTTTCAAGTGGGGAGATGAACAAGATAAGGCCTTCAAGGACTTGAAAGCTATGCTCATCTCATCCCCTTTGTTACAATTGTCAAATTTTTACAAGACTTTTGAGTTGAATGTGATGCTAGCAAAGTTGGTATAGGCGCGGTTTTAATGCAAGAATTGGAGCCTATTTCCTACTTTAGCGAAAAGTTCAAAGGAGAAACTCTAAACTACTCTGCGTACGATTTAGAGTTGTATGCCTTGATTAGAGCCTTGTCCACTTGGAAACATTGTTTATAGCCTAAAGAATTCATGATCCGAATGGACCATAAGTACTTGAAGCATCTTTGGGCACAAGATAAGCTTAACAAACGGCATGCCAAGTGGATTGAGTTTTTTGAAACTTTCCCTTATGTTATTCATTACAAAAAGGGTAAGGACAATGTGGTTGCCGATGCTTTATCTCGAAAACACATTCTTGTGTCTACTTTGTCTTCAAAATTGATGAGTTTTGAGATCTTAAAGGAATTGTATCCCGAGGACCCTCACTTTGATCCTATCTATAGGGAATGCGAAGAATGGGGTAGGGACAAGTGGGATTCGGCTAGGGGTTCAAATCCCTATGCCAAGTTTGACGGTTAGTTGTTTAAGGATAGGAAATTGCGTATACCTTCTAGCTCTTGGAAAGAGATGTTTGTGATAGAAGCACACAATGGTGGTCTAATGGGTCACTTTGGAGTCGAAAAGACCCTTGGAATATTGGAGGAGCAATTCTATTGGCCAAAAATGCACAAGGATGTGTCTAGGATTTGCGGCCAATGTGTAGATTCCAAAGGAGCCAAATCTCAGCTCCAACCTCATGGTTTGTACACCCCGCTACCCACCCCTTTACATCCTTGACTTGATATATCTATGGATTTTGTGTTAGGGTTGCCAAGGACTAGAAGAGGTCGGGATAGTATCTTTGTTGTGGTTGATCGATTTTCTAAGATGGGACACTTTATTCCATGCTCTAAATGTGATGATGCACCTAGTGTGACCTCTTTGTTTGTTGATAATGTTGTCAAGTTGCATGGTATTCCGAGGACCATTGTGAGTGATAGGGACTCTAAGTTCCTAAGTCACTTTTGGAAGTCCATGTGGGGTAGGCTTGGTTCCAAGTTGTTGTTCTCCACTTCTTGCCACCCACAAAACGATGGCCAAACGGAAGTAGTAAATAGGAATTTGGGTGCTATTCTACGTTCCATGATTAAGGAAAAATTGACTTCTTGGGAGGAACACCTACCATTAATTGAGTTTGTCTATAATCGTGTCATACACTTAAGTATGGGAATGACTCCCTTTGAGTGTGTATACGGCCTCAACCCCTTACCCCTTTGGATTTAAATCCTTTACCAAGTGATCTTTTGATTATCCTACATGGAAGAAAGCGGGGAGATTTTATGAAAAAGTTGCATGAGAAGGTGCAGCTTTGACTTGAGAATAAAAATCAAGAGATTGCAAAGCAGGAAAACAAAGGAAGAAAGAAACTCATTTTTGAACCGGGAGATTGGGTGTGGGTGCACCTTAGGAAGGATCGGTTTTCATCTCAAAGGAAGACCAAATTGATGCCAAGGGGTGATGGTCCATTCCAAGTACTTGAAAGAATCAATGATAATGCCTACAAGATTGACCTTCCCCCGGAATACCAAGTGCACAACACTTTCACTATGTGTGATCTTTCTCTAGTGGATGTGGTTAAGGATGACCAAATGTCGAATTTGAGCTCAAATTCCTCTCAAGATGGAGAGGATGATACGGGTGTACCAAGCTGTCCAACAAGTTCTACAAGCTATCCAACAAGTTCACGACCATTCACACGTAGCCAAGCTTGGGAGTTACAAAAACTCCAAGCTATGTTTATCCAAATGGCCGTGTGTGAGTTGGTACTTGAGCCTTTCAATGGATTAAATGTTTTTAAGTGTGAAGAGGTTCCTTGAAGTGTAATAAACTTACACTCCAAGTCCACCCCTTGGCAAGGGTAGGATGGTCATTTGTTATCTCCCTTTGTGGACTAATGTAAATAGATAGTGTTAGGGTTATTTTGGAGTTAGTTCATTCATATTTTGGAAGACAACAAACACTTTGTAATATTTTGGAACTTCTCTCTTCCATTGGAGAAGCCCCAATTTCAAAAACTCACTAGTAGAGTGATACTAGTGTTGTCTCTTGGCTAGAAACTAGGGTCTTGGGTTCTTTGAGTTCCTCTTGGTCCAAGTAAGAGCTTGGTATTAATATTCATTAATCTTAGGGTCCTTTCTCTTGTTAGGGTTCTTAGATCATTGAATATTGTGTGTCAAGTTACTATCCCTCTTGTAATCTTGTTAATCTTGTGTTGTTGGAATCTTGAAGTCTAGTGAAGCCATGTGAGGCTCTTTCGATTCACTAGCATTATTATTGACTTGCTTGTTCTTGTTGTTAATATCATCTTCTTATTCTAAAAACGTGACTCTTGAAGACTAGTGAAACCGTGTGTGGCCTATTTCGATTCACTAGCACTTGTTGTTCATCTTGTTGTTCTTGTTGTATTGTTTGTTTCTTGTGTTGTGAACTTGGTCTCATATCAACTTGTTAATAGCATTTTTTTCAAGAACTTCTTTGACATGTGTCATCTTACTAGAGGTCCAGGTCATTAATTAAAATAAATCAATAAGAATTGATTTATTTTCTCTTACATTTAGTTAATAATAGTCAGTGCCTTGAATCTTTGAGGAAGATTTTCCATCATAGCATTGAATGAAAAATCTACCAAAATGTACGCAGCAGAGAATGATTAATTAGTCATTTTAAGGTTTATAAGGCTTGACAAAAGAATATCTTAGGCCTCACTTGTGAATATCTCAAAATATATTTAGTTGTTTAGTTAACTTAGTTGGGACAATTGCATAATTTTAATTAGTGACGTGGATCTCTAGTAAGATGACACGTGTCAAAGCTGATACGATACAAATTTGGTACGTATAAAAAACAAGCCAAAAATAGTCCACAAATAAAGGGAAACCAGAGAGCTCAACAAACACCAAATCTCAGTTCCAACAACATCAAGAAACAAGGTGTAAATGAAACCCAAAAGCACTAACAACAACAAGAGATAAACAACAATAACAAGAGGAACAACACAACAATAACAACAATCCAACGGTTACAATATTACAAGAACAACAAGAACCAAACGGTTCACTAGACTACACAACTAGTACATGATATGTAAAGATAGGAAGTGAGACATACACTATTACAAGGTTAATAACCCAAAGATGTACTAAATCTAAGGACCCCTAAGACTTACGATAGAAACACCACACTCTTACGTGACACAAGAGGGATTCCACTGCTCAAGCACCAACGTTTCCAAGCAGTACACAATCATAAGTGAATCCACACTTGTTCATGTCCTAGTTTTGGCCTAGAGACCCTGTCTCTCAAGAGATGTGTTCTTTCAACAATATCCAACAAAAACTAATGAACTAAAACCCTATATTGTTCTATTTATAGTAAGTACTTTACAAATAAAAAAATAAAATGACAAAAAAGCTCTTTAATGACCAAGTAGGCAAATAGGCACCCATGGAGTGTTTTTAGGGGCGATTTGGAGCCCTTTTTAACACTTCAACTCATACACCTCCGAGGTTACATCCAAAATACTCAAAAAAGTTCATCTTCATGATCGTGCTTGTATCAAAAGCTGTTTTTGAAAAACCACCATTAACAAGTAATGGAATGGATGAACCCGTTTTGTAACGACAATGGCATAAACTAGATAAACTTTTAACAGATGGAATAAATGAGCCATTACTGATAGTTCGATGGCATATTTGAGCCTTTTTTCGATATTTTACTTAATGATGTGGACCTCTATTAAAAACACACATGGCAAAGTTATTTTTAGAAAACCACTGTTAACAAGGAAAGACATAGATGAACTTGTTGGGGAATCTTAGTAGCTTAGTTGGTTAGGGTTCGATTCCCCACATTGTAATCTCCTCCCCCATTCCCCTTCCCCTACCCCCAATTTAAAAAAAAAAAAAAGACATAGATGAACCTGTTTTGTAACGGCGATGGCATAAACAAGCCAAACTTTTAACGAATGATATAAATGAGCCATTTCTAATAGTTCCATGTCATATCTGAGCCTTTTCCCTATAATCAATGTCAGATTCTTGACCAAAATAGACAATATCACATCATGTTATAAGTCGTACAACACATGCCATTAATTCGACAGCGCTACATAACAGCTAACTTTCTTGAGTAATTATTTCCACAACTTTTCTTCTGTTTTTTGGAAATAATTAATAAACCAAACTGAGTCAGCTAACATTTTATTTACGTTAATACTGATCACTTATCCTTTTCTGTTTGTTTATTTTTATCTTTTTTTTGGAAATCTTGGTACTATATATAATGCAGTAACTTTGGCAATCAATCAAACAAATCATTTTCCAAATCCCTTCGATGCAGTGCATAGTAACATCATATATGGAGAAACACATTTTGTTATTGATTCTTCTCTTTCTAATTCAATATTACTCTCTTTCTATATCAGCTGCTTCCTCAAATGAAACAGATCAACAAGCTCTACTAGCTTACAAAGGTCTTGTTACTAGTCCTAGTCATTTTTTGGTAAATAATTGGACTAAGAATACTTCCTTTTGCTCTTGGTTTGGTGTCACTTACAGTCCAAAAAGGCAAGGGTTTGTAGCCTTGTCGCTTCCCGATATGCAACTTCAAGGCACAATTTCCTCCTCTTTGGCCAATTTGTCCTTTCTCAGCATGCTCAATCTACAGAACAACAGCCTCCATGGTGGCATCCCTTTCGGACTTGGCCACTTGCCTCGCTTGCGAGTGGTTGATGTTAGAAACAATCAGCTTCAAGGAAGTATTCCAACAAGTCTATTTCAACACCGGAGGGTTCAAGTAATTTCCTTAGCTTTCAATAAACTCGGTGGTGACATGTGGAAAGGGCCATGGATTGTACCAGAACTCAGAATCAGTGGCAACCTTCCAAAAGAGATCGGTAATCTGAGCCAGCTTGAATTTTTGTCCTTAAATGATAATCAATTAATAGGTTCAATTCCTGCAGTACAGTTCAATATTTTGTCGCTTCTTGTCGCATCTCTGAGATTCAATAGCCTTTCTGGTTCTCTCTTGCTTAATGAAGAGAATATTGTGTCAAATCTAGAGTTTTTAAGTGTATCTAACAACCAAATTTCTGGTTGCATTCCTTCTAACATATGCCAACTCACAGAGCTCCAAGTTTTGTCCATATCTCTCAACAGCATAACTGGAGAGATACCCAGAAATATTGGTTGTTTATCAAAACTCGAGGTGTTTTCTATTGGCGAAAATCCAATATCAGGGACTATTCCCGCTTCATTGGCCAATATTTCCCCTCTGCAATATGTTGACTGTACAGTAAATCTCTTGGAGGGCTCAATTCCTCCAGAATTGGGGAAGCTATCAAATTTGAGGCGATTAAGCTTTGGCCATAATTCTAATCTTATTGGTCAAATTCCAGAGGCTATTTTCAATATATCTTCTTTGGAAACGATAGCTCTCTATTTCAACAACATTTCAGGGACAATTCCAGCCGCTACAGGTCTTCATCTTCCAAACCTTAAACTGCTTCTCTTGGGAAAAAATCAGCTGGAAGGGGAAATTCCATTGTTCATAACAAATGCTTCAAAGCTTGAGATATTGGACCTATCAAATAACTTTTTTAAAGGAACTATTCCTAATAATTTGGGAAATCTTCGTGAGCTACGATATCTGTTCCTACATCATAATCAACTTACCAATGAACCAAGAGACCATGAGTTGTGATTCTTCAATTCTTTGGTGGACTGCAGGATGTTGCGATATCTAGAAGTGGGTCCCAATCCGTTGAATGGTGTTCTGCCCAATTCTATTGGGAATCTTTCATCTACTATCGAAGACTTATATATATCAGATGCACAGATCAATGGCCTCATCCCCCCAGTTATAGGCAACATGAGCGGTCTAACAGAATTAACCCTTGGAGGAAATAACTTGAAGGGAAATATTCCTCCTGAGATTGGTAAGCTTAAACAACTCCAAGGTTTGTTTCTACCGAACAATAAATTGAACGGACATATTCCAGAGGAAGTATGCCATTTATCTAATTTGGTTCAATTAAGTCTAGGTGATAATGAGCTATTGGGGGTAATTCCAGCATGTATAGGAAATCTTAGCATGTTACAACAACTTTATTTAGGCTATAATAGATTTTCATCAAAATTTCCTTTTGAGTCTTTGGAAAATGAGAGTCTTCTCATTCTAAACACGGCACAAAATTCTATAGAAGGAGAAGTTACACAGGATATTGGAGGACTGAAGGCCATTGTAGAACTTTATCTTTCTGGTAACCACTTTTCGGGCATGATACCAAGCAGATTGGGGGAAATCCAAAACCTGCAGTATCTTGACCTATCAAACAATTCATTTTATGGACAAATTCCATTATCCTTTGCCAACTTGATAAGCTTGCAATTCTTGGATTTGTCTTTAAATGCTAAGTCAGGTACTATTCCTAAGTCCATGGAAAGACTCTCATACCTTAAAAGCATTAATGTTTCATTTAATGATTTAGAAGGTGAAATACCCAGTGGTGGTGGGTTTGTGAATTCCACTCTCCAATCATTTCTTGGGAACAAAGGACTATGTGGAATGCACATATTGGAGGTTCCTGCTTGCGCTAATCCCGGACTACAATCAAAGTCTAAGGAGCTAGTGCTAAAGGTTCTTATTCGAGTGGTTATGTCATCATTTCTGATATTCTTGTTGGTTTCAATTTGGATAGTGAAACGGAAGAAGAAAGGAAAGTTCAAAGATGTGGAAAAGGTACCAGATATCAAGACTTATCAATTAGTTTCCTATCACGAGATTCAGCGAGCAACAAATTATTTTGATGAATCAAATTTAATTGGTGTCGGAAGTTCTGGTTCTGTGTACAAAGGCACATTATCTAGTGGAATTGTGGTAGCCATAAAGATTCTGGATTTGGAATATGTGGAGGTATGCAAGAGGTTCGATACTGAATGTGAAGTGATGAGAAATGTTAGGCACAGGAATCTTGTGCCTGTGATCACAACTTGTTTTAGTGACTATATAAGAGCCTTTGTTCTGCAATATATGTCTAATGGGAGCCTTGAAAATTGGTTGTACAGAGAAGATTGCCAGTTCAACCTTCTTCAAAGAGTAACTGTAATGCTTGTGCGGCTATGGGAATTGAATATCTACATCATGGTCATATCACTTCAATAATTCATTGTGACCTAAAGCCAGCCAACATTCTTTTGGATGATGATATGGTAGCTCATGTTGGTTATTTTGGCATCTCTAAAATCTTAGCTGTAAGCAAGTCCATGGCATATACTGAGACATTGGGCACTCTTGGTTATATCGCACCAGGTAAATAATATCCACTCTCTTAGGTTTTCTCTTAGCATAATTAGACGTCTCCAAATTTTAGAAGTAAAAAAAAGCAAGTCTCTATTTGTACATAATTAGTGTTATATTTCAATTTACTTTTTTTCCTTTCATTCTCTTCAAAGAATATGGCTCGGAGGGAATAGTGTCAACTAATGGGGATGTTTATAGTTACGGCATCGTGTTGATGGAGGTTTTGACGAAAAGAAGGCCAACAGATGAAGAGATATGCAATGAAAATCTTGACTTGAGTAAATGGATAACACAATCATTTTCAGGGTCTATGATGGACGTTATAGATGACAATCTTTTTCGTAAGGAAGCGCAAATCACTTCAAAAAGTGAAATCTGCATAGCCTCAATGGTAGAATTGGCTTTAGATTGCACAATGGAAATGCCAGAATCAAGAATAGCCATGAAAGATGTAGTCAAGAGGCTTAACAAAATCAAGAACACATTTCTGGAAATATAGAAGCTAGTATCAGTTCCTGCGGTGTTGTTTCTCAGCAGCAAGTAAATATGTTGTTTTTTAAGTAAAGTTTTTGTATGGTACTACTTGGAGTCATGCACTGTTTGTAATTCAAAGTGTTGTAGTCCAGCATTTTGTATTTCACTTTTTGTACATAGTTTCTCTATTAATCAGATCAGTTGCTCCTCTTTTTGTTTTCACTATTCTTTATAGTAGGTTCTGGAGATAAACAAATGTACTCCTAAAAAAACTTGCTATTAATTGTCTATAAGCATGTATTGTACCTGTGAGCAAAACTTCTACTAGGTGAAAAGAACCTAAGTTATTGAACAATTGATTAAGATAAATGTTTGACAACCAAATACAAAGGGAGAATAAATACAAGAGAATGAAAGAGAACTCTTGAAATTGATGTGTTACGAATGTGAAAGAAGGTACCCATTTATAGAGATGTAAATGGGCTTGTTGATGTCATCCATGATGTTAATGGAAGATGTAAATTTCAACATTTACATGTGAATGAGAGAAATTTACAATAAAATCTTTGGTAGAAACCTTGTTTGACAAGACCAACAAATAATCTTCCAAAAGCCTTTGGTTGGCTTTTACCAAGTGTAAACCAAAGAAGAAACAAAGTCCATATTACAAATCTCCACCTTGACTTGAGTTTGATTAATATAGTAAATTTTCTTCCCTCTGCAAAAGCCCGTGTGGAAAAATCATTCTTCAAAAACGGCAGTAAGTTCAAGCTTTGTTTGAACTTACTGACTGGAAAAGACTTTGCGAACATATAAGCAGGATTGTCTCTAGTGTTGATTGAGACCTTTCCTTCAACAATAGATTCCTGAATAAAATGATACTTGAGTCTTGATGTCAATATGTTTCGTCCTCTCATGATACATTTGATCTTTAGTCATGTGGATGGCACGTTGACTATCACAGAAAATAATAATATCACCTTGGTGTGGACTGAGTTCAGCAAACAGACCCTTCAACCATAAGGCTTCTTTGATCGCCTCAGTCACTGCCACATATTCTGCTTCAGTAGTAAATAAAGCTTTTATGTGTTGTAATGTAGCTTTCTAATTGATAGCACAACCACTAGTGCAAAATACATAGCCAGTCAATGATCTTCATTTGTCAAGATCACCTGCATAATCTGAGTCTACAAAACCAACCGAAGTGTTATTATTTCTTCCAAACTCCAAATATGTGTTTGAAGTACCTCGCAAGTATCCGAGAATCCATTTTACCGCCTGCCAATGTGCTTTTCCAGGATAAACCATATATCGACTTACCAAACTTACTTCTTGTGAAATGTCTGAACGTGTATACACTATTGTATACATAATACTACCACCTGCACTAGAATATGGTACATGTACCATATACTTTTCTTCCTCCTCTGACTGCGGTGATTGAGATATTGATAACTTAAAGTGATACGCAAGAGGAGTACTTACAGGTTTAGCTTCTTTCATGCCAAACCTCTCCAAGTACTTCTTTTGGGTCAAGAATAGCTTGTTGGCTTCTCGATCTCTTCTGATCTCCATGCCAAGGATTTTCTTAGCTTCTCCTAAATCTTTTATTTTCAAATTCACTTTTCAGCTGAGTTTTCAAGTTGTGAATTTCTGTCAAATCCTTAGCAGTAATGATCATGTCATCAACATATAATAGTAAGTAAATGAATGAACCATCATTTAAATTTCGAAAGTAAACACAACTATCATACATGCTCCTTGAATAATCATGATCCAACATAAAGGAATCAAACATCTTGTACCATTGTCTTGGAGGTTGTTTTAATCCATACAAGGATTTCTTCAACAAGAAAGCATGATCTTCCTTTCCTTCAATTTCAAATCCTTCAGGTTGATCATTTGTAGTTGTTCCTCAAGTTCGCCATGTAAGAAAGTTGTCTTAACATCAAACTGTTCTAATTCCAAATCATACATGGAAACTAAGGCAAGCAAGACATGAATAGAGCTATGTTTAACATCAGGTGAGAAAATATCTATAAAATCAACTCCTTGTACCTGACTATAGACCTTCACAACTAATCATGCCTTATACCTTGCATCTTCAAACCCTGGAATTCCATCCTTTTTCTTGAAAACCCGTTTGCAACCATTGATTCTTCTCTATGACAGCGACTTCACAAAAAAATAAGTACTATTCTTGTGGAGAGATTCAATTTCTTTATTGTCCCAACTCGAACCAAGGCCCTGGATGCGAAGGGAATCCTGAACCACGAAGGCCCGAGAAACCCCTTAGCATACTATCATAAGAATAATCCATACATAATCAAAGTGAGGAAGCTATAATAAAATTCAAGAAAACTTATAATACAAACTGTGTCAACAAAATATGATAATAGAATACCCAAATTTCATCTACGAAACCTCTACTGAACACTAACTTTCTAGGGCCGAGACAAAGCCCCCAGCTAGACCATATACTGAAAAACTCAATATATAAGTAAATTCTTTATGAAAGATGGATAGATAACCAACCCTGTCATATTCCAAATGTTCTACTAATGTGATGGACCATGGGACTATACCGTAGAACCTGAAATATAGGGGATCGATACTCAAAAGTACTGGTATGTAGAACAATCCAAAAGTAACATAAATTTTTATACAACATAAGTGAGAGCATTTCATAAAGCAGTTTAGCATAAGGTAAATCAAAACACATGGACATAATTTGATAATCATCAAAACATTTTCTTGTAATAATGAATCGACTCTTTGATTTACTTCTGAGTTAGATGGTACACCATAAATTTCTACAATCCCATCGGCTACATGAAATACACCCTTAACTCGGCGGTCAAGCCCCCAACCAAAATTTGCCACAAGAGTTGGGGTCTGTAATAAAACAAGGTATGCCTCCTTACTGACACACCATATTATGAAAAGTATTCCTCCTTACTGACATACATATCATGAAACCCGCATCGACAAAATACGGTTTCAGGCTATGAGTTATCTGAATTTGTTTATTCTTTGGGTAACCATCCAACTCTCTTTAAGCCCATTTTTAGTTCTTTAAAACCATGCTTCATGCTTATAACATTATTTAATTTCATGCTAAGGGCATTTCGTAATAGGTATCGTCATACCTAGACTTGCAAGCCATATCATATCATATCATATCATATTATATCATATCATATCATAGCATATCATATCATATCATATCATGTCATATCATATCATATCATATCATATCATGTCATGTCATATCATATCATATGCCCTTTTATTCGAAAATTGCATTATTAACCACCAAAAGATTTAAATTCATACGAGGGTTGTTATTTCAAAAGCATATGAAAACTTATGCAACATACTCCCATTTCGAGTCTTTAACACGTGGTTATCAATTCTTTTATTCAACACATGCATTTCATTCAGTTAAGACACAAGAGCCTTCAGCATAAGAAATACCCCTTTGAAAACATGCAAAACTACAATGCATAATAGTTAAAGAGACATTTAAAATTCAAGAATTATCATCATTCATAAAGCTGCCCCAGCATTAGTTAATACATAAATCTCATGATCAAAAAGGGGTTTATAATTCATGCTCTCAAACCCAACTCACAATTCATAACATACTAAGACCATAAATTTCGTCATGGGGAAGGAAATTTCACAAGTCATATTCATAAATCACTTTTCAAACTCAAATTATGTATGCACAAGATTATAAATCAAACTTCTGAAAAACCCCCATGATAATTACGTACTTTCATCAAATCGGATTTATGATGCATGCTCTTTAAATGATTTTCAAAATCCATTACATATACATACATATATATATATATATATAAAACTTGTTAAAACTGTAAAGTTTATGCCCATGAGATTTAGGATAGTCCCACATACCTTTTGACGGAGAAAAATCAAAGAGAAAGTAGAGAAATTAGAACCCCGAAACTTGAATTCCCTAACCCTAGGTAGTTCTCCCCTTTTGTCTTAGGGAAGATGATTTGTGAATTTTTAAAGAGAAAATAATGTGTTTAAGGTTTAAAATTCGTCCAAAGAGGGTTAGGAATGGTAATGGGATGATAAAAGACGTTTATGACCTTAAAATAAATCAAACGAAATATTTTTTGACCGGAGAGGCTATTTTTCGCATGGCCATTTCATAGTTGAGACAGTGTGCTTAGGTGATTGCTTTGCGGCACATGAACATCGAACACCCTGGACAGTGCCTCATTCAAACACTCATAACTTTTGACCCTGGACTCGGATTGACGAATGGTCGGTGGCGTTGGAAATAAGACTCGAAGGATTTAAATTTTATACATAGTAGACCACATAACTCTTTATATAAAAGGAGAAATGATCGCTGAAAGTTGATCCATGCAATCGTCAACTAAAAGTCAATCGATAGAAAAGTGCTCAACTTAACTTTTGAGCTAGGAGATTTTACTTACGTATATCCACATCCAAGGTTGTTCTCACACTAAGTAAATGTTATTAACTCTTATATCTAAATAAAAATAATTGGGTTTGGGTCTATAAACGTAAGAAACACAGTTCAACGTTAGCCCGAAAGTGCGGGGTGTTACATTATCTCCCCCTTGGGATCATTTGTCCCAGAATGATGGATAGGAACTTGTTGAATCTCTAAAAGTATGGAATAAAGAACGTAAACTCGCATTGAATATTTTTCCACAATAAAATATGCAAAGGTATCAAAAGAGCTTCATAATAACCCCCAGTAAATCGTGTAGGCAGGAAGGGTGAGATAATAAGAATTGACATAGAGATGACCTTACACTTGATTTCTAGGTATCATGATTATCACCATATATGGTATGAGTTTATGTAGTGATCATAGGACTGATTTTCATCGGTACTAATCATGAGATAAAAATTCACGGGAAATAATAAATTGAAGCATTCTTCACCTTGTAAGATACATCAAATAGACCTTAAACTTAGAAACACTACTCATCTATGCTCCAAACCATAAATAACATACTTCATTATTTTCAACTTCCAATTCTCCCATATCACACCTAACCACAAGAACTTGAGTCCCACTGGATAATACTTCTATGTTAAAGCTTAACTCAGAGTAAAAAGGTGCTACCTAAGCTATGGGACCCCATGCTCTACATCCATTTAAGAATATCACTTTACCTTATCACTATAATCCAACAACCCCAAGTCTTGATTCAAGGAGTACTAACCACATAGCACATTGGTTTGTGTTTTCATAAATCACAACATTAAAGCTTATCATTACTACACCCACTTCATGGATCCCCCACTAAGACCAGCAATTTCAATCACCCTCACAAAGATTGTCGCCACATATCTCCTTCCTGACTATTTTACATAACGAAAGTTCATCTCCTTCTCCCTTCTTCAACTATAACCTTAGATCGAGTAGTCACACCAAGAACTTAACACAACAAGAAACATCTACTCCCTTATCTAATACATTACTATGCTTCCATAACCACCATCATACTAACCTACGGAGAGTCATTGAGGGACCCAAACATAAGCATCATGAATGAGAGTAACACTATTTGATCATTACGAGTGTTTTATATATCAAGTGTCTGGATCATAAAAAGAGAGTCATTAGTACATAAACACAGCATAATATGAGTTTTTAGGACAGACCACCAGGATAAACATAAGCGCATACATCACGAGTCGTATAACATAAGGTCAGAATTCATGAAATCAACGATTGAGACAAGGATTGATACTTTAATCTATTACTTCTCTTTTTCAGAGCTGAGATAGTCATGAGTTTGCATGAACCTTATCATTTTGGCTTATCCCGACATAAAATGAATCGATAACATATATAAAACATAGTTTCTTAGAACCAAGAATGCTATAAGACATGGATGTTTATGGATGGTGAGCATCATAACATAGAGCTTGAATACATGAAAGACTGGATTTACTAAGACATCATTTCTTCTAGTTTGGAGGTTAGAACATGACATGACTTACATAAAGAACTCAAACCTTAGACATAGGCAGGACTTGAATACATAAGATATTGGTAGATGTCCTTTTTAAATTGAAGTAGGAGGATTTTGGAGTAGATTTATCAAACTCTTCCCCGAACCTTCCCACCATGAGAAAATTCAAGAACTACCGTAGACTATCATCTCTCCCTTTGATCAAAGTCACAATCCTAGTCTAGTGGACATAACCTCAAATCAAATCTATATCCACAACTCTCAACACAAAAAGGGGTATCACTATACACATAAACACTAAACTCCCCCTGATAAACTATACTTTGAAGGCCTTGCTTTTCGGAAATGCTAACCTTAACTTTCGCAAGCCTCTATAGCTATCACCCTACAACTCCCACTCTTATGAGCATACATATCCAAACTTATTAATACATAACAATCCATTCTCCACTCCTTAATTTACTAGCATTAACTTGAAATCGCAAAACTCGCAACTTAACAAAAAAAATTAAAACTAGACCGAGAACTCACATTATCTATCTATTTTTTCAGCTCTAAAGAACACTATACAGTAACTCCCTAGACTTTCCCATACCACAATATTCAAGAACATGAACTAGGTGAAATTGGAACTTATACACAAGAAACCTTATCTAACCACATGCTACTTAGGGTTCTACTTATTCTTATAAAACCTAATGCTCTTATCCACCTAATGACTCAGCCTCAATTCATCATTTTAACACTAGTCCTCATGTATTTATATCACAATTATCCACTTACATTTCATAAGTTATCAACCTAGGATCTTTCACACATCATATAAGGCCTACTAATTAATTCCCACAAAACATGCATCATTAATCTCAAGCTACTATTCTTACCACCACACTCCACATCTAAAGTTCAAGCCTATAGCCTAGTATTAATCAAGTACTACCAATGAAGCATGCCACATACTATACTAGTCCATCAAATTGGGAAATCAACCCAAATACCTTATTTCACTTAACTACTACCTACAATAACAACCCCTCCATGACATTACTACTACACCTCAAAATCTATTGTGGACATTCTCAGAGTGCGATCTCAGCATCTAAGGGTTGTCTCCTGGGCGTGCTCTTTAGCTTTTGCTCCTCTTTCTCACTTTCCTTCTCTTCCAGCTTTGCCTCAACTCATTTTCATCAGATTTGCTGCAAGATCACAAATACTAGACATTAATGCATTTCAATGAATAATTAGCCTTATGTAATGTGAAACTCGAGCACAGTAGCTAGATCATTCATGATCAATGGAGAAAATGAAAAAGAGAAACTCAGTTTTATTAATTCATTTGCTTTATATTGTTGTTGTAGCTCTTATTTATAGATAGTTGTTGAGCTGAGTGAGTGAGCTTCTACATAGCTCATTGCCATTTCAGCATAACTGACTAACAACCTAACAACTTACATAACAACCTAACAACTAACTATGTAGCTAACTCACCAATTAACAAACTAACTAACTACTTCATCAATGTAACAATAACTATGTACATTTGCATATACTAACTATGATATAGTGTGGATCATATAAATATTGAAACACTCCCCCTCAAGATGAAGGGTGCATAATGTTAAGAACACCAAGCTTGCCTAACAAGTGTGTATGTTTAACATGACTTAAACCCTTAGTGAGAAGATCAACAACTTGATCATGAGTATGAACATATGTCGCATGTATTAAGCCATTCTTGATCTTGTCCCTGATAAAATGGCAATCTATATCAATGTATTTTGTTCTCTCGTGAAACACAGGATTATTGGCCTATTATATAGATGAATTTCTATCACTAAATGCTGAAATGGGTAGGATAGTGGGATTGTCCAGTTCCTGAAATAATCCAACTAGCTAGGCTACTTCTGCAACTGCTGAAGCTATGCTTTTGTATTCAGCTTCAGTAGAACTTCTGGATATAGTGTGTTTCTTCTTGGACTTCCAAGAGATTATTGAGCCACCAAAGTGAATGGTATAGCCAGTAACTGAACGTATAGTTTTAGGGAAGGTAACCCAATCTGAGTCACACCAACAAGTAAGAGTATTAGAAGGATAAGCTTTCAACCAAATGCCTTGACCCACTGAACCCTTGAGGTATTTGACTACCCTAGTAGCATCCTCCCAATGTGAGTGCTTGGGATGTTGCATGAACTGGCTGAGGGTTTGGACAACAAAGCTAATATCAGGTCTTGTGATAGTAGAATACATGAGCTTGCCTATCAGTCTTAGATAGAAGGAAACATCAGACAACAACTCATCTCTTTGTACACCTTTGGATTGATCATATTCAATAGATGTCAACCTGAGATTAGACTCTAAAGGAGTGAAGGAAGGCTTAGAACCACTAAGACCTACATCAGAAATTAACTAAAAGATATACTTTCTTTGATTTAATATCACTCCAGAAGTTGATCTCAAGATTGCAATACCCAAGAAGTACTTGAGATCACCTAAGTCCTTCATTCCTACTTATGAAGCTTGTCTTTGGTAGCATTAATCAAAGTGCTGCTGCTACCAATAATGAGTAGGTCACCAACATACACTAAAACTATCATTGTATTAGCACCTTTATGCAAAGTAAATGAACAATAATCATAAGCACTCTGTCTAAAAACAGCCTCAAGTAATGCATTAGTGAGTTTAAGATTCCATTGTCTGGAAGCTTGCTTGAGACCGTATAGCGACTTAAGTAACTTGCAAACTCTATTCTCCCCTGTCTTCTGAACCCCTATGGCAGTTCCATATACACCTCTTCTTCAAGATCACCTTGCAAGAATGCATTATAGACATCCATCTGATGGAGAGTCCAACCTCTAAATATTGCCACAACAATTACACACCTAACTGTGACCATGTTGATTCATTCATGATCAATGGAGAAAATGTGAAAGAGAAACTCAGTTTTATTGATTCATTTGCTTTACATTGTTGTTTTTGCTCTTATTTATAGACAATTGTTGAGCTGAGTGAGTGAGCTTCTACACAACTCATTGCCATCTCAGCATAACTAACAAATAACTTAACAACTTGCATAACAACCTAACAGCTAACTCTATAGCTAACTCACCAATTAACCAACTAACTAACTACTTCATCAATGTAATAGTAACTCTGTACATTTGCATATACTAAATGTGATGTAGTGTGGATCATATATATGTTGAAACATGTAAACAATTATTCATCGTAGTATGCAATAATTTGGATGTAAATGAGTGGCAAATTTGCCGCTCATCACACAACCTCCCATTGACTTGGTTCTGGACCATATAAATATGGAGAGTTTGTTCTTTCTTAATAATGCAACCTTTTTCTAAAAAAAAAATGTTTTTAATTTTAATAATACAAGTTGACTCACTTTTCTCTATCAATACCTTTACCCCTCAGTTTACGCAGTTCACTAGTCTTCTTGTGCTTTTGTCTTTACAATGTACTTCTCAATGTGAGATGACATTTCAATAGAAGCTTGTAAAAATCACAATCATTTAACTTTTTAGTCTATTCATTAAAAAATTATTTTATGCCAGAAAATAGTTTAAACACTTCATTTTGCTTAGTACAAACTAACTTTTAATGGTATATTATGAAATGCTTAAAACTACTTGTTTAGTGACATAACTGTCATGACACGAACCTAGGCCCTGGCCGTGAAGAGCAAACCGAACCATGAAGGCCTGGACGCCCATCTAACTTGTAATCACATACACCATTCAAATACAGAAAAGAAATGTGAAAATATAACTGAATAAGGGATCATGGTTATGCTCTGAAAACAACATAATGTTAAAGACTGCAATCCGACAACATTAAAATAATATCTGAATCAGTCTGCAAAATCTCTACTACATAAGAACAAAGTTGTCGCCCCCAGTAGACCAAAACAATAATAACGATAAATGACTGAAGGAAATTAGGCCTTCTTAAATATGGAAGGCTCACCAACTGAACTCTGCACTTCGGTCTGAAGAAATCTACTGCTTATTCAGACCCCTAGACTGTGCCTCAGAACCTAAGAGGTAGGGGGTCAATACGGTTGTACTGGTACGCAGAGAAAATCCAAAATAATAATTTTTATTCAACATATATAAGAGCGATTTAAAACAGTTCATAAATATATCATATGTTAAGAATCACATGGGCATATTTAAAAGACTCTATAAAATCATCTGAACTTTGTGACATATTCTTTGTTTTACTTCTGCGCTAGGTGGTATACCCTACAATTCTGTAATTGCACGGACTATATGAAATCTGCCCTTGACTTGGAAGCCAAGCCCCCAATCCAAGTTTGCCGCAAGGGTCGGAGTCTCTGAATCTCTAATACACCACAGGGCCGTCGCCAGTGTACAAAAGTAACATACCCGTATCGGCAGAACACGGTTATAGGCTATGAGCCATTTGGTTCTGATACCATACGGTATCTACAACACCAAAATAGTACACAAACAACCCACAATCACAAGCCTTTACCCACAACAACAAGACACAACACGATACAAAAAGCAAACATAAACTTAAAAAGAGTAAAAGATAGCTAACTTGACACAAAGAGAACCCATTAAGTAGCAACTAAAGAGTGTATCAAAACTCTAAAACCTCTACAAAACAAGTTAACAAGTACCAAGTTCTTACGGTGAACACCAATGGAATCAACTTACCTCAAGATCCACTGTTTCCAAGCAAAGAACAATATTGGTTTTTCCAAGCCCTACACTAATGGCTTATCCAAGCCCTACACTAAGGGTGTTACACTCTCAAAGAGAAAAGAAGTCTTTCACATATTTATCCTTCTAAAGCTAAAGAGAAAATGACTTAATAGAAGACTATATAGAGGCTAGCTTATTATATAAAAAAATGATCACAATACCCTTAATGAAAGGGGTGGCCATGAAGTGTCTTTCTAACAAAGTGTGATCCCCAAAACACCCTTAATGAAAGGTTCTTCTTCAATGCCCCACAACCGTAGGGTCATTCTTCAACACTTGTAGTCTCGGGTTGTCATCAAAGGTAAGCCCCCATGTAATCTTCCACACACGGGTTTACCTTATGTCATGCTCAAAACGGGTCCTCCATGCATGTTCTTGTGTCCTCGAGGTGACCAAGTCTTGAGTCTTTATGAGTTGGCATCCAATGACGTCTTCAAAAGCATAGATGTCCATTTGGCTCGTACCATCCTCCCCTTCTTGAAAAGGATTCGACCTCGAATCCATACCTTGCAAAACTAAAGAAAGGACAAACAAGCACAACTTCCTTATGGCATAAGGGTTAGGGTTAGTACAACAAATAACATCATTATGCCAAGGTGTTACATACTTGAGATATAACCATGAATCCTTTGTATGAGTCAAGAAAAGTTTAGTAAGAATGTTGCAAAGAAAATGGCTATGATAAGTATCAAGAGATAAAGAAACTACAAAAGTCGTAATGGTATCACTAAGTCCAAAAAGTAAGGCTACCCTTGTCTTAGGAGCCATAAAGCACAATTGTTTCATTACCTCTTCAAGTGGCCTCATCAAATGTGGTGCCACTATTGGTATCAAAGTCCACCAATCCCACATAACTTTGTCATTCAAACAAGTGGGTCAACAAATAAAACCTATACCTCTACTTAATACAAACCCGAAACTAGCATGAATGTCATCATAGGCAAAGAGGTAGTATAGGAAAGAATCAAGTGTAAAGACATGGACTGGTGAAAACAAAGAATTTAAGCACATACACTCTCTTTTCTTCAAACACATCCACAGGTTGGGATTCATGCAATTTAAGCAAAAGTGTGTCAAGCAAGGATGCACATTTAGAAACATTACCCCAAGGAATCAATGACACCTTTTCCCTTGGGTTGTCAAGAAGGACTATACATTCCTTACCCTTAAGAGTACTTTCATCTTGCAAAAAGAGATTTCCATCTTAGGAGGAATGTTTTCACACCATAGTGGGTTAGCATATAGGCTATAGCCTTCAAGACAAGCTATACCATCATTCTCACCACTAGGTTCATTGGGAGTGATTATACCATCTTCAAACAAAACATTATACCTAAAGAGAGCATGATCTATCCCGTAGGCAGATTTGGAACAAGTAAGTTCACTCTCTAAAAGTTCATTATCAAGTTTTAATGATGTTTCAAGCATATGATTATCCCTATGAGCCAAGCAAATATTAGAATCAAAGGAAAAGCTCACGGGTTCACTCTTATTCCTTTGATCAATATTTTCAACATCATCACACACTTGAGATTCATTAATCACATCACACACTTCCTCGAGTGGTGGGCAATTTTCACACAAAAGTTGATCAACATAAATTTTATAAGATCTTGTACTTTCATTCAACACAATGGTTTCAACGCTAGGTGGACATAAATCGATCTTACAAGAAGGGTCGATTCGGTCATCAATAGCATCAACTGGTGTATCCACACTCACAACAAGTACATCATCATTAAGTGGCAAAGAAATAATAGACTCACATATAGGAAAGCTACAACTCACACTCAATGGGCTACTAGCCACACAATTATCATTCGCATGTACAAAAGTGTAAGAGTTAGTTATTTTACCTTGAAATTCATGAGTATGTTCGTCTCTACCTCATTGTGAAAGTCCATCACAAACTTGGGCAGCAACTTCCTTCGGGAAGCTCTCATCGGAAGTTGTTTGGACAATTTGATTTTGAGGGAAGAGTTTGGGTAACAATTGGCGTATAATTTCAATGTGTCGTTGCATATCTTCAAGATCATCATGGATGCGATTACACGTGGCCTTGAAATTATGGGCATCCATGGTACCTAACCAAAAAAAAAAAGACAACAAACAAAAGAAAATAAACAAGATTAGTAGTAAAAGCTCCTCACAAACACTCGTAGACACTCACTTTGGTGATCCTCACAATTGGAGCGGCGAATATTGAATGTTGCTTATAGTCCGGTAGTCAATAAGATGTCAATTCTACTTAGCGGCCAGAATAGATTCTTGTTTGATCGACTCAAGACACAAAATAAAAAATTCTACTTATGAACTTGAAATAAAAAGTTACGATGAATTAAAAATGAGAAAAGCACACAAATAACGAAGACAGGACAAAAACGGATTCAAAAACTAATTCACAATCTAGTAGGTGATTACTAGTTGCTAATTAGTACTAGAATCAAGAAATGAAACTAACGAAACAAACAAAAGAAACTTTAAAATCTAAAATTTGAGCTTTAAGTTTTTTTGGAACGTTGATGATGTGGAACTTAGATGACGTGGCAGTTTGGTGACATGGCAATTTTGGTGACATGGCAGGTTGCAATTTGAATTGGTCAAATTATTTATTTGGGAGAGTGAAAAATTAGCTAAAGGAGGGAAAGCACATGACTTAGAGCCTTTTTCAAAATTCAAAAGACTTTGACTTTCCTTGCACCTTTTTGGCAAGACACCTTTTTGAAAGACTTTGTCTCCTTTCCTCTTTTGTTTGTCTTGGTATGTGCCCTTACTCCCTTTTGGTAATGAGTCTTTTTGAAAGTTCTATTGTCCCCTTTCTTCTTTTGTATGTCTTTGGGATATGTTTCAAGACTAACAAAAGACTACACTCTTTTCTCCACTCTTTAAGATCAAACCACACCTATTGAATGTTCTTGTTCAACAATAAATGATGAACATGAAGAACAACAAGAACACTCAAAAGATTGAAACTAAACCAAATGAATTCCAAATTGAATGATTTTGGATTCCTTTTGCTCACGTTAAACTCCTCAACAAAACCATGCATTTTTCAAGCCACAATATCAACAACAACCCTTCCAATTTCGAGCTTCACCGTACTAGTTTCTTCAACCTTAAACTCAACAATGGTGAACAACTCAAAACCACCCGGATTAAGCTCAAATTCAAGATCTAGACACACTTAGTGTTAGGGAACAAGAACCTAACACTAGAAACAAACAAAACACACTAAAATCTACTAAATCTAATTCTCAAATTTCAGCTAAACACAAAATGGGACAGATTTCTTTTTTTGAGATTTTCGGTTTTTCAACACTGCTTTTTTTTTATTTTTCAACTAACAAGCCCAAGATTGATTTTGTTGGAACAAAATCAATCCTTGCTCTGATACCAAATGATACCAAAAGGTATCTACAACACCAAAATAGTTCACAAACAACCCACAATCACAAGCCTTTACCCGCAACAACAAGACAACAACACGATACGAAAAGCAAACATAAACTTATAAAGAGTGAAAGATAGCTAACTTGACACAAAGAGAACCCATTAGGTAGCAACTAAAGAGTGTATCAAAACTCTAAAACCTCTACAAAACAATTTAACAAGTACCAAGTTCTTACGGTGATCTCCAAAGGAATCAACTCACCTCAAGATCCACCGTTTCCAAGCAAAGAACAATATTGGTTTTTCCAAGCCCTACACTAATGGCTTATCCAAGCCCTACACTAAGGGTGTTACACTCTCAAAGAAAGAAAAAGTCTTTCACATATTTATCCTTCCAAATCTGAAGAGAAAATGATTTGATAGAAGACTATATAGAGGCTAGCTTATTACATAACAAAAATGACCACAATACCCTTAATGAAAGGGGTGGCCATGAAGTGTCTTCTAACAAAGTGTGATCCCCAAAACCCCCTTAATGAAGGGTTCTTCTACAATGCCTCACAATCGTAGGGTCATTCTTCAACACTTGTAGTCTCGGGTTGGCATCAAAGGTAAGCCCCTACGTAATCTTCCACACACGGGTTTACCTTATGTCATGTTCAAAACGGGTCCTCCATGCATGTTCTTGTGTCCTCGAGGTGACCAAGTCTTGAGTCTTTATGCGTTGGCGTCCAATGATGTCTTCAAAAGCATAGATGGCCATTTGGCTCGTATCAGGCTCGTGCCATCTTCGGGTAACAACCTAACCCTCTTTAAGCCCATTTTTAATTCTTTACAATATGCAATCTTTGAAATCTAACTCTGAAGACTCTAGTTCTGTTATGGCATAAATTTATATGGTATCGTCATATCATTGACTTGCAAGTCACATTCTCTGAGAAATTTATAGCAAATTATATTTCTGTTCTCAAAACATGGAATTCAGGACCACCATATCAACAATTCCTTTCAAGAAACTCATTCTTCAAAACTCATGTAAACACATGCAAGAAAACTCTCATTTCCGACATTTCAAACACACACAAGGTGGTCATGTCAAAGATATCAATCAGATGCAATTCTTTCTCTTTAACACAAGAACAAAATCATATAAAGAAACTCCTTCTCATCATCATCAAAATCATGTTAATTAATTTAATATTGAAAAGACCACTTTCAAACCATTAAACATGCATCTCAAATCATTCTCAACAGTTTCATAAACTATAAATCATCAAAGAGAGGGATTTCAATGATAATGCTCTCAATCAAATCTTCAATATCATACGTATACATATTGATGTAAATCAATTTAAGGGGGAAAGGCCTAAAGGCCAAAACAATAATATTATCAAAACATCCAAAATGCCAAATTTAAAGCATAAGTTCCAAAACCCCTTTAAAATTCATGCTTGATATTCGTTAAATCATATTCAAAAGATTCAACAAGCCCATGTAGTTTTTGGGATGAACCCCATGTACCTTAGACTATAAGAGTTGAAAGATGGAACCTTGATCTTGATAGATGGAACCCGGATCTTGACCCTTTTCTTGGAGTCTTGAACTTAAGATCTTGATTCTTGATCTTGAGGGAAAGGATTTAGGGTTTTAATTTGAGAGGAAAAATTGAATTATGGAGTGTATTCTGCTTTTGGGGCGTGAATCTTATGTTATGGACAGACCTTGGGTGAGGTAAAGATCCAAATTGCCCTTAAAAATGCGAAAACAGAACCTGAAAATTAGGTGCGTGCGACGGAGTGTGCGTCGCACGCTAATCACGCGCAGGTACTGCCTCTCTCACGAAAATGGCTGTAACTTTTTGCTCCGGTTTCGGATTTTGGAGAAATTGGTATCGTTTGAAAGATACTTCGAAGAACTTTCATTTGATATATAGTAGGACCTCTAATTCTATATATACAAGGAGTTATGGTCGATGTAAGTTGACCCAAGTTTAAACGTCCACTGAAAATCGCTAGAAATGTTTTCAACTCGTCTTAGAGTTAGGGGATTTTTGTGACTTCAATTTATATTCAAAGGTATTACCACACTATAGGATTGATAACCACACATATATTAACAAGGAATTATCTAGTTCGGGTCTATACGCGTAGGAACGACGGTCTAGATTCTAGCCCGAAAGTACGGGGTGTTACATTATCTCCCCCTTGGGATCATTCGCCCCCGAATGATGGGTAGGGACTTTGTGAAGATCTAAAAGTGTAGAATAAAGAACGGAATATTTATTTGAACATTTTTCCTCAACAAAAATATGCAAAGGCATCATACGATCTCCATGATAACCCCTAGTGAAACGGGTAAGCAAGAAACCTGAGATAACGAAACTTGAAATTGACATGATCTTGGCATGTGTTTTATTGCACATGATCAAAACATTGTAAAATATAACTTTTTCTAAGAGTCCTCAACCTGATTAAGATTGGCACAAGATATGAGATAAGCTTCTCGCGGAACATATGAATGTTAGCATTCTCCATCTTACAAGATACAACGAAAAGACTTAAACTTAGCAACACTACTTATCTATACCCCAACATTAATCAACATACTTCATCATTTCTAACTTACAATTCTCCCGTAACATATCTAACCACTAGAATTTGTGTCCCTCTGTGTAATACTTCTATGTTCAAGCCCAACTCAGAGGAAAGAGGTGCTAATTTAAACTACGGGACCCTGCACTCTACATCACATTAAGAAATCACCTCACCTTATCACTATAATCCAACAATAAGTCTTAATTCAAAGAATACTAACCACATGGCTCATAGGTTTGCGTTTTCATCAATTAGAACATTCAAGCCTAATCATTACTACACCCACTACCTGGATCTCCCTACTAAGACCAGCAATTCCAATCACTCTCAAAACTATTTTCGCCATATTTCTCCTTCGTTGCTATTTCACACAACAAAAGTTCATCTCCTTCTTTTTCTTTCACCTATAACCTTAGCTCGAGAATCACATCAAATTTCTCACCTTCAAGAACATATACTCCCATACCTAACACACTACTACACTTCCACAACCACCATCATACTAACATACAGAGGTTCATTAAAGTGATTTGAATTAAGGGAATACCTGGCTAAAAGCTGAATCTCGCCAATCATTTGGCGTGTAGCATGAGTTATGGAAACTGAGCACACCATAAAGCGTGAGTACATGAGTCATGAGATGCATGACCTCAATTTGGAGTTCATAACTTATGGAATGTGATTCCGATTACCGGTTGAAATGGAATTCCTCATTTAAGAGCTGGAAGAGCACATAATTCTCTATCATATGCATGAACATGAACTATGATCATGGATCCGAAACGTAAGGCATGGGTAGGTATTGGGATAACTGAAAAATACTGAGATAAGAATGGGTTGAGCCTCACCCTCACTTTCTGATGTTCTATATCATACTGGAATTACTATTAGAATCTGAGAGCCTGACTTGGTTACTTGTTATATCATCCCCCCCTTAGCCTTAAGCCATCATCTTATGTTTGAGAAATCCCTTACTAGACTCTAAACTGAACTACACTCAGTGCACTCTAGGTTCTGGAATACAATAATACACACAATTAATAGGACTTTACCCGAATGATTACACCTGGAAGTGGAAAACCACTACTAATACTACCTTCTGAGACACACTCCTATCTTTCTATAGCCCCAATAGCCATCACATAATACTTGCACACTTACTACGAATCTTCATGAGTATCCCCATAGTCGGAGTGAACACTCTGTAGTGCTTCAACTCTTATTTCTATTAGCTCAATCTTCAAAAACTCAAACTTAGCTTCTAACACTTAACGTGGATCACCAAGCCTTTGATGAACCATACTACTTCCGTCATAGCATACCAATATCACGACTCCTAACTTATATCTCTCTACCATGAGAATCAAGTTCATATCAAAAAGGTCAACACTATCAATCAAAACTCCTTAACTTGGCTATTTAGAACACCTCATAACATCTAAATAGTCTTTCTCCATCTAGCAACTCAATGGTACCAGTAGCCACACACAACATGTAATAGCCCTGAAAAAATATACCGCAACCTCACATCACCTTGGGCATACTTCTACATCATACATACAACATCATACTTCATTACGAGTCAAATAAACTTAAGCACTTGCATACTTTGTTCAAACCTATTAGATCATTTCCATAAAACTAGTATCATTAACTAAGAAATCATCATATCCACCTTCATGTCCATCAACTGTTCAAACTTAATGTCTAGTGCTAAACATGATTTACAACCCAACCTTACACACAATTCTCACTTGGAACTATGAAATAAAATATTAAGAAACACTAGTACACTGGAACTCCATAACAACAATAATTGATCATGACCTTGTGGTTTCCCTTATTATAATTCATTAGCACATACTATTTCAACATATCAGGCCTACTAATTCATTCCCAAAAAACATACATCATTAATCTTAAGCCACTATTCTTACCACCACATTCTACATCTAAAATTCAAGCCTATAGTCTAGCATCAATCATCTATCACCAATGAAGAATGCAACATAATGTACTAGTCCATTAAATTGGGAAATCAATTCCAATACTCATTTCATTTAACTACTACCTACAATCAAAATCCCTCCATGACATCACTGCTATAACTCAAAATCCACTGCATACCTTCTCACAGGAAATACTAGTTTACAATCATTAAAGAAAAGAAGGTCAAGGGCGTAAAGTCACATAATAGACATGGTCAACCTTAATCTTATATTACAATCCACTACTTTCTCACATAATTTTTACTTTCCCAAGCATACATTTAGACTACCTTCAAATTCCACAAATAACAATGAGTCTATAATCAGAACTTATTGGCTGATCTAACCGTCTTCATTCACAGCCTATAAGGGATTTTTGTAACCACCATAACTATCCACTCTGGACTCTTTCCCTATTTTGAATAGATTATAATCACAGCCAAACACTTCTGTTATCGCATACCTCGCAATCTACAAATATTACTACCACAATACTCTATCAATATAAAATGACAAATCATCCCTCATTCAACAGTTATACAACTAAAAATATGCATTTACACAAAAGTCATCCTCACTTTAACTGCTAACCCTGTGACTTCATGTCACCAATTTCTAGACCATCTCACTACCAATAGATCATGACACTTTAACATACACTACTACTCGGGTGGAAATACAGTTCCAACATTCTGCTACACATCATTCCCTTTTAAGCGTGACATCTGCAACATAAATTTTGAAAAGGATTGAATAAACTTAATACTGCAGGCTAAAAAGCATGATTTCATCATAATCAAAGTTCGTACTAGAATCAATACACATTGAAGCGCTAACAGCCTCTTCTCAAGTCCTTGCATAATTTTAAAATCTCATATGACTCAATCAGAAAGGACCATATCATTTAGACTCTAAACTTCTGCACTTGAATCACCTCAACAATGAGACATATCTAACTATATCAAAGTAAGAGAAAGAATTGGGATAACTTTACTTTCATATAGGCGACTCCATAGCATGAATTAGAGTATGGAAGAGGAACATTCTGACTCCGTAGCACGAACTAAAACATAAAGAAAGAGAAACATTCCTAAATGCCTTGTAGCCTCCTATTTATAACTGTGGCGCGCTACACACCCATAAACAAGACTCTACCCGATGCAATTTTTTAGACACCCTGGGACCATAAACCATGCTCTGATATCAAGTTTGTCACGACCTGAACCTAGGCCCTGTCCGTGACGAGCAAGCCGAACCATGAAGGCTCGGACGCCCATCTAACTTGTAATCATATACATCATTCATATACAGAAAAGAAATGCGGAAATATAACTGAATAAGGGATCATGGTCATGCTCTGAAAACAACATAATATTAAAGATTGCAATCCGACAACATTAAAATAATATCTGACTCGGTATGTGAAATCTCTATAGCTGTCTGAAAACTAGGACAAGGCCCCCAGTAGACCAAAACCATAATAATGATAAATGACTGAAGGAAATTAAGCTTTCTGGAATATGGAAGGCTCACCAACTGAACTCTGCACTTCGGTCTGAAGAAATCTACTGCTTATTCGGACCCCTAGATTGTGCCTTAGAACCTGAGAGGTTGGGTTCAATACGGTTGTACTGGTACGCAGAGCAAATCTAAAATAATAATTTTTATTCAACATATATAAGAGCGATTTAAAACAGTTCATAAATATATCATATGTTAAGAATCACATGGGCATATTTAAAAGACTCTATAAAATTATCTGAACTTTGTGGCATACTCTTTATTTTACTACTACGCTAGCTAGTATACCCTACAATTCTGTAATTCCATGAGCTATATGGAATCTGCCCTTAACTCGGCAACCAATCCCCCAACCTAAGTTTACCGCAAGGGTCGTAGTCTCTGAATCTCTACTATGCCACAGGGTCGTCGCCAGCGTACAAAAGTAACATGCCCGTCTTAGCCAGAGCCTCGGCTCAGGTCATGACAGAATTCCATCATGACCTGACCCGGGGTCCTGGCCGAGACGGGAATCCTGAGCCACACAGGCCCGAGATACCCCTGTCACATCCCAACCCACTAGTGATATTGTCCTCTCTGGGACCAAAAGGACAATATCACTAGTGGGTTGGGGAGTTACTGGGGTCTCTCAAGCCTTCGTGGTTCAAAATGCCCATCGTGGCCAGGGCCTCGGCTCGGGTCGTGACAGAATGGTATCAGAGCCGCTATTGTGTCAGTCCTATCTATGTGGGCTAGAGTTCAAACTTAGTGTAGTCAAATCCTGGTAAGGTAGGGCAAACCTCAGTCCTAAGTGTAGGCAAATCCAATTCGGTGGGGCAAACCTCAGCGAGGACGCTGAGTGCTTAAGGGGGTTGTATGTAACGCCCCAACTTAGGAAGGAGTCCTGCATCGGCAAATCAAAGAAGGGATACTGGGTATATAAGTAAGAAAGCCTTACTCTCGAGTGACGCATTTTAAAGCCGTGCGGGCCTGGGCCCAGAGTGGACAATATCACTAGTGGGTTGGGGAGTTACGGGGGTCTCTCGATCCTTCGTGGTTCGGCATGCCCGTCACGGCCAGGGCCTCAGCTTAGGTCATGACAATAACTATGTAAGCCCTTGATACAATAAATATTTGCCTATCATACTATTTTCCTTTATCAATAATGCAAATGCAAACATCGTAGTCTAGTAGAAAAGAGAAGAGAAACATTTCACAATTTATCTATATTGATTGTCAAACTATGTGGGGACTGAAATGACATAGCCATATTGGCATTTTTGTCAATTAAAAACAGCGTACCTGTTGGAAAGAAAGAACAGAACTTAATCTGTATAAAAAAACAGAACTTGAACCAAGAAGAGAAAGAGCAGAAAATATGTGTTATTTTTCATTGCTTATTGAAATGATCACTGCCACATTTATACATAAAACCATAACTGAAAAAGCTTAATTAAAGGAGTAAAATAAGCTATCATATCTCTAATATTATTGCCTAATGATCAGCAATTGTTATAAAATCAGAATCTGCATGATTGCAGCCTTATTTACCTAAACTTAGTCCAATCTTTAAAGTTGTATGCTGAATTTCAGCAGCTAGTACAGCTAATCTGCAGCTCTTGAGGCACTAATCTTAACACTCCTCCTTGACTAAAGAGCTGTAACACCAAGTCTATCTATGAGAAACTTGAATCTTGCTTTAGGTAGAGACTTAGTTAAACTATCAGCATTCTGAAAAACAGTTCTGCAGTGCACTATGATTATGTCTCCATTCTTTTGCACCTCCCTCAAGAAATAAAGCTCAATCTTGAAATATTTTGTATTTCCATGAGAAACAGGATTATTTGCAATTGAAATTGCAGCTTCATTATCCACAAGTATTTCAGTACTCTTCTTTTGTTCTATGTACAAATCTGCCAGCAGCTTCCGGATCCAAAGAGCTTGATTCACACGATTTAAAAATGGTGTTTTCTGAGGTCCTCCGACTTCCGTGTGAACAATTTTCTGCTTATTCTTTGGCCTCCATGATAAATTTTGAAAAGGAAGCCTTTTTTGAGTTGATTTTCTTTCATGAAGAGTATGGCATCATGATGATAATGTTCGAGTATTTTTTAGCATAACTCAGAATAATTTTCCAACCTGACAATTGTTGCTTGCTCATCATCCAATAGATTCAAGGAAAAACTCCTTCCTCTCATCTTGACCTTGAACATCTCCTTATTATCAGAATCCTTGATGACACATGTTTTTTCTTCAAACAACACTTTGAAACCATTTTCAAGTAGCTGCCCAACACTTAAGAGGTTTTTATCAAGATCAAGAACAAAGAAAACATTAGTTATAAGTTTCAAACTTGTAGGGCTTTGAATTGTAATTGTTCCTTTGCCTTTTGCGTCAAGATATTTTCCATTTCCAATTTTGACTTTGGAAATAACAAATCTATCTAGTTCTTTAAAGAGATTTTGATCACTAGTCATATGATTTGCGCATCCTCTATCAATCAACCAATTTTTAGAAGTATTTTTTCTAGCAAAACAAGTTGCTACAAACAATTGCTCTTCTTCATATTGATTTACAGCAGCCTTGGCTTCTTCTTGTTGCGTTTGTGACTTGCATACCCTCTTTGCATAGCCCAGTTGATCACATTTATTGCACTTAACATCTGGTCTCCACCAACATTTCTATTGAAAGAGTGATTTGTCCTTTTGCAATGAAGGCAGGGTGGATTACTTCCTCCCTGATTGTTGTAACTATTGTCATGCCTTTGCTTCTGGTTCATTTTTTTCCTCGTATGACTTTTTCTGTGATTTAGCTTTAAAAGCACCTTCAACAGAACCTTCTTTCCTCATTATTCTCCTTTGCTCCAATGCCTGCAAAGCATTAACAAGTTGTGCCAAGGTAATGCTTGACAGATCCTTAGAATTCTCTAAAGAAGAGATTGTGGCTTCATATTTATCAGGAAGTGTGACAAGAATTTTTTGACTAATTCTTTCATCAGTAAAATCCTTACCAAACAATCTCACCTTGTTGGCTAAGTCAAGTAGTTGATCTGCATAATCTTTATAGTTTCTGATTCTTTCATTCTCTTCATTTCGAATTCCCGAATCAAATTCATCACTTACATATTTTGAACTCTTTCGTTTTCTTGGTATTCCTTTTCAAGATACTCCCAAATTTCTGCAGCGGACTTTATTTGCATAATTCTGGTAAGAATTGAAGGAGATACCGCAGAGAAAAGGCATGCTTTGGCTTTCCTTGTCTTTCTCTCTTTGTGATGTCTTATCTGATTCACCGTTGGATTATCTTCAAGAGGAGTTACTTCATAGTCCTCTTCTACTACTTTCCATAGATCCAGTGCCTCAAGATGAACCGTCATTCTAATTGGCCAAGCTTGATAATTCTCACCATTGATGACAGGTGGAGTTAGAAAGCTTGTTTCGGAATTCATTTTCTATAAACTATTTAAGATAACAGTTTAAAGAATGGTTATATAGAAAGAACTTGTGTTTCTTTTTATTTACTCTCTTCTCACAGGTCCCTCAAGATAGCAATGCTCTTGATACCAATTTGTTGGAAAGAAAGAATAGAACTTAATCTGTATAAAAAAAAAAATAAAAAAAAAAACTTGAACCAAGAAGAGAAAGAACAGAAAATCTGTGTTATTTTTCATTGCTTATTGAAATGATCACTACCACATTTATACATAAAACCATAACTGAAAAAGCTTAATTAAAGAAGTAAAATAATCTATCACATCTCTAACATTATTGCCTAAAGATCAGCAACTGTTATACAATCAGAATCTGCATGATTGCAGCCTTATTTACCTAAACTTAGTCCAATCTTTAAAGCTGTAAGCTGAATTTCAGCAGCTAGTGCAGCTAATCTGCAGCTCTTGAGGCACTAATCTTAACAGTACCAAACAAGTTTGCGCATATTTTGGTTGATGGTCACTTGGGGCCAATTTATGTCACGAGACAGAGTTCTAGCTGCCTTTTTTTAAGTAAGAATATAAAAAACTAAATAGCAGTAATACAAGCAAAGGGGCTAAGTCTTACCTTACCAATCTTAATGAGACTACGAACCTCTACTAATTAACAAAGAGTAAAGCATCTAGTACTCCTGGATGGAGTTACCTCTTTAAAAAATAGGCGGCAGCTTTAGGCCCCCCAAATTTGAGGGGCCTCATTTTTTATAAATATTATTTATAGAAAAATAATTTTTTTACATAATAGGAAAGAATTATTAGACGTAGTTCATATATCTAGAGTATTATGTCTCAAGAAATGCATTAATTATATTATTACTTACAAAAATAATTAAAAAAACCGATTATATAATTTTGAAAATAGAGTTTATTAAAAAAATTATTTTTTCTTAAATATTTAAGGCCTCCGTTTAATTTTCTCCTTAAGCCACGAATATGCTTGAGCCTCCCCTGTACGACACATTCCAACTTCACAAGGGTCCTATTATACCGAACTAAATTTTAGCATATTTTTATCAACCTTTTTAGCTGACGTGACACCTTTTGCCAACCTTTTTAGCTGACATGACACCTTTGACATGAGTTAAGTAATGAAGGTGCCACATTAGCACAAAAGGGTGACAAGTATATGATAATATTTAGTTCATGTGAAGTTGGAGTGTATCGTAGAAACTTTGGCCATAGTTTGGAGGATACTGGATGCTTATCTCAATCAACAAAAATTCATTCCTTATAGAAGTCTTCGTCTTGGATCTAAACAACCCAAGTAATGTCAATAATCAAGGAAAATTGGACAGATTCTATTTCTTTGTGCTACTTATTTTCCACCTTTTAATCTGTTTTCACATTAATCTTTTTGCTACTTATTTTTCTTCTCAACAATTTATTCGTTTCGGTGCTATATAGTGGAGTATATCATTGATCTTTGAAAATACAACACACAAATTAATCCAGTGAACAAATTCCCTTGAAACATACTATTTCCACTGCATAGTAACATGGAGAATCACATTTTCTTATTGATGCTTCTCTTTCTAGTTCAATATTATTCTGTTTCTATATCAACTTCTTCGTCGAATGAAACAGATCAACAAGCTCTATTAGCTTTCAAAGATCCTGTTATTAGTCCTAGTCATTTTTTGGCGAATAATTGGACTATGAATACTTCTTTTTGCTCTTGGTTTGGTGTCACTTGCAGTCCAAAAAGGCAAAGGGTTGTAGCCTTGGCGCTTCCCGATATGCAACTTCAAGGCACAATTTCCTCCTCTTTGGCCAATTTGTCCTTTCTCAGCGTGCTCAATCTCGAGAACAACAGCTTCCATGGTGGCATTTCTTTCGGACTTGGCCACTTGCCTCGCTTGCGAGTGATTGATGTTAGAAACAATCAGCTTCAAGGAAGTATTCCAACAAGTCTATTTCAACACCAGAGAGTTCAAGTAATTTCATTGACTTTCAATAAACTAGGTGGTGAAATGTGGAAAGGGCCATGGTTTGTACCGGAACTCAGAGTCTTGAATCTGAGGAACAATAGCCTCACAGGTATAATCCGTCCTTCCGTTGGAAATGCCACAAAATTGATGAACTTCAGTTTGGCTGGGAATAGAATCAGTGGCAACCTTCCAAAAGAGATCGGTAATCTGAGCCAGCTTGCAACTTTGTCCTTGTATGATAATCAATTAATAGGTTCGATTCCTGCACCACTGTTTAATATATCGTCGCTTCTTCTTGCAACTCTAGCATTCAATAGCCTTTCCGGTTCTCTCTTGCTTAATGAAGGGAATATTGTGTCAAATCTAGAGTTTTTAAGTGTATCTAACACCCAAATTTCTGGCTGCATTCCTTCTAACATATGCCAACTCAGAGAGCTCCAAGTTTTGTCCATATCTTTCAACGACATAACTTGATAGATACCCAGAAATATTGGTTGTTTATCCAAACTCAAGGATTTTCTTATTGGTGATAATCCAATAAAAGGAACTATTCCCGCTTCATTGGCAAATATTTCCACTCTGCAATATGTTTCCTGTACAAGAAATCGCTTGGAGGGGCAAATTCCGCCAGAATTGGGGAAGCTATCAAATTTGAGGCAATTAAGCTTTGGCCATAATTATAATCTTATTGGTCAAATTCCAGAGTCTATTTTCAATATATCTTCTTTGGAAAGGATAGCTGTCAATTTCAACAACCTTTCGGGGACACTTCCAGCCACTACAGGTCTTCATCTTCCAAACTTTGAACAACTTATCTTGGGAGGAAATCAGCTGGAAGGGGAAATTTCGTTGTTCATAACAAATGCTTCCAAGCTCGAAATACTGGAGATAGCAAGCAACTATTTTACAGGAACTATTCCTAATAATTTGGGAAATCTTCATGAGCTGCAATAACTGTTCCTACATCATAATCAACTTACCAATGAACCAAGAGACCATGAGTTGCAATTCTTCAATTCTTTGGTGGACTGCAGGATGTTGGGATATTTAGAAGTGGGTAACAATCCATTGAATGGTGTTCTGCCCAATTCTATTGGGAATCTTTCATCTACTATCAAAGACTTACATATATCAAATGCACGCATCAATGGCCTCATCCCCCCAGTTATAGGCAACATGAGCGGTCTAACAGAACTAACTCTTGGAGGAAATAACTTGATGCGAAATATTCCTCCTGAGATTGGTAAGCTTAAACAACTCCAAGGTCTGTTTCTACCGAACAATAAATTGAACGGACATATTCCAGAGGCAGTATGCCATTTATCTAATTTGGTTCAATTAAGTCTAGGTGATAATGAGCTCTTGGTCTTAATTCCAGCATGTATAGGAAATCTTAGCATGCTACAACAACTTTATTTGGGTTCTAACAGATTTTCATCAAAATTTCCCTCGAGTCTTTGGAAAATGAGAGGTCTTCTCATTCTAAACGCGTCACAAAATTCTATAGAAGGAGAAGTTCCACGGGATATTGGAGGACTGAAGGCCATTGTAGAACTTTATCTTTTTGGTAACCACTTTTCGGGCATGAAACCAAGCAGATTGTGGGAACTCCAGAACTTGCAGTATCTTGACCTATCAAACAATTCATTTTTTGGCCAAATTCCATTTTCCTTTGCTAACTTGATAAGCCTGGAGTTCTTGGATTTGTCTTTAAATGCTTTGTCAGGTACTATTCCTAAGTCCATGGAAAGACTCTCATACCTTAAAAGCATTAATGTTTCATTTAATGATTTAGAAGGTGAAATACCCAGTGGCGGTGTGTTTGTGAATTCCGCTCTGCAATCATTTCTCGGGAACAAAGGTCTATGTGGGGTGCACATATCGAAGGATCCTTTTTGCGCTAATCCTGGGCAACAATCAAAGTCTAAGGATCTTGTGCTAAAAGTCGTTACTCCCGTGATTATTTCCTCCTTTCTGATATTCTTATTGGTTTCAGTTTGGATAATGAAACGACAAGAAAGGAAAGTCCAAAGATGTGGAAATGGTACCGAAGATTAGGACTCATCAATTAGTTTCCTATCATGAGATTCAACGAGCAACAAATAATTTTGATGAGTCAAATTTAATTGGTGTCGGAAGTTCTGGTTCTGTTTTCAAAGGTACATTATCTGGTGGAACTGTGGTAGCCATAAAAATTCTGGATTGGGAATATGAGGAGGTATGCAAGAGGCCAAAATCTTGTGCCTGTGATCACTACTTGTTCTAGTGACCATGTAAGAGCCTTCGTGCTGCAATATATGTCTAACGGGAGCCTTCAGAATTGGTTGTACAGAGAAGATTGCCAATTGAACCTTCTTCCAAGAGTAACTGTAATGCTTGATGCGGCTATGCGAATTGAATATCTACATCATGGTCATATCACTCTGATAGTTCATTGTGACCTAAAGCCAGACAACATTCTTTTGGATGATGATATGGTGGCTCATGTTGGTGATTTTGGCATCTCCAAAATTTTAGCTGTAAGTCCATGGCATATACTGAAGACATTGGGCACTCTTGGTTACATCGCACCAGGTAAATAATATCCACTCTCTTTGGTTTTCTCTTAGCATAATTAGGTGTCTCCAAATTCTAGAAGTAAAAAAGCAAGTGTCTAATTGTACGTAGTTGGTGTTATATTTCAATCAAGTAACTTTCTTTCCTTTCGTTCTTTTCAAAGAATATGGCTCGGAGGGAATAGTGTCCACTAGTGGTGATGTTTATAGTTACGGCATCATTTTGATGGAGGTTTTGACCAAAAGAAGGCCAACAGATGAAGACATATGCAATGAAAATCTTGATTTGAGGAAATGGATAACACAATCATTTTCAGGGACTGTGTTGGACGTTGTGGATGGAAATCTTTTTCCCGAGGAAGAACAAATCACTTCAAAAAGTGAAATATGCATAGCCTCGATGATAGAGTTGTCTTTAGACTGCACAAAGGAAACACCAGAATCAAGATTAACCATGAAAGACGTAGCCAAGAGGCTTAACAAAATCAAGAACACATTTCTGAAAAGATAGGAGTTAGCATCTCTTCCAGTGGTGTTGTTTCGGAGCTGCAAGTTAATATGTTGCTTTTGTTTACCTGGTTTCTTTAGTAAAGTCGTCAAATACTAGTTTTTTAGAGTCATGTATTGTTTGTACTAGTACAATGTTGCATTTCGCTCGTTTACTTTACTTTTTGTGATTTCAGATGTGAGCAGTATGGAAGTGTTCAGCTGCACTATTTTACTTTCTGTTTGCATGTTTTAGTGGTTCCATATATCGGCCTGTAATTTTGGTATCCAGTTAACTTGGCAACACAAATTTTTTATATTTACTTTTATACTATATTAACAAACCTAATTAGATAGACAAACTGTTACTTTTGCAAGTTAAACTGTGAAGTTATTACCCAAATACCTACAAAAGGTTGTTTTGATGCGGCAACATTTGTAACAAAGAGAATGCAGGTAACAATCAAAAAAGGGAAAAGGCTCAAATATGCCACTAAACTATCAGAAATAACTTATTTATGTCATCCGTTAAAAGTTGGGCTCATTCATGTCATCGCCGTTGTAAAACCGGTCCATCCATTCTATTACTTTTTTAACGGCGGTTTTCTAAAAAACTGCTTTGACACGTGGCCTCTTATAAGAGGTCCACGTCATTTTTTAATTTTTTATTTTTTTTAGTTTTGATCCATTAAGATGAATTCACTCACACCCAACCTATCACCTTAACCCACTTTAATATTATTCTTAATTTTAACCCTAAATTTAAATATATATATATATATATATAATCATTTAGTCTTCGAACATGAAATTTACACACTTGAATACTTCGTTTAAAATAATACAGGTTAGAATAATTAATAATTTAAAATGATAAATAAATAAATTGTGATTAAAAAATAATTTATTTTGACTTTCGAAATCCAAATATCATCACATAATTTAGGACGAAGAGAATACCACATACATGAAGGACCACAACTTTTAATTAGGAAGAATACCTAAAAATCCCTTCTAAATTTGGATTATAAGTTGTATAATTGAATTATTGGTAGTCTTAATTATTTTGTGGACTTGGCTATTTGGTAGCCTTTATACTCTTTAACGTGGACAAGACGTAGAGCATAATTTATTTTTAGGCGTGTTAGAGTTTAAAAAACATAAAATAAATAAAAGACCACCATCCAGGTACGTACGGTGTTTTCAGTCCACATATTTTTTAGTGTTGTTTGGTATCTACGCACACTGTTTATGTGTATATTAATGGATCTTTAATGTGTATATTAAAGAATCCGCCCACGCAAAAAAAAGTTATGCTCTACGTCTCGTCCACGTTAAAGAGTATAAAGGCTACCAAATAGTCAAATTCACGAAATAATTAAGACTATCAATAATTCAATTATACAACTTATAATCCAAATTTAGAAGAGATTTTTAGGTATTTTTCCTAATTAAAAGTTATGGTCCTTCATTTATGTGGTATTCTTTTCATCCTAAATTATGTGATGATGTTTGGATTTCGAGAGTCAAAACAAATTATTGTTTAATCACAATTTATTCATTTGTCATTTTAAATTATTAATTATTTTAACGTATATTATTTTAAACTAGTATTCAAGTGTGTAAATTTCATGTTCGAAGACTAAATGATTATATATATCTTTAAATCTTGGGTCAAAATTAAGAGTAATATTAAAGTAGGTTAAGGTGATAGGTTGGATGTGGCTGAATTCTTCTTAATGGATCAAAACTAAAAAAAAAATGACGTGGATCTCTAATAAGAGGTCACGTGGTCATTTCTGATAGTTCAATGACATATTTGAGTTTTTATAATCTGATAGCAAACGAAAAGAGAAGACATATGCGTATGATGTTATAATCCATGTCAAGGTTATTTTCCGCTACAGATATACAATTACGCATTACTTAATTAATTAAGATACATGGAGAAACGGATATTTAGAGTTAATATAGCCGAGGGCTTCAACTAGTCTGGGATAGTGGCGTAATTGTATCAAATAGGCACAAAAATTAGATGAATTGATTATGCAAGGGAGTATCATTCTCCATTCCATTTTGTACTCTGTGAAAACAAATGGAAACCTCTTGCTGATTCGACAAATAAAGAAATGGAAAACCTCGAGTCTGAAATGAGGTAGACCTAAAATTATATGTGATACAAGAAAGACCAAGAAGACACAAAACAAACACCCAAAACAGTCCACTAGTCAAGAAAACCGTGGACCCTTTGGATGATCCCTCTCGGATTCAACAAACAACAACAAGAACACAATGTATTGTGGTGTTTAACACCTAAAAATAGCCAACCAACAAACTAACAAGATGGATAACAAGATGGAACAACAACAACAAGTTACGGGTTCACTAGAAACAAAAGGAACGATTACAAGTTACAAACACTAACAAGATTACAATAAGAGAAACAAGGGATAGATAGATGACTACACGAAGATGTAATCTTGAAAACCCAAGAGCCTATTCCACTCTTGGACCTTTAACACTATAGACAACGATTCACCTATCTCTTACGTGACACAAGATCGGATTTCACCTCTCAAGCGCCAACGTTTTCAAGCAAACACAATCACTAGTGATTCCACACTAGATCTTGCACTAGTTTCAGTTGGTGGCTTTTCCAAGCCCTAACTATGGTGTTTCAAGTCTTACAATACTTACAATAATATTCAAAAACTAAATCTAAAAACTCTATAATATTCCTTTTATAACTATTACAAAATCTAAGTTAAAATGACCAAAAGGCCCTTCAAAATGTGGGCACCCATCTAGTGTAATTTATGGGCTGATTTGGGTGCATTTTGGGCCTCTTTTACACTTCAATTGCACATGCCAAGGCTCGGGTCCAACACGCACTCTCCTAAGTCCATATCTCTCCTAAGTCCATATCTGTGATTATTCTCGTATCAATATGAAACTAGTAAATTGCCTCTACAATTTCATTTGGAGGTTCATTTCCTACAAAAGAATTATTTGGTGTAAAAGTACATTTCTGGGGAATCCTTCCATTTGCCGTGAAGACTGGGCAGTAGCAAATTGCTAATTCCATGGAATATGTCATTATCTGCATTTAGTCAAGTCAAGAAGTCGATAATTTCCACACTAGTTGCTATAACGTGTTGGTGAATTCAGTTCGGAAAATTTTCTGAAAAAAACATTGTACAATATATATATATATATATATATATATATACTTTTTGTTTTTTTGTTTGTTATTTTGTGTTCGGAGCTCAAATTAAAGTCGTGTCTAATCCGAATATGTGTCGTGTTAGGTCCACAAAAAGTAGTTGATGGTTGATATCTGAGTTTGCCTAGAAATGTAATATCTGAATAGCATTAGCTACTTGCTGCACTAGTTTTAATATTCACAGATTTTCAATCAATGTAATATTATAAAGCACCTTTCACCATTTCGAATAATATTCATGGTTCTATTCCTTTTTCTTAACATGTTTTTGAGCTTTTTAACTTCTACAAGGATAGCCATAACCGGCATAATTAGTTTCACAAATCACATTGTAATGACCATATATAACTTTTTTCCTTTAAACAACATAGAAATCTGATTTAAACGACTCTTAAGTAATAAATACTCCAGAATAGAAATTTGACTTAAACAACTCTAAGTAATCAATAGTTAATGCATGGTATAAATAGCTAGGTCTCTTTTTCTAAAGCAAAGTTGATGGACTTTCTATTATTTTGTGCAAAAATAACCAAATTTGAGTCAACGGTTAAGGCAATTGGACATATTCTTTTTCTCATAACCAAACTATTTTCTAGGAACCAAAAAGACTCCAACTCAAGGAGTGGGCCATTTATAACAAAGGGAGTGATTGTTGGATTTGCGAACAGAAGTTTCACATTGTTAGTTGACAATATCAATCTATTATTTACCCATGCTTATACAATAGATATAAGGTGATGCATAAACAGGAAGTTTCCTTCTGGTGGAAATAATTAATAATCCAAATTGAGTCAACTAACATTTTCTATTTCTTTACTTAGGATTTTTGAAAATGTGCTATATATAATGCAGTAACTTTGGCACTCTATCAGACAAATCAAGTTTCCAAATCCCTTCAAAGCAGTGTGCATATATCAAACAAATCAAGCTTCCAAAGTAACAACATGGAGAAGCATATTTTCTTATTGATTCTTCTCTTTCTAGTTCAATATTACTCTCATTCTGTAACACTTGCTTTGTCAAATGAAACAGACCAACAAGCTTTACTAGCTTTCAGAAACGTTATTACAAGTCCTAGACATTTTTTGGCCAATAATTGGACCAAAAATACTTCTTTTTGCTCTTGGTTTGGTGTCACTTGCAGTTCGAGAAGGCAAAGGGTTGTTGCCTTGGCTCTTCCTAATTTGCAACTTCAAGGCACAATTTCCCCGTCTTTGGCCAATTTGTCCTTTCTCAGTGTTCTCAATCTTGGGAACAACAGCTTACATGGTGACATCCCTTATGTCCTTGGCCACTTGCCTCGCTTGCGGGTGATCGATATTTAGAACAATCAGCTCCAAGGAAGTATCCCAACAAGCCTATTTCAACACCAGAGAGTTCAAGTTATTTCATTGGCTTTCAATAAACTCGGTGGTGAAATGTGGAAAGGGCCATGGAATGTACCCAAGCTCAGTGACTTAAATCTCAGGAACAATAGCCTCACAGGTATAATCCCTCCTTCGGTTGGAAATGCCACAAAATTGATGAACTTCAGTTTGTCTGGAAATAGAATCAACGGCAACATTCCAAAGGAGATTGGTAATCTAAGCCAGCTTGCAATTTTGGACTTGCATGATAATCAGTTAACAGGTAACATTCCTGCAACACTGTTTAATATCTCGTCGCTGCTTGCTGTATCTCTGAGAATCAATTGCCTTTTTGGTCATCTCTTGCTTGATGAAGGGAATATTGCGTCAAATATGATGTTTCTAAGTATATCTCACAACCAAATTTCTGGTCCCATTCCTACGAACATATGCCAACTCACAGAGCTCAAAGTGTTGTCCATTTCTTTCAACAACATAATTGGAGAGATACCCAGAAATATTGGTTGTTTATCTAAACTCGAGGAGTTTTATGTTGGTGATAATCCAATAAAATGGATTATTCCCACTTCTATGGGCAGTATTTCTACTCAGCAAAAACTTTATTGTGGAAACAATTGCATAGTGGGGCAAATTCCTCCGGAATTAGGGAAGCTATCAAATTTGAGGCAATTAAGCTTTTTGCAGAATTATAATCTTACTGGTCATATTCCAGAGGCTATTTTCAACATATCTTCTTTGGAAATCATTGATTTCAGTTCCAACAACCTCTCGGGTAGAATTCCGACCACTACAGGCCTTCATCTTCCGAACCTTGAAGGATTTTTCTTGGGGCAAATTCCGTTGTTCATAACAAATGCTTCCAAGATTGAAACGCTGGGGCTAGAAAATAACTTTCTCAAAGGAACTATTCCAACTAATTTGGGCAATTTCTATGAGCTGCATGCACTGATCCTAAATAGTAATCAACTTACCAATGAACCAAGAGAGCATGAGTTACAATTTTTCAATTCTTTGGCGGACAGTAGGATGTTGCGATATCTACAAGTGGGTTCTAATCCGTTGAATGGCGTTCTTCCCAATTCGATTGGGAACCTTTCATCTACTATTGAAGTAGTATATTTAGCAGATGCACACATCAGTGGCTTCATGCCCGCTAGTACAGGCAACATAAGTGGTCTTATTACCCTAGTATTTCAAAATAACAACTTGATGGGAAACATTCCTGCTGAGATTGGTATGCTAAAACGACTCCAAGGTCTATCTCTAAGTTACAATAAATTACAGGGGCATATTCCAGAGGCGGTATGCCATTTTTCTAATTTGGTTAAATTATTTCTGCTAGTTAATGAGCTCTCTGGACGGATCCTAGAATGCATAGGCAATCTAAGAATGCTACAAGGCCTTTGGTTGGGTTCTAACAAATTTTTATTTAAGATTCCTTTGAGCCTTTGGAAGATGAGTGGTCTTCTCTATGTAGATGTGTCACAAAATTCTATAGAGGGAGAAGTTCCACAAGATATTGGAGAACTGAAGGCCATTCTAGAACTATACCTTTACAGTAACAACCTTTCAGGTGTAATACCAAGTAGATTGGGGGAACTCCTGCACCTGCAGTATCTTGACCTATCAAACAATTCATTTTCCAGCCAAATTCCATTATCCTTTTCCAACTTGATAAGCTTAGAATACTTGAATCTATCCTTAAATGCCTCGTCAGGTACTATTCCTAAGTCCTTGGAAAAACTCTCATACCTTAAAAGCATTAATGTTTCATTTAATGTTTTAGATGGTGAGATACCAAGTGGTGGCGTGTTTGCAAATTCCACTCTTCAATCATTTCTTGGGAATAAAGGTCTATGTGGAATGCACATATTGGAGGTTCCTCCTTGCCCTATCACTAAATCTGGACAACAATCAAAGTCTAAGAAGCTTGTGCTAAAAATTGTTATTCGAGTGGTTACTTCTTCCTTTATGATATTGTTGTTGGTTTTGATTTGGATAATGAAAAGGAAGAAGATAGCAGAGTCCAAAGATGTTGAAAAGGTTCCGGAGATCAGCACTTACCCATTGATTTCTTATCATGAGATTCAACGAGCAACAAGTAATTTTGATGGATCAAGTTTAATCGGTGTGGGAAGTTCTGGCTCTGTGTACAAAGGAACATTATCTAGAGGAACTGTGGTGGCCATAAAGGTTTTGGATTTGGAAAATGAGCAAGTATGCAAGAGGTTTGATACCGAATGCGAAGTGATGAGAAATGTTAGACATAGAAATCTTGTCCCTGTTATTACTACTTGTTCTAGTGAATATATAAGAGCCTTTGTTCTGCATTATATATCCAACGGGAGCCTTGAGAATTGGTTGTACAGAGAAGATTGCCACTTGAACCTTCTCCAAAGAGTCATTGTGATGCTTGATGCAGCTATGGCAATTGAATATCTACATCATGGTAATGAAACTCCGATAGTTAACTGCGACCTAAAGCCATCAAACGTTCTTTTGGATGAAGATATGGTGGCTCATGTTGGTGAATTTGGCATCTCCAAAATTTTAGCGGTAAGCAAGTCTATGGAACACACCAAGACATTGGGCACTCTTGGATATATTGCTCCAGGTACAAGAAAAATCCCCTCTCTTTGATTTTTGTATCAAAATTATGCATCTCCAAATTCTAGAAGTGAAAAAGCAACTATTTATTTGTACAAAAATGGTGTTATATTTCTAATGGGAAAAGACTCAAATATGTGACTGAACTATTAGAAATGGCTCATTTATGCGATCAGTTAAAAGTTGAGCTCATTCATTCCATCGCCGTTGCAAAACCAGCTCATCCATGCAATTACTTTTTAACGGTGGTTTTCAAAAACAGCTTTTCCACGTGGCCTTTTATTAGAGGTCCACGTCATTAATTAAAATAAGTAAAAAAGGCTGAAATATTCCATTGAACTATTAGAAATGACTCATTTATGCCATCAGTTAAAAGTTCGGCTTATTTATGCCATCACCATTATAAAATCAACCCACCCATGCCATTACTTTTTAATGATGGATTTTTTTAAAATAACTTTTTGACGTAGTCTTTTATTATAAGTCCACGCCATTAATTAAAAGAAATCAATATTAATTTCAAAATATTTTAAATTAGTTAGTATCGAGATTATTTATTTCAGCATATATATCATAATAATGGGAGAAGTAATCACATATACTTGGCGGGATAATTTGAATAGCAGACTTCTTTTAAGTCGTTATTTGAAAATGATTTTTCAACAATGTATGCTCCACTAATTCGTGATGGGAGAAGTTATCCCGTATACATGGCGGGATTGTTGGGATAACAGACTTCTTTTAAGCCATTATTTAGAAATGATTTTTCAATAATGTATACTCCCCTAATTCGTGATGGGAGAATATTGGAGAAGCTCTATTGGTGCGCCTCTTTCTTTTTCTTGTTTTTCCTAATCGTTCATTGGTTTATTTTCTTGCAACTTCGGAGTATATATTGGAGTCACTGAAATTAAAAAAGTAGGATAAAATTTTTGAGGTTTCTGTTAAGCGTAACATTTATAATAATTTAGAATCAACTTGAAATAGTCAAAGGATATACATTAATCACTATTTCTTCTGATCAGAAAAATAATTGTTCTTGTAGGAAAAAAAAACTTTAATGGGTGTGGGTCGGGTTATATTAAATGAACCTGTTGTTTTTAATGGATCTAAGATATTTGAAATTAATATTGATTTATTTTAATTAGTCGCGAACCTCTAATAAAAGGTCACATCGAAAACAGTTTTTGAAAACGCACCATTAAAAAGTAATGACATGGGTGAGCTGATTTTATAACAACGATGACATGAATGAGCTGAACTTTTAATTGATGGCATAAATGAGCCATTTCTGATTGTTCAATGGCATATTTGAGCATTTTTCCTTATTTTAATTAATGACGTGGACCTTTAATAAAAGGCCACATGGCAAAGCTATTTTTGAAAACCACATTAAAAATTAATGGCATGGATGAACTGATTTTATAACGGCGATGGCATGTAGAGGCGAATCCAGGATCCGAACTCACCGGGTGTCAAGTAATTCAATCGGATTATTCATCTTTTCGATCTATAGGATAATTAACAAATCAATCAATAATAAAAGAACAATAATAAAATGACCAAACTTAAACTTTTAATAATATTACTAATATCATAATATCCATAATTCATTACAATTGCCCACAACGAGTTTTCATATTTTGAAAACGATCAACGATGACATCATTACTTACATTTTTAAATACATCACGCTCTATGTAACATACTAAACAATTATTTAAATATTGATCACCAATACTATTTCGCACTTTATGTTTTATGTGCTTCATGGAAGACAATGTTCTCTCAACAGTTGCCGTAGCGACGGGTAAAACCAAAGTCAACTTCACAAGTAAATAAACAAGTGAATAAGTCTACAAGATTTGCCTCAACTAATGCGTTTGTCAAATCATATTTGCCTCAACTAATGTTTCAAGACAGGTTGACAAGGCCCTTTCTCAATATAATATTTTCTCACTTCATCTCGTATTCGAGGATCGTAATCAGAAATAGGTCTTCTTTCTCCCGGATCGGCTTTAAGTGAACCCAAATCGAGGTCAGTTATAAGACAAGAACAATTGACGTTGACATTACTAGAACTTGATTGTGAATAATTAACCTTCTTGAAAAAATTCTCCATCTCAAATTCTCAATCACAAAACTAGAACACTTTCTCCTAAATCAATTTATCAGGATACATAGATAATTCCAAATTTGGGTTTCTAGGCTCAAGAAAGAGAAACAAAATAATTTTTCAATATAACTTACGGAGAGCAAACAATGAGAGAGTGCAAGCAGCAACATCACTGTAGTAGCAACAGGAAACCTCAAGAACAAGAGTCTCAGTCGATGTTTTGATTTGAAATTTGGAAATAGTTTTTTTTTTTAATTTGGAAATAGGAATTTGGCATTGCTTGGTATCAAGTACGCGTTGCAATTATTAACAAAGCCAGCTGGTGCCCCAGCTGGTGCCTTACTTTTTTAATGAAAAATTATTAACAAAAATGATTTTAAAAAATAAATACTGCCAGCAGGTTTCGAACACAAGACCTTGGAGCTACAAAACCAGCTCTTTGCCACCTGCACTAGACAGTGTCTTGTTATTGTGGGTGGCAGACTTAAATTTTAACTATATCTGTATATATATATATAACTATATATAGAGAGTTTCCGTCGAAGTTTGCGGGTGGCGTGCCACCCCCACGGGCCTTAATAGATCCACCCCTGATGGCATGAACGAACCGAACTTTTAACTGATGGCATAAATGAGTCATTTCTGATTGTTCAATGACATATTTGATCTTCCTATTTCAATTAACTTTTATCATTTCATTCCTTTTTTCAAGAATATGGATCGGACGGAATAGTATCCAGTAGTGGTGATGTTTATAGTTACGGCATCATGTTGATGGAGGTTTTGACCAAAAGACGGCCAACAGATGAAGAGATATGCAATGAAAATCTCGACTTGAGGAAGTGGATAACACAATCATTTTCAGAAACTATGCTCGAAGTTGCGGATGCCAATCTTTTTCCTGAGGAAGAACAAATCACTTCTAAAAGTGAAATCTGCATAGCTTCCATGGTCGAATTGGTTTTAGATTGCACAATGGAAATTCCAGAATCAAGAATAACCATGAAAGACGTAGTCAAGAGGCTTAACAAAATCAAGAACACATTTCTGGAAATGTAGAAGCTAGTTCTCTTCAAGCGGTGTTGTTTCTCAGCTGCAAGTTAACATGTTGCTTTTTGTTTACTTGGTTTCTTTAGTTAAGTCGTTGTACTGCTTGTAATTCAGAGTGTCTGCTCACAAGTTTGATCTTTTTGTTAACTATTAGAGCATTTGGTTAGTACGATGCTTGTCATCAAAGTTAATAGCAATTTGTTTCATAGTAATACAATTAATGGACCATAGTTTTTCTGCTTTCGTTTGTTAATCCATCTAGCTAAACTTAAGAACTACAAATGACATTAATGGCCTATCGTGCATGGTCCTGGATGCAGAGCAGGCCAATATGAGTCTGAAATTGATTTATCCATTAGTCGAGTCCTTTGCTTTCCGCCCATAGCCGTCATGACTAAAATCATATAAGCACACAAAACATGGTTAAAATTTATTTATTTAAAAAAAAAAGTAAAATAGGTTCAAATGAAATTACAAATGCTGGGACTAGTTACATTCTAATTTATAAAACATATACACATGTATACGTTAAATATACACATCTATAGAAGATATATACACACATATACACTCGATTCAATGTATATGTACTACTTTAAATAAAATATACTACAATATATATCTATACACTACAATATATATACAATTTATAAAACATATACATATGTATACATTAAATATACACATCTATAGAAGATATATACACAAATATACAAAACATATGCTACTTAATATAATAAATTAATAATACTTGGTAGTGAGTTAATAATATATTAGAAGTAAGTTTTTTTTAATCTAAACTAGAAATTCAATTTAAATCATTAAATGAAAAAAATTACAAAATAAAGACTAAGGAGTGAATGAATGTTGAATTTTATTGATTGCGAAATGATCTAAAATTTATAATTTACATGAATCAAAAATCTACGAATTATGCATTATTTTTTCCAATCCATTCATGTTAATATTAACGGGAACATGCATAGGATAGTCAAAGTCAACGGGGGCAAAACTATGCATTGGACTTGATTCTGTTAAGTTCTCCCGTGAAGACATAATTTCTTCAAGTTTCAGCTCGTCGTGTGGCTCTGGTTCCATTCCTTGGTTTCTTCTTTCCGATCTAATCCAATCTCTGAGGCAAACTAGAACATTCATTGCATTGCTTCCCAATGAGTGTCGGTAGTCTCCAAGCTGTTGTCGTCTCTGACTAAAGGCGCTCTCTGATGCAACGGTTGACATTGAAACATTCAAGATATCTCTAGCAAATCTTGAAAGCATAGGATATTGTGTTTCATTACTCCTCCATCAATCCAATGTGTTGATCCGTCGTCTGCGATCCTCAGGCGGCGATCGAAGATAATATTTCAGCTTTTCCCGATAACTTGATGTGTAAGCTCTCTCATTAACACTATTCCAACAAGGTACATCATAAAAGGAATCAGGAAAACCACTATGTGCCGGGCTTTTAGAAGATGATGGCTCCTCGGGAGGATAAGGAGCGACAGTTGGAGTGATATTTGTATGTACGACTAAATCAAATAAATCAACATAGTGATTATATAATTTTTCTATGTATTCATTCGCATCACTCATAGCGGTTCACAAATCAGGTTGTACTTGTTCAGAATCATTGTTATTATTTATTTCTAAGTTAGCATAAATAATAATACTAAAGTGATACATAGTATTATATTTCATGCACAAATTTAGCATAGCACTAACCAAGTAAATTGGGGGAATCGGAAAAAAATATTTTTTAAATTTAGTAAACATGACACCAACAACTTCTTTATAACCTTCTTTATTTTTATATTCTTTGAGCAAACCAGAAACATCGGCTATATATGCCAAAATATTACAAACAGAAGGATAATATGCACCAAAAAATTCAACCGTAGCTACATAAATTTTTTTAAAAAACTTAACAAGATCATTAATTACAACCAATCAGAATCATGTAGCATGCAATTAGCAGAATCAGCAAATGAACCGCCATGTTGATTAAAAGCTAGTGTAATAGGAACTCTATATTTATAACAAGTTTTTAAAAAATCATACGTAGAATTCCATCTAATATCAATTTCTTCAGGCATCAATATCGGTGTAAGTCCATTTTCTTGACATTTAACTTTAAATTCTCTAATTCTCGATCTACGATTATTTCCTTGAATAAAACCAACAGCAAGACGATTTTTTTCAATATAAAGCTCAAAAAACTCAAGACCATCTTTTACAATTAAATATATATATGACATGCACACTTAATATGAAAAATTTTAGGCAATGGAAGAGATAGCTTAGATTTTAATTTTTTTATAGCAATCTTGTTCTTAGAAGCATTAGCAAAAACAATATATAAGATTTTAATTTCGATACCATAAAATCCGGCAACTTTAACAAGAGAAACAGCAATAAAATCTCCAGTATGTTTACGATCTTCATCATATAAAAAAATAAGAATACTTTTTTGCATCACAAAATTACTATCCATCCAGTGACAAGTAATGGTTAAATAATTATTTTTATTTACAGAACGACCAAGATCAGAAGTTAGGGACAATCTACATTGAATATTTTTTAACAATGTTGATAAATAAAAATAATTTTCTGAATGAAGTCTAAAAATATCAGACCGACAAGTACATCTAGGAATACCATTAAACATAGGATTATAAATTGCTTGAATATAATGAATAAAGACATCAGAAGAAGGAAAACTAAAAGACAAATAACCCACAACTACCATGTTAGCTATTTCTTCCCGGTCCCTCAATTTATTATGCTTCTTGTTGGAACCTTGAAGTTTTGATGAATGACAATATGAATGAAACAAGTTGATATGACTTAATTCAATGCAACTGAAAACTTCAACTTACTAATCACATAGGGAATAGAACAAGTTGAATTTGATTCAAACACTTGATGATAAGGGAAAGCAAGTTGAGTTGAAAAAGGAGTCCTACGTAAAGAAGGAGTTTCACTTCTGAGTATATCTTGAAGAGTCCTATGTGTGGGAGGAGAAAGATTCTGATAAATTAATCTGTGCTGATTTAAAGAATTAGAATTTGACTACAACATCAAGGAGACAAGAGTTGGAATTGAAGAAGGAGTCTCACTTGAAGTAAAACTCTACGCAATGAGAGTTTTGATTAGAGGAGGAGTTTGAAATAAAGAATGACTCTTTGAAGAGCTGTGCTTAAATAGAAGATGCAGCAGTCAGAATAATTCACGCACTTAAAAAGCAGAAAAGCACAATCGACAGATTGACTTTATGAAGTGTTTCTTAATCACTGAAGAAACATGTTGAGGAACCTGGTCCTCAGTACAGAATCCATCTAAGAGTTTTAGCATTGATTTTTAGAGTTGTTCATTGTGTTTGAACTATTTATGTAATATTAGTTTCAGTGTGTTATAAACTGAACTAGGAGCTAGTCTTCAAGTTGGGAAAACTCAGAGACTTTGGGAACGCATACCTTGGGAGGTGTGTGTGTAGTTAGGAATTAGAGTTTATAATTCCTAGTTGTTGAGTTATAGGGATTAGAGTGTATAATTCCTATTTTTTGGTTACAAGAGTTTTGTAATCAGTCATTGTTGAGGCTTAGAGTTATTTAAAGAAGTTGGGGTTAAATTTTGTAGAGGTACAGGTCATAGTTTTTTACACCTTTTTGAGCCGGGTGTTTTCTACGTAAAAATCATTGTGTTCTTTACTTTCTGTTTTACTGCTTCCTTGGAAAATGTTAGGCAACCCGTTCCATCGATAAGAAACAGTTAGGCAAAAATAAGATAATCAGTAGGGCACGAATTCTTAACAAGTGGTATCAGAGAGAGGTTGTCTTAAAAAGGGATAGCACCTAAGATAAAGATTAATATGATGAATTTCGCACCACCTACTAGTCACATTGAAGGTCAATCCAGTATTAGACCTCCACTCTTTGTTGGTTCTCACTTCATTTGGTGGAAAGCTAGGATGGAAACATTCATTCAAGGCGAAGACTACAAGTTATGGGATAGGATCGCTGATGGTCCTACTATTCCAATGAAGTTAGAAGATGGGAAACAAGTCAAGAAAGTAAGAAGTGAATTCACTCCTGATGACATTGGCATTAAGGAAAAATGCTAAGGCCAAAAACATTTTGGTCTATGGATTAGGACCTGTTGAATACAACAGGTTATCAACATGCACCACTGCTAAGCAAATTTGGAATGCTCTAGTAAATGCTCATGAAGGCACATCTCAAGTAAGAAAATTCATAATTTCTCTTCTCTTCACTGAGTATGAGGCATTTAAGATGAAGGAGAATGAAACCTTGCATAAGATGATGACAAGGATTACTGCCTTAACAAATGAGCTGACCTCCTTAGAAAAAGTTATATCTAAAGAAGAACAAGTCGAGAAGGTACTGAGAGTATTACCAAAATCAAAGTGAAATGTTAAGGTGACTGCAATCAGGGAAGCAAATAAGGATCTTCCAGGCATGACCCTGGATGAATTAGTGGGGAATTTAAGAACTTATGAAATGTAAATTGATGGAACTAAAATGGTAGAAGCTTGGGGATTTGACTTAGATGATGATGAAGTTGATGAAGAAACACTCATGGCTCTTGGAGATTCAGACTTGGAGGAAGAAAATGATGCTTTTGAGGTAAGTATACTTGAACTTAAAGAAAAGTTGCATTTGTTTTCTAAAACAAAACTTATTTCCTTGATGAGTGCACTAATTGATGACTTCCAGGAATCAACTTCTGATAGGGATGAGCTATTCAACAGTCTTACAAGAATTAAATTTGATTTTATTGTTTTAGAAGCTTGCAAGAACACTGTTGAACAGGAAAACTGCTCTCTCAAGAAACAGGTTGAGCAACTTGATTCTTCAAATAATGATCTTAAGTCTGAAGTTCTAAAATTGACACTCTCTGAAAAAAGAAAAAACACCAAGAGTAAAGAACAAGAAAAATTTGAACTTGAATTGGTCAAGTACAAAGAAGAGTGCAATAATGCAACAGAAATGGTGAATAAACTGAGTCAAGAAGTCTCTAAACTAAAACTTGACCTTGAAAGAGAAAACAAGTGGAAAAATTCTTCAAGAATTGTTCATAAGTTGAGTGAAAGATGTCACAGTGAAAAAGCTGGGTTGGGTTTTCACAAAAGTCTTGATGTTTATCAAAACTTGTGCTATATCTGTGGAAACCTTGGACATCCAACCACTGAATGTTCAGTTGCTGCCAAAAGCAGATCCAACAGTCTAAATCTGGCAAATAAACTATATCATACCAAGAAAAGTATAACTAAAACTGGTCAGAGAAACGGGTCACGTAACCTGTTGCCTGCATGGTCTTGAAGAAATCTGATTCGTCTATTTACCAATAAGAAAGGACCCAAGCTTGTCTGGGTGCCTAAAGTTAACCCCTAATTTGTTTTACAGGTGAGAGTGAAAGGAGGCAACGAAAATTTGTGCATAAATAAAGCTTGCTCAAGGCATAATACTAGAAGAAAATAAAGTTTCTTTCACTCACCACATTTAAAGGGGGAATGGATCATTTGAAAAATGGCCATATTTGTAGTGCTCGTGTAAGGAGGAAGCAAGGGAGATTTAAAAAAAAATAAGAAAAAAGGATGACTGTGAAACTGATGAGCATGCACAGGAAAATGTTGTACCACCTGGTTCAACTGTTGTATAGACTGAGGGCATATTAACAGGGGAACAACAAATAAAGAAATAGATGCATCAATAAAACCAACACAAGTTGCTGGTAATTTTGTTAGTAGTTCATAAAAATTGGTGTTGTCAAAAGAATCTTGAGATATCTCATGGGATTCAATGGCTTGAGACTATGATATCCAAAGGAAAGCAATTTCACTCTTGGGGGCTACAAAAATGTTGACTATGTGGGTTACTTAATTGACTAGAGAAGCACCAAAGGCACTAAGTAGAGAGTATTTTGAAAGGAATAGGTTAGACTTGGGGATGATTAAAATTGCATGAACTCCCCTCAATGATTGACTAGAATAATTATTTTTCTTTTTAATCTTATTAGCTATAAAGTTATTCTATTCAGTTTTGTACATTTAGTTGGGTGTCCCAATCCCAGATTTTTGACTTTTCTAACCTAATTTTGTATTATATTGCGTAGAAAAATAGGTACAAGCAAGCAATTATGACCACAAAGTTTTTCTTATCAGGTATGTTCTACACTGACATAAGCATAGGTTGTCTAAGTTGAAACATTTGAGCACACCTGTTCAATTCCACACACTTCATCCTCTCATTATCTAATAAAGCTAATGAATTATTGACCAAACTTTCTTTGATTCTCTCCAAATGGGTGTGCACAAGTGTGTTAATCCTATACCAGAAATTCCTTCTTCTTTCTCAACCAAAATATCAGTTGTGTACCATGGAATTTCCAAGCTTGATCATCAATCACATGCAACAAATGTTTATGAAGAATGAAAAGGGACATGCTTTCCCTTTTAGTTCCTAATTGGTAATTTTTTGGGGGTTTCTCAGTCCTAAATCAGGTTTGACATATAAAAAAAAAATAGATGTTCTTGAGCAGAAGAATTATGTTGCTCTACCTGTTTCAATAAGAAGGGCTAAGAGTCATTTGAAAAAAAAAATCTGAACTAGAAGTTGTATAAGATAGTCATGAAGTGGAATAAGAGGTCTTTAAGTCTAGGATCATGACTTTGAAGCTTGACCTTGATTGATAGAGGGATGAAAATGTTGAAGTCATTCATCAATTGACATAGTTAATATCACCTGTTCCACCTTCCTCATCAACTCCTCACTATTTGTATCCTTAGACATGTGATACAAATCAGTCCACCAAGATGCCAAAACAGTCCACAAAACGTGAGAAGAACAAGCAACACAAAAGGATACAATATGACAAACACAAAAACAAACGGATTTGCAAAATAATAAAAGGATAGATAGTGAGACCAAGATTATTACAAGATTAAGAATCAAGTATATTTCAACATTAACCCCTAATGAATGTAATAATCAAAACCACACTCTTACGGTGACCTCCAAGGTAATCGACTCATCTCAAGATCCACCGTTTTCAAGCAAAGAACTATATTGGCTTTTCCAAGCCCTATACTAAGGATGACTTTTCCATGTCCCGACTAAGACTATACTAAGGTGGTCTAATCTCAAGAGAGAGGATTTCAAGTGCTTCAATTTTTCATCTTTCATAAACTAAAGAGAAAAGACCTAATAAGAGACTATATATAGCCTAACTTATTACATAGTATAATGAACCAAAATACCCTTAAGGAAAAGGGAGGTCATGGGTTGTTTCTTTAACATTTGAAAACCCCAAAATACCCTTAATGAAGAGTGATTCTTTAATGCTCCACAACCATGGGGTCACACTTCAAAACTTGTAGTCTCGAATTGGCATCAAATGTAAGCCCTCACGCAATCTTCCACACACTAGTTTGTTTAATGGCATGCTCAAAACGGGTCCTCCATGAATGTTCTCGTATCCTCGAGGTGACCAAGTCTTGAGCATCTATGTGTTGGCCTCTAAAGATGTCATCAAAAGATAAGATGGTCATTTGTCCCATATCATCCTCCCCTTCTTGAAAAAGATTCGACCTCGAATCTAAAACTTCCAAAACCGAAGAGAGGACAAACAAATACAAACTCCTCATGGCATGAGAGTTAGGGTTAGCACAACAAATCATCTCAACATGCCAAGGTTGATTATATTTGCAATATAACCAAGGATCTTTTGAATGAAATATTAAAAACTCAATGAAAGAAGTACGAAGGATTTGGTTATGGGATTCAACAAGAGTGACACTTTGTTTCTCATGTAGACCAAGCAACAAGTTGGGTGCACCAACATCACCATTTCCATATTTGGCACCGGGGTCAAACGGGAAGAGTGGACATAGACACGGGTCTAGACAATACTCCCCTTTCTCGTGGTCTCCACCCAAACTAAATGACATAATCTCTACAATAGCATACATATCATTAAAAGAAAATAGAGAGTAGAGAAAAGTCTCACTCAAGTCGACTTCTACTAAGGTGCCGTCATATGTGTACTCACTACTAGTTTCCCAATCATCACCATGAGTAGTCTCAACAATAAAGTCACACAAAGTAGAAGGAGTAACTTCCAAGACTACACATTCCTTACCCTTAAGAGTACTCTCATCTTTCAAGAAGAGATTTCCATCTTTAGGGGGAATGTTGTCACACCATAGTGGGTTAACATATAGGCTATAGCCTCCAAGGTAAACTATACCATTTTTTTCACCACTAGGCTCATTATGAGTGTTTATATCATTTTCAAACAAGTCATTATCTCTAAAGAGTGCATGATCCAACCCACGAGCAGATTTGGAACAAGCAAGTTCCTCACTCTCTAAGAGATCAATATCAAGTTTCAAAGCAGTTTAAAGCACAAAATTATCCCAAGAATAGCTCTAGGGTTCACTCCACTTTTGTTGACCAACTTTTTCAAATACTTCACTCACTTGAGTTTGATTAATCACATCACACACATACTCAAGTAGTGGACAATTTTCACAAATTGGTTGATCAACACCAATTACACAAGACGATGTACTTTAGTTCAACATATAGGCTTCAACACTAGGTGGACATAAATTGATCATACAAGAAGAGTCAATTTGGTCATCAATAGGATCAACTAGTGTATCCATACTCACAACATGTACATCATCAACAAAAGGCAAAGAATCATTAGACTCACAAGTAAGTAAGCTACTACTCACACTCAATGCGCTACTAGCTACACAATTATCATTCACATGCATAAAAGTGTAAGAATTATCTATTTTACCTTGAAGGTCTTGAGTCAACTCTCCTTTACTGTGTTATGAAGGTCCTCCACAAGCTTGGACAGCAACTTCACTTTAGTATTGCTCTCCTTCACTTGCCATGTCGGTACCTACATAAATGTCCTTAGAAATAGAAGGACAAACAATGTTAGCTTGGTTTGGTGGTAATTCCCTCACTTCGCTCTACACAACCTCTCATTTTTTCACTCTTGGATTACCACCTTGCACACCCTTAATCCTCTCAGTCTTTTGTATCTCATAAGCATTTGGATTGGAGTAAGTATTCACTTCTCTTTGAGGCTCGGGCAGCATGTATGTCATGAGTTGATTTACCCGCTGGTCTCTTACAACATTAGGCTAATTTTGCACATTTGTAACTCTTTGTTGTGCAAACCAATAGGCACCTAAGCATACATGACCATATGTCAATGGAAGAATATCGCACCACACCTCCTCATGGTATTCAAATTGGGAGAAGACAACTTTGACCCTTTCGGGAACCTTAAACCCTTTCAAGAAATATGGAACAAGTAAAGTCTCGCGAAACAACCCCAAGTAGTCAACCATGGATGGAAGGATGTAGTTTCTATAGTAACTATCATTTAACACAACGAGGCATCCAGGTATCCCACAAATGGTCACCTTTCCGGAGTGTACACTCCTTCTCGGATCAACATTGTAAGGCACACGAGTACCTTTTGGTTTTTGAGATGCATACCCTTTTATTCTCATTGGACAACCTCCACTAGAGCTAGTATAACTATTCACTTTATATCGACCTTGATAAGAAGTACTACAAGGTGGAAGATATGAATCTTCACACTCCTCACGTGTACTCTCATCATAGCTCTCATAAGCTTTGTGAATGAAAGGGTTATACCTAACACCAAATCTAGGTTTGGAGTGAGAAGTGTAAGTCTCCTCACATGCCTCAATGTCATCATTAGATTCATCACGAGGTCCTACATCATCTCCATGTTCACCATAAGCACTAGGCACTTTATTCACCTCATTTTCTCCCTCAAAACTGTAACTCTCAAATCTGCCCAAGTTTTAATCATGGCTATTTTCATAGCCTCCGCAATCTCCCTCAACTTCGTAGCCATAAAACCCTTTACTACAATCATAGTCTCCCATGTTGTAGTCACAATAATCTCCTTCTATCGAAGACATGTTCCCCTTATATCACCTTTGTACCTACACAATGAACAAACAAAATTAGTAGTAAAAGCTCCTCACCAACACTCGTATACACCCACCTTTGTGATTCTCATAATTGGAGCAACGAATATTGAAAGTTGTTTATATTTCGGTAGTCAATAGGATGTCAATTCTACTTGGCGGTCGGAATGGATTCTTGTTTGATCGACTCAAGACACAAAAACAAAATTTACTTACGAACTTGAAATAAAGAAGTTATTACGAGTTAAAAATGAGAAAAACACACAAATTACGAAGACACGAAAGAAACGGATTCAATAATTAATCTACACTTAAGTAGGTGATTACTTGTTGTTAATTAATTCTAGAATCAAGACATGAAACTAATGAAATAATAAAATGAAACTAAGAATCTAAAATTTTTGAGCTTAAGCACTTTCGGTGATGACGTGGTAGCCTCTCATTGGTTGTTGAAAATTGTCGAAAGTTTTGAGAATTTTTTTTCTTGTTTTCAATTTGTATTGATCAATGTTCAATTGGAAGAGTGTATTTTCGGTTTTGGGAGGGAAACAAAAAGACTTAGAGGCTTTCAATGTTAAAAAAAAAAGCTTGACTTTTCTTTCACCTTTTTGGCAAAACACCTTTTGAAGCCTTTGTCCCCCGTTCCTCTTTTGTAGGTCTTGGGAAGACCACTTACTCTCTTTTGGTAATAAGACCTTTTGAAAGTCTTTTGCCCCCCATTCTTCTTTTATAATAGTCTTTGAATGTGTTTAAAGACTAACAAGACCTCACCTTCTTTCTTCTTTGATTTTAGATCAAACAAACCACTTTCTCTACAATAAGATATGAAGATGTTGAAGAACACCAAGAACACAACTTTAAATCTTGGAGTTCTAAGGTTAACGTTGGACCTTCCAAACATCAACAACACATATTCAAGCTCCAATATTCAAAAAAAACATCAACAAAGAATTTTTCCAGCCATCAATCTTCAACAATAACATCAACAAAATATTTTCCCAGCCACCAATCTTCAACAACAATATCAACAATCTTCCAACATTCAAGAACCACTTGGATTTAGCTCAAAAAAATAATAGATGTAGACTCTATTAGTGTTAGTGAAGAAGGAAATAACACTATAAAAAACAATACATACAAAAAAACACAAGAAAACCAAGCCTCAAATCTCATCCCAAACACAAAAACGGGACAGATTACTTTTTTTTTTTGCGTTTTTCAGTTTTTCCAACACTATTTTTGTGATTTTTTAAGATAGCAAGCCCAAGATTGATCTCCTGGGAACGAAATAAATGATGGCTTTGATACCAAATGATAAAAATCAGTCCACCAAGATACCAAAACAGTCCACAAAACGTGAGAAGAACAAGCAACACAAAGGGATACAAGATGACAAACACAAAAACACACGGATTTGCAAAATAATAAAAGTATAGATAGTGAGACCAAGATTATTACAAGATTAAGAACCAAGTATATTTCAACATTAACCCCTAATCAATGTAATAATAAAAACCACACTCTTACGGTGACCGCCAAGGTAATCGACTCACCTCAAGATCCACCGTTTCCAAGCAATGAACTATATTGACTTTTCTAAGCCCTATACTAAGGATGACTTTTTCAAGTCCTAACTAAGACTATACTAAGGTGGTCTACTCTCAAGAGAGAGGATTTAAAGTGTTTTAATTTTTAATCTTTCATAAACTAAAGAGAAAAAACCTAATAAGAGACTATATATAGCCTAACTTATTACATAGTATAATGAACCAAAATACCCTTAAAGAAAAGGAAGGTCATGGGTTGTTTCTTTAACATGTGAAAACCCCAAAATACCCTTAATGAAGGGTGCTTCTTTAATTCTCCGCAGCCATGGGGTCACACTTCAAAACTTGTAGTCTCGAATTGGTATCGAATGTAATCCCCCATGCAATCTTCCACACACGGGTTTGTTTAATGGCATGCTCTAAACGGGTCCTCCATGCATGTTCTCGTATCCTCTAGGTGACCAAGTTTTGAGACTCTATGTGTTGGCCTCTAAAGATGTAATCAAAAGATAAGATGGTCATTTGTCCCATATTACCATATCCCACTTTTATATCATATTTTTTTTAATGCTCAATTACTTTGCTTTGTTCAGTACTAGCTTAGGTTTAATGTGGAACATGCTCTGTCAGTTAAATGGAATGATTATCTTTGCTAAATTGACTCATATTTTTTCTCTCTTTAATACATTACTAGGTTGGCTAAAGTCTTTGTCTGATTGTTTTGGTGATAGCCCCAGTGGCCATGAATAGCATAACAAATCACTTTGGCTAGTATATTATTGCATTGAAATAGTTTTTCAATGTTGCCAAAAGAGGGAAGATAAGAGGGTTGTGTAATGTCTATAACCCATTGACTAACTTATTTCATTCTAATGTTTTATACTTTAGTGCCTATAGGTGAAGATCTTTGGATGCACAAAGACAAGAAGTTTGTTATCATCAAAAAGGGAAAATTTGTTGGAACCTTGAAGTTTTGATGAATGACAATATGAATGAAACAAGTTGATATGAGTTAATTCAATACAACTAAAAACTTCAACTTACTGATCATATGGGAAATAGAACAAGTTGAATTTGATTCAAACACTTGATGATAAGGGAAATCAAGTTGAGTTGAAAAAGGAGTCCTACATAAAGAAGGAGTTTCACTTCTGAGTATATCTTGAAGAGTCCTATGTGTGGTTGGAGAAAAATTCTGATAAATTAATATGTGCTGATTTAAAGAATTGGAATTTGACTACAACACCAAGGAGACAAGAGTTGGAATTGAAGAAGGAGTCTCACTTAAAGTAAAACTCTATGCAATGAGAGTTTTGATTATAGGAGGAGTTTGAAATAAAGAATGACTCTTTGGAGAGATGTCCTTAAATAGAAGATGCAGAAGTCAGAATAATTCACGCACTTAAAAAACAGAAAAGCACAATCGACAGATTGACTTTACGAAGTGCTACTCAATCACTGAAGAAACACGTTGAAGAACCTGGTCCTCAGTACAGAATCCAGCTAAGAGTTTTAGCGTTGATTTTTAGAGTTGTTCACTGTGTTTGAACTATTGATGTAATATTAGTTTTAGTGTGTTATGAATTGAACCAGGAGCTAGTCTTCGAGTTGGAAAAACTCAGAGACTTTGGGAATGCATATCTTGGAAGGTGTGTGTGTAGTTAGGAATTAGAGTTTATAATTCCTAGTTGTTGAGTTATAGGGATTAGAGTTTATAATTCCTATTTGTTGGTTACAAGAGTTTTGTAGTCAGTCGTTGTTGAGGCTCAGAGTTATTTAGTGAAGTTGGGGTTAAATTCTGTAGAGGTAAAGGTCGTGGTTTTTTACATCTTTTTGAGCCGGGTGTTTTACACGTAAAAATCATTGTGTTCTTTACTTTCTGTTTTACTGCTTCCTTGAAGCACGTCAGGCAACCCGTTCCATCGATAAGCAACAGTTAGGCAAAAATAAGATAATCAGTAGGGCACGAATTCTTAACACTTCTTTGTTACTTGTCCTGTTGCTGGATCCATTCTAGTTGTGTTGGCCCACCAACATCCCCACCACCTCGTGCAATATTTAACTCTTTTTCGTGAGCATCACCTATATGTCTCATTAACGTACCCATACACCCTTGCTTGCCTCCGCTTTTATGCTTATATATTTGTTGACAAATATTGCATTGCACCTCAATATATGATATACGTTCAAAAAATTGTCATGCAATACAAATTGTTTTACGAGCTCTTGGGGCACGCGGAGGACGGGAAGGGACATTAACCGATTTAGATCTAACGTTAGCATTTCCTACTGCAGGTGTCTCACCAATATTTTCATCATCTTTGTCTAAATTAACCGCATCTACTTCATTTTTTCTTCTATACCGTAATTTTCCTGAGCTTCTACATAATCCATATCGTGAGCACCTACACCTAAAGGTACACCTACTTCTTCCTCGAAAGGTTGACTAAGCGGTGTCGGAGGCACACGGGTATATCTACTACTTGAACTACCTCTACCGCTAGTAATTCGCTTTTTACTACCACTACCACTACCACTTCTGAAACAAAAAATTTAACACCTTTAGTAGCGAGGTTTATTAATTTATCCATAATATAAATTAAACTAAAAAAAAATTAAAATACACAAATATAATAAAATTAAATAGTCATCAATTAATACACTAAATAAAAATTAAACATAAGAGATGGAACGACAATACCAAATTTTGGAAGTATCCGAAGGTTGCGACTTTAGAAACTTCCACTCGTACTTTGTAATCGCAAAATTAAAAAATTAAAGTGAGCACTTTATGAAATTAAATATATTGAATATTTGAGATTTGAGAGAGAATGAGATTTGAGAGAGTGAAAAATTGTGTGAAATACGATTTGAAGGTGTTGGGTATTTATAGAAAGTTTTTTGGGTTTAAAAAATAATTTTAAAACTATTTTTTTTTTAATTAATGGGCCCAAACTAGCTGTCCGTTGGGCCAACGGCTAGTTTGGCCCAAAATCCAAATTTATTTTAAAAAAATAAAAAATCGTGTCGGGCCGGGCTGATTAACCTGTGGGCTAGACTGGGCTTGGTTCGGGCCAGGTTAACTGGGCCCAAATAAAAAACCGGCCCGGTAACCAGTACCCTAAAGCCCTTGGGCTTACCAGGCCGGGTCAAACCAAGCCGATTTCTTTAAGTGGGCCGGATAGAGCCGGGTCAACCCGGCCCACTTGACACCCTTAGCAGAACTTCTACTAGTTTTAAAGAACCTAAGCTATTGAACACTGGACTAGTAGAGGGTTGCATTTCCCTCATTTACTTTTGTGATTTCATATGTGAATGGTATCGAAGTGTTCAGTTGCACTATTTTACTTGCTGTTTGCTTTAGTGGGACCATATATCTTGTTATTTTTGTATCCACAATAGATAGTCAAAACGCAATCCAAAATTTGTTTGCGAGCTTCAATTTGGAGGTCTCACCTTTAATCAACATATTGGCTATTAGCATAGAATCGAGTTCTTAAGTGAAATTAGTGTGGCCATGAAGGTAGCACCATTTCACCCCAAACTCAGTAGCTAAAGCTTCCTCCATGTCGTTGCTACTACTACAGTGAACTGACACCGCAAAGGCCATAATCAAATTACTGTGGCTATTCCTGATCAGTCCACCAATTCCCGCTCTGCTTATTAATATCAGTATATATAATTGTACTGATATTAGTAATTTAATAATTATGTTTAGCATGTACAACCATGATGATTGAAGGAGTTAAAAGGCAGTAAGCTAGAAATAAATATTCAATTTCTTAGAATCCATGTAGACTTAGCAAAATATCAAGAGATAATGGTTAAAAAAACACCTGAAATATCATTTTTTTTGCAAGTTTCTTGCCTTAACCATTAGGTGTTTGTGTTTACTATCACCAACTAAATACAAAAAAACTTCTACCATCAAAGAACCTAAATGTTATTGTAGTACGGAAGAGTTAATATCATCTCTTTAGGTTGGTTGGTGCAATTGAACTTTCACTTAGCATGTTTGGGATTGAAACGTTATGAATTATTATTATTATATATCCATACATTCTGCTATTAGATACTGCAATATTAGATGATGAGATAAGCATCCAGTACATCCTTGAATTATGACCAAAGTTTCTACGACACACTCAAATTTCACAGGGTTTTATTACCCCTTGAAGTCAATTTTAGTGTATTTTTGTCAACCTTTTGTGCTGACGTGACACCTTTATTACATAAAAATGGGGTCCACGTCAAAGGTGATACGTCAGCTAAAAAGGTGTCACATCATCTAAAAAGGTTGACAAAATATGCTAAAATTTAGTTCAGGGAGGTAGTAGGGCTCCCGTGATGTTGGTGTGTGTCATAGCAAATTCGGTCATAGTTCCGGAGGTACGAGATGCTTTACTCTTAGATGATCAATATTACAAGTTGTGGCATCAACGTAGGTGTCTCTAGCCAACGTGGTATGGATTCATGTGAACCTAATAGCGTTTGTTCAAATTTTGTATCTATATAAAGACACAAAATATTTATAAATATTTGAAATGAATCCAGTTATTATTGTATATAAATTTCAAGTTGTCGTAAAAATTCATAACTTTAAATCATGGATCCGTCTCTATATGCTGCTGGTAAGAGGTCAAGCAACATGCCTTTTTCCAAACTTATCTTTATATATGGATTCTGGACCATATAAATATGGAGGATTTGTTCTTTCTTAATAATGCAACCTTTTTTTTTTAAAAAAAAAAAAAAAAGTTTAAAAATTTTAATAATACAAGTTGACTGACTTTTCTCAATCAATACCCTTACCCCTCAGTTTACGCAATTCATTAGTCTTCTTGTGCTTTTGTCTTTACAATGTACTTCTCAATGTGAGATGACATTTCAATAGAAGTTGTGAAAATCACAATCATTTAACTTTTTAGTATGTTCATAAAAAAATTATTTTATACCAAAAAATAGTAAAAACACTTCATTTTGCTGTATAATAATTTCTAATGGTATATTGCGAAATATTTAACATTAAAAGTTTTAAAAGTCGTCAAGGTGGAGAATCGAACCCTTACTAATAAGATGGAAGTTCAGGTTGCTAGCCAACCAACTGAGCTACTCATAAGATTCTCCTTCTGCTTGATTGCTATAATTAATGTGACATTTCTTTTTGATTTGGAAAAAGCTTCTGAAAAGAAATTTTGATCAGACCTTTCTATATTCCTCTTGATTCTCTTTACTCCATGCCCCCTTCCCCTGCCTCTAATTTGTTTTTTTCGAAAGAATAAAAAAAATTTGCTACTTGACTCAAATTAAAAGGCCACTCAAGAGGGAGTTGTTCGTGTAGTAAGCAATGCCCAACCTTCATCTTTAAAGTTATGGATTTGAGTCACTAAGAGAGCAGAAAGGATGGGAACAAAAAGATTGTCATTCAAGCCAGAGAGTGATATATTTGGCTACTTGTTTGATGACATAACACCTGATTTTTAAACCCAAACATAAAATATATAATGCAGTAACTTTGGCAATCAATCAAACAAATCAATTTTCCAAATCCCTTAGAAGCAGTGCATAATAACAGCATGGAGAATCACATTTACTTATTAATTCTTCTCTTTCTATTTCAATATTACTCTCTTTGTATATCAGCTGCTTCCTCAAATGAAACAGATCAACAAGCTCTACTAGCTTTCAAAAATCTTGTTACTAGTCCTAGTCATGTTTTGGCGGATAATTGGACCAAAAATACTTCTTTTTGCTCTTGGTTTGGTGTCACTTGCAGTTCTAGAAGGCAAAGGGTTGTTGCCTTGGCTCTTCCTAATTTGCAACTTCAAGGCACAATTTCCCCGTCTTTGGCCAATTTATCCTTTCTCAGTGTTCTCAATCTGGGGAACAACAGCTTACAAGGTGACATCCCTTATGTCCTTGGCCACTTGCCTTGCTTGCGAGTGATCGATATTCAGAACAATCAGCTCCAAGGAAGTATCCCAACAAGTCTATTTCAACACCACCGAGTTCAAAAAATTTCATTGGCTTTCAATAAACTCTGTGGTGAAATGTGGAAAGGGCCATGGAATGTACCCAAGCTCAGTGTCTTAAATCTTATGAACAACAGCCTCACAGGTATAATCCCTCCTTCGGTTGGAAATGCCACAAAATTGATGAACTTCAGTTTGTCTGGAAATAGTATCAACGGCAACCTTCCAAAACAGATCGGTAATCTGAGCCATCTTGCATTTTTGTTCTTGTACGATAATCAGTTAACAGGTTCCATTCCGACATCGCTATTTAATATCTCGTCGCTGGTTGCCGTGGCTCTGGCATTAAATAGCCTTTCTGGTCCTCTCTTGCTTGATGAAGGGAATATTGTGTCAAATCTTGAGTTTTTAAGTGTATCTAACAACCAAATTTCAGGTTGCATTCCTTCTAACATATGTCAACTCAGAGATCTCCAAGTTTTGTCCATATATTTAAACAACATAACTGGAGAGATACCCAGAAATATTGGTTTTTTATCCAAACTCGAGAAGTTTTATATTGGTGATAATCCAATAAAAGGGACCATTCCCACCTCGATTGGCAATATTTCTACTCTGCAATATGTTTCCTGTACAAGAAATCGCTTGGAGGGGCCAATTCCTCCAGAATTGGGGAAGCTATCAAATTTGAGGCAATTAGGCTTTGGCGAAAATTATAATCTTATTGGTCAAATTCCAGAGGCTATTTTCAATATATCTTCTTTGGAAGGTATATCTTTCAGTTTCAACAATCTCTCGGGGACAATTCCAGCCACTACAGGTCTTCATCTTCTGAACCTTAAACATCTTCACTTGTCAGACAATAAGCTGGAAGGGGAAATTCCATTGTTCATAACAAATGCTTCCAAGCTTGAAACGCTGGAGCTATCATCTAACTTTCTCAAAGGAACTATTCCAACTACTTTGGGCAATCTCCGTGAGCTGCGTGGACTGATCCTGCATAGTAATCAACTTACCAATGAACCAAGAGAGAATGAGTTGCAATTTTTCAATTCTTTGGCGGACTGTAGGATGTTGCAATATCTAGAAGTGGGTTCTAATCCGTTGAATGGCGTTCTGCCCAATTCTATTGGGAATCTTTCATCTACTATTGAAGACTTCAATATAGGAGATGCACACATCAACGGCCTCTTCCCCACAAGTATAGGCAACATGAGCGGTCTTACAAGGCTAGGCGTTCGCAATAACAACTTGATCGGAAATATTCCTCCTGAGATTGGTAAGCTTAAACATCTCCAAGGGATGTATCTACAAAACAATAAATTGCAGGGACATATTCCAAAGGCGGTATGCCATTTATCTAATTTGGTAGCACTGTATCTAGATGTTAATGAGCTTATTGGTTTAATTCCAGCATGTATAGGAAATCTTAGCATGCTACAACAACTTGATTTGGGTTCTAACAGATTTTCATCAAAATTTCCCTCGAGTCTTTGGAAAATGAGAGGTCTTCTCTTTCTAAACGCGTCACAAAATTCTATAGAAGGAGAAGTTCCACGGGATATTGGAGGACTGAAGGCTATTGTAGAACTATATCTTTCTGGTAACCACTTTTCGGGCATGATACCAAGCAGATTGGGGGAACTCCAAAACCTGCAGTATCTTGACCTATCAAATAATTCATTTTTTGGCCAAATTCCATTATCCTTTGCCAAATTGATAAGCTTGGAGTTCTTGGATTTGTCTTTAAATGCTTTGTCAGGTACTATTCCTAAGTCAATGGGAAGACTCTCATACCTTAAAATTATTAATGTTTCATTCAATAATTTAGAAGGTGAAATACCCAGTGGTGGTGTGTTTGTGAATTCCACTCTGCAATCATTTCTTGGGAACAAAGGTCTATGTGGCATGCACATATTGGAGGTTCCTGCTTGCACTAATCCTGGGCTACAATCAAAGTCTAAGGTGCTAGTGCTAAAGGTTGTTATTCCAGCGGTTATTTCATTTTTTGTTATATTCTTCTTGGTTTCAATTTGGATAATCAAACGGCAGAAGAAAGGAAAGTCCAAAGATGTGGAAAAGATACCAGATATGAGGACTCATCAATTAGTTTCTTATCACGAGATTCAGCAAGCAACAAATTATTTTGGTGAGTCAAATTTAATTGGAGTTGGAAGTTCTGGTTCTGTGTACAAAGGTACATTATCTGGTGGTAGTGTAGTGGCCATAAAGATTCTGGATTTGGAATATGAGGAGGTATGCAAGAGGTTCGATACTGAATGTGAAGTGATGAGAAATGTTAGGCACAGAAATCTTGTGCCCGTGATCACAACTTGTTCTAGTGCCTATATAAGAGCCTTTGTTCTGCAATATATGTCTAACGGGAGCCTTGAAAATTGGTTGTACAGAGAAGACTGCCAATTGAACCTTCTTCAAAGAGTAACAGTAATGCTTGATGCGGCTATGGGAATTGAATATCTACATCATGGTCATTTCACTCCAATAGTTCATTGTGACCTAAAGCCAGCCAACATTCTTTTGGATGACGATATGGTGGCTCATGTTGGTGATTTTGGCATCTCTAAAATTTTAGCTGTAAGCAAGTCCATGGCATACACTGAGACATTGGGCACTCTTGGTTACATCGCACCAGGTAAATAATATCCACTCTCTTTGGTTTTCTCTTAGTATAATTAGGCGTCTCCAAATTCTAGAAGTAAAAAAGCAAGTCTCTATTTGTACATAATCGGTGTTATAGTAACTTTCTTTCCTTTCATTCTTTTCAAAGAATATGGCTCGGAGGGAATAGTGTCCACTAATGGGGATGTTTATAGTTACGGCATCATGTTAATGGAGGTTTTGACCAAAAGAAGGCCAACAGATGAAGAGATATGCAATGAAAATCTTGACTTGAGAAAATGGATAACACAATCATTTTCAGGGTCTATGATGGACGTTATAGACGACAATCTTTTTCCTAAGGAAGAACAAATCACTTCAAAAAGTGAAATCTGCATAGCCTCAATGATAGAATTGGCTTTAGACTGCACAAAGGAAACACCGGAATCAAGAATAACCATGAAAGATGTAGTAAAGAGGCTTAGCGAAATCAAGATCACATTTCTGGAAATGTAGAAGTTAGCATCTCTTTCGACGGTGTTGTTTCTCAGCTGCAAGTTAATATGCGTCATATACTAGTTTTTAGAGTCAATGTACTATTTGTACTAATAGAGGGTTGCATTTCCCTCATTTACTTTACTTTTGTGATTTCAGATGTGAGTGGTATCGAAGTGTTCAGTTGCACAATTTTGCTTGCTGTTTGCTTTAGTGGTACCATATATCTTGTTATTTTAGTATCCATAATTGATAGTCAAAATGCAATCCAAAATTTGTTTGCGAGCTTCATTTTGGAGGTCTCACCTTTAATCAACATATTGGCTATTAGCATAGAATCGAGTTCTAAAGTGAAATTAGTGTGGCGTTGAAGGTAGAACCAACCCCAAACTCAGCAGCTAAAGATCTGGCCATGTTGCTACTACTACAGTGAACTGACACCGCGAAGGCCATAATTAAATTATCGTGGCTATTCCTGATCACTCCACCAATTCCGGCTCTGCTTATGTAATGCCCTGATTTTCTATAACCGGAACACCACACGGTGCTCATGATCCCGAAGGACCACAAGCTAACCCTTATCTGGTACCTGCTGCAATAACTGTATTAACATACTGAATAATGCGGAAAACTTTCCATAAGGTTCAAACATCTAAAAATATAAAATGCTGAAAACTGAATACTAATACATCCGTCTGAAAAATACTGTAGTCTGAAAGCCACTAAATTGTCTGATAAGGAGTTGATGGGACATGTCCCCAACTGGCTCCAACTACTGAAATACTAAAACTAGTAATCAAATGAAATAAGAACCATCCTCGAACGATGAGGACTCACTGCTAGGTCTACTGCTGCTGACTGGAACTGAGCTACTAAGGGTGCTCTGGATCTCGCGCTCCTGAACCTATGGCGTAAGGTAAAACACCATAGCGCAAATACGTCAGTGCGATTGAATGTACTGGTATGAAAGACGGGGTAAGGCTAAATGCAAGGCTTATGCATGAACTACACTAACTGAATAATCTGAGTATGATGAATGAGGATACATGCATGAATGCATAAACTATAACTGAAATCATAATAACACTGAATGCTAACTTCTGAATACTTGCACTTCTGACAACTGAGCTTACTACTACTGAGAGACTGATTATCTTAGTCTGAAAATAACTGGATTTTGAGCTTACTAATATCAACTGACTAGAATTGAGGTCAGACCTATCTAGCAGGTGACCTTTAGATCTACTAATAATGATAAGGAATAATGGTATCTGAGACCAGGCTTATCTAATGGGTGATCTCTGGACCTTCTCATGATGATGATAATTGAATGAGATTTATATCAAGTCTACCTAGCGGGTGATCTCTAAATCTGTGGAACTACCTAAGTTCCTCACTGAACTGTGTGACCGTATCTAACGGTCCTAAATCTGAAGACATATCTGAGTTCTTGACTAAAACTGAATCTGAAGCTGAAACTGTAACTATAGGAGTTCTCACTTAACCGACATGCCCCGAATCTGACTAGTGGGGTCCAACCTGTAATCCCAGCTGGAAGGGCATTAGTACCGTTCCACGGGTAAAGACACTTATGTGGTCAGCCTCTCTAATGGGTGACCCCAAACAGGAAGCCAAGCCTAAGGCATCGGGTGACTCCTAGAAGGTAGTCAAGCCTTATTCTAACGGGTGTGTCCTGATCCTGCGCTGGATATGCAGTTCTGGAGTACAGGGACTACTCCTAACGAATCTACCTCTCTAACGGGGAAGCTGTGTCATCCCTACACTCGCTCGGTGCTAGTTCCTACTCCCAACTGGAAGACAGTGAACTGATTCTTAAACGGTACTGGACTGAGATGAATATGTTATCGATTATCTTACTTGATCGATTTAACTGAGTTCACTTACTTCCATTATCTGACGGAATACTTTTGAATTCTACTTACCGTCTGAATACTACTGAGTCTTGTAACTTACTGAGCTTTACTGAAATCTGAACTGAGTACTGAGATGGATTAGACTGAATATTGAGATTAATGAGTTTTCTTAATGTTCTATCACTGACTGAGTTCTATTGATCATAGACCGACTGAGATTATCTTGCGACTGACTCGGCTCTATACAAGCAGCTAAGTTTTTGGGTATTAAATACCGCCAGGACTCGATAACATAAATAAATAAGACATGAAAACTCTTGCGTTACAACACAACAATAGACTATCGTTCGCAACATAATCAATGAAGCATTACTTCAAGTACTTGGGAATTTCAAACATGCAATTGTATAGGGAGAACATTCTATTGTCTCATAACTCATCCAATAAAGAGATCACATGAATAGGAATGCATGCAAAATATCATAATCTATTCATCTAGGCCTTTCAACAAACACTTGGTATGCACTAGTTGACACATACTTGGGGATTTCATACTTAACATATTACATGGACACTATTTCCTTCACATAGGCAATTTATCAAACATGTGGAAGGCATGCTTTGGTAACACAACATTCAATACACATAATTAACATGATTACATAATTCAACATGCTTCTTGAAGGGCCTTTATCTTGAACATCAAATAATCAATACATACTAAGGTCAAAGCTTGGAGCTTTATGATCAAAACATGAATCAAAACTTATCAACAACATAAACTTCAATTTCTATTTACATAAATCATGAAAACTCATAAAAATATAATCTTTGAACTTTAAAAAGGAATTCTTGAACTTCTTGGGTGAAAGGAGCCCAAGAATCAATATCCGCATACCTTGCTATTTGATTCACGGAAGATTCACGGTGAAACCTTGATGATTTAGGTTTTGAACTATAAACCCTAGGTTTTGTTCTTAAAGAAAATTGAGAAAAAACTAGTATTTTTGGTTAACTTATGCTGAATCTCGTGTTAAAGAGTATATAAAGGGGTTGGAAAATTACCATCTTTCCCTTGCAAACATGAACAAAAACTGTTGAAATTTGACCCAGGTGGCGGTGCCTTGCATTGAGCAGTGCTGAGACCAGGGAGGCGCCTTGCTATAGCTGTGGGGAAGCCAGGGCGACGCCCCACCTATAGAGGTGCTGAACCCTAGGCGACGTAGGCTAAACGCCTTTTGCTACTGTTTCTAAAATCCAAACACCCCTTTACGCTATCCGAAAAATTCCAAAACTCACACGGAATGTACTCTTGACTTGCCCCATCACAACGCAACAAGAAAGTCAAGAAACAAAGTTCGGGAAGGTCACTAAATAATTCATCAAAGTTACGAAGGCTTATAGAGTGAAAAAGTTTCAACACTTAGCCAAAGTTTTAAGTGCTAAGCTTCTCTTGACAAGCTTAAAAGAGCTTTAACGACACGGAAAATTTGCGGGGTCTTACAGCTTATTAAATCGGTATATATAATACTGTGAAATCCATGATCAATGGAGAGATATGTGAAAGTAGAACTGAATTTTATTGATCCATTCTAATGTACACTACGTTGTTTCCCTTATTTATAGGCAGAGTAGTGAGCTTTCCTCCAGTTCATTGACAACTCAATATAACTGACTAACAACTTGACAACTTGCCTAACAACTTCTTAAACTAACTCAACTAAATCACTAACTAACTAACTACTTCATCAATACAATTGTCAAGACCCCAATGAAACAGTAACTATGCATATATATATATATATATATACCCATGGAAGGTGCAGTGATGAAAGTGAAATGATCACATTGTGGATCACATGTGAAAACACTCCCCCTCAAGATGAAGGGTGCAGTATGTTTAGCACACCAAGCTTGCCTAATAAGTGTGCATGTTGAGCTTGACTTAGGCCCTTGGTGAGAAGGTCAACAATCTGATCATGAGTGTTGACATATGTAGCCTGTATCAAGCCACTCATGAGCTTGTCCCTAATAAAGTGGAAATCAATCTCTATGTGGTTTGTTCTTTCATGAAACACAGGATTATTGGCCAGTTATATAGATGAAGTGCTATCACTAAACACTATATGGGCAGAGTAGTGGGAATACTGAGTTCCTGGAATAAGCCAACTAACCACGTAATTTCCGTAACTGATGAAGCCATGCTTCTATACTCAGCTTCAATAGAATTTCTGGACACAGTATGTTGTTTCTTGGACTTCTAATATATCAAGGATTCACCAAAATAAATTGCATATCCAGTGACTGAGCGTCTAGTACTGGGATAGGCAGCCCAATCCGAGTCACACCAATAAGTGAGAGTAGTAGAGGGATCAACCTTTAACCAAATTCCTTGACCAATAGAGCCTTTTAGGTACCTAACTACTCTGGTAATAGCTTCCCAGTGTGATTTCTTAGGATGTTGCATGAACTGGCTGAGAGTTTGGACAACAAAACTGATATCAGTTCTTGTGATAGTAGCATACATAAGCTTTCCCATAAGTCTTTGATAAGAAGAAATATCAATAATAATTCATCTCCTTGTACACCTGTGGATTGATCATTTTCAAGTATGGCTAATCTGAGATTAGACTCTAAAGGGGTGAGTGCAGGCTTACAACCACTAAGACCTATGTTTGAAATCAACTTAAGGATGTACTTCCTTTGATACAATATCACCCCAGAAGCTGATATGAGGATCTCAATGCCTAAGAATTACTTGAGATCACCCAAGTCTTTTATTTTGAATTGTTTGTGTAACTTATCTTTGGTTGCATTAATCAAGGCAGTATTGTTGCCAGTAAGAAGTAGATCATCAACATACACAAGAATACCACTGTATCACCACGTTTAATATGAAGTGAAGAGAGAATAATCATGTGTACTCTGTGTGAATCCAACATCAATTAGTGCATTAACGAGCTTTAGGTTCCACTGTCTGGAAGCTTGCTTGAGACCATACAAGGATTTGAGCAGCTTGCAAACTTTATTCTCTCCCTGTCTTCTGAAGCCTTCTAGCAGTTCCATAAATACTTCCTCTTTAAGATCACCCTGTAAAAATACATTGTAGACATCCATTTGATAAAGAGTCCACCCTCTAGATACTGCTACAACAATCACACACCTGACTGTAACCATTTTTGCAATTAGTGAATATTTCTCTTGATAATCTATCCCTTCCTTCTGGCTATATCCCTTGGCCACTAATCTTGCTTTGAACCTTTCTATCTCGCCATTTGAAAGATACTTTATTTTGTATATCCATTTGGAACTAACAATGTTCTTGCCTTTGGGAAAGTCAACAATAGTTCATGTATTATTAGCTTTCAAGGCTTGGATTTCTAACTTCATAGCTTCCACCCATCTATCATACTTTATAGCTTGATTAAAGTGTTGGGGTTCAATCAAAGTGGAGAACTTTGTCAAGTAACATTGATAAGCAGGGATTTTTTTTCTATAAGACAAGCTATTGGCTAAGGGATGCTTGCATCTTTGGATTCTAGAGGTATCAACATAATTATTCATCCACACAGGTGGCCTAACAGCTCTAGTAGGCCTACTAGAAGAAGCTTGAGTCAAAGAAGGATTAGCTGAACTATCTGCTCTATTATTTGTGTTAGGTATATCTCGATTAAGTAGTGCAGTATCAACAAAAGCATCATATTCAATGGAATAATGCTTATTAGGAACATCAGCAGGAATATCATCATCTGTGGAGACCAAGAAGTCATTTATGTCTCCACCAATTTTGGAAGCTGTTGGATGTTGTAATTCCATTTATGATTGATCAAAAGGGAATGTATCTTCTTGGAACACAACATATCTACTAACTAACAACTTTTTGGATTATATGTCCAGTAGTAAGTATCCCTTTTGAGACTCTGAGTATCCTACTAACACAACAGGTTTTGTCCTTTCAGAAAATTTATCACCTCCAGGGACAATTGTGACACAACACAGACAGTCAATTACCCTTAAATAAGATAGCCTGGGATCCTTAGAGAACCACAGTTGAAATGGACTTTTACAACTTAAAACTGATGATGGTAACCTGTTCATAATGTATACTGCATCCTGCACACACAACCCCCAATACTTAGTAGTCAAGTGAGACTGAGATTTGAGGGATGTAGCTATGTTTAGCATTTGTCTGTGCTTCCTCTCCACAACTCCATTTTGTTGTAGAGTGAGGACAACTGGTTTGATAAAAAATACCTAAAGACTGGAACAATGTACAACATTAAGAATTGATAAATTCAGTCCTATTGTTATACCTTATATCTTTATCAATACTCCAAACTGTGTTTTGATCATGGATATAAGGATCTTAATAGCCACAATAGTTTCAGATTTTAGCTGCAACATATGAAGCCATGTGTATCTACTGTAGTCATCCACCATAGTCAAAAAGTAGTACTTATTATCAAATGTAGAAGTTCTATAAGGTCCCAGGTCCCCATAGATCCATGTGTACAAGTTCAAAATAGGCTGAGCACTTAGTAGTAATATTAGGAAATGATAACCTTGTTTATTTAGCTATTGGACAGATTGTACATTTATTCAACTTATCTACATCATTATGATTATTCAAAGGGTCTAATTCTCTCAAAACATGTAAAGCTGGATGCTCAAGTCTCTTGTGCCACAGTGTGCAACTTGGAGCTGAAATTTCTGCAATGATCTTGCTATGCTTTAGTCCTACAGGTCAGTATTGTCTTCCCATTCTTCTATAAAACTATAAAGTTCACCCTTCTATCTACCTATCCCCTTCACATTTCCATTGAAGAGATCCTGAAAGACACAAAAATCAGGATAGAAGAAAACAAAGCAAGAGAGTTCCTTGGTTATATTAGCAACAGATAGCAAATTAAGTCTGAAGTCTGAAAAAAAAAGAACATTCTTGATCACATCATCTGCAAATATATAAGTCTCTCCAATATGAGCAATATGTACTTTATCACCAGTAGGAAGGTGTAATTTGTCCTTGTGACTTGGAACTAAGCCTGTACTATCTCTGAACATGTGTCTATTTGAAGACACATAATGTGTAGCCCCTGAATCCACAATCCAACTGTCAGAACAAGCTTAAGACAAAAAATAAATGGTAATACCTTTCATATTGACTTTTTTCATTTCCTTGGTATCCTTGTTCAGCATGCTCATGATTTGAGTGTATTCTTTATCTGTGAATATGCGAGCTTTTACCAGTGGTGCAGAACCCACATAACCCACATCATGACTGGAACTAACAACATAAACTTGTCCTGCTACCACATTTACAATCTGAGAAAGCTTACCACTTGTACTGGAATGGTTGTAACCACCACCATATGATGAATAGTAGTTACCACCACCATATGACCTGGATTTAGTAGCAATATAACCTTGTCTCTTATTGTTCTTCCAATCAGTAGGATAGCCTATCAGTTTATAATAGTTCTCTTTGGTATGACCTGAGAGGTGACAAAAATCACACTTTCTTCCCTTGTAGTTTGTACTTCCCTGTCCATAACCATAATTTAGATTCACCTGCATGGCAAGTGGTTCTGATCTATCATGCACAGCAAGCATACAAGATGAATGCTGGATCTCATACTCTATAAGCATGGCATAAGCCTGATTGATAGTTGGAGTTATTCCTTTGAGTAAAATTTGTCTCCGAGCTTGATCATATGACTCATTTAGTCCACTCAAAAATTGTAATAGTCTCAGCTGACATATATGATCTAAATATTCCTTAGATTTGAGGCAATCACAGATAGGATTAGGAACTAACACATCACACTCACTCCATAAGCTTTTCAATTTGGTGAAATAAGCTGAATATGAATCAATACCTTGAGACAACATATTAATTTCACGATGCAACTAATAGATACATATACAATTTACCTTGTCAAATCGTTCTTTTAGATCCTCCCTCTGAACAAGCATTTGTAGCATAGACAATGCCAGATAGCAAACTCTCACTAACAGTGTTCATGATCCAGGAGAGGACAATCGCATTGCATGTTTCCCATTGTTCATGAAGTTCCTCCCTGTACAAGTTCTTGCTACAGGATCCAGTGACAAAACCATCGCAATTGGCATTGAACCACTCCACAAATTGTAATTTTCTGACCCAGTTAGCTTGATGGGAATGAGTACAACACTAAAACTATCTAAAGCACCAATAAAAAGTGGATCACTTTGATCAATCTTAGGTTCCATGGATGAACAGATTGAACAACAAAATGAATTGCAACCGCGAAGAAGAAGAAGTAGAAAACAGGGATTACACAAATTCCCAGAAATTTGCAGAGAATAGGATGAGAAGTGATCTGAAGCTTATCAGTACTGAGCTCATGGCTCTGATAGCATGTGAAATTTAAGCAATGTAGCTTGATCATCCATGGAGAGAAATGTGATAGTAAAACTGAATTTTATTGATCCATTCTAATGTACATAGCATTGTTGCCCTTATTTATAGATAGAGTAGTGAGCTTAGTGAACTTTCTTCCAACTCATTGACAGCTCAGCATAACCGACTAACAACTAGACAACTTGCCTAACAACTTCTTTAACTAACTCAACTAAATCACTAAATAACTACTTCATCAATACAGTCGTGAAGCCTCCAATGGAAAAGTAACTATGTACTTACATATGCCCATGAAAGGTGCAGAGATGAATGTGCAATGATCATATTGTGAATTACATGTGAAAAAAATACTGATATTAATAATTTAATAATTTTATTTAACATGTACAACCATGATGATTGAAGGAGTTAAAAGGCAGTAAGCTAGAAATAAATATACAATTTCCTAGAAACCATGCAGACTTAGCAAAATATCAAGACATAATGGTTAAAAGAACACCTGAAATATCATTTTTTTGCGAGTTTCAGGCCTGAACAATTAGGTGTTTGTGTTTTCTATCTGAACTATCACCAACTAGATACAAAAAAAAAACTTCTACCATCAAAGAACCTAAATGTTGTTGTAATACGGAAGAGTTAATATCATCTCTTTAGGTTGGTGCAATTGAATTTTCACTTAGCATGTTTGGGATTGAAACGTAATTAATTATTATTATTATTATTTTTATATATCCATTATACTTCAGTATTAGATGATGAGATAAGCATTCAGTACATCCTTGAATTATGGACAAAGTTGCTACGACACACCCAAACTTCACAGGGGTTCTATTACCCCTGAAGTCAATTGTAGTATATTTTTGTCAACCTTTTGTACTGACGTGACAACATTATTATATAAAAATGGGGTCTACTTCACCTAAAAAAGTGCCACATCATCTAAAAAGGTTGACAAAAATATGCTAAAATTTAGTTCAGGGAGGTAATAGGGTCCCCGACCCCCGTGAAGTTGGTTTGTGTCGTAGTAAATTCGGTTATAGTTCGGGAGGTACTAGATGCTTTACTCTTAGATGATTAATATTGCAAGTTGTGGCATGGACATGGGTGTATCTAGCAAACATATGGATTCATGTGCACCTAATAGCGTTTGTTCAAATTTTGTATCTATATAGAGACACACAAAATATTTATAAATATTTGACATGAATCTACATATTATTTTATATTAATTTAAAGTCATCTTAATAATTTATAAACTTTAAATCATGAATTCATCTTTATATGCTGCTGGTAAGAGGTCAAGCACATGCCTTTTTCCAAACCTATCTTTCTATATGGATTCTGGACCATATAAAAATGGAGGGTTTGTTCTTTCTTAATTGATACGGGACAAAACAGGGAAACACGAAATCACACCCCAAAACAGTCCACAAATCACAACAAATCGCGGACCAAATGGGGACCTCTCTCGGATTCGACAAACACAACAAGAATACAAGATATGTAGGTTTATTTGACACCAAAAACAGCAACAACAACAAGAGATAATCAACAATATGGTAGGAAGAAATAATACTATGATAACAAGAACCAACGGTTACAAGATTACAAGAACAACAAGAACCAATGGTTCACTAGATAACACAAACTAAAACATGAAATGTAAAGATAGGAAGTGAGATATACACTACAATAAGATCCAAGAACGCATAGACATATTCCATCTAAGGACCCCTAGAACTTACAATAGCAACACCACACTCTTACGAAGACACGAGAGGGATTCCACCGCTCAAGCACCAACGTTTTCAAGCAATACACATTCACAAGTGTTTCCACACATTTCATGCCTTAGTTTTCGGCCTAGAGAGCCTTCTCTCAAGTGTTCTTACATCAATATTCCACAACCAAATCAAATAAATCCTAACATGTTCTATTTATAGACTTATTACAATAATAGGCAAAATGAAAAAAGTGCCCCATAGTGTTAAATGAACAAAATGGCTCCCATGGAGTGCAATAGAGGGATGGCTTTTGATCCCTTTTCACACTCTAACTCGTACACTCCGTAGGTTGCATTCAACACACTAAAAAACGTCCATCTTCATGATTGTACCCGTATCATCCTCTCCATCTTGAGAGGAATTTGACCTCAAATTCACAGCACAAACCAAATGAAAATGGTTCCAAAACAGCCCACAAAATAAGAAGAAACCGAGAACATAACAACTTCATTTTGAACCTCGACTTTCTCTCCATCTTGAGATTTGCCTTGAATCTCATTTGGCTCAATTGAATTTCATTCCCGGCCAAGATAGCATTAGGAATGTTGTTATTCATTTTCGCTAAGAAGTTACCTACAAAACACAAATAAATTAGTTGTATAAGAAAGGTCCTCACACTCTCTCTTTATTTCTTTGCCTCTCGGATTCCTCACACTTTAATCTCACAAGTATTGTAAGCTTGCTTGTACTCCGTGAGGTATTGAGAGGTGAACCAAACGTTTACAACGACTCCAAAGAATAAGAAAAGAAACACACAAGGACATAAACACAAAGAACGGTTTCCAAAACCAACTCACAATCTAGTAAATGGTCACTAGTTTTTAAGTTGGTATTGGAATCAACAAACGAAACTAGAAAACAACAAATTGAAACTTAAGAGATCAAAATTTGAGCTTAAAATTGTCGTGTGAACAGTAAATAATAATGTGGTAGCCACGTATTGGTTGTGTTTTTTAAACAAGTTGTTATTTTTCAATTTGGAAGTCTTGGTCAATTTTCAATTTGGATGATTGAGATTTCGTTAATGGAGGGAAACTACAAGTCTTGAAACTCTTTTCTATTTTCAAGCAAAAGTCTTGACTTGGCTAATACTATTCCCACAAAACAAGGTCCTTAAATCATGGAAGGTTGTTGGAAGTGGTTGTAAAGTCTTTGTTTTGCGTAGGAAAAATCTTGAAAGACCTTAAAACTTGGAAGATTGTTCGAGAAGGCTTAAGGGTGGTTGAAAAACGTCTTCAAGACTAACAACAATACCACTCACTTTCTTCGTGGTGTTAAGATCAAACAACACCTTTTCTTCAACAAGTTATGAAGTTGGTGAAGAACACCAAGAACACAACACTTGGATTTCTAAGGTTCATGTTGGGTTCTCCATCATCAACAACACATGTTCAACCTCAAATCTCCAACAACAAACAAAAACAACCTAACGTCTAACTCCAAATCCAAAATACAACACACGGCCAAGGTTGAACAACAACAATATCATACGGCCACAACAATGTTCACAACAACAACTTTCAACAAGTTTAAGATCAAGTTTAGATCTAGACTCAAAAATGTTAGTGAACAAGAAAACTAACACTAGAAACGACAAACCAAACAAGAACACTACTAGATCTAGATACACAACAAACAAATCTTGGCCAAGACTACAAGAACACAATTTTCGACCAAGAAACAAAAATGGACAGATTTCAACTTTTCTGGAATTTTTTTTTTCAGTTTTTAGCTTTTTTTTTTCTTTCCGATTTTCTAAGTAACAAACCCAAGATTGACTTCGTAGGAACGAAATCAAAATCGACTTTGATACCAAATGATACCGTACAAAACAAGGGAACACGAAATCACAACCCAAAACAGTTCACAAATCACAACAAATCGCGGACCAAATGGGGACCTCTCTCGGATTCAACAAACACAACAAGAATACAAGATATGTAGCTTTATTTGACACCAAAAACAGAAACAATAACAAGAGATAATAAACAATATGGTAGGAAGAAATAACACTATGATAACAAGAACCAACGGTTACAAGATTACAAGAACCCATGGTTCACTAGACAACACAAACTAAAACATGAAATGTAAAGATAGGAAGTGAGACATACACTACAATAAGATCCAAGAACCCATAGACATATTCCATCTAAGGACCCCTAGAACTTACAATAGCAACACCACACTCTTATGAAGACACGAGAGGGATTCCACCGCTCAAGCACCAACGTTTCCAAGCAATACACGTTCACAAGTGTTTCCACACTTGTCATGCCCTAGTTTTCGGCCTAGAGAGCCTTCTCTCAAGTGTTCTTACATCAATATTCAGCAACCAAATCAAATAAACCCTAACATGTTCTATTTATAGACTTATTACAATAATAGGAAAAATGACAAAAGTGCCCCTTAGTGTTAAATGAACAAAATGGCTCCCATGGAGTGCAATAGAGGGACGGCTTTTGAGCCCTTTTCACACTCCAACTCGTACACTCCGTAGGTTGCATTCAACACACTAAAAAACGTCCATCTTCATGATTGTACCCGTATCATTAATAATGCACCCTTTTATAAAAAAAAAAAAAAGTTTTTAAATTTTAATAATACAAGTTGACTGACTTTTTTCAATCAATACCCTTACCCCTCAGTTTACGCAATTCACTAGTCTTCTTGTGCTTTTGTCTTTACAATGTACTTCTCAATGTGAGATGACATTTCAATAGAAGTTGTGAAAATCACAATCATTTAACTTTTTAGTATGTTCATAAAAAATTATTTTATACCAAAAAATAGTAAAAACACTTCATTTTGCTGTAAAATAATTTCTAATGGTATATTGCAAAATATTTAACACTAAAAGTTTCAAAAGACGTCAAGATAGAGAATCGAACCCTTACTAATAAGATGGAAGTTCAGGTTGCTAGCCAACCAACTGAGCTACAAATAAGATTCTCCTTCTGCTTTATTGCTATAATTAATGTGACATTTCTTTTTCATTTGGAAAAAACTTCTGAAAATAAATTTTGATCAGACCTTTCTATATTCCACTTGATTCTCTTTACTCCATGCCCCTTTCCCCTGCCTCTAATTTGTTTTTTCTGATTTTTTTTTCTACTTCACTTAAATTAAAAGGCCACTCAAGACGAGGGAGTTGTTCGTGTAGTAAGCAGCCCCCAACCTTCATCTTTAAAGTTATGGATTTGAGTCACTAAGAGAGAAAAAAGGATGGGAGCTTTTAGGGAGGGGTGAACAAAAAGATCTTCATTCAATCGAGAAAGTGATACTTGTTTGATGACATAACACCTGAATTTTAAACCAAAACATAAAATATATAATGCAGTAACTTTGGCAATCAATCAAACAAATCAATTTTCCAAATCCCTTAGAAGCAGTGCATAATAACAGCAAGGAGAATCACATTTGCTTATTGATTCTTCCTTTCTATTACAATACTACTCTTTCTCTATATCAGCTGCTTCCTCAAATGAAATAGATCAACAAGCTCTGGTAGCTTTCAAAAATATTGTTACTAGTCCTAGTCATGTTTTGGCGGATAATTGGACCAAAAATACTTCTTTTTGCTCTTGGTTTGGTGTCACTTACAGTTCGAGAAGTCAGAGGGTTGTTGCCTTGGCTCTTCCTAATTTTCAACTTCAAGGTACAATTTCCCCGTCTTTGGCCAATTTGTCCTTTCTTAGTATTCTCAATCTTGGGAACAATAGCTTACATGGTGGCATCCCTTATATCCTTGGCCACTTTTCTCTCTTGCGGGTAATCGATATTCGGAACAATCAGCTCCAAGGAAGTATTCCAACATATCTATTTCAACACCGGAGAGTTCAAGTAATCTCATTGTATTTTAATAAACTCGATGGTGAAATATGGAAAGGACCATGGTTTGTACTGGAACTCAGAGTCTTGAATCTGAGGAACAATAGCCTCACAGGTATAATCCCTCCTTCTACCGGAAATGCCACAAAGTTGATGAACTTCAGTTTGGCTGGGAACAAAATCTGTGGAAAACTTCCAAAAGAGATCGGTAATCTGAGCCAACTTGCATTTTTGTCCTTGTATGATAATCAATTAATAGGTTCGATTCCTACAGCACTGTTTAATGTCTCATCGCTTCTTGTTGCATCTCTGTGATTCAATAGCCTTTCCGGTTCACTCTTTCTTAATGAAGAGAATATTGTGTCAAATCTAGAGTTTTTAAGTAAATCTAACAACCAAATTTCTGGTTGCATTCCTTCTAACATATGCCAACTCACAGAACTCCAAGTTTTGTCCATATCTGTCAACAACATAACTGGAGAGATACCCAAAAATATTGTCTGTTTATCCAAACTTGAGGAGTTTTATATTGGTGATAATCCAATAAAAGGAACTATTCTCGTTTCATTGGCCAATATTTCTACTCTGCCATGTTTTGACTGTACAGGAAATCGCTTGGAGGGGTCAATTCCACCAGAATTGGGGAAGCTATCAAATTTGAGACGATTAAGCTTTGGCCAGAATTATAATCTTATTGGCCAAATTCTAGAGGCTATCTTCTATATATCTTTTTTGGGAAGGATAGATTTCAATTTCAACAACCTTTCGGGGACAATTCCCGCCACTACAGGTCTTCATCTTCCAAACCTTGAACAACTTATCTTGGCAGGAAATCAGCTGGAAGGGAAAATTCCATTGTTCATAATAAATGCTTCCAAGCTTGAAACCCTGGAGCTATCATCTAATTTTCTCAAAGAAACTATTCCAACTACTTTGGGCAATCTCCGTGAGCTGCGTGGACTGATGTATATGTATTGCTTGATACCGATGCATGGAGCTATCATCTAAATTTCTAGTAATGTATATGTATTGCTTGATCCCGGGTCTACCTTGTCCTATGTGACCCTTTATGTGGCTATTGGTTTTGGGTTTGAGCCCGATGTGATTGTCGAACCTTTCTCCGTTTCCACTCTGGTGGGAGATTCTGTTATATCTAGACGGGTGTATAGGGATTGTGTTGTGACTGTTTGTATCCGGGATACAGTGGCATACCTCATATAACTTAAGATGATTGACTTTGATGCTATCTTAGGGATGGACTGGCTCTATTCATGCTATGCTACACTGAAATATAGGACCCGAAGAGTTATTTTCTCTTTCCCGAATGAACCATTTATAGAGTGGGAAGGTCATTCTTTAGCACCTAGCGGAACTTTATATCCTACCTTAGAGCCCGTAAACTTATCTCTAAGGGTTGTCTGTATCATCTCATTCGGGTTAAAGATTCTAACGCTGAAAGCCTTCCTCTTCAGTCTGTCCCTGTGGTAAATGAATTTTCATACGTTTCTCCATATGATCTCCCACGAATACCACCTAATAGGGTCATAGATTTTGGCATTGATTTATTGCCAGCTACACATCCTATTTCTATTTCTCCATACAGAATGGCCCCAACGGAGTTGAAAGAGTTGAAAGAACAACTAGAAGATCTTCTAGATAAAGATTTTATCCGTCCTAGTATTTCTCCCTGGGTGCACCTATGCTTTTCGTGCGAAAGAAAGATGGTTCCCTGAGTATGTGCATAGATTACCGCTAGCTGAATAAGGTCACCGTTAAAAATAAATACCCTCTCCCTATAATAGACGATCTGTTTGACCAACTTCAGGGTGCTAAGTGTTTTTCAAAAATAGACCTTTGTTCAGGATACCATCAGTTAAAGTTTAGAGAGTCTAATATTCCCAAAACATATTTCCAAACAAAATACGGTCATTATGAATTCTTAGTCATGTCCTTCAGATTGATTAATGCCCTTGCAGCATTCATGGATCTAATGAATAGGGTCTTTCATCAGTTTCTGGATCTGTTCATCATAGTATTCATTGATGACATCTTTGTTTATTCTAAGAGTGAGGAGGACCATGCCAATCACCTCCGAATCATCCTTCAGACACTCAAAGATCATAGGTTGTATACTAAGTTTTTTAAATTTAAAGTCTGGCTTAATGCTATTGCTTTCGTAGGGCATATTGTGTCTAGTGAGGGAATTAAGGTTGATCCCCAAAAGATTGAGGCAGTGAGAAAATGGCCCAGGCCCACGACTCCAACCGACATTCAGAGCTTCTTGGGTTTGGCAGGGTATTACAGAAGATTAGTAGAAAGTTTTTCTTTTATAGCTGCTCCACTTACTAAGTTAACTCAGAAAAAGGTGAAATTTGTGTGGTCTGACTCATGTGAGAATAGTTTTGAAAAGTTGAAGGACAAATTGACTACTGCACTTGTGCTGACTCTTCCGGAAGGTATGGAAAGTTTTATGGTATACTGTGATGCATCTCAAGTGGGACTTGGGTGTGTTCTTATACAGGATGGTAAGGTGGTGGCATATGCATCTAGGTAGTGGAAAATGCATAGGCTCAATTATCCTACTTATGACTTGGAGTTAGCAGCTGTGGTGTTTGCGCTTAGAATCTAGAAGCATTATCTTTATGGGGTGCATGTTGATATTTTCACTGACCATAAGAGTTTACAGTATGTTTTCTCGAAGAAAGAATTGAACCTCAAGCAGAGGCATTGGATGAAGGTTTTGAAAGACTATGACATGAGCCTACACTATCATCCGGGTAAGGAAAATATTGTAGCTGACGCCCTCAACAGATTTTCTATGGGCAGTCTTTCTCATATTAAGGAAGGGAAGAGAGAAATGGTGAAGGATATCCACTAGCTTGAAAATCTTGGAATACGACTCTTAGATTCTGAAGATGGAGAGGTAGTCGTGCATGAGATAGATAAATTATCCCTTTGTTCAGAAGTTAAATAAAAGCAGGCCGAATAACCCATCTTGATGCAAATTAAGAATGATATGGGTCAGCAAAAGGTGATGTCCTTTGAGATTGGTGGTGATGGTATTTTGAGATACAAGGGTAGATTGTGTGTGCCAGATATAGATGGTCTACGGAAGAGAATTCTTGATGAAGCTCAATCTTCGAGGTATGTTGTTCGCCCAGGCTCTACAAAAATTTATCATGATTTGCAAACCATTTATTGGTGGAACAATATGAAGCATGATGTGGTTAAATATGTTGCCAAGTGTTTGAATTGTCAAAAGTCAAAGTGGGAACATATGAGGCCAGGTGGTTCTTCTCAAGAGATATATTTTCCTTTCTGTAACTGAGAGATGATCAATATGGACTTCATTACGGGACTTCTGAGGTCCCGAAACCAGTATGATTCCATTTGGGTGATTGTAGACCGGCTAACTAAGTCTTCCCATTTTTTGCCTATTAGAACTAACTATTCGGGAGATGATTATGCCAAGTTGTACATTGAGGAGATAGTCCATTTGCATGGAGTGCCGATATCCATCATATATGACCGAGGTAAGCAATTTTCTTCACAATTTTGGAGTCTTTTCAAATGGGTTTAGGTACTCAAGTGAACCTTAGCACTGCATTCCCCCCTCAGAACGATGGGCAGGCTGAGCGCACCATTCAGACCCTTGAGGATATGTTAAGGGCCTATGTAATTGACTTCAAAGATACTTGGGTAGATCATTTCCCACTAATAGAGTTTGCATATAGTAATAGCTACCATGCCAGTATTAAGATGGCTCCTTTTGATGCACTGTATGGAAGAAGATGTAGGTCGCCTATAGGGTGGTATGAAGTGGGCGAGGCTTAGTTATTTGGGTCTGATCTTGTTCACCAGGAAATGGAACACATGAAGTTTATTAGAGAATGACTTAAGGCAGCTCAGATTAGAAAAAAATCCTATGCCGATGTTAGAAGAAGGGAGTTGGAATTCGAGGTTGGTGATTGGGTATTTCTAAAAGTTTCTCCTATGAAGGGAGTTATGCGATTCGGGAAGAAAGGTAAGTTGAGTCCTCGCTATATAAGACCATATCAGATCTTGAGAAGGATAAGAGCAGTTGCGTATGAGTTAAAGTTGCCTGCAAGTTTGGGTTTGGTTCATATGGTATTTCATGTGTCCATGTTGAAGAAATATATTGGGTACCATTCTTTAGTGCTGCCTTTAGAGGAGGTAAAGGTAACAGACTCCTTGTCTTATGATGAAGAGCCTATGGAAATCTTAGATCGTCAAGTTAGAAAATTGAAGAGAAAAGAGATAGCCTCAGTTAAAGTACTGTGGAGAAACTAGAAAATTGGAGAGACTACATGGGAATCTGAGGATGACATGCGAGCTAGATACCCAAACTTATTTGATCCGGTGGATGGTGGAACGGAAGGTACAATCCTTGTCCCATATTTTGTTTCCAATGCCTTAGTATGTTTAAAAATTGTGCTTGTCTGTATTCTGCGTCGTCATTCGGGGATGAATGATCCCAAGGGGGGATAATGTAACGCCTCACGAAAAGTTGTGCACGTGTTATTTCATGAGATCTAGAATTTAGAGTTGAGGACTTGAAATTTTCTAAGTGTAAGAAAAGACTTAGAATTATTTTTAGCTTCTAAACTACGGAGATTTTATTTTCGATCTTCCCTACCTTTGATTTTAGATTTTTTTATTGCGTTGCGATGGGGCAAGCCTATAGAACATCTCGGGAGAGTTTCAGATTTTTTGGACATCGTTTAGGGCGCGTTTGATTTCCAAAACAGTAGCACCATGCGGTTAGCGTGCGTCGCATGGAGCAGCTTATGATAGGTAGCATGCGATGGAGCATGCGACGCATGCTCCAGTACGGTGGGATAGAGTATGCGACGCATGCTCTGCTGCGCACACCTTAAAATTTCACCTTTTAATAACTGTCTCATTAAGGGCATTTTGAATATTTTCCAAACCCTTAACATCTTAAACACGTGATTTAATCCCTATTACACCAAAATACACCTAATTTCAGCAAAATCCATCAAGAACACTCTCAAGGGTTCCAAACTAAAAACCTAAATAAATCAAGATTCAACCGTGGGTAAGCGATTGAAGATTTGGAATCCCCAATCCGTAAGCTTCGAGAATCACCTATTATCTTCCAAGATTGAGGTATGCGGGGTTTTCCTAAAATCTCATGGGTATAGAAACCATGTTTTAAGAAAAAGGTTTTGGATTTATGAATATAATAATGTTTTATAAATTTTGACGGAATTGTTTTGGTCTTTAGACCACCCCCCAAGTTAATTGAAACTATATATATATATATATTTATGTATGTATGTATGTGTTTATGGATGATTATTCAATTGGGAGCATGAATTGTGATGAACCCCTCTCTTGTTATGATTTTTCCCATCTTTAATATGATATGAATTGTTCTAAATTGCATCTTGAAAGCATGATATGAAGTGTCTTGGTTTTTACTATGACTTGTCTATGATTTTGAAATACATAGAGAGGGATGTGCATGTTGATACTTGTTGAATATACATATAAAAAAGAGTAGCATGGTTTTCCAAAATAACACTTGACCACCATATGTTTGAATAATCTCAGCATAGTATTGACTTGTGTTTTCGGAACATGAAATCTTTTATACTTTTTCCATGTTTGGGTGGTCTGAAGTGTGTTTTAATGAAAGAATTATGCATAATACATTATGGCTCAGAAAAGAGGACTTGCAAGTCTTGGTGTGACGACACCAATTCAGATTATGCCGAGGTAATTCTGAACAGAATAGAATACATGTTTGAAGTCAGAATTTTCAGATGTTGAAACTAGAATAATGCATGATTTAGAACAGGTTAAAATTGGGCATAAAGAGAGGTTAGGTGGTTCCCCGAAAAAGGCATGAGTTCAGACAACTCATTGCCCAAAACCTTGATTTGTAGATCCGGGTATATTATACACTAGCCTAGTGCCCTGTGGAGTATAAGACTCAGACACTCCAACCCTTACAATACACTTGGGTTGGGGGCTTCATCGCCGAGTCTATGGAGGATTCCTTATAGCCCATGGAATATCAGACTTGTAGGGGAGTTCCACCTAACTCAGAAGTAATACAAAGATCAGACATTGCATTGACAAGAATGATTTATGATTTTCAGAAAGTACCCATGTGTTTTAGAACTATTTCATGTATGACATTTTGACGAATTTCTCTCCATTATTTTATTTATATAAAAGCTTTATTTTGGATTACTTTGTGCACCTGTACATCTATATTGACCCTCATCCCCCTACATCTCAGGTTCTGAGGCTTAGTCTAGGGGTCCAGATAAGCAGTAGATTTTATCAGATAGAGTTGCAGTGTCAAGTTGGTGAGCCTTCTTTGTTTCGAAAGTCTTGTTTACTTTCAGATAATTATTATGAGTTATGGTTTTGGTCTACTGGGGGCCTTGTCCCAGTTTTCAGATTGTGTTAGTGATCATGTAGTAGAGATTTCGCAGACGGTTTTTAGATGTTGTTAGTCGTCTTGGATTTCATCCTTCATTGTTGAACTGAATCTAGAAGTTGACCACATTTCTGTATTACATTGAAATTCTGCATTTTATTTAATTATATTAATATTGTGCATGATTACCAGATATAGTAGGGTGTCTAGGCCTTCATGGTTTGGGATGCTCGTCATGGCAGGGTCTCGGTTTGGGTCGTGAAAAACTTGGTATCAAAGAATGGTTCATGGTCCCAGGGTGTCTGCAAAATTATATCAGGTAGAGTATTGTTTATGGGTGTGTAGCGCGCCACACTTATAAGCGGGAGGCTACTAGGAATTTAGGAATGTGTCCCTTCTTTCTGATTTAGTTCGTGCTTTGGAGTCTGATCTGTCTTCTAATCTATGATCTCTTGCTCTTCAGAAAACCAGCTATGCCTCCACATCGCACTAACGTTAATGCTCCGGATGATGAAGTCCTCCCCACCTATGGAATGCGGACCCATAATAGAGCACACACCCCAAAACTTGTTCCTACTCTGGGAGTACCTCCAGTCCCGACCATTCCTCCTAGAGCTCCTCGGACGGGGGCTAACCACACTCAGCCTCGTGAAAAAGAGGTGTCTAATACTGAATTTAGACAATCCATTCATATGCTTGTACAACTGGTAGCTGCATAGACTCAGAGGTCGGGGGATAGTGGGTCTGTATCTGTTACTTCTGAAAAAACTAGGGTGGGCCGGTTCATGAGAATGAAACCTCCCAAATTCTCTGGCACTAAGGTAGAAGAGGACCCACAGGAGTTCGTAGACGAAATGGAGAAGATTTTCAAAGTAATGCATGTGGATCAGGTGGAAGTGTTTGAGTTAGCAACATACCAGCTTAAGGATATAGTGAAGCAATGGTACAATAAGTGGGAGAATACGAAGGGTGAGAGTGCTGAGCCCACAGTTTGGGACGAGTTCGTGGAAGATTTTCTCGACCGGTTCTTTCCTCTAGAGCTAAGGTAAGCCAAAGCAGAAGAATTCATGAATCTTAAGTAGGAAAAAATGAGTGTCCAGGAGTACACTCTAAAGTTTACACAGTTGGCCCGTTATGCTCCTAAGATGAAGGGTAATATAAGGGACCGAATGAGGAAGTTTGCATCCGGCCTTTCAGATGATCTGGTTCTTGAATGTCGGGGAGCTATGCTAAACAGGGATATGAACTTTTCTACGCTGTCAGTCCATATGCAGCAAGTTGAGGATAAGAAAAAGAAGATCACTGAATCTAGGGAAAAGGACAGGTAGACAAAGAGAGTCAGAACTACAGACCAGAGTCACAGTCAGCAGCAGAGTGGTAATTGGGGTAACAAATGGAAGAAGAAGAAGTTTTAAGGTAGGGCACAGTCTGCAGCTAGTGCCCCAGTGTCCAGACCCCCATTTGATAGAAGATCTCAGAGTTTTCAAACTAGTCATGGACCCAGAGCGTAGGATACCCAGTCAAAGAGAAGTGTGGTGAAACATCATCGTACTTTTCCATGGTGTGAGACTTACGGTAAGAATCATCTAGGGAGGTGTCAGCTGGGCTCTCTGGTGTGTTATTCATGTGGTCAGACGGGTCAAGGGCGCCACCTCAGCCACCAAAAATGGACGCAACCAGTTGTATGCCTTGTCCAACCACCAGGAGGTAGAGGCCTCACCAGATATAGTTACCAGTACATTGCAAATATTTTCTTGTGATGTATATGTATTGCTTGATCTCGGGTCTACCTTGTCCTATATGACCCCTTATGTGGCTGTTGGTTTTGGGTTTGAGCCCGATGTGATTGTCGAACCTCTTTTCATTTCCACTTTGGTAGGAGATTCTGTTATAGCTAGACGGGTGTATAGGGATTGTGTTGTGACTGTTTGTAGCTGAGATACTGTGGAAGACCTCATAGAACTTGAGATGATTGACATTGATGTTATCTTAGGGATGGATTGGCTCCATTCATTCTATGCTACACTGAATTGTAGGACCTGAAGAGTTATTTTCTCTTTCCCAAATGAACCAGTTATAGAGTCGGAAGGTCATTCTTTAGCACCTAGAGGGAACTTTATATCCTACCTCAAAGCCCATAAACTTATCTCTAAGGTTTATCTGTATCATCTCATTCAGGTTAAAGATTCTAACGCTGAAAGCCTTCCTCTTCAGTCTTTCCCTGTGGTAAATGAATTTTCATACGTTTCTCCATATGATCTCCCAGGAATACCATCTGATAGGGAGATAGATTTTGGCATTTATTTATTGCCAAATACCCATTCTATTTCTATTCCACCATATAGAATGGCCCCATCGGAGTTGAAAGAGTTGAATGAACAACTAGCAGATCTTCTAGATAAAGGTTTCATCCATCCTAGTGTTTCTCCCTGGGGTGAACCTATGCTTTTCATGCGAAAGAAAGACGATTCCCTGTGTATGTGCATAGATTACCACCAGCTGAATAAGGTCATCATTAAAAATAAATACCCTCTACCTAGAATAGACGATTTGTTTGACCAACTTCAGGGTGCTAAATGTTTTTCAAAAATAGAGCTTCGTTCGGGATACCATCAGTTAAAGGTTAGAGAGTCTAATATTCGAAAACCAGCTTTCCGAACCAGATACGGTCATTATGAATTTTTAGTCATGTCCTTTGAATTGACTAATGCCCCGTAGCATTCATGGATCTAATAAATAGGGTCTTCCATCAGTTTCTGGGTCTGTTCGTCATAGTTGTAGACACGTAATTTTGTCCCGTCAAAAATAATTTTACTTCGTTATCATGCACTCTAACCCCATCCTATAATTTTCCCACAAAATGACAAAACCATAACCAACTATAAACAAATTTTGTCCCAAATCCTCACATAATTCCAATTTAATAACAATTTAACAACCCTCTCCAATAAATAAAGGACACATCACCCTCACCACTACCCATCACCTACCCTACCCCCTCACCCCCACTCATGTGACCGCCCTCATTTTCCTCATATTTCTTGACCACAAAGGAAAAGAAAAAAGGATACAATAAAAAACAAATAAAAAGAAGGGAGCTTATTGGAAGGAGCATTGAACACATATACCATGCCCCACTTTCCTTTTTGATTTTTTATTATTATTCATTCAATAGATATAGGATTCCATTCTTCCATATATAGATATACACAGAGAAAAAGGGAGCGAATACACAGAAGGAGACGGAGCAAAAAAGGGTCTCTCCATCTTTTGGTTTCTTCTTGGCCACACACACAACACCAAGAACACACACTACTCCCTCCCCCCACAGAGAAAAGAGAGTAGATCGAGAGAGAAAGTAGCAAAGAGAGAGAGTAATAGAGAGAGAGAGGTGAATTCGGTGGGGATGAGTTTTCCGATGAACTCCTCACCGGAATTAGCTGTGATGTTCATTCTTGGGTCCACGGGTTTTTAAAATCACCATAGTTCTGAACCCCCCCCCCCCAAATTTCCTTATTTTTTGGGTTTTCTAGACGAATCCGACCTAAGAATGTTAAAAACATCACTAGAATTATCCTTATTTCTTGATATCCAAGGCTGTCTGAGCTTATCGGAGTGTTGGGTATTTTGTTAGTCTCTATTTTTCTGGTAAGTCTTGGTTTCAGGTTCATTGTATTTTGGCATTTCGTTATCGAAGTCGAGCTTTGGGTTCATCATTTGTCATTCCTAGTGTGGAATTTGGGTTTTCATATTGAGGTTTTCATTCCTAGTTTGTGGTGTTTTGTCATGATTCCTGTGGATGGACGCTACTGTCTTCGTTTTGGTTTTGAGGTTTAGATTTGGTGTGTCTCGATTGGTTCACTATTAGCGGTTTTTGGGCTTCAATTTCTCTGTACTGGTTTGGTTTGCTTATTGGTTGAGGTTCTTTGTTTGAGGATTTTGGTTTTCCGGACTTCTTTATTATCTATGAGAACATTCTATTGAGGTCCATTTCTCTAACCCACTTCCCTTTTCTTCCTCTTGATTTTTGAATCGGTTGTGATTATGTGTGATTTAATCGTGCTTGTTGGATTTTGTTGATATTATTATTGTGCCTGATGATGCTATTTTGGTAATATGTGAAACAAATTTGAATAGTTTTGATAGTACAATTGATAAAAGTGAAGTTATTGGGGGGAGGGGGGATTGCGAGATTGGTAAAAAGGTTAATTTAAATTAGCTTTGGTTCATTGTTTTCTTCGGAATGAGCAAGAATATTGTCTGAATGTAATAAGATCATGATACATTTAAATGCATAGGTGAATATAGGTTCGGGTAGGCAAAATTCCCATGAATAAGTGTTTTCGTTGAATGTTTGAATATGGAATATTGGTTGAATGTTTTCTAGTTTATCGAGCTTGGAATTAAAATGCACTATTTGGCTGGGTAATGCCTCGAGGTACTTGTATTTATTGGCCGGGGAATGCCCCAAAGTATTTGGTACTCGGAGGACGTCCATGATGAAGGCCTGCGGCGTCGGGTAAAGTATTGGAGCATAGTTTAAGATTAGTCTAGAATAGGATTTACATTTCTGTATTTTTCTCTTTTTGGACTGTATAATTAGACTGGACATTATTTTGGTTTTGAATTTTGTTTGATTTGTTTTGGTTTGCTTATTTTGTGTGTTTATGTGGTTTGTACATTTTATAGTGTCAAAATTTCCTGATACGCTCCACCAAGCGATTGTGGTCGAATCACGGGATCGAGGGGTGCCTAACACCTTCCCCTCGGTCCACTGAATTCCTTAACCGTAATCTCTGTTCGCAAACCAGTCTCAAAGAGTCAAAATGGTTTAGAAAATGATTCTCAAGGTGACTTGGCACACCAAATTATGCCAAGTGGAGACTCTGAATAAAAAATGTAAATAATTATTTTTCAAAAACAAATTTTCATTTTTGTCACTTCGATAATAAAAACTCTTTCGAAACGTAAAAGTCATAATTTTTTTGGTTAAAAAAAGGGTGTGACAGCTCTGGCAACTATGCTGGGGATGTTTTCAGAATTCAAGCTTATTTTGGAGTTGTATCGGCTTAGTTTGGCACTATAGGTGTATAGATATTTGTTTGTGCTATTTTGTGTTATTTTTTTTTATCATTTTTAAGTGTCTACGTACTCTTTGTTTATAGTTTAATCTTATGGGTTACCGTTTTATATCTGGCATCATGTGCATAACTCGAGTCATTCTTTTCGCAACAAGTTAGTAGTACATGTGTTATACACGACCTCTAGTAGAGTCACTCTTATTTTAGGAGGGGGAGCTGTTGGTATTATGGAGTGCGTGGAAAGTCTCGCAGCCACTATCGACCATACGCTCTCCCGAACAGCCTTGTTAGTGAACCCCAACATAGGTCAACCCTTAGGTCATGGTTATTAGCATCATATTGAGACCTAGCGGGACCCATATGATCCATTGTAGGAGACTCACATCTAAAGCATTCCTACGAGCTAAATATTGCATCATTGAGGGTAATATGGTCATTTGATGGACTGATTTGGGGAAATCATGTGTTAGAAGTAACGCATGTAGACAAGAAAGTGTTAAAAAAAAGAAAGAGAAAAGGAAAAATGAGTAAAGAAAAGACACACACAAAAAATGAGAGTTTCATAGTTTCAGAGTTCTCTATGACTTTTGTTTTCTAAAATTCAAAAGATTTTTTTACCTTTCGCACTCATTTGTCCAAAAACAAAAACATCAAAAAGATTTTCCTTTGTTTCTTTAGCAAGCATTCATGATTCAAAAATTTCAAAAAAAAAAAGATTTTTTAGGAGTTTTATAAAAGAAAATGAAAAATTGGTAGAAGTTTTGTACATTTCATATAGAGAAAATGGCAAAATGATTTTCCTTCATAGTTGTTGGTTTCAGTTTTAGTTGAAGTGACTAATTAAAAACCGAAAAAGATTTTATTCAATTGTCTTTGGTCGTGTCTCTTAAGTTAGGGTCAGTCTGTCAGTTAATCATTAATTGTCCAATCTGGATGAACTACGCATACTTGATTCCCTCCCCTCGGGGCGGGATACGTAGGCAACCTTCGTTGGGTCTGGTAATCTTTTTATTTTGGTCTTTGTCTTGATCTTAGCCTAGGGTCTTTCTCCTCGTAATCTAGTGTTGTTAACTGGTCCTTGCCAAGTAGGCTGATTTCATTCGGCAGTACTGTTCGATGATTTGGAGTCAATAATGGTCTATCCCTTCGACCTATGTCTGTGTCAAAATCCCAAGGGTTGGGAATCTTTTGCTCCAATTTAATTTCTTGTTAAGTTAATGTCTTATGTGTTATTTCAGGATGGACCCAACCACGAGGTCTAGAGTTCAGATATTTTCCAAGGTCCCTAAAATGTTAGTCAAGTAGTGGGGTATGTTCAACTACGCTGAGCAACACGAGCTACAAATAGTATTGGGTAATCTTACAGCCCTCCTACGTCTCACGACCCATCTAGATCTGATAGAGGCAGCGTTGAATTTTTGGGATCCTAGTAGTTTGGTGTTTAGGTTTGGAAAATATGAAATGATGCCTACTCTGGCAGAAATATCTGGTCTGTGTCAATTGTCTTATATCGGTCTAAAGATGATCCGAGCCCGCAATCATACTAGCTCGAGCTTTCTTCAGCGTTGTGGTTTAAAGAGTAAGAATATGCATTTGGGATACCTTAATCAATCATAGATTTCCCTAGATTGCTTGTTCGCTCAATTCGGATCATTGTGAGGTTTTGATTATTTTTGGGATGAATTTCATATAACTAAGAAGAAATGGGAAAGGAAACGTCTTGAAATCTTTGCTCTTGCTTTGTTAGGCACTTTAGTGTTTCCACAAGACAAAAGACGTATTAACACTCGGTTGCAATCTGTAGTGATGGCCTTATTTCATAAGGATCAAAGGGGTAAGGTTACTCTAGTGCCTATGATTTTAGTAGAGATAAATAAGGCCCTAACTGAAATAAAAAGGGGGATGCGGTTCTTTGAAGGAAGTAATCTAGTGTTGCAACTATGGATGAAGGAGCATTTGCATGCTGTGTCTTTGATAAAATCAGATGTCATTGATCGTTACCTCTCCGATCAAGTGAAATCCATAGAAGAAAGAATGCGCTTTGACAAATTCTCATTGCCAGTGGGAGTCGAGGTTTGGGTTGAATTCCTCGAATCAAGAACAACAGATGACAATGTTCTGTGGACCTATTTTTGGTTTTACCTTGGTCGGATGTAGCATGCAACTTCTTCTAGTTTTATTGGGGCTTAATTGTACACCGAGCATACACTCCCCTTAGGGTAATGCGTCAGTTGGGTTGACTGCAAGATGTTCCACTGATAATAGATCTCCAGAAGGATGTTGAGCACTTTAGGGATCAATCTAGGGATGAGATTAAATATGAGAAGTTCTGGGATAATGCAATGTGGCGGGGCATGAATACCCTCAGGGAAGGTTTGGATAATCTAGGATACACACTAAGATATGGAATCTAGATACAATCCATTCCTTGGGGTGTCAGTATGCCATTACCAGCACAACTTAGAGGGAGAATACAGGAAGAATGTATAGTTGATGACCGTCAAGATGAAAGTGCGAGGGCCAAGGTAGAGACATTGAGAGTTCAGTTATCAGGTTTGCTCGCAACTGTGGAAGGGTATCAGAATAGTCTTTTCATGTGTACTCCCCAAGATGCAACAACATGTACTAGGAGATTTCTCCCAAATATCAAGGCGTTATTGCAGGGTATGTTGTAAAATTTGACTGGTAAGGCGAGAACTTCACAGACAGGTCCATCTCAGCCAGGGACATCATACAGAGCACCAGTTTGAAGGAGCATTTCTTATCTTTTATTTAGTTTAAGTCTCTTATTTTCTGTCATTGCAAGGTGGTGTCTTTGTCAAGTCGGAGTCAAGTTTGGTTTTGGAGTCTTTATTAAGAGTATTATGTATGTCATATTGTTGGTCTAGAGTGTTGTTTAGTATTTCTTGATTAGTTTTAAAATTGTCTTAAATTCAAAGTCTGTTCAGTTGTCTTTTATGAAATGTAGTGATGTCATTTTGTTCTTTCCTTTTGTTTATTTTTGTTAAAAAAAAGAAAAAAATTCATTGAAAATAAAAAATCTTCAATTATGTGATGTTCATGCATATGCTGCCCAAACTACGCAAGATCTAATTCATGTATAACATGATACATAGGCAACCTACTTTAGGATTCAATCTAATCATTTTATTTCTTCGTTTTTCATTATTTTTCCTCTTTTTAAAGAAAAGAAAAAGCCATAAAGAATGATAAAAGAAGGTAGATAGTGAGATAAGAAAAGAAAGAAAGATGATGAGACAAGAAAGGGAAAGAAAAGAGTCTAATACAAAAGAAGAGAGAAAACGAGGGCAAAAAAAAAGGTGTAATAGGAGGGTAGAAGCAAATGCGTGTAGAAGGAAGATTAGGATGATGTTGAAATGGCCTCATTACCCTTAGAGCTGGTAGAAATAATAATGAATCTAGGTTGTGTATACAATGCGATTACCATGTTTGTTATGTGACCTAATCCTAATGGGTTTTGTCTTTGATGAGCATGATCTTTTAGATAAGTGGTTGGTTTGTAGCACTCTGGCTAGTCACCAATACTTCACTAGATCAAAAGCAAAGTTTGCCATGGCGAGTAGGGAGATTGAAAATTCACTCGTTGACCCAGATCAGGATCCCAAGGAAGAAAGTTCGAAACGAAATGATGAGGTGTTGAGACTCAGGCAACAATAGGTAGATCTGCATCAAGCATGGGCTAGTGGACTTCCCCCTCCTCCACTCCCTGAGGATTTTGGGAATATCTCTGACTGTCTACCGCTCTCTCAGGTGCAATTCTCTTCTCCCGTTGAGTCACCAGAGCACACACCAGGATTCACTCCGCGTCAATATTATCCTGGTAGTTCTAGTGTGCCCCTGGAAGCTCCCCAACCAAGGCCCGCTACTCAGCTGCCACCACCGACAACACTTGTGTTCGTGGCTCCACCACCACCTAAAGCTCCCATCTATACAGTGCGTCCGACAATGGTACTTCCTCAGTCTGCCAGTGAGCCAGTATTGAAGGTTTCGGATAATCCACATTATGCCCCAGAGCCTACTTTGAAGATGAATTAACCATATGGTTACACCAAGACTCCTGCATTTCCATTTGATACGGAGAATCCTGTCGCAACAGAGGAACAAGAAGTCATGGCGCGGAAACTGAAACTTTGGGACAAGCCATGAGGAATTTACAGGGAATCAGAGGCTATAAGAGTGTTTCCTATAAAGATTCTTGTATGTTCCTAGATGTTAACCTTCCCCTTGTTTTAAAATGCCCAAATATGAGAAGTATGCTGGGAACGGTGATCCCGTGGCACATTTGAGACATTATTGCAACCAATTGAGGGCTACAGGGGAAAGGGAAAAGTTGGCTTTCTTTGGCGAGAGTCTTTCCAATCTGGCTTCAGAATAGTTTGTCGATCAGGATATTGACAAGTGGAACAGCTGGGATGACTTAGCTACTGAGTTTGTGCAACACTTTCAGTATAACGTCGATCTGATTCTGAACGAAAAATCATTGGTCAACCTGAAGAAGAAAACTAATGAAGGCTTTAGAGAATACGAGATAAGGTGTCGTGAACAGGATGCAAGGGTAAAGCCTCCAATGAAGGAGAGTAAGTTGGTAGAGGTCTTCATTCAGGCACAGGATGAGACCTATTTTTAACATTTACTTCCGGCGATTGGGAAGTCATTTATTGAAGTCCCCAAAATAGGAGAAATGATAGAAGATAGAATCAAGACCAGACGAATAGTGAGCTTTGCCACATTAAAAGCCACCACCCAAGTAATTCAAGGTGTCTATGGAGCGTACGGAGCTAAAAAGAAGAAAAAGGATGTGGCGACCGTTATAGCTGGGTCCCATTCCTATCCTAAAAGACCGCCTTGCCCCCATTAATAATCCCAAGACCAAGCCTATTCCCAAGATCCATATATGCCTCCTCGCCATTACTACCCTCCGCAAAACCCATTATATTCCATTCCAACACCTCTGTACCCTGTATATAGCGCACAACCATATGCCCAAACTCCTTCTTACCCGTAATGGTGCGCGCAAGCTCCAAAAAATTATCCTTCAGCTCCACCAAATTACCAAAACCCCTCAAGACCCGGTTCCAACCTAGGCCCGAGTATAAAAAATAGAAAGCAGTCAAAAATTAGTTCACGTCTCTCGGGGATACATATGCTAGCTTGTTTGATAGGTTTAGAAAGATGAAGTTTCTGAGCCCAATTCAAGGAAGGCTTTCAAATCCACCTCCGAGGAATCTCAATTATCCTTTGAGGTGTGCAAATTATTCTGACATGCCAGGCCATGATATCGAGAAATGCTAGTATTTGAAGAGAGCTATCCAGGATTTAATTGATGCAAGTTAGATTCTGGTCCAGACCCCGGAGGTTCCAAACATCAATAAGAATCTGCTGCCAACCCATGCTGAAACCAATATGTTAGAATTGATATATGATGGCAAACAGTTGTCAATGTGTTATAAGCCTATTGTCATAATATAGGTCAATGAAGATAAATCTGTGTATGTGGAGGATTCGTTGAAAGCAATGTCATTAAGCTAGGAAGAAATGGGAGAAGATAAAGTCCAAGAAAGCACGAAGAAACCCGTGATCATGGAGAAAGGAGTCAGAATAGCTATTGGTTTAAGTCAGGATAAAAATAAGTTAACGGTGGTAGGAGATTCGAGTAAGCCTATCTTGATGGTGAAAGGAGCATTTGTAGAACCTATTATCATCAAACCGATGACCCAACCTCTGATAGTTGATTGAAAAAGGTCCCCTGGAACTATAAGTAGACTGTGATGACCTATAAGGGGAAAAAAGTCGTTGAAGAAGTAGATGAGGTAGTAGGTCTGACTCGGTCAGGAAGATGCTCAGTGACTAAAGGTTTAAGGAAGCCCAATCCAATTGTGAGTGGGTCTTCATCTATCAAAAAACCTATCATCGAACAAGAAGCCAAAGAATTCTTGAAAAAGATGAAATTTCCGGAGTGTTCGATAATAGATCAGCTGAGGAAAACCCCTGCTCAAATTTCCCTCTTATCTTTGTTTCTACATTCCAAAGAACATCATGATATTATGTTGAAGGTATTAAATGAAGCGTATCTTCCTAGGTAGATCACGGTAAGTCAGCTCGAGAAAATGGTCGTAAAAATCTTTGAGGTGAATCAAATTTGCTTCTCTGATGATGAATTGCCAGTTGAAGGTACGAGGCATAACTGGGGTCTTTATATTACCGTAAAGTATGAAGATTTCTATGTCATACATGTCATGATTAATGGAGGTTCTGGTGCAAACATTTGCCCTATATCTACCCTACAAAAGTTGAACATCGATGTCAAAAGGATTAGGCCCAACAATGTATGTGTCAGGGCCTTCGATGGAGTATAAACGGACTCCATGGTGAAATAGAGCTAATGTTAACTATAGGGCCTGTCAAATTCAACATAGAGTTCCAAGTGATGAATATTTACTCCTCGTACAATCTGTTGTTGGGAAGATCATGGGTCCACAAAGCCGGGGCGGTTGCATCTACGTTGCACCGGATGATCAAGTTTGAGCATGACAGGAAAGAAGTGGTTATTCATGGTGAAGGAGATTTTTATACCTAAAAAGATTCTCATATGCCTTTTATTGAAGAAAATAATGTTGAGGAGACCTTTATCTATCAGTCATTTGATACAATGTTGATGGATCGTATCCTTGAAGGGCAATTTATGTCAGGACCTCGATTGTCTTCCACTTCTGTCATGATGGTGAATGATCTATTGAAGTATGGATTTGTGCCAGAAAAAAAGTTTAGGAATGTCCCTGAAAGGTATAGTTCATCCCATATGCCCGAGTGAGAATATGGGCACTTTTGGTTTGGGTTTTGAACCTACGGCTGAAGATCTAAAGAAGGCCAAGGAAAGGAAAAAGGAAACGTGGTCACTCCCTCACCCAATGTTGTTACTCAGTGAGTCATTTTTCAAGAGCGGTGTCACTAAGCCTGCAGAATTTGAGGTTGAATTAGTTGAGGACTTCCAGAACCTATTGATTGAAGTTGACATGGCTGAAGCAAGAGAAGGTATCAGTAAGGCAGATGTGTAGTTCATAGGTCCTGAGGTCCAGCTCAACAACTGGGAAGTCACTCTTCTCCCCATCAGGAGGGAGTTTTAGTAGTTCATTTTGTTTTTGTTTCTGTTTATCCGAGTTATTTTAGGGTTGTAATTCGGAATTTAGCTTGTTTTTATTATGTTGTCATTTGTGTGTAAACCCTTTTATCTTTCCCTTTTAATGAAATACAATGTCCCTTTTGTTTTGTGTCTAATATATTTTTTTTTGTCTTTTTCTTTATACAGTTCTCTTTATCCTGATTCTAATGACATGACATGCATGCGGAATTTTCATCCTGATCTTAAAATCCAAACTAATCAAGACATAATAAAGCAAGAGGGGGAATATGATGAAGAAGAGTCATTAGAAGAAATAAGCAAAGAGTTGGAGCAGTTTAAAGTTAAGTCGAATCCTAATCTGAATGAAACTGAGCCAATTAATCTTGGGAAACAAGAAGATGTTAAGGAAACTAAAATAAGTGTATATGCTTCGCCACTTCTAAAAGACGGAATGATTCAAGTATTAATTGATTATAAAGAAGTTTTTGCATGGTCTTATGATGATATACCTGGTTTAAGCACTGAATTAGTGGCCCATAAATTGCCAACTGATCCTACATTCCCCCCTGTCAAACAAAAGTTGAGGAAGTTTTAAACTGATATAAGTATCAAAATCAAAGAGGAAATCATGAAACAACTTGAAGCCAAAGTCATTCAAGTGTCTCGTTATCCTACATGGTTATCCAATGTTGTTCCTGTCCCAAAGAAAGATGGAAAAATTCGAGTATTTGTTGATTACCATGATTTGAATAGAGCTAGTCCGAAGGATGATTTTCCATTGCCCAATATCCATATTTTACTGGTCAACTGCGCCAAATATGAGGTTGCCTATTTTTTGGATTGTTATGCTGGATACCATCAAATCATTATGGATGATGACGATGCAGATAAGATATCTTTTAACACACCATATGGGACTTATTGTTATCGAGTAATGCCATTCAATTTGAAGAATGCTGGAGCAACATACATGAGAGTCATGGCCACTATGTTTCATAATATGATGCATAGGGAGATTGAAGTCTATGTAGATGATGTGATTATTAAGTCAAAGAGTCAGGCTGACCATGTTAAAGATTTAAGAAAGTTCTTTGAAAGGTATCGGAGGTATAATCTCAAGCTCAACCCGGCAAAATGTGTATTTGGAGTTCCATCCAAAAAGTTGTTGGGGTTTTTGCTGATGGGGGATTGAATTGGATCCTTCAAAGATCCAGGATCTACTGCCACCCAAGAACATAACGAAGGTGATGATTCAGCTGGGTATACTGAACTACATCAGCAGGTCTATTGCTCAACTCACAACTACTTGTGAGCCCATTTTCAAGTTTCTGAATAAGAGTGTTATTGTTGAGTGGAATGAAGAATGTCAGGAAGCGTTCGATAAAATATAAAGATATATTTCGATAATAATATCATGATACATTGAAATAGATAGGTGAATATAGGTTCGGGTAGGCAAAATTCCCATGAATAAGCGTTTTTGTTGAATGTTTGAATATGGAATATTGGTTGAATGTTTTCTAGTTTATCGCGCTTGGAATTTAAATGTACTATTTGGCCGGGGAATGCCCCGAGGTACATGTATTTATTGGCCGGGGAATGCCCCGAAGTATTTTGTACTCGGAAGGCCCACGACGTCGGGTAAAGCATTGGAGCATACTTTAGGATTAGTCTAGAATAGGATTTACATTTCTGCATTTTTCTCTGTTTGGACTGTATAATTAGATTGGACATTATTTTGGTTTTGAATTTTGTTTGATTTGTTTTGTTTTTATTGTTTTGTGTGTTTATGTGGTTTGTACATTTTATAGTGTCAAAATTTACCGATACGCTCCACCAAGCGATGATGGTCGAATCAAGGGATAGAGGGGTGCCTAACACCTTCCCCTCGGTCAACACAATTCCTTAACCGAAATCTCTGTTCGCAAACCAGTTTCAAAGAGTCAAAATGGTTTTGAAAAGGATTCTCAAGTTGACTTGGCACACCGGATTATGCCAAGTTACGACTTTGAATAAAAAATGTAAATAATCCTTTTTCAAAAACAAATTTTCATTTTTGTCACTTTGATAATAAAAAACCTTTCAAAACGTAAATATCAAAAAAAAATTTGGTTAAAAAAGGGGTGTAACAATAGTATTCATTGATGACATCTTGGTTTATTATAAGAGTGAGGACCATGCCAATCACCTCTGAATCATCCTTCAGACCCTCAAAGATCATACGTTGTATGCTAAGTTTTCTAAGTGCGAATTCTGGCTTAATGCTATTGCTTTCTTGGGGCATATTGTGTCTGGTGAGGGAATTAATGTTGATCCCCAAAAGATTGAGGCAGTGAGAAAATGACCTAGGCCCACGACTCGAACTGACATTCGGAGCTTCTTGGGTTTGGCAGGGTATTATAGAAGATTTGTAGAAAGTTTTTCTTTAATAGCTGCTCTACTTACTAAGTTAACTCAGAAAAAGGTGAAATTTGTATGGTCTGACTCATGTGAGAATAGTTTTGAAAAGTTGAAGGATAAATTGACTACTGCACCTGTGATGACTCTTCCGAAAGGTACGAAAGGTTTTGGGGTATACTATGATGCATCTTAAGTGGGAATTGGGAGTGTTCTTATGCAGCATGGTAAGGTGGTGTCATATGCATCTAGTCAGGTGGTCTACTCATGAATTGGATTTAGCAGCTGTGGCCTTTGAGCTTAGAATCTGGAGGCATTATCTTTATGGGGTGCATGTTGATATTTTCATTAACAATAAGAGTTTACAGTATGTTATCTCGCAGAATGAATTGAACCTCAGGTAGAGGCATTGGATAGATATTTTGAAAGACTATGACATGAGCCTGCATTATCATCTAGGTATAGCAAATGTTGTAGCCTACGCCCTCAATAGATTGTCTATGGGCAGTCTTTCTCATGTTGAGGAAGGGAAGAGAGAAATGGTGAAGGATATTCACCGACTTACAAATCTTGGAGTGTGACTCTTAGATTCCAAAGATAGAGGGGTGGTCATTCATGAGATATCTAAATCATCCCTTTGTTCAGAAGTTAAAGAAAAGCAGGCCGAAGATCCCATCTTTATGCAAATTAAGAATGATGTGGGTCAGCAGAAGGTGATGTCGTTTGACATTGGTAGTGATGGTATTTTGAGATACCAGGGTAGATTGTGTGTGCTAGATGTAGATGGTCTGCGGAAGAGAATTCTTGATGAAGCTCACACTTAGAGGTATGTTGTTCACCCAGGCTCTACAAAAATGTATCATGATTTGAAAACCATTTATTGGTGGAATAATATGAATCGTGATGTGGCTAAATATGTTGCCAAGTGTTTGAATTGCGAACAAGTCAAAGTGGAACATATGAGGCCAGGTGGTTCTTCTCAAGAGATAGCTTTGCCTTTGTGGAAGTGGGAGATGATCAATATAGAATTCATTACGGGACTTTTGAGGTCCCAAAACCAGTATGATTCCATTTGGGTGATTTTAGATCGGCTGACTAAGTCTGTCCATTTTCTACCTGTTAGAACTAACTATTTGAGAGATGATTATGCCAAGCTGTATATTGAGGAGATAGTCCATTTGCATGGAGCGCCAGTATCCATCATATCCGACCGAGGTACACAATTTTCTTCATAGTTTTGGAGGTCTTTTTAGAGGGTTTTAGCTACTCAAGTAAACCTTAGCACTACATTCCACCCTCAAACCGATGGGCAGGCTGAGCGTACAATTCAGAACCTTGAGGATATGTTAAGGGCCTGTGTAATTGACTTCAAAGGTACTTGGGTAGATCATTTGCAACTAATAGAGTTTGTATATAATAATAGCTACCATGCCAGTATTAAGATGGCTCCTTTTAAAGCACTGTATGGAAGAAGATGTAGGTAGCCTATAGGGTGGTATGAAGTGGGCAAGACTCAATTGTTTGGGATTGATCTTGTTCACCAGGCAATGGAAGACATGAAGCTTATCAGAGAACGACTTCAGACAGCTCAGAGTAGAAAGAAATCCTATGCCGATGTTAGAAGAAGGGAGTTTGAATTCGAGGTTGGTGATTGGGTATTTCTAAAAATTTCTCCTATGAAGGGAGTTATGTGATTCGGGAAGAAAGGTAAGTTGAGTCCTCTCTATATAGGACCATATCAAATCTTGAGAAGGACAAAAGCAGTTGCGTATGAGTTAGAGTTGCCTGCAAGTTTGGGTTTAGTTTATCTGGTATATCTTGTGTCCATGTTGAAGAAATGTATTAGGGACCATTCTTTAGTGCTTCCTGTAGAGGAGGTCAAGGTAACAGACTCTTTGTCTTATGAAGAAGAGCCTATAACAATCTTAGATCATCAAGTTAGAAAATTGAGGAGCAAAGAGATAGCCTCAGTTAAAGTGTTGTGGAGAAACCAGAAAATTGAAGAGGCTACATGGGAATCCGAGGATGACATGTGAGCTAGATACCCAAGATTATTTGATCCGGTGGATGGTGGAATGTAAGGTACAATCCTTATCCCATATTTTGTTTCCTATGCCTTAGTATGTTTAAAAATCGTGCTTGTCTGTGTTCGGCGTCGACATTCTGGGACGAATGATCCCAAGGGGGGATAATGTAACACCCCGAGAAAACTTGTGCACACGTTATTTCATGATAGCTAGCATTTAGAGTTGAGGACTTGAAATTTTCTAAGTGTAACAAAAGACTTAGAATTATTTTTAGCTTCTAAACTTCGGGGATTTTATTTTCAATCTTCTCGACCTCTGATTTTAGATTTTTTTGTTGCGTTGCGATGGGGCAAGCCTATAGAACATCTAGGGTGAGTTTCAGAATTTTTAGACTTCGTTAAGGGCGCGTTTGAATTTCAAAACAGTAGCATCATGCGATTAGCATGCGTCGCATGGTGCAGCGCATGATAGGTAGCATGCGACCGGTGGGATAGAGCATGCGACGCATGCTCTGCTGCACGCACGTGAAATTTTTAGCTTTTAATACCCTTCTCATTAAGGGTATTTTGGGTATTTTCCAACCCCTTAACATCTCTAACACGGAATTTAATCCCTATTACACCAAGAAACACCTACTTTCACCGAAATCCATCATGAACTCTCTCAAGGGTTCCAAACTAAAAATCTAAATAAATCAAGATTCAACCGTGGGTTTTCGAAAGCGATTAAAGATTTGAAATCCCCAATCCGTAAGCTTGGAGAATCACCTATTATCTTCCGAGATTGAGGTACGCGGGGTTTTCCTAAAATCTCATGGGTATATAAATCATGTTTTAAGAAAAGAGTTTTGGATTTATGAATATAATCATGTTTTATAAATTTTGACGGAATTGTTTGTCTTTAGACCTCCCCCCAAATTGATTGAAAAATTATATATATATATATATATATATATATATGTAAGTATGTATGTATATATGTATGTATGTATGAATGTGTTTAAGGATGATTATTCAATTGAGAGCATGAATTGTGATGAACCCCTCTCTTGTTATGATTTTTTCCATCTTTCATATGATATGAATTGTTCTAAATTGCATCTTGAAAGCATGATATGAAATGTTTTGATTTTTACTATGACTTGTCTATGATTTTGAAATACTTAGAGAGGGATGTGCATATTGATACTTGTTGAATATACATATAACAAAGAGTAACATGGTTTGCCAAAAGAACACATGACCACCATATTTTTGAATATTCTCAACATAGTTCTGACTTGTGTTTTTGAAACATGAAATCTTTTATACTGTTTGCATGTTTGGGTGGTCTGAACTGTTTTTTAATGAAATAATTATGCATGATACATTATGGCTTAGAAAAGAAGACTTGCAAGACTTGGTGTGATGACACCAATTCAGATTATGCCATGGTAATTCAGAACAGAATAGAATGCATGTTTGAAGTCAGAATTTTCACATGTTGAAACTAGAATAATGCATGATTCAGAACAGGATAAAATTGGGCATAAAGAGAGCTTAGGTGGTTCCCCGGAGAAGGAATGAGTTCAGACAACTCATTGCCCAAAATCGTGATTTGCCGATCCGGGTATATTATTATACGTTGGCCTAGTGTCCTTTGGCGTATCAGACTCAGACACTCCAACCCTTGCGGCAAACTTGGGTTGGGGGCTTCCCCGCCGCGTCAATGGCGGATTCCATATAGCCCATGGAATATCAGACTTGTAGGGGAGTTCCACCTAACTCAGAAGTAATACAAAGATCAGACATTGTATTGACAAGAATGATTTATGATTTTTAGAAAGTGCCCATGTGTTTTAGAACTATTTCATGTATGATATTTTGAAAAATTCCTCTCCATTATTTTATTTATATAAAAGCTTTATTTTGGATTACTTTAGTACCAGTACATCTGTATTGACCCCCCTCCCCTACCTCTCAGGTTCTGAGGCTCAGTCTAGGGGTCCAGATAAGCAGTAGATTTCATCAGACAGAGTTGCAGTGTCCAGTTGGTGAGCCTTCTTTGTTTCGGAAGTCTTGTTTACTTTCAGATAATTATTATGAGTTATGGTTTTGGTCTACTGGGGGCCGTGTCCCATTTTTCAGATTGTGTTAGTGATCATGTAGTAGAGATTTCGCAGACGGTTTTCAGATGTTGTTAGTCGTCTTGGATTTCATCCTTCATTGTTGAACTGAATCTAGAAGTTGACCATGTTTCCGTATTAGATTGAAATTCTGCATTTTCTTTAATTATATGACTGTTGTGTATGATTACCAGATATAGTAGGGTGACCAGGCCTTCATGGTTCGGTACGCTTGTCACGTCCTGGGCCTCGGTTAGGGTCGTGAAAGCTAGCTTCTTATCACGAGATTCAGCGAGCAACAAATTATTTTGATGAGTCAAATTTAATTGGAGTTGGAAGTTCTGGTTCTGTGTACAAAGGTACATTATCTGGTGGTAGTGTAGTGGCTATAAAGATTCAAGATTTGGAATATGAGGAGGTATGCAAGAGGTTCGATACTGAATGTGAAGTGATGAGAAATGGTAGGCACAGAAATCTTGTGCCCGTGATCACAACTTGTTCTAGTGCCTATTTAAGAGCCTTTGTTCTGCAATATATGTCAAACAGGACCCTTGAAAATTGTTTGTACAGAGAAGACTGCCAATTGAACCTTCTTCAAAGAGTAACTGTAATTCTTGATGCGGCTATGGGAATTGAATATCTACATCATGGTCATTTTACTCCAATAGTTCATTGTGACCTGAAGCCAGCCAACATTCTTTTGGATGACAATATGGTGGCTCATGTTGGTGATTTTGGCATCTCTAAAATTTTAGCTGTAAGCAAGTCTATGGCATATACTGGGACATTGGGCACTCTTGGTTACATTGCAACAGGTAAATAACATCCGATCTCTTTAGTTTTCTCTTAGCATAATTAGGCGTCTCCAAATTCTTGAAGTAGAAAAAAAAAATAGCAAGTCTCTATTTGTACATAATTGGTGTTATATTTCAAATAAGTAACTTTCTTTCCTTTCATTCTTTTCAAAGAATATGGCTTGGAGGGAATAGTGACCACTAGTGGTGATGTTTATAGTTACGACATCATGTTGATGGAGGTTTTGACCAAAAGAAGGCCAACAGATGAAGAGATATGCAATGAAAATCTTGACTTGAGGAAATGGATAACTCAATCATTTTCAGGGTCTATGATGGACGTTATAGATGACAATCTTTTTCCTAAGGAAGCACAAATCACTTCTAAAAGTGAAATTTGCATAGCCTCAATGATAGAATTGGCTTTAGACTACACAAAGGAAACGCCAGAATCAAGAATAACCATGAAAGATGTAGTCAAGAGGCTAACAAAATCAAGATCACATTTCTGGGAACCAGAAATCAGCATCTCTTTCGATGGTGTTGTTTCTGATCTGCAAGTTAATATGTTGCTTTTGTTTATCTGGTTTGTTTAGTAAAGTCGTCATATACTAGTTTTTAGAGTCATGTACTGTTTGTACTTCAGAGTGTTGCATTTGCTTTACTTTTGTGATTTCAGATGTGAGTGGTATGGAAATGTTTAGCTTCACTATTTTACTTTCGGTTTGCAAGCTTTAGTGGTTCCATATATCCTGTAATTTGTGTATCCAGTTAACTTGGCCACACAATTTTTTTATATTTATTTTTACTATATTAACAAACCTAATTAGATAGACAAACTGTTACTTTTGCAAGTTAAAATGTGAAAGTTATTACCCTAAAACCTACAACAGGTTGTTTTGATGCTGCAACATTTGTAAAGAAGAGAATGCAGGTAACAATTAAACAACAACAACAGTCCCAGTGTATTCCCACAAAGTGAGGTCTGGGAAGGGTAAAATGTACGCAGTCCATAGCGCTACCTCCAAAGAAGTAGAGAGGTTGTTTCCGATAGCCCCCCGGCTCATGATAGATAATAGTACACTAAGGTCGTAATGAAACATGAAACAGGATGGATGACATAAATGACCTAAGAAATAATAAAAATAAATATCAGAGAAATACTTGTAATTCGAAATAAGAAATAAGAAAGTGGACAACCATAACACCCACCTAGTAGTAACATATACTCATATCCCTACGACACCCACCCCACCCAAACTCTCCTGACTAGAGGCTCCTACTCATGGACACCGTCCTAGGGTTACTAACCCGGCTACACAAGCACTCACTTACCACCTTGCCACAACCCACACCCTCACACTAGCCCTCTACCCTAATCCGCGACCTCCACACCTTCCCATCTATGGTCATGTCCTCAATAAGTTGTAGCTGCTCCATGTCATGTCTAATCACCTCCCTCTAGTATTTCTTCAGCCTACCTCTACTCTTCCTGAAGCCATCCAAAGCTAGTCTCTCACACCTCCGAACTGGGGCATCCTATCATGACCCGAACTAGGTCCTGGCCATGTCGGACATCCCAAACCATGAAGGCCCGGACGTTCTACTCTATCTGGTTGTCATGCACAACATTCATAATTTATGCTCTCAAACAATCTTCAAATCAGAATTTTTTTTCATACATATACATATACATGTAAATCAATTTAAGGGGGAAAGGCCTAAAGACCAAATCATCAATATCTTTAAACATTCATAATGCATAATAAAATCATGGATCTAAAAACCCCTTTATAAATTCGTACTTGATAGATCTTTAAATCATACTTGAATATTTCAACAAGCCCATGTAGTTTAGGATAAACCCCACGTACCTAAGATTATTCAGTTTGAAAGATGGAACCCGGATCTAGATCCGTTTCTTGAACATCTTCACTTAGGAGGATGAATTCTTGATCCATGGAAGGGATGGAACTTAAATTTTGATTTGCTTTCTTGGAAATCTTGAACTGAAGGATTGATTTTCTTGATTTCTTGATCTTGGAGGCAACCCTAGTTTCCATCTTGTTCTTGAGAGTAGAGAAGATTGAGATGTTGTAAAACTGATAATATATGGATTAATAACACTTAAAGGGTGATTTAATTCGTGTGAATGGTTTTTTGAGTGAGGAAAAGACCAAAATACCACTACGAAATCACTTCCCAGTTGCTGAAATTTTCAGCTGACGACCAAGGCTGATAAGCGCTCAGATCTGTGATAGCTCATCAGCCCAGGTCGTCACCTAGGAGCTGAAATTTATGAGTTTCTGCCTAATACTATGACATATTCTAATAAGTCATCAGATTTGTGACAATCCATCAGATTTGTAGTCACTCAATTGCAAGGATGATATGCTGGAGTAAAATGGGTATAACGTTTTGCTTCGATATCATATTTGGGAAAAATTGGTATCGTTAGAAACATAATTCGAAGACCTTTCATTTGATATATAGTAGACCACCCAATTCATGATATACAATGATTTATAGTTGATTGAATTTGACCCAAGTTTTGACGCTCACTAAAACTCGAACGATAGGAAAGCTTTCAACTTGACCTTGAGTTAGGGGACCTCTATGATCTCGATTCATGCTCAAATAGGTTACCTCACTACATAATTGATTAACATACCAAATATTCATAGTATTTATGGCTTTTGAACTATCTACGTGTAGAAATGACGGTTTTCATTCTAGTCCAAAATGTGGGGTGTTACATTATCATTCGTCCCTGAATGATGGGTAGGAACTTGTTGAATCTTAAAGGTATGGAATAACATGGACATGATGTGCCTTCTAAGAAAGGATATAACTGATCTGAAACATTTAAACTTCTATCATGAAACTGAATTCTGAGCTGACTTGACTTTTCTTGCTTTAAGAGGCTGATTCGTGCTGAAAGTTTAGGATTCCCTTGAAATGTTCATGATCCAATCATACATATTAAAATTGAAAAGTGATAACTTATGAAAGTACGAATCATAAGACAACATGACTTAGATCGTACATAGGTATTACACTATCTAAGCTGAAATACTTGGAAAATTTTGAGATTATACGTTGAACTCTTATGCATCGAGTCATGAATAGATAGCTGAATCTGAAACATGATGCTTGGAATGAACTGAATTCACAATTTATATGGATGGAATAGATTATGTCTTGGTGATTTCCATACACATGAGACTTCGGATAGTAGGACTAGGTGAAAAGGTGGAAAAACCATAGTAACTTGTCTGCTCGACTGTTAAACTGAATTACAGACTGAATTATATTGGACACTTATACTTAACTAGAGTATCTCTTCAAAACTCTTTCTAAAGAAGCTCAAGTAGCATTAGGGAGAAAATAATCTTGGGCATGAGTTACACAAGACATCCAACTAAGGAATCACCACAATGACACTACTCTATAACATGGAATAAGGACATATAACTCATAAACTAGGATAGAATTTCCAGGCCTTAGGCGATGCAACTTCTTACTTTCAAGCTTAGCAAACTCCTCGAATACTCACTTAACTATAATATTCCCCTTAAATACCATAATCATTGGTTCAACTTATAATTCTCATATGAGCATTGACAAATCTTTCTACTAATTTCTAAAGTAGCTTAAATCCTTTCACTATGGTCAAGCCTAATTCTAAATCACAAAATACAACATGCCACACCACGTTACTAGTATAAACCACATGATTTAACCTTCTATATCTTTTTAAAGATCACTCCCTAAGCATAATGTTCCGTACCACTTCAGTGACTAACTCTAAACTTTTACTATGGATTTACTAGCGCATATTGCGTTCCTCCACATAAATCCCAACATTCCATTCAAGCCTATCTTTATAACCTCATATGGACTTCAAGGCAAACACCCATAAATACATACTTCACATAGTCTCTAAACCATTGTCAATATAACTCCCACGCGCTACCCCAAGAACATACACACACATATTTCCACTAATCATCAGATGTATCAAAGACTTCGCCCCAAATCTTACTTCACACTTATGGCCTTATCTAAAACCAGCATACAATGATCTTTCATAAAAAAAGAACCATTTACTCATCACCACTATCATTACCTAAGGAGGAGTCACTAAAATATTAGAACATAAGATTTTGAAGTGTGGAAGGATACTATACGAAACTCAACACTTAACTGAGGCCTGAGGAACAGCGAATCAACATCAGGGATTCATCAAAGTGGTCTGAATTAGGGCTATACATGGCTATAAGATGAATCTCATCAATCGTAAAGAGTATAGCATGAATTATGGGAACTGAGCACACTATAAAGCATGAGGACATGAGTCATAGTTGCATGACCTCAATTTGAAGTTCACAACATATGGAATGTGATTCTGAATACTGAATGAACTGGAACCCCTTATTTTAGAACTGGAAGAGTACGTGACTCTCAATCATATGTATGAACATAAACTATGACCATGGAACTGAATTGTAAGGCATAAGTAGGTATTTGGATCACTGAAAAAAATAGTGACATAAGAATAGGTTGAGTCTCACCCTCACTTTTTGATGTTCTATATCATACTGACATCGCTACTAGAATCTGAGAGCCTGACTAGGTTACTTGTTCTATCATCTCCCCCTTAGCTTTAAGCCATCATCTTAAATTCGAGAGATCCCTTACTAGACTCTAAACTAAACTACACTCACTATATTCTGGGGTCTGGAATATGACAATACACGTAATAGAACTTAACCCGAATGACTAAACCTGGAAGTGGAAAACCCACTGTTAATACCACCTTCTGAGACACACTCTATCATTCTATAGCCCCAATAGTCATCACATAACTGGAACACTTACTTACTTCAGATCTTCATAAGTGATATGATTCAAATGGATGCCTTAGCTTTCAATGACATCATTCGAAGTCAGTACGTGGGGAATCAAGTTTTGTTCGCATTAAGGAAACCGGATCCAACATGGAGGGGACGATTTGAGTACACCAAAGAGCAATTCCATGTGTGAAAGATTGCTTGGAGCATTGAAGATTGAGGAATCATGGTTTTTGGCCTTTATTAAGGAAATTTTGGTTACTTATCCTTGTCCAAGTAACACTCCATGACCACCCCTTTTCATTAAGGGTATTTTGGTCATTTTGTTATGTAATAAGTTAGACTATAAATAGGTTCTATTAGTTCATTTTCTAGTTAGTTTATGAAAAGATGAAAGATTGAATCACTTGAAATCCTCTCTCTTGAGAGTAGAACACCTTAGTATAGTCTTAGTTATGACTTGGAAAAGTCATCCTTTAGTATAGGGCTTGGAAAAGCCAATATTGTTCTTTGCTTGGAAACGGTGGATCTTGAGGTGAGTCGATTAACTTGGCGGTCACCGTAAGAGTGTGGTTTTGATTATTACATTAATTAGGGTTTAATTTTGAAATATACTTGGTTCTTAATCTTGTAATAATCTTGGTCTCACTATCTATCCTTTCATTATTTTGCAAATCCGTGTGTTTTTGTGTTTGTCATCTTGTATCCCTTCGTGTTGCTTGTTCTTATCACGTTTTTTGGAATGTTTTGGCATCTTGGTGGACTGATTTGTATCATTTGGTATCAGAGACATCATTGATTTCGTTCCCACGAGATCAATCTTGGGTTTGTTAACTCAAAAATAAAAAAAAAGTGTTGAAAAACTAAAAAACTCAAAAATAGTAATCTGTCCACGTTTTTGTGTTTAGGCTGAAATTTGAAGCCTAGTTTTCTTGTGATTTTTGTGTGCTTTGTGTATTCTAGTGTTAGATCTTTGTTTCCTAACATTAGAAGAGGTTTCCAAGGTCTAAAATCTCACAAAAAGAAGTTATTCTACGGGTTTGGTGTCTTGGCCGAAGTGTTGTTGTTGTTTGGCCGAATTTGTGTCTAGATTTAGGTGTTGTTTTGATTGTATTTGTTGTTTATTGTGTTGGTTTTATTTATCTCTAACACTACTTGAGTCTAACCCAAGTTCTTGAGCAAAAAAAAATTGCAAGTTGTTGTGGGAAGAATGGACAGTTTTGTTGTTGTTGTTGAAGTTCTTGTGTTGTGTTGAAGAAGTCTTGTAAAAGGTTGTTGTTTGATCCAAATTCAAAGGGAAGATAGTGTGGGTTCTTGTTAGTATTGAAACAACTTTCAAGACATTACCAAAGGGGGAAAAAATAAAATAAAAACTCCCTAAAGTCTGTTGGGTTCATAGAAGTGTGAATGAAAAATGGAGAAAAAATGGTGGAGAAGAGGAGGCACCAATTTGGAAAGTGTACTCCCAAAATCGGAAAGTTCACTAATTCTCCCATATTGGTGGGAGAAAGGATCTTTGGAGTGTTTATAATGATGAACACTTACTCCACATAGTAAGTGAGGCAAGAAATAAGAGATGCCTTGCGCCGTCGTCGTCGCTCGCTCGACTCGGCTTCGGATTTGGATTTGGATTTGGATTTTTCAAATGATCGATCGAAAAGAGAAAGGATCTTTGGAGTGTTTATATGATTTCAGTTTTATTATGAAAGCATGCATACAGAAGCTATTTCGAACAAATGCTTCATATAAATTTTTGAACTGATGCATTTTTTCACTAAAATGGTGCACTGTTTCGAAACTGAATTGATGCACTACTTCAGAACTGATGCATTGTTTCAATGAACTGACACACTTATTCACAAAATGGCATGCCTATTCAAAACAATCACAATGTTTGGACGAATAGACATGAATTTTCAGAAAAGGTTACACCTTTTAGATGAACCTTTGACACTTTTTAGAAGAGGCATCTTGTGTCTATAAAAACCTGGTTTCATCCACAAGTTTGAATATGAAATTTTCAGATTAAAAAAACTCTCTTCTTGTCTCAAAAATATTCTGTTTGATCACTCAAAACGTTCTGTGATTTCAAAGATATTCCAACCATTTGAGGTACCGCTACTGTTGGTCTGGTTAGCCATTTTATCCTGGGAGAAAAAATTCCATAACCTCGGGTACAGTGAGGGGGATTATTTCCTTAAGGAAAATCCGTGAATTCGGACGACTTGGCTATTTTCTATTTCATCTTAATTTCTGCAAAATAAAATACACCTCTTGGAAAGGTCATTTTGATCTTGTGTTGAGGTATTTGATATACTTCATTGTGTTCTTGTTTATACTTGAACTCAAGTTAAAGTTGGTGTTGTAATATACAGATTCTGTATACCCGACTATATTGTGGGAACTAACAATCTTAAGGAAATAACACTATTACAGAATCTGTATAGCTTGTTTTTGGAGATTAAAGTTTTTACTTTCTACTCCGTCTGAACTTCACTAGTGATTTGAAGTCATAAAAACTTTATCACAAGTTAAAGATTATTCTGTTGACAATTGGAAGTCATAAAAACTTCATTGTTAACTAGAAACAAGAAGAAAAATTTAAAGTTGCTTAATTATTATAAGTAGTATTCTGAAAATACTAAGTATTTTTTGTCTTGTGGTGACAGAAAAATGGTACCTAAAAGTCAAATGATAGATGCAACAACGTCTATGGGGGAAACTAATATTGCCACATCAAGTCGCACAAATGCTCTGCCAACAATGGCACCGGCGGAGAAGCCCAGAAAATTTTCGGGCATTGACTTCAAGCGGTGGAAGAAAAAGATGTTCTTTTACCTCACCACTTTATGTCTGCAACGGTTCACTAGTGAAGACACTCCTGAGGTTCCCGAGGGAACCTCGGACAAAGACCGCTTCGTTATTGTAGAAGCTTGGAAACATTCGGACTTCCTTTGCAAGAATTATATTCTGAGAGGTCTCCAAGATGGCCTCTATAATGTTTATAGTGGAACAAAGATATCAAAGAAACTGTGGGGGGCACTTGAACGAAAATATAAGACAGAGGATGCGGGAATTAAGAAATTTCTCATTGCACGGTTCCTGGACTTCAAAATGATAGATAGCAAATTTGTTGTCTCTCAAGTACAGGAGTTGGAAGTCATCATACCTGATCTCCTAGCAGAAGGTATATCTTTGAAAAGTACCTTAGTTGAACAAATTTAAAATGTTCTTAATACTCACATAAACTGTTTTGTAGGTTTAATTATGAATGATGCTTTCCATGTAGCAACGATAGTTGAGAAGCTACCACCTTTGTGGAAAGACTTCAAAAACTACTTAAAGCATAAACACAAGGAGATGACTGTTGAAGATCTTACTGTCTGACTTCGTATTGAAGAAGATAATAAAGATTCCGAAAGAAGGTCAAAAGGGAATTCTACAATTAATGAAGTACATATTGTAGAAGATGACCAAAACAATTCGAAGAAAAGAAAGAAAGTTGAACATGGAAGCAATCAACCCAAGAAAATTTTTAAGGGAAAATGCTTCAATTGTGGAAAAATTGGCCACAAGTCCACAGATTGTCGAGCCCCAAAGAAAGGAAAGAAAAAGGATCAAGGAAGTATGATTGAATCCAACAAAGAATGTGATGATTTGTGTGATATGTTCTCAAAATGCAACTTGGTGGGGAATACTCGTGAATGGTGAATGGATTCTGATGCCACCCGCCATGTATGTGCCAACAAGGAGTTGTTTTCGTCATTTGCTCCGGCTCAAGCAGAAGAAATGATCTACTTGGCTAACTCCGCTACTGTTAAGGTGGAGGGAACAGGAAAAATTTTCTTCAAGATGACTTCCATCAAGGTCTTGACACTGAACAATGTGTTATATGTTCCGGAGTTATGTAGGAACTTAATTTCTGTTTAACTCCTAGATAAGAATGGATTCAAATGTGTAACCGTTTCTGGAAAAATTGTAATTAGCAAAGGAGAAATGTATGTAGGGAAAGACTATCTGACCGAAGGACTTTATAAGATGAATGTAATGACTGTTGAAATAAATAAAAGTTCAAATTATTCTTATTTGATTGAGTCTTATGATTTATGGCATGAACATTTAGGCCATGTTAATTACAAAACGTTACGAAAACTGATTAACTTAGAAGTTTTGCCAAACTTTGAGTGCAATAAATCAAAGTGTCAAACGTGTGTGGAATCGAATTGCGTAAAGCATCCTTATAAGTCTGTTGAAAGGAATTCCAATCTCTTAAACTTAATACACACTGACATTTGTGATATGAAGTCAACACCATCATGTGGTGGGAAAAAGTAATTCATAACTTTTATTGACGATTACACTAGATATTGTTATGTCTACTTGCTAAATAGTAAGGATGAAGCAATAGATGCGTTTAGGCAATATAAAACTAAAGTTGAAAATCAGTTAGACAAAAAGATCAAAATGATAAGAAGTGATAGGGGCGGAGAATATGAATCTCCCTTTGTGAAAATATGTGTAGAGAATGGAATAATCCATCAAACTACGGACCCATATTCACCTCAATCTAATGGAATTGTGGAAAAAGGAAATGACGAATGCCTTACTTATAAGTTCTGGTTTACTGCAAAACATATGGGGGGAGGCTATCCTTACGGCCAACCGTATACTCAACAGAGTTCCCCATAGTAAGACACAATCAATTCCTTACGAAAAATGGAAAGAAAGGAAACCTAACTTGAAATATTTCAAAGTGTGGGGGTGTCTAGCAAAGGTTCAAGTTCCTATACCTAAAAGGGTTAAGATAGGACCTAAAATAGTGGACTACGTGTTCATAGGATATGCTAAAAGTAGTAAATCATGTCGATTTTTGATTCATAAATCCGAACATCCGGATATTATTGAAAATACGGTAATTGAATCAGACAATGCTGAATTCTTTGAAAACATTTACCCATATAAAATTAGAAATGAACAGTCTAGTGGAGGATCTAAACAACCTCGAGATTAACAAAGTGAGAATGTACATAATGAAGAAAGTCCATGACGTAGTACACGTCAAAGAACATCAACTTTGTTTGGATCGGATTTTGTAACATTTCTCTTAGAAAATGAGCCTCAAACATTTAGAGAAGCGATGTCTTCGGCAGACTCATCCTTTTGGAAAGAGGCAGTCAATAGTGAGATAGATTCAATCTTAAGCAACCATACATGGGAATTGGTTAACCTTCCTTCCGGAAATAAATCGTTAGGTTCTAAATGGATCTTCAAAAGGAAAATGAAGGCGGATGGTACTATTGACAAATACAAGGCAAGACTTGTAGTAAAAGGCTTCAAACAGAAGGAAGTCCTTGATTACTTTGATACATAGTCACCAGTAACAAGTATAACCTCGATTCGAATGTTAATTGCCTTGGCGTCGGTATATGATCTTCAAATCCATCAAATGGATGTGAAAACCGCATTCCTAAATGGAGATTTAGAGGAAGAACTATACATCGAACAACCTGAAGGCTTTGTGGTTCCAGGAAAAGAAAATAAGGTTTGTAAACTTTTTAAGTAACTTTATGGACTAAAGTAAGCACCTAAACAATGGCATGCAAAGTTTGACCAAACCATGTTGGCAAACGGATTCAAAATAAATGAATGTGATAAATGTGTTTATATTAAAGACACTCCAAATCACCAAGTCGTTGTTTGTTTATATGTGGATGATATGTTGATCATTAGTAGAGATATTTATAACATAAATGCAACAAAATGAATGCTCGAGAGCATGTTTGATATGAAAGACCTTGGAGTTGCATATGTGATCTTAGGTATAAGAATCCATCGAACTCCACAAGATTTAGTATTGTCACATTCTCATTATATCAAAAAAGTACTTGACAAGTTCAAGTATATGGAATTCGGTATTGCCAAGACTCCATTGGATGTGAACTTTGCAATTCGAAAGAATGAAGGTGAAAGTGACTCGCAATTGGAGTACGCAAGAGTATTGGGATGTTTAATGTATATAATGAACTGTACACGACCAGACATAGCATGCGCTATCAGTAAATTGAGTCGGTACACGAGTAATCCCAATAAAACTCATTGGATGGCATTGAAAAGAGTTTTGGGGTATCTTAAATACACTCACAATTATGCTTTGCATTATAATAAATATCCTGCGGTACATGAAGGATATAGTGATGCAAATTGGATCACCGGACCGAATGAAGTAAAATTCACAAGTGGTATGTATTTACTATCGGTGGAGGAGCAGTTTCTTGGAAATCATCCAAACAGACTTATATCGCTCGCTCTACAATGGAATCTAAATTTATCGAATTAGATAAAGCTGATGAAGAAGCAGAATGGCTCCGGAATTTCTTGGAAGATATTTCGTATTGGCCCAAGCCAGTGGCACCAGTATGTATAAACTGTGATAGCCAAGCGTCAATAGGTAGGGCAAGGAGCATGATGTACAACGGTAAATCTCATCACATACGATGGAGACATAATACCATTAGAGAACTCCTCTCTAGTGGAATTATCACTATAGACTATGTAAAGTCAAAGGATAATGTATCGGATCCACTTACAAAAGACCTATCTAGAGAAGGAGTAGAAAGGACATCCAAGGGAATGGGTTTAAGGCCTAGGACAAGTCAGCATGGCGGTAACTCTACCTAGCAGACTGGAGATCCCAAGAGCTAGGTTCAAGAAGATCAAACAAAGTTGTGTCTGGCAGGTTCAACATTGTCAATTACCCAACCCATTCTCATGATGTAGACAATGTACAGTAAACTAGGATAAGACTTAAGGTGAAAAGTCTTTTAATGATTATCTAAATTTGGAAGATTTGACCAAATAGTTTAATCTATAGGATTGAACATTTAGAAATCACCTATGCGAGGGTGAAGTGGAATCCGTTTCAAGGAGAATGTTAGTATAGTCCTATTCTCTAAGCTCTCATGAAACCGGGACGTGTTCATGGATAAAAAGAAAAAAACCATTAGAACCATAAATGTTAAAAGTCTGGTTGTGTGACATGTATTGTCTAGGTGTACAATAAATCTCGACAGTTCAAAGATATCAAATCTACCGATTGACCGAGTGCATCTGATGCATGTTCACTACGGAAAGTTCAAAGGAAAACTACTTATCCAGATGCAATCAGTTTTTGCTTGATGATCACATACTTGTCCGTAAAAGTTTTATGAAAAATAGCCATTATCCATTCATATGGGGGATTGTTGGGTTCATAGAAGTGTGAATGGAAAATGGAGAAAAAATGGTGGAGAAGAGGAGACACCAATTTGGAAAGTGTACTCCCAAAATTGGAAAGTTCACTAATTCCCCCACATTGGTGGGATAAAGGAACTTTGGAGTATTTATAATGATGAACACTTACTCCACATGGTAAGTGAGGCAATAAATAAGAGATGCCTCATGCCGTCGTCGTCGTCGCTCGCTCGGCTCGGCTTCAGATTTGGATTTGGATTTGTCAAATGATCGATCGATGAGATCTATATTTTTGGACAAAATTTATTTGAATTCCGAAAATACCAACAGTAAAGCAGTAAATATTTTTTTTGTTTAATACTCCATTTATATGATTTCAATTTCATTATGAATGCATACATGCAGAAGCTATTTCAAACAGATGCTTCAGATAAATTTTTGAACATATGCAATTTTTCACTGAAATGGTGCACAGTTTCGAAACTGAACTGATGCACTGCTTCAGAACTGATGCATTGTTTCAATGAACTGACACACTTATTCACGAAATGGCATGCCTATTCAAAACAGTCACAATATTTGGACGAATAGACATGAATTTTCAGAAAAGGTTACACCTTTTAGAGGAACCTTTGCCACTTTTCAGAAGAGGCATCTTGTGGCTATAAAAACCTAGATTCATCCATAGGTTTGAATACAAAATTTTCAAATTATAAAAACTCTCTTATTGTCTCAAAAATATTCTGTGTGATCACTCAAAACGTTCTGTGAGTTCGAAGATATTCCAACCGTTTAAGGTACCGCTACTGTTGGTCTGGTTAGCCATTTTATCCTGGGAGGAAAAATTCCACAACCTCGGGTACAGTGAGGGGCATTATTTCCTTAAGGAAAATCTGTGAATTAGGACGACTTGGCTATTTTCTGTTTCATCTTAATTTTTGCAAAATAAAATACACCTCTTCGAAAGGTCATTTTGATCTTGTGTTGAGGGTATTTGATATACTTCATTGTGTTCTTATTTATACTTGAACTCAAGTTGAAGTTGGTATTGTAATATACAGATTCTGTATACCCGACTATATTGTGGGAAATAACAAAGTCTTCATACCAAAAAGAAGTAAGTTTATTTTTTTAGACAAGCCAAAAGAGGAAAGAGGGACAAGACCTCTAAAAGGTTGTCTTGCCGAAAAGGTGAAAGTTGGTAAAGGTTTGAATTTTGAAAGAAAAGGACTTAAAGTCTTTTTTGTTAACCTACCAATACTAAAATTCCCCCCATCTTTGTGAAATTTGAACAACCAAAATTGTGTAACAAATTTTTTCAACTTCAACAATATTTTTTTTGTCCATCGGCCAATAATCAAGTGCTATGTCATCAATAGCTCAAGAACGTTGGAATTCCTAGTTTCACTTTTTTTATTCGATTGGTTTCCATTTTGTTGGTTCTCATACTAATTAGCAAACTAGTAAATACCTACTAGATTGTAGATTAGTTTTTGAGTACGTTTTCTTTTAGGTTAAGTGTTGTATTTTGTGCTTTTCTCGTTTATAAGTAGTAGTATTTTCTTTGTTTCAAGTTCGTAAGTAAATTTTGTTTTGTGTCTTGAGTCGATCAAACAAGAATCCATTTTGGCCACCAAGTAGAATTGACATCCTATTGACTACCGGAGTATAAGCAACTTTCAATATTCGCTGCTCCAATTGTGAGAATCACAAAAGTGGGTGTATACGAGTTTTGGTGAGGAGTTTTTACTACTAATCTTGTTTGTTCATTGTGTAGGTACAAAGGTGATATAAGGGGAACATGTCTTCGATAGTCGTGGATTATTGTCACTACAACATGGGAGATTATGGTTGTAGTGAGGGGTTTTATGGCTACGAAATTGTGGGAGATTGCGGAGGCTATGAAAATAGCCATGATCAAAACATGGGCAGATTTGAGAGTTACGGTTTTGAGGGGGGAAATGAGGTGAATGGAGTACCTAGTTCTTATGGTGAATTTGGAGATGATGTAGGACCTCGTGATGGATCTTATGATGATGTTTAGGAATGTTAGGAGTCTTACACTTCTCACTCCGAACCTAGATTTGGTGTTAGGTATAACCCTTTCATTTGCAAAGTTTATGAGAGCTATGATGAGAGTACATGTGAGGAGTGTGAAGATTCATACTCTCTACCTTGTAGTACTTCTCATCAAGGTCGATATAGCGTGAATGGTTATACTAGCTCTAGTGGAGGTTGTCCAACAAGAAGAAGAGGGTATGCATCTACAAAACCGAGGGATACTCGTGTGCTTTACAATGTTGATCCGAGAAGGAGTGTACACTCCATAAAGGTGACCATTTGCGGGATACCGGGCTGCCTCGTTGTGTTAAATGATAGGTACTATAGAAACTACATTGGTCCATCCATGGTTGACTACTTGGGGTTGTTTTACGAGCCTTTACTTGTTCCATACTTCTTGGATGGGTTTAAGGTTACCGAGAGGGTCAAAGTTGTCTTCTCCCAATTTGAATACCATGAGGAGGTGTGGTGCGATATTCTTCCATTGACATACGGTCATGTATGCTTAGGTGCTGATTGTCTTGCACAACATCGAGTTCCAAATGTGCAAAATTGTCCAAATGTTTTAAGAGACCGGTGGGGAAATCACCTTGTGACATATATGCTACCCGAGCCGCAAAGAGAAGTGGATACTCACTCCAATCCAAATTCTTATGAGAGACAAAATATTGAGAGGAGTAAAGGTGTGCAAGGTGGTAATCCAAGAGTGGAAAAAGGAAAGGTTGTGTGGAGCGAAGTGTGGGGATTGCCACCAAACCGAGCTAACATTATTTGTCCTTCTATTTCTAAGGACATTTGTGTAGGTACCGACATGGCAAGTGAAAGAGAGAAATGCCAAAGTAAAGTTGCTGACCAAGCTTTAAGGTAAAATAGCTAACTCTTACACTTTTGTGCATGTGAATGATAATTTTGTGGCTAGTAGCCCATTGAGTGTGAGTATTAGATTACTTACTTGTGAGTCTAATGATTCTTTGACTTTTGTTGATGATGTACATGTTGTGAGTGTGGATACACTAGTTGAATCTATTGATGACCAAATTGACTCTTCCTGTAAGATCAATTTATGTCCACCTAGTGTTGAAGCCTATATGTTGAACGGAAGTACATCGTCTTATGTAATTGGTGTTGATCAACCTATTTGTAAAAATTATCCACCACTTAAGTATGTGTGTGATATGATTAATCAAACTCAAGTGAGTGAAGTATTTGAAAAAGTTGGTCAACAAAAGGGGAGTGAACCCGAGAGCTATTCTTGGGACAATCTTGTTCTTGAAATCGCTTTAAAACTTGATATTGATCTCTTAGAGAGTGAGGAACTTGGTTGTTCCAAATCTTCCCGTGGGTTGGATCATGCACTCAATAGGTATAATGTCTTGTTTTAAAATTATATAAACACTCCTAATGAGCCTAGTGGTGAAAAAGATGGTATAGCTTACCTCGGAGGCTATAACCTATATGTTAACCCACTATGGTGTGACAACGTTCCTCCTAAAGATGAAAATCTCTTCTTGGAAGATTAGATTAATCTTAAGGGTAAGGAATGTGAAGTCTTGGAAGTTACTCATTCTTCTACTTTGTCTGATTTTATTGTTGAGAGTACTCATGGTGATGATTGGGAAACTAGTAGTGAGTACACACATAAGGGTACCTTAGTCGAAATCGACTTGAGTGATACTTTTCTCTGCTCTCTATTTTCTTTTGATGATATGTATGTTATTGTAGTGAGTATGTCATTTAGTTTGGGTGGAGACCACGGGAAAGGGGAGTGTTGTCTAGACCCGTGTCTATGGCCACTCTTCCTATTTGACCCCGGTGCCAAATATGGAAATGGTGATGTTGGTGTACCCAACTTGTTTGTTGGCCTACATGACAAGCAAAGTGTCACTCTTGGTAAATCCCATAACCAAATCCTTCCTACATTTTTCATTGAGTTTTTAATATTTCATTCAAAGGATCCTTGGTTATATTCTAAATATGTGCAACCTTGGCATGTTGAGGTGATTTTTCGTTCTTACCCTAACCCTCATGCCATGAGGAGTTTGTATTTGTGTGTCCGTTCTTTGGTTTTGCAAGGTTTGGATTCGAGGTCGAATCCTTTTCAAGAACGGGAGGATGATACAATTCAAATGGATGCCTTAGCTTTCAATGACATCATTCGAATTCAGTACGTGGGGCATCAAGCTTTGGTCGCATTAAGGAAATGGGATCCTACATGGAGGGGCCGATTTGAGTACACCAAAGAGCAATCCCACATGTGAAAGATTACTTGGAGCATTGAAGATTGAGGACTCACGGTTTTGGGCCTTCATTAAGGATATTTTGGTTACTTAGCCTTGTCCAAGTAACACTCCATGACCACCCCTTTTCATTATGGGTATTGTGGTCATTTTGTTATATAATAAGTTAGACTATAAATAGGTTCTATTAGTTCATTTGCTAGTTAGTTTATGAGAAGATAAAAGATTGAAACACTTAAAATCCTGTCTCTTGAGAGTAGACCACCTTAGTATAGTCTTAGTTAGGACTTGGACAAGTCATCCTTTAGTATAGGGCTTGGAAAAGCCAATATTGTTCTTTGCTTGGAAACTGTGGATCTTGAGGTGAGTCGATTAACTTGGCGGTCACCGTAATAGTGTGGTTTTGATTATTACATTCATTAGGGGTTAATGTTGAAATATACTTGGTTCTTAATCTTGTAATAATCTTGGTCTCACTATCTATCCTTTCATTATTTTGCGAATCCGTGTGTTTTTGTGTTTGCCATCTTGTATCCCTTTGCGTTACTTGTTCTTATCATGTTTTGTGGACTGTTTTGGCATCTTGGTGGACTGATTTGTATCAATAAGTATCCCCATAGTCGGAGTGCACACCTTCTAACGCTTCAACTCTTATTTCTATGAGCTCAACCTTCAAGAACTCAACCTTATCTTCTAACACTTAACATGAATATCACCAAGCCTTTGATGGACCATACTACTTCCGTCATAGCCTACCAATATCGCGACTCCAAACTTATATCTCTCTACCATGAGAATCAAGATAATATAAAAAGGCTCAACACTATCAATCAAAACTCCTTAACTTGGCTATTTAGAACACCACATACCATCTAACTAGTCTTTCTCCACCTAGCAACTCAATGGTACTACTAACCACACATAACATGTAATAGTCTTAGAAAATGCCGCAACTCTATATCACCTTTGGCATACTTCTACATCATACATACAACATCACACTTCATTACGAATCAAATAAACTTAAGCTCTTGCATACACTGTTCAAGCCTATTAGATCACTTCCATATAACTAGTATCATTAATCAAGAAATCATCACATCCAACTTCATGGCCATTAATTGTTCAAACTTAATGTCTAGTACTAAACATGATTTACGACCCAACCTTGCACACAATTCTTACAAACATTCATCATTAATCTTAAGCCACTATTCTTACATCCACATTCTACATTAAATTCAAGCCTATAGTCTAGCATAAATCACCTACCACCACTGGAGAATGCAACATAATATACTAGTCCATCAAATTGGGACATTCTATCTATATACCTCAAAAATCTACTACATGCCTTCTCACAAGTAGTACTAGTTTACAACTACCAAAGAAAAGAAGGTTAAGCGGGGGTAAAGTCACATAATATAAATGGTCAACCTTAATCTTATATTATAACCCCATACAATCCTACATACTTATACGACTTTCTCACATCACACTTACTTACCCCAACGGACATTTAGACTACCTTCAAATTCCACATTCGACAATGAGTCTATACTTACAACTTACTGGCTAATCTAGCCATTTCCATTCACAGCCTATAAGGGGTTTCTATAACAACCTTAAATATCCACTCTGGTATCTTTCCCTATTTTGAAAATAAAATAAAATATGAGTCAAAACACTCCCTCTACGGACTACCATACAATCCAAAAATGGTACTACCACATTAGTCTACCATCACAAAATGGTAAATCATTCTCAATCAACGGTTATTAAACTATACATATTTAGTTACACAAAAGTCACCCTCACTCTGACCTCTAAACTTGTGACTTCATCTCACCAACTTCTTTGTCTAATTTCACTACCAATAGGTCATGACACCGATACTTTAACTTATACCACTACTCAGGTGGAAATATAGTTCCAGCAAACACAAGAAAAACTAGATGAACAGCAAGTTGCTAGTGGATCAAAATTGGCCTCACACGGCTTCACTAGACTTTGATTTTTGTGTTTTGAACAAGAAAATGAAAGGAATAACAAAGAAAATATTCTAGTGAATCGAAAGAGCCCCACACGGCTTCACTAGACTTTTTGTTTTCAACAACACAATGATATCAAGATTATAAGTGATAGAAACTTGACACACAATATTCAATGACCCAAGAATACACATCTTACTCTTGTCTTAACTGAACGCCTCATAAGAACGAGCACAAAATTTTAAACTAGAGAACTCCTCTACAGTCCTTCGTGCGACTTCTGAAATTTTTGCTAGTAAATCTGAGAGCATTATCTGGGAACACCTGAGTAAGAAAAAAATAGGAGAGATTTTCTTTAGTATGGGCGACACCATAGCACGAATTAGAGTATGAAAGAGGAACATTCTGAATCTATTGCACGAACTAGAACAAGAAGAATGAGAGACATTCCTAAACTCCTTGTAGCCTCCTGCTTATAAGTGTGGCATGCAACACACATATAAACAAGACTCTACCTGACACGATTTCACAGACACCCTGGGACCATGAACCGTGCTCTGATACCAAGTTTGTCATGAACTGAACTAGGGCCTGGCCGTGACGGACATCCCAAACCATGAAGGACCGAACGTCCTAGTCTATTTGGTTGTCATGCACAACATTCATATAATAAAAAAATGTAGAATTACGTTCTAATAAAAAAACATGGTCATACTCTGGATTAATTTTTACAATAAAGAATGAAATCCAAAAATCATTAACAACATCTAAAACAGTCTGCAAAATCTCTACTACATAAAAATCTGACAACTATCTGAAAACAGGGACAAGGCCCCCAATAGACCAAAACTGTAATAGATGACATAATCTGAAAGGACAGGCCTTCTGGAATAGATAAGGCTCACCACTGTACAATCTGATCTATTGTCTGAATTATCTACTGCTTATTGGGACCCCTAGACTGAGCCTCAAAACCTGAGAGGTAGGGGAGGGGAGTCAATACAGATGTACTGGTACATAGAGCAAATCCAAAATAAGGCTTTTATATAAATAAAATAGTTGAGAGCTAGTCATAAAACATCATGAAAGGTATAAATTAAAAACACATGGGCATTTCTGATAATCATAAACCTTTCTATCAATGGAGTTTTTCTGATCTTTGTATTATTTTTGAGTTAGGTGGAACTCCCATACAAGTCTGATATTCCACGGTCTATATGGAATCTGCCATTGACTCGGCGGAAAAGCCCCCAACCCAAGTGTGCCGTAAGAGTTAGAGTGTTTGAATCTGATACGCCACAGGGCTCTAGGCCAGTGTAATATAATAAACACACATCGGAAAATCACAGTTTTAGGTAATGAGTTGTCTGAACTCATGCCTTCTTCGGGGAACCACCTAAGCTCTCTTTATGCCTAGTTTTATCCTGTTCTGATACATGAGTTATTCTGAAGTCTAAATCATGAAAATATGATAAAGTCTGATTTCTATATTAGTTTGAGTCTTTTATGGCATTGTCTGATTTGGTATCTTCATACCATTGACTTGCAAGTCACATCTCTGAGCCATTATTAGCATATTAGAATCTCTATTTCCAAAACATAAATTTGGGACCACCATATCAATAAATCAGTTCAAAGAACCCTTTCTTTAATTACTCATGTAAACATATGTATGCAACTCTCTTTGACAATATTTCAAATGGTACAAGTTGGTCATGTCAAAAGCATTAATCTTATGCAAATCTTTCTCTCTTTAACAAAACACATTTATATCAAGAAACTCCCTCTCAAAATTTCTAAATCATATTCAAAATACCATGGTATTTGAGTAAACTATTTTCAAGCCATAAATCATGCATATCAAATCATTCCCAACAAGACCACAAGTTTAAAGTCATCACAAGAGAGGGATTTCATAATTTATGCTCTCAAACAATCTTCAAATCTGAATTTTTTTTTCATACATATACATATACATATACATGTAAATCAATTTAAGGGAGAAAGGCCTAAAGACCAAATCATCAATATCTTTAAACATTCATAATAAATAATAAAATAATGCATATAAAAACCCCTTTATAAATTCATGCTTTATAGATCTTTAAATCATACTTGAATATTTCAACAAGCCCATGTAGTTTAGGATAAACCCCACGTACCTAAGATTATTTAGTTTGAAAGATGGAACCCGGATCTAGATCCGTTTCTTGAACATCTTCACTTAGCAGTATGAATTCTTGATCCATGGAAGGGAAGGAAACTTAAATTTCTATTTGCTTTCTTGGAAATCTTGAACTGAAGGATTGATTTTCTTGATTTCTTGATTTCTTGATCTTGGAGGAAACCCTAGTTTTCATCTTGTTCTTGAGAGTAGAGATGATTGAGATGTGATAAAACTGATAATATATGGATTAATAACACTTAAGGGGTGATTTAATTCGTGTGAAAGATTTTTGGAGTGAGGAAAAGACCAAAATACCCCTACGAAATCACTTCTCAGTTGCTGAAATTTTCAGCTGACGGCCAAGGCTGATAAGCGCTTAGATCTGTGATAGCCCATCATCCCAGGTCGTCACCTAGGAGCTAAAATTTATGAGTTTCTACCTAAGGCCAATTACATAGTCTGATAAGTCGTCAAATTTATGACAAGCCGTAAGATTTGTCGTCACTCAGTTGCCAGGATGATATGCTGGAGTAAAATAGGCATAACTCTTTTCTCCGATATTGGATTTTGGAAAAATTGGCATCGTTGGAAAGATAATTCGATTTTATTTCATTTAATATATAGTAGTGCACCCAATTCATCATATAAAAGGAGTTATGGTTGATTGAAGTTAGCAAAAGTTTCGACGCTCACTAAAACTCGAACGATAGGAAACCTTTCAACTTGACCTTGATTTAGCGGACCTATATGATCTCAACTCATACTCAAATAGGTTACCACACTACATAATTGATTAACATACCAAATTTGCATAGGATTTATGGCTTTTGAAATATCTACGCGTAGAAATGCCGATTTTCGTTCTAGTCTGAAATGCGGGGTGTTACACATCTGAGCCCCTCCTCATCACATGCCCAAACCATCTCAACCTTCCTTTTTGAATCTTTTATTCAACTGAATCCACTCCCATCTTCTCTCGGATATTCTCATTCCTAACTCTATCCCTTCTAGTAAGTCCACACATCCAATGCAACATTCTTATTTCTGCCTAACCCAAGTCAAGGTTATTTTCCGCTACTGCTATACAATTACGTGTTACTTAACTAATTAAGATACATAGATAAATGGATAGCTAGAGTTAATATAGCCGTGGGCTCCAACTAGTCTGGGATTGTAGCATAATTGTAACATCCCAACTTAGGATAAGTAGTCCCACATCAGCAAAACACAGGACAAATGCTGGATATGCAAGTAAGAAATCCATAATCCCTAATGACGCATTTTAAATCTGTGTGGGCCTGGGTCCAAAGCGGACAATACCACTTTCGTGGTTCGAGATGCTTGTTGCGGCAAGAGTTCTTGTGTCATCCCTGTCTATGTGGGCCAGAGTTGGCTAGCAAACCTCAGCTTCAAATCCCATTAGGCTTTCATGGTTTGAGATACCTGTCAAGGCCAGAGTTCTTGTGTCATCCCTATCGATGTGGGCCAGAATTATCTAGCAAACCTCAGCATCAAATCCCATTCGGCTTTCATGGTTCGAGATGCCTGTCCCGGCTAGAGTTCCTATGTCATCCCTGTTGATGTGGGCCAGAGTTGGTTGGCTAGCAACCCTCAGCATCAAATCCCATTTGGTGGGGCAAACCCCACCAAGGATGCCTAGTGACGCATTTTAAAGTCGTGCAGGCCTATTCCATTTTTTCACTCTATGAAAACAAAGACGCCATGTAGGAAAAGAATTGTCCACGTAGAGTACATCTAGTGACGCGTTTTAAAGCCATGTGGGCCCATTTCTATAACACCCCACATTTTTTGAACTAGAAATCAAACCGTCGATGTAACACCCCCGCAAGAATCCTCGATATGTTACTCTTAGTAGTATACCTATTGAGTTAAAAAGATTGAAAATTTTCTAAGCGTAAAAAGGGACTTAGAATCATTTTTATCTTGCAATCTTTGGGAAATTTGTTTTCGGACTTCCCGACCTCCGTTTCTTGATTTTTTTGTTGCTATGCGATTGACCAAGTCAAGAGTACATCTCGGGTGAGTTTTGGAATTTTTAGACGAGCATAAAGGCATGTTTAGGGTGGCAAAAAGAGTAGCTCTCTGCGATAGTGAGGCACCGCCCCAGGTTCTTCCCGGCTCTTAGCCGGGCGCCGCCCAGCTTTCTCCCCCATTTCAAGCAGGGCGCCGCCCTGGCTTCTCCCCCAGTCCAGGCAGGGCGCTGCCCTGGCATTTCCCTCTGGGCCAAATTTTCAGTTTTCTATCCAATCCATTAAGGGTGTAATGGGTATTTTCCAACCCCTCATCAACTTAAACACGAGATTAAATCCCCCAAACACCAAATTAACATTATTTTCTCTAAAAATCACCAAGAATAATCCTTAGGGTTTCAACCCAAAAATCAACATATCTCAAGATTTAATCGTAGCTTTTCCTTAATTCTTAATGAATCGGAATCTCCATTGCGACAGCTACAAGAAGCACCCATTAAATCGTGCGTATAGCATCCCTAACACGATAGTTCATTTAAAATCTTCTAATTTAAGGTATATGGGTTTTCCTAAAATCTCAAGGGTATAGAAATCAAGTTTTAAGAAAAGGGTTTTTGGATTTATGAATATAATTATGTTTTTAGACAGTTTGATGGTGTTGTTTTGGTCTTTAGACATTTCCCCCAAATTGATTGAAAAAATTTATATAAATATATGTATGAATGTGTTTAAGGATGATTATTCAATTGAGAGAATGAATTATAATGAACCCCTCTCTTGTTATGATTTTTCCCATCTTTCCTATGATATGAATTGTTCTAAATTGCATTCTGAAAGCATGTCACAAAATGTCTTGATTTATGAATGATTTGGTTATGAATCTTGAATTTAAAAGAGAGGGTTGTTTTTATTGAAAAATGTTGAACATACATATAATGAAAGAGTGCATGGTTTTTGCCAAAAGCACATGACCACCTTATGTTTAAAGAATTTTTGCATAGTTTTGACTTATGTTTTCGGAACATGAATTTTCTTATACTAATTGCATGTTTGGGTGGTATGAACTATGTTTTAATGAAAGATCATTCTTATTGCATTATGGCTCAGAAATAGGACTTGCAAGTCTAGGTGTGACAACCCCAATTCAGATTTTTGCCATGATAATTCAGAATATAATTGAATGCATGTTTGAAATCAAAACTTTCAGATGATGAAACTAGAATAATGCATGATTCAAACAAGATAAAATTGTGAATAAATAGATCTTAGGTGGTTTTCCGAAGAAGGCATGAGTTCAGACAACTCATTGCTCAAAACTGTGATTTGCTGATCCAGGTATATTATTATATGTTGGCTTAGTGCCTTGTGATGTATCAGACTCAGACACTCCAACCCTTGTGGCACACTTGGGTTAGGGGCTTCCCCGCCGAGTCAATGGCAGATTCCATATATCCCGTGGAATATCAGTCTTGTAGGGGAGTGCCACCTAACTCAGAAGTAATACAAAGATCAGACATTACATTGACAAGAATGATTTGTGATTTTCAGAAAGTGCCCATGTGCTTTAGAACTATTTTATGTTAGATATTTTGATAAATTGTTCTCCATTATTTTCTTTATATAAAAGCTTTATTTTGGATTACTTTGTGTACCAGTACATCTATATTGACCCCCCCTCCCTTCAGGTTCTGAGGTACAGTTTAGGGGTCCGGATAAGCAGTAGATTTCTCCAGAAAGCAGCGCAGAGTTCCATTGGTGATCCTTATATATTTTAGAAGGCCTATTTATCTTCAGATAGTTATCATTTGTTATGGTTTTGGTCTACTGGGGGCCATGTCTCAGTTTTCAGACAATTGTCATTAGTCATGTAGTAGAGATTTCCCAAACGGTTTTCAGATGTTATTAGTTGTCTTGGATTTCACTTTTATATTTGAATTGAAAGTATAAGTTGACCATGTTTCCGTATTAGATTGAAATTCCACCTTTCCTTTAATTATATGAATGTTGTGCATGATTACCAGATATAGAAGGGTATCTGGGCCTTCATGGTTCAGGATGCTCGTCACAGCCAGGGTGTCGGTTCGGGTCGTGACAAACTTTGTATCAGAGCACGGTTCATGTTCCCAGGGTGACTGCAAAATCACATTGGGTAGAGTCTTATTTATGGGTGTATAGCGCACCACACTTATGGTCTACAAGGCATTTAGGAATGTCTCTCTTTCTTCATGTTCTAGTTCATGCAATAGAGTCAGAATATTCCTCTTTCATACTCTAATTCATGCCATAGTGTCGCTCATACGAAGTAACAATCATCTCCCAATTCTTTCATTACTCTGATGTTCTCAGATACGTCTCATTATTGGGTTGATTTAATTACAGAAGTTTAGAGTCTAAATGGTATGGTTTTTTTTCTGATTGAACCATATTAGATTTTTGCAAGGACTTGAGAAGAGTTCGTTAGTGCTTCAGAGTGTATTGATTCTAGTGTTAACCTTGATCTTGATGAAATCATGATTTCTAGCCTGCGGTATTAAGTGTATTCAGTCCTTTTCCAAAATTTATGTTGCAGATGTTATGCTTAAGAGTGATGAGGTATAGCAGAATGTTGGAACTGTATTTCCACCCGAATAGTAGTATAATTTAAAGTGTTGGTGTCATGACCTAATGTTAGTGAGATTAGACAAAGAAGTTGGTGATATGAAGTCACAAAGTTAAAAGTCGGAGTGAGGGTGACTTTTGTGTAAATGAATATTTTAGTTGAATAACTGATGTTTGCGGATAATTTACTACGTTATAGTGATAGACTAATGTGGTAGCTAGTAGCATGTGTGGATTATATGATGGTCTGTGGGGGAATTATTTGACGTAGATTTTTACTTATAAAGAGTAAGATGTGCATTCATAGATCATTAAATATTGTGCATCAATTTTCTCCCTCTTGTAATATGTGACCGTGTTATCATGGTGTGTTTGAAAAAAAAAATCAAAGTCTAGTGAAGCCGTGTGGGGCTCTTTTTATTCACTAGCATAGTTGCTTTGTCATTCATCTCATTTTCTTGTTCAAAATACAAAAAACAAAGTCTTGTGAAGCCGAGTGAGGTCTATTCCAATTCACTAGAAACTTGTTCAATTTTGTTGTTCTTGTGTTGGTCGGAACTGGGGGTTTAGAGGAGTAATGGCAAGAAAAGTGGTAAGGACAATTTATTGAATATATGTATAGCTGAAATATTTTTGCATGGGATTGCATTGGTAACGAAGTGATACGTCTTTGTGTGTTAGTTTGGTAGAAGGTAGAGATGGAATTATTAGCTAAGGTGAAATTGTTGTTTTCTTGAATGTATGAAAGTGGCTAGATTAGCCAGTAAGTTATAATTATATACTCATGGTTGTTGTGGAAATTGAAGGTAGTCTAAATGTGTGCTTGGATAAGTAAGTATGATGTGAGCAAGCTATATAAGTAGATAAGATGGTATGGGGTTATAATATAAGATTAAGGTTGACCATGTTTATTATGTGATTTTAACCCCCTTTCGGACCAGAGCCTAAATCTGACCATCTTTTCGTTGGTAGTTGTAAACTAGTACTACTTGTGAGAAGGTATGTAGTAGATTTTTGAGGTATTTGGATAGAATATCCCAATTTTATGGACCAGTATATTGTGTTGCATTCTTCATTGGAGGTAAATGATTGATGTTAGGCTATAGGCTTGAATGTAATGTAGAATGTGGATGTAAAAATAGTGGCTCAAGATTAATAATGAATGTTTTGTGAGAAGTTGTGTGTCGGGTTGGGTTCTAAATCATGTTTAGCCCTAGAAATTAAGTTTGAACAGTTGATGTCCATGAAGGTGGATGTGATGATTTCTCGGATTAATGATAGTAGTTATATTGAAGTGATCTAATAGGATTGAATAGTGTATGCCAGAGCTTAAGTTTATTTGATTCGTAATGAAGTAGGATGTTGTATGTATGATATATAAGTATACCCAAGGTGATGTCGAGTTGCGGCATTTTCTAAGACTATTACATGTTGCGTGTGGCTAGTAGTACCATTGAGTTGCTAGGTGGAGAAAGACTAGTTAGATGGTATATGGTATTCTAAATAGCCAAGTTAAGGAGTTTTGATTTATAGAGTTGAGCCTTTTGATATGATCTTGATTCTCATGGTAGAGAAATATAAGTTTGGAGTCGCGATATTGCTATGATAAAACGGAAGTAGTATGGTTCATCAAAGGCTATGTGATATCCATGTTAAGTGTTAGAATCTAAGTTTGAGTTTTTGTGGATTGAGCTAATAGAAATAAGAGTTGAAGAACTAGAGGGTGTACAATCCGACTATAGGGATACTCATGAAGACCCGAAGTTAGTAAGTGTTCAAGTGTTATATGATGACTATAGAAAGATAAAGTGTATCTCAGAAGGTAGCATTAGCATTGGATTTTACCCTTCCAGGTGTAGTCAGTCGGGTTAAGTTCCATTAATTGTGTGTATGGTCATTTTCCAGACCCCAGAGTGCAATGAGTGTAGTTCAGTTTAAAGTCTAGAAAGAGACCCCCCTCAAACTTAAGAGGATGGGTTGAAGCTAAGGTGGAGATGATAGAACGAATAACCAAGTAAGGCTCTCGAATTCTAGTAGTGATTCAATATGAAATAGAACATCAGAATGTGAGGGTGAATCTCAACCCATTCTTATCTCAGTATTCTTTTTTAGTTAGCCCAATACCTACCCATGCCTCACATTTCAGTTCCATATCATAGTTCATGACTCATGCCTAGGATAGAGAGTCATGTAGTCTTCCAGTTCCAAGATGAGGAGTTCCAGTTCATTCAGTAATTAAAATAGCGTTCCATATATTATGAACTCCAAATTGAGGTCATGTAGCTCATGACTCATGTATTTATGTCTTATAGTGTTCTCAGTTTCCATAACTCAGGTTTTATGCCAAATGATTGGCGAGATTCATCTTATAGCCATGTATGCCCTCAATTCGGATCGCTTTAATGAATCCTCAATGTTGTTTTCCTAATCCTCAGGCCTCAGTTAAGTGTCAAGTCTCGTATAAAATCCTTCCATGCTTCAACATTTTATGTTCTAACCTTTTAGTGACTCCTCCTTACGTAATGCTAATGGTGATGAGCGAATGTTTCTTGTTGATGAAAGATCATTGTGTGCTTGTTTTAGACAGGTCCATAAGTATGAAGTAAGATTTAAGGGCCAACTCTTTGATACATGTGATGGTTAGTTGAAAAGTGTGTGTCTATGTTCTTGGGGTAGCGCGTGGGAGTTATATTGATAGTGGTTTAGAGAATATGTGAGGTATGTCTTTATGGGTGCTTGCCTTGAAGTTCTGTAAGGTCCCGCAAAGTTCCCTCATAGTTTGAGCCTTAGGGCGTGTCGAGTGAGATGTGATTCCGGCCCTAAAAGATTGAGAAGTGTCTTCCTAAGTGAGTATCATGATAACCATATAGAATTTCCCTAATTCTGACTTTTTATCATGTGGGAAATCTAATAAGCTTTCCATCGATATAAGATTTTCCCAAATCGGACACTCGGGTAAGAAGTTATGGCCAATTTAAGCCTTCATCGTAAAAACTGCGTTATTTGAGAGCCTAGCGCATCGCGGAGAGGGTGCATTTATAAATTGTCAATTTCCAGTTGGACTCCATGATAGTGGCGCGTCGCGGAGGAGTCCCAGGTCCCAATCAGTGGGAAAATACATGGCTTCGCATCGCGGAGGCTGTCAATTTCCCAATTGTCATTTTTTAGAGAGCCAACGCTATTAATGGCGCGTCGCGGAGGGCAGCAAAATTGGGTTCCAATTCCGTTTTTTTCCAGTTTGGCACAGACGTTTAAAAGGGCATTTTGGACCTTTTTCCAAGCCTATAAAATCGTGGAAACACTAGATTAAACCCATTTGCAATCATTCAATGAGGGTTTTATCAAGTATCCTCTCAACAAGAACCCTAAATACTCAAAATCTCTTCCATAAATCTCAAGAATCCACCATGGATTATCTAAATTGAGTCAAGATTCTAGGTTCCCAAGTGAAGGGTCTCAAGAACCCTCATTCTAGAGCAAGAGTAGAGTTCCAAAAGTGAGAGTTCTTCTAAAGCTTCAAATTCAAGGTATGTGGGGTTTTGAACTTGGGTAACCCTGTCACCCTTGTGCCCAAAATGTTTATTTACATCATGATTTTTCTGAAATTATGGGGTTTTTATATGAGTTTGAATTGGGGTTTTCACCCATATTTATTGAATGCATTATGTTGATATTTCTCATGAATTGAGAGTTAAATGGCATGATTTCTACATGTTTTCTTGAGTTTTTACAGCTGGATAAACCCCATGACTTTACTCTTTGATAATCTTATATTTGAAATGTTGAGATATTGAAGCATATGACTACATTGAGATTTTGAGATGAATTGCTGAAATTTCCAGATTTCCACATGATTTATGAATCTATATTCTATATATTATGCTTTTGATAAGCTTTAACTTGAAATTGAACTATGGGTTAGTAATCCCTATTCGAGACTTATGAAATTCTAAACTCTCGTTCTATAAGAACCCATGATTTGAGTATTTTGAGATGGTTGAAAATGGAATTGACCTAATGGTCCGAAAGCTTTGAAATCCACTTTACTATACGAGACTATTGATTTGATTAATGGGTTCGTGGTGAACCATGAGATTGTTCTAAAAGTGGATTTTTATGAGATGAGCGCAGGTAATCTAAAGGGAGTAGTATTTAGCACCGAGCGGGTAAGCTACTATGGTTTCTTACCCCAAAAACTATGTGCCACCGTAGGATGTGAGCCTGAGGCTGATTATATTATGATTATGAGTGGGCCTGAGGCCGATTTGATTATGTTGGCCCGAGGCTGATTTTTGTTTAGTGATCACTAGACCTAGGTTATACTCCTTGGCAAGAGTATGACGCTTCTCCCCAACGTGGGGTCTCTTCCTTAGGAGGACAAAACGTTGAACTCCATGTAGCTCACATGGTTTATGTCGGTTACGAGAACCTCCCTTGCCTTTTGAACTTCGAACTTAAATGCTTATTTTCCTTCCCTATAAGCTATTTTTCCTAAATGGTAGAATTGCAAGGATATTCCCTAATCAAGGTATTGATTTGAGATGAGATATTTTCTAAAGTGAATGAAATGCCTTCAAGTATGTTTTCAAGTATTATGATTTCGAATTCCAAGTATATGAGTTTCTAAATAATTGTGAAGTGTTGAGCATTGAAGAACTTTTACTCTCTTGAGATATATGCATGACTTGAAAGTGTGGTTTGAAATCCCTTAGCCTTTGGGCATTGAGAGTAAGAGAAGGTTTCCAATTTTAAAGTTAAATAATGATGACTCACGAGATTGTGTTACATGCTTCATTCTACATGACTTATGAGTTTCATATTTTACACTTGTTCAAGCTATGTGAGTCATCTCATTATGAATACATGATTTGATTGAAGAAAATATTGTTACTACTTTATACATATGCATGCACCCTCGCATACTCAGTACATTCCAAAGTACTGATCCACATATATGTCTATGTGCTACATTATGTCATAATGTAGGTTCAGGTGCTCAGTCCCATCCTTGCCCATGATTCTTCGAGTACCTTGCCTATGTTTTCTACAGTGGTGAGTCCTCATGATTCGAGGACTGATCTTCAAATATTTACCATACTTGAGAGACTATGTTTTATCTTCAGTTCATTTCGAGTTAGTTGGGGCTTGTCCCAATGGCTCTCTAGATTTTGATTCATAGAGGCTTTGTCAGACTAGTATCAGACTTGTGATATGTTGAGAGGGATAAGTATTGTGGTTTTGTTGACATTTCTCTATGTTGTGGTCATATGAACCAATTATCCTTTATTATTTCCTTTCTTGTGATATGGCTATAGGAGTGTTTAAGTCTATCCTTATGTTGAATCAGGTGTTTTTGGGTAAAAACTGGCTCTAAGGGTTAGCTTGGGGCTACTTGTAGCCTTAACCACCGTGTGACATCCCGGGAGGCGATTTTGGGTCGTTACAAGTTCATATGTGGTTATAAAGATAGGCTTAAATGATATGTTGGGTTTTAAGTGGAGGAGCACAATATGTGCTAGTAAATCCATTGTAAGAGTTCAGAGTTACTCATTGAAGTGGTAAGGTACGTTATGCTTAGAGTGTGATCTTTTAGGAGATATAAAAAGATTGAATCATATGGCTTAGACTTGTATCGTGGTGCGGCATGTTGTATTTTATGATTTGGAGTTAGGATTGATCATGGTGAGGGGATTTACGCTACTTTAGACATTAGTAGAAAGATTTTCCAATGCCCATATGAGAATTATAAGTTGAATCCACTGAGTATGGTATTTAAGTGGAATAGTATAGTTAAGGGAGTATTCGAGAAGTGTGCTAAGCTTGGTGCATTTCCTAAGTCCTGGTAATCCTATCCTATTTTATGAGTTATATGTATATATTCCATGTTATGGAGTAGTGTCAATGTTGGGATCCTCTAGTTGGGTGTCTTGTGTAACTCATGCCCTAGATTTTTTTCTCCCTAATGTTACTAGAACTTCTTTAGAAAGTGTTGAAGAGATACTCCAATAAAGTATAAGTTTTAGGTATAGTTCATTCTGTATAGCCAACGATTCAGTTAACAGTCGGGCAGGCAAATTATTGTGGTTTTTCCACCTTTTCACTTAGTCCTACTATCCGAAGTCTCATACGTATGACCATCCCAAGAGATAATCTATTCTATCCATGTAAATTGCGAATTTGGTTCAATCCAAGCATCATGTTTCAGATTCAGCTATTCAGTCATGACTCAGTTCATAAGAGTTCAGAGAATAATCTCAAATTTTCCCAAGTATTTTATCTCAGAGAGTATAATACCCCGATATGATCTAAATCTAGTTGTCTCATGACTCGTACCTTCATAAGTTATCACTTCTCAAATCAATGTGTATGATTATATCATGAACACTCCAGGGAAATCCTAAACTCTCAACATAAATCAGCTTCTTGAAGCAAGTAAAGACAAGTCAACTCAGAATTCAGTTTAATGATAGAAGTTTAAATGTTTCAGATCAGATATATCCTTTCTTAGAGAACACATTATGTCCATGTTATTCCATACCTTTAAGCGTCAACAAGTTCCTACCCATCATTCGAGGATGAATGATCCCAAGGGGGAGATAATGTAACACCCCGCATTTCTCGAACTAGAAATTGAACCGTCGTTGTAACACCCCCTAAAGAATTCTCGATATGTAACTCTTAGTAGTATGCCTATTGAGTTAAAAAACTTGAAAATTTTCTAAGTGTAAAAAGGGACTTAGAATCATTTTTAGCTTGCAATCTTTGGGAAATTTGTTTTCGGCCTTCTAGACCTCCGTTTCTTGATTTTTTTGTTGCTATACGATCGGGAAAGTCAATAATACGTCTCAGGTGAGTTTCAGAATTTTTAGCCGAGCATAAAGGCATGTTTGGGGTGGAAAAACAATGGCTCTCCGCAATAGTGAGGGGCCGCCCCAGGTTCTCCCCCGCTCTAAGCAGAGCGCCGCCCAACTTTCTCCCCCATTTCAAGCAGGGCGCTGCCCTAGATTCTCCCCCGGTCCAGGCAGGGCGCCACCCTGAAATTTCTCCGTGGGCCAAATTTTCAGTTTTCCATCCGATCCATTAAGGGTATAATGGGTATTTTCCAACCCCTCATCAACTTAAACACGGGAATAAATCCCCTAAATACCAAAATAACATTATTTTCTCTCAAAATCACCAAGAATACTTCTTAGGGTTTCAACCCAAACATCAACATATCTCAAGATTTAACCGTAGCTTGTCCTTAATTCTTAAAGAATCGGAATCCCCATTGCGAGGGCTACAAGAAGCACCCATTAAATCGTTCGTATAGCATCCCTAACATGAGAGTTCATTCAAAAGCTTCTAATTTAAGGTACGCGGGGTTTTCCTAAAATCTCATGGGTATAGAAATCATGCTTTAATAAAAGGGTTTTTGGATTAATGAATATAATTATGTTTTAAGACATTTTGACAGTATTGTTTTGGTCTTTAGACCTTTCCCCCAAATTGATTGAAATTTTTTATATAAATGTATGTATGAATGTGTTTAAGGATGATTATTCAATTGAGAGTATGAATTATAATAAACCCCTCTCTTGTTATGATTTTTTCCATCTTTCCTATGATATGAATTGTTCTAAATTGCATTCTGAAAGCATGTCACGAAATGTCTTGATTTATGAATGATTTGGTTATGAATCTTGAATTCAAAAGAGAGGGTTGTTTGTATTGAAAAATGTTGAACATACATATAATGAAAGAGTGCATGGTTTTTGCCAAAAGCACATGACTTCCGTATGTTTGAAGAATTCTTGCATAGTTTTGACTTATGTTTTCGGAACATGAATTCTCTCATACTAATTACATGTTTGGGTGGTCTAAATTATGTTTTAATGAAAGATCATGCTTATTGCATTATGGCTCAGAAATAGGACTTGCAAGTCTTGGTTGGACGACACCAATTCAGATTTTTGCCATGATAATTCAGAACAAAATAGAATGCATGTTTGAAATCAAAACTTTTAGATGTTGAAACTAGAATAATGCATGATTCAGAACTGGATAAAATTGGGCATAAAGAGAGGTTAGGTGGTTCCCCGAAGAAGGCATGAGTTCAGACAACTCATTGCTCAAAACTGTGATTTGCCGATCTGAGTATATTATTATACGCTGGCTTAGTCCCTTGTGGAGTATCAAACTCAGACACTCCAACCCTTGCGGCACACTTGGGTTGGGGGCTTCCCCGCCGAGTCAATGTCGGATTCCATATAGCCCGTGGAATATCAGACTTGTAGGGGAGTTCTACCTAACTCAGAAGTAATACAAAGATCAGACATTGCATTGACAAGAATGATTTGTGATTTTCAGAAAGTGCCCATGTGCTTTAGAACTATTTCATGTTGGCTATTTTGATAAATTGCTCTCCATTAATTTATTTATATAAAAGCTTTATTTTGGATTACTTTGCGTACCAGTACATCTGTATTAACCCTCCCTCCCTCCAGGTTCTGAGGTTGTAACACCTCAACGTCTTCTTAGCTAAGTTCCGGCCATGGAAAGTCTAAGTATTAGCCTCTAGAATGATCTAAATTATTTTTCATGTGGAATTTCAAAGATTTCAACCTTTCATTACGTTGATGACTGAATTATTTTTCCAACGATATAAGATTCATCCAAAACGGACCCTCGGTGAAGAAGTTATGAATAATTTAAAGTTCCAGTCATAAACATCATCATTTTGGGGTCTAGCGTGTCGCGGAGAGGGTCAAATTGACAATCGTCAAATTCCAGTGGGGCTCCGGGATGGTGGCGCGTCGCGGAGGCACCCAATTTCCCACTTGTCGAATTACAGTGGACCACTGCTATTGTGGCGCATCACGGTGGTACCAGAAATTGGGTTTTTAAGTTCAAATTTTCAGTTCCATTCAGGAGTCATTAAGGGTAAATTTGAATTTTTCCTAGCCTTTAAAACCATCCAAACAAAGGAATTAGGGTATGTTTGAGAAACTTAACCCTATTTTCATTAAAATCATCAAGAATCCTCTCTAGGGTTTCAAACAAGAACTTCAAGAAACCCATGATTCAACCGTGGGTTTTCAAAATCGATTGAAGATTCAAAATCTCCAGATCACAGGCTTCAAGAAGCACCCGCTAATTTCGTAAATAGAGGTGCGTGAGGTTATCCTAAAGTTCATGGGTATGTTTTCAAAAAGGAACTTACGCAAGACTTTAAATTTATACAAGTACATATATGTTTTTACAAATGGGGGTTTTCAATTGATACAAATAACATGTTTTGATATATGATTTTAAAAGAATTATTGAGATATCATGGGGTGGTTTATTTGAATGTATTTAAAGGGTTGAATTGTGAACATGTGACCTGAAATTTCAAAAGGGTGCGATGTACATGAGTTGTGAATTTTCTAAATTCCCCATGATAATGTTTATACTCCATATTATACTAGTGTTAAACGATTGAGAGCATGAGTTTTGTAATTGATATGACATTACTCATAAATGATTAAACTTCTTGAATAATTGCATGTTGAGAACCATGGTGTATGTGTTTTAATGGTGTGAAAGTCATACATATGTGCATGTGGTAAATGGTATGAGAAGTTGGAAAGTTGATGTAATATTGATGACTTGCAAGTCGGGTATGACGATGCCCTGCAGAGTATGACATGTGATTGATTAAAATGAGTTTAATGCATTGATTTTGTGAGATAGATGGTTAACCAAAGAAAGCACGAGTCAAATGACTCTACGCTGGAAACCATGTTTTCCGACTCGGGAACTTGGTACCCTGCTGGTTGATCTTGTGTACCTGACATTATGTCATCCCAAATTGGGACTATGGTTAGGAGCCCTGCTTTGTGATCTTGTGCACTACCATACTTGATTGGGTCAAGACACCCTGTTGTGTGATCTTGTGTGTCTTTCCTTCACTTATACTCTAATCTCGGCGGCAATCGAGATTTGACAGTTGGTGAAAATGTCAAATTGTAGGGTGTACCACCTAGCTCACATGTGTTGCAGTTTTGTTGAAATATCATTATACTAAGCCCATGTATTTTCGAAATCATTTTGCAATAATGTGCTTTATATCAGCTCCCATTTATTTTATATAAAAATCTCTACTTTGTTTTGGATTATTCTGCGTACCAGTACTTTGTATTGACCCCCTTCCCTCCCAGGTTCGGAGGCACAGACTAGGGGTCCAGAAAATTAGTAGAATCTTCAGATAGTTTTGCAGAGACAAGTGGTGAGCCTTCTATATTTCAAAAGGCCTGATGTCTGGCAGTTTATTTATCATTTAATAGTTTAAGTCTACTGGGGGCCTTGTCCCAGTTTTTAGACAGTTTGTTTGTTTTATTCATGTAGTAGAGATTTTGTAGACGGTTTTCAGATGCCGATAGATGTTGTGGGACATTATTTTCCATTATTGATTTCATTGGACTCATGACCATGTTTCCATAGTATTGTGAATCTTCCACATTTCTTTTATTATATGAATTATGTGCATGATTACCAGATAGATAGGGGTATTTCGGCCCTTCATGGATCGGAATGCTCGTCACGGTCAGGGCCTCAGTTTGGGTCGTGAAAAACTTGGTATCAGAGCACGGTTCATGGTCCCAGGGTGTCTGCGAAATCACGTCGGGTAGAGTCTTATTTATGGGTATGTAGCGTGCCACACTTATAAGAAGGAGGCTACTAGGCGTTTAGGAAATGTTTCCCTTCTTTGTGATTTAATTCGTGCTTCAGAGTCAAGTCTGTTCCTAATCAGTGATCTTTTGTCTTACAGAAATAACAGTCTTGACTCCTCGTTGCAATACTAATCAGAGTGCTCAGAATGATGAAGTATGTCCCACTCATAGGATGAGGACACATAATAGAGCTCCCACTCAATAACCTATCCTTACTACGAAAGACCCTCTAGTCCCAGCCAGTACACCTAAGGCTCCATGGACCAATGTTAACCGTCCCCCGACTACTCAGAGGGATATTTCTAATGCAGAATTTAGATAATCTATTCACATACTGACACAGTTGGTGGATAATCATGCCCAACGATCAGAAGATGTTGGGTCTGCTCCTGTTACATCTGAAGCTACTAGGGTGGGTCAGTTCATAAGAATGAACCCGCCTAAGTTTACTGGCACTAAAGTAGAAGAGAATCCGCAAGAGTTCATAGACGAAATGGATGAGATTTTTAGAGTGATGCATGTGGATCAGGTGGAAGGTGTTGAGCTAGCGGCTTATCAGGTAAAGGAAGTAGCGAACCAATAGTATAATGAGTGGGAAGAGGCGAAGGGCGACGGTGCTGAGGCCACAGTGTGGGATGAATTTGTGGAAGATTTTCTTGACCGATTCTTCCTTTTGGAGATGAGGGAAGCTAAAGCAGAGGAATTCATGAACCTTAAGCAGGGTAAGATGAGTGTTCAGGAGTATACTCTAAAGTTTAATCAGTTGGCCCGTTATGCTCCTGAGATGACGAGTAGCATGAGGGCCCGAATGAGGAAGTTTACTTTCGGCCTTTCAGATGATCTGGTGCATGAGTGTCAGGGAGCTATGATGAACAAGAAGTTGGACCTTTCTAGGCTGACAGTTCACATACAACAGGTAGAGGAGAAGAAAAAGAAGATTTCTAAATCTAGGGAGAAGGAAAGACAGGAAAAAAGAGCTAGATCTGCCAACTAGGGTCACAGTCATCCTCAAAGTGGTATGTGGGAAAATAAATGGCAAAAGAAGAAGAAGAATTACATTAATGCACAGTCTGCTGCCAGCTCCCCAGCGCCCAGACCACCGACAGACCGAAAACCTCAGAGTTCTCAGACTCACCATGGATCCAGAGCCCCAGTTACTCAGTCGCAGGGCAGTGTGGCCCAGCAGCATCGTACTTATCCGCGGTGTGAGACTTGTGGAAAGAATCACCCAGGAAAGTGTTATTTTGAGGGGAGAAATTGCTATTCTTATGGCAAGGTGGGTCACCTACAGAGAGATTGCCCTTCTGATGGAGGAAATATAGGGGGGAAGGAGGGGGGCTAAGTACCAAGTCTTCTCCATGGATCCTCCTCCTAAGGGTGCCCCTTCAGCTGTCGGGAGTGGTCATAACCAGTTATACGCTTTGACTAACCACCGGGAGGCGGAAGCTTCACCAGATGTTATCACCGGTACGTTACGAATCTTTTCCCGTAATGTTTATGTATTTCTTGATCCTGGGTCTACCTTATCTTATGTGACCCCTTATGTGGCTGTTGGTTTTGGGTTTGAGCCCGAAGTTATTGTAGAACTCTTCACTGTTTCCACTCCTGTAGATGATTCTATTGTTGCTAGAAGGGTGTATAGAAATTGTGTTATGTCTATTCTTAACCGAGATACTATGGCAGAACTTATAGAACTTAATATGGTAGACTTTGATGGTATCCTTGTTGCTAGACTTTGGCCAGAAATAGTGACTATGTTCCCTAAGCGCTTTAATACAAAACGTTATGTCATTAACACTCTCTTTTAAACAACCCTTCTACCTTTTTTTTCATGTAACACCCCTTTTTACCTATTTTGTTATTCAATTATAAACACAAAGATGAGAATATACAACTTATTTTTTGATTTTTTTTTATTTTTCTGTTTCTGTTTTTTTTTTTTTTATAAAACACCTCTATGATAGCCACTCCTTTTCACAACAATTTCAAGTACCAATATACTCTGAGGCATCACTCTCACCCAATTTCCTCTTATTTTGTCACATGACTCTACAATTTAAAGCGCTTAGGAATTTGGATCAAATTATGGTCTTGAAAAAAATGGATTAGGCTACATATTAGGCTTGCCAAAGAAAATAGCTAAAGGCTCAAAGGAGGTTAACTAGGATAATGTCCACAGGTAGGTAAAAAGAAGGTAAACAATCACAGGCTGCCAAAGAAATGTCTAAATCATCTCCTAAACTCACACTCTTTATTTCGCTTTACACACACACCAGGCAAGTTCTAGCATCAGTCACAACACAGAATATACTATAACCTCACACACACAAGGAACATGGTCAACTTTATTGGGAGCAGTATAGACTCTTGACCCAACAGATGAATGAATTAAACCACACACTTATCACACAGTGAGTCACACTTAGAGCCTAAACGTCTCAAGAGTAATGATTTTGGCACAAGCTCTTATCATAATACCATGCCGCCTATCAGAACAATTTCATGCAAAATCTAAAAAATCTAAAATTAAACTAACTAATTACGACTAATTAAAACAAACAAGAACTAGAATAAATGTAGGAAAAGAAGTACAAAAAGCATACCAATACCAGCACCCCACACTTAGACGGGACACACTGTCCTCAGTGGAAAATAAATAAGGAAAACCTGATTAGTCGGACTCTTCCTCTATGTCTGGGGTCATGCCCCTTGCATCGGAATCATCATCAGAGTCGTCATCATCAGAGTTATCCTCCACGTCTGAGTCTGGCTTTCGGTGATCATCGTCAGTCGGTACATCATCATCGAGAGGTTCCTCAAAATTTACACCTACTCCACACATAGCCTGCGCATGCTCATTTATCGGGTACTCATAATCCAACTGCTGGAGCTCTGCATCAGTTGGAACACGTCCCCCACTCATCATGGTAAACCTCGTCATGCAATATAAATGACGGAAGAAGCTTTCATCGCGAGCATGTCTTTCTGCAGTGGTCAAGTTGACGCCATGCATAGTTTCAGGATCTTTAACCTTCGTAAGATCAACCTTCTTCGGGTTGTGTGGAAGCTTATGATCTACAGGTTCCTCTTCAATGTCCTACTTCCTCAATATTGCGGTCAACAAATTGCCAAAGATGAAGTAGGACCTCTTGTGCAGCCTAGCCTTACGCATTGACGACTATATAACCGCACCAAAGTGGATGGGAATATTAGTCATCAGAGCGTACACCAAGCATACTCTATCACGTGTGATCTTTGTGTACTGTGACCCTGGAATCAGGCAAGAGTTGACTATCCGCAACCATATCCGAGCTTCTCTGTTCAAGGAAGCATACGGGAAGGTATTGTGCCGACCGGTATCTTTGTGACGACTCCAATGTGCCATTGATCTTGTTCCGCACAGTGTGTGTCTGATTGCCCTGTATGTAGGTCTGTGATAAAGCTCCTTGAGAGGTGATGGATCCACAGATGGAAGACCCAGAAAAGAGTTGAAGAACTCCGCATTCAGTTGCAAGACTTGCCCTAAATCTTCACTTCACTTCCGGTAGTCTTTGGGGACCAATTGGCATAGAATTATCGCGTTAGATCAATATTGCATTCTCCCATATCTTCGAAGATAAAATCAAGATGTAGCACCGTGATTTTAGCCAAAATGCGAGGTTCTCTCTTCGCTAGACTCTCCTTTTGTATCAACTCCATGTGAACATATTTTTTCACTTTGTTGTTGTACCACTCCTTTCCTTCCTCCTCTAGGACCCATTTTATCCCGAACATGCGGCGAGGTATTTGCAGCGAGGAGGATTCAGCTTGCTCTTTTCTTCCCCTTTTCTGACCTTTCTGTGAGGTGGACGCTTTTTCTTTTCCTGGTCGACCTTTTGGTGCCATTTTACCTGAGATTAAAATAAAGTCATGTTAGCTTATCTCGGAAGATTTGATCGACAAACAAACAATAATGGCACTACCCCACACTTAATTTGTTGGCACCAACTAATTAAGTGGATGATAACGATTACTCAGACTTCATCGACATACATGTAAGCGATATGTTCCAATAATATGTTCAGGACAGTCATACTTTCATGGAACCTTAACTATTCTTTACATCTCATAGAGTTGGATTAATGCACCATTTGAATAAGACTACTACATAGAGGTCGTATCAAGTTATGGCCGAGAAGTAATCACAACATCTCATGCTTGTATTAAATCATGATCTTTATCTCGATGAACGAGTCATTCAACATTTAAGTTTTCATCTTACAAGATTATGTAATTAACTTTACCATTTCGATTCCGCAAAAAGATGACAGTGTATAACAATCGAATACAAATCAGAATAAAGTCAAGAACACCCACACGTATTCTTTTACTCAACTAGATGTATCATAACGAACCATCCATATTCAAATCACCAACACCACTTCAAGATTTAACAAATCAGTATAGGCGTCGTATTGTAATAACTACGGAATATAAAAGAAGAACTTACTTGGTGATGGACTTGGAAGATGATCTTGCAAGGTTAGATGAGCAAAAAGAGAAGTTTTGAGAGATTTGGGGAGGTTAGGCGGCGCCTAGGTTGAGCAAACAATGTGATTTTGTTTCAAGGTTGAAGTTCTATTTATATACCAAGGCATGGGTCGGGTTTGACCCATGAAAAATCGGGTTAGGAGTCAAAAATCATAAGTAGGCGGCGCCTAATGCTTTGCCTATGCTTAGCATAGGCAGCGCCTTTAGCAAAGCCTAGTTGAACATAGGCGGCGCCTATGCTATGGCATTGTTGAAACAGTGAGCATAGGAAATGGCATAGGCGGCGCCTTTATCTTTGCCTAGTTTAACATAGGCGGCGCCTATGCTATGGCCTAGTTGGGCATAGGCGCTCCTATGCTATGGAATTGTAGATTCAGAGAGCAAAGGCAATGGCATAGGCGGCGCCTTTAGCTTTGCCTAGTTGAGCATAGGCGGCGCCTATGCTATAGCATTGTCGATTCAGAGAGCAAAGGCAATAGCATAGGCCTTGCCTTGTCCGTTGCCTAAATTTACATATGCCTTGCCTTGTCCATTGCCTAGATTTGTATAGGCAATGCCTAACCAAAAGCCTTTTGCTCCTTCATTACTTACTTACTACCTTTAACATTGCTCACTTTCAAATCAAAATTTGAGACCAAGCTCCTCCTTTATACGTCTTCCCCTACACTTAATCAAAAACGACAAAAACGATTAGAAAGATGGGTTGCCTCCCACCAAGCGCCTTAGTTTTGGTCGTGGCTCGACTCTTTTTTTTTTCTGAATTTTTATTTAACAAAACAAACTCCTAGAAAACAAAACGACTATAAATGATGGGTTGCCTCCCATGTAGCGCTTGATTTATTGTCGCGGCACGACATAGTTACCTCGATTACTTAGACTTCGTCGAGATAGATGGTGGCCATACATTTTATCGAGTCAAGAGGACCGATATATGTCTTCACACGTTGGCCATTCACCTTGAAAACACCACCATTTTTGTCTTCTAACTCTACTACTCCAGACGAGTAGACTTGGCTAATTCTGAACGGACCAGACCATTTAGACTTCAACTTACCTGGAAATAGCTTCAGTCTGGAGTTGAAAAGAAGTGCCATATCACCCTTCTGAAAGTTTCTTTGGATAATCCCCCTATCATGGTACTTTTTCATCCGTTCCTTGTAGAGGTCTGCCCTTTCATAAGCATGTAGACGAAATTCATCCAACTCATTCAGCTGTTCCAATCTCAGATTATTAGCATCATCCCAATTCAGGTTAAGCCTCTTCAACGCCCACAATGCTTTATGTTCGAGCTCAATCGACAAGTGAAAAGCCTTCCCATAAACTTGTTGGTACGGGGACATGCCAACTGGTGTCTTGAATGCAGTCCTATAAGCCCATAAGGCATCATCCAGCTTTCGGGACCAATCCTTCCTACTAGCATTTACAGTCTTAGCAAGAATCATCTTGATCTCCCGATTAGAAACCTCTACCTGCCCACTAGTTTGTGGGTGGTAAGGTGTAGCCACCTTATGTTGCTTGACCCCATATTTCACCAATACGGCTCTGAACAGCTTGTTACAAAAGTGTGATCCTCCATCGCTTATGATGGTACGTGGTGCCCCAAAACGAGAGAAGATATTTCTCTTTAAGAATGCTACAACACACTTACCTTCATTATCAGCCAGCGCTGCTGCTTTGACCTATTTGGATACATAATCCATAGCAACTAGGATATATTTCATCCTAAACGAACTCACAAATGGGCCCATGAAATCAATACCCCATACATCAAATAACTCCACTTCAAGAATTTTAGACATGGGCATCTCATGGTGCTTCGAGATAGAGCCTTGCCTCTGACACTGATCACATCTTCTCACAAAATCATAAGCATCCTTGAATAATGAAGGCCAATAGTAGCCACTTTGCAATACCTTCCTGGTTGTCCGATCACCTGCATGGTGACCCCCAACTTGGGAAGCATGACTTGCTTCCAAGATGCTAGGCACCCCCACATTAGAGATGCATCGCCTAATAACACCATCAGCACATCGTTGAAAAAGATACGGTTTATCCCAGTAGTAGTGTTTCACATCATTCATGAACTTTCTCTTTTGATGAAAGGAGAGATTCTCAGGCATCACTTTACTTACCACGTAGTTCGCAAAGTCTGTATACCACGGTAGGTCTTCCACCATAGCGGCTAGGATCTCTTCGTCAGGAAATGCATCATCAATCTCAAGGTCGGGCTGTGCTATGTTCGCACTCTCAAGTCTAGATAGATGATCAGCTACTTGGTTTTCGCAACCTTTTCTATCCTTTACCTCGAAATCAAATTCTTGAAGCAATAACACCCACCGAATTAGCCTTGGCTTAGCATCCTTCTTTGCCATTAAATATCTCAGAGCCGCATGATCTGTATGAACCACCACTTTGGTTCCCAACAAGTAAGCATGAAACTTTTCAAAAGCATAAACAACTGTTAGAAGCTCTTGTTCCGTGACGGTATAGTTCTTCTGGGCTCCTTTCAAGGCCTTGCTCGCATAGTATATTGGATGAAATAGCCTCTCTTTTCTGAACAAGTACAGCACCCAAAGCTACCCCACTTGCATCACACATCACTTCAAACGGTAGAGACCAATCGGGTGCTACAATAATAGGAGCTTCAACTAGCTTCCCTTTGAGGCATTCAAATACCTTCAAGAAATCTTCACCGAAGTCAAACTTTGCATCCTTCTCCAAGAGTTTGCATAATGGACTAGCAATCTTGGAGAAGTCTTTGATAAACCTTCGATAAAAACCTGCATGACCGAGGAAACTACGAACTCCCTTTACAGAAATTGGAGGTGGTAGTTTCTCGATAACTTCAATTTTGGCTCGATCAACCTCAATTCCTCTTTCGAATACTTTGTGCCCAAGAACAATGCCTTTCTTAACCATAAAATGACACTTCTCCCAGTTTAGCACCAAGTTGAACTCAACACATCTCTGTAACACCATACTCAGATTTGCCAAGCACGATTCAAATGATTCACCCACAACTGAAAAATCGTCCATGAACACCTCCAAGGTGTCTTCAACCATATCCAAAAAAATGCACATCATACAACGCTGAAAAGTGGCAGGTGCGTTACATAACCCAAATGGCATACGTTTGAAGGCAAACGTACCATATGGGCATGTAAAAGTGGTCTTCTCTTGATCCTCAGGAGAAATACAAATCTGATTATAACCGGAATAACCATCTAAGAAACAAAACCATCCCTACCCTGCCAATCGATCAAGCATTTGGTCCATGAATGGCATTGGGAAGTGATCCTTAAGCATCCATGAATTCATCTTCCGGTAGTCCATACACACTCTCTACCCTGTGACAGGTCTGAATGGAATCAGCTCATTCTTTTCATTCGCAACTACCGTCATGCCCCCTTTCTTGGGCACACACTGTACCGGACTTACCCACTTACTGTCGGAGATTGGATATACTACCCCAGCATCTAACCACTTAATAATTTCTTTCTTCACCACATCCTGCATGGGTGGATTCAAACGTCGTTGATGCTCAATGGTAGGCACACAATTTTCCTCGAGCTGAATCTTGTGCATACATATCCCAGGAGGGATACCAATAATATCAACAATAGTCCAACCGATGGCTCTCTTGTATCTCCTCAGAACAGAAATAAGAGCCGCAACCTGCTCACCTAAATCAGCCGCAACAATAACCAGAAGTGTATCACCACTTCCCAAAAATGCATATTTCAGGTGACTGGGCAGCTCCTTCAATTCTAGCACTGGTGGTTCTTCAATGGATGGCTTTGTTGGTGGTGAAGGGCGATTTTTAAGATCCAGATCCATCTTCTTAGGAGCATGAGAATAGGAGCCAATTCCTGTTAGAGGACAAATCGTTTCTTCATACTCTTCAACATCCTCACGCTCAAAATTCATAAGCACAACAGCCAATGGATCAACAATAAGCTTCTTCTCTACAGATAATTCTTTCTTATCATCATAGTAAACATCAGCTACAGAGAACACATTCATATCTTTGGGCTGCTTCATTGATTTGCATACATCAAAACGGACCACTTCGTCATTCATCCGAAATAAAAGCTCATTAGCTCTTAGATCAATAAGCACACTTCCTGTTGCAAGGAAAGGATGCCCCAAGATTATGGGAACTTCAGAATCCACCTCACAATCCAAAATAACAAAGTCTGCAGGAAAGATGAAGGTGGAAACCTTTACCAATACATCATATAAGATACCAACAGGTCGTTTAACCGACTTATCTTCCATCACGAGCCGCATATTGGTTGGTGTAGGATCATCCAACCCCAACTTTATGTAAATAGATAGTGGCATCAAATTAATGCTAGCTCCCAGATCGCATAGTGCCTTAGCAAAATCCAAAGATCCAACCGTGCAAGGAATAGTGAAAGCACCAGGATCTGCCTTCTTCTGAACTAGCGATCTTGTAGTGATTGCACTGCAATGATGAACATTATCTGCCAGCTCATAGCTTGCTGCCCGCTTCTTTGTCAAAATGTACTTCATGAATTTAGCGTATCCGGTCATCTGCTCTAGCGCCTCCACCAAAGAAACATTAATAGTCAGCTGCTTCAACATAGTCATAAATTTTCTGAACCTGGTGTCATCGACTTTCTTCTTCAGTCTCTGAGGAAAAGGTGGTGGTGGAAGGGGAATAGTTTTTTCCGCCACTTCCTTTTTATCCTGCTTCCGATTGTCGATCTTTTCAGGCTGCCAAAGTCTAGGAGTAACGTCAGGGACACTCTCTTCAGCTTCTACGGCATCTTCACATTCTGCATCAATAACATTATCTGCCATATCACCAACCACCTGTTTGCCTTTGGATGGATTTTCCAACGCTTTACCACTCCTGGTAGTAATAGCCATACATGATCCATCATTCCTTGGGTTTTGCACAGTGTCGCTAGGTAAGGTGCCAGCCTTTCTTTGATTGAATGCCGCTGCTAGTTGACTCAATTGTTACTCCAACTATTTTATTGCGGTAGAATGCGAATCAACCAATTGATTTATTGATGACAAATCATTCTTTACCTCAGTAACACCTATATTGGTTGCCTCCACCCCTTTCAACAGCTTAGCCATCATATCATCCATGGACATCTTTCCAGAGCCAGACGCCACAGCCTCACGGTTTCCAGGAGGAACATACAAACCACTCCTGTCAGTCTTATTCTTCCAACCACCTTGATCGCGGTCCTTGTATCCAGATTTATCATAATAGATCCGACCTTGGTTTCCTTGGGAATTTTCTCAGAAACCCCCTGATTATTCAAATAATTTTCTTCCTCCTCAGAATCTGATTCATCTCTTCCCTGTGACACCACAGCCTTGACTTTTTTGGTCTTCCCTGATAATAAATGCTTGGTAAGAAGATCCATCTGCATTTTCATATGAGCCATATCCTGGTCACGTTCCTCTTGTCTTCGTCTCTGCTCTACAGTCATGCCAATAGATACAGTAGAGCTCGCTACCTCAGAATCCCTGGTATGCCAAGCTCTACTCTGCTTTGTCATATGATCCAGCATATCACTCGCCTCAATAAAAGTAAGGTCCATGAATGACCCTCCTGCAGCATTATCAACCACTGGCTTTGTCACCGAGTTCAAAGCCCTGTATAATATTTACATCAAGTGGATATTCGTCATCTGATGGTTTGGTCACCGCATAAGCTTCTTCTTGAACCTCTCCCATGTTTCGTGGAGAGCTTCAGTTGGAAGCTGTCGAAAGTTGTTGATCTCATCCCGTAATTGGGCTCTCTTGGATGGCGGAAAGAATCTTTCTAGGAAAGCGTCTTTCAGTTGCCTCCAATTAGTAATAGAATCAGGAGTTAGCCCGTTCAACCAAAGAGTTGCCTCCCCAAACAGAGACAATGGAAATAAGCGCTGCCGAATTGCATTCTGCCCAACTCCTGGATTGTCAAACGACTTGCATGTTGAAATAAAGTTGATCAGATGCATATTCGGATCATCGCCTGCGAGTCCACCAAATAACCCCTTGAGCTGCAATAACTGAATCATGGTGCTAGTGATATTGAACTTAGCTCCGGGTGACAAGGGTGGAGGAATAATAGCCCCTGTGGCACCAGCTCCATCAAGATCGTCATCATCATCATCAAAAGGGGCCTGCACAGCTCGGCGTTCAGGTCTCATTCTAGCTTGACGATCTCTCATGTGCATAGGTGCTGCCACTTCATCAGTACGCCTGGGATTCAGTAACTCATCATCACCCAGGTCCTCATCATCAGGATTTGTTGCTCGCCCTGGGTTATCAATATTCTTTTGATGTACTTGAGCAGCTGCCAGTGCAGCTAATCTAGCCTGCTCCTATTGAGCCTCCCTTCTGTCAATGTCACGCTGTGCCTCCATTCTGCCAATAAGTTGAGGTTCAGGATTTATGGGTAATAATGGCTGACCAGAACTACGAGTATTTGGCATGCACTCAACAGAACCTGAATAAAACAAAAACAACAACTAAAAGTAAAATTCGAGAATCTTTGACCAAAGGGTCTAGTAACTATCACAAACTTAGTTGACAACCGTATTCCCCGACAGCGGCGCCAAAATTTGATAACACCCAAACTACAGCTCTCGTAAGAGTGTAAGCGGTCGCTCTCAAATATAGAACCCAACTGGGTTGGGTGTCGAATCAGACAGGGAATACTTGGTCACTAAGTGTTGCAACTATTATTAGACTGTTGATAGAATATTCCACGAAAAAGGGGGGATTGGATTGTGGCATGAATTATTGCTATAAAAGTAACAACAGAATGCTTTGTTTAGTAAGATTTAATCACGGAGAAAAATACGTTAGGGTTATGTCCACCTTATGAGTTCTACGTATCTATTAACTATGAGTAATGCGGAATTCAGACATGCATGCACTTATAGAGATTCGTATTCTAATGGTAAATCCTAGTGTTTCTCAACCATCAAGGATTATTTCACTTTAACTCTCTCGAGCTTAAAGCGTATAACTCACGGTACGAACTCTCCAAGAGGTTAACCCAGTTACGGCACTAACGTGTAAATAGGGGTTGGTAGCCCTATTTCCTTGTCACACTCTCTTTTCCAAACATGTAACTTTTCTCTCGAACAAGTTAATGCTATAATGGCGTATTCTATATGTTTGCAACCACAACAATTTAATTAAAACGAAGAGAGTAATGATATAAGTAGCATACGCATCAAGAATTCACAAACTCATAGTAATAGATAGTATATCAAAAGGCTTCCATAACCCTAACAGAGAATTTTAGCTACTCGTGATTGTAAAGGAAAACAACGAAGACATCATCATCATCATACCAAAATGATAACAATATCACGATGGGTATGTATTGGCGTCACTATGAGAATGATGTGGTTTCCTCTCTAGCCGTTCTTGTAGCGTTTTTATCTGTCTAAAATTACAGAATCTGTAAACTGAATAATACTAAAAGTGTCGCCTGAATTCTGAAAAAGCAATCGTGAATGCATGCATTAATGCTGGAAAATTCAGCAAATAGAGTTTTTATAACATCCTTGTCCTAGTCCTATTAAGTTACTGCTGCACCCCTAAGTATTTAAAAATACTGCTTTTGCTCGGGACAATTTCTCCATGAATCCCATTCAGTCCATAAGATTCCAAAAGTTGCCTTCCCTCTTCTGTGAAGTTTTCCTTTTCTTCCCAAAGGTCCACAAAGTGCTGAAATCTTCATCATTAATACCTGAAAACATGCTAATCACGTAGGTTAGCTCACTTACAGGAAAATGGACTAAAAGTGCAGGAATTATATATTTTATCCTCAAAACTTAGCTATAACATGGGTAAATTATGGTGTTTAGGCGTGTAAATACACCCAACATCAACCTCCTATATTTCAGGGTCTAAGGCTCAGTCTAGAGGTCCTGCTAAGCCGTAGAGTTATTCAGACAGAAGTGAAGGGTGCAGTGATGAGACTTCTTTATTTTAGAAGGCTTATTTCTTTCCATACATTTATTATTTACTTTGGTTTAGGTCCACTGGGAGCCTTATCCCAGTTTCAGACAGTTTTGTTGATTTTTGTATGTATTAGAGATTTCACAAACTGAAATAGATGTTGTCTAGACGTTGATGGACTTCTTTTAGTATTGTTACATTTAATTCAGAATATGACCATGATACCATAATTATATATTTTTAGCATCTTTCCTTTATTATATGAGTATTGTGCATGATTACCAGACATAGCAGGGCGTCAGGGCCTCCATAGTTTGAGATGCTCGATACGATCAGGGTCGTGACTCGGGTCGTGACAAACTTTTTATTAGAGATGTATTATAGCATGGTTCATGGTCCCTGGGTGTCTGCAAAATCGCGTCGGGTAGAGTCTTGTTTATGGGTGTGTAGCGCGCCACACTTATAGGTAGGAGGCTACCAGGCATGTAGGAATATCCCTCTTCTTTGTAATTTAGTTCATGCTGTGGAGTCTAAAATGTCCCCTAATCATTGGTCTTTTGTATTTTAGAAAAGTTATCATGCCTCCACGTCGCTCGAATGATCAGATCGCCCAAACTGATGATGGCCATCCCACCCATGGGATGAAGACACGCAATACAACTCACACTCCTTAATTTGTTGCTGCTCCGGGTGTCCCTCCTGTTCATACTAGCCCACCCAGGGAACCTAGGGCTCCTCGATATGGGACTAACCATACCCAACCTCTCGAGAAAGAGATATCAAATGCTGAGTTCAGACAGTCGATGCACATGATATCACAGTTGGTGGCTTCACAGGCTCGACGGTCGGAGGATGTCGGGTCTGATCGGTGCATCTGAGACTACGTGGGTGGGTCAGTTTATAAGGCTGAGCCCGCCTAAGTTTATGGGTACAAAGGTGGAGGAGGATCCACAAGAGTTTGTGGATGAGATGGAGAAGATTTTTAGGGTGATGCATATAGACGAAGTGGAAGGGGTTGAACTAGTGGCTTATCAACTTAAGGAGGTAGAAAATTAGTGGTACAATTAGTTGAAAGATTTGAGAGGTGAAAATGCTGAACCTTCTGCATGGGGAGAATTTATGAAAGCCTTCCTGGACCGATTATTTTCTTAGGAGTTAAGGGAGTCCAAGGCTGAGGAGTTCATGAACTTGAAACAGGGGAAGATGAGCTTCAAGGAGTACACCCTGAAATTTAACTAACTATCCCGTTATGCTCTGGAATTGGCAGGGAATATGAAGGCCCGTATGAGAAAGTTTGCATCCGGTCTTTTGGATGACTTAGTATTGGAGTGCAAAGGCGAGATATTGAATAGGGATATGGACTTCTTCGGACTGTCAGTTTAATGTAATATGTTGAGGATCAGAAAAAGAGGGTTGCTAAAGAAAGAGAGAAGGATAGACAGGCCAAGAGGGACATACCAGCAGACCAAAACTATAGTCAGCACCAAGATGGTAATCGGGGTGACAGGTGGCCAAAGAAAATGTTCTAGAATAATGTTCAGCCTGCAGCCAGCACCCCCGCGCCTAGACCTCTGGTTGATCGAAGGTTTCAAAATTTCCAATCTAGCCATGGGGAGAGAGTGTAGGGTAAAAGTGTAAGGGAGTGTGGCGCAACCTGCGAGGTCACACCCTCGATGTGACATATGCGGTAAGTACCATCCAGGAAAGTGCCAGTTTGGAAAGTTAGTATGTTATACGTTCGGCTTGCCAGACCACTTTCAGAGAGACTGTCTGTATTTTTGAGGGAGTGTCGAAGGTGCTAAGTATCAACCGTATTCCTCAGCGCCACCACCACCTCCCAAAGGTGCTACTTTAGCTACCGGGGGTGGTCACAACTGGTTGTATGCCTTGTCCAATCGCCAGGAGGCAGAGGCCTTACCAGATGTAGTCACGGGTATGTTACGAATATTTTCCCATGCTATGTATGTGTTACTTGATCTCAGGTATACCTTATCTTATGTTACCCCATATGTGGCAGTTGGTTTTGAGTTTGAGCCCGAAGTTGTTGCAGAACCTTTCTCTATTTCCACTCATATAGGTGATTCTGTTGTAGCTAGGAGGTTATATAAAATTTATGTTGTGTCTATTTATGGCCGTATTACCATGGCGGACCTCATAGAGCTTAATATGGTTGATTTTGATGCTATTCTAGGAATGGACTGGCTCCATTCATGTTATGCCATGCTAGACTGTAGAACCCAAAAGGTTACTTTCTCTTTTTTGAATGAACCAGTGATAGAATAGGAGGGGCATTCCTTAGCACCTATAGGGAAATTCATCTCTTATCTAAAATCCCGCAAACTTATATCTGAGGGATGCTTGTATTATCTGATCTGAGTAAAAGATTCTAATACTAAAAGTCCTTCTCTTCAGCTTGTCCCTGTGGTTAATGAGTTCCCAGAAGTCTTTCCCGATGATCTCCTAGGGATACCACCTGATAGGGAGATAGATTTTGGTATTGATTTATTGTCGAACACCCATCCTATTTCTATTCGGCCATATAGAATGGCGCCTACAGAATTGAAAGAGCTGAAAGAACAACTAAAAGATCTTCTTGACAAGGGCTTTATTCATCCTAGTGTCTCTCCCTGGGGTGCATCTGTACTCTTTGTGCGTAAGAAAGATGGTTCCCTCCGTATGTGCATAGACTATCATCAGTTGAATAAGGTCACTGTCAAAAATAAATATCCTCTTCCTAGAATTGATGATCTCTTTGACCAACTTTAGGGTGCTATGTGTTTTTCAAAGATAGACCTTCATTCGGGGTATCATCAGTTGAAGGTTAGGGAGGCTGACATTCCCAAAATAGCATTCCAAACCCGATACGACCATTATGAATTCTTAGTCATGTCCTTTGGATTGACTAACGCTCCTACAACTTTCATGGACCTAATGAATAGGGTGTTCCGCCAGTTTCTAGATCTGTTTGTCATAGTCTTTATTGATGACATTTTGATTTATTCTAAGAGTGAGGAGGATCATGCCAGTCATCTCCGAATCATCTTTCAGACCCTCAAAGACCATAAATTGTATGCAAAATTTTCCAAGTATGACTTCTGGCTTAATGCTATTGCTTTCTTAGGGCATATTGTGTCTAGTAAGGGGATTAAAGTTGACCCCTAAAAGATTGAGGCAGTGAGAAAATGGCCAAGACCCACGACTCCAACTGGCATTCGGAGCTTCTTGGGTTTGGCAAGATATTACAGAAGGTTCGTAGAGAGTTTTTCTTTAATAACTGCTCCACTTACCAAGTTGACTCAGAAAAAGGTAAAATTTGTATGGTCTGACTCTTGTGCGAACAACTTTGAAAAATTAAAGGACAAGTTGACTAATGCACCTATTTTGACCCTTTCTGAGGGTACAAAAAGGTTTATGGTGTACTGTAATGTATCTCGGGTGGGACTTGGGTGTGTACTTATGCAACATGGTAAGGTGGTAGCTTATGCATCTAGGCAGTTGAAGGTGCACGAGCGAAATTACCCCACCTATGACTTGGAGTTAGTGGTTGTGGTGTTCGCACTTAAAATCTGGCGGCACTATCTTTATGGAGTACATGTTGATATTGTTACTGACCATAAAAGTTTACAGTATGTCTTTTCATAGAAAGAGTTGAATCTTAGGAAAAGGCGTTGGTTGGAACTTAGAAGGATTATGATATGAGCCTACACTATCATCCGGGCAAGGCGAATATGGGGGTCGACGCCCTCAGCAGAATATCTATAGGCAGTCTTTCTCATGTTGAGGAAGGAAAAAGGGAGATGGTGAAGGATATTCACCAGCTAGCTAATCTAGGGGTGTGACTCCTGGATTCTAAAGATGGAGGGGTAGTTATGCATGAAATAGAAAAATCATCCTTATGTGCTGAAGTGAAGGAAAAGCAGGTTGAAGACCCCATCTTGATGCAGATCAAGAAAGATGCGGGTAAACAGAAGGTGATGTCTTTTGAAATTGGTGGTTATGGGATTTTGAGATATCAGGCTAGGCTATGTGTGCCAGATGTGGATGGATTGCAGAAAAGAATTCTTGACGAGGCTTACACTTTGAGGTACGTTGTTCACCCAGGCTCTACAAAAATGTACCGTGATCTTAAAGCTATATATTGGTGGAATAATATTAAGCATGATGTGGCTGATTTTGTTTCTAAGTGTTTAAATTGTAAACAAGTCAAAGTGAAATACTTGAGGCTAGGTGGTACTTCCCAAGATATAGCTTTTCCTATGTGGAAATGGGAGATGATCAATATGGATTTTATCATGGGTCTTCCGAGGGCCCTAAACCAATATGATTCCATTTGGGTAATTGTAGATCGGCTAACCAAGTCAGCTCATTTTCTGCCTGTGAGGACTAACTATTCGGGAGATGATTATGCCAAGCTGTACATTGAGGAAATAGTTCAGTTTCATGGGGCACCGGCAGTTTTGCGGAGAAATTTTGATTTTTTGAGAAGAGTCGCCACTAAATTTTGAAAAGGAATTTAGAAACCTTTAGAGAGTTACTTAAATCGATTCAAAACAAAAAAATCGTTTTAAGTTATAGATTCTAGATAAGCGGTTCCTATTAACATTTTAGAAAGGTGTTAGGCACCTAAAACGTCCACTAACTTGCGGTTATCCGGACTGTTTGAAAACATCTTTTGATTAACTTTTGAAAAGATTAATTTGTTGAAATAGTGATTTGATTTAAAAAAAAAGACACGTGTAAAATAGATTTAGGCAACTTAGTAGGGATTTTAACTAAGTCTAAACAAAACTAATAAACACATAAAAGGGGAAGGGAGGAGAAAGTAAAGGATTTAGGCCATTGAGCCAAAATCAACGAGACTTGTCTTAGTCTAGTTGGGATTCCGACCCATTTCACCTGTCCTAAACTATTTTTTGAGCCTTTGGCTCGAGTCTAGCTAAGCCTATATTAAATACAACTTTGGCTTCAAGGCCAAAATAAATGAATAAATAAATGACTAAATGAATAAATAAAAAGAAGACAACAATAAAAATTGAGACTTTTCAAGTCTCTTAATGACCTCATCAATGGGTTTGGACCCATTTTCCTTCTTCGTGTATCATCTAGCACCCGCACGCCATGTAGTGGACCTCGGTTTTAAACTTTAAACTTGACACGAAGGGGTAGACCTCATTGTCCAATTACGAAATACAAGAGGAGAGGAATCCATTTGGACCCGAGACATTTTTTTTGCAGGCAAAGAAAAGATAAAGAAATTAATATACGTTCAAGGCATAAAAGTGACATATTTCAAAGCAAAAGAAAATATCAAGAACCAATTTTGAATGACATGGATAAGCACACTTGCACAAGAATGAGAGTCAACAAATAAAATACAAAGCAAAGACACCCACTTACATGCCTCATGATTTATGTTCATACAAGAATGAATAAAGGTAAAAGGAAGAAGGTCATATTCAATGAATTAATGCAAGAAACAAACAACGTAAGCTTGCAAAAGTAAAGTGATGAGACAACAAGAAAAATACTCATGACTTCTAAAATTGAACAAACATAGATACTAATCCATATAACAAAAGAAAATAAAGGTTAACTTTTCAAGCAAGAGAATATTTAAATTTCAATTAAGGCGACATTAATGAAAATTCATACATCTAAATTACAACCAAAATTTTATGAGAAAAAATGTGTAATGACCTATGGTTTATATTTCTAAGACATCATTGATTCTCCTTTGATATTATGAATCAATGAGAGACACGAATCAAGTTTTTACACTCACAAAGAACACATATAACAATCCAAAGGGCGCAAGAAAATTAGAATAAAGTTTAGCATTTCTAAAAGTGAAATATTTTTTTACAATCCTACTATGCATGACTCAAAAATATCTAAATAATTCTATTTATCCATAAAAATTCGAACTTTCTCATCATTTTGACAAATTTGAAAACATGTGAAAAAGAGGACTAAACATCGTGGATGAAAAATAAAGCTAGCACTTCATCTCTTATATAAAGATTTTGGAGATCCCTTAAAATAATTAACAAGTAAATGAAATTTTTTTGATTTAATCAATTACTATTTTTATTAAGGAGAAACAAACAATAGTACCTATTTTTTCAACATAAAAAAAACAACTTTACAGCTAAAACAAACATATCCGCCAACAATAAATTTAAACAAGACATGAGTTTATCTTTTGAGCAAAGATCAAAACTTAATACATGACAATGAAAGAATAAAGTCAAAAGGCAAAACAATCAATATTAATCATTATTTTCAACATAAAGAAAATAACTTTACATGCTAAAAACAAACATATCTACCAACAATGAGTTTAGACAAGACATGGGTATGACTTTTCAAGTAAAGATCTAAACTTTATCCAAAATAATTAAAGAATAAGGTCAAAAGGCAAAACAATCAATATTAACTATTCTTTTCTACATAAAGAAAATAACTTTATATGCTAAAAATAAACATATTCAACAATAATGAGTTTAAACAAGACATGGTTATGTGTTTCTAGCAAAGATCTAAACTTTATCCAAAATAATCAAAGAATAAGATGAAAAGGCGAAACATTCAACGTTAACTATTCTTTTCAACATAAAGAAAATAATTTTACATGCTAAAAACAAATATATCCAACAACAATGAGTTTAAACAAAGCATAAATACATCTTTTAAGCAAAGATTGAAACTTTATCCAAAATAATCAAAGAATAAAGTAAAAAAAAAAAGACACATACAACTATTGTTAGCTCATTTTTATATCATGAACATGAAAATAATTAGAATATCGATACCACAACGTCCTAGGGCCTTTAAGTCCATCTATAACATACAATCCCAGCAAATAAAATTATATCTACAAACTACGAAGAAGAAAAAAGATGAAGAAGAAAACAATAATAAAAACTACAAAAAAAGAAGAAGATGTCTTTACCTTTTTGGGGGCAGAAAAACAAGACTACGAGCTTCGTCGGAATCAACCACCACCAAAAAAACATCGCCGGCAACTTGAAATTTTTTATTAGCCGACCAACTCTATGAAACAAAAATTTTTACTAAATAAAAATAACTATTTTGCTCAAAAAGGATTTTTTTCACCTTTCTAGCCTCTTTTTATTCTCTTTTTTACCAAAGTAGTGGTAGTATTTATAGGAGAGAATGAGATTTTTTTTCCTCTCTTCCACCAATGTGGGAGAAAAGTATTTATAGGAAAGGATGAAGATTTATTTCTTGTCATCTACCAATGTGGGAGAAAAAACAATTAAGGTTTTTTTTTTAAATTTTAAAATTGAAGATAAGGTGAGGTAGAAGATAATGTGGTGGAAAATTATACAATGTAGTACAAGTTTTGAATTTCAAAATTGGGAAAAGACAAAGATGGGGGGAAATAGTACAATGTAGTACAATTTGAAATTATTTTTTGTGGAATTAGTAGAAGTTATGAGAGTTTTTGAAAATTTTAGAGTTATTTAAAATATAACCCCAATTGGGATTTAAAATTTAGCCATATTTATTTAATTTTGACCAAATTAGAAATCAATTGAAGGATTGCATTACAATTATGGCCAAATCTAATAGATTGGCTAAATTAAATTGAAATTCGATGCTAATTAATACTTCCTTTAATCCCGGGCTTCTTGATTTTATAAAATCAAACACATATTTATCCGAATAAATTATTTTTTGAGAGTAAATTATATTTAAATCAAAACTTTAATCATTTGAATCTCTAAGCCTTGATTAAAATCCAATATTTTATAAAATAAATATTTAAGTAAAAAAATTATAAAATTTCGTATAATTGAATACGATAAATTATAATCACTACTTAAAATGACAAAATTACGTACAAATATATTTAATAAATTTTTATTCGGATGAAATAAATATTTTAATTTTATTAAAAATCAAAGAAACTCAGGATTAAATTAAGTCGTGGAGGGCAAAAATTAGGTGTCAACAACTGCCCCCTCCTTTTGGGTAGGGTGGATGCAAGTAACCCTAGGCAAAGGTAGGTTCACGTTCCTAATTTTTGTCCGACCACAAATTCAAATCTGAAAGAGGTTGGCTTTTGCATGAGTCTCATAGAGTCATGGACGAACCCAGGTCGGGTTTCCTACATATCTCAGGTTGCAAGAGAATTCAGGCTACTTGTAGTTCATAAATCTTGATTTAAGGCATGATTTTCAAAAAAAAAATTCACCAGCTATCTCAGTTTTTTGGAGTATTGGACGACTGAAAAGCTAGGAAATGGAGGGATTTGGGGAGGAGGTTGGAATGCAGTCGAGTTTTCTACATAGAGCCCAACCTACATATTCCTGAGACTTAGGGAATCAGACTGTCTGTAGTTTGACTCAATCGGTAGAAAAAATAGTCTTTTATTGTGGACTATCTTTTACTCGGAATGAGTGACAAGTTGATCGAGTTGCGGAAAAGAGGCTTGTAACCTCTTAACCATGAATGTGGGATCCTTCACATCCATAATAAAGAACTTACCTAGACATAATTTCCAAAACTCTAAGTGTGTTGCCACCCGAATCTGAAAGAAAGAGAAGTTTACCCTCGGTATGAGTTTAGAAATATACCGAAGGTGAAGCTGAAACCAAAATATCTCAAACTATCCACATGCCTTCTAACAAGGGTGTGGTTGGATGGTGGTGGAGATCATCCTTTAGCTCACGTCCAAAGAGTTTGACATCCCTCTTTAGACTATGTCCCATTTTGTTGCTAAGAAAGAGTTCCACGTTGTTCTGCGTCCTATCTGGAGTTGACCGCACCTGTGGTTTTGATTTGAGACTTTCACCCTCTCGGATTCACTCGACAATGTTTCAAAAAAAAAGTATTAGTGCTAAACATAATTCACGAAAGAGGTATATAGTTTTTACCATATCTCCACGTGAGTTATTGCCTGAAAAGCAAAGTCATCCCTTTTATGTACCTGTTTGGAAGAAAATAACTTGCAATAATAGAAATAACAACTCTCTTGGTCATTGCATAATTATCTTATTTATCGATTGAATATGTCTTCAAAGTGGGTGTCTCTCTTGAACATCGACGATACTTTATGTAGAACGGTCCCTGCAACCGCTTAATCTTGCACTGATATGGAAACCCTTTTGAGTCACCTATAGTTCTTGTCGTATGTGGCATGATAACATCTCTGGTTATTGATAATAATTTTTTGCATATGATCTCAGGTAAGTCTTGCACATCTTTTGTACCGATACGACTTATAGAATTTTCTTAAATTGTCAATCTTTGGATAATCTTGCACATTATTTGATGTCGGATACGAGGTTACTTACATATATCCTTTGAATTGCTATCTTTTACGTAATCCTGCACACTATCCGACCTTTGATAAGAGATGGCTTACAGATTTCCCTCCAATCTCTAGTTTTTAGGTGTCCCTGCACATCATCCGACCTTGGATACAATATGACTTATAGATATTACTCAAATTGCTAGTCCTTGGGTAATCCTGCACATAATCGATCTTGGATATGACGCGTCTTATAGAGAACCCTTGGACGTATCAATTTGATAATCTTGCACATTCTCTGGTAAGGATTTAGTTGCGACTTATGGATAACCTCCAAACTATTGAATTTTGGGCGATCTTGCACACTATCCGATTAGGATGTTGTTGTGGCTTACGGATGACCTACAGGCTATCAACTCATAGGTGATCTTGCACACAATACTATTTCAAATAATATGACTTATAGATGACCCTCAAATTGTCAATTTCTAGGAAATCTAATACATCATCGGTCTTTAGACACCGACTTAAAGGAATCCCTTCAAATCGTGTGCTCTTGAAGCATTCAGATGTTGATTCATAAAATGATAAGATATCCTCGACGCCAGCGTTTGTGTATAGCGTGTCAATAGATATTAAATGCTGATGATATTCTCGACGCCAGCATTTATGTCTTGCGTGCCAATAGATATGAAATGCTGATGATATCCTCGACGCCAGTGTTTATGTCTTGCGTGTCAACAAATATTGAATGGTGATGATATCCTTGACGCTAGCGTTTATGTCTTGCGTGTCAATAGATATGAATTGTTGATGATATCCTCGACGCCAGCATTTATGTATTGCGTGTCAACAGATATGAAACACTGATGATATCCTCGACGCCAACATTTATGTCTTGCGTGTCAACAGATAATGAATGCTGATGATATCCTCGACGCCAGCATTTATGTCTTATGTGTCAACAGATATTGAATGGTGATGATATCCTCGACGCCAGTGTTTATGTCTTGCGTGCAATAGATATAAAATACTAATGATATCCTTGACGCCAACTTTTATGTCTTGTGTGTCAATAGATATTGAATGGACCTCTTGGCAATAATATGCAATGACCCTCTCAGCGATGATATAAATGGCCCTCTTTTCAATGCTATGAAATGGCCTTTTTGGCAATGATATGAATGGCCCTCTTGGCAATGATGTGAATGGCCCTCTTAGAAATAATATGTAATGGCCCTCTCGGCGATGATATGAATGGCCTTCTTGGCAATGCAATGAAATGGACCTCTTGGCAATAATATGAATGGCCCTCTTGTAAATGATGTGAATGGCCCTCTCGGCAATGATATGAAATGGCCCTCTCGGTGATGATATGAAATGGCCCTCTCGACAATGCTATGAAATGGCCCTCTTTGCAATTTGAAAACAGTTTCACCTGAGTTTGTTTGTCTGTGTCTTGCTTTCTACATGTACCTGTACTCAATATAGATGATTAGTAGACATAAAGTCTCTTTTGCTAGCGACTATTTTTTTAGAAAAATTCTAAATACAATATTTGTAAAGAAGACAAGACACTTTTGTTTGTCCATGATCTCAAGAAATGAGATGGACAATTCAAAAGGTCCCAATAAATGGGTATTAAACCCATTTTTAGGGATACCCAAAACTACCGTTCTTGAGCATTAGTGCTCTGGTGTGGCTCCCAATTTGCTCGGGGATTTTTGAAAGAGACTCTCATTTTTGTGTATTGGTCCCTGCATCCATAGAAAAATGATTAGTTTGAGTGAAACTACTCCGTGTTGACTTTCTTCGATTCTCCATTTGCTCTACGCCATCTTTTGGGTACTCTTTCATGTTGAGACTTCTACCCTTGACTCCCCGCCCTAATTGATGTCTAGGAAATCTTTAAGTAAAAGATTTATATAGATTTTTGAAAGTAGTCTTAATTTTTTAGAAAATAGTTTTGAAAAATCCTGCAAAACTTTAGAAAATCTCTGCTAGTTATGTCATGTGCTAGCTCAACGACCATCTTTCTCTTGATTCTGACAATGTCCGACGTTTGACGGAGGATTGCTAGGGATTCAGCATTTTCGAGGCTCTCTACCAGAAGTTTTATCAAAGATGGAGATTCAGTCTTCCTAGACTTTATCACATGTGGTGATTCTCAAATCTCAACTTCGACCTCTAGTGCTGGGGAATTTGAAATATATTTCAATATATTAGTGGAAATTTGGAGGACCTTCCCCAGTTTAAAGTAGTCTGAGATGATATCATCTCGAGAAGATCCAAAGTCTTTGTTGGTCTTCGTTCTCCTTGTTGGATGTCGATCTTCCCTTGTGAATTTTCAAGATTCCTTCTCAAAAATTCTTCCCCAGTTTCCATTTCCTGGGGTTATATGACTGAGCCGTTAGGGCGCCTACGTATCCCGTTGAAGTAGGAATCAGGTCAAATGTAGTTCAAGACTACGCTAAGGATATATAGAAAAATCTAATGGGTTGACCGAAGCCGACATAGGCCGCCTACGTATCCCTTTTGTTGGGAATTCAGGTCATCACAAAGTTCATACATAAAAGGAAAGGCTAAAGTATCCTAAGGGGTTGACCGAAACCGACATAGGCTGCCTACGTATCCCTTTTTGGAAATTCAGGTCAAACGTAGTTCGTACATAAAAGGAAATGATAAATTTTCCTAAGGGGGTGATCGAAGCCGACATAGGCCGCCTACGTATCCCTTTTTGGGAATTCACGTACATAAACTCATAATTGCCTTAAAAATACTCTTACCCATCTTACTAGGATATAAATAAGTACTTCTATGGATGACATGACATTTGCATTGCGTTTGTCTTGATAGAGAAAAGGATCAAATGTCCAATGGAGTCATCGCCTTCCTAGTTAACCACCTCGGTTTCCTCTAGATTAGGCTTCTTTGATTCTCAAACTCTTTGACTCTTCTGTTGATTGTTCTAGGGCTACTATTATTTTGGTTCTTGACATGACATGACAATGGAAGGTTTTAAGTTACTGTTATACGATGGGCGATGAGTCATGAGTGGAGTGGAGGTCCAATTCAATAATGTTTCCTCCAATTAATCTTCCATGATTCCGATTGTCTTGGAAAATTCTTCCCTCACATTTTCTATTATTCCATCCTCGGGACTATCGCTTACAGGGTTGAAAAATGATTGGTAGAGTCCAGTTTTACTACTAGTCATTTTTCTTTTCCTGTAACAAAGCTATAATCAAGAAGCGGATCTCTTATTCATTTTGATCTAGTGAAGTAGGGTCATTTTGTGCCAACACAGAGTAGTTTCTATTACCTGCAAAGTAAAAACAACTCAAATGCTAACATGTTAGATTCCGTTAGTAATAAGTAAATAAAGATGATAAGGTAGGAAGTAAACACATAGAGTTGTTTCTCATTTCATGCGAATTGATTCATGAAATAATGATGACTCAAGGATTTCAATGAACAGGATTTTGCTCAATGATATGGATAGGTGGAATTTGTTGGGAAGGTTAAACTTTTCTTCTTTCTTCAAGAAAGTGGAGGACAACAGAGATTTTGGAGATATGGGCCGGGCCGAAAGACTGCCTACGTATCTCACGGATGAGAAATCAGGCCCTACGTAGTTCAAAACTATAACAGCTTTTTCTGATTCTAAAGTCAACTTTCCTAAAATGGTAGTTATCATTTTGGAAGTTTTAAGAATGACTACAGACTTTTCTGAGAAACTTGGGAGACTTGGAGTACTTTTAGTCGGACTTTTGTATAGTGGGGTATATTTCTGCCTAGAGATGTTCTATGAAAAATGGGATTGGATTAGTTCTCCTTTGATTCGAATCAACATAACACGTATAAACACATAAATAGTTATATTACACAAGCATATTGTGATAAACGTGCATCCTAATTAGGTGACCTTTTTGAGCCAAGGGTTTCGGCCAAACGATTTTTGAAGAAAAAATATATGCTTGCTTAAGGTCAATCCATTATCCCCCAACTTTTATAGACACTAAAAGCGCATAAATGCCTACAAAAGATAACGAAAGAGGGATACAATCTTTAGGGAAAGGGAAATAACATGAAAGAAGATACGTTCCCACACAGGGGATAAAAAATACTAATTCCTGAGTGCTTCTTCCATCAGCCTTCCCCTTCTTAGCTTCATCCATTTCTTATATTGGTGACATCTGTTAACGTTCAAATTGTTCCTTAAATACAACCTCCCAAATCGATCAATTTCTTGCTTAACTTGCTTCAATTCTTCTTATGAAAGTAAGCAAATCAAGTTTTTTCCCGACCCCCAAAGGATAATGGATTGAATTAGACAGGCATACATTTTCTTCAACACATAAATATGGTTTGTCTATAATTTACTCGGGGTCAATAGACGCAGGGCAGGTTATCTAATGGGCCCAATACCCCACTCGGGTATTGGGTCGTCCTAGGCTCAGGCCTAAAATAGGGTTTAGGTTTTGTTCTATACTAGGTTTCTAAAGTAGGTTTGAACATTGCTTCTCAAGTGGAAAACTTGAGTTTGAAAATACGAACAGCCATCAGACGACTCACGTGCTAATAAGCCGTTCGTATTTCAAACATAATTTGGAATTGAACAATAGGGGTCGGGATATCCATAAAACCCCAAAACAATTTAAATAATGGAGGAATATGCCATGAGATGCGACAGTTAAACTTTACAGAATCGAAACATATAAACACATAAACAGTTAATCAAAAGATGAAATCAAATAGTTGGTTAGAACCTAGTTACAAATCCCCAGAAGAGTTGTCATTTATGTTTTGCGAAGAAATTTTGACTTTTTGAGAAGAGTCGCCACTTAATTTTGAAAAGGAATTAAGAAACCTCTAGAGAGTTACTTCAAATGATTCAAAACAGAAAAATCGTTTTAAGTTAGATATTCTAGATAAGCGGTTCCTATTAACGTTTTAGAAAGGTGTTAGGAACCTAAAACGTCCGCTAACTTGCGGTTATCCAGACTGTTTGAAAACATCTTTTGATTAACTTCTGAAAAGATTAATTTTTTGAAATAGTGATTTGATTTTAAAAAAAAAACTTGTGTAAAATAGATTTAGGCGACTTAGTGGGGATTTTAACTAAGTCTAAACAAAACTAATAAACAAATAAACACATAAAAGGGGAAGGGAGGAGAAAGTAAAGGATTTAGGCCATTGACCCCAAATCAACGAGACCTGTCCTAGTCTAGTTGGGATTCCAACCCATTTCACCTGTCCTAAACTGTTATTCGAGCCTTTGGCTCGAGTCTTGCTCCACCTATATTAAATACAATTTTGTCTTCGAGGCCAAAATGAATGAATAAATAAAAGACTAAATGAATAAATAAAAAGAAGACAATAATAAAAATTGTACCATTTGTAGGGGGTGCGGATTAGGTGCGTAGATTCAACTAGATAATAAATACGTAGGTATTTATTTTTATAATAAATATTATTGATTGGAATAATATTCATTTTTATCTTCTTGATTTAAGATGTTTTATTAATTCATATTCTAAATTAGATATTATCGTGATTAGATTATCTAGTGTTTTAGGATCCTCGTTAGTAATATGTAATTTTTTATATTCTTGGTATAGACTATATAGTTGAGTTTCTATTTCTTTTAATGATTTATTCTTTTCGTAAGATGTATCCATTAATTTATTTAGTTTATTATTTTATCCTGTAGTAATTGCAGAGTTACAAATTTTTGTATAATAATTTATCCTGTCTGTACTGTAGTATATATCTAATTCTAGATTTTCTATGTCATTTATTATCTTGTGTTGTTCTTCTCGTAGTGAGTTTTTTAAATTATCTAAACTATCACATGTACTTTTTTCTAAATTTTCTAAGGTTTTTTCTATCCATATTAACTTTTCTTTTAGAGTCTCCATTATTTCTTTAATTCGATTTCTATAATTAATTTCATCATTTAGGTTATTTTGGTTTTCCCTAGTTTTTCTTATATATTCTAGCATCCACAGTCTTGATCTGAATAATATCCTTCTGGGTAAATGTCTTCGTATATCTGTTCTAACGCATTTATTGTTTCAATTTCGTAGTTTATTACTTCTTCTAATATTATTTTCTTAATATCTTTAATTTCTATGTCTTTAAGTATATATAAGATTAAAACTTTAAGGTAGTCTAAATGGTCTATTTTCTAAAATTGATATTTTATATCTTTATTTTCCATGTATTTGTCTATATTTTTCATCTGTTTTTCTAGTAGTTGTATGTTTCTCATATCTTTTTCTAAAAATTCTATGTAATTTATCATGCTAAGTATTTGTAAGAGTAGTTAGGTATGTGTGGTATATAACTTACTCTAGTCATGTAATATTTACCATATGCTTTTTCTAATATGATTTTTCTTATATCTGCTACAGTTATATCTTTAAGTGCATACAAAATAAGTATTTTAAATTTATCTACCATCTCATCAGATAAATAATTATTCATTTTCATAAAATTGCTTTTTTCAAAATATTCCCTTCAACCATGTACATAACAAAATATAGTCATATTAGATTACTATATACTAGATTATTCTTAAATAACATGTTCTTCGGTCACTATTAGCATGGTAATCTGGATACTTTTCCCTTAAACAGCGCCTCTACTCTGGTTACTCCCCACCACGGCTTCTTGCCTTATTGGTTTCACCTTTAGGATGGCATAGTTCTTAGGGATCTTTCTCCGTTTCCGCTTTGCTAATAAACTTCTTAACATATTATTCTTCGAATAATTCTACCATAAAGTAACTAACATGAGTTTATTTTATCATATCATGATTGTTGGGAATTATGAATTTAGCTATTCATAATCATAAATAAACATACCTGTTCTGGTAGGTTTGATATTTCTGAGTTTTGTTCCTCCTTAGATTTTTCCATTGATATATACCTGTTTTTTAATAACTAAGCAAAATATTTATTGTGGGCTTTTGAGAGAATTTTTGCTTCAACGCATGAAGGCTTGCTTTGCAATGCCTTCTGCCTTCTCTATTTATAGATGAATGAATCTTTACACGTATTTGCAAAAGTTTAAAAAGCTAGGCTAATCAAAAACTATTAAAAAAGTCTTCCAACCTATAAGTCTATCCTAAGGCTATAAAGTAAAATTTCAAACTATATTAATATTTACATTAAATGCTATCAACTACTTTTGAAACTACCTTATCTTTACGTAAACAATTTATACAATAAGTCTTCCGTTTATTTTGTCATATCTGCTGTATCTCCATTATTGCTCTGGTCTTATCTTTCCAGCTGGCGTTCTTATCTTTTATTCTAGCTGAACTGCTGGGACATCATTATCTCCTCCATTACATTTTGAACATCTGTGATCTGGATATTTGTGTCCAATAGTTTTGCAGTATCTGGTCAATAATTCTTCTGAAATAAATTTTTCCCTGATAGCTCTGGCAATAGGTTCTGTTTCTGGTTTAAGCAACGTGATAATCCATTGCCTAATAGTTTCCATATCTGTTTCTCGTAACTCTTTTGAATTCGAATATATTAATACATGATCTCTTGAATAGTAGTTCCATATGGGATTTTGGTTGCAATATGTATTTGCTAGCTCTTGTAAAATTGTAGATAATCTGATAATCCTTTTGTTTGCATAAAATTTTGGTATCTCGATTCTGGGTATCTCTGGTTGTGAAATAATATCTTGTGGTATAATCATATCTCGTGTCATTCCTATCTTTACAACTTGTATAGGTTTTTTAACTTCATCAAATAATATCTCTGCTGGTGCCGCGTAAATTTTTATAAAGAACAAGGCACCTTTGGTTATTCTTTTAAAAATGATAAATGCTTCATATATCTCTGGTATAGTGGATATCTCAGTTCCGTCCGTGGTATATACAGTACTAAGTAGTCCATATTCGTAGCAAGTTTTAACTATATTTGGTTTGGTTTTTGGTAAGGCAATTAGTTTATTATATCCGGTCAATCTCTGGGTTATATAGTTTGTATCTGGTTCTTGGACATTTGTAGCTTTTGGGTTGCTATTTAAAAAGGTTTGTATATTGTAGATATTTTCTATGTATTTTTGGGATGTGTAGTTATAAACTTTTTTGTCTTGGTTCAGACTATCTCGGTATGTGGTAATTTGTGGGGGTATAAACATGGGATCTTTTGTATTTGGGGTATATGGTTTTTCAAATATTTTATTCATATTCATGTCCTGGTATCTTGGTCGACTAGCTCCTTTGCTTGTACCTGCAGAAGTAGATAGATAAACGTTATGGGTTTTATGGAGTATCCCAACGTCTCCTTCTAGCTCTGGAATTTTAATGTCTTCCGATCGACATAGCTCTGCACACTGCTGAGTTAGCTGATTGTAGCTATAGACTTCAGTTTACCTTCATTAGTCTTTAGCTTTTCTATCTCATTACCCATACTGTCCACTTTCACTGAAAGCGTAGTTAGGGTGTTAAGTATCTTTTCTAGAGTATCTTCTTCTATAATATCAGTCTGTGTAGCTTTGTCTTGATATGTAATCTGCAATAACATTTTTGTTAGTACTGATTACTTCAATTGTAAATGTAAAATTTAATATATTCAATACTAGTCTCCGAATTTCTTTTGTTGTAACTGAATTTTGTATTTTCTTTGTTAGCCACCAGCGTACTTGTGTATTATCTGTTCGCACAATAAATTTGTTATATACAATATATGGCTCAAATGCTAACAAACATTTATATAATGAACATAATTCTTTTCTATTTATTTCTCATTTTATTTCTGTCTCGTTGAACGTACCTGAGTAATATCTACAATGGTGTTCTATTTTTTCTAATTCATATTTATATTTAAGTACTCCTCCGTAACTATATTCACTGGCATCTGCTTCTACTATATATATAAATTTTCTATTTTCATCTGGAAATTGTAATTTTGGTAATTCTTTACAAAGTATTTTTATTTTTTGAACTTGTTTTTTATCTTCTTCATTATAGTTATATTCTATATCCTTTTTTAATTTTTTCTGTAGTGGTTTTAAGTTTTCTGCTAATTTTGGGATATATTCTCTTACTTGGTTTACTAATCCTAAAAATGATTGTAATTTCTTTTTCGTATCTAATTCTTCTTTCGAATTTATTATTTTTTGTACTATATGTTGTTGCATTTTTACTCCACTTTTATCTATTTGTATTCCTAAAAATTCTATTTGATTTTTCATAATTTCAGCTTTCTTTTTACTTAAACTTATTCCCGAATTTTCTATTATATCCGTAAATTGCTCTAATAATTTTAAATGTTCTTCTTTGGTTTTTGTATATAATAGTATATCGTCTATGTATACTATACAATTAGGTAGTTGTTTAAAATAATTATCCATAAAATGTTGGTATCTACCTGGTGCATTTTTATATCCAAATGGTAGTACATTTCATTCATAAAATCCTTGTGGTACCGTAAATGCGGTTAATTCCTTAGATTCTTCTTCTAACTTTAGATGGTAAAATCCTGATTTGCAATCAAATTTACTAAAATAATTATATCCTTGTATTTGTCTTATTTTTAATATCTTATTTGGTATTGGGTAATTATAAGTTATTGTTTTTGCATTTAGATTTCTATAATCAATAACCATTCTACTTTTTCCTCTTTTTTGTTCACTATGTTTATTTACTATAAATGCTGGGCTATTATGTTTGCTATTACTTTTTTGTATATATTGTTTTTCTAATAATTCTTCTATATGCATTTTAAATTCTTTTAAATCATCAAAATTATATGTTAATGGTTTCTGGGTTATTATGCTATTTTTATCTATTAATTCAATTTTTATAGTAGTTTTATGTTTTTCCCATCCTTTTAATGGATCTTCACTATATAATTGTTCTAATTTTCTGTTAATTATTTCTATCTTATTTATTGAAAATATAGTTATTTCTGTTTTATTTATTGAAAATACAACTAATTCTATTGTATCTTCAGTATTTTTTATATTTTCTAACTTTTGTGTAATTTTTTCACTTCCTTTTATCCAATCAGTTTTCTTTCTTATTTTATTATTAACTCTTTTTGCTCTTACTTTTTGTTTACATGGTGTTGTAAACCACCAGTCTGTTCTAGTTATTATATGTGGGTATAATTTATCTAGAAACGGCATTCCTAAAAGTATATCTTTTGATGTTAGTTCATAATTATAAATTTCTTCTATTGTTAATATTTTATCCCATACTTGTGTTTTTACATTCTTAGCTTTATAAGTAATTAAGCTTCCTTCGTTATCAAATCCTTTAACTATTATTGGTGTTTTTAATTTATTCCATTTACTTTCTGGTAAACAATTATATCTACATAAATTAGCTTCTGCTCCTGTATCTATCATAGGCGTATAATATCTACTGTAATATCCTTCTACTACTATCTTCATTAATACATATATTTTCATTTTATGTTAATGCTCTTCTTAAGAATAATTTCTCTCTGTTATATGTTATAGTTAATTGTGTATGTTCTATATTATATGGTTTTACTTGTTCTAGCCATTTTATTCCTAATATTTTCTTCATTAATTACTTCTTGTTTTTCATTGATTTCTAAATTTTTTGTATTTGTTAATATTTCTGTATATGTTTCACTATCTTCTGAATCATAATTGTCTGTCTCTTCAACATCTATATTATTTATTTCTAATTCTTTGTTTTTTATTTCTTTATTGTCTATTTCTAATTTTTCTTTAAATTGATTTATCTCGTTTAATAATTTTTGTTCTTTATCTCTTTCTTCTTTTTCTTTCTGTCTTTTTTCATACAGATCTTTTAACATTTGTAATTCTTTTTCTAATTCAGCAATTCTACTATTTTTAGTTTCTTCTATTTTTCGTATTTCTTCTGTAGTTTGTTGTTTTATTTTTTCTATTTCCTTTTTTCTATCTATTTCTTCGTTTTCTCTTTCTATTCTAACCATAGCTGTCAATTTATCTTCTAATTTTAATTCTTTTTTTTCTAACATTAAATATAAATGTTCACCTATTTTCTTATATCTTCTTCCTAAATTAGAAAATACTATTCTTATTTTTAATCCTTCGTGATTTTCATATATTTTTCGTCTATTATAAACTCTTCTTTGTTCATTTTATTGTAAATAGTTCATGTTGATATATATATTCTAAACTATCTATTTGTGATTCTAAATTTGATATTTCATCTTTTTGTGCATTTATTGAGTTTTTACTAACTCCGGCAAATATATTATAATTTAATCTTTCTATTCTTATTTTTAATTCTTTACGTTTTTCAGATATAGTCTGTTTTAGTTCTTTGTATTTTTGTATTTTATTCATCCAAACAATATTTATAGTATTTTGGTGGATATCTAAATCTAATTTTATCATAATTAGGTGGTATATGTCTCATTCTTCTAGATTTTAAATGGATTATTAATTTTGCTTCAATACTAGATATTAAGGTAATTAGGTAAGCTAATCTTTGTGGGTTTTCTTTTGTTTTATTTAGTCTTATATATTCTGAATAATTGCTAATTAAAGATTCTTTAATTTTTCTAAAAGCTTCTCTGTTTTTAAATGGTCTTCTCATAATTAATTAATTAATTGATTGTTTATGGTAATTTTTTCATAAACTCTAAATTCAAACATTCAAACATATATATTACTTCTGTATTTTTTAAATAACTGTGCTCTGTTACCATTTGTAGGGGGGTGCGGATTAGGTGCGTAGATTCAACTAGATAATAAATACCAGTTTTCTTTCTTATTTTATTATTAACTCTTTTTGCTCTTACTTTTTGTTTACATGGTGTTGTAAACCACCAGTCTGTTCTAGTTATTATATGTGGGTATAATTTATCTAGAAACGGCATTCCTAAAAGTATATCTTTTGATGTTAGTTCATAATTATAAATTTCTTCTATTGTTAATATTTTATCCCATACTTGTGTTTTTACATTCTTAGCTTTATAAGTAATTAAGCTTCCTTCGTTATTAAATCCTTTAACTATTATTGGTGTTTTCAATTTATCCCATTTACTTTCTGGTAAACAATTATATCTACATAAATTAGCTTTTGCTCCTGTATCTATCATAGGCGTATAATATCTACTGTAATATCCTTCTACTACTATCTTCATTAATACATATATTTTCATTTTATGTTAATGCTCTTCTTAAGAATAATTTCTCTCTGTTATATGTTATAGTTAATTGTGTATGTTCTATATTATATGGTTTTACTTGTTCTAGCCATTTTATTCCTAATATTATGTCTGTTTTTTGCATTTCTTCTTTTACTTCAAATTCTATTTTTATTTTTCTTATTCCTATTATTATTTCTTTTTCTGCTATATTTTTAGTATTTATTAAGCTTCTTGGTAGATCTGGGCATATATTATTGTCGGTTTTTATTTCCTCATTTTTTACTAGATATTTTGCTATATAATTTTCTTCTTGTCCTGTATTCAAGAGTATTAAATATTCTTTTTCATTTACCTTTCCTGTTATGTAATAATGGTTTGAATTATCCATTGAACTTGTTTCATAACTTATTCTTTTCGATGAGCTTGATGATTCCGGTTTTTCATAAGTTGTTCTTTTTGTTGTACTTATTCTGTCATTTATTATTTCTAGATTTTCTTCTACATCTATGTCTTTATAGCTATAATCATTATAATCTATTGTTTTTACAAATTGTTCAAATGGGCTATCTATTTGTATCTTATTTTTTCCCGTTATTTTATGTTTTGTTGTTAATACATATAAATTTTTACATCTTGCTGTAAATATTTTACTTCCTGGAGTTAATTCTATTCCTAATATCTTCCAATATAATACTAGTGATTTATCTATATTTCTATCTGTTACTGCTACTGAATAATTTGCACTTATTATAAATTTAAATTTTTGGTATATTAAATTTCCTTTTATGGCAGTTATTATACTTTTTTCTATAGGTTTTATAATTCTATCATCTGCTAAATATAATTCTATTGGTGTATCTATTCCTTCTCTAAAACATGCTTTTATTAATATTTCTGTACCTCCAAGGTGTACATATTTTATTGGGTCTCTACTTTTTATATGATTTATTTCTTTATTAATTATTCTTTTTGTTACTAGTGGTATACTGGTTTTACCTTTTGCATATCTACAGTCTATTACGTGCTCTTTTTGACTTACTACATAATATTCTTCCTTTTTTCTAGTAAATATATTTTTTATTGTTGGTATTTTAAATATTTTTTCTACACTTAAGTCTATTTAAACTTCGAACTTGACTCGAAGGGGTAGACCTCATTGGACCATTACGAAATGCAAGAGGAGAGGAATCCATTTGGACTCGAGACATTTTTTTTTGCATGCAAAGAAAAGATAAAGCAATTAATATACGTTCAAGGTATAAAAGTAACATATTTCAAAGAAAAAGAAAATATCAAGAACCAATTTTGAATGACAATGATAAGCACACTTGAACAAGAATGAGAGTCAACAAATAAAATGCAAAGCAAAGACACTCACTTACATGCCTCATGATTTATGTTCATACAAGAATGAATAAAGGTAAAAGGAGGAAGGCCATATTCAATGAATTAATGCAAGAAACAAACAACGTAAGTTTGCGAAAGTAAAGGGATGAGGCAACAAGGAAAATACGCGTGACTTCTAAAATTGAACAAACATAGATACTAATCCATATAACAAAAGAAAATAAAGGTTAACTTTTCAAGCAAGAGAATATTTAAATTTCAATTAAGGCGACATTAACGAAAATTTATACATCTAAATTACAAAAAAAAATTTATGAGAAAAAATGTGTAATGACCTATGGTTTATATTTCTAAGACATCGTTGATTCGCCTTTGATATTATGAATCAATGAGAGACACGAATCAAGTCTTTACACTCACAAAGAACACATATAACAATCCAAAGGGCGCAAGAAAATTAGAATAAAGTTTAGCATTTCTTAAAGTGAAATATTGTTTCACAATCATACTATGCATGACTCGAAAATATCTAAATAATTCTATTTAGCCACAAAAATTCGAACTTTCTCATCATTTTGACAAATTTGAAAACATGTGAAAAAGAGGAATAAACATCGTGGATGAAAAATAAAGCTAGCACTTCATCTCTTATATGAAGATTTTGGAGATCCCTTAAAATAATTAAAAAGTAAATGAAAAATTCTTGATTTAATCAATTAGTATTTTTATTAAGGGGAAACAAACAATAGTAACTATTTTTTCAACATAAAAGAAACAACTCTACAGATAAAACAAACATATCCGCCAACAATAAATTTAAACAAGACATGAGTTTATCTTTTGAGCAAAGATCAAAACTTTATACATGACAATCAAAGAAAAAAGTCAAAAGGCAAAACAATCAATATTAACCATTCTTTTCAACATAAAGAAAAAAACTTTACATGCTAAAAACAAACATATCTACAAACAATGAGTTTAAACAAGACATGAGTATGACTTTTCAAGTAAAGATCTAAACTTTATCCAAAATAATCAAAGAATAAGATCAAAAGGCAAAACAATCAATATTAACTATTCTTTTCAACATAAAGAAAATAACTTTACATGCTAAAAATAAACATATTCAACAATAATGAGTTTAAACAAGACATGGTTATGTTTTTCAAGATAAGATCTAAACTTTATCCAAAATAATCAAAGAATAAGGTGAAAGGAGAAACATTCAACATTAACTATTCTTTTCAACATAAAAAAAATAACTTTACATGCTAAAAACAAATATATCCAACAACAATGAGTTTAAAAAAAGCATAAATACATCTTTTAAGAAAAGATTGAAATTTTATCCAAAATAATCAAAGAATAAAGTAAAAAAAAAAGACACATACAACTATTGTTAGATCATTTTTATATCATGAACATGAAAATAATTAGAATATCGATACCACAATGTCCTAGGGCCTTTAAGGCCATCTACAACATATAATCCCAGTAAACAAAATTATATCTACGAACTATGAAGAAGAAAAAAAGATGAAGAAGAAAATGATAATAAAAACTAAAAGGAAGAAGAAGATGTCTTTACCTTTTTGGGGCAGCAAAACGAGACTACGAGCTTCGTCGGAATCAACCACCACCAAAAAAACGTCGCCGGCAACCTGAAATTTTTTATTAGCCGACCAACTCTATGAAACAAAAATTTTTACTAAATAAAAATAACAATTTTGCTCAAAAAGGATTTTTTCACCTTTCTAGCCTCTTTTTTTTTATTCCTTTTTTACCAAAGTAGTGGTAGTATTTATCGGAGAGAATGAGATTTTTTTTTCCTCTCTTCCACCAATGTGGGAGAAAAGTATTTATAGGAAAGGATGAAGATTTATTTCTTGTCATCCACCAATGTGGGAGAAAAAGCAATTAAGGGTGTTTTTGAAATTTTAAAATTGAAGATAAGGTGAGGCAGAAGATAATGTGGTGGAAAATTGTACAATGTAGTACAACTTTTGAATTTCAAAATTGGAAAAAGACAAAGTTGGGGGAAAATAATACAATGTAATACAAATTGAAATTATTTTTTTGTGGAATTAGGTAGAAGTTATGAGAGTTTTTCAGAATTTGGGGTTATTTAAAATATAACCCCAATTGGGATTTAAAATTTAACCATATTTATTTAATTTTGACCAAATTAGAAATCAATTGACGGATTGCATTATAATTATGGCCAATTAGATTTCAATTATGGTCAAATCTAATAGATTGGCTAAATTAAATTGAAATTCAATGCGAATTAATACTTTCTTTAATCCTGGGCTTCTTGATTTTATAAAATCAAACACATATTTATCCGAATAAATTATTTTTTTGAGAGTAAATTATATTTAAATCAAAACATTAATCATTTGAATCTCTAAGCCTTGATTAAAATGCAATATTTTTTAAAATAAATATTTAAGTAACAAAATTATAAAATCTCGTATTATTGAATACGATAAATTATAATCACTACTCAAAATGACAAAATTACGTACAAATATATTTAATAAATTTTTATTCAGATGAAATAAATATTTTAATTTTATTAAAAATCAAAGAAACTCGGGATTAAATTTAGTCGTGGAGGGCAAAAATTAGGTGTCAACACCGGTATCCATTATATCCGATCGAGGTACGCAATTCTCTTTGCAGTTTTGGGGATCTTTTCAGAGGGTTTTAGGTACCCAAGTGAACTTGAGTACTGCATTCCACCCTCAGATCGATGGGCAAGCTGAACGCACCATTCATACCCTAGAGGACATATTGAGGGCTTGTGTAATTGACTTCAAAGGTAGTTGGGTAGATCACTTGCCATTGATAGAGTTTGCATATAATAATAGCTACCATGCTAGCATTAAGATGACACCTTTTGAGGCACTTTATGGGAGAAGATGTAGATCACCAATTAGGTGGTATGAAGTGGGTGAAACGTGGTTGTTTGGGCCGTCCAGCCTAGCTTAGGCGATGGGCAATGCGGCGCATACCTTATGGCCCAACGACGTAAATTCATCATTTTTAAGGGAAACCAAGTCTTTTAACATCCCAAAACCGTCCTTAATCATCCTTAAATGAATTTATGCTTATTAGTAACGTTTAAACTCTCCTAAGATCCCTAGTTCATCCTTCAAGAACATAAGAGGAGAAAACAACCAGGGTTTGAGCAATCAAGCTTAAAGGTCCAATCTTTTCGAAACTTCTTCACAAATTCTTCGCAACTAAGGTACGTGGGGTTTTTCTAAAGTTATATGGGCATGGTGAAATTGTTTTAATGATGAATAAATGTTTAGAAATCATGAACTTACAAAGGGGTTTTGGAATTATGTTTAGAATCTTGTATTATGAAATTCTTTAATGATATTATTGTTTTGGTCTTGAGGCCTTTCCCCCAAATTGATTTATACTCATATATATGTATGTATGAACTTGGGTTTGAATATTTAATTGAGAGCGTGAACATAGAGGATCCCTCTCTTGCTATGATTTCCTATTCTTTTCATACTATATGGATTATTTCAAATGCATGATTTAGAAGCTTGATATAAATGTCTTGAATTAGTTTATGACTTGATTATGGTTCTGAATTGAAGAGAGGGGATTTCTACATGATTGAAAAATGTTGAATATATTTATAACGAAAGAACAACATGACTTGTCAAAGATGCATTACCACCACGCGTTTGTTGAAAAGATGAAAACAGTGACTTTTACATAACTTGACAAATGTTTTGACGTATGAATCTTCTTGAATGATTTGAAGTATGGTGGTCCAAACCTTATGCTTGAAAGAACAGACTTTAATATTATATTTTATGGCTCATAAATGTGACTTGCAAGTCTTGGAATGATGATACGAAATCATACAGGGTCATGGTAAAGTTAGAACAGAATACTGTTTTCATTTCAGATTTTAGATTTTGAATTCAGAAAGAATGCATGTTTAGAACAGGATAAAAATGGGCACTAAGAGAATTAGGTGGTTACCTGAAGTAGGCATGGATCACTCGATTCATTGCCTGGAACCGTAGTTTACCGATATGGGTATATTATTATACGCTGACCTAGAGCCCTAGGGCGTATCAGAATCAAAATCAGAAACTCCAACTCTTGCGGCAAACTCGAGTGGGGGCTTGACCGCCGAGTTAAGGGTGGATCCCATATAGACCATGGGATAACTTCAGAAATGTAGGGTGTACCACCTAGTTCGGAAGTAATACAAAGAATGGTTTTGCATTGACAGGATTATTTTTAGATCATTTAAGAATTTCCCATGTATTTTAAACTACTCATGTACATTGTTTTATAACTTTCTCTCACCTATGTTAATTATGTACAAATTCATTATTTGGATTGCTCTGTGTACCAGTACAATTGTATTGACCCCCTATATTTTAGGGTATTAGGCTCATTCTAAAGGTCCTGCTAAGCCGTAGAGTTATTCAAACAAAAGTGAAGGGTGCAGTGGTGAGCCTTCTTTATTCCAGAAAGTCTATTTCTTTCCAGACATTTATTGTTTACTTTGGTTTAGGTCCACTGGGGGCTTTGTCCCAGTTTCAAACAATTTTGTTGATTTTCGTATGTATTAGAGATTTCGTAGACTGAAATAGATGTTGTCTAGACATTGATGGATTTCTTTCAGCATTGTTACATTTAATTCAGAATATGACCATGATACCGTGATGATATATTTTCGGCATCTTTCCTTTATTATATGAGTATTGTGCATGATTACCAAACATAGCAGGGCACCTAGGCTTCCACGGTTCGGGATGCTAGTTACGATCAGGTCCCTGGCTCGGGTCGTGACAGTACTCTTCATCTGTGAATGTGTGATCCTTTGCCAGTGGTGTAGTTCCTTGATCATGGCTTGAACTAGCAACATCAACTTGTCCTACTACCATATTGGTTGTTGGAGAAGGATTGCTGGCTGTGATGTTTCCACTTCCATAGGTGGAATAGCTGTTACCACTACTATATGGCCTTGGATTAGCAGCAATGTACCCTTGTTTATTTTTATTCTTCAAATCATTAGGATAGCCAATCAGTTTGTAGCAACTCTCTTTGGTATGACCTGATAGGTGACAATAATCACACTTTCTGCCTTTGTCGTTGGTACCTCCCTGTCCATAACCATAAGATCCTTAGTTTCTATTCATCTGCATGGCTAGTAGTAGTTCTGACCTATCATGTACAATAAGCATACAAGAAGAATGCTGTATCTCATCCTCAGCAAGCATGGCGTAAGCTTGATTGATAGTAGGAGTGACTCCCTTGAGTCAAATTTGCCTTCGAGCTTGATCATAAGACTCATTTAAGACACTCAAAAACTGTAAGAGTCTCAATTGACACATATGATCTGAATATTCCTTAGACTTAGTGATACGTGAATGACAACGGAAACACAAGAATGGCTCAAAACAGTCCACAAATAAAGAGGAATCCAAGGACCCCTTTGAGAGCTAGTTTCGGCCAAACAACAACAATACAAGAATACAAGGAAAAAAGGTGTATTTATACACCAAAACAGCCACTAAAACATGATGAACACAAGAAGATAGACAACAATATGATAAGGATAATAACAACAACAAATGGTTACAAGATACATGAACAACAAGAACCAACGGTTTCCGTAAACAACACTAACTAAGACATGAAATGTAGAGATAGATAGTGATAAATACACTACAATAAGACCCAAGAACCCAAATATATATTAAATCTAAGGAACCTTAGAACTTACGATAGCAACACCACACTCTTACGAAAACACAAGAGGGATTCCACCACTCAAGCACCATCGTTTTCAAGCAATACACATTCACAAGTGATTCCACACTTGCCATGTCCTAGTTTTGGCATAGGGAGGCTCTCTCTCTCAAGAGAAGTATTCTTATTCTTTCAATATCATAAGACAACGAACTAAAATAAAACCCTAATATGTTCCTTATATAGTTATTACAAAATAGAATACAAAATGTCCATAATACCCCTCAAGGGTGAGGCACTCCTCAAGTGTAAGAGAGGACTGATTTTTGGTGTGTTTTGGACCTCATCTATACTTCAATTGCACACACCAAGTCTCGGGACCAATGTTCACCCTCATAAGTCCATATCCGTGATTATTCTTGTATCATCCTCTACATATTGAGAGGAATTTTCCCACAAAATTTTGTGCTTCATCTTGTTCAATTGGCCACTTCTAAAGAACAACCCAAAACAGTCTGCAAAACATGAAGAATCTGAGTGCTCAATAGCAACAAGTCTCGGCCAACATCTTCATTTAGCACCTCGGCTTCCTCTCCATATTGAGAATTGCCTTCAACCTTATTCGGTTCAATTGAGTTTCAACCCTAGACAAGATATCTCTAGGCTCATTGTTATCCATTGTATCCAAGAAGTTACCTATAGAAACACAAACAAATTAGTTGTACAAGAAAAGTCCTCACACTCTTTCTTTATTTCCTTGCCTCTCGGATTCCTCACACTTCACATCACAAGTTTTGTAAGCTTGCTTGTACTCCGAGAGGTGTTGAGAGGTGAACCAAACGTTTACAACGACTCAAAAAAAAAGACTAAGACACACAAAGGAACGTAGGCACGAAGAACGGTTTTCGAAACTAATTTACAATCTAGTAATGGTCACTAGTTTGTAAATTAGTATTGGAATCAACAAATGAAACTATAGAACAACAAATTGAAACTAGAAGTTCAAAATTTGAGCCAAAATTTGTTGCGTGAACAGTATATATATGGTGACATGGCAGTTTACAATTAATCACCACCCACACAATTTGTTCATCACTTGAGGTCTTAATCTTTACATAATATTTTTGTAATGGATGACTTGATATTAGAGGGAAAGTAAAGTCTTGTAACCTTTCAACTTTTCAAACTCAAAAGGTGAGATTTGACTTTACTAGTCCCACAAGACAAGGTCCCTTGTTTTAAGGAAAGTTGTTGGAAAATAGTTGATAAAGTCTTTGGTGGTTGTAGTGTCTTTCAAGACTAACAAGTCACACCCCCTTTTTCCTTCACCTTTATGGATCAAATAAATACTTTATTTTAACAAGACATAAAGGTTGTGAAGAACATCAAGAACTACAACAGCATTCCCCAAGAACAATAACAAACTTCAAGAACAACCAACAACATCCAACTTCCAAGTCCAAATCCACAACAATTTTTGGACACCAACTCACAGTCAAGCTACAACAACTTCAACAAAATTGTTTTTAGGTAACCAATCCTCAACAACAACACAAGGCCAAGCTTAGAACAACAATAACATCACAAGACCAATGTGAAAACTACAACAAATGTAAGCTCAAATCAAGCTATAGACTCAATGTATTAGTGAGGAACAAAACTAAGACTTAGAGACAACAAAGACAAGTAAAAATCTAGGCCAAGACACAACAAGAACATAGATTTTGGCCAAGAACACAAAACGGACAGATTGCTCTTTCTTTTTCTGGAATTTTCAGTTTTCAACAAATTTTTTTCTTTTTTTTTAATTTTTTTAAACTAACAATCCCAAGATTGATCTTGTGGGAACAAGATCAAGCCCACAAGATCAAGCCATTCTCTGATACCAAATGATACGGGAATGACAACGGAAACACAAGAAAGACTCAAAACAGTCCACAAATCAAAAGGAATCCAAGGACCCCTTTGAGAGCTAGTTTCGGCCAAACAACAACAATACAAGAATACAAGGAAACAAGGTGTATTTATACAACAAAACAGCCACTAAAACGTGATGAACACAAGAAGATAGACAACAATATGATAAAAATAATAACAACAACAAATGGTTACAAAATACATGAACAACAAGAACTAATGGTTTCCCTAAACAACACTAACTAAGACATGAAATGTAGAGATAGATAGTGAGACATACACTACAATAATACCCAAGAACCCAAAGATATATTAGATCTAAGGACCCCTAGAACTTATGATAGCAACAGCACACTCTTATGAAGACACGAGAGGGATTCCACCGCTCAAGCACCATCGTTTCCAAGCAATACACATTCACAAGTGATTCCACACTTCCCATGTCCTAGTTTCGGCCTAGGGAGGCTCTCTCTCTCAAGAGAAGTGTTTTTTTTCTTTCAATATCATAAGAAAACTAACTAAAATAAGACCCTAACATGTTCCTTATATAGTTATTACAAAATGGAATACAAAATGTCCATAGTACCCCTCAAGGGTGAGGCACTCCTCAAGTGTAAGAGTGGACTGATTTTTGGTGTCTTTTGGACCTCTTCTGCACTTCAATTGCACACATCAAGTCTTGGTACCAACGCACACCCTCATAAGTCCATATTCGTGATTATTCTTGTATCACTTAGGGCAGTCACAACTAGGTTTAGGAACTAACACATCATACTCACTCCACAAACTTTTCAATTTGGTGAAATAAACTGAAATTGAATCAGTACCTTGAGACAACATATTGATTTCACGATGCAATTGATAGATACATATACTATTCACCTTTTCAAATCTCTCCTTCAGATCTTCCCAAACTGCATAAGCATTTGTAGCATAAATAATACCAGACAGTAGACTCTCACTGACTGTGTTCATAATCCAAGATAAAACAATCGTATTACATATTTCCCATTGCTAATGAAGTTTCTCCTGATATGATTCCTTGTTGTAGGATCCAGTGATAAAGCCAAACTTCCTTTTTCCTAATAGTGCAATGCGTATTGAACGACTCCACAAGTTGTAATTTTCTGAACCAGTGAGTTTGATGGGGACTAGTACAACATTAGAGCTATCTGAAGTGCCAATGAAAAGAGGATCACTTTGATCGATCTTAGGAGCCATAGCTGAATTGATTGAATCAATAATGAATTAAGAAGCCGATAACAGAGATCGCAAAATTTCTAGGAATTTGCAGATAATGGAATGAGAAGTGAACTGAATCTTCCCAGTAATGAGCTCGTGGCTATGATACTATGTGAAACCCGAGCACAGCAGCTAGATCATTCATGATCAATGGAGAAAATGTGAAAGAGAAACTCAGTCTTATTGATTCACTCTCTTGACATTGTTGTTGTTTCTCTTATTTATAGACACTTGTTGAGCTGAGTGAGCGAGCTTCTATAAAACTCATTGACAGCTCAGCATAACTAACTAACAACCTAACAACTAACTCTGTAGCTGACTCACCAATTAACCTACTAACTAACTGCTTATTCATCAATGTAACAGTAACTGTACATTTGCATATACTAACTGTGATGTAGTGTGGATCGTATGTATGTTGAAACATGTAAACAGTTAATTCATCGTAGTATGCAAGAATTTGAATATAAATGAGAGGCAAATTTGCCGCTCATCACACAACCTCCCATTGACTTGGTTCTGGACCATATAAATATGGAGGGTTTGTTCTTTCTTAATAATGCAACTTTTTTCTAAATGTGAAAATGAGAGGTGTTCTCATTCTAAACGTGAGACGAAATTCTATTTGGTGCCAAACGTTTATAAATACAAGTAAAAAGATCCTTGAGGATTTGTAGCTTTTGGCTCTAATTTACTATATGGGATGCGTAACGACGACAAGGTTCTATGGTATTATGCACTTTATCTACCCAATAACTCGATGCATTGCAAGGTTCATATTGTGTTTCAAAATTCATTTTCAGGAGAGTCCACGAAAATGCAATCGTACTGTTATCCCATTTCAGCCGTTTCATTTTGATGCATTTGTTCTAAAGTATCTTTACTTTAAACTCTTCTTTTTTGATGCATTCATTCTTCGTTTTACCAATTTGATGGAGTTTCAAGGTATTTCACAGCGTTTGTTAGTTCTTTCTTTTCTTGATGCGGTGATTGGAAATCTTGTGTCGTTCCCTTCAAACAATAAAGGGGAAGGGGCAAAGTTGCTTGGGATTCTTAGATCATTTACTATCTGATGTCATTTCAGGGCGGTGATGGATTTTTCAATGAAATACTGAACGGTCTTCTCTTGTCGAGGCACAAATGTTCATATCCACCGAGCCCTACTGAACTTAACCATCCCATTGAGAATAATGGCAGCGGGCTTGTTCTTGAGACCAATGTGGATATCAGGGACCCATCTTATAGCGGTGAGGATGAATCTCCTCTTCTGAAGCAATCAAAAAATCTCAGTATGTAAACACGTAAATTCTCTCCTCAACTTTTCTTCTTTGCATGATCAATATTCGTGAAGTGTGCTTATGAACAGTGTATCCGGAATTACAGGAACCGGAGAAGATTCCTGCCAAACAGGTTAGTTAATTGTATAATCACGATCAATAATCTTAAGAATTTGTATCTTATGCATTGCAAGCGTAAAATAGATCTATAACGACGCCGATCCTCTAAAAGTTCTACACGTTTAGATCAATTGGTTCATGCATTCGATATGATACTACCGTAATAGCTTCGGTAGGGTTCTAAGTTCCAGTGTATCACCACGCACAACAAAATATTTCCACGTGCTTGACCCAAGTAAAAGAATCAGGCCTGCGAGTGAGGGGGAGTGTTGCTATATAAATGAAAACATGTCGTATCTGATATTTAAACATTTTGTTAAGCGTCCGTTGGCACGTTGATTTGTTGCATGATTTTGTTCTTCGAGGTTAGAGGTTCAAACCTCAATTAAGCATATTTTACTTAGAAAGAAAAGAAGTTGTTGTAGCATGCTAAGATTTCCAATTAAGTCTTTGGAAAATGAGAGGTCTTCTCATTCTAAACGTGACACGAAATTCTATAGAAGGAGAAGTTCCGTCAGATATTGGAGGACTGAAGGCCATTGTAGAACTATATCTTTATGGTAACCACTTCTCAGGAATGATACCAAGCAGATTGGGGGAACTCCCAAACCTGAAAATTCTTGACCTATCCAACAATTCATTTTCAGGCCAAATTCCATTATCCTTTTCCTACTTGATAAGCTTGGAATTCTTGAATTTATCCTTAAATGTCTTGTCAGGTACTATTCCCAAGTCCTTGGAAAAACTCTCATACCTTAAAGCCATCAATGTTTCATTTAATAATTTAGAAGGTGAAACACCCAGTGGTGGTGTGTTTGCAAATTCCACTCTGCAATCATTTCTTGGGAACAACGGTCTATGTGGAATGCACATATTGGAGATTCCTGTTTGCCCTATCACTAATCCAAGACAACAATCAAAGTCTAAGGAGCTTGTGCTAAAAATTGTTATTCCAGTGCTTACTTCCTTTATGATATTGTTGTTGGTCTCGATTTGGATAATGAAAAGGAAGAAGATAGCAAAGTCCAAAGATGTTGAAAAGGTTCCGGAGATCAACACTTATCCATTGATTTCTTATCATGAGATTTAACGAGCAACAAGTAATTTTGATGGATCAAATTTAATCGGTGTGGGAAGTTCTGGCTCTGTGTACAAAGCAACATTATCTAGCGGAACTGTGGTGGCCATAAAGGTTTTGAATTTGGAAAAAGAGCAAGTATGCAAGAGGTTTGATACCGAATGAGAAGTGATGAGAAATGTTAGACATAGAAATCTTGTCCCTGTGATTACTACTTGTTCTAGTGAGTATATAAGAGCCTTTGTTCTGCAATATATGTCCAACAGGAGCCTTGAGAATTGGTTGTACAGAGAAGATTGCCACTTGAACCTTCTCCAAAGAATCACTGTAATGCTTGATGCGGCTATGGCAATTGAATAACTACATCATGGTAATGAAACTCCGATAGTTCACGGCGACCTAAAGCCATCAAACGTTCTTTTGGATGAAGATATGGTGGCTCATGTTGGTGATTTTGGTATCGCCAAAATTTTAGCTGTAAGCAAGTCTATCGCACACACAGAGACATTGGGCACTCTTGGATATATTGCACCAGGTATAAGAAAAATCCCCTCTCTTTGATTTTTGTATCATAATTATGCGTCTCCAAATTCTAGAAGTAAAAAAGTAAGTATTTATTTGAACAAATTGGTGTTATATTTCAATTAACTTTTTTCAACCTGTTTTAAGAATATGGCTCAGAGGGAATAGTATCCACTAGTGGTGATGTTTATAGTTACGGCATCATGTTGATTGAGGTTTTGACCGAAAGACGGCCAACAGATGAAGAGATATGCAATGAAAATCTCGACTTGAGGAAGTGGATAACATAATCATTTTCAGGAACTATGCTCGAAGTTGTGGATGCCAATCTTTTTCCTGAGGAAGAACAAATCACTTCTAAAAGTGAAATCTGCATAGCTTCCATGGTCGAATTGGCTTTAGATTGCACAATGGAAATTCCAGAATCAAGAATAACCATGAAAGATGTAGTCAAGAGGCTTAACAAAATCAAGAACACATTCCTGGAAATGTAGAAGTTAACATCTCTTTCGGTAGTGCTCTTTCTGAGCTGCAAGTTAACATGTTGTTTTTCATTTGCCTAGTTTCTTTAGTAAATCGTTGTATGGTACTACTTTGAGTCATGTTCTGTTTGTAATTCAGAGTGTTGTAGTCCCAGAATTTGTAATTTCATTTGAACTTATTTTACCATATATCTTGTTATTTTAGTATCCATAATCGATAGACAACATTGCGAGCTTCATTTTGGAGGTATCACCTTTAATCAACATATTGGTTATTAGCATAGAATCGAGTTCTAAAGTGAAATTAGTGTGGCCTTGAAGGTACCACCATTTCACCTAAAACTCAGCAGCTAAAGCTTCTTCCATGTTGCTACTACTACAGTGAACTGACACCGCGAAGGCCATAATCAAATTACCGTGGCTATTCCTGACCACTCGACCAATTCCCGCTCTGCTTATTAATATCGGTATATATAATACTGATATGAATAATTTATATCCATACATTCTTGTTATGAAATGGACAAGAATAAGCAATACCACAAACAAAAGAAAACCAAGAAGAACACACAGATTTACGTGGAAACTCTTGACGGAAAAAACCACAGGCAGAAGAGGAGGAAATTCACTATAATGGAGAGGAGTACAAGGAGGAGACGAAAGTCTCAATGACATATGTGAACCACTAAAAAAACAACCCACTAAACGCACATATATAATACGTGCGTACAACTATATGCTAAGCCCAAAAACATATAGAATCGGTCCGATCACTCCGCTACCACCACAGACCCCATAAAAAATACAAACATGGGTAGCACCGCGAACTTTTCAGGGTCGGATAACCAAAATTCGGGTCACAAACTCTAACAATTCTGCTATCAGATACTACAACATAGATGATGAGATAAGCATCCAGTACATCCTTGAATTATGACCAAAGTTTCTACGACACACTCAAACTTCACACAGGTCCTATTACCCCGTGAAGTCAATTTTAATGTATTTTTGTCAACTTTTTGTGCTGACGTGACATCTTTATTATATAAAAATGGAGTCCACGCCAAAGGTGTCATATCAGCTAAAAAGGTACCATATCAGCTAAAAAGGTTGACAAAAATATGCTAAAATTTAGTTCAGGGAGGTAATAGGACCCCGTGAAGTTGGTGCGTGTCGTAGCAAATTCGGTCATAGTTCGGGAGGTACTAGATGCTTTACTCTTACATGATCAATATTGCAAGTTGTGGCATGCAAATGGGTGTACCTAAGCTAGTGAACATTGGACCAGTAGAGGGTTGCATTTCCCTCATTTACTTTACTTTTGTGATTTCAGACGTGAGTGTTCAGTTGCACTATTTCACTTGCTGTTTGCTTTAGTGGTACCATATATCTTGTTATTTTAGTATCCATAATTGATAGTCAAAATTTCGAGCTTCATTTTGGAGGTCTCACCTTTAATCAACATATTGGTTATTAGCATAGAATCGTGTTCTAAAGTGAAATTAGTGTGGCCTTGAAGGTACCACCATTTCACCCCAAACTCAGCAGCTAAAGCTTCGGCCATGTTGCTACTACTACGGTGAACTATTCCTGATCACTCCACCGATTCCCGCTCTGCTTATTAATATCAGTATATATAATAAACTGATATTAATAATTTAATAATTATGGTTAGCATGTACAACCATGATGATTGAAGGAGTTAAAAGGCAGTAAGCTAGAAATAAATATACAATTTCTTAGAATCCATGTAGACTTAGCAAAATATCAAGAGATAATGGTTAAAAAAACACCTGAAATATCATTTTTTTTGCAAGTTTCTTGCCTGAACCATTAGGTTTTTGTGTTTACTATCACAAACTAAATACAAAATAACTTCTACCATCAAAGAACCTAAATGTTATTGTAGTACGGAAGAGTTAATATCTCTTTAGGTTGATTGGTGCAATTGAACTTTCACTTAGCATGTTTGGGATTGAAACGTAATAAATTATTATTATTATATATCCATACATTCTGCTATTAGATACTGCAATATTAGATGATGAGATAAGCATGCAGTACATCCTTGAATTATGACCAAAGTTTCTACGACACACTCAAATTTCACAGGGTTCTATTACCCCTTGAAGTCAATTTTAGTGTATTTTTGTCAACCTTTTGTGCTGACGTGACACCTTTATTATATAAAAATGGGGTCCACGTCAAAGGTGTCACGTCAGCTAAAAAGGTGTTACATCAGCTAAAAGGTTGACAAAATATGCTAAAATTTAGTTCAGGGAGGTAGTATGGCCCCCGTGAAGTTGGTGTGTGTCATAGCAAATTCGGTCATAGTTCGGGAGGTACTAGATGCTTTACTCTTAGATGATCAGTATTGCAAGTTGTGGCATGGACATGGGTGTATCTAGCCAACGCGTTATGGATTCACGTAAACCTAATAGCGTTTGTTCAAATTTTGTATCTGTATAGAGAAACTCACAAAATATTTATAAATATTTGAAATGAATCTAGTTATTATTGTATAGAAATTTCAAGTCATCGTAAAAATTCATAACTTTAAATCATGGATCCGTCTCTATATGCTGATGGTAAGAGGTCAAGCAACATGCCTTTTTCCAAACTTATCTTTATATATGGATTCTGGAGCATATAAATATGGAGGGTTTGTTCTTTCTTAATAATGCAACCTTTTTTTTAAAAAAAAAAAAGTTTTAAAATTTTAATAATTCAAGTTGACTGACTTTTCTCAATCAATATCCTTACCCCTCAGTTTACGCAATTCACTAGTCTTCTTGTGCTTTTGTCTTTACAATGTACTTCTCAATGTGAGACGACATTTCAATAGAAATTTGTGAAAATCACAATCATTTAACTTTTTAGTATGTTCATAAAAAAAATATTTTATATCAAAAATTAGTTTAAACACTTCATTTTGCTTACTTATAATAACTTTTAATGGTATATTACGAATTAGATTCTCCTTCAGAGTGATTGCTATAATTAATGTGACATTTATTTTTGATTTGGAAAAAACTTCTGAAAATAAATTTTAACAGAACTTTCTATATTCCTCTTGATTCTCTTTACCCCATTCCCCTACCTCTAATTTGTTTTTCGAAAAAAAAATAAATTAATTTGCTACTTCACTCAAATTTAAAGGCCACTCAAGACAAGAGGGAGTTGTTCGCGTAGTAAGTAACCCCCAACCTTCATCTTTAAAGTTATGGATTTGAGTCACTAAGGTGTCGTTTGGTAGAGTTTATTGTAAAATATAATGCATGCATTAGTTAATCTGTACTACTAGTACCTTGTTTGGTACGTCTTTTTGCCTATCTATAACTAATGCAATCTATTGTGTATTGAAATGTGTATTAGTAATACACTCTATTTCCTATGTATTAGTAATACAAAGGCTTTAAACACATGCATTAACTTATTAAATGAACTTAATACCCCTCAATTTCCATCTCAAAATATTTCACCATTCCTTTTCCCGCCATTTTAATTTGCAATAGAAAATCTTTTCAAAACATTTCACAGTTTCTTTTCCCACCATTTTAATTTACAACAATGAATAATTGATTTAAATAACTATAATATATTTTTTCTTTGCTTCGAGAGTCTTTAAAAAGATAAAAAAAATTGAGACTATTTCTTAATTTTACGTCTTATATTTTATTTTTATTTCGACTATGTTAATTCGTTGGCATAACATTTCTGCGCAAAGACAAAGGTCTTGCAATTAATCCTAAACCTCTATAAAATAGTTCAACAATACTAATTATGTTTGAAATGACAAAAGAACTTTATTGCAACAAAGTGTACAAAATCAAAAAAGGGTATTTTTGTAAACAAAAATTTCTTTTATAGAAATTATGTAAGATGTATTATTTCTTATACATCAAACCAAACAATGTATAAGAAATAATACATGCATAACTAATACAAGTATCATTAATGCAAGCATTACTAATACACTATATTTTGCATTGTTCTTATACACTCTTTCGAGCAAAAAGGGTAAAACATCTAGGGAGGGGTGAACAAAAAGGTCGTCATTCAAGCCGGAAAGTGATTTATTCGGCTACTTGTTTGATGACATAAGACATGATTTTTAAACCAAAAAATAAAAAATATAATGCAGTAACTTTGGCAATGAATCAAACAAATTAATTTTCCAAATCGCTTCGAAGCAGTGCATCATAGTAACAGCATGGAGAATCACATTTACTTATTGATTCTTCTCTTTCTAATTCAATATTACTCTCTTTCTATATCAGATGCTTCCTCAAATGAAACAGATCAACAAGCTCTATGTCATGACCCGAACTGGGGCCCTGGCCGTGACGGATATCCCAAGCCATGAAGGCCAGGACGCCCTATCTTGTCTGGTAATCATGCACAACATTCATATAATAAAAGAAGATGCGGAAATACATTCTAATACGGAAACATGGTCATATTCTAGGTTTAGTTTAAACAATGAGGAATAGAATCCAATACCAACTAACAACATCTGAAAACCATCTGCGAAATCTCTACTACATGATCAAATAACAACTGACTGAAAACTGGGACAAGGCCCCCAGCAGACCAAAATCATAATAAATAATAACTGTCTGAAAGAAACTAGGCCTTCTCAAATATAGAAGGCTCACCAACTGGTACTCTTCACTCCTGTCTGATGAAATCTACTACTTATCAGGACCCCTAGATTGTGCCTCAAAACCTGGAGGGAGGGGGATCAATACAGATGTACTGGTACGCAGAGCAATCCAAAATAAAACTTTTATATAAATAAAATAGTTGAGAGCTAGTCATAAACATCATGAAACATATAATTTTTCAAACACATGGGCATTCTTAAAAAAAAAACATAAAAACCTTTCGGTCAAAAGCAGTTTCTGATCTTTGTATTACTTCTGAGTTAGGTGGCACTCCCCTACAAGTCTGATATTCCATGGACTATATGAAATCCGCCATTGACTCGGCGGGGAAGCCCCCAACCCAAGTATGCCGCAAGGGTTGGAGTTTCTGAGTCTGATACGCCACAGGGCACCAGTGTATAATAATATACCCGGATCAGCAAATAACAGTTTTGGGGAACGGGTTGTCTGAACCCATGCCTTCTTCGGGGAACCACCTAAGCTCTCTTTGTGCCCATTTTTATCCTGTTCTGAACCATGCATTTTTCTAGTTTCAACATCTGAAAAGTCTGATTTCAAACATGCATTCTATTCTGTTCTGAATTATCATGGCATAATCTGAATTGGTGTCGTCACACCAAGACTTGCAAGTCCTATTTCTGAGCCATAATGCATCATGCTTAATTCTTTCGTTAAAACATAGTTTTGACCACCCAAACATGCAAACAGTATAAGAGATTTCATGTTCCGAAAGCATAAGTCAAAACTATGCAAGAACTCTTCAAACATAAGGAGGTCATGTGCTTTTGGCAAAATCCATGCACTCTTTCATTATATGTATTTTCAATATTTTTCAATACAAACAACCCTCTCTTTGGAATTCAAGATTCATAACTAAATCATTCATAAGTTAAGACACTTCGTAAGATGCATTTCAAAAACAATTCATATCATATGATAAGTAAGGAAAATCATAACAAGAGAGGGATTTTCACATGAATCATGCTCTCAATTCAATCATCAACATTGAAAAATGTACATATATACATATATCAATTCAAATAAATTTATGGAAGGCCTAAAGACCAAAACAATACCAGCAAAACTTCTAAAACATGATTGTATTCACAAATCCGAAACCCTTTTCTTAAAAACATGATTTCTATGCCCATGAGATTTTAGGAAAACCCCGCGCACCTTAAATTAGAAGCTTTTGAATGAACTCTAGATTTTGGGATGCTATACGTACGATTGATGGGTGCCTCTTGTATCCCTCGCAATGGAGATTTCGAATTTTGATGAATTAAGGGAAACCCACGGTTGAATCTTGAGTTATCTGGGTTTTTAGTTTGAAACCCTAGAGAGTGTTCTTGGGTAATTTGGGTGAATAAAATCATATTTTGGTGTTTTAGGAGTTTAATGCCGTGCTATAGCTGGATAAGGGGTGGAAGATACCCATTTTGCCCTTAAAAATGTGGAAACAGAATCTGAAAATTTTGAGCGTGCGATAGGGCGTGCGTCGCACGCTTATCTCATGATGCTACTGTCTCAGACACTAAAATGGCCATAACTTTTTTTTCGAGTATCAGATTTAGGCGAAATTGGTATCGTTGGAAAGCTTATTCAAAGAACTTTCATTTGATATATACTAGGCCCTCTAATTCATCATATACTAGGAGTTATGGTCGATGGAAGTTGACCCAAGTTTAAACATCTACTAAAACTTATTCGGTAGAAATGTTTTCAACTCATCTTAGAGTTAGGGGATTTTTATGAACTCAATTCATATTCAAAGGTATTCTTACACTATAGGATTGATCATCACACATATATTAACAAGTAATCATCTAGTTCGGGTCATACGCATAAGGACGACGGTCTTGATTCTAGCCCGAAAGTACGGGGTGTTACATTATCTCCCCCTTGGGATCATTCGTCCCCGAATAATGGGTAGGGACCTTTTGAATCTCTAAGAGTGTAGAATAAAGAACAAAGTCTCACATTAAACATTTTGCCTCGACAAAATACGCGAAGGCAGCGAACAAGCTTCATGATAACCCTTAGTGAAACGTGAATGCACGAAACATGAGATAATGAAACATGGCATCGACATAATCTTGGCATATGTTTTATGGCACATGATCAAAGCATTGCAAGATATGAATTTTTTTTTCCTAAGAATCCTTGGCCTGATTAATATTGATACAATTCATGAGATAAGATTCTCGTGGGATATAAGAATATTAGCATTCTCCATCTTACAAGATACAATGGAAAGACTTAAGCTCGGGGACACTATTTGTCTACTCCCCAAACAATAAAATGCATGCCTCATTGTTCCCGACTTACAATTTTCCCCATACACATCTATCCACACGAATTTGATTTGCATTGTAATATACTTCTATGTTGAAGCCTCACTCGGAGGAAAAAAGGTGATAACTTAAACTACGGGACCCTGTACTCGACATCATATTCATGGATCATCTCACCTCATCCCTATAATCCAACAACTCAAGTCTTAATTCATGGAATACTAACCACATGGCACCTTGGTTTATTTTTTCACCCAACACAAAATTTAAGCCTATCATTACTACATCTACTACATGGATCTTTCCTCACTAAGATCAATAATTTCAATCACTCTTACAAATAGTTTTACCACATCTTTTTTTTTTCTTCTTAGCTATTTCGCACAACAAAAGTTTATCTTCTTCCTTTCCCTTTCACCTATAACCTCAGCTCGAGAATCACATCAAATTTCTCACCTTCAAGAACATCTTCTCCCATACCTAACACACTACTATGCTTCCACAACCACTATCATACGAACACATGGAGGGTCATTAAGGGACCCGATCATAAACATCATGAATGGAAGTAACATTAGCAGACCATCACTCATACTGATTTCACTATTCGAGGAGGGACATGAAGTGAATCTACGATACAATAGACACGGAGTGCTTCCGATATCAAGCGTCAGGATCATAAGCAAGGGTCGTTCGGCAAGAACACAACCCATTATGGTTTCCTTAGGATAGACCAAAATGAGAAAGATGGATGCACATATCATGAGCTATATGGCATAAAGCCAAAATTTACGCCGTTACCAACTAAGGTAAGGATTTCACTTAAAGTGATTTCTCCCCATTCAAAGAGCTGAAAATATTTCATGAGTTAGCATAGACTTTATCACTTTGGCTAATTCCTACAAAAAATGATTCCACAACATGCAGAAATATATTTCCTTGGGACCGAGCATGTCGTGAGACATAGGTTTGGATCATGAGCAACATAACATATGACTCAGATACTTGTAGTATTGGGTCACTGAGATACATTATTGCTTTTTGTTTGGACGCAGAAACTTGACATGACTTACATAGAGAATTCAAACCTTAGACATCGGCAGGACTTGAATACATAAGACATTGGTAACATTAACTCTTAAACTGAAGTAGGAGGAACACACTTGAATAGGAGTAGGTTCATCATGACTCTTCCCAAACTTGCCACAATGAGAAAGATTCGGAAACTACCTTAACTCACCATCTCCCCTTTAGATCAAAGTCACAATCCGATTATCAATATATAACCACAATTCTCAATACAATAGGGGATATCGATATACACATGAACACAAACTTCCCTCAATAATTTAACAAAAGGACACTAAATTCCTTTTGGGATATCCCCCTTCCAGGGATACTAATCATAACTTCCGCTAATCCCAAAATCATCCACTCATGACTAATAGCATTATAAGCATGGACATTCACGCTTCTAAATACTTAAGAGTTAGGATTTTTGTTCTTGGCAGGGAAGGATGATTTCAATTTGGGAAGAATGTGAATTTGGGGATAACGTGCTATTTTCACTACTAAAAAAAGGCTAAAAGGGCTAAAAAGCGAGGAAAAAAAAAGCGACGGACTGTGTCGCTTTAAAAAGCAATGAGAAAAGCGACGTTGGTCGTCGCTGTTTTAGTTTAATTTTAAGTTTTATTTATTTTTTATTAAAAGCGTCGGCCAACGTCTTAATATCCGCCGCTTTTTTTTTCCGCGGATTTTTGTGTCAAGTAATTAAAAAATAATTTATATTTTTTTTAATAAAAGCGACGGATAGCGTCGTAATTTATTAAAAAATAAATTTTTATTTTTTTTTAAAATGACGTAGTTCGTTGATTTTTAAATTTAATTTTTATTTTTATTTATTTTTATTAAAAGCGACGGACAACGTCGCTATAATTTTTATTTTTTAAAATATTAATTCGAGCAAAGCGATGCTGTCCGTCGCAATTTGCTATTTTTTAATTTTTTTTTACAAAAAGCGACGGACAACGTCGCTTTTGTTAAAATTAAATAAAAATTATTTTTTTGAAAAGCGAAGTTGTCCGTCGCTTTTTAAATTTTATTTTTATTTTTATTTATTTTTATTAAAAGCAATGAACAATGTCTCTATAATTTTTATTTTTAAAAATATTAATTCTAGAAAAGCGACACTGTCCGTCGCAATATATAATTATTTTAAATTTGTCATTAGTTTTAGAAAAAGCGACGGATAGCGTCGCTTTTGTTAAAACTAAATTAAAAATTAACTTTATGAAAACGACACTCTCCTTCGATATTTAATTTTTTATTTACTATTAAATAAATAATTTTTATATTAAAAAAATTAAATGTATTCAATTATTTATTGAATACATTGATAGCATATGATCAATTGATAAAAAAATATATTGTTGAAGTTATAATATAATAATATAAGCTAAATTAAACTATAATTTATCATTATATATATACAAAATGTTGTATTACGAGTTAATTTACATGTGTATGTGATGTATCTAATACATATTGTGAAGTTTATAGCCAATCAACTATATATATTGAATACATTAATGTCATACGATCGATTGATCAAGGTAATAATATATATTTTTAAATTATAATATAATAATATAAGCTAAATTAAATGATAATTCATCAGAGTAGAAATAAAATATGTTGTATTACGAGGTAATATACTCGTGTATGTGATGTATATAGTTAAAAGTTAGCTAACTGAGTCTATATATCCAAATATTATGAATAATACGTTAACATCATATCATCGAGCTAATAATACACTATTGAAGTTATAATAATGAAGCCAATTAGCCGACAATTCATCATATTAATACGTTGTATTAACGTAATCGAAATCTCCAATTCAATATTTTTAACCCAATTTCTAATCCCAATTTCACTATTTTTTTCTTGAAATTAGGGGTGTGCATCGGTCGATTGGATTTGATTTTAAATATTATCGGTTTGGTTTATTGGTTATCGATTTTTAAATAAGTTAAACCAATAATCAAATCAATAAGCAAAAACCCTACATGATGTGTTTTATTTTACAAGAATCTTCAAGCTTGAATAGGTTTTCGAGAAGGTCTGCATACACTATACTCTCCACAGACCTATTTTGTGGGACTAAATCGGTTTAATTGTGTTGACACCCAATTTTGACCTCACGATACCCCTCTCAGGATGCTATTTTATATAGTAATTTTAAAACACAAATTACCCTCTTTTTCCTTTTAAAACACATAAGCCGCCTCATTATTATTATTATTATTATTATTATTATTATTATTATTTTTATTATTATTATTATTATTATTATTATTATTACATTTATTAAACTAGCAGCCACTCTTATTTAATTTTCCTTTCTTGTGTTTAATTTTTAGCCAATCTTTTATTCCAATTAGTATCAATTTTAGCCAAAATTAAATATCAATATAAGTCCCAATTGACCTAATTTTAAATACCTTAATCTCAGCCGTTGATCAAAGTTGATCCAACGACTGAGATTAAATCTACCAATCTTTTCTTTTAAACAAAATATCAAACCCTATCCTCATTTTCTCCCTCAAACATCCGCCTCCCTCCCTTATACTCTCTCTCTCTCTAAGACTTACCCCTCACCCCTTTTCCGGTGAAACCACGCTGGCGAAGCCCCTCAAGCCGCCGCCGGCAGCTCCCTCCATTCGCGACAAACAACCACCGATGAGCCAGCCTCCAATGCCGGACGAACCAGCCCCATGCCGAACGAACCAGCCTCCGCGCCACCAACCACTAGTCACCATTCAACACTGCAACCATCGACCAGAGCCAGACCCTTGGTGGACAAGTATTTATTCGATCTCTATTCAATAGTTATAAGTCAATATAGTATATAAATTCTTGTGGTTGTCCATGATAAGTGTTATATATTAAGCTTGAATTGAGATTGAAAATGCAACGAAGATTATTGGGATTGTAGTGCTAGTACATCGAACTTATCTAGTAGATTGACTTAACCTATGCATGAATTTATGTTTAGTACCTTGCTAGTTAATGTGGTAGTGCGGATCTGAGGTGTGTCTTGTTTCTATATGGAGTAGTTAGATGTGGATTTATATTTTAGGTGAAAAATTTTTAGGAATGCCAAGTGCCGTCTCGTGTATTATCAGTTGAGTAACATATTTGTTGTAGCGCTCGGTGAAGCGTTTTTTTATTTATTCTGGTTAGCTGACAGGTTTGCGATAGGCCTATTAACAAAGGAAATTCTAGAAAAAAAATTTGAAAATTTTGAGAGATGACAGAATTTTAGGACCACATAATGGATAAAATGAAGTGGAAGTTAAGTAAATGATATCAACAAAATTTTAGGACCACATAATGGATAAAATGAAGTGAAAGTTAAGTAAATGATCTCATGAGTGTCTTAGATAATTATAGGAGTCAAATAAGTTATAAGCATCATTCGAGGACGAAAATGATTTAATGTAGTTCATTAAAGGAGAACTTGTGTTTTGAAATTTGTAAAGTGTAATCACTTGAAAATGTGAATTCATGACTTGAAATTGGTTTAGTGTTGATACTTGAAATGTGAATTCATGACTTGAAAATGGTTAAGTTTAGTCTCTTGAGAAGTGAATTAGAGAGTTGAAAATGGTTAAGTGTAGTGTTTTGAAATGTGTACTAGTCACTTGAAAAGTGTATTAGCGACTTGAAAATGGTTTAATGTAGTTCTTGAAAGGTGAACTTATGTTTTGAAATTTGTAAAGTGTAATATCACTTGAAAATGTGAACTAATGACTTGAAATTGGTTTAGTGTTGATACTTGAAATGTGAATTCATGACTTAAAAATGGTTAAGTTTAGTCACTTGAGAAAAGAATTAGAGAGTTGAAAATGGTTAAGTGTAGTGTTTTGAAATGTGTATTAGTCACTTGAGAAGTGTATTACCTACTTGAAAATGATTAAATGTAGTTCTGGAATGGTGAACTTGTGTTTTGAAATTTGTAAAGTGTAATATCACTTGAAAATATGAATTAATAACATGAAATTGGTTTAGTGTGGATACTTGAAATGTGAAATCATGACTTGAAAATGGTTTAGTTCAGTCACTTGAGAAGTGAATTGGAGAGTTCAAAATGGTTAAGTGTAGTGTTTTGAAATGTGTACTAGTCACTTGAAAAGTGGATTAACGACTTGAAAATGGTTTAATGTAGTTCTTGAAAGGATAACTTGTGTTTTCAAATTTGTAAAGTGTGATATCACTTGAAAATGTGAATTCATGACTTGAAATGGGTTTAGTGTTGATACTTGAAATGTGAATTCATGACTTGAAAATGGTTAAGTTTAGTCACTTGAGAATTGAATTAGAAAGTTGAAAATGGTTTAAGTGTAGTGTTTTGAAATGTGTACTAGTCACTTGAGAAGTGTATTAGCGACTTGAAAATGGTTTAATGTAGTTCTTGAATGGTGAACTTGTGCTTTGAAATTTATAAAGTGTAATATCACTTGAAAATGTGAATTTATGACTTGAAATTGGTTTAGTGTTGATACTTGAAATGAGAATTCATGACTTGAAAATGGTTAAGTTTAGTCACTTGAGAAGTGAATTAGAGAGTTGAAAATGGTTAAGTGTAGTATTTTGAAATGTGTACTAGTAACTTGAGAAGTGTATTAGCCACTTGAAAATGGTTTAATGTAGTTCTTGAATGGTGAACTTATATTTTGAAATTTGTAAAGTGTAATATCACTTGAAAATGTGAATTCATGACTCAAAATTGGATTAGTGTTGATACTTGAAATGTGAATTCATGACTTGAAAATGGTTTTGTTTAGTCACTTGAGAAGTGAATTAGAGAGTTGAAAATGGTTAAGTGTGGTGTTTTGAAATGTGTACTAGTCACTTGAAAAGTGGATTAGCAACTTGAAAATGGTTAATGTAGTTCTTGAAAGGTGAACTTGTATATTAAAATTTGTATAGTGTGATATCACTTGAAAATGTGAATTCATGACTTATAATTGGTTTAGTGTTGATACTTGAATTGTGAATTCATGACTTGAAAATGGTTAAGTTTAGTCACTTTAGATGTGAATTTGAGAGTTGAAAATGGTTTAAGTGTAGTGTTTTGAAATGTGTACTAGTCACTTGAGAAGTGTATTAGCGACTTGAAAAGTGTATTAGCGACTTGAAAATGGTTTAATGTAGTTCTTGAATGGTGCACTTGTGTTTTGAAATTTGTAAAGTGTGATATCACTTGAAAATGTGAATTCATGACTTGAAATTGGTTTAGTGTTGATACTTGAAATGTGAATTCATGACTTGAAATGGTTAAGTTTAGTCACTTGAGAAATGAATTAGAGAGTTGAAAATGGTTAAGAGTAGTGTTTTGAAATGTGTACTAGTCACTTGAGAAGTGTATTAGAGATTTGAATTTTTTTTAATTTAGTTATTGATTGGTGAACATGTGTTTTGAAATTTGTAAAGTGTAATATCACTTGAAAATGTGAATTCATGACTTGAAATTGGTTTAGTGTTGATACTTGAAATGTGAATTCATGACTTGAAAATGGTTAAGTTTAGTCACTTGAGAATTGAATTAGAAAGTTGAAAATGGTTTAAGTGTAGTGTTTTGAAATGTGTACTAGTCACTTGAAAAGTGGATTAGCAACTTGAAAATGGTTAATGTAGTTCTTGAAAGGTGAACTTGTATTTTAAAATTTGTATAGTGTGATATCACTTGAAAATGTGAATTCATGACTTATAATTGGTTTAGTGTTGATACTTGAAATGTGAATTCATGACTTGAAAATGGTTAATTTTAGTCACTTTAGATGTGAATTTGAGAGTTGAAAATGGTTAAGTGTAGTATTTTGAAATGTGTACTAGTAACTTGAGAAGTGTATTAGCGACTTGAAAATGGTTTAATGTAGTTCTTGAATGGTGAACTTATGTTTTGAAATTTGTAAAGTGTAATATCACTTGAAAATGTGAATTCATGACTCAAAATTGGATTAGTGTTGATACTTGAAATGTGAATTCATGACTTGAAAATGGTTTTGTTTAGTCACTTGAGAAGTGAATTAGAGAGTTGAAAATGGTTAAGTGTGGTATTTTGAAATGTGTACTAGTCACTTGAAAAGTGGATTAGCAACTTGAAAATGGTTAATGTAGTTCTTGAAAGGTGAACTTGTATTTTAAAATTTGTATAGTGTGATATCACATGAAAATGTGAATTCATGACTTATAATTGGTTTAGTGTTGATACTTGAAATGTGAATTCATGACTTGAAAATGGTTAATTTTAGTCACTTTAGATGTGAATTTGAGAGTTGAAAATGGTTAAGAGTAGTGTTTTGAAATGTGTACTAGTCACTTGAGAAGTGTATTAGAGATTTGAAAAAGTTTTAATGTAGTTATTGATTGGTGAACATGTGTTTTGAAATTTTTAAAGTGTAATATCACTTGAAAATGTGAATTCATGATTTGAAATTGGTTTAGTGTTGATACTTGAAATGTGAATTCAGGACTTCAAAATGGTTTAGTTTAGTAACTTGAGAAGTGAATTAGAGTGTTGAAAATGGTTAAGTGTAGTATTTTGAAATGTGTACTTGTCACTTGAGAAGTGTATTAGAGACTTGAAAAAGGTTTAATGTAGTTATTGATTGGTGAACATGTGTTTTGAAATTTGTAAAGTGAAATATCACTTGAAAATGTGAATTCATGACTTAAAATTGGTTTAGTGTTGATACTTGATATGTGAATTCAGGACTTCAAAATTGTTTTGTTTAGTGACTTATGAAGTAAATTAGATAGTTGAAAATGGTTAAGTGTAGTTTTTTAAAATGTGTACAAGTCACTTGAAAAGTGGATTTGCGATTTGAAAATGGTTTAATGTAGTTCTTGAAAGGTGAACTTGTATTTTAAAATTTATATAGTGTGATATCACTTGAAAATGTGAATTCATGACTTGTAATTGGTTTAGTGTTGATACTTGAAATGTAAATTATTGACTTGAGAATGGTTAAGTTTAGTCACTTGAGAAGTAAATTAGAGAGTTTAAATTGGTTAAGTGTAGTATTTTGAAATGTGCACAAGTAACTTGAGAAGTGTATTAGCGACTTGAAAATGGTTTAATGTAGTTCTTGAATGGTGAACTTATGTTTTGAAATTTGTAAAGTGTAATATCACTTGAAAATGTGAATTCATGACTCAAAATTGGATTAGTGTTGATACTTGAAATGTGAATTCATGACTTGAAAATGGTTTTGTTTAGTCACTTGAGAAGTGAATTAGAGAGTTGAAAATGGTTAAGTGTGGTGTTTTGAAATGTGTACTAGTCACTTGAAAAGTGGATTAGCAACTTGAAAATGGTTAATGTAGTTCTTGAAAGGTGAACTTGTATATTAAAATTTGTATAGTGTGATATCACTTGAAAATGTGAATTCATGACTTATAATTGGTTTAGTGTTGATACTTGAATTGTGAATTCATGACTTGAAAATGGTTAAGTTTGGTCACTTTAGATGTGAATTTGAGAGTTGAAAATGGTTTAAGTGTAGTGTTTTGAAATGTGTACTAGTCACTTGAGAAGTGTATTAGCGACTTGAAAAGTGTATTAGCGACTTGAAAATAGTTTAATGTAGTTCTTGAATGGTGCACTTGTGTTTTGAAATTTGTAAAGTGTGATATCACTTGAAAATGTGAATTCATGACTTGAAATTGGTTTAGTGTTGATACTTGAAATGTGAATTCATGACTTGAAATGGTTAAGTTTAGTCACTTGAGAAATGAATTAGAGAGTTGAAAATGGTTAAGAGTAGTGTTTTGAAATGTGTACTAGTCACTTGAGAAGTGTATTAGAGATTTGAATTTTTTTTAATTTAGTTATTGATTGGTGAACATGTGTTTTGAAATTTGTAAAGTGTAATATCACTTGAAAATGTGAATTCATGACTTGAAATTGGTTTAGTGTTGATACTTGAAATGTGAATTCATGACATGAAAATGGTTAAGTTTAGTCACTTGAGAATTGAATTAGAATGTTGAAAATGGTTTAAGTGTAGTGTTTTGAAATGTGTACTAGTCACTTGAAAAGTGGATTAGCAACTTGAAAATGGTTAATGTAGTTCTTGAAAGGTGAACTTGTATTTTAAAATTTGTATAGTGTGATATCACTTGAAAATGTGAATTCATGACTTATAATTGGTTTAGTGTTGATACTTGAAATGTGAATTCATGACTTGAAAATGGTTAATTTTAGTCACTTTAGATGTGAATTTGAGAGTTGAAAAAGGTTATGTGTAGTATTTTGAAATGTGTACTAGTAACTTGAGAAGTGTATTAGCGACTTGAAAATGGTTTAATGTAGTTCTTGAATGGTGAACTTATGTTTTGAAATTTGTAAAGTGTAATATCACTTGAAAATGTGAATTCATGACTCAAAATTGGATTAGTGTTGATACTTGAAATGTGAATTCATGACTTGAAAATGGTTTTGTTTAGTCACTTGAGAAGTGAATTAGAGAGTTGAAAATGGTTAAGTGTGGTGTTTTGAAATGTGTACTAGTCACTTGAAAAGTGGATTAGCAACTTGAAAATGGTTAATGTAGTTCTTGAAAGGTGAACTTGTATTTTAAAATTTGTATAGTGTTATATCACTTGAAAATGTGAATTCATGACTTATAATTGGTTTAGTGTTGATACTTGAAATGTGAATTCATGACTTGAAAATGGTTAATTTTAGTCACTTTAGATGTGAATTTGAGAGTTGAAAATGGTTAAGAGTAGTGTTTTGAAATGTGTACTAGTCACTTGAGAAGTGTATTAGAGATTTGAAAAAGTTTTAATGTAGTTATTGATTGGTGAACATGTGTTTTGAAATTTTTAAAGTGTAATATCACTTGAAAATGTGAATTCATGATTTGAAATTGGTTTAGTGTTGATACTTGAAATGTGAATTCAGGACTTCAAAATGGTTTAGTTTAGTAACTTGAGAAGTGAATTAGAGTGTTGAAAATGGTTAAGTGTAGTATTTTGAAATGTGTACTTGTCACTTGAGAAGTGTATTAGAGACTTGAAAAAGGTTTAATGTAGTTATTGATTGGTGAACATGTGTTTTGAAATTTGTAAAGTGAAATATCACTTGAAAATGTGAATTCATGACTTAAAATTGGTTTAGTGTTGATACTTGATATGTGAATTCAGGACTTCAAAATTGTTTAGTTTAGTGACTTATGAAGTAAATTAGATAGTTGAAAATGGTTAAGTGTAGTTTTTTAAAATGTGTACAAGTCACTTGAAAAGTGGATTTGCGATTTGAAAATGGTTTAATGTAGTTCTTGAAAGGTGAACTTGTATTTTAAAATTTATATAGTGTGATATCACTTGAAAATGTGAATTCATGACTTGTAATTGGTTTAGTGTTGATACTTGAAATGTAAATTATTGACTTGAGAATGGTTAAGTTTAGTCACTTGAGAAGTAAATTAGAGAGTTTAAATTGGTTAAGTGTAGTATTTTGAAATGTGCACAAGTAACTTGAGAAGTGTATTAGCGACTTGAAAATGGTTTAATGTAGTTCTTGAATGGTGAACTTATGTTTTGAAATTTGTAAAGTGTAATATCACTTGAAAATGTGAATTCATGACTCAAAATTGGATTAGTGTTGATACTTGAAATGTGAATTCATGACTTGAAAATGGTTTTGTTTAGTCACTTGAGAAGTGAATTAGAGAGTTGAAAATGGTTAAGTGTGGTGTTTTGAAATGTGTACTAGTCACTTGAAAAGTGGATTAGCAACTTGAAAATGGTTAATGTAGTTTTTGAAAGGTGAACTTGTATTTTAAAATTTGTATAGTGTGATATCACTTTAAAATGTGAATTCATGACTTATAATTGGTTTAGTGTTGATACTTGAAATGTGAATTCATGACTTGAAAATGGTTAAGTTTAGTCACTTTAGATGTGAATTTGAGAGTTCAAAATGGTTTAAGTGTAGTGTTTTGAAATGTGTACTAGTCACTTGAGAAGTGTATTAGCGACTTGAAAAGTGTATTAGCGACTTGAAAATGGTTTAATGTAGTTCTTGAATGGTGAATTTGTGTTTTGAAATTTGTAAAGTGTGATATCACTTGAAAATGTGAATTCATGACTTGAAATTGATTTAGTGTTGATACTTGAAATGTGAATTCATGACTTGAAAATGGTTAAGTTTAGTCACTTGAGAAATGAATTAGAGAGTTGAAAATGGTTAAGTGTAGTGTTTTGAAATGTGTACTAGTCACTTGAGAAGTGTATTAGAGATTTGAAATTTTTTTAATGTAGTTATTGATTGGTGAACATGTGTTTTGAAATTTGTAAAGTGTAATATCACTTGAAAATGTGAATTCATGACTTGAAATTGGTTTAGTGTTGATACTTGAAATGTGAATTCATGACTTGAAAATGGTTAAGTTTAGTCACTTGAGAATTGAATTAGAAAGTTGAAAATGGTTTAAGTGTAGTGTTTTGAAATGTGTACTAGTCACTTGAGAAGTGTATTAGCGACTTGAAAATGGTTTAATGTAGTTCTTGAATGGTGAACTTGTGTTTCGAAATTTATAAAGTGTAATATCACTTGAAAATGTGAATTTATGACTTGAAATTGGCTTAGTGTTGATACTTGAAATGAGAATTCATGACTTGAAAATGGTTAAGTTTAGTCACTTGAGAAGTGAATTAGAGAGTTGAAAATGGTTAAGTGTAGTATTTTGAAATGTGTACTTGTAACTTGAGAAGTGTATTAGCGACTTGAAAATGGTTTAATGTAGTTCTTGAATGGTGAACTTATGTTTTGAAATTTGTAAAGTGTAATATCACTTGAAAATGTGAATTCATGACTTGAAAATGGTTTTGTTTAGTCACTTGAGAAGTGAATTAGAGAGTTGAAAATGGTTAAGTGTGGTTTTTTGAAATGTGTACTAGTCACTTGAAAAGTGGATTAGCAACTTGAAAATGGTTAATGTAGTTCTTGAAAGGTGAACTTGTATTTTAAAATTTGTATAGTGTGATATCACTTGAAAATGTGAATTCATGACTTATAATTGGTTTAGTGTTGATACTTGAAATGTGAATTCATGACTTGAAAATGGTTAAGTTTAGTCACTTTAGATGTGAATTTGAGAGTTGAAAATGGTTTAAGTGTAGTATTTTGAAATGTGTACTAGTCACTTGAGAAGTGTATTAGCGACTTGAAAAGTGTATTAGCGACTTGAAAATGGTTTAATGTAGTTCTTGAATGGTGAACTTGTGTTTTGAAATTTGTAAAGTGTGATATCACTTGAAAATGTGAATTCATGACTTGAAATTGGTTTAGTGTTGATACTTGAAATGTGAATTCATGACTTGAAAATGGTTAAGTTTAGTCACTTGAGAAATAAATTAGAGAGTTGAAAATGGTTAAGAGTAGTGTTTTGAAATGTGTACTAGTCATTTGAGAAGTGTATTAGAGATTTGAAAAAGTTTTAATGTAGTTATTGATTGGTGAACATGTGTTTTGAAATTTTTAAAGTGTAATATCACTTGAAAATGTGAATTCATGACTTGAAATTGGTTTAGTGTTGATACTTGAAATGTGAATTCAGGACATCAAAATGGTTTAGTTTAGTCACTTAAGAAGTGAATTAGAGAGTTGAAAATGGTTAAGTGTAGTGTTTTGAAATGTGTACTTGTCACTTGAGAAGTGTATTAGAGACTTGAAAAAGGTTTAATGTAGTTATTGATTGGTGAACATGTGTTTTGAAATTTGTAAAGTGTAATATCACTTGAAAATGTGAATTCATGACTTGAAATTGGTTTAGTGTTGATACTTGATATGTGAATTCAGGACTTCAAAAATGTATAGTTTAGTCACTTATGAAGTAAATTAGAGAGTAGAAAATGGTTAAGTGTAGTTTTTTAAAATGTGTACAAGTCACTTGAAAAGTGGATTTGCGATTTGAAAATGGTTTAATGTCGTTCTTGAAAGGTGAACTTGTATTTTAAAATTTATATAGTGTGATATCACTTGAAAATGTGAATTCATGACTTGTAATTGGTTTAGTGTTGATACTTGAAATGTGAATTATTGACTTGAGAATTGTTAAGTTTAGTCACTTGAGAAGTAAATTAGAGAGTTGAAATTGGTTAAGTGTAGTATTTTGAAATGTGCACAAGTAACTTGAGAAGTGTATTAGCGACTTTAAAATGATTTAATGTAGTTCTTGAATGGTGAACATGTGTTTTGAGATTTGTATAGTGTGATATTACTTGAAATTGTGAATTCATGACTTGTAATAGGTTTAGTGTTGATACTTGAAATGTGAATTCATGACTTGAAAATGGTTAAGTTTAGTCACTTGAGAAGTGAATTTGATAGTTGAAAATTGTTTAAGTGTAGTGTTTTGAAATGTGTACTAGTCATTTGAGAAGTGTATTAGCGACTTAAGAAGTGTATTAGCTACTTGAAAATGGTTTAATGTAGTTCTTGAATGGTGTACTTGTGCATTGAAATTTGTAAAGTGTAATATCACTTAAAAATGTGAATTAATGACTTGAAATTGGTTTAGTGTTGATACTTGACATGTGAATTCATGATTTGAAAATGGTTTAGTCACTTAATAAGTGAATTAGAGAGTTGAAAATGATTAAGTGTAGTGTTTTGAAATGTGTACTAGTCACTTGAGAAGTGTATTAGTGACCTGAAAAAGGTTTAATGTAGTTCTTGATTGGTGAACTTGTGTTTTGAAATTCGTAAAGTGTAATATCACTTGAAAATGTGAATTCATGACTCGAAATCGGTCTATTGTTGATACTTGAAATGTGAATTCATGACTTGAAAATGGTTTAGTTTTGTCACTTGAGAAGTGAATTAGAGAGTTGAAAATGGTTAAGTGTTATTTTTTGAAATGTATACTAGTCACTTGAAAAGTGGATTAGCGACTTTAAAATGGCTTAATGTAGTTTTTGAAAGGTGAACTTGTATTTTAAAATTTGTATAGTGTGATATCACTTGAAAATGTGAATTCATGACTTGTATTTGGTTTAGTGTTGATACTTGAAATGTGAATTCATGACTTGGAATTGGTTAAGTTTAGTCACTTGAGAAGTGAATTTGAGAGTTGAAAATAGTTTAAGTGTAGTATTTTGAAATGTGTACTAGTCACTTAAGAAGTGTATTAGTGACTTGAAAAGTGTATTAGCGACTTGAAAATGGTTTAATGTAGTTCTTGAATGGTGAACTTGTGCTTTGAAATTTGTAAAGTGTAATATCACATGAAAATATGAATTCATGACTTCAAATTGGTTTAGTGTTGATACTTGAAATGTGAATTCATCACTTGAAAATGGTTATGTTTAGTCACTTAAGAAGTGAATTAGAGAGTTGAAAATGGTTAACTGTAGTGTTTTGAAATGTGTACTAGTCACTTGAAAAGTGTATTAGTGACTTGAAAAAGGTTTTATCTTGATTGGTGAACTTGTGTTTTGAAATTTTGTAAAGTGTAATATCACATGAAACTGTGAATTCATGACTTGAAATTGGTTTAGTGTTGATACTTGAAATGTGAATTCATGACTTGAAAATGGTTTAGTTTAGTCACTTGAGAAGTGAATTAGAGAGGTGAAAATGGTTAAGTGTAGTGTTTTGAAATGTGTACTAGTCACTTAAAAAGTGGATTAGCGCCTCGAAAATTGTTTAATGTAGTTATTGCAAGGTGAACTTGTGTTTTAAAATTTGTAAAGTGTAATCACTTGAAAATGTGAATTCATGACCTGAAATTGGTTTATTGTTGATACTTGAAATGTGAATTCATGACTTGTAAATGGTTTAGTGTTGATACTTGAAATATGAATTCATGACTTAAAAATGGTTAAGTCTAGTCACTTGAGAAGTAAATTAGAGAGTTGAAAATGGTTAAGTGTAGTATTTTGAAATGTGTACTAGTCACTTGAGAAGTGTATTAGCTACTTGAAAAGGATTAAATGTAGTTCTTGAATGGTGAACTTGTGTTTTGAAATTTCTAAAATGTAATATCACTTGAAAATGTGAATTCATAACTTGAAATTGGTTTAGTGAGGCTACTTTAAATGTGAATTCATGTCTTGAAAATGGTTTAGTTCAGTCACTTGAGAAGTGAATTAGAGAGTTCAAAATGGTTATGTGTAGTGTTTTGAAATGTGTACTAGTCACTTGAAAAGTGGATTAGCGACTTGAAAATTGTATAATGTAGTTCTTGAAAGGTTAACTTGTGTTTTCAGTTTTGTAAAGTGTGATATCACTTTAAAATGTGAATTCATGACTTGAAATTGGTTTAGTGTTGATACTTGAAATGTGAATTCATGACTGTAAAATGGTTAAGTTTAATCACTTCAGAAGTGAATTAGAGAGTTGAAAATGGTTAAGTGTAGTATTTTGAAATGTGTACTAGTAACTTGAGAAGTGTATTAGCGACTTGAAAATGGTTTAATGTAGTTCTTGAATGGTGAACTTGTGCTTTGAAATTTATAAAGTGTAATATCACTTGAAAATGTGAATTTATGACTTGAAATTGGTTTAGTGTTGATACTTGAAATGAGAATTCATGACTTGAAAATGGTTAAGTTTAGTCACTTGAGAAGTGAATTAGAGAGTTGAAAATGGTTAAGTGTAGTATTTTGAAATGTGTACTAGTAACTTGAGAAGTGTATTAGCCACTTGAAAATGGTTTAATGTAGTTCTTGAATGGTGAACTTATATTTTGAAATTTGTAAAGTGTAATATCACTTGAAAATGTGAATTCATGACTCAAAATTGGATTAGTGTTGATACTTGAAATGTGAATTCATGACTTGAAAATGGTTTTGTTTAGTCACTTGAGAAGTGAATTAGAGAGTTGAAAATGGTTAAGTGTGGTGTTTTGAAATGTGTACTAGTCACTTGAAAAGTGGATTAGCAACTTGAAAATGGTTAATGTAGTTCTTGAAAGGTGAACTTGTATATTAAAATTTGTATAGTGTGATATCACTTGAAAATGTGAATTCATGACTTATAATTGGTTTAGTGTTGATACTTGAATTGTGAATTCATGACTTGAAAATGGTTAAGTTTAGTCACTTTAGATGTGAATTTGAGAGTTGAAAATGGTTTAAGTGTAGTGTTTTGAAATGTGTACTAGTCACTTGAGAAGTGTATTAGCGACTTGAAAAGTGTATTAGCGACTTGAAAATGGTTTAATGTAGTTCTTGAATGGTGCACTTGTGTTTTGAAATTTGTAAAGTGTGATATCACTTGAAAATGTGAATTCATGACTTGAAATTGGTTTAGTGTTGATACTTGAAATGTGAATTCATGACTTGAAATGGTTAAGTTTAGTCACTTGAGAAATGAATTAGAGAGTTGAAAATGGTTAAGAGTAGTGTTTTGAAATGTGTACTAGTCACTTGAGAAGTGTATTAGAGATTTGATTTTTTTTTAATTTAGTTATTGATTGGTGAACATGTGTTTTGAAATTTGTAAAGTGTAATATCACTTGAAAATGTGAATTCATGACTTGAAATTGGTTTAGTGTTGATACTTGAAATGTGAATTCATGACTTGAAAATGGTTAAGTTTAGTCACTTGAGAATTGAATTAGAAAGTTGAAAATGGTTTAAGTGTAGTGTTTTGAAATGTGTACTAGTCACTTGAAAAGTGGATTAGCAACTTGAAAATGGTTAATGTAGTTCTTGAAAGGTGAACTTGTATTTTAAAATTTGTATAGTGTGATATCACTTGAAAATGTGAATTCATGACTTATAATTGGTTTAGTGTTGATACTTGAAATGTGAATTCATGACTTGAAAATGGTTAATTTTAGTCACTTTAGATGTGAATTTGAGAGTTGAAAATGGTTAAGTGTAGTATTTTGAAATGTGTACTAGTAACTTGAGAAGTGTATTAGCGACTTGAAAATGGTTTAATGTAGTTCTTGAATGGTGAACTTATGTTTTGAAATTTGTAAAGTGTAATATCACTTGAAAATGTGAATTCATGACTCAAAATTGGATTAGTGTTGATACTTGAAATGTGAATTCATGACTTGAAAATGGTTTTGTTTAGTCACTTGAGAAGTGAATTAGAGAGTTGAAAATGGTTAAGTGTGGTATTTTGAAATGTGTACTAGTCACTTGAAAAGTGGATTAGCAACTTGAAAATGGTTAATGTAGTTCTTGAAAGGTGAACTTGTATTTTAAAATTTGAATAGTGTGATATCACATGAAAATGTGAATTCATGACTTATAATTGGTTTAGTGTTGATACTTGAAATGTGAATTCATGACTTGAAAATGGTTAATTTTAGTCACTTTAGATGTGAATTTGAGAGTTGAAAATGGTTAAGAGTAGTGTTTTGAAATGTGTACTAGTCACTTGAGAAGTGTATTAGAGATTTGAAAAAGTTTTAATGTAGTTATTGATTGGTGAACATGTGTTTTGAAATTTTTAAAGTGTAATATCACTTGAAAATGTGAATTCATGATTTGAAATTGGTTTAGTGTTGATACTTGAAACGTGAATTCAGGACTTCAAAATGGTTTAGTTTAGTAACTTGAGAAGTGAATTAGAGTGTTGAAAATGGTTAAGTGTAGTATTTTGAAATGTGTACTTGTCACTTGAGAAGTGTATTAGAGACTTGAAAAAGGTTTAATGTAGTTATTGATTGGTGAACATGTGTTTTGAAATTTGTAAAGTGAAATATCACTTGAAAATGTGAATTCATGACTTAAAATTGGTTTAGTGTTGATACTTGATATGTGAATTCAGGACTTCAAAATTGTTTTGTTTTGTGACTTATGAAGTAAATTAGATAGTTGAAAATGGTTAAGTGTAGTTTTTTAAAATGTGTACAAGTCACTTGAAAAGTGGATTTGCGATTTGAAAATGGTTTAATGTAGTTCTTGAAAGGTGAACTTGTATTTTAAAATTTATATAGTGTGATATCACTTGAAAATGTGAATTCATGACTTGTAATTGGTTTAGTGTTGATACTTGAAATGTAAATTATTGACTTGAGAATGGTTAAGTTTAGTCACTTGAGAAGTAAATTAGAGAGTTTAAATTGGTTAAGTGTAGTATTTTGAAATGTGCACAAGTAACTTGAGAAGTGTATTAGCGACTTGAAAATGGTTTAATGTAGTTCTTGAATGGTGAACTTATGTTTTGAAATTTGTAAAGTGTAATATCACTTGAAAATGTGAATTCATGACTCAAAATTGGATTAGTGTTGATACTTGAAATGTGAATTCATGACTTGAAAATGGTTTTGTTTAGTCACTTGAGAAGTGAATTAGAGAGTTGAAAATGGTTAAGTGTGGTGTTTTGAAATGTGTACTAGTCACTTGAAAAGTGGATTAGCAACTTGAAAATGGTTAATGTAGTTCTTGAAAGGTGAACTTGTATATTAAAATTTGTATAGTGTGATATCACTTGAAAATGTGAATTCATGACTTATAATTGGTTTAGTGTTGATACTTGAATTGTGAATTCATGACTTGAAAATGGTTAAGTTTGGTCACTTTAGATGTGAATTTGAGAGTTGAAAATGGTTTAAGTGTAGTGTTTTGAAATGTGTACTAGTCACTTGAGAAGTGTATTAGCGACTTGAAAAGTGTATTAGCGACTTGAAAATAGTTTAATGTAGTTCTTGAATGGTGCACTTGTGTTTTGAAATTTGTAAAGTGTGATATCACTTGAAAATGTGAATTCATGACTTGAAATTGGTTTAGTGTTGATACTTGAAATGTGAATTCATGACTTGAAATGGTTAAGTTTAGTCACTTGAGAAATGAATTAGAGAGTTGAAAATGGTTAAGAGTAGTGTTTTGAAATGTGTACTAGTCACTTGAGAAGTGTATTAGAGATTTGAATTTTTTTTAATTTAGTTATTGATTGGTGAACATGTGTTTTGAAATTTGTAAAGTGTAATATCACTTGAAAATGTGAATTCATGACTTGAAATTGGTTTAGTGTTGATACTTGAAATGTGAATTCATGACTTGAAAATGGTTAAGTTTAGTCACTTGAGAATTGAATTAGAATGTTGAAAATGGTTTAAGTGTAGTGTTTTGAAATGTGTACTAGTCACTTGAAAAGTGGATTAGCAACTTGAAAATGGTTAATGTAGTTCTTGAAAGGTGAACTTGTATTTTAAAATTTGTATAGTGTGATATCACTTGAAAATGTGAATTCATGACTTATAATTGGTTTAGTGTTGATACTTGAAATGTGAATTCATGACTTGAAAATGGTTAATTTTAGTCACTTTAGATGTGAATTTGAGAGTTGAAAAAGGTTATGTGTAGTATTTTGAAATGTGTACTAGTAACTTGAGAAGTGTATTAGCGACTTGAAAATGGTTTAATGTAGTTCTTGAATGGTGAACTTATGTTTTGAAATTTGTAAAGTGTAATATCACTTGAAAATGTGAATTCATGACTCAAAATTGGATTAGTGTTGATACTTGAAATGTGAATTCATGACTTGAAAATGGTTTTGTTTAGTCACTTGAGAAGTGAATTAGAGAGTTGAAAATGGTTAAGTGTGGTGTTTTGAAATGTGTACTAGTCACTTGAAAAGTGGATTAGCAACTTGAAAATGGTTAATGTAGTTCTTGAAAGGTGAACTTGTATTTTAAAATTTGTATAGTGTTATATCACTTGAAAATGTGAATTCATGACTTATAATTGGTTTAGTGTTGATACTTGAAATGTGAATTCATGACTTGAAAATGGTTAATTTTAGTCACTTTAGATGTGAATTTGAGAGTTGAAAATGGTTAAGAGTAGTGTTTTGAAATGTGTACTAGTCACTTGAGAAGTGTATTAGAGATTTGAAAAAGTTTTAATGTAGTTATTGATTGGTGAACATGTGTTTTGAAATTTTTAAAGTGTAATATCACTTGAAAATGTGAATTCATGATTTGAAATTGGTTTAGTGTTGATACTTGAAATGTGAATTCAGGACTTCAAAATGGTTTAGTTTAGTAACTTGAGAAGTGAATTAGAGTGTTGAAAATGGTTAAGTGTAGTATTTTGAAATGTGTACTTGTCACTTGAGAAGTGTATTAGAGACTTGAAAAAGGTTTAATGTAGTTATTGATTGGTGAACATGTGTTTTGAAATTTGTAAAGTGAAATATCACTTGAAAATGTGAATTCATGACTTAAAATTGGTTTAGTGTTGATACTTGATATGTGAATTCAGGACTTCAAAATTGTTTAGTTTAGTGACTTATGAAGTAAATTAGATAGTTGAAAATGGTTAAGTGTAGTTTTTTAAAATGTGTACAAGTCACTTGAAAAGTGGATTTGCGATTTGAAAATGGTTTAATGTAGTTCTTGAAAGGTGAACTTGTATTTTAAAATTTATATAGTGTGATATCACTTGAAAATGTGAATTCATGACTTGTAATTGGTTTAGTGTTGATACTTGAAATGTAAATTATTGACTTGAGAATGGTTAAGTTTAGTCACTTGAGAAGTAAATTAGAGAGTTTAAATTGGTTAAGTGTAGTATTTTGAAATGTGCACAAGTAACTTGAGAAGTGTATTAGCGACTTAAAATTGGTTTAATGTAGTTCTTGAATGGTGAACTTATGTTTTGAAATTTGTAAAGTGTAATATCACTTGAAAATGTGAATTCATGACTCAAAATTGGATTAGTGTTGATACTTGAAATGTGAATTCATGACTTGAAAATGGTTTTGTTTAGTCACTTGAGAAGTGAATTAGAGAGTTGAAAATGGTTAAGTGTGGTGTTTTGAAATGTGTACTAGTCACTTGAAAAGTGGATTAGCAACTTGAAAATGGTTAATGTAGTTTTTGAAAGGTGAACTTGTATTTTAAAATTTGTATAGTGTGATATCACTTTAAAATGTGAATTCATGACTTATAATTGGTTTAGTGTTGATACTTGAAATGTGAATTCATGACTTGAAAATGGTTAAGTTTAGTCACTTTAGCTGTGAATTTGAGAGTTCAAAATGGTTTAAGTGTAGTGTTTTGAAATGTGTACTAGTCACTTGAGAAGTGTATTAGCGACTTGAAAAGTGTATTAGCGACTTGAAAATGGTTTAATGTAGTTCTTGAATGGTGAATTTGTGTTTTGAAATTTGTAAAGTGTGATATCACTTGAAAATGTGAATTCATGACTTGAAATTGATTTAGTGTTGATACTTGAAATGTGAATTCATGACTTGAAAATGGTTAAGTTTAGTCACTTGAGAAATGAATTAGAGAGTTGAAAATGGTTAAGTGTAGTGTTTTGAAATGTGTACTAGTCACTTGAGAAGTGTATTAGAGATTTGAAATTTTTTTAATGTAGTTATTGATTGGTGAACATGTGTTTTGAAATTTGTAAAGTGTAATATCACTTGAAAATGTGAATTCATGACTTGAAATTGGTTTAGTGTTGATACTTGAAATGTGAATTCATGACTTGAAAATGGTTAAGTTTAGTCACTTGAGAATTGAATTAGAAAGTTGAAAATGGTTTAAGTGTAGTGTTTTGAAATGTGTACTAGTCACTTGAGAAGTGTATTAGCGACTTGAAAATGGTTTAATGTAGTTCTTGAATGGTGAACTTGTGTTTCGAAATTTATAAAGTGTAATATCACTTGAAAATGTGAATTTATGACTTGAAATTGGCTTAGTGTTGATACTTGAAATGAGAATTCATGACTTGAAAATGGTTAAGTTTAGTCACTTGAGAAGTGAATTAGAGAGTTGAAAATGGTTAAGTGTAGTATTTTGAAATGTGTACTTGTAACTTGAGAAGTGTATTAGCGACTTGAAAATGGTTTAATGTAGTTCTTGAATGGTGAACTTATGTTTTGAAGTTTGTAAAGTGTAATATCACTTGAAAATGTGAATTCATGACTCAAAATTGGATTAGTGTTGATACTTGAAATGTGAATTCATGACTTGAAAATGGTTTTGTTTAGTCACTTGAGAAGTGAATTAGAGAGTTGAAAATGGTTAAGTGTGGTTTTTTGAAATGTGTACTAGTCACTTGAAAAGTGGATTAGCAACTTGAAAATGGTTAATGTAGTTCTTGAAAGGTGAACTTGTATTTTAAAATTTGTATAGTGTGATATCACTTGAAAATGTGAATTCATGACTTATAATTGGTTTAGTGTTGATACTTGAAATGTGAATTCATGACTTGAAAATGGTTAAGTTTAGTCACTTTAGATGTGAATTTGAGAGTTGAAAATGGTTTAAGTGTAGTATTTTGAAATGTGTACTAGTCACTTGAGAAGTGTATTAGCGACTTGAAAAGTGTATTAGCGACTTGAAAATGGTTTAATGTAGTTCTTGAATGGTGAACTTGTGTTTTGAAATTTGTAAAGTGTGATATCACTTGAAAATGTGAATTCATGACTTGAAATTGGTTTAGTGTTGATACTTGAAATGTGAATTCATGACTTGAAAATGGTTAAGTTTAGTCACTTGAGAAATAAATTAGAGAGTTGAAAATGGTTAAGAGTAGTGTTTTGAAATGTGTACTAGTCATTTGAGAAGTGTATTAGAGATTTGAAAAAGTTTTAATGTAGTTATTGATTGGTGAACATGTGTTTTGAAATTTTTAAAGTGTAATATCACTTGAAAATGTGAATTCATGACTTGAAATTGGTTTAGTGTTGATACTTGAAATGTGAATTCAGGACATCAAAATGGTTTAGTTTAGTCACTTAAGAAGTGAATTAGAGAGTTGAAAATGGTTAAGTGTAGTGTTTTGAAATGTGTACTTGTCACTTGAGAAGTGTATTAGAGACTTGTAAAAGGTTTAATGTAGTTATTGATTGGTGAACATGTGTTTTGAAATTTGTAAAGTGTAATATCACTTGAAAATGTGAATTCATGACTTGAAATTGGTTTAGTGTTGATACTTGATATGTGAATTCAGGACTTCAAAAATGTATAGTTTAGTCACTTATGAAGTAAATTAGAGAGTAGAAAATGGTTAAGTGTAGTTTTTTAAAATGTGTACAAGTCACTTGAAAAGTGGATTTGCGATTTGAAAATGGTTTAATGTCGTTCTTGAAAGGTGAACTTGTATTTTAAAATTTATATAGTGTGATATCACTTGAAAATGTGAATTCATGACTTGTAATTGGTTTAGTGTTGATACTTGAAATGTGAATTATTGACTTGAGAATTGTTAAGTTTAGTCACTTGAGAAGTAAATTAGAGAGTTGAAATTGGTTAAGTGTAGTATTTTGAAATGTGCACAAGTAACTTGAGAAGTGTATTAGCGACTTTAAAATGATTTAATGTAGTTCTTGAATGGTGAACATGTGTTTTGAGATTTGTATAGTGTGATATTACTTGAAATTGTGAATTCATGACTTGTAATAGGTTTAGTGTTGATACTTGAAATGTGAATTCATGACTTGAAAATGGTTAAGTTTAGTCACTTGAGAAGTGAATTTGATAGTTGAAAATTGTTTAAGTGTAGTGTTTTGAAATGTGTACTAGTCATTTGAGAAGTGTATTAGCGACTTAAGAAGTGTATTAGCTACTTGAAAATGGTTTAATGTAGTTCTTGAATGGTGTACTTGTGCATTGAAATTTGTAAAGTGTAATATCACTTAAAAATGTGAATTAATGACTTGAAATTGGTTTAGTGTTGATACTTGACATGTGAATTCATGATTTGAAAATGGTTTAGTCACTTAATAAGTGAATTAGAGAGTTGAAAATGATTAAGTGTAGTGTTTTGAAATGTGTACTAGTCACTTGAGAAGTGTATTAGTGACCTGAAAAAGGTTTAATGTAGTTCTTGATTGGTGAACTTGTGTTTTGAAATTCGTAAAGTGTAATATCACTTGAAAATGTGAATTCATGACTCGAAATCGGTTTATTGTTGATACTTGAAATGTGAATTCATGACTTGAAAATGGTTTAGTTTTGTCACTTGAGAAGTGAATTAGAGAGTTGAAAATGGTTAAGTGTTGTTTTTTGAAATGTATACTAGTCACTTGAAAAGTGGATTAGCGACTTTAAAATGGTTTAATGTAGTTTTTGAAAGGTGAACTTGTATTTTAAAATTTGTATAGTGTGATATCACTTGAAAATGTGAATTCATGACTTGTATTTGGTTTAGTGTTGATACTTGAAATGTGAATTCATGACTTGGAATTGGTTAAGTTTAGTCACTTGAGAAGTGAATTTGAGAGTTGAAAATAGTTTAAGTGTAGTATTTTGAAATGTGTACTAGTCACTTAAGAAGTGTATTAGTGACTTGAAAAGTGTATTAGCGACTTGAAAATGGTTTAATGTAGTTCTTGAATGGTGAACTTGTGCTTTGAAATTTGTAAAGTGTAATATCACATGAAAATATGAATTCATGACTTCAAATTGGTTTAGTGTTGATACTTGAAATGTGAATTCATCACTTGAAAATGGTTATGTTTAGTCACTTAAGAAGTGAATTAGAGAGTTGAAAATGGTTAACTGTAGTGTTTTGAAATGTGTACTAGTCACTTGAAAAGTGTATTAGTGACTTGAAAAAGGTTTTATCTTGATTGGTGAACTTGTGTTTTGAAATTTTGTAAAGTGTAATATCACATGAAAATGTGAATTCATGACTTGAAATTGGTTTAGTGTTGATACTTGAAATGTGAATTCATGACTTGAAAATGGTTTAGTTTAGTCACTTGAGAAGTGAATTAGAGAGGTGAAAATGGTTAAGTGTAGTGTTTTGAAATGTGTACTAGTCACTTAAAAAGTGGATTAGCGCCTCGAAAATTGTTTAATGTAGTTATTGCAAGGTGAACTTGTGTTTTAAAATTTGTAAAGTGTAATCACTTGAAAATGTGAATTCATGACCTGAAATTGGTTTATTGTTGATACTTGAAATGTGAATTCATGACTTGTAAATGGTTTAGTGTTGATACTTGAAATATGAATTCATGACTTAAAAATGGTTAAGTCTAGTCACTTGAGAAGTAAATTAGAGAGTTGAAAATGGTTAAGTGTAGTATTTTGAAATGTGTACTAGTCACTTGAGAAGTGTATTAGCTACTTGAAAAGGATTAAATGTAGTTCTTGAATGGTGAACTTGTGTTTTGAAATTTCTAAAATGTAATATCACTTGAAAATGTGAATTCATAACTTGAAATTGGTTTAGTGAGGCTACTTTAAATGTGAATTCATGTCTTGAAAATGGTTTAGTTCAGTCACTTGAGAAGTGAATTAGAGAGTTCAAAATGGTTATGTGTAGTGTTTTGAAATGTGTACTAGTCACTTGAAAAGTGGATTAGCGACTTGAAAATTGTATAATGTAGTTCTTGAACGGTTAACTTGTGTTTTCAGTTTTGTAAAGTGTGATATCACTTTAAAATGTGAATTCATGACTTGAAATTGGTTTAGTGTTGATACTTGAAATGTGAATTCATGACTTGAAAATGGTTAAGTTTAATCACTTCAGAAGTGAATTAGAGAGTTGAAAATGGTTAAGTGTAGTATTTTGAAATGTGTACTAGTAACTTGAGAAGTGTATTAGCGACTTGAAAATGGTTTAATGTAGTTCTTGAATGGTGAACTTGTGTTTTGAAATTTGTAAAGTGAAATATCACATGAAAAAGTGAATTCATGATTCGAAATTGGTATTGTGTTGATACTTGAACTGTGAATTCATGACTTGAAAATGGTTTAGTTCAGTCACTTGAGAAGTGAATTAGAGAGTTGAAAATGGTTAAGTGTAGTAATTTGAAATGTGCACTTGTCACTTGAAAAGTGGATTAGAGACTTGAAAATGATTTAAGGTAGTTCTTGAAAGGTGAACTTGTGTTTTGAAATTTGTAAAGTGTGATATCACTTGAAAATGTGGATTCATGACTTGAAATTGGTTTAGTGTTGATACTTTAAATGTGAATTCATGACTTGAAAATGGTTAAGTTTAGTCACTTGAGAAGTGAATTTGAGAGTTCAAAATGGTTTATGTTTATTATTTTGAATTGTGTACTAGTCACTTGAGAAGTATATTAGCGACTTGAAAATGGTTTAATGTAGTTCTTGAATGGTGAACTTGTGTTTTGAAATTTGTAAAGTGTAATATAACTTTAAAATGTGAATTCATGACTTGAAATTGGTTTAGTGTTGATACTTGAAATGTGAATTCATCATTTGAAAATGGTTAAGTTTAGTCACTTGAGAAGTGAATTTGAGAGTTGAAAATGTTTTATGTGTATTATTTTGAATTGTGTACTAGTCACTTGAGAAGTATATTAGCGACTAGAAAATGGTTTAATGTAGTTCTGGAATGGTGAACTTGTGTTTTGAAATTTGTAAAGTGTAATATCACTTTAAAATGTGAATTCATGACTTGAAATTGGTTTAGTGTTGATACTTGAAATGTGAATTCATGACTTGAAAATGGTTAAGTTTAGTCACTTAAGAAGTGAATTAGTGAGTTGAAAATGGTTAACTGTAGTGTTTTGAAATGTGTACTAGTCACTTGAGAAGTGTATTAGTGACTTGAAAAAGGTTTTATCTTGAAAGGTGAACTTGTGTTTTGAAATTTGTAAAGTGTGATATCACTTGAAAATGTGGATTCATGACTTGAAATTGGTTTAGTGTTGATACTTTAAATGTGAATTCATGACTTGAAAATGGTCAAGTTTAGTCACTTGAGAAGTGAATTTGAGAGTTCAAAATGGTTCATGTGTATAATTTTGAATTGTGTACTAGTCACTTGAGAAGTATATTAGCGACTTGATAATTGTTTAATGTAGTTATTGCATGTTGAACTTGTGTTTTAAAATTTGTAAAGTGTAATCACATGAAAATGTGAATTCATGACTTGAAATTGGTTTATTGTTGATACTTGAAATGTGAATTCATGACTTGTAAATGGTTTAGTGTTGATACTTGAAATATGAATTCATGACTTAAAAATGGCTAAGTTTACTCACTTGAGAAGTAAATTAGAGAGTTGAAAATGGTTAAGTGTATTATTTTGAAATGTGTACTAGTCACTTGAGAAGTGTATTAGCTACTTGAAAAGGATTAAATGTAGTTCTTGAGTGGTGAACTTGTGTTTTGAAATTTGTAAAATGTAATATCACTTGAGAATGTGAATTCATAACTTGAAATTGGTTTAGTTAGGCTACTTTAAATGTAAATTCATGACTTGAAAATGGTTTAGTTCAGTCACTTGAGAAGTGAATTAGAGTGTTCAAAATGGTTATGTTTAGTGTTTTGAAATGTGTACTAGTCACTTGAAAAGTGGATTAGCGACTTGAAAATTGTATAATGTAGATCTTGAAAGGTTAACTTGTGTTTTCAGTTTTGTAAAGTGTGATATCACTTTAAAATGTGAATTCATGACTTGAAATTGGTTTAGTGTTGATAATTGAAATGTGAATTCATGACTTGAAAATGGTTAAGTTTAATCACTTCAGAAGTGAATTAGAGAGTTGAAAATGGTTAAGTGTAGTATTTTGAAATGTGTACTAGTAACTTGAGTAGTGTATTAGCGACTTGAAAATGGTTCAATGTAGTTCTTGAATGGTGAACTTGTGTTTTGAAATTTGTAAAGTGAAATATCACATGAAAAAGTGAATTCATGATTCGAAATTGGTATTGTGTTGATACTTGAACTGTGAATTCATGACTTGAAAATGGTTTAGTTTTGTCACTTGAGAAGTGAATTAGAGAGTTGAAAATGGTTAAGTGTAGTAATTTGAAATGTGCACTTGTCACTTGAAAATTGGATTAGAGACTTGAAAATGATTTAAGGTAGTTCTTGAAAGGTGAACTTGTGTTTTGAAATTTGTAAAGTGTGATATCACTTGAAAATGTGGATTCATGACTTGAAATTGGTTTAGTGTTGATACTTTAAATGTGAATTCATGACTTGAAAATGGTTAAGTTTAGTCACTTGAGAAGTGAATTTGAGAGTTGAAAATGTTTTATGTGTATTATTTTGAATTGTGTACTAGTCACTTGAGAAGTATATTAGCGACTTGAAAATGGTTTAATGTAGTTCTTGAATGGTGAACTTGTGTTTTGAAATTTGTAAAGTGTAATATCACTTTAAAATGTGAATTCATGACTTGAAATTGGTTTAGTGTTGATACTTGAAATGTGAATTCATGACTTGAAAATGGTTAAGTTTAGTCACTTAAGAAGTGAATTAGTGAGTTGAAAATGGTTAACTGTAGTGTTTTGAAATGTGTACTAGTCACTTGAGAAGTGTATTAGTGACTTGAAAAAGGTTTTATCTTGAAAGGTGAACTTGTGTTTTGAAATTTGTAAAGTGTGATATCACTTGAAAATGTGGATTCATGACTTGAAATTGGTTTAGTGTTGATACTTTAAATGTGAATTCATGACTTGAAAATGGTCAAGTTTAGTCACTTGAGAAGTGAATTTGAGAGTTCTAAATGGTTCATGTGTATAATTTTGAATTGTGTACTAGTCACTTGAGAAGTATATTAGCGACTTGATAATTGTTTAATGTAGTTATTGCAAGTTGAACTTGTGTTTTAAAATTTGTAAAGTGTAATCACATGAAAATTTGAATTCATGACTTGAAATTGGTTTATTGTTGATACTTGAAATGTGAATTCATTACTTGTAAATGGTTTAGTGTTGATACTTGAAATATGAATTCATGACTTAAAAATGGTTAAGTTTACTCACTTGAGAAGTAAATTAGAGAGTTGAAAATGGTTAAGTGTATTATTTTGAAATGTGTACTAGTCACTTGAGAAGTGTATTAGCTACATGAAAAGGATTAAATGTAGTTCTTGAATGGTGAACTTGTGTTTTGAAATTTGTAAAATGTAATATCACTTGAGAATGTAAGTTCATAACTTGAAATTGGTTTAGTTAGGCTACTTTAAATGTAAATTCATGACTTGAAAATGGTTTAGTTTAGTCACTTGAGAAGTGAATTAGAGTGTTCAAAATGGTTATGTTTAGTGTTTTGAAATGTGTACTAGTCACTTGAAAAGTGGATTAGCGACTTGAAAATTGTATAATGTAGCTCTTGAAAGGTTAACTTGTGTTTTCAGTTTTGTAAAGTGTGATATCACTTTAAAATGTGAATTCATGACTTGAAATTGGTTTAGTGTTGATAATTAAATGTGAATTCATCACTTGAAAATGGTTAAGTTTAATCACTTCAGAAGTGAATTAGAGAGTTGAAAATGGTTAAGTGTAGTATTTTGAAATGTGTACTAGTAACTTGAGAAGTGTATTAGCGACTTGAAAATGGTTTAATGTAGTTCTTGAATGGTGAACTTGTGTTTTGAAATTTGTAAAGTGAAATATCACTTGAAAAGGTGAATTCATGATTCGAAATTGGTATTGTGTTTATACTTGAACTGTGAATTCATGACTTGAAAATGGTTTAGTTTAGTCACTTGAGAAGTGAATTAGAGAGTTGAAAGTGGTTAAGTGTAGTAATTTGAAATGTGCACTTGTCACTTGAAAAGTGGATTAGAGACTTGAAAATGATTTAAGGTAGTTCTTGAAAGGTGAACTTGTGTTTTGAAATTTGTAAAGTGTGATATCACTTGAAAATGTGGATTCATGACTTGAAATTGGTTTAGTGTTGATACTTTAAATGTGAATTCATGACTTGAAAATGGTTAAGTTTAGTCACTTGAGAAGTGAATTTGAGAGTTGGAAATATTTTATGTGTATTATTTTGAATTGTGTACTAGTCACTTGAGAAGTATATTAGCGACTTGAAAATGGTTTAATATAGTTCTTGAATGGTGAACTTGTGTTTTGAAATTTGTAAAGTGTAATATCACCTTAAAATGTGAATTCATGACTTGAAATTGGTTTAGTGTTGATACTTGAAATGTGAATTCATCACTTGAAAATGGTTAAGTTTAGTCACTTAAGAAGTGAATTAGAGAGTTGAAAATGGTTAACTGTAATATTTTGAAATGTGTACTAGTCACTTGAGAAGTGTATTAGTGACTTGAAAAAGGTTTTATGTAGTTCTTGATTGGTGAACTTGTGTTTTGAAATTTGTAAAGTGTAATATCACATGAAAATGTGAATTCATGACTTGAAATTGGTTTAGTGTTGATACTTGAAATGTGAATTCATGACTTGAAAATGGTTAAGTTTAGTCACTTAAGAAGTGAATTAGAGAGTTGAAAATGGTTAACTGTAGTGTTTTGAAATGTGTACTAGTCACTTGAGAAGTGTATTAGTGACTTGAAAAAGGTTTTATCTTGAAAGGTGAACTTGTGTTTTGAAATTTGTAAAGTGTGATATCACTTGAAAATGTGGATTCATGACTTGAAATTGGTTTAGTGTTGACACTTTAAATGTGAATTCATGACTTGAAAATGGTCAAGTTTAGTCACTTGTGAAGTGAATTTGAGAGTTCAAAATGGTTCATGTGTATTATTTTGAATTGTGTACTAGTCACTTGAGAAGTATATTAGCGACTTGAAAATTGTTTAATGTAGTTATTGCAAGGTGAACTTGTGTTTTAAAATTGTTAAAGTGTAATCACTTGAAAATGTGAATTCATGAGTTGAAATTGGTTTATTGTTGATACTTGAAATGTGAATTCATGACTTGTAAATGGTTTAGTGTTGATACTTGAAATATGAATTCATGACTTAAAAATGGTTAAGTTTACTCACTTGAGATGTAAATTAGAGAGTTGAAAATGGTTAAGTGTAGTATTTTGAAATGTGTACTAGTCACTAGAGAAGTGTATTAGCTACTTGAAAAGGATTAAATGTAGTTCTTGAATGGTGAACTTGTGTTTTGAAATTTGTAAAATGTAATATCACTTGAAAATGTGAATTCATAACTTGAAATTGGTTTAGTGAGGCTACATTAAATTTGAATTCATGACTTGAAAATGGTTTAGTTCAGTCACTTGAGAAGTGAATTAGAGAGTTCAAAATGGTTATGTGTAGTGTTTTGAAATGTGTACTAGTCACTTGAAAAGTGGATTAGCGACATGAAAATTGTATAATGTAGTTCTTGAAAGGTTAACTTGTGTTTTCAGATTTGAAAAGTGTGATATCACTTTAAAATGTGAATTCATGACTTGAAATTGGTTTAGTGTTGATACTTGAAATGCGAATTCATGACTTGAAAATGGATAAGTTTAGTTACTTGAGAAGTAAATTAGAGAGTTGAAAATGGTTAAGTGTAGTATTTTGAAATGTGTACTAGTCACTTGAGAATTGTATTAGCTACTTGAAAAGGATTAAATGTAGTTCTTGAATGGTGAACTTGTGTTTTGAAATTTGTAAAATGTAATATCACTTGAAAATGTGAATTCATAACTTGAAATTGGGTTAGTGAGGCTACTTTAAATGTGAATTCATGACATGAAAATGGTTTAGTTCAGTCACTTGAGAAGTGAATTAGAGTGTTCAAAATGGTTATGTGTAGTGTTTTGAAATGTGTACTAGTCACTTGAAAAGTGGATTAGCGACTTGAAAATTGTATAATGTAGTTCTTGAAAGGTTAACTTGTGTTTTCAGTTTTGTAAAGTGTGATATCACTTTAAAATGTGAATTCATGACTTGAAATTGGTTTAGTGTTGATAATTGAAATGTGAATTCATGACTTGAAAATGGTTAAGTTTAATCACTTCAGAAGTGAATTAGAGAGTTGAAAATGGTTAAGTGTAGTATTTTGAAATGTGTGCTAGTAACTTGAGAAGTGTATTAGCGACATGAAAATGGATTAATGTAGTTCTTGAATGGTGAACTTGTGTTTTGAAATTTGTAAAGTGAAATATCACTTGAAAAGGTGAATTCATGATTCGAAATTGGTATTGTGTTGATACTTGAACTGTGAATTCATGACTTGAAAATTGTTTAGTTTAGTCACTTGAGATGTGAATTAGAGAGTTGAAAATGGTTAAGTGTAGTAATTTGAAATGTGCACTTGTCACTTGAAAAGTGGATTAGAGACTTGAAAATGATTTAAGGTAGTTCTTGAAAGGTGAACTTGTGTTTTGAAATTTGTAAAGTGTGATATCACTTGAAAATGTGGATTCATGACTTGTAATTGGTTTAGTGTTGATACTTTAAATGTGAATTCATGACTTAAAAATGGTTAAGTTTAGTCACTTGAGAAGTGAATTTGAGAGTTCAAAATGGTTTATGTGTATTATTTTGAATTGTGTACTAGTCACTTGAGAAGTATATTAGCGACTTGAAAATGGTTTAATGTAGTTCTTGAATGGTGAACTTGTGTTTTGAAATTTGTAAAGTGTAATATAACTTTAAAATGTGAATTCATGACTTGAAATTGGTTTAGTGTTGATACTTGAAATGTGAATTCATCACTTGAAAATGGTTAAGTTTAGTCACTTAAGAAGTGAATTAGAGAGTTGAAAATGGTTAACTGTAGTATTTTGAAATGTGCACTAGTCACTTGAGAAGTGTATTAGTGACTTGAAAAAGGTTTTATGTAGTTCTTGATTGGTGAACTTGTGTTTTGAAATTTGTAAAGTGTAATATCACATGAAAATGTGAATTTATAACTTGAAATGTGAATTCATGACTTGAAAATGGTTTAGTTCAGTCACTTGAGAAGTGAATTAGAGAGTTCAAAATGGTTATGTGTAGCGTTTTGAAATGTGTACTAGTCACTTGAAAAGTGGATTAGCGACTTGAAAATTGTATAATGTAGTTCTTGAAAGGTTAACTTGTGTTTTCAGTTTTGTAAAGTGTGATATCACATTAAAATGTGAATTCATGACTTGAAATTGGTTTAGTGTTGATACTTGAAATGTGAATTCATGACTTGAAAATGGTTAAGTTTAATCACTTCAGAAGTGAATTAGAGAGTTGAAAATGGTTAAGTGTAGTATTTTGAAATGTGTGCTAGTAACTTGAGAAGTGTATTAGCGACATGAAAATGGTTTAATGTAGTTCTTGAATGGTGAACTTGTGTTTTGAAATTTGTAAAGTTAAATATCACTTGAAAAGGTGAATTCATGATTCGAAATTGGTATTGTGTTGATACTTGAACTGTGAATTCATGACTTGAAAATTGTTTAGTTTAGTCACTTAAGAAGTGAATTAGAGAGTTGAAAATGGTTAACTGTAGTATTTTGAAATGTGCACTAGTCACTTGAGAAGTGTATTAGTGACTTGAAAAAGGTTTTATGTAGTTCTTGATTGGTGAACTTGTGTTTTGAAATTTGTAAAGTGTAATATCACATGAAAATGTGAATTCATAACTTGAAATTGGTTTAGTGTTGATACTTGAAATGTGAATTCATGACTTGAAAATGGTTAAGTTTAGTCACTTAAGAAGTGAATTAGAGAGTTGAAAATGGTTAACTGTAGTGTTTTGAAATGTGTACTAGTCACTTGAGAAGTGTATTAGTGACTTGAAAAAGGTTTTATCTTGATTGGTGAACTTGTGTTTTGAAATTTGTAAAGTGTAATATCACATGAAAATGTGAATTCATGACTTGAAATTGGTTTAGGGTTGATACTTGAAAAGTGAATTCATGACTTGAAAATGGTTTAGTTTAGTCACTTGAGAAGTGAATTAGAGAGTTGAAAATGGTTAAGTGTAGTGTTTTGAAATGTGTACTTGTCACTTAAAAAGTGGATTAGCGACTAGAAAATTGTTTAATGTAGTTATTGCAAGGTGAACTTGTGTTTTAAAATTTGTAAAGTGTAATCACTTGAAAATGTGAATTCATGACTTGAAATTGGTTTATTGTTGATACTTGAAATGTGAATTCATGACTTGTAAATGGTTTAGTGTTGATACTTGAAATATGAATTCATGACTTAAAAATGGTTAAGTTTACTCACTTGAGAAGTAATTTAGAGAGTTGAAAATGGTTAAGTGTAGTATTTTGAAATGTGTACTAGTCACTTGAGAAATGTATTAGCTACTTGAAAAGGATTAAATGTAGTTCTTGAATGGTGAACTTGTGTTTTAAAATTTGTAAAATGTAATATCACTTGAAAATGTGAATTCATAACTTGAAATTGGTTTAGTGAGGCTACTTTAAATGTGAATTCATGACTTGAAAATGGTTTAGTTCAGTCACTTGAGAAGTGAATTAGAGAGTTCAAAATGGTTATGTGTAGTGTTTTGAAATGTGTACTAGTCACTAGAAAAGTGGATTAGCGACTTAAAAATTGTATAATGTAGTTCTTGAAAGGTTAACTTGTGTTTTCAGATTTGAAAAGTGTGATATCACTTTAAAATGTGAATTCATGACTTGAAATTGGTTTAGTGTTGATACTTGAAATGTGAATTCATGACTTGAAAATGGTTAAGTTTCGTTACTTGAGAAGTTAATTAGAGAGTTGAAAATGGTTAAGTGTAGTATTTTGAAATGTGTACTAGTCACTTGAGAAGTGTATTAGCTACTTGAAAAGGATTAAATGTAGTTCTTGAATGGTGAACTTGTGTTTTGAAATTTGTAAAATGTAATATCACTTAAAAATGTGAATTCATAACTTGAAATTGGGTTAGTGAGGCTACTTTAAATGTGAATTCATGACATGAAAATGGTTTAGTTCAGTCACTTGAGAAGTGAATTAGAGTGTTCAAAATGGTTATGTGTAGTGTTTTGAAATGTGTACTAGTCACTTGAAAAGTGGATTAGCGACTTGAAAATTGTATAATGTAGTTCTTGAAAGGTTAACTTGTGTTTTCAGTTTTGTAAAGTGTGATATCACTTTAAAATGTGAATTCATGACTTGAAATTGGTTTAGTGTTGATAATTGAAATGTGAATTCATGACTATAAAATGGTTAAGTTTAATCACTTCAGAAGTGAATTAGAGATTTAAAATGGTTAAGTGTAGTATTTTGAAATGTGTGCTAGTAACTTGAGAAGTGTATTAGCGACATGAAAATGGTTTAATGTAGTTCTTGAATGGTGAACTTGTGTTTTGAAATTTGTAAAGTGAAATATCACTTGAAAAGGTGAATTCATGATTCGAAATTGGTATTGTGTTGATACTTGAACTGTGAATTCGTGACTTGAAAATGGTTTAGTTTAGTCACTTGAGAAGTGAATTAGAGAGTTGAAAATGGTTAAGTGTAGTAATTTGAAATGTGCACTTGTCACTTGAAAAGTGGATTAGAGACTTGAAAATGATTTAAGGTAGTTCTTGAAAGGTGAACTTGTGTTTTGAAATTTGTAAAGTGTGATATCACTTGAAAATGTGGATTCATGACTTGTAATTGGTTTAGTGTTGATACTTTAAATGTGAATTCATGACTTGAAAATGGTTAACTTTAGTCACTTGAGAAGTGAATTTGAGAGTTCAAAATGGTTTATGTGTATTATTTTGAATTGTGTACTAGTCACTTGAGAAGTATATTAGTGACTTGAAAATGGTTTAATGTAGTTCTTGAATGGTGAACTTGTGTTTTGAAATTTGTAAAGTGTAATATAACTTTAAAATGTGAATTCATGACTTGAAATTGGTTTAGTGTTGATACTTGAAATGTGAATTCATCACTTGAAAATGGTTAAGTTTAGTCACTTAAGAAGTGAATTAGAGAGTTGAAAATGGTTAACTGTAGTATTTTGAAATGTGTACTAGTCACTTGAGAAGTGTATTAGTGACTTGAAAAAGGTTTTATGTAGTTCTTGATTGGTGAACTTGTGTTTTGAAATTTGTAAAGTGTAATATCACATGAAAATGTGAATTCATAACTTGAAATTGGTTTAGTGTTGATACTTGAAATGTGAATTCATGACTTGAAAATGGTTAAGTTTAGTCACTTAAGAAGTGAATTAGAGAGTTGAAAATGGTTAACTGTAGAGTTTTGAAATGTGTACTAGTCACTTGAGAAGTGTATTAGTGACTTGAAAAAGGTTTTATCTTGATTGGTGAACTTGTGTTTTGAAATTTGTAAAGTGTAATATCACATGAAAATGTGAATTCATGACTTGAAATTGGTTTAGGGTTGATACTTGAAATGTGAATTCATGACTTGAAAATGGTTTAGTTTAGTCACTTGAGAAGTGAATTAGAGAGTTGAAAATGGTTAAGTGTAGTGTTTTGAAATTTGTACTTGTCACTTAAAAAGTGGATTAGCGACTAGAAAATTGTTTAATGTAGTTATTGCAAGGTGAACTTGTGTTTTAAAATTTGTAAAGTGTAATCACTTGAAAATGTGAATTCATGACTTGAAATTGGTTTATTGTTGATACTTGAAATGTGAATTCATGACTTGTAAATGGTTTAGTGTTGATACTTGAAATATGAATTCATGACTTAAAAATGGTTAAGTTTACTCACTTGAGAAGTAAATTAGAGAGTTGAAAATGGTTAAGTGTAGTATTTTGAAATGTGTACTAGTGACTTGAGAAATGTATTAGCTACTTGAAAAGGATTAAATGTAGTTCTTGAATGGTGAACTTGTGTTTTCAAATTTGTAAAATGTAGTATCACTTGAAAATGTGAATTCATAACTTTAAATTGGTTTAGTGAGGCTACTTTAAATGTGAATTCATGACTTGAAAATGGTTTAGTTCAGTCACTTGAGAAGTGAATTAGAGAGTTCAAAATGGTTATGTGTAGTGTTTTGAAATGTGTACTAGACACTAGAAAAGTGGATTAGCGATTTGAAAATTGTATAATGTAGTTCTTGAAAGGTTAACTTGTGTTTTCAGATTTGAAAAGTGTGATATCACTTTAAAATGTGAATTCATGACTTGAAATTGGTTTAGTGTTGATACTTGAAATGTGAATTCATGACTTGAAAATGGTTAAGTTTAGTTACTTGAGAAGTAAATTAGAGAGTTTAAAATGGTTAAGTGTAGTATTTTGAAATGTGTACTAGTCACTTGAGAAGTGTATTAGCTACTTGAAAAGGATTAAATGTAGTTCTTGAATGGTGAACTTGTGTTTTGAAATTTGTAAAATGTAATATCACTTGAAAATGTGAATTCATAACTTGAAATTGGGTTAGTGAGGCTACTTTAAATGTGAATTCATGACATGAAAATGGTTTAGTTCAGTCACTTGAGAAGTGAATTAGAGTGTTCAAAATGGTTATGTGTAGTGTTTTGAAATGTGTACTAGTCACTTGAAAAGTGGATTAGCGACTTGAAAATTGTATAATGTAGTTCTTGAAAGGTTAACTTGTGTTTTCAGTTTTGTAAAGTGTGATATCACTTTAAAATGTGAATTCATGACTTGAAATTGGTTTAGTGTTGATAATTGAAATGTGAATTCATGACTTGAAAATGGTTAAGTTTAATCACTTCAGAAGTGAATTAGAGAGTTGAAAATGGTTAAGTGTAGTATTTTGAAATGTGTGCTAGTAACTTGAGAAGTGTATTAGCGACATGAAAATGGTTTAATGTAGTTCTTGAATGGTGAACTTGTGTTTTGAAATTTTTAAAGTGAAATATCACTTGAAAAGGTGAATTCATGATTCGAAATTGGTATTGTGTTGATACTTGAACTGTGAATTCGTGACTTGAAAATGGTTTAGTTTAGTCACTTGAGAAGTGAATTAGAGAGTTGAAAATGGTTAAGTGTAGTAATTTGAAATGTGCACTTGTCACTTGAAAAGTGGATTAGAGACTTGAAAATGATTTAAGGTAGTTCTTGAAAGGTGAACTTGTGTTTTGAAATTTGTAAAGTGTGATATCACTTGAAAATGTGGATTCATGACTTGTAATTGGTTTAGTGTTGATACTTTAAATGTGAATTCATGACTTGAAAATGGTTAAGTTTAGTCACTTGAGAAGTGAATTTGAGAGTTCAAAATGGTTTATGTGTATTATTTTGAATTGTGTACTAGTCACTTGAGAAGTATATTAGCGACTTGAAAATGGTTTAATGTAGTTCTTGAATGGTGAACTTGTGTTTTGAAATTTGTAAAGTGTAATATAACTTTAAAATGTGAATTCATGACTTGAAGTTGGTTTAGCGTTGATACTTGAAATGTGAATTCATCACTTGAAAACGGTTAAGTTTAGTCACTTAAGAAGTGAATTAGAGAGTTGAAAATGGTTAACTGTAGTATTTTGAAATGTGTACTAGTCACTTGAGAAGTGTATTAGTGACTTGAAAAAGGTTTTATGTAGTTCTTGATTGGTGAACTTGTGTTTTGAAATTTGTAAAGTGTAATATCACATGAAAATGTGAATTCATAACTTGAAATTGGTTTAGTGTTGATACTTGAAATGTGAATTCATGACTTGAAAATGGTTAAGTTTAGTCACTTAAGAAGTGAATTAGAGAGTTGAAAATGGTTAACTGTAGTGTTTTGAAATGTGTACTAGTCACTTGAGAAGTGTATTAGTGACTTGAAAAAGGTTTTATCTTGATTGGTGAACTTGTGTTTTGAAATTTGTAAAGTGTAATATCACATGAAAATGTTAATTCATGACTTGAAATTGGTTTAGTGTTGATACTTGAAATGTGAATTAATCACTTGAAAATGGTTAAGTTTAGTCACTTAAGAAGTGAATTAGAGAGTTGAAAATGGTTAACTGTAGTATTTTGAAATGTGTACTAGTCACTTGAGAAGTGTATTAGTGACTTGAAAAAGGTTTTATGTAGTTCTTGATTGGTGAACTTGTGTTTTGAAATTTGTAAAGTGTAATATCACATGAAAATGTGAATTCATAACTTGAAATTGGTTTAGTGTTGATACTTGAAATGTGAATTCATGACTTGAAAATGGTTAAGTTTAGTCACTTAAGAAGTGAATTAGAGAGTTGAAAATGGTTAACTGTAGTGTTTTGAAATGTGTACTTGTCACTTGAGAAGTGTATTAGTGACATGAAAAAGGTTTTATCTTGATGGGTGAACTTGTGTTTTGAAATTTGTAAAGTGTAATATCACATGAAAATGTGAATTCATGACTTGAAATTTGTTTAGGGTTGATACTTGAAATGTGAATTCATGACTTGAAAATGGTTTAGTTTAGTCACTTGAGAAGTGAATTAGAGAGTTGAAAATGGTTAAGTGTAGTGTTTTGAAATGTGTACTTGTCACTTAAAAAGTGGATTAGCGACTAGAAAATTGTTTAATGTAGTTATTGCAAGGTGAACTTGTGTTTTAAAATTTGTAAAGTGTAATCACTTGAAAATGTGAATTCATGACATGAAATTGGTTTTTTGTTGATACTTGAAATGTGAATTCATGACTTGTAAATGGTTTAGTGTTGATACTTGAAATATGAATTCATGACTTAAAAATGGTTAAGTTTACTCACTTGAGAAGTAAATTAGAGAGTTGAAAATGGTTAAGTGTAGTATTTTGAAATGTGTACTAGTCACTTGAGAAATGTATTAGCTACTTGAAAAGGATTAAATGTAGTTCTTGAATGGTGAACTTGTGTTTTCAAATTTGTAAAATGTAATATCACTTGAAAATGTGAATTCATAACTTGAAATTGGTTTAGTGAGGCTACTTTAAATGTGAATTCATGACTTGAAAATGGTTTAGTTCAGTCACTTGAGAAGTGAATTAGAGAGTTCAAAAAGGTTATGTGTAGTGTTTTGAAATGTGTACTAGTCACTTGAAAAGTGGATTAGCGACTTTAAAATTGTATAATGTAGTTCTTGAAAGGTTAACTTGTGTTTTCAGATTTGTAAAGTGTGATATTACTTTAAAATGTGAATTCATGACTTGAAATTGGTTTAGTGTTGATACTTGAAATGTGAATTCTTGACTTGAAAATGGTTAAGTTTAGTCACTTCAGAAGTGAATTAGAGAGTTGAAAATGGTTAAGTGTAGTATTTTGAAATGTGTACTAGTCACTTGAGAAGTGTATTAGCTACTTGAAAAGGATTAAATGTAGTTCTTGAATGGTGAACTTGTGTTTTGAAATTTGTAAAATGTAATATCACTTGAAAATGTGAATTCATAACTTGAAATTGGGTTAGTGAGGCTACTTTAAATGTGAATTCATGACATGAAAATGGTTTAGTTCAGTCACTTGAGAAGTGAATTAGAGTGTTCAAAATGGTTATGTGTAGTGTTTTGAAATGTGTACTAGTCACTTGAAAAGTGGATTAGCGACTTGAAAATTGTATAATGTAGTTCTTGAAAGGTTAACTTGTGTTTTCAGTTTTGTAAAGTGTGATATCACTTTAAAATGTGAATTCATGACTTGAAATTGGTTTAGTGTTGATAATTGAAATGTGAATTCATGACTTGAAAATGGTTAAGTTTAATCACTTCAGAAGTGAATTAGAGAGTTGAAAATGGTTAAGTGTAGTATTTTGAAATGTGTACTAGTAACTTGAGTAGTGTATTAGCGACTTGAAAATGGTTCAATGTAGTTCTTGAATGGTGAACTTGTGTTTTGAAATTTGTAAAGTGAAATATCACTTGAAAAGGTGAATTCATGATTCAAAATTGGTATTGTGTTGATACTTGAACTGTGAATTCATGATTTGAAAATGGTTTAGTTTAGTCACTTGAGAAGTGAATTTGAGAGTTGAAAATGGTTAAGTGTAGTAATTTGAAATGTGCACTTGTCACTTGAAAAGTGGATTAGAGACTTGAAAATGATTTAAGGTAGTTCTTGAAAGGTGAACTTGTGTTTTGAAATTTGTAAAGTGTGATATCACTTGAAAATGTGGATTCATTACTTGAAATTGGTTTAGTGTTGATACTTTAAATGTGAATTCATGACTTGAAAATGGTTAAGTTTAGTCACTTGAGAAGTGAATTTGAGAGTTCAAAATAGTTTATGTGTATTATTTTGAATTGTGTACTAGTCACTTGAGAAGTATATTAGCGACTTGAAAATGGTTTAATGTAGTTCTTGAATGGTGAACTTGTGTTTTAAAATTTGTAAAGTGTAATATAACTTTAAAATGTGAATTCATGACTTGAAATTGGTTTAGTGTTGATACTTGAAATGTGAATTCATCACTTGAAAATGGTTAAGTTTAGTCACTTAAGAAGTGAATTAGAGAGTTGAAAATGGTAAATTGTAGTATTTTGAAATGTGTACTAGTCACTTGAGAAGTGTATTAGTGACTTGAAAAAGGTTTTATGTAGTTCTTGATTGGTGAACTTGTGTTTTGAAATTCGTAAAGTGTAATATCACATGAAAATGTGAATTCATGACTTGAAATTGGTTTAGTGTTGATACTTGAAATGTGAATTCATGACTTGAAAATGGTTAAGTTTAGTCACTTAAGAAGTTAATTAGAGAGTTGAAAATGGTTAACTGTATTGTTTTTAAATGTGTACTAGTCACTTGAGAAGTGTATTAGTGACTTGAATAAGGTTTTATCTTGATTGGTGAACTTGTGTTTTGAAATTTGTAAAGTGTAATATCACATGAAAATGTAAATTCATGACTTGAAATTGGTTTAGGGTTGATACTTGAAATGTGAATTCATGACTTGAAAATGGTTTAGTTTAGTCACTTGAGAAGTGAATTAGAGAGTTTAAAATGGTTAAGTGTAGTGTTTTGAAATGTGTACTTGTCACTTAAAAAGTGGATTAGCGACTAGAAAATTGTTTAATGTAGTTATTTCAAGGTGAACTTGTGTTTTAAAATTCGTAAAGTGTAATCACTTGAAAATGTGAATTCATGACCTGAAATTGGTTTATTGTTGATACTTGAAATGTGAATTCATGACTTGTAAATGGTTTAGTGTTGATACTTGAAATATGAATTCATGACTTAAAAATGGTTAAGTTTACTCACTTGAGAAGTAAATTAGAGAGTTGAAAATGGTTAAGTGTAGTATTTTGAAATGTGTACTAGTGACTTGAGAAATGTATTAGCTACTTGAAAAGGATTAAATGTAGTTCTTGAATGGTGAACTTGTGTTTTCAAATTTGTAAAATGTAATATCACTTGAAAATGTGAATTCATAACTTGAAATTGGTTTAGTGAGGCTACTTTAAATGTGAATTCATGACTTGAAAATGGTTTAGTTCAGTCACTTGAGAAGGGAATTAGAGAGTTCAAAATGGTTATGAGTAGTGTTTTGAAATTTGTACTAGTCACTTGAAAAGTGGATTAGCGACTTGAAAATTGTATAATGTAGTTCTTGAAAGGTTAGCTTGTGTTTTCAGTTTTGTAAAGTGTGATATCACTTTAAAATGTGAATTCATGACTTGAAATTGGTTTAGTGTTGATACTTGAAATGTGAATTCATGACTTGAAAATTGTTAAGTTTAATCACTTCAGAAGTGAATTAGAGAGTTGAAAATGGTTAAGTGTAGTATTTTGAAATGTGTACTAGTAACTTGAGAAGTGTATTAGTGACTTGAAAATGGTTTAATGTAGTTTTTGAATGGTGAACTTGTGTTTTGAAATTTGTAATGTGAAATATCACTTAAAAAAGTGAATTCATGATTCGAAATTGGTATTGTGTTGATACTTGAACTGTGAATTCAAGACTTGAAAATGGTTTAGTTTTGTCACTTGAGAAGTGAATTAGAGAGTTGAAAATGGTTAAATGTAGTAATTTGAAATGTGCACTTGTCACTTGAAAAGTGGATTAGAGACTTGAAAATGATTTAAGGTAGTTCTTGAAAGGTGAACTTGTGTTTTGAAATTTGTAAAGTGTGATATCACTTGAAAATGTGGATTCATGACTTGAAATTGGTTTAGTGTTGATACTTTAAATGTGAATTCATGACTTGAAAATGGTTAAGTTTAGTCACTTGAGAGTTCAAAATGGTTTATGTGTATTATTTTTAATTGTGTACTAGTCACTTGAGAAGTATATTAGCGACTTGAAAATTGTTTAATTTAGTTATTGCAAGGTGAACTTGTGTTTTAAAATTTGTAAAGTGTAATCACTTGAAAATGTGAATTCATGACTTGAAATTGGTTTATTGTTGATACTTGAAATGTGAATTCATGACTTGTAAATGGTTTAGTGTTGATACTTGAAATATGAATTCATGACTTAAAAATGGTTAAGTTTAGTCACTTGAGAAATAAATTAGAGAGTTGAAAATAGTTAAGTGTAGTATTTTGAAATGTGTACTAGTCACTTGAGAAGTGTATTAGCTACTTGAATAGGATTAAATGTAGTTCTTGAATGGTGAACTTGTGTTTTGAAATTTGTAAAATGTAATATCACTTGAGAATGTGAATTCATAAGTTGAAATTGGTTTAGTGAGGCTACTTTAAATGCGAATTCATGACTTGAAAATGGTTTATTTCAGTCATTTGAGAAGTGAATTAGAGAGTTCAAAATGGTTATGTGTAGTGTTTTGAAATGTGTACTAGTCACTTGAAAAGTGGATTAGCGACTTGAAAATTGTATAATGTAGTTCTTGAAAGGTTAACTTGTGTTTTCAGTTTTGTAAAGTGTGATATCACTTCAAAATGTGAATTCATGACTTGAAATTAGTTTAGTGTTGATACTTGAAATGTGAATTCATGACTTGAAAATGGTTAAGTTTAATCACTTCAGAAGTGAATTAGAGAGTTGAAAATGGTTAAGTGTAGTATTTTGAAATGTGTACTAGTAACTTGAGAAGTGTATTAGCGACTTGAAAATGGTTTAATGTAGTTCTTTAATGGTGAACTTGTGTTTTGAAATTTGTAAAGTGAAATATCACTTGAAAAGGTGAATTCATGATTCAAAATTGGTATTGTGTTGATACTTGAACTGTGAATTCATGACTTGAAAATGGTTTAGTTTAGTCACTTGAGAAGTGAATTAGAGAGTTGAAAATGGTTAAGTGTAGTAATTTGAAATGTGCACTTGTCACTTGAAAAGTGGATTAGAGACTTGAAAATGATTTAAGGTAGTTCTTGAATGGTGAACTTGTGTTTTGAAATTTATAAAGTGTGATATCACTTGAAAATGTGGATTCATGACTTGAAATTGGATAGTGTTGATACTTTAAATGTGAATTCATGACTAGAAAATGGTTAAGTTTAGTCACTTGAGAAGTGAATTTGAGAGTTCAAAATGGTTTATGTTTATTATTTTGAATTGTGTACTAGTCACTTGAGAAGTATATTAGCGACTTGAAAATGGTTTAATGTAGTTATTGAATGGTGAACTTGTGTTTTGAAATTTGTAAAGTGTAATATCACTTTAAAATGTGAATTCATGACTTGAAATTTATTTAGTGTTGATACTTAAAATGTTAATTCATGACTGTAAAATGGTTAAGTTTAGTCACTTGAGATATGAATTAGTGAGTTGAAAATGGTTAAGTGTAGTCTTTTGAAATATGTACTAGTCACTTGAGAAGTGTATTAGCGACTTGAAAATTGTTTAATGTAGTTCTTGGATGGTGAACTTGTGTTTTGAAATTTGTAAAGTGTAATCACTTGAGAATGTGAATTCATGACTTGAAATTGGTTTAGTGTTGATACTTGTAATGTGAATTCATGACTTGAGAATGGTTTAGTTTAGTCACTTGAGAAGTGAATTAGAGAGTTGAAAATTGATAAGTGTAGTCTTTTGAAATGAGTACTAGTCACTTAAAAAGTGGATTAGCGTCTCGAAAATTGTTTAATGTAGTTATTGAAAGGTGAACTTGTGTTTCAAAATTTGTAATGTGTAATAACTTGAAAATGTGAATTCATGACTTGAACTTTATTTAGAGTTGATACTTTAAATGTGAATTAATGACTTGTAAGTGGTTTAGTGTTGATACTTGAAATGTGAATTCATGACCTAAAAATGGTTAAGTTTAGTCACTTGCGAAATAAATTAGAGAGTTGAAAATGGTTAAGTGTAGCTTTTTCAACTGTGTACTAGTCACTTGATAAGTGTACTAGCTACTTGAAAATGATTAAATGTAGTTCTTGAATGGTGAACTTGTGTTTTGAAATTTGTAAAGTGTAATATCACTTGAAAAAGTGATTTCATGACTTGAAATTTGTTTAGTGTTGATACTTAAAATGTGAATTCATGACTTGAAAATGGTTATGTTTAGTCACTTGAGATATGAATTACTGAGTTGAAAATGGTTAAGTGTAGTGTTTTCAATTTTGTACTAGTCACTTCAGAAGTGTATTAGCGACTTGAAAATTGTTTAATGTAGTTCTTGGATGGTGAACTTGTGTTTTGAAATTTGTAAAGTGTAATCACTTGAGAATGTGAATTCATGACTTGAAATTGGTTTAGTTTAGTCACTTGAGAAGTGAATTAGGGAGTTGAAAATTGATAAGTGTAGTCTTTTGAAATGAGTACTAGTCACTTAAAAAGTTGATTAGCGTCTAGAAAATTGTTTAATGTAGTTATAGAAAGGTGAACATGTGTTTTAAAATTTGTAAAGTGTAATAACTTGAAAATGTGAATTCATGACTTGAACTTTATTTAGTGTTGATCCTTGAAATGTGAATTAATGACTTGTAAGTGGTTTAGTGTTGATACTTGAAATGTGAATTCATGACCTAAAAATGGTTAAGTTTAGTCAATTGAGAAATAAATTAGAGAGTTGAAAATGGTTAAGTGTTGCTTTTTGAAATGTGTACTAGGCACTTGATAAGTGTACTAGCTACTTGAAAATGATTAAATGTACTTCTTGAATGGTGAACTTGTGTTTTGAAATTTGTAAAGTGTAATATCACTTGAAAATGTGAATTCATGACTTGAAATTTGTTTAGTGTTTATACTTAAAATGTGAATTCATGACTGTAAAATGGTTATGTTTAGTCACTTGAGATATGAATAAGTGAGTTGAAAATGGTTAAGTGTAGTGTTTTCAAATATGTACTAGTCACTTGAGAAGTGTATTAGTGACTTGAAAATTGTTTAATGTAGTTCTTGGATGGTGAACTTGTGTTTTGAAATTTGTAAATTGTAATCACTTGAGAATGTGAATTCATTACTTGAAATTGGTTTAGTGTTGATACTTGTAATGTGAATTCATGACTTGAGAATGGTTTAGTTTAGTCACTTGAGAAGTGAATTAGAGAGTTGAAAATTGGTAAGTGTAGTGTTTTGAAATGTGTACTAGTCACTTAAAAAGTGGATTAGCGTCTTGTAAATTGTTTAATGTAGTTATTGAAAGGTGAACTTGTGTTTTTAAATTTGTAAACTGTAATCACTTGAAAATGTGAATTAATGACTTGAACTTTGTTTAGTGTTGATACTTGAGATGTGAATTAATGACTTGTAATTGGTTTAGTGTTGATACTTGAAATGTTAATTCATGACTTAAAAATGGTTAAGTTTAGTCACTTGAGAAATAAATTAGAGAGTTGAAAATGGTTAAGTGTTGTCTTTTGAAATATGTACTAGTCTCTTGAGAAGTGTATTAGCTACTTGAAAATGATTAAATGTAGTTCTTGAATGCTGAACTTGTGTTTTGAAATTTGTAAAGTGTAATATCACTTGAAAATGTGAATATATGACTTGAAATATGTTTAGTGTTGATACTTAAAATGTGAATTCATGACTTGAAAATGGTTATGTTTAGTCACTTGAGATATGAATTAGTGAGTTCAAAATGGTTACGTGTAGTGTTTTCAATTATGTACTAGTCACTTAAAAAGTGGATTAGCGTCTAGAAAATTGTATTATGTAGTTCTTTGATGGTGAACTTGTGTTTTGAAATTTTTAAAGTGTAATCACTTGAGAATATGAATTCATGACTTAAAATTGGTATAGTGTTGATACTTTTAATGTGAATTCATGACTAGAGAATGGTTCAGTTTAGTCTCTTGAGAAGTGAATTAGAGAGTTTAAAATTGGTAAGTGTAGTGTTTTGAAATGTGTACTAGTCACTTAAAAAGTTGATTAGCTTCTTGAAAATTGTTTTATGTAGTTAATTAAAGGTGAACTTGTGTTTTAAATTTGTAAAGTGTAATCACTTGAAAATGTGAATTCATGACTTGAACTTTGTTTAGTGTTGATACTTGAAATGTGAATAAATGACTTGTAATTGGTTTAGTGTTGATACTTGAAATGTGAATTAATGACTTAAAAATGGTTCAGTTTAGTCACTTGAGAAATAAATTAGAGAGTTGAAAATGGTTAAGTGCAGTGTTTTGAAATGTGTACTAGTCACTTGAGAAGTGTATTAGCTACTTGAAAATGATTAAATGTAGTTCTTGAATGGTGAACTTGTGTTTTGAAATTTGTAAATTGTAAGATCACTTGAAAATGTGAATTCATGGCTTGAAATATGTTTAGTGTTGATGCTTAAAATGTGAATTCATGACTTGAAAATGGTTATGTTTAGTCACTTGAGATATGAATTAGTGAGTTGAAAATGGTTACGTGTAGTATTTTCAATTATGTACTAGTCACTTGAGAAGTGTATTAGCGACTTGAAAATTGTTTAATGTAGTTCTTGGATGGTGAACTTGTGTTTTGAAATTTGTAAAGTGTAATCACTTAAGAATGTGAATTCATGACTTAAAATTGGTTTAGTGTTGATACTTTTAATGTGAATTCAGGACTTGAGAATGGTTTAGTTTAGTCACTTGAGAAGTGAATTAGAGAGTTGAAAATTGGTAAGTGTAGTGTTTTGAAATGTGTACTAGTCACTTAAAAAGTGGATTAGCGTCTTGAAAATTATTTAATGTAGTTATTGAAAGGTGAACTTGTGTTTTAAAATTTGTAAAGTGTAATAACTTGAAAATGTGAATTCATGACTTGAACTTTCTTTTGTGTTGATACTTGAAATGTGAATTAATGACTTGTAATTGGTTTAGTGTTGATACTTGAAATGTGAATTAATGACTTAAAAATGGTTAAGTTTAGTCACTTGAGAAATAAATTAGAGAGTTGAAAATGGTTAAGTGCAGTGTTTTGAAATGTGTACTAGTCAATTGAGAAGTGTATTAGCTACTTGAAAATGATTAAATGTAGTTCTTGAATGCTGAACTTGTGTTTTGAAATTTGTAAATTGTAAGATCACTTGAAAATGTGAATTCATGACTTGAAATATGTTTAGTGTTGATACTTAAAATGTGAATTCATGACTTGAAAATGGTTATGTTTAGTCACTTGAGATACGAATTAGTGAGTTGAAAATGGTTACGTGTAGTGTTTTCAATTATGTACTAGTCACTTGAGAAGTGTATTAGCGACTTGAAAATTGTTTAATGTAGTTCTTGGATGGTGAACTTGTGTTTTGAAATTTGTAAAGTGTAATCACTTAAGAATGTGAATTCATGACTTAAAATTGGTTTAGTGTTGATACTTTTAATGTGAATTCAGGACTAGAGAATGGTTTAGTTTAGTCTCTTGAGAAGTGAATTAGAGAGTTTAAAATTGGTAAGTGTAGTGTTTAGAAATGTGTACTAGTCACTTAAAAAGTGGATTAGCGTCTAGAAAATTGTTAAATGTAGTTATTGAAAGGTGAACTTGTGTTTTAAATTTGTAAAGTGTAATCACTTGAAAATGTGAATTCATGACTTGAACTTTGTTTAGTGTTGATACTTGAATTGTGAATAAATGACTTGTAATTGGTTTAGTGTTGATACTTGAAATGTTAATTCATGACCTAAAAATGGTTAAGTTTAGTCACTTGAGAAATAAATTAGAGAGTTGAAAATGGTTAAGTGTAGTGTTTTGAAATGTGTACTAGTCACTTGAGAAGTGTATTAGCAACTTTAAAATGATTAAATGTAGTTCTTGAATGGTGAACTTGTGTTTTGAAATTTGTAAAGTGTAATATCACTTGAAAATGTGAATTCATGACTTGAAATTTGTTTAGTGTTGATACATAAAATGTGAATTCATGACTTGAAAATGATTTAGTTTAGTCACTTGAGATATGAATTAGTGAGTTGAAAATGGTTAAGTGTAGTGTTCTGAATTATGTACTAGTCACTTGAGAAGTGTATTAGCGACTTGAAAATTGTTTAATGTAGTTCTTGGATGGTCAACTTGTGTTTTGAAATTTGTAAATTGTAATCACTTGAGAATGTGAATTCATGACTTGAAATTGGTTTAGTGTTGATACTTGTAATGTGAATTCATGACTTGAGAATGGTTTAGTTTAGTCACTTGAGAAGTGAATTAGAGAGTATAAAATTGGTAAGTGTAGTGTTTTGAAATGTGTACTAGTCACTTAAAAAGTGGATTAGCGTCTTGAAAATTATTTAATGTAGTTATTGAAAGGTGAACTTGTGTTTTAAAATTTGTAAAGTGTAATAACTTGAAAATGTGAATTCATGACTTGAACTTTCTTTTGTGTTGATACTTGAAATGTGAATTAATGACTTGTAATTGGTTTAGTGTTGATACTTGAAATGTGAATTAATGACTTAAAAATGGTTAAGTTTAGTCACTTGAGAAATAAATTAGAGAGTTGAAAATGGTTAAGTGCAGTGTTTTGAAATGTGTACTAGTCACTTGAGAAGTGTATTAGCTACTTGAAAATGATTAAATGTAGTTCTTGAATGCTGAACTTGTGTTTTGAAATTTGTAAAGTGTAATATCACTTGAAAATGTGAATTCATGACTTGAAATATGTTTAGTGTTGATACTTAAAATGTGAATTCATGACTTGAAAATGGTTATGTTTAGTCACTTGAGATATGAATTAGTGAGTTGAAAATGGTTACGTGTAGTGTTTTCAAGTATGTACTAGTCACTTGAGAAGTGTATTAGCGACTTGAAAATTGTTTAATGTAGTTCTTGGATGGTGAACTTGTGTTTTGAAATTTGTAATGTGTAATCACTTAAGAATGTGAATTCATGACTTAAAATTGGTTTAGTGTTGATACTTTTAATGTGAATTCAGGACGAGAGAATGGTTTAGTTTAGTCTCTTGAGAAGTGAATTAGAGAGTTTAAAATTGGTAAGTGTAGTGTTTAGAAATGTGTACTAGTCACTTAAAAAGTGGATTAGCGTCTTGAAAATTGTTATATGTAGTTATTGAAAGGTGAACTTGTGTTTTAAATTTGTAAAGTGTAATCACTTGAAAATGTGAATTCATGACTTGAACTTTGTTTAGTGTTGATACTTGAAATGTGAATAAATGACTTGTAATTGGATTAGTGTTGATACTTGAAATGTTAATTCATGACTTAAAAATGGTTAAGTTTAGTCACTTGAGAAATAAATTAGAGAGTTGAAAATGGTTAAGTGTAGTGTTTTGAAATGTGTACTAGTCACTTGAGAAGTGTATTAGCAACTTTAAAATGATTAAATGTAGTTCTTGAATGGTGAACTTGTGTTTTGAAATTTGTAAAGTGTAATATCACTTGAAAATGTGAATTCATGACTTGAAATTTGTTTAGTGTTGATACATAAAATGTGAATTCATGACTTGAAAATGATTTAGTTTAGTCACTTGAGATATGAATTAGTGAGTTGAAAATGGTTAAGTGTAGTGTTCTGAATTATGTACTAGTCACTTGAGAAGTGTATTAGCGACTTGAAAATTATTTAATGTAGTTCTTGGATGGTCAACTTGTGTTTTGAAATTTGTAAATTGTAATCACTTGAGAATGTGAATTCATGACTTGAAATTGGTTTAGTGTTGATACTTGTAATGTGAATTCATGACTTGAGAATGGTTTAGTTTGTCACTTGAGAAGTGAATTAGAGAGTTGAAAATTGGTAAGTGTAGTGTTTTGAAATGTGTACTAGTCACTTAAAAAGTGGATTAGCGTCTTGAAAATTATTTAATGTAGTTATTGAAAGGTGAACTTGTGTTTTAAAATTTGTAAAGTGTAATAACTTGAAAATGTGAATTCATGACTTGAACTTTCTTTTGTGTTGATACTTGAAATGTGAATTAATGACTTGTAATTGGTTTAGTGTTGATACTTGAAATGTGAATTAATGACTTAAAAATGGTTCAGTTTAGTCACTTGAGAAATAAATTAGAGAGTTGAAAATGGTTAAGTGCAGTGTTTGGAAATGTGTACTAGTCACTTGAGAAGTGTATTAGCTACTTGAAAATGATTAAATGTAGTTCTTGAATGCTGAACTTGTGTTTTGAAATTTGTAAAGTGTAATATCACTTGAAAATGTGAATTCATAACTTGAAATATGTTTAGTGTTGATACTTAAAATGTGAATTCATGACTTGAAAATGGTTATGTTTAGTCACTTGAGATATGAATTAGTGAGTTGAAAATGGTTACGTGTAGTGTTTTCAATTATGTACTAGTCACTTGAGAAGTGTATTAGCGACTTGAAAATTGTTTAATGTAGTTCTTGGATGGTGAACTTGTGTGTTTGAAATTTGTAAAGTGTAATCACTTAAGAATGTGAATTCATGACTTAAAATTGGTTTAGTGTTTGTACTTTTAATGTGAATTCAGGACTAGAGAATGGTTTAGTTTAGTCTCTTGAGAAGTGAATTAGAGAGTTTAAAATTGGTAAGTGTAGTGTTTAGAAATGTGTACTAGTCACTTAAAAAGTGGATTAGCGTCTTGAAAATTGTTAAATGTAGTTATTGAAAGGTGAACTTGTGTTTTAAATTTGTAAAGTGTAGTCACTTGAAAATGTGAATTCATGACTTGAACTTTGTTTAGTGTTGATACTTGAAATGTGAATAAATTACTTGTAATTGGTTTAGTGTTGATACTTGAAATGTTAATTCATGACTTAAAAATGGTTAAGTTTAGTCACTTGAGAAATAAATTAGAGAGTTGAAAATGGTTAAGTGTAGTGTTTTGAAATGTGTACTAGTCACTTGAGAAGTGTATTAGCAACTTTAAAATGATTAAATGTAGTTCTTGAATGGTGAACTTGTGTTTTGAAATTGGTAAAGTGTAATATCACTTGAAAATGTGAATTCATGACTTGAAATTTGTTTAGTGTTGATACATAAAATGTGAATTCATGACTTGAAAATGATTTAGTTTAGTCACTTGAGATATGAATTAGTGAGTTGAAAATGGTTAAGTGTAGTGTTCTGAATTATGTACTAGTCACTTGAGAAGTGTATTAGCGACTTGAAAATTGTTTAATGTAGTTCTTGGATGGTCAACTTGTGTTTTGAAATTTGTAAATTGTAATCACTTGAGAATGTGAATTCATGACTTGAAATTGGTTTAGTGTTGATACTTGTAATGTGAATTCATGACTTGAGAATGGTTTAGTTTAGTCACTTGAGAAGTGAATTAGAGAGTTGAAAATTGGTAAGTGTAGTGTTTTGAAATGTGTACTAGTCACTTAAAAAGTGGATTAGCGTCTTGAAAATTATTTAATGTAGTTATTGAAAGGTGAACTTGTGTTTTCAAATTTGTAAAGTGTAATAACTTGAAAATGTGAATTCATGACTTGAACTTTCTTTTGTGTTGATACTTGAAATGTGAATTAATGACTTGTAATTGGTTTAGTGTTGATACTTGAAATGTGAATTAATGACTTAAAAATGGTTAAGTTTAGTCACTTGAGAAATAAATTAGAGAGTTGAAAATGGTTAAGTGCAGTGTTTTGAAATGTGTACTAGTTACTTGAGAAGTGTATTAGCTACTTGAAAATGATTAAATGTAGTTCTTGAATGCTGAACTTGTGTTTTGAAATTTGTAAAGTGTAAAATCACTTGAAAATGTGAATTCATGACTTGAGATATGTTTAGTGTTGATACTTAAATTGTGAATTCATGACTTGAAAATGGTTTAGTTTAGTCACTTGAGATATGAATTAGTGAGTTGAAAATGGTTAAGTGTAGTGTTTTGAATTATGTACTAGTCACTTGAGAAGTGTATTAGCGACTTGAAAATTTTTTAATGTAGTTCTTGGATGGTGAACTTGTGTTTTGAAATCTGTAAATTGTAATCACTTGAGAATGTGAATTCATGACTTGAAATTTGTTTAGTGTTGATACTTGTAATGTGAATTCATGACTTGAGAATGGTTTAGTTTAGTCACTTGAGAAGTGAATTAGAGAGTTGAAAATTGGTAAGTGTAGTGTTTTGAAATGTGTACTAGTCACTTAATAAGTGGATTAGCGTCTTGAAAATTGTTTAATGTAGTTATTGAAAGGTGAACTTGTGTTTTAAAATTTGTAAAGTGTAATCACTTGAAAATGTGAATTCATGTCTTGAACTTTGTTTAGTGTTGATACTTGAAATGTGAATTAATGACTTGTAATTGGTTTAGTGTTGATACTTGAAATGTTAATTCATGACTTTAAAATGGTTAAGTTTAGTCACTTGAGAAATAAATTAGAGAGTTGAAAATGGTTAAGTGTAGTGTTTTTAAATGTGTACTAGTCACTTGAGAAGTGTATTAGCAACTTTAAAATGATTAAATGTTGTTCTTGAATGGTGAACTTGTGTTTTGAAATTTGTAAAGTGTAATATCACTTGAAAATGTGAATTCATGACTTGAAATTTGTTTAGTGTTGATACTTAAAATGTGAATTCATGACTTGAAAATGGTTTAGTTTAGTCACTTGAGATATGAATTAGTGAGTTGAAAATGGTTAAGTGTAGTGTTTTGAATTATGTACTAGTCACTTGAGAAGTGCATTAGCGACTTGAAAATTGTTTAATGTAGTTCTTGGATGGTGAACTTGTGTTTTGAAATTTGTAAATTGTAATCACTTGAGAATGTGAATTCATGACTTGAAAATTGTTTAGTGTTGATACTTGTAATGTGAATTCATGACTTGAGAATGGTTTAGTTTAGTCACTTGAGAAGTGAATTAGAGAGTTGAAAATTGGTAAGTGTAGTGTTTTGAAATGTGTACTAGTAACTTAAAAAGTGGATTAGCGTTTTGAAAATTGTTTAATGTAGTTATTGAAAGGTGAACTTGTGTTTTAAAATTTGTAAAGTGTAATCACTTGAAAATGTGAATTCATGACTTGAACTTTGTTTAGTGTTGATACTTGAAATGTGAATTAATGACTTGTAATTGGCTTAGTGTTGATACTTGAAATGTTAATTCATGACTTTAAAATGGTTAAGTTTAGTCACTTGAGAAATAAATTAGAGAGTTAAAAATGGTTAAGTGTAGTGTTTTTAAATGTGTACTAGTCACTTGAGAAGTGTATTAGCAACTTTAAAATCATTAAATGTTGTTCTTGAATGGTGAACTTGTGTTTTGAAATTTATAAAGCGTAATATCACTTGAAAATGTGAATTCATGACTTGAAATTTGTTTAGTGTTGATACTTAAAATGTGAATTCATGACTTGAAAATGGTTTAGTTTAGTCACTTGAGATATGAATAAGTGAGTTGAAAATGGTTAAGTGTAGTGTTCTGAATTATGTACTAGTCACTTGAGAAGTGTATTAGCGACTTGAAAATTGTTTAATGTAGTTCTTGGATAGTGAACTTGTATTTTGACTTTTGTAAATTGTAATCACTTGAGAATGTGAATTCATGACTTGAAATTGGTTTAGTGTTGATACTTGTTATGTGAATTCATGACTTGAGAATGGTTTAGTTTAGTCACTTGAGAAGTGAATTAGAGAGTTTAAACTTGGTAAGTGTAGTGTTTTGAAATGTGTACTAGTCACTTAAAAAGTGGATTAGCGTCTTGAAAATTGTTTAATGTAGTTATTGAAAAGTGAACTTGTGTTTTAAAATTTGTAAAGTATAATCACTTGAAAATGTGAATTCATGACTTGAACTTTGTTTAGTGTTGATACTTGAAATGTGAATTAATGACTTGTAATTGGTTTAGTGTTGATACTCGAAATGTTAATTCATGACTTAAAAATGGTTAAGTTTAGTCACTTGAGAATTAAATTAGCTATATGAAAATGATTAAATGTAGTTCTTGAATGGTGAACTTATGTTTTGAAATTTGTAAAGTGTAATATCACTTGAAAATGTGAATTCATGACTTGAAATTTGTTTAGTGTTAATACTTAAAATGTGAATTCATGACTTGAAAATGGTTAAGTTTAGTCACTTGAGATATGAATTAGTGAGTTGAAACTGGTTAAGTGTAGTGTTTTGAAATGTGTACTAGTCACTTAAAAAGTGGATTAGCGTCTTGAAAATTGTTTAATGTAGTTATTGAAAGGTGAACTTGTGTTTTAAAATTTGTAAAGTGTAATCACTTGAAAATGTGAATTCATGACTTGAACTTTGTTTAGTGTTGATACTTGAAATGTGAATTAATGACTTGTAATTGGTTTAGTGTTGATACTTGAAATGTTAATTCATGACTTAAAAATGGTTAAGTTTAGTCACTTCAGAAAAAAATTAGAGATTTGAAAATGGTTAAGTGTAGTCTTTTGAAATGTGTACTTGTCACTTGAGAATTGAATTAGCTACATGAAAATGATTAAATGTAGTTCTTGAATGGTGAACTTGTGTTTTGAAATTTGTAAAGTGTAATATCACTTGAAAATGTGAATTCATGACTTGAAATTTGTTTAGTGTTGATACTTAAAATGTGAATTCATGACTTGAAAATGGTTAAGTTTAGTCACTTGAGATATGAATTAGTGAGTTGAAACTGGATTAGTGTAGTGTTTTGAAATGTGTACTAGTCTCTTAAAAAGTGGATTAGCGTCTTGAAAATTGTTTAATGTAGTTATTGACAGGTGAACTGGTGTTTTAAAATTTGTAAAGTGTAATCACTTGGAAATGTGAATTCATGACTTGAACTTTGTTTAGTGTTGATACTTGAAATGTGAATTAATGACTTGTAATTGGTCTAGTGTTGATACTTGAAATGTGAATTCATGACTTTAAAATGGTTAAGTTTAGTCACTAGAGAAATAAATTAGAGAGTTGAAAATGGTTAAGTGTAGTGTTTTGAAATGTGTACTAGTCACTTGAGAAGTGTATTAGCAACTTTAAAATGATTAAATGTTGTTCTTGAATGGTGAACTTGTGTTTTGAAATTTGTAAAGTGTAATATCACTAGAAAATGTGAATTCATGACTTGAAATTTGTTTAGTGTTGATACTTAAAATGTGAATTCATGACTTGAGAATGGTTTAGTTTAGTCACTTGAGAAGTGAATTAGAGAGTTGAAAATTGGTAAGTGTAGTGTTTTGAAATGTGTACTAGTCACTTAAAAAGTGGATTAGCGTATTGAAAATCGTCTAATGTAGTTATTGAAAGGTGAACTTGTGTTTTAAAATTTGTAAAGTGTAATCACTTGAAAATGTGAATTCATGACTTGAACTTTGTTAAGTGTTGATACTTGAAATGTGAATTAATGACTTGTAATTGGTTTAGTGTTGATACTTGAAATGTGAATTCATGACTTTAAAATGGTTAAGTTTAGTCACTTGAGAAATAAATTAGAGAGTTGAAAATGGTTAAGTGTAGTGTTTTGAAATGTGTACTAGTCACTTGAGAAGTGTATTAGCAACTTTAAAATGATTAAATGTTGTTCTTGAATGGTGAACTTGTGTTTTGAAATTTGTAAAGTGTAATATCACTTGAAAATGTGAATTCATGACTTGAAATTTTTTTAGTGTTGATACATAAAATGTGAATTCATGACTTGAAAATGATTTAGTTTAGTCACTTGGATATGAATTAGTGAGTTGAAAATGGTTAAGTGTAGTGTTCTGAATTATGTACTAGTCACTTGAGAAGTGTATTAGCGACTTGAAAATTGTTTAATGTAGTTCTTGGATGGTGAACTTGTGTTTTGAAATTTGTAAATTGTAATCACTTGAGAATGTGAATTCATGACTTGAAATTGGTTTAGTGTTGATACTTGTAATGTGAATTCATTAATTGAGAATGGTTTAGTTTAGTCACTTGAGAAGTGAATTGGAGAGTTGAAAATTGGTAAGTGTAGTGTTTTGAAATGTGTACTAGTCACTTAAAAAGTGGATTAGCGTCTTGAAAATTGTTTAATGTAGTTATTGAAAGGTGAACTTGTGTTTTAAAATTTGTAAAGTGTAATAACTTGAAAATGTGAATTCATGACTTGAACTTTGTTTAGTGTTGATACTTGAAATGTGAATTAATGACGTGTAATTGGTTTAGTGTTGATACTTGAAATGTGAATTCATGACTTAAAAATGGTTAAGTATAGTCACTTGAGAAATATATTAGAGAGTTGAAAATGGTTAAGTGCAGTGTTTTGAAATGTGTACTAGTCACTTGAGAAGTGTATTAGCAACTTTAAAATGATTAAATGTTGTTCATGAATGGTGAACTTGTGTTTTGAAATTTGTAAAGTGTAATATCACTTGAAAATGTGAATTCATGACTTGAAATTTTTTTAGTGTTGATACATAAAATGTGAATTCATGACTTGAAAATGATTTAGTTTAGTCACTTGGATATGAATTAGTGAGTTGAAAATGGTTAAGTGTAGTGTTCTGAATTATGTACTAGTCACTTGAGAAGTGTATTAGCGACTTGAAAATTGTTTAATGTAGTTCTTGGATGGTGAACTTGTGTTTTGAAATTTGTAAATTGTAATCACTTGAGAATGTGAATTCATGACTTGAAATTGGTTTAGTGTTGATACTTGTAATGTGAATTCATTAATTGAGAATGGTTAAGTTTAGTCACTTGAGATATGAATTAGTGAGTTGAAACTGGATTAGTGTAGTGTTTTGAAATGTGTACTAGTCTCTTAAAAAGTGCATTAGCGTCTTGAAAATTGTTTAATGTAGTTATTGACAGGTGAACTGGTGTTTTAAAATTTGTAAAGTGTAATCACTTGGAAATGTGAATTCATGACTTGAACTTTGTTTAGTGTTGATACTTGAAATGTGAATTAATGACTTGTAATTGGTTTAGTGTTGATACTTGAAATGTGAATTCATGACTTTAAAATGGTTAAGTTTAGTCACTGGAGAAATAAATTAGAGAGTTGAAAATGGCTAAGTGTAGTGTTTTGAAATGTGTACTAGTCACTTGAGAAGTGTATTAGCAACTTTAAAATGATTAAATGTTGTTCTTGAATGGTGAACTTGTGTTTTGAAATTTGTAAAGTGTAATATCACTAGAAAATGTGAATTCATGACTTGAAATTTGTTTAGTGTTGATACTTAAAATGTGAATTCATGACTTGAGAATGGTTTAGTTTAGTCACTTGAGAAGTGAATTAGAGAGTTGAAAATTGGTAAGTGTAGTGTTTTGAAATGTGTACTAGTCACTTAAAAAGTGGATTAGCGTATTGAAAATTGTCTAATGTAGTTATTGAAAGGTGAACTTGTGTTTTAAAATTTGTAAAGTGTAATCACTTGAAAATGTGAATTCAGGACTTGAACTTTGTTAAGTGTTGATACTTGAAATGTGAATTAATGACTTGTAATTGGTTTAGTGTTGATACTTGAAATGTTAATTCATGACTTTAAAATGGTTAAGTTTAGTCACTTGAGAAATAAATTAGAGAGTTGAAAATGGTTAAGTGTAGTGTTTTGAAATGTGTACTAGTCACTTGAGAAGTGTATTAGCAACTTTAAAATGATTAAATGTTGTTCTTGAATGGTGAACTTGTGTTTTGAAATTTGTAAAGTGTAATATCACTTGAAAATGTGAATTCATGACTTGAAATTTTTTTAGTGTTGATACATAAAATGTGAATTCATGACTTGAAAATGATTTAGTTTAGTCACTTGGATATGAATTAGTGAGTTGAAAATGGTTAAGTGTAGTGTTCTGAATTATGTACTAGTCACTTGAGAAGTGTATTAGCGACTTGAAAATTGTTTAATGTAGTTCTTGGATGGTGAACTTGTGTTTTAAAATTTGTAAATTGTAATCACTTGAGAATGTGAATTCATGACTTGAAATTGGTTTAGTGTTGATACTTGTAATGTGAATTCATTAATTGAGAATGGTTTAGTTTAGTCACTTGAGAAGTGAATTAGAGAGTTGAAAATTGGTAAGTGTAGTGTTTTGAAATGTGTACTAGTCACTTAAAAAGTGGATTAGCGTCTTGAAAATTATTTAATGTAGTTATTGAAAGGTGAACTTGTGTTTTAAAATTTGTAAAGTGTAATAACTTGAAAATGTGAATTCATGACTTGAACTTTGTTTAGTGTTGATACTTGAAATGTGAATTAATGACTTGTAATTGGTTTAGTGTTGATACTTGAAATGTGAATTCATGACTTAAAAATGGTTAAGTTTAGTCACTTGAGAAATATATTAGAGAGTTGAAAATGGTTAAGTGCAGTGTTTTGAAATGTGTACTAGTCACTTGAGAAGTGTATTAGCTACTTGAAAATGATTAAATGTAGTTCTTGAATGGTGAACTTGTGTTTTGAAATTTGTAAAGTGTAATATCACTTGAAAATGTGAATTCATGACTTGAGATATGTTTAGTGTTGATACTTAAAATGTGAATTCATGACTTGAAAATGGTTTAGTTTAGTCACTTGAGATATGAATTAGTGAGTTGAAAATGGTTAAGTGTAGTGTTTTGAATTATGTACTAGTCACTTGAGAAGTGTATTAGCGACTTGAAAATTGTTTAATGTAGTTCTTGGATGGTGAACTTGTGTTTTGAAATCTGTAAATTGTAATCACTTGAGAATGTCAATTCATGACTTGAAATTGGTTTAGTGTTGATACTTGTAATGTGAATTCATGACTTGAGAATGGTTTAGTTTAGTCACTTGAGAAGTGAATTAGAGAGTTGAAAATTGGTAAGTGTAGTGTTTTGAAATGTGTACTAGTCACTTAAAAAGTGGATTAGCGTCTTGAAAATTGTTTAATGTAGTTATTGAAAGGTGAACTTGTGTTTTAAAATTTGTAAAGTGTAATCACTTGAAAATGTGAATTCATGACTTGAACTTTGTTAAGTGTTGATACTTGAAATGTGAATTAATGACTTGTAATTGGTTTAGTGTTGATACTTGAAATATTAATTCATGACTTTAAAATGGTTAAGTTTAGTCAGTTGAGAAATAAATTAGAGAGTTGAAAATGGTTAAGTGTAGTGTTTTGAAATGTGTACTAGTCACTTGAGAAGTGTATTAGCAACTTTAAAATGATTAAATGTTGTTCTTGAATGGTGAACATGTGTTTTGAAATTTGTAAAGTGTAATATCACTAGAAAATGTGAATTCATGACTTGAAATTTGTTTAGTGTTGATACTTAAAATGTGAATTCATGACTTGAAAATGGTTTAGTTTAGTCGCTTAAGAAGTGAATAAGTGAGTTGAAAATTGTTAAGTGTAGTGTTCTGAATTATGTACTAGTCACTTGAGAAGTGTATTAGCGACTTGAAAATTGTTTAATGTAGTTCTTGGATGGTGAACTTGTGTTTTGAAATTTGTAAATTGTAATCACTTGAGAATGTGAATTCATGACTTGAAATTGGTTTAGTGTTGATACTTGTAATGTGAATTCATGACTTGAGAATGGTTTAGCTTAGTCACTTGAGAAGTGAATTAGAGAGTTGAAACTTGGTAAGTGTAGTGTTTTGAAATGTGTACTAGTCACTTAAAAAGTGGATTAGCGTCTTGAAAATTGTTTAATGTAGTTATTAAAAGGTGAACTTGTGTTTTAAAATTTGTAAAGTGTAATCACTTGAAAATGTGAATTCATGACTTGAACTTTGTTAAGTGTTGATACTTGAAATGTGAATTAATGACTTGTAATTGGTTTAGTGTTGATACTTGAAATGTTAATTCATGACTTTAAAATGGTTAAGTTTCGTCACTTGAGAAATAAATTAGAGAGTTGAAAATGGTTAAGTGTAGTGTTTTGAAATGTGTACTAGTCACTTGAGAAGTGTATTAGCAACTTTAAAATGATTAAATGTTGTTCTTGAATGGTGAACTTGTGTTTTGAAATTTGTAAAGTGTAAGATCACTAGAAAATGTGAATTCATGACTCTAAATTTGTTTAGTGTTGATACTTAAAATGTGAATTCATGACTTGAAAATGGTTTAGTTTAGTCGCTTAAGAAGTGAATAAGTGAGTTGAAAATTGTTAAGTGTAGTGTTCTGAATTATGTACTAGTCACTTGAGAAGTGTATTAGCGACTTGAAAATTGTTTAATGTAGTTCTTGGATGGTGAACTTGTGCTTTGAAATTTGTAAATTGTAATCACTTGAGAATGTGAATTCATGGCTTGAAATTGGTTTAGTGTTGATACTTGTAATGTGAATTCATGACTTGAGAATGGTTTAGTTTAGTCACTTGAGAACTGAATTAGAGAGTTGAAACTTGGTAAGTGTAATGTTTTGAAATGTGTACTAGTCACTTAAAAAGTGGATTAGCGTCTTGAAAATTGTTTAATGTAGTTATTGAAAGGTGAACTTGTGTTTTAAAATTTGTAAAGTGTAATCACTTGAAAATGTGAATTCATGACTTGAACTTTGTTTAGTGTTGATACTTGAAATGTGAATTAATGACTTGTAATTGGTTTAGTGTTGATACTTGAAATATTAATTCATGACTTTAAAATTGTTAAGTTTAGTCAGTTGAGAAATAAATTAGAGAGTTGAAAATGGTTAAGTGTAGTGTTTTGAAATGTGTACTAGTCACTTGAGAAGTGTATTAGCAACTTTAAAATGATTAAATGTTGTTCTTGAATGGTGAACTTGTGTTTTGAAATTTGTAAAGTGTAATATCACTAGAAAATGTGAATTCATGACTTGAAATTTGTTTAGTGTTGATACTTAAAATGTGAATTCATGACTTGAAAATGGTTTTGTTTAGTCGCTTAAGAAGTGAATAAGTGAGTTGAAAATTGTTAAGTGTAGTGTTCTGAATTATGTACTAGTCACTTGAGAAGTGTATTAGCGACTTGAAAATTGTTTAATGTAGTTCTTGGATGGTGAACTTGTGTTTTGAAATTTGTAAATTGTAATCACTTGAGAATGTGAATTCATGACTTGAAATTGGTTTAGTGTTGATACTTGTAATGTGAATTCATGACTTGAGAATGGTTTAGCTTAGTCACTTGAGAAGTGAATTAGAGAGTTGAAACTTGGTAAGTGTAGTGTTTTGAAATGTGTACTAGTCACTTAAAAAGTGGATTAGCGTCTTGAAAATTGTTTAATGTAGTTATTAAAAGGTGAACTTGTGTTTTAAAATTTGTAAAGTGTAATCACTTGAAAATGTGAATTCATGACTTGAACTTTGTTAAGTGTTGATACTTGAAATGTGAATTAATGACTTGTAATTGGTTTAGTGTTGATACTTGAAATGTTAATTCATGACTTTAAAATGGTTAAGTTTCGTCACTTGAGAAATAAATTAGAGAGTTGAAAATGGTTAAGTGTAGTGTTTTGAAATGTGTACTAGTCACTTGAGAAGTGTATTAGCAACTTTAAAATGATTAAATGTTGTTCTTGAATGGTGAACTTGTGTTTTGAAATTTGTAAAGTGTAATATCACTAGAAAATATGAATTCATGACTCTAAATTTGTTTAGTGTTGATACTTAAAATGTGAATTCATGACTTGAAAATGGTTTAGTTTAGTCGCTTAAGAAGTGAATAAGTGAGTTGAAAATTGTTAAGTGTAGTGTTCTGAATTATGTACTAGTCACTTGAGAAGTGTATTAGCGACTTGAAAATTGTTTAATGTAGTTCTTGGATGGTGAACTTGTGTTTTGAAATTTGTAAATTGTAATCACTTGAGAATGTGAATTCATGGCTTGAAATTGGTTTAGTGTTGATACTTGTAATGTGAATTCATGACTTGAGAATGGTTTAGTTTAGTCACTTGAGAACTGAATTAGAGAGTTGAAACTTTGTAAGTGTAATGTTTTGAAATGTGTACTAGTCACTTAAAAAGTGGATTAGCGTCTTGAAAATTGTTTAATGTAGTTATTGAAAGGTGAACTTGTGTTTTAAAATTTGTAAAGTGTAATCACTTGAAAATGTGAATTCATGACTTGAACTTTGTTTAGTGTTGATACTTGAAATGTGAATTAATGACTTGTAATTGGTTTAGTGTTGATACTTGAAATGTTAATTCATGACTTAAAAATGGTTAAGTTTAGTCACTTGAGAAAAAAATTAGAGATTAGAAAATGGTTAAGGGTAGTCTTTTGAAATAGACACTTGAGAATTGAATTAGCTACATGAAAATGATTAAATGTAGTTCTTGAATGGTGAACTTGTGTTTTGAAATATGTAAAGTGTAATATCACTTGAAAATGTGAATTCATGACTTGAAATTTGTTTAGTGTTGATACTTAAAATGTGAATTCATGACTTGAAAATGGTTAAGTTTAGTCACTTGAGATATTAATTAGTGAGTTGAAACTGGTTTAGTGTAGTGTTTTGAAATGTGTACTAGTCACTTAAAAAGTGGATTAGCGTCTTGAAAATTGTTTAATGTAGTTATTGACAGGTGAACTGGTGTTTTAAAATTTGTAAAGTGTAATCACTTGGAAATGTGAATTCAAGACTTGAACTTTGTTTAGTGTTGATACTTGAAATGTGAATTCATGACTTTAAAATTGTTAAGTTTAGTCACTTGAGAAATAAATTAGAGAGTTGAAAATGGTTAAGTGTAGTGTTTTGAAATGTGTACTAGTCACTTGAGAAGTGTATTAGCAACTTTAAAATGATTAAATGTTGTTCTTGAATGGTGAACTTGTGTTTTGAAATTTGTAAAGTGTAATATCACTAGAGAATGTGAATTCATGACTTGAAATTTGTTTAGTGTTGATACTTAAAATGTGAATTCATGACATGAAAATGGTTTAGTTTAGTCGCTTAAGAAGTGAATAAGTGAGTTGAAAATTGTTTAGTGTAGTGTTCTGAATTATGTACTAGTCACTTGAGAAGTGTATTAGCGACTTGAAAATTGTTTAATGTAGTTCTTGGATGGTGAACTTGTGTTTTAAAATTTGTAAATTGTAATCACTTGAGAATGTGAATTCATGACTTGAGAATGGTTTAGTTTAGTCACTTGAGAAGTGAATTAGAGAGTTGAAACTTGGTAAGTGTAGTGTTTTGAAATGTGTACTAGTCACTTAAAAAGTGGATTAGCGTCTTGAAAATTGTTTAATGTAGTTATTGAAAGGTGAACTTGTGTTTTAAAATTTGTAAAGTGTAATCACTTGAAAATGTGAATTCATGACTTGAAATTGGTTTACTGTTGATACTTTAAATGTTAAGTTTAGTCACTTGAGAAAAAAATTAGAGATTTGAAAATGGTTAAGTGTAGTCTTTTGAAATATGAACTAGTCAGTTGAGAAGTGTATTAGTGACTTGAAAAAGTTTTAATATAGTTCTTGATTGGTGAACTTGTGTTTTGAAATTTGTAAAGTGTAATATCACTTGAAAATGTGAATTCATGACTTGAAATTGGTTTAGTGTTGATACTTGAAATGTGAATTCATGAATTGCAAATGGTTTAGTTTAGTCACTTGAGAAGTGAATTAGAGAGTTGAAAATGGTTAAGTATAGTGTTTTGAAATGTGTACTAGTCACTTGAAAAGTGGATTAGCGACTTGAAAATGATTTAGTGTAGTTCTTGAAAGGTGAACTTGTATTTGAAAATTTGTATAGTGTTATATCACTTGAAAATGTGATTTCATAACGTGTAATTGGTTTAGTGTTGATACTTGAAATGTGAACTCATGACTTTAAAATGGTTAAGTTTAGTCACTTGAGAGGTGAATTAGAGAGTTAAAAATGGATTTTGTGTAGTTTTTTGAATTGTGTACTAGTCACTTGAGAAGTGTATTAGCGACTTGAAAATTGTTTAATGTAGTTCTTGAATTGTGAACTTGTGTTTTGAAATTTGTAAAGTGTAATATCACTTGAAAATGTGAATTCATGACTTGAAATTTGTTTAGCGTTGATACTTAAAATGTGAATTCATGACTTGAAAATGGTTTAGTTTAGTCACTTGAGATATGAATTAGTGAGTTGAAAATGGTTAAGTGTAGTGTTTTGAATTATGTACTAGTCACTTGAGAAGTGTATTAGCGACTTGAAAATTGTTTAATGTAGTTCTTGGATGGTGAACTTGTGTTTTGAAATTTGTAAATTGTAATCACTTGAGAATGTGAATTCATGACTTGAAATTGGTTTAGTGTTAATACTTATAATGTGAATTCATGACTTGAGAATGGTTTAGTTTAGTCACTTGAGAAGTGAATTAGAGAGTTGAAACCTGGTAAGTTTAGTGTTTTGAAATGTGTACTAGTCACTTAAAAAGTGGATTAGCGTCTTGAAAATTGTTTAATGTAGTTATTGAAAGGTGAACTTGTGTTTTAAAATTTGTAAAGTGTAATATCACTTGAAAATGTGAATTCATGACTTGAAATTTGTTTAGTGTTGATACTTGAAATGTGAATTAATGACTTGTAATTGGTTTAGTGTTGATACATAAAATGTGAATTCATGACTTGAAAATGGTTTAGTTTAGTCACTTGAGAAATGAATTAGAGAGTTGAAAATGGTTAAGAGTAGTGTTTTGAAATGTGTACTAGTCACTTGAGAAGTGTATTAGAGATTTGAATTTTTTTTAATTTAGTTATTGATTGGTGAACATGTGTTTTGAAATTTGTAAAGTGTAATATCACTTGAAAATGTGAATTCATGACTTGAAATTGGTTTAGTGTTGATACTTGAAATGTGAATTCATGACTTGAAAATGGTTAAGTTTAGTCACTTGAGAATTGAATTAGAAAGTTGAAAATGGTTTAAGTGTAGTGTTTTGAAATGTGTACTAGTCACTTGAAAAGTGGATTAGCAACTTGAAAATGGTTAATGTAGTTCTTGAAAGGTGAACTTGTATTTTAAAATTTGTATAGTGTGATATCACTTGAAAATGTGAATTCATGACTTATAATTGGTTTAGTGTTGATACTTGAAATGTGAATTCATGACTTGAAAATGGTTAATTTTAGTCACTTTAGATGTGAATTTGAGAGTTGAAAATGGTTAAGTGTAGTATTTTGAAATGTGTACTAGTAACTTGAGAAGTGTATTAGCGACTTGAAAATGGTTTAATGTAGTTCTTGAATGGTGAACTTATGTTTTGAAATTTGTAAAGTGTAATATCACTTGAAAATGTGAATTCATGACTCAAAATTGGATTAGTGTTGATACTTGAAATGTGAATTCATGACTTGAAAATGGTTTTGTTTAGTCACTTGAGAAGTGAATTAGAGAGTTGAAAATGGTTAAGTGTGGTATTTTGAAATGTGTACTAGTCACTTGAAAAGTGGATTAGCAACTTGAAAATGGTTAATGTAGTTCTTGAAAGGTGAACTTGTATTTTAAAATTTGAATAGTGTGATATCACATGAAAATGTGAATTCATGACTTATAATTGGTTTAGTGTTGATACTTGAAATGTGAATTCATGACTTGAAAATGGTTAATTTTAGTCACTTTAGATGTGAATTTGAGAGTTGAAAATGGTTAAGAGTAGTGTTTTGAAATGTGTACTAGTCACTTGAGAAGTGTATTAGAGATTTGAAAAAGTTTTAATGTAGTTATTGATTGGTGAACATGTGTTTTGAAATTTTTAAAGTGTAATATCACTTGAAAATGTGAATTCATGATTTGAAATTGGTTTAGTGTTGATACTTGAAATGTGAATTCATGACTTGAGAATGGTTTAGTTTAGTCACTTGAGAAGTGAATTAGAGAGTTGAAACCTGGTAAGTTTAGTGTTTTGAAATGTGTACTAGTCACTTAAAAAGTGGATTAGCGTCTTGAAAATTGTTTAATGTAGTTATTGAAAGGTGAACTTGTGTTTTAAAATTTGTAAAGTGTAATATCACTTGAAAATGTGAATTCATGACTTGAAATTTGTTTAGTGTTGATACATAAAATGTGAATTCATGACTTGAAAATGGTTTAGTTTAGTTACTTGAGATATGAATTAGTGAGGTGAAAATGGTTAAGTGTAGTGTTTTGAATTATGTACTAGTCACTTGAGAAGTGTAATAGCGACTTGAAAATTGTTTAATGTAGTTCTTGGATGGTGAACTTGTGTTTTGAAATTTGTAATTTGTAATCACTTGAGAATGTGAATTCATGACTTGAAATTGGTTTAGTGTTGATACTTGTAATGTGAATTCATGACTTGAGAATGGTTTAGTTTAGTCACTTGAGAAGTGAATTAGTGAGTTGTAAATTGGTAAGTGTAGTGTTTTGAAATGTGTACTAGTCACTTAAAAAGTGGATTAGCGTCTTGAAAATTGTTTAATGTAGTTATTGAAAGGTGAACTTGTGTTTTAAAATTTGTAAAGTGTAATATCACTTGAAAATGTGAATTCATGACTTGAAATTTGTTTAGTGTTGATACATAAAATGTGAATTAATGACTTGTAATTGGTTTAGTGTTGATACTTGAAATGTTAATTCATGACTTAAAAATGGTTAGGTTTAGTCACTTGAGAAAAAAATTAGAGATTAGAAAATGGTTAAGGGTAGTCTTTTGAAATGTGTACTAGACACTTGAGAATTGAATTAGCTACATGAAAATGATTAAATGTAGTTCTTGAATGGTGAACTTGTGTTTTGAAATATGTAAAGTGTAATATCACTTGAACATGTGAATTCATGACATGAAATTTGTTTAGTGTTGATACTTAAAATGTGAATTCATGACTTGAAAATGGTTAAGTTTAGTCACTTGAGATATGAATTAGTGAGTTGAAACTGGTTTAGTGTAGTGTTTTAAAATGTGTACTAGTCACTTAAAAAGTGGATTAGCGTCTTGAAAATTGTTTAATGTAGTTATTGACAGGTGAACTGGTGTTTTAAAATTTGTAAAGTGTAATCACTTGGAAATGTGAATTCAAGACTTGAACTTTGTTTAGTGTTGATACTTGAAATGTGAATTAATGACTTGTAGGTGGTTTAGTGTTGATACTTGAAATGTGAATTCATGACTTTAAAATTGTTAAGTTTAGTCACTTGAGAAATAAATTAGAGAGTTGAAAATGGTTAAGTGTAGTGTTTTGAAATGTGTACTAGTCACTTGAGAAGTGTATTAGCAACTTTAAAATGATTAAATGTTGTTCTTGAATGGTGAACTTGTGTTTTTAAATTTGTAAAGTGTAATATCACTAGAGAATGTGAATTCATGACTTGATATTTGTTTAGTGTTGATACTTAAAATGTGAATTCATGACATGAAAATGGTTTAGTTTAGTCGCTTAAGAAGTGAATAAGTGAGTTGAAAATTGTTAAGTGTAGTGTTCTGAATTATGTACTAGTCACTTGAGAAGTGTATTAGCGACTTGAAAATTGTTTAATGTAGTTCTTGGATGGTGAACTTGTGTTTTAAAATTTGTAAATTGTAATCACTTGAGAATGTGAATTAAAGACTTGAGAATGGTTTAGTTTAGTCACTTGAGATGTGAATTAGAGAGTTGAAACTTGGTAAGTGTAGTGTTTTGAAATGTGTACTAGTCACTTAAAAAGTGGATTAGCGTCTTGAAAATTGTTTAATGTAGTTATTGAAAGGTGAACTTGTGTTTTAAAATTTGTAAAGTGTAATCACTTGAAAATGTGAATTCATGACTTGAAATTGGTTTACTGTTGATACTTTAAATGTTAAGTTTAGTCACTTGAGAAAAAAATTAGAGATTTGAAAATGGTTAAGTGTAGTCTTTTGAAATGTGTACTAGTCACTTGAGAATTGAATTAGCTACATGAAAATGATTAAATGTAGTTCTTAAATGGTGAACTTGTGTTTTGAAATTTGTAAAGTGTAATATCACTTGAAAATGTGAATTCATGACTTGAAATTTGTTTAGTGTTGATACTTAAAATGTGAATTCGTGACTTGAAAATGGTTAAGTTTAGTCACTTGAAATATGAATTAGTGAGTTGAAACTGGTTAAGTGTAGTGTTTTGAAATGTGTACTAGTCACTTAAAAAGTGGATTAGCGTCTTGAAAACTGTTTAATGTAGTTATTGACAGGTGAACAGGTGTTTTAAAATTTGTAAAGTGTAATCACTTGGAAATGTGAATTCAAGACTTTAACTTGTTTAGTGTTGATACTTGAAATGTGAATTAATGACTTGTAATTGGTTTAGTGTTGATACTTGAAATGTGAATTCATGACTTAAAAATGGTTAAGTTTAGTCACTTGAGAAATAAATTAGAGAGTTGAAAATGGTTAAGTGCAGTGTTTTGAAATGTGTACTAGTCACTTGAGAATTGTATTAGCTACTTGAAAATGATTAAATGTAGTTCTTGAATGGTGAACTTGTGTTTTGAAATTTGTAAAGTGTAATATCACTTGAAAATGTGAATTCATGACTTGAAATTTGTTTAGTGTTGATACTTAAAATGTGAATTCATGACTTGAAAATGGTTTAGTTTAGTTACTTGAGATATGAATTAGTGAGTTGAAAATGGATAAGTGTAGTGTTTTGAATTATGTACTAGTCACTTGAGAAGTGTAATAGCGACTTGAAAATTGTTTAATGTAGTTCTTGGATGGTGAACTTGTGTTTTGAAATTTGTAATTTGTAATCACTTGAGAATGTGAATTCATGACTTGAAATTGGTTTAGTGTTGATACTTGTAATGTGAATTCATGACTTGAGAATGGTTTAGTTTAGTCACTTGAGAAGTGAATTAGTGAGTTGTAAATTGGTAAGTGTAGTGTTTTGAAATGTGTACTAGTCACTTAAAAAGTGGATTAGCGTCTTGAAAATTGTTTAATGTAGTTATTGAAAGGTGAACTTGTGTTTTAAAATTTGTAAAGTGTAATCACTTGAAAATGTGAATTCATGACTTGAACTTTGTTTAGTGTTGATTCTTGAAATGTGAATTAATGACTTGTAATTGGCTTAGTGTTGATACTTGAAATGTTAATTCATGACTTTAAAATGGTTAAGTTTAGTCACTTGAGAAATAAATTAGTGAGTTGAAAATGGTTAAGTGTAGTGTATTGAAATGTGTACTAGTCACTTGAGAAGTGTATTACCAACTTTAAAATGATTAAATGTTGTTCTTGAATGGTGAACTTGTGTTTTGAAATATGTAAAGTGTAATATAATTTGAAAATGTGAATTCATGACTTGAAATTTTTTTAGTGTTGATACTTAAAATGTGAATTCATGACTTGAAAATGGTTTAGTTTAGTCACTTGAGATATGAATAAGTGAGTTGAAAATGGTTAAGTGTAGTGTTCTGAATTATGTACTAGACACTTGAGAAGTGTATTAGCGACGTGAAAATTGTTTAATGTAGTTCTTGGATGGTGAACTTGTGTTTTGAAATTTGTAAATTATAATCACTTGAAAATGTGAATTCATGACTGAAAATTGGTTTAGTGTTAATACTTGTAATGTGAATTCATGACTTGAGAATGGTTTAGTTTAGTCACTTGAGAAGTGAATTAGAGAGTTGAAAATTGTTAAGTGTAGTGCTTTGAAATGTGTACTAGTCACTTAAAAAGTGGATTAGCGTCTTGAAAATTGTTTAATGTAGTTATTGAATGGGGAACTTGTGTTTTAAAATTTGTAAAGTGTAATCACTTGAAAATGTGAATTCATGACTTGAACTTTGTTTAGTGTTGATACTTTAAATGTGAATTAATGACTTGTAATTGGTTTAGTGTTGATACTTGAAATGTTAATTCATGACTTTAAAATGGTTAAGTTTAGTCACTTGAGAAATAAATTAGAGAGTTGAAAATGGTTAAGTGTAGTGTTTTGAAATGTGTACTAGTCACTTGAGAAGTGTATTAGCAACTTTGAAATGATTAAATGTTGTTCTTGAATGGTGAACTTGTGTTTTGAAATTTGTAAAGTGTAATATCACTTGAAAATGTGAATTCATGACTTGAAATTTGTTTACTGTTGATACTTAAAATGTGAATTCATGACTTGAAAATGGTTTAGTTTACTCACTTGAGATATGAATAAGTGAGTTGAAAATTGTTAAGTGTAGTGTTCTGAGTTATGTACTAGTTACTTGAGAAGTGTATTAGCGACTTGAAAATTGTTTAATGTAGTTCTTGGATGGTGAACTTGTGTTTTGACTTTTGTAAATTGTAATCAATTGAGAATGTGAATTCATGACTTGAAATTGGTTTAGTGTTGATACTTGTTATGTGAATTCATGACTTGAGAATGGTTTAGTTTAGTCACTTGAGAAGTGAATTAGAGAGTTGAAACTTGGTAAGTGTAGTGTTTTGAAATGTGTACTAGTGACTTAAAAAGTGGATTAGCGTCTTGAAAATTGTTTAATGTAGTTATTGAAAGGTAAACTTGTGTTTTAAAATTTGTAAAGTGTAATAACTTGAAAATGTGAATTCATGACTTGAACTTTGTTTAGTGTTGATACTTGAAATCTTAATTAATGACTTGTAATTGGTTTAGAGTTGAAACTTGGTAAGTGTAGTGTTTTGAAATATGAACTAGTCAGTTGAGAAGTGTATTAGTGACTTGAAAAAGTTTTAATATAGTTCTTGATTGGTGAACTTGTGTTTTGAAATTTGTAAAGTGTAATATCACTTGAAAATGTGAATTCATGACTTGAAATTGGTTTAGTGTTGATACTTGAAATGTGAATTCATGAATTGCAAATGGTTTAGTTTAGTCACTTGAGAAGTGAATTAGAGAGTTGAAAATGGTTAAGTATAGTGTTTTGAAATGTGTACTAGTCACTTGAAAAGTGGATTAGCGACTTGAAAATGATTTAGTGTAGTTCTTGAAAGGTGAACTTGTATTTGAAAATTTGTATAGTGTTATATCACTTGAAAATGTGATTTCATAACGTGTAATTGGTTTAGTGTTGATACTTGAAATGTGAACTCATGACTTTAAAATGGTTAAGTTTAGTCACTTGAGAGGTGAATTAGAGAGTTAAAAATGGATTTTGTGTAGTTTTTTGAATTGTGTACTAGTCACTTGAGAAGTGTATTAGCGACTTGAAAATTGTTTAATGTAGTTCTTGAATTGTGAACTTGTGTTTTGAAATTTGTAAAGTGTAATATCACTTGAAAATGTGAATTCATGACTTGAAATTTGTTTAGCGTTGATACTTAAAATGTGAATTCATGACTTGAAAATGGTTTAGTTTAGTCACTTGAGATATGAATTAGTGAGTTGAAAATGGTTAAGTGTAGTGTTTTGAATTATGTACTAGTCACTTGAGAAGTGTATTAGCGACTTGAAAATTGTTTAATGTAGTTCTTGGATGGTGAACTTGTGTTTTGAAATTTGTAAATTGTAATAACTTGAGAATGTGAATTCATGACTTGAAATTGGTTTAGTGTTAATACTTATAATGTGAATTCATGACTTGAGAATGGTTTAGTTTAGTCACTTGAGAAGTGAATTAGAGAGTTGAAACCTGGTAAGTTTAGTGTTTTGAAATGTGTACTAGTCACTTAAAAAGTGGATTAGCGTCTTGAAAATTGTTTAATGTAGTTATTGAAAGGTGAACTTGTGTTTTAAAATTTGTAAAGTGTAATAACTTGAAAATGTGAATTCATGACTTGAACTTTGTTTAGTGTTGATACTTGAAATGTGAATTAATGACTTGTAATTGGTTTAGTGTTGATACTTGAAATGTGAATTCATGACTTAAAAATGGTTAAGTTTAGTCACTTGAGAAATAAATTAGAGGGTTGAAAATTGTTAAGTGCAGTGTTTTGAAATGTGTACTAGTCACTTGAGAAGTGTATTAGCTACTTGAAAATGATTAAATGTAGTTCTTGAATGGTGAACTTGTGTTTTGAAATTTGTAAAGTGTAATATCAGTTGAAAATGTGAATTCATGACTTGAAATTTGTTTAGCGTTGATACTTAAAATGTGAATTCATGACTTGAAAATGGTTTAGTTTAGTCACTTGAGATATGAATTAGTGAGTTGAAAATGGTTAAGTGTAGTGTTTTGAATTATGTACTAGTCACTTGAGAAGTGTATTAGCGACTTGAAAATTGTTTAATGTAGTTCTTGGATGGTGAACTTGTGTTTTGAAATTTGTAAATTGTAATCACTTGAAAATGTGAATTCATGACTGGAAATTGGTTTAGTGTTAATACTTGTAATGTGAATTCATGACTTGAGAATGGTTTAGTTTAGTCACTTGAGAAGTGAATTAGAGAGTTGAAAATTGGTAAGTGTAGTGTTTTGAAATGTGTACTAGTCACTTAAAAAGTGGATTAGCGTCTTGAAATTTTTTTAATGTAGTTATGGAATGGGGAACTTGTGTTTTAAAATTTGTAAAGTGTAATCACTTGAAAATGTGAATTCATGAATTGAACTTTGTTTAGTGTTGATACTTGAAATGTGAATTAATGACTTGTAATTGGTTTAGTGTTGATACTTGAAATGTTAATTCATGACTTTAAAATGGTTAAGTTTAGTCACTTGAGAAATAAATTAGAGAGTTGAAAATGGTTAAGTGTAGTGTTTTGAAATGTGTACTAGTCACTTGAGAAGTGTATTAGCAACTTTGAAATGATTAAATGTTGTTCTTGAATGGTGAACTTGTGTTTTGAAATTTGTAAAGTGTAATATCACTTGAAAATGTGAATTCATGACTTGAAATTTGTTTAGTGTTGATACTTAAAATGTGATTTCATGACTTGAAAATGGTTTAGTTTAGTCACTTGAGATATGAATAAGTGAGTTGAAAATGGTTAAGTGTAGTGTTCTGAATTATTTACTAGTCACTTGAGAAGTGTATTAGCGACTTGAAAATTGTTTAATGTAGTTATTGGATGGTGAACTTGTGTTTTGACTTTTGTAAATTGTAATCACTTGAGAATGTGAATTCATGACTTGAAATTGGTTTAGTGTTGATACTTGTTATGTGAATTCATGACTTGAGAATGGTTTAGTTTAGTCACTTGAGAAGTGAATTAGAGAGTTGAAACTTGGTAAGTGTAGTGTTTTGAAATGTGTACTAGTCACTTAAAAAGTGGATTAGCGTCTTGAAAATTGTTTAATGTAGTTATTGAAAGGTGAACTTGTGTTTTAAAATTTGTAAAGTGTAATCACTTGAAAATGAGAATTCATGACTTGAACTTTGTTTAGTGTTGATACTTGAAATCTGAATTAATGACTTGTAATTGGTTTAGAGTTGAAACTTGGTAAGTGTAGTGTTTTGAAATATGAACTAGTCATTTGAGAAGTGTATTAGTGACTTGAAAAAGTTTTAATATAGTTCTTGATTGGTGAACTTGTGTTTTGAAATTTGTAAAGTGTAATATCACTTGAAAATGTGAATGCATGACTTGAAATTGGTTTAGTGTTGATACTTGAAATGTGAATTCATGAATTGCAAATGGTTTAGTTTAGTCACTTGAGAAGTGAATTAGAGAGTTGAAAATGGTTACGTATAGTGTTTTGAAATGTGTACTAGTCACTTGAAAAGTGGATTAGCGACTTGAAAATGATTTAGTGTAGTTCTTGAAAGGTGAACTTGTATTTGAAAATTTGTATAGTGTTATATCACTTGAAAATGTGATTTCATAACGTGTAATTGGTTTAGTGTTGATACTTGAAATGTGAACTCATGACTTTAAAATGGTTAAGTTTAGTCACTTGAGAGGTGAATTAGAGAGTTAAAAATGTATTTTGTGTAGTTTTTTGAATTATGTACTAGTCACTTGAGAAGTGTATTAGCGACTTGAAAATGGTTTAATGTAGTTCTTGAATTGTGAACTTGTGTTTTGAAATTTGTAAAGTGTAATATCACTTGAAAATGTGAATTCATGACTTGAAATTTGTTTAGTGTTGATACTTAAAATGTGAATTCATGACTTGAAAATGGTTAAGTTTAGTCACTTGAGATATGAATTAGTTAGTTGAAAATGGTTAAGTGTAGTGTTTTGAATTATGAACTAGTCACTTGAGAAGTTTATTAGCGACTTGAAAATTGTTTAATGTAGTTCTTGGATGGTGAACTTGTGTTTGGAAATTTGTAAAGTGTAATCACTTGAGAATGTGAATTCATGACTTGAAATTCGTTTAGTGTTGATACTTGAAATGTGAATTCATGACTTGAGAATGGTTTAGTTTAGTCACTTGAGAAGTGAATTAGAGAGTTGAAAATGGTTAAGTGTAGTCTTTTGAAATGTGTACTAGTCACTTAAAAAGTGGATTAGCGACTTGAAAATTGTTTAATGTAGTTATTGAAAGGTGAACTTGTGTTTTAAAATTAGTAAAGTGTAATCACTTGAAAATGTGAATTCATGACTTGAAATTGGTTTACTGTTGATACTTTAAATGTGAATTCAAGACTTGAATTTGTTTTGAAATGTGTACTAGTCACTTGAGAAGGGTATTAGCTACTTGAAAATGATTAAATGTAGTTCTTGAATGGTGAACTTGTGTTTTGAAATTTGTAAAGTGTAGTATCACTTGAAAATGTTAATTCATAATTTGAAATTGGTTTAGTGAGGATACTTGAAATGTGAATTCAAGTCTTGAAAATGGTTTAGTTCAGTCACTTGAGAAGTGAATTAGAGAGTTCAAAATGGTTATGTGTAGTGTTTTGAAATATGTACAAGTCACTTGAAAAGTGGATTAGCGACTTCAAAATGGTATAATGTAGTTCTTGAAAGGTTAACTTGTGTTTTCAAATTTGTAAAGTGTGATATCACTAGAAAATGTGAATTCATGACTTGAAAATGGTTTACTTCAGTAACTTGAGAAGTGAATTAGAGAGTTAAATATGGTTATGTGTAGTGTTTTGAAATGTGTACTAGTCACTTGAAAAGTGTATTAGCGACTCGAAAATGGTATAATGTAGTTCTTGAAAGGTTAACTTGTATTTTCAAATTTGTAAAGTGTGATATCACTTGAAAATGTGAATTCATGACTTGAAATTGGTTTAGTGTTGATACTTGAAATGTGAATTCATGACTTGAAAATGATTAAGTTTAGTCACTTGAGAATTGAATTAGAAAGTTGAAAATGGTTTAAGTGTAGTATTTTGAAATGTGTACTGGTCACTTGAGAAGTGTATTAGCGACTTGAAAATGGTTTAATGTAGTTCTTGAATGGTGAACTTGTGATTTGAAATTTGTAAACTGCAATATCACATGAAAATGTGAATTCATGACTTGTAATTTGTTTAGTGTTGATACTTGAAGTGTGAATTCATGACTTTAAAATGGTTAAGTTTAGTCACTTGAGAAATAAATTAGAGAGTTGAAAATGGTTAAGTGTAGTGTTTTGAAATGTGTACTAGTCACTTGAGAAGTGTATTAGCAACTTTAAACTGATTAAATGTTGTTCTTGAATGGTGAACTTGTGTTTTGAAATTTGTAAAGTGTAATATCACTAGAAAATGTGAATTCATGACTTGAAATTTGTTTAGTGTTGATACTTAAAATGTGAATTCATGACTTGAAAATGGTTTAGTTTAGTCGCTTAAGAAGTGAATAAGTGAGCTGAAAATTGTTAAGTGTAGTGTTCTGAATTATGTACTAGTCTCTTGAGAAGTGTATTAGCGACTTGAAAATTGTTTAATGTAGTTCTTGGATGGTGAACTTGTGTTTTGAAATTTGTAAATTGTAATCACTTGAGAATGTTAATTCATGACTTGAGAATGGTTTAGTATAGTCACTTGAGAAGTGAATTAGAGAGTTGAAACTTGGTAAGTGTAGTGTTTTGAAATGTGTACTAGTCACTTAAAAAGTGGATTAGGGTCTTGAAAAATGTTTAATGTAGTTATTGAAAGGTGAACTTGTGTTTTAAAATTTGTAAAGTGTAATCACTTGAAAATGTGAATTCATGACTTGAACTTTGTTTAGTGTTGATACTTGAAATGTGAATTAATGACTTGTAATTGGTTTAGTGTTGATACTTGAAATGTTAATTCATGACTTAAAAATGGTTAAGTTTAGTCACTTGAGAAAAAAATTAGAGATTTGAAAATGGTTAAGTGTAGTCTTTTGAAATGTGTACTAGTCACTTTAGAATTGAATTAGCTACATGAAAATGATTAAATGTAGTTCTTGAATGGTGAACTTGTGTTTTGAAATTTGTAAAGTGTAATATCACTTGAAAATGTGAATTCATGACTTGAAATTTGTTTAGTGTTGATACTTAAAATGTGAATTCATGACTTGAAAATGGTTAAGTTTAGTCACTTGGAATATGAATTAGTGAGTTGAAACTGGTTAAGTGTAGTGTTTTGAAATGTGTACTAGTCACTTAAAAAGTGGATTAGTGTCTTGAAAATTGTTTAATGTAGTTATTGACAGGTGAACTGGTGTTTTAAAATTTGTAAAGTGTAATCACTTGGAAATGTGAATTCATGACTTTAACTTGTTTCGTGTTGATACTTGAAATGTGAATTAATGACTTGTAATTGGTTTAGTGTTGATACTTGAAATGTGAATTCATGACTTAAAAATGGTTAAGTTTAGTCACTTGAGAAATAAATTAGAGAGTTGAAAATGGTTAAGTGCAGTGTTTTGAAATGTGTACTAGTCACTTGAGAAGTGTATTAGCTACTTGAAAATGATTAAATGTAGTTCTTGAATGGTGAACTTGTGTTTTGAAATTTGTAAAGTGTAATATCACTTGAAAATGTGAATTCATGACTTGAAATTTGTTTAGTGTTGATACTTAAAATGTGAATTCATGACTTGAAAATGGTTTAGTTTAGTCACTTGAGATATGAATAAGTGAGTTGAAAATGGTTAAGTGTAGTGTTCTGAATTATGTACTAGTCACTTGAGAAGTGTATTAGCGACTTGAAAATTGTTTAATGTAGTTCTTGGATGGTGAACTTGTGTTTTGAAATTCTTAAATTGTAATCACTTGAGAATGTGAATTCATGACTTGAAATTGGTTTAGTGTTGATACTTGTAATGTTAATTCATGACTTGAGAATGGTTTAGTTTAGTCACTTGAGAAGTGAATTAGAGAGTTGAAACTTGGTAAGTGTAGTGTTTTGAAATGTGTACTAGTCACTTTAAAAGTGGATTAGCGTCTTGAAAATTGTTTAATGTAGTAATTGAAAGTTGAACTTGTGTTTTAAAATTTGTAAAGTGTAATCACTTGAAAATGTGAATTCATGACTTGAACTTTGTTTAGTGTTGATACTTGAAATGTGAATTAATGACTTGTAATTGGTTTAGTGTTGATACTTGAAATGTTAATTCATGACTTAAAAATGGTTAAGTTTAGTCACTTGAGAAAAAAATTAGAGATTTGAAAATGGTTAAGTGTAGTCTTTTGAAATGTGTACTAGTCACTTGAGAATTGAATTAGCTACATGAAAATGATTAAATGTAGTTCTTGAATGGTGAACTTGTGTTTTGAAATTTGTAAAGTGTAATATCACTTGAAAATGTGAATTCATGATTTGAAATTTGTTTAGTGTTGATACTTAAAATGTGAATTCATGACTTGAAAATGGTTAAGTTTAGTCACTTGTGATATGAATTAGTGAGTTGAAACTGGTTAAGTGTAGTGTTTTGAAATGTGTACTAGTCACTTAAAAAGTGGATTAGCGTCTTGAAAATTGTTTAATGTAGTTATTGACAGGTGAACTGGTGTTTTAAAATTTGTAAAGTGTAATCACTTGGAAATGTGAATTCATGACTTGAACTTTGTTTAGTGTTGATACTTGAAATGTGAATTAATGACTTGTAATTGGTTTAGTGTTGATACTTGAAATGTGAATTCATGACTTAAAAATGGTTAAGTTTAGTCACTTGAGAAATAAATTAGAGAGTTGAAAATGATTAAGTGCAGTGTTTTGAAATGTGTACTAGTCACTTGAGAAGTGTATTAGCTACTTGAAAATGAGTAAATGTAGTTCCTGAATGGTGAACTTGTGTTTTGAAATTTGTAAAGTGTAATATCACTTGAAAATGTGAATTCATGACTTGAAATTTGTTTAGTGTTGATACTTAAAATGTGAATTCATGACTTGAAAATGGTTTAGTTTTGTCACTTGAGATATGAATTAGTGAGTTGAAAATGGTTAAGTGTAGTGTTTTGAATTATGTACTAGTCACTTGAGAAGTGTAATAGCGACTTGAAAATTGTTTTATGTAGTTCTTGGATGGTGAACTTGTGTTTTGAAATTTGTAATTTGTAATCACTTGAGAATGTGAATTCATGACTTGAAATTGGTTTAGTGTTGATACTTGTAATGTGAATTCATGACTTGAGAATGGTTTAGTTTAGTCACTTGAGAAGTGAATTAGAGAGTTGAAAATTGATAAGTGAAGTGTTTTGAAATGTGTACTAGTCACTTAAAAAGTGGATTAGCGTCTTGAAAATTGTTTAATGTAGTTATTGAAAGGTGAACTTGTGTTTTAAAATTTGTAAAGTGTAATCACTTGAAAATGTGAATTCATGACTTGAACTTTGTTTAGTGTTGATTCTTGAAATGTGAATTAATGACTTGTAATTGGTTTAGTGTTGATACTTGAAATGTTAATTCATGACTTTAAAATGGTTAAGTTTAGTCACTTGAGAAATAAATTAGTGAGTTGAAAATGGTTAAGTGTAGTGTTTTGAAATGTGTACTAGTCACTTGAGAGGTGTATTAGCAACTTTAAAATGATTAAATGTTGTTCTTGAATGGTGAACTTGTGTTTTGAAATTTGTAAATTGTAATCACTTGAGAATGTTAATTCATGACTTGAGAATGGTTTAGTATAGTCACTTGAGAAGTGAATTAGAGAGTTGAAACTTGGTAAGTGTAGTGTTTTGAAATGTGTACTAGTCACTTAAAAAGTGGATTAGGGTCTTGAAAAATGTTTAATGTAGTTATTGAAAGGTGAACTTGTGTTTTAAAATTTGTAAAGTGTAATCACTTGAAAATGTGAATTCATGACTTGAACTTTGTTTAGTGTTGATACTTGAAATGTGAATTAATGACTTGTAATTGGTTTAGTGTTGATACTTGAAATGTTAATTTATGACTGAAAAATGGTTAAGTTTAGTCACTTGAGAAAAAAATTAGAGATTTGAAAATGGTTAAGTGTAGTCTTTTGAAATGTGTACTAGTCACTTTAGAATTGAATTAGCTACATGAAAATGATTAAATGTAGTTCTTGAATGGTGAACTTGTGTTTTGAAATTTGTAAAGTGTAATATCACTTGAAAATGTGAATTCATGACTTGAAATTTGTTTAGTGTTGATACTTAAAATGTGAATTCATGACTTGAAAATGGTTAAGTTTAGTCACTTGAAATATGAATTAGTGAGTTGAAACTGGTTAAGTGTAGTGTTTTGAAATGTGTACTAGTCACTTAAAAAGTGGATTAGTGTCTTGAAAATTGTTTAATGTAGTTATTGACAGGTGAACTGGTGTTTTAAAATTTGTAAAGTGTAATCACTTGGAAATGTGAATTCATGACTTTAACTTGTTTCGTGTTGATACTTGAAATGTGAATTAATGACTTGTAATTGGTTTAGTGTTGATACTTGAAATGTGAATTCATGACTTAAAAATGGTTAAGTTTAGTCACTTGAGAAATAAATTAGAGAGTTGAAAATGGTTAAGTGCAGTGTTTTGAAATGTGTACTAGTCACTTGAGAAGTGTATTAGCTACTTGAAAATGATTAAATGTAGTTCTTGAATGGTGAACTTGTGTTTTGAAATTTGTAAAGTGTAATATCACTTGAAAATGTGAATTCATGACTTGAAATTTGTTTAGTGTTGATACTTAAAATGTGAATTCATGACTTGAAAATGGTTTAGTTTAGTCACTTGAGATATGAATAAGTGAGTTGAAAATGGTTAAGTGTAGTGTTCTGAATTATGTACTAGTCACTTGAGAAGTGTATTAGCGACTTGAAAATTGTTTAATGTAGTTCTTGGATGGTGAACTTGTGTTTTGAAATTCTTAAATTCTAATCACTTGAGAATGTGAATTCATGACTTGAAATTGGTTTAGTGTTGATACTTGTAATGTTAATTCATGACTTGAGAATGGTTTAGTTTAGTCACTTGAGAAGTGAATTAGAGAGTTGAAACTTGGTAAGTGTAGTGTTTTGAAATGTGTACTAGTCACTTTAAAAGTGGATTAGCGTCTTGAAAATTGTTTAATGTAGTAATTGAAAGTTGAACTTGTGTTTTAAAATTAGTAAAGTGTAATCACTTGAAAATGTGAATTCATGACTTGAACTTTGTTTAGTGTTGATACTTGAAATGTGAATTAATGACTTGTAATTGGTTTAGTGTTGATACTTGAAATGTTAATTCATGACTTAAAAATGGTTAAGTTTAGTCACTTGAGAAAAAAATTAGAGATTTGAAAATGGTTAAGTGTAGTCTTTTGAAATGTGTACTAGTCACTTGAGAATTGAATTAGCTACATGAAAATGATTAAATGTAGTTCTTGAATGGTGAACTTGTGTTTTGAAATTTGTAAAGTGTAATATCACTTGAAAATGTGAATTCATGATTTGAAATTTGTTTAGTGTTGATACTTAAAATGTGAATTCATGACTTGAAAATGGTTAAGTTTAGTCACTTGTGATATGAATTAGTGAGTTGAAACTGGTTAAGTGTAGTGTTTTGAAATGTGTACTAGTCACTTAAAAAGTGGATTAGCGTCTTGAAAATTGTTTAATGTTGTTATTGACAGGTGAACTGGTGTTTTAAAATTTGTAAAGTGTAATCACTTGGAAATGTGAATTCATGACTTGAACTTTGTTTAGTGTTGATACTTGAAATGTGAATTAATGACTTGTAATTGGTTTAGTGTTGATACTTGAAATGTGAATTCATGACTTAAAAATGGTTAAGTTTAGTCACTTGAGAAATAAATTAGAGAGTTGAAAATGATTAAGTGCAGTGTTTTGAAATGTGTACTAGTCACTTGAGAAGTGTATTAGCTACTTGAAAATGAGTAAATGTAGTTCCTGAATGGTGAACTTGTGTTTTGAAATTTGTAAAGTGTAATATCACTTGAAAATGTGAATTCATGACTAGAAATTTGTTTAGTGTTGATACTTAAAATGTGAATTCATGACTTGAAAATGGTTTAGTTTTGTCACTTGAGATATGAATTAGTGAGTTGAAAATGGTTAAGTGTAGTGTTTTGAATTATGTACTAGTCACTTGAGAAGTGTAATAGCGACTTGAAAATTGTTTAATGTAGTTCTTGGATGGTGAACTTGTGTTTTGAAATTTGTAATTTGTAATCACTTGAGAATGTGAATTCATGACTTGAAATTGGTTTAGTGTTGATACTTGTAATGTGAATTCACGACTTGAGAATGGTTTAGTTTAGTCACTTGAGAAGTGAATTAGAGAGTTGAAAATTGATAAGTGAAGTGTTTTGAAATGTGTACTAGTCACTTAAAAAGTGGATTAGCGTCTTGAAAATTGTTTAATGTAGTTATTGAAAGGTGAACTTGTGTTTTAAAATTTGTAAAGTGTAATCACTTGAAAATGTGAATTCATGACTTGAACTTTGTTTAGTTTTGATTCTTGAAATGTGAATTAATGACTTGTAATTGGTTTAGTGTTGATACTTGAAATGTTAATTCATGTCTTTAAAATGGTTAAGTTTAGTCACTTGAGAAATAAATTAGTGAGTTGAAAATGGTTAAGTGTAGTGTTTTGAAATGTGTACTAGTCACTTGAGAGGTGTATTAGCAACTTTAAAATGATTAAATGTTGTTCTTGAATGGTGAACTTGTGTTTTGAAATTTGTAAAGTGTAATATCACTTGAAAATGTGAATTCATGACTTGAAATTTGTTTAGTGTTGATACTTAAAATGTGAATTCATGACTTGAAAATGGTTTAGTTTAGTCACTTGAGATATGAATAAGTGAGTTGAAAATGGTTAAGTGTAGTGTTCTGAATTATGTACTAGTCACTTGAGAAGTGTATTAATGACTTGAAAATTGTTTAATGTAGTTCTTGGATGGTGAACTTGTGTTTTGAAATTTGTAAATTGTAATCACTTGAGAATGTGAATTCATGACTTGAAATTGGTTTAGTGTTGATACTTGTAATGTGAATTCATGACTTGAGAATGGTTTAGTTTAGTCACTTGAGAAGTGAATTAGAGAGTTGAAACTTGGTAAGTGTAGTGTTTTGAAATGTGTACTAGTCACTTAAAAAGTGGATTAGCGTCTTGAAAATTGTTTAATGTAGTTATTGAAAGGTGAACTTGTGTTTTAAAATTTGTAAAGTGTAATCACTTGAAAATGTGAATTCATGACTTGAACTTTGTTTAGTGTTGATACTTGAAATGTGAATTAATGACTTGTAATTGGTTTAGTGTTGATACTTGAAATGTTAATTCATGACTTAAAAATTGTTAAGTTTATTCACTTGAGAAAAAAATTAGAGATTTGAAAATGGTTAAGTGTAGTCTTTTGAAATGTGTACTAGTCACTTGAGAATTGAATTAGCTACATGAAAATGATTAAATGTAGTTCTTGAATGGTGAACTTGTGTTTTGAAATTTGTATAGTGTAATATCACTTGAAAATGTGAATTCATGATTTGAAATTTGTTTAGTGTTGATACTTAAAATGTGAATTCATGACTTGAAAATGGTTAAGTTTAGTCACTTGAGATATGAATTAGTGAGTTGAAACTGGTTATGTGTAGTGTTTTGAAATGTGTACTAGTCACTTAAAAAGTGGATTAGCGTCTTGAAAATTGTTTAATGTAGTTATTGACAGGTGAACTGGTGTTTTCAAATTTGTAAAGTGTAATCACTTGGAAATGTGAATTCATGACTTGAACTTTTTTTAGTGTTGATACTTGAAATGTGAATTAATGACTTGTAATTGGTTTAGTGTTGATACTTGAAATGTGAATTCATGACTTAAAAATGGTTAAGTTTAGTCACTTGAGAAATAAATTAGAGAGTTGAAAATGGTTAAGTGCAGTGTTTTGAAATGTGTACTAGTCACTTGAGAAGTGTATTAGCTACTTGAAAATGAGTAAATGTAGTTCCTGAATGGTGAACTTGTGTTTTGAAATTTGTAAAGTTTAATATCACTTGAAAATGTGAATTCATGACTTGAAATTTGTTTAGTGTTGATACTTAAAATGTGAATTCATGACTTGAAAATGGTTTAGTTTAGTCACTTGAGATATGAATTAGTGAGTTGAAAATGGTTAAGTGTAGTGTTTTGAATTATGTACTAGTCACTTGAGAAGTGTAATAGCGACTTGAAAATTGTTTAATGTAGTTCTTGGATGGTGAACTTGTGTTTTGAAATTTGTAATTTGTAATCACTTGAGAATGTGAATTCATGACTTGAAATTGGTTTAGTGTTGATACTTGTAATGTGAATTCATGACTTGAGAATGGTTTAGTTTAGTCACTTGAGAAGTGAATTAGAGAGTTGAAAATTGGTAAGTGTAGTGTTTTGAAATGTGTACTAGTCACTTAAAAAGTGGATTAGCGTCTTGAAAATTGTTTAATGTAGATTTTGAAAGGTGAACTTGTGTTTTAAAATTTGTAAAGTGTAATCACTTGAAAATATTAATTCATGACTTGAACATTGTTTAGTGTTGATTCTTGAAATGTGAATTAATGACTTGTAATTGGTTTAGTGTTGATACTTGAAATGTTAATTCATGACATTAAAATGGTTAAGTTTAGTCACTTGAGAAATAAATTAGTGAGTTGAAAATGGTTAAGTGTAGTGTTTTGAAATTTGTACTAGTCACTTGAGAAGTGTATTAGCAACTTTAAAATGATTAAATGTTGTTCTTGAATGGTGAACTTGTGTTTTGAAATTTGTAAAGTGTAATATCACTTGAAAATGTGAATTCATGACTAGAAATTTGTTTAGTGTTGATACTTAAAATGTGAATTCATGACTTGAAAATGGTTTAGTTTTGTCACTTGAGATATGAATTAGTGAGTTGAAAATGGTTAAGTGTAGTGTTTTGAATTATGTACTAGTCACTTGAGAAGTGTAATAGCGACTTGAAAATTGTTTAATGTAGTTCTTGGATGGTGAACTTGTGTTTTGAAATTTGTAATTTGTAATCACTTGAGAATGTGAATTCATGACTTGAAATTGGTTTAGTGTTGATACTTGTAATGTGAATTCACGACTTGAGAATGGTTTAGTTTAGTCACTTGAGAAGTGAATTAGAGAGTTGAAAATTGATAAGTGAAGTGTTTTGAAATGTGTACTAGTCACTTAAAAAGTGGATTAACGTCTTGAAAATTGTTTAATGTAGTTATTGAAAGGTGAACTTGTGTTTTAAAATTTGTAAAGTGTAATCACTTGAAAATGTGAATTCATGACTTGAACTTTGTTTAGTTTTGATTCTTGAAATGTGAATTAATGACTTGTAATTGGTTTAGTGTTGATACTTGAAATGTTAATTCATGTCTTTAAAATGGTTAAGTTTAGTCACTTGAGAAATAAATTAGTGAGTTGAAAATGGTTAAGTGTAGTGTTTTGAAATGTGTACTAGTCACTTGAGAGGTGTATTAGCAACTTTAAAATGATTAAATGTTGTTCTTGAATGGTGAACTTGTGTTTTGAAATTTGTAAAGTGTAATATCACTTGAAAATGTGAATTCATGACTTGAAATTTGTTTAGTGTTGATACTTAAAATGTGAATTCATGACTTGAAAATGGTTTAGTTTAGTCACTTGAGATATGAATAAGTGAGTTGAAAATGGTTAAGTGTAGTGTTCTGAATTATGTACTAGTCACTTGAGAAGTGTATTAATGACTTGAAAATTGTTTAATGTAGTTCTTGGATGGTGAACTTGTGTTTTGAAATTTGTAAATTGTAATCACTTGAGAATGTGAATTCATGACTTGAAATTGGTTTAGTGTTGATACTTGTAATGTGAATTCATGACTTGAGAATGGTTTAGTTTAGTCACTTGAGAAGTGAATTAGAGAGTTGAAACTTGGTAAGTGTAGTGTTTTGAAATGTGTACTAGTCACTTAAAAAGTGGATTAGCGTCTTGAAAATTGTTTAATGTAGTTATTGAAAGGTGAACTTGTGTTTTAAAATTTGTAAAGTGTAATCACTTGAAAATGTGAATTCATGACTTGAACTTTGTTTAGTGTTGATACTTGAAATGTGAATTAATGACTTGTAATTGGTTTAGTGTTGATACTTGAAATGTTAATTCATGACTTAAAAATTGTTAAGTTTATTCACTTGAGAAAAAAATTAGAGATTTGAAAATGGTTAAGTGTAGTCTTTTGAAATGTGTACTAGTCACTTGAGAATTGAATTAGCTACATGAAAATGATTAAATGTAGTTCTTGAATGGTGAACTTGTGTTTTGAAATTTGTATAGTGTAATATCACTTGAAAATGTGAATTCATGATTTGAAATTTGTTTAGTGTTGATACTTAAAATGTGAATTCATGACTTGAAAATGGTTAAGTTTAGTCACTTGAGATATGAATTAGTGAGTTGAAACTGGTTATGTGTAGTGTTTTGAAATGTGTACTAGTCACTTAAAAAGTGGATTAGCGTCTTGAAAATTGTTTAATGTAGTTATTGACAGGTGAACTGGTGTTTTCAAATTTGTAAAGTGTAATCACTTGGAAATGTGAATTCATGACTTGAACTTTTTTTAGTGTTGATACTTGAAATGTGAATTAATGACTTGTAATTGGTTTAGTGTTGATACTTGAAATGTGAATTCATGACTTAAAAATGGTTAAGTTTAGTCACTTGAGAAATAAATTAGAGAGTTGAAAATGGTTAAGTGCAGTGTTTTGAAATGTGTACTAGTCACTTGAGAAGTGTATTAGCTACTTGAAAATGAGTAAATGTAGTTCCTGAATGGTGAACTTGTGTTTTGAAATTTGTAAAGTTTAATATCACTTGAAAATGTGAATTCATGACTTGAAATTTGTTTAGTGTTGATACTTAAAATGTGAATTCATGACTTGAAAATGGTTTAGTTTAGTCACTTGAGATATGAATTAGTGAGTTGAAAATGGTTAAGTGTAGTGTTTTGAATTATGTACTAGTCACTTGAGAAGTGTAATAGCGACTTGAAAATTGTTTAATGTAGTTCTTGGATGGTGAACTTGTGTTTTGAAATTTGTAATTTGTAATCACTTGAGAATGTGAATTCATGACTTGAAATTGGTTTAGTGTTGATACTTGTAATGTGAATTCATGACTTGAGAATGGTTTAGTTTAGTCACTTGAGAAGTGAATTAGAGAGTTGAAAATTGGTAAGTGTAGTGTTTTGAAATGTGTACTAGTCACTTAAAAAGTGGATTAGCGTCTTGAAAATTGTTTAATGTAGATTTTGAAAGGTGAACTTGTGTTTTAAAATTTGTAAAGTGTAATCACTTGAAAATATTAATTCATGACTTGAACTTTGTTTAGTGTTGATTCTTGAAATGTGAATTAATGACTTGTAATTGGTTTAGTGTTGATACTTGAAATGTTAATTCATGACAATAAAATGGTTAAGTTTAGTCACTTGAGAAATAAATTAGTGAGTTGAAAATGGTTAAGTGTAGTGTTTTGAAATTTGTACTAGTCACTTGAGAAGTGTATTAGCAACTTTAAAATGATTAAATGTTGTTCTTGAATGGTGAACTTGTGTTTTGAAATTTGTAAAGTGTAATATCACTTGAAAATGTGAATTCATGACTTGAAATTTGTTTAGTGTTGAAACATAAAATGTGAATTCGTGACTTGAAAATGGTTTAGTTTAGTCACTTGAGATATGAATAAGTTAGTTGAAAATGGTTAAGTGTAGTGTTCTGAATTATGTACTAGTCACTTGAGAAGTGTATTAGCGACTTGAAAATTGTTTAATGTAGTTCTTGGATGGTGAACTTGTGTTTTGAAATTTGTAAATTGTAATCACTTGAGAATGTGAATTCATGACTTTAAGTTGGTTTAGTGTTGATACTTATAATGTGAATTCATGACTTGAGAATGGTTTAGTTTAGTCACTTGAGAAGTGAATTAGAGAGTTGAAACTTGGTAAGTTTAGTGTTTTGAAATGTGTACTAGTCACTTAAAAAGTGGATTAGCGACTTGAAAATTGTTTAATGTAGTTATTGAAAGGTGAACTTGTGTTTTAAAATTTGTAAAGTGTAATAACTTGAAAATGTGAATTCATGACTTGAACTTTGTTTAGTGTTGATACTTGAAATGTGAATTAATGACTTGTAATTGGTTTAGTGTTGATACTTGAAATGTTAATTCATGACTTTAAAATGGTTAAGTTTAGTCACTTGAGAAATAAATTAGAGAGTTGAAAATGGTTAAGTGTAGTGTTTTGAAATGTGTACTAGTCACTTGAGAAGTGTATTAGCAACTTTGAAATGATTAAATGTTGTTCTTGAATGGTGAACTTGTGTTTTGAAATTTGTAAAGTGTAATATCACTTGAAAATGTGAATTCATGACTTGAAATTTGTTTAGTGTTGATACTTAAAATGTGAATTCATGACTTGAAAATGGTTTAGTTTAGTCACTTGAGATATGAATAAGTGAGTTGAAAATGGTTAAGTGTAGTGTTCTGAATTATGTACTAGTCACTTGAGAAGTGTATTAGCGACTTGAAAATTGTTTAATGTAGTTCTTGGATGGTGAACTTGTGTTTTGAATTTTGTAAATTGTAATCACTTGAGAATGTGAATTCATGACTTGAAATTGGTTTAGTGGTGATACTTGTTATGTGAATTCATGACTTGAGAATGGTTTAGTTTAGTCACTTGAGAAGTGAATTAGAGAGTTGAAACTTGGTAAGTGTAGTGTTTTGAAATGTGTACTAGTCACTTAAAAAGTGGATTAGCGTCTTGAAAATTGTTTAATGTAGTTATTGAAAGGTGAACTTGTGTTTTAAAATTTGTAAAGTGTAATCACTTGAAAATGTGAATTCATGACTTGAAATTGGTTTAGTGTTGATATTTGAATTGTGAATTAATGACTTGTAATTGGTTTAGTGTTGATACTTGAAATGTGAATTCATGACTTAAAAATGGTTAAGTTTAGTCACTTGAGAAATAAATTAGAGGGTTGAAAATGGTTAAGTGCAGTGTTTTGAAATGTGTACTAGTCACTTGAGAAGTGTATTAGCTACTTGAAAATGATTAAATGTAGTTCTTGAATGGTGAACTTGTGTTTTGAAATTTGTAAAGTGTAATATCACTTGAAAATGTGAATTCATGACTTGAAATTTGTTTAGCGTTGATACTTAAAATGTGAATTCATGACTTGAAAATGGTTTAGTTTAGTCACTTGAGATATGAATTAGTGAGTTGAAAATGGTTAAGTGTAGTGTTTTGAATTATGTACTAGTCACTTGAGAAGTGTATTAGTGACTTGAAAATTGTTTAATGTAGTTCTTGGATGGTGAACTTGTGTTTTCAAATTTGTAAATTGTAATCACTTGAAAATGTGAATTCATGACTGGAAATTGGTTTAGTGTTAATACTTGTAATGTGAATTCATGACTTGAGAATGGTTTAGTTTAGTCACTTGAGAAGTGAATTAGAGAATTGAAAATTGGTAAGTGTAGTATTTTGAAATGTGTACTAGTCACTTAAAAAGTGGATTAGCGTCTTGAAAATTGTTTAATGTAGTTATTGAATGGTGAACTTGTGTTTTAAAATTTGTAAAGTGTAATCACTTGAAAATGTGAATTCATGACTTGAACTTTGTTTAGTGTTGATACTTGAAAAGTGAATTAATGACTTGTAATTGGTTTAGTGTTGATACTTGAAATGTTAATTCATGACTTTAAAATGGTTAAGTTTAGTCACTTGAGAAATAAATTAGAGAGTTGAAAATGGTTAAGTGTAGTGTTTTGAAATGTGTACTAGTCACTTGAGAAGTGTATTAGCAACTTTGAAATGATTAAATGTTGTTCTTGAATGGTGAACTTGTGTTTTGAAATTTGTAAAGTGTAATATCACTTGAAAATGTGAATTCATGACTTGAAATTTGTTTAGTGTTGATACTTAAAATGTGAATTCATGACTTGAAAATGGTTTAGTTTAGTCACTTGAGATATGAATAATTGAGTTGAAAATGGTTAAGTGTAGTGTTCTGAATTATGTACTAGTCACTTGAGAAGTGTATTAGCGACTTGAAAATTGTTTAATGTAGTTCTTGGATGGTGAACTTGTGTTTTGACTTTTGTAAATTGTAGTCACTTGAGAATGTGAATTCATGACTTGAAATTGGTTTAGTGTTGATACTTGTTATGTAAATTCATGACTTGAGAATGGTTTAGTTTAGTCACTTGAGAAGTGAATTAGAGAGTTGAAACTTGGTAAGTGTAGTGTTTTTAAATGTGTACTAGTCACTTAAAAAGTGGATTAGCGTCTTGAAAATTGTTTAATGTAGTTATTGAAAGGTGAACTTGTGTTTTAAAATTTGTAAAGTGTAATCATTTGAGAATGTGAATTCATGACTTGAGAATGGTTTAGTTTAGTCACTTGAGAAGTGAATTAGAGAGTTGAAAATGTCTAAGTGTAGTGTTTTGAAGTGTGTACTAGTCACTTAAAAAGTGGATTAGCAACTTGAAAATTGTTTAATGTAGTTATGGAAAGGTGAACTTGTGTTTTAAAATTTGTAAAGTGTAATCACTTGAAAATGTGAATTCATGACTTGAAATTGGTTTAGTGTTGATATTTGAATTGTGAATTCATGAATTGTAATTGGTTTAGTGTTGATACTTGAAATGTGAATTTATGACTTAAAAATGGTTAAGTTTAGTCACTTGAGAAGTAAATTAGAGAGTTGAAAATTGTTAATTGTAGTGTTTTGAAATGTGTACTACTCACTTGAGAAGTGTATTAGCTACTTGAAAATGATTAAATGTACTTCTTGAATGGTGAACTTGTGTTTTTAATTTTGTAAAATGTAATATCACTTGAAAATTTGAATTCATAACTTGAAATTTGTTTAGTGAGGATACTTGAAATGTGAATTCATGACTTGAAAATGGTTTAGTTCAGTCACTTGAGAAGTGACTTAGAGAGTTCAAAATGGTTAAGTGTAGTGTTTTGAAATGTGTACTAGTCACTTGAAAAGTGGATTAGCGACTTGTAAATTGTATAATGTAGTTCCTGAAAGGTTAGCTTGTGTTTTCAAATCTGTAAAGTGTGATATCACTAGAAAATGTGAATTCATGACATGAAATTGGTTTAGTGTTGATACTTGAAATGTGAATTCATGACTGGAAAATGGTTAAGTTTAGTCACTTGAGAATTGAATTAGCGAGTTGAAAATGGTTTAATTGTGGAATTTTGAAATGTGTACTGGTCACTTGAGAAGTGTATTAGCGACTTCAAAATGATTTAATGTAGTTCTTGAATGGTGAACTTGTGTTTTGAAATTTGTAAAGCATAAACTCACTTGCAAATGTGAATTCATGACTTGAAATTGATTTAGTGTTGATACTTGAAAGGTGAATTCATCACTTGAAAATGGTTAAGTTTAGTCACTTGAGAAGCGAATTAGAGAGTTGAAAATGGTTAAGTGTAGTATTTTGAAATGTGTACTAGTAACTTGAGAAGTGTATTAGCGACCATAAAATAGTTTATTGTTGTTCTTGAATGGTGAACTTGTGTTTTAAATTTGTAAAGTGTAATATCACTTGAAAATGTGAATTCATGACTTGAAAAATGTTTAGTGTTGATACTTATAATGTCAATTCATGACTTGAAAATGGTTTAGTTCAGTTACTTGAGAAGTGACTTAGAGAGTTCAAAATGGTTATGTGTAGTGTTTTGAAATGTGTACTAGTCACTTGAAAAGTGGATTAGCGACTTGTAAATTGTATAATGTAGTTCTTGAAAGATTAGCTTGTGTTTTCAAATCTGTAAAGTGTGATATCACTAGAAAATGTGAATTTATGACATGAAATTGGTTTAGTGTTGATACTTGAAATGTGAATTCATGACTGGAAAATGGTTAAGTTTAGTCACTTGAGAATTGAATTAGAGAGTTGAAAATGGTTTAATTGTAGTATTTTGAAATGTGTACTGGTCACTTGAGAAGTGTATTAGCGACTTCAAAATGATTTAATGTATTTCTTGAATGGTGAACTTGTGTTTTGAAATTTGTAAAGCATAAACTCACTTGCAAATGTGAATTCAAGACTTGAAATTGATTTAGTGTTGATACTTGAAAGGTGAATTCATCACTTGAAAATGGTTAAGTTTAGTCACTTGAGAAGCGAATTAGAGAGTTGAAAATGGTTAAGTGTAGTATTTTGAAATATGTACTAGTAACTTGAGAAGTGTATTAGCGACCTTAAAATAGTTTAATGTTGTTCTTGAATGGTGAACTTGTGTTTAAAATTTGTAAAGTGAAATATCACTTGAAAATGTGAATTCATGACTCGAAATTTGTTTAGTGTTGATACTTGAAATGTGAATTCATGACTTGAAAATGGTTTAGTTTAGTCACTTGAGAACTGAATTAGAGAGTTGAAAATGGTTAAGTGTAGTATTCTGAAATGTGTACTAGTCACTTGAAAAGTGGATTAGCGACTTGAAAATGATTTAACGTAGTTCTTGAAAGGTGAACTTGTGTTATGAAATTTGTAAAGTGTGATATTACTTGAAAATGTGAATTCATGACTTGAAATGGGTTTATTGTTGATACTTGAAATGTGAATTCATGACCTGAAAATGGTTAAGTTTAGTCACTTGAGAGGTGAATTTGAGAGTTTAAAATGGTTTAAGTGTAGTGTTTTATAATGTGTACTAGTCACTGGAGAAGTGTATTAGAGACTTGAAAAAGGTTTAAAGTAATTCTTTATTGGTGAATTTGTGTTTTGAAATTTGTAAAGTGTAATATCACTTGAAAATGTGAATTCATGACTTGAAATTGGTTTAGTGTTGATACTTGAAAATGGTTAAGTTTAGTCACTTGAGAAGTGAATTAGAGAGTTGAAATGGTTAAGTATAGTGTTTTGAAATGTGTACTAGTCAATTGAAAAGTGGATTAGCGACTGGAAAATTGATTAATGTAAGTATTGAAAGGTGAACTTGTGTTTTAAAATTTGTAAAGTGTAATCACTTGAAAATGCGAATTAAGGACTTTAAATTGGTGTAGTGTTGATACTTGAAATGTGAATTCCTGACCTGTAATTGGTTTAGTGTTGATACTTGAAATGTGAATTCATGACTTAAAAATGGTTAAGTTTAGTCACTTGAGAAGTAAATTAGAAAGTTGAAAATGGTTAAGTGTAGTGTTTTGAAATGTGTACTAGTCACTTGAGAAGTGTATTAGCTACTTGAAAATGATTAAATGTAGTTCTTGAATGGTGAACTTGTGTTTTGATAATTGTAAAGTGTAATATAACTTGAAAATGTGAATTCATAATTTGAAATTGGTTTAGTGAGGATACTTCACATGTGAATTCATGACTTGAAAAAGGTTTAGTTCAATCACTTGAGAACTGAATTAGATAGTTCAAAATGGTTATGTGAAGTGTTTTGAAATATGTACTAGTCACTTGAAAAGTGGATTAGCGACTTGAAAATGGTATAATGTAGTTCTTGAAAGGTTAACTTGTATTTTCAAATTTGTAAAGTGTGATATCACTTGAAAATGTGAATTCATAACTTGAAATTGGTTTAGTGTTGATACTTGAAATAGGAATTCATGACTTGAAAATGGTTAAGTTTAGTCACTTGAGACTTGAATTAGAGAGTTGAAAATGATTTAAGTGTAGTATTTAGAAATGTGTACTGGTCACTTGAGAAGTGTATTAGCGACTTGAAAAGTGCATTTGCGACTTGAAAATGGTTTAATGTAGTTCTTGAATTGTGAACTTGTGCTTTGAAATTTGTAAAGTGTAATATCACTTGAAAATGAGAATTCATGACTTGAAATTGGTTTAGTGTTGATACTTGAAATGTGAATTGATGACTTGAAAATGGTTAAGTTAAGTCACTTAAGAAGTGAATTAGAGAGTTGAAAATGGTTAAATGTAGTGTTTTGAAATGTAAACTAGTCACTTGAGAAGTGTATTAGTGAGTTGAAAAAGTTTTAATGTAGTTCTTGATTGGTGAACTTGTGTTTTGAAATTTGTAAAGTGTAATATCACTTGAAAATGTGAATAATGTCTTGAAATTGGTTTAGTGTTGATACTTGAAATATGAATTCATGACTTGAAAATGGTTTAGTTTAGTCGCTTGAGAAGTGAATTAGAGAGTTGAAAATGGTTAAGTGTAGTGTTTTTAAATGTGTACTAGTCACTTAAAAAGTGGATTAGCGACTTGAAAATTGTTTAATGTAGTTCTTGAAAGTTGAACTTGTATTTTAAAATTTTTATAGTGGATATCACTTGAAAATGAGAATTCATAACTTGTAATTGGTTTAGTGTTTATACTTGAAATGTGAATTCATGACTTGAAATGGTTAGGTTTAGTCACTTAAGAAGTGAATTTGAGAGTTGAAAATGGTTAAGTGTAGTGTTTTGAAATGTGAACTAGTCACTTGAGAAGTGTATTAGTGACTTGAAAATGGTTTAGTTTAGTCACTTGAGAAGTGAATTATAGAGTTGAAAATGTTTAAGTGTAGTATTTTTTAATGTGTTATAGTCACTTGAAAAGTGGATTAGATACTTGAAAATGATTTAAAGTAATTCTTAAAGTGTGAACTTGTGTTTTGAAATTTGTAAAGTGTGATATCACTTGAAAATGTGAATTCATGACTTGAAATTGGTTTAGTGTTGATACTTGAAATGTGAATTCATGACTTTAAAATGGTTAAGTTTAGTCACTTAAGAAGTGAATTAGAGAGTTGAAAATGGTTAAATGAAGTGTTTTGAAATGTAAACTAGTCACTTGAGAAGTGTATTAATGACTTGAAAAAGGTTTAATGTAGTTCTTGATTGGTGAACTTGTGTTTTGAAATTTGTAAAGTGTAATATCACTTGAAAATGTGAATTTATGTCTTGAAATTGGTTTAGTGTTGATACTTGAAATGTGAATACATGACTTGAAAATGGTTTAGTTTAGTCGCTTGAGAAGTGAATTAGAGAGTTGAAAATGGTTAAGTGTAGTGTTTTTAAATGTGTACTAGTCACTTGAAAAGTGGATTAGCGACTTGAAAATTGTTTAATGTAGTTCTTGAAAGGTGAACTTGTATTTTAAAATTTGTATAGTGGATATCACTTGAAAATGTGAATTCTTAACTTGTAATTGGTTTAGTGTTTATACTTGAAATGTGAATTCATGACTTAAAATGGTTAAGTTTAGTCACTTAAGAAGTGAATTTGAGAGTTCAAAATGGTTAAGTGTAGTGTTTTGAAATGTGAACTAGTCACTTGAGAAGTGTATTAGTGACTTGAAAAAGGTTTAATGTAGTTCTTGATTGGTGAACTTGTGTTTTGAAATTGGTAAAGTGTAATATCCCTTGAAAATGTGAATTCATGTCTTGAAATTGGTTTAGTGTTGATACCTGAAATGTGAATTCATGACTTGAAAATGGTTTAGTTTAGTCTCTTGAGAAGTGAATTAGAGAGTTGAAAATGATTAAGTGTAGTGTTTTTAAATGTGTACTAGTCACTTGAAAAGTGGATTAGCGACTTGAAAATTGTTTAATGTAGTTCTTGAAAGGTGAACTTGTATTTTAAAATTTGTATAGTGTGATATCACTTAAAAATGTGAATTCATAACTTGTAATTGGTTTAGTGTTGATACTTAATATGTAAATTCATGACTTTAAAATTGTTTAGTTTAGTCACTTGAGAAGTGAATTAGAGATTAAATATGGTTAAGTGTAGTATTTTTTAATGTGTTCTAGTCACTTGAAAAGTGGATTAGCGACTTGGAAATGATTTAAAGTAGTTCTTGAAATGTGAACTTGTGTTTTGAAATTTGTAAAGTGTGATATCACTTAAAAATGTAAATTCCTGACTTGAAATTGGTTTAGTGTTTATACTTGAAATGTGAATTCATGACTTGAAAATGGTTAAGTTTAGTCACTTAAGAAGTGAATTAGAGAATTGAAAATGGTTAAGTGTAGTGTTTTGAATTGTGAACTAGTCACTTGAGAAGTGTATTAGCGACTTGAAAAGTGTATTTGTGACTTGAAAATGGTTTTATGTTGTTCTTGAATTGTGAAATTGTGCTTTGAAATTTGTAAAGTGTAATATCACTTGAAAATGTGAATTCATGACTTGAAATTGGTTTAGTGTTGATACTTGAAATGTGAATTGATGACTTGAAAATGGTTAAGTTAAGTCACTTGAGAAGTGTATTAGTGACTTGAAAAAGGTTTAATGTAGTTCTTGATTGGTGAACTTGTGTTTTGAAATTTGTAAAGTGTAATAATACTTGAAAATGTGAATTCATGTCTTGAAATTGGTTTAGTGTTGATACATGAAATGTGAATTCATGACTTGAAAATGGTTTAGTTTAGTCGCTTCAGAAGTGAATTAGAGAGTATAAAATGGTTAAGTGTAGTGTTTTTAAATGTGTACTAGTCACTTGAAAAGTGGATTGGAGACTTGAAAATTGTTTAATGTAGTTCTTGAAAGGTGAACTTGTATTATAAAATTTGTATAGTGTGATATCACTTGAAAATGTGAATTCATAACTTGTAATTGGTTTAGTGTTTATACTTGAAATGTGAATTCATGACTTGAAAATGGTTAAGTTTAGTCACTTAAGAAGTGAATTAGAGAGTTGAAAATTGTTAAGTGTAGTGTTTTGAAATGTGAACTAGTCACTTGAGAAGTGAATTAGTGACATGAAAATGGTTTAGTTTAGTCACCTGAGAAGTGAATTAGAGAGTTGAAAATGTTTAAGTGTAGTATTTTTTAATGTGTTCTAGTCACTTGAAAAGTGGATTAGCGACTTGAAAATGATTTAAAGTAATTCTTAAAGTGTGAACTTGTGTTTTGAAATTTGTAAAGTGTGATATCACTTGAAAATGTGAATTCATGTCTTGAAATTGGTTTAGTGTTTATACTTGAAATGTGAATTCATGACTTGAAAATGGTTAAGTTTAGTCACTTAAGATGTGAATTAGTGAGTTTAAAATGGTTAAGTGTAGTGTTTTGAAATGTGGACTAGTCACTTGAGAAATGTATTAGTGACTTGAAAAAGGTTTAATGTAGTTCTTGAATGGTGAACTTGTGTTTTGAAATTTGTAAAGTGTAATATCCCATGAAAATGTGAATTCATGACCCGAAATTGGTTTATTGTTGATACTTAAAATGTGAATTCATGACTTGAAAATGGTTAAATTAAGTCACTTAAGAAGTGAATTAGAGAGTTGAAAATGGTTAAATGTAGTGTTTTGAAATTTAAACTAGTCACTTGAGAAGTGTATTAGTGACTTGAAAAAGGTTTAATGTAGTTCTTGATTGGTGAACTTGTGTTTTGAAATTTGTAAAGTGTAATATCACTTGAAAATGTGAATTTATGTCTTGAAATTGGTTTAGTGTTGATACTTAAAAATGTATTAGCGACTTGAAAAGTGTATTTGCGACTTGAAAATGGTTTAATGTAGTTCTTGAAAGGTGAACTTGTGCTTTGAAATTTGTAAAGTGTAATATCACTTGAAAATTTGAATTCATGACTTGAAATTGGTTTAGTGTTGTTACTTGAAATGTGAATTGATGACTTGAAAATGGTTAAGTTAAGTCACTTAAGAAGTGAATTTGAGAGTTGAAAATGGTTAAGTGTAGTGTTTTGAAATGTGAAACAGTCACTTGAGAAGTGTATTAGTGACTTGATAAAGGTTTAATGTAGTTCATGAATGGTGAACTTGTGTTTTGAAATTTGTAAAGTGTAATATCATTTGATAATGTGAATTGATGTCTTGAAATTGGTTTAGTGTTGATACTTGAAATGTGAATTCACGACTTGAAAATGGTTTAGTTTTGTCACTTGAGAAGTGAATTAGAGAGTTGAAAATGGTTAAGTGTAGTGTTTTTAAATGTGTACTAGTCACTTGAAAAGTAGATTTGCGACATGAAAATTGTTTAATGTAGTTCTTGAAAGGTGAACTTGTATTTTAAAATTTGTATAGTGTGATATCACTTGAAAATGTGAATTCATAACTTGTAATTGGTTTAGTGTTGATACTTAATATGTGAATTCATGACGTGAAAATGGTTTAGTTTAGTCACTTGAGAAGTGAATTAGAGATTTAAAAATGGTTAAGTGTAGTATTTTTTATTGTGTTCTAGTCACTTGAAAAGTGGATTAGCGACTTGAGAATGATTTATAGTAGTTCTTGAATTGTGAACTTGTGTTTTGAAATTTGTAAAGTGTGATATCACTTGAAAATGTGAATTCATGACTTGAAATTGGTTTAGTGTTTATACTTGAAATGTGAATTCATGACTTGAAAATGGTTAAGTTTAGTCACTTGAGAAGTGAATTTGAGAGTTGAAAATAGTTTAAGTGTAGTGTGTTGAAATGTGTACTAGTCACTTGAGAAGTGTATTAGCTACTTGAAAAGTGTATTTGCGACTTGAAAATGGTTTAATGTAGTTCTTGAATGGTGAACTTGTGCTTTGAAATTTGTAAAGTGTAATATTACTTGAAAATGTGAATTCATGACTTGAAATTGGTTTAGTGTTGATACTTGAAATGTGAATTCATGACTTAAAAATGGTTAAGTTTAGTCACTTGAGAAGTTAATTTGAGAGTTGAAAATAGTTTAAGTGTAGTGTTTTGAAATGTGTACTAGTCACTTGAGAAGTGTATTATCGACTTGAAAAGTTTATTTGCGACTTGAAAATGGTTTAATGTAGTTCTTGAATGGTGAACTTGTGCTTTGAAATTTGTAAAGTGTAATATCACTTGAAAATGTGAATTGATGACTTGAAAATGGTTAAGTTAAGTCACTTAAGAAGTGAATTAGAGAGTTGAAAATGGTTAAATGTAGTGTTTTGAAATGTAAACTAGTCACTTGAGAAGTGTATTAGTGACTTGAAAAAGGTTTACTGTTGTTCTTGATTGGTGAACTTGTGTTTTGAAATTTGTAAAGTGTAATATCACTTGAAAATGTGAATTTATGTCTTGAAATTGGTTTAGTGTTGATACTTGAAATGTGAATTCATGACTTGATAATGGTTTAGTTTAGTCGCTTAAGAAGTGAATTAGAGAGTTGAAAATTGTTAAGTGTAGTGTTTTTAAATGTGTACTAGTCACTTGAAAAGTGGATTAGCGACTTGAAAATTTTTTAATGTAGTTCTTGAAAGGTGAACTTGTATTTTAAAATTTGTATAGTGGATATCACTAGAAAATGTGAATGCATAACTTGTAATTGGTTTAGTGTTTATACATGAAATGTGATATCATGACTTGAAATGGTTAGGTTTAGTCACTTAAGAAGTGAATTTGAGAGTTTAAAATGGTTAAGTGTACTGTTTTGAATTGTGAACTAGTCACTTGAGAAGTGTATTAGTGACTTGAAAAAGGTTTAATGTAGTTCTTGAATGGTGAACTTGTGTTTAGATTTTGTATAGTGTAATATCATTTGAAAATGTGAATTCATGTCTTGAAATTGATATAGTGTTGATACTTGAAATGTGAATTCATGACTTGAAAATGGTTTAGTTTAGTAACTTGAGAAGTGAATTAGAGAGTTGAAAATGGTTAAGTGTAGTGTTTTTAAATGTGCACTAGTCACTTGAAAAGTGGATTAGCGACTTGAAAATTGTTTAATGTAGTTCTTGAAAGGTAAAATTGTATTTTAAAATTTGTATAGTGAGATATCACTTGAAAATGTGAATTCATAAGTTGTAATTGGTTTAGTGTTGATACTTATTATGTGAATTCATGACTTGAAAATGGTTTAGTTTAGTCACTTGAGAAGTGAATTAGAGAGTTAAAAATGGTTAAGTGTAGTATTTTTTAATGTGTTCTAATCACTTGAAAAGTGGATTAGCGACGTGAAATTGATTTAAAGTAGTTCTTGAAATGTGAACTAGTGTTTTGAAATTTGTAAAGTGTGATATCACTTGAAAATGTGAATTCATGACTTGAAATTGGTTTAGTGTTTATACTTGAAATGTGAATTCATGACTTGAAAATGGTTAAGTTTAGTCACTTGAGAAGTGAATTTGAGAGTTGAAAATAGTTTAAGTGTAGTGTTTTGAAATGTGTACTAGTCACTTGAGAAGTGTATTAGCGACTTGAAAAGTGTATTTTCGACTTGAAAATGGTTTAATGTAGTTCTTGAATGGTGAACTTGTGCTTTGAATTTTGTAAAGTGTAATATCACTTGAAAATGTGAATTCATGACTTGAAATTGTTTTAGTGTTGATACTTGAAATGTGAATTCATGACTTGAAAATGGTTTAGTTTAGTCGCTTAAGAAGTGAATTAGAGAGTTGAAAATGGTTAAGTGTAGTGTTTTTAAATGTGTACTAGTCACTTGAAAAGTGGATTAGCGACTTAAAAATTGTTTAATGTAGTTCTTGAAAGGTGAACTTGTATTTTAAAATTTGTATAGTGGATATCACTTGAAAATGTGAATTCATAACTTATAATTGGTTTAGTGTTTATACTTGAAATGTGAATTCATGACTTGAAATGGTTAAGTTTAGACACTTAAGAAGTGAATTTTAGAGTTTAAAATGGTGAAGTGTACTGTTTTGAAATGTGAACTAGTCACTTGAGAAGTGAATTAGTGACTTGAAAAAGGTTTAATGTAGTTCTTGAATGGTGAACTTGTGTTTTGAAATTGGTAAAGTGTAATATCACTTGAAAATGTGAATTCATGTCTTGAAATTGGTTTAGTGTTGATACTTGAAATGTGAATTCATGACTTGAAAATGGTTTAGTTTAGTCACTTGAGAAGTGAATTAGAGAGTTGAAAATGATTAAGTGTAGTGTTTTTAAATGTGTACTAGTCACTTGAAAAGTGGATTAGCGACTTGAAAATTGTTTAATGTAGTTCTTGAAAGGTGAACTTGTATTTTAAAATTTGTATAGTGAGATATCACTTGAAAATGTGAATTCATAACTTGTAATTGGTTTAGTGTTGACAATTAATATGTGAATTCATGACTTGAAAATGGTTTAGTTTAGTCACTTGAGAAGTGAATTAGAGAGTTAAAAATGGTTAAGTGTACTATTTTTTAATGTGTTCTAGTCACTTGAAAAGTGGATTAGCGACTTGAAAATGATTTAAAGTTGTTCTTGAAATGTGAACTTGTATTTTAAAATTTGTATAGTGTGATATCACTTGAAAATGTGAATTCATAACTTGTAATTGGTTTAGTGTTGACACTTAATATGTGAATTCATGACTTGAAAATGGTTTAGTTTAGTCACTTGAGAAGTGAATTAGAGAGTTAAAAAAGGTTAAGTGTAGTATTTTTTAATGTGTTCTAGTCACCTGAAAAGTGGATTAGCGACTTGAAAATGATTTAAAGTTGTTCTTGAAATGTGAACTTGTGTTTTGAAATTTGTAAAGTGTGATATCACTTGAACATGTGAATTCCTGACTTGAAATTGGTTTAGTGTTTACACTTGAAATGTTAATTCATAACTTGAAAATGGTTAAGTTTAGTCACTTAAGAAGTGAATTAGAGAGTTGAAAATGGTTAAGTGTAGTGTTTTAAAATGTGAACTAGTGACTTAAAAAAGGTTTAATGTAGTTCTTGATTGGTGAACTTGTGTTTTGAAATTTGTAAAGTGTAATAAAACTTGAAAATGTGAATTCATGTCTTGAAATTGGTTTAGTGTTGATACATGAAATATGAATTCATGACTTGAAAATGGTTTAGTTTAGTCGCTTGAGAAGTGAATTAGAGAGTTGAAAATGGTTAAGTGTAGTGTTTTTATATGTTACTAGTCACTTGAAAAGTGGATTAGCGACTTGAAAATTGTTTAATGTAGTTCTTGAAAGGTGAACTTGTATTTTAAAATTTGTATAGTGTGATATCACTTGAAAATGTGAATTCATAACTTGTAATTGGTTTAGTGTTTATACCTGAAATGTGAATTCATGACTTGAAAATGGTTTAGTTTAGTCACTTAAGAAGTGAATTAGAGAGTTGAAAATGGTTAAGTGTAGTGTTTTGAAATGTGAACTAGTCACTTGAGAAGTGTATTAGTGAGTTGAAGAAGGTTTAATGTAGTTCTTGAATGGTGAACTTGTGTTTCGAAATTTGTAAAGTATAATATTACTTGAAAATGTAAATTCATGACTCGAAATTGATTTAGTGTTGATACTGAAAATGTGAATTCATGACTTGAAAATGGTTTAGTTTAGTCACTTGAGAAGTGAATTAGAGAGTTGAAAATGGTTAAGTGTAGTATTTTATAATGTGTTCTAGTCACTTGAAAAGTGGATTAGCGACTTGAAAATGATTTAAGGTAGTTCTTTAAATGTGAACTTGTGTTTTGAAATTTGTAAAGTGTGATATCACTTGAAAATGTGAATTCATAACTTGTAATTGGTTTAGTGTTTATACTTGAAATGTGAATTCATGACTTGAAATGGTTAAGTTTAGTCACTTAAGAAGTGAATTAGAGAGTTGAAAATGGTTAAATGTAGTGTTTTGAAATGTAAACTAGTCACTTGAGAAGTGTATTAGTGACTTGAAAAAGGTTTACTGTTGTTCTTGATTGGTGAACTTGTGTTTTGAAATTTGTAAAGTGTAATTTCGCTTGAAAATGTGAATTTATGTCTTGAAATTGGTTTAGTGTTGATACTTGAAATGTGAATTCATGACTTGAAAATGGTTTAGTTTAGTCGCTTTAGAAGTGAATTAGAGAGTTGAAAATTGTTAAGTGTAGTGTTTTTAAATGTGTACTAGTCACTTGAAAAGTGGATTAGCGACTTGAAAATTGTTTAATGTAGTTCTTGAAAGGTGAACTTGTATTTTAAAATTTGTATAGTGGATATCACTAGAAAATGTGAATTCATAACTTGTAATTGGTTTAGTGTTTATACATGAAATGTGATATCATGACTTGAAATGGTTAGGTTTAGTCACTTAAGAAGTGAATTTGAGAGTTTAAAATGGTTAAGTGTACTGTTTTGAATTGTGAACTAGTCACTTGAGAAGTGTATTAGTGACTTGAAAAAGGTTTAATGTAGTACTTGAATGGTGAACTTGTGTTTAGATTTTGTATAGTGTAATATCATTTGAAAATGTGAATTCATGTCTTGAAATTGGTATAGTGTTGATACTTGAAATGTGAATTCATGACTTGAAAATGGTTTAGTTTAGTAACTTGAGAAGTGAATTAGAGAGTTGAAAATGGTTAAGTGTAGTGTTTTTAAATGTGTACTAGTCACTTGAAAAGTGGATTAGCGACTTGAAAATTGTTTAATGTAGTTCTTGAAAGGTAAAATTGTATTTTAAAATTTGTATAGTGAGATATCACTTGAAAATGTGAATTCATAAGTTGTAATTGGTTTAGTGTTGATACTTATTATGTGAATTCATGACTTGAAAATGGTTTAGTTTAGTCACTTGAGAAGTGAATTAGAGAGTTAAAAATGGTTAAGTGTAGTATTTTTTAATGTGTTCTAATCACTTGAAAAGTGGATTAGCGACTTGAAAATGATTTTAAGAAGTTCTTGAAATGTGAACTAGTGTTTTGAAATTTGTAAAGTGTGATATCACTTGAAAATGTGAATTCATGACTTGAAATTGGTTTAGTGTTTATACTTGAAATGTGAATTCATGACTTGAAAATGGTTAAGTTTAGTCACTTGAGAAGTGAATTTGAGAGTTGAAAATAGTTTAAGTGTAGTGTTTTGAAATGTGTACTAGTCACTTGAGAAGTGTATTAGCGACTTGAAAAGTGTATTTTCGATTTGAAAATGCTTTAATGTAGTTCTTGAATGGTGAACTTGTGCTTTGAATTTTGTAAAGTGTAATATCACTTGAAAATGTGAATTCATGACTTGAAATTGGTTTAGTGTTGATACTTGAAATGTGAATTCATGACTTGAAAATGGTTTAGTTTAGTCGCTTAAGAAGTGAATTAGAGAGTTGAAAATGGTTAAGTGTAGTGTTTTTAAATGTGTACTTGTCACATGAAAAGTGGATTAGCGACTTAAAAATTGTTTAATGTAGTTCTTGAAAGGTGAAATTGTATTTTAAAATTTGTATAGTGGATATCACTTGAAAATGTGAATTCATAACTTGTAATTGGTTTAGTGTTTATACTTGAAATGTGAATTCATGACTTGAAATGGTTAAGTTTAGACACTTAAGAAGTGAATTTTAGAGTTTAAAATGGTTAAGTGTACTGTTTTGAAATGTGAACTAGTCACTTGAGAAGTGAATTAGTGACTTGAAAAAGGTTTAATGTAGTTCTTGAATGGTGAACTTGTGTTTTGAAATTGGTAAAGTGTAATATCACTTGAAAATGTGAATTCATTTCTTGAAATTGGTTTAGTGTTGATACTTGAAATGTGAATTCATGACTTGAAAATGGTTTAGTTTAGTCACTTGAGAAGTGAATTAGAGAGTTGAAAATGATTAAGTGTAGTGTTTTTAAATGTTTACTAGTCACTTGAAAAGTGGATTAGAGACTTGAAAATTGTTTAATGTAGTTCTTGAAAGGTGAACTTGTATTTTAAAATTTGTATAGTGAGATATCACTTGAAAATGTGAATTCATAACTTGTAATTGGTTTAGTGTTGACAATTAATATGTGAATTCATGACTTGAAAATGGTTTAGTTTAGTCACTTGAGAAGTGAATTAGAGAGTTAAAAATTGTTAAGTGTAGTATTTTTTAATGTGTTCCAGTCACTTGAAAAGTGGATTAGCGACTTTAAAATGATTTAAAGTTGTTCTTGAAATGTGAACTTGTATTTTAAAATTTGTATAGTGTGATATCACTTGAAAATGTGAATTCATAACTTGTAATTGGTTTAGTGTTGACACTTAATATGTGAATTCATGACTTGAAAATGGTTTAGTTTAGTCACTTGAGAAGTGAATTAGAGAGTTAAAAATGGTTAAGTGTAGTATTTTTTAATGTGTTCTAGTCACTTGAAAAGTGGATTAGCGACTTGAAAATGATTTAAAGTTGTTCTTGAAATGTGAACTTGTGTTTTGAAATTTGTAAAGTGTGATATCACTTGAAAATGTGAATTCCTGACTTGAATTTGGTTTAGTGTTTACACTTGAAATGTTAATTCATGACTTGAAAATGGTTAAGTTTAGTCACTTAAGAAGTGAATTAGAGAGTTGAAAATGGTTAAGTGTAGTGTTTTAAAATGTGAACCAGTGACTTGAAAAAGGTTTAATGTAGTTCTTGATTGGTGAACTTGTGTTTTGAAATGTGTAAAGTGTATTAAAACTTGAAAATGTGAATTCATGTCTTGAAATTGGTTTAGTGTTGATACATGAAATATGAATTCATGACTTGAAAATGGTTTAGTTTAGTCGCTTGAGAAGTGAATTAGAGAGTTGAAAATGGTTAAGTGTAGTGTTTTTATATGTGTACTAGTCACTTGAAAAGTGGATTGGCGACTTGAAAATTGTTTAATGTAGTTCTTGAAAGGTGAACTTGTATTTTAAAATTTGTATAGTGTGATATCACTTGAAAATGTCAATTCATAACTTGTAATTGGTTTAGTGTTTATACTTGAAATGTGAATTCATGACTTGAAAATGGTTTAGTTTAGTCACTTAAGAAGTGAATTAGAGAGTTGAAAATGGTTAAGTGTAGTGTTTTGAAATGTGAACTAGTCACTTGAGAAGTGTATTAGTGAGTTGAAGAAGGTTTAATGTAGTTCTTGAATGGTGAACTTGTGTTTCGAAATTTGTAAAGTATACAATTACTTGAAAATGTAAATTCATGACTCGAAATTGATTTAGTGTTGATACTGAAAATGTGAATTCATGACTTGAAAATGGTTTAGTTTAGTCACTTGAGAAGTGAATTAGAGAGTTGAAAATGGTTAAGTGTAGTATTTTATAATGTGTTCTAGTCACTTGAAAAGTGGATTAGCGACTTGAAAATCATTTAAGGTAGTTCTTTAAATGTGAACTTGTGTTTTGAAATTTGTAAAGTGTGATATCACTTGAAAATGTGAATTCATAACTTGTAATTGGTTTAGTGTTTATACTTGAAATGTGAATTCATAACTTGAAATGGTTAAGTTTAGTCACTTAAGAAGTGAATTTGAGAGTTGAAAATGGTTAAGTTTAGTGTTTTGAAATGTGAACCAGTCACTTGAGAAGTGTATTAGTGACTTGAAAAAGGTTTAATGTAGTTCTTGAATGGTGAACTTGTGTTTTGAAATTTGTAAAGTGTAATATCACTTGAAAATGTGAATTCAGGTATTGAAATTTGTTTAGTGTTGATACTTGAAATGTGAATTCATGACTTGAAAATGGTTTAGTTTAGTCACTGGAGAAGTGAATTAGAGAGTTGAAAATGGTTAAGTGTAGTGTTTTTAAATGTGTACTAGTCACTTGAAAAGTGGATTAGCGACTTGAAAATTGTTTAATGTAGTTCTTTAAAGGTGAACTTGTATTTTAAAATTTGTATAGTGTGATTTCACTTGAAAATGTGAATTCATAACTTGTAATTGGTTTAGTGTTGATACTTAATATGTGAATTCATGACTTGAAAATGGTTTAGGTTAGTCACTTGAGAAGTGAATTAGAGAGTTAAAAAAGGTTAAGTGTAGTATTTTTTAATGTGTTCTAGTCACTCTAAAAGTGGATTAGCGACTTGAAAATGATTTAAAGTAGTTCTTCATTGTGAACTTGTGTTTTGAAATTTGTAAAGTGTGATATCACTTGAAAATGTGAATTCATGACTTGAAATTGGTTTAGTGTTTATACTTGAAATGTGAATTCATGACTTGAAAATGGTTAAGTTTAGTCACTTAAGAAGTGAATTAGAGAGTTGAAAATGGTTAAGTGTAGTGTTTTGAAATGTGAACTAGTTACTTGAGAAGTGTATTAGTGACTTGAAAAAGGTTTAATGTAGTTCTTGAATGGTGAACTTGTGTTTTGAAATTTGTAAAGTGTAATATCACTTGAAAATGTGAATTCATGACTCGAAATTGGTTTATTGTTGATACTTAAAATGTGAATTCATGACTTGAAAATGGTTTAGTTTAGTCACATGAGAAGTGAATTAGAGAGTTGAAAATGGTTAAGTGTAGTATTTTTTAATGTGTACTGGTCACTTGAAAAGTGGATTGGCGACTTGAAAATGATTTAGGGCAGTTCTTGAAATGTGAACTTGTGTTTTGAAATTTGTAATGTGTAATATCACTTGAAAATGTGAATTCATGACTTGAAATTGGTTTAGTGTTTATACTTGAAATGTGAATTCATGATTTGAAAATGGTTAAGTTTAGTCACTTGAGAAGTGAATTTGAGAGTTGAAAATAGTTTAAGTTTAGTGTTTTGAATTGTGTACTAGTCACTTGAGAAGTGTATTAGCGACTTGAAAAAGGGTTAATGTAGTTCTTGAATGGTGAACTTGTGTTTTGAAATTTGTAAAGTCTAATATCACTTGAAAATGTGAATTCATGACTCGAAATTGGTTTATTGTTGATACTTAATATGTGAATTCATGACTTGAAAATGGTTTAGTTTAGTCACTTGAGAAGTGAATTAGAGAGGTAAAAAAGGTTAAGTGTAGTATTTTTTAATGTGTTCTAGTCACTCTAAAAGTGGATTAGCGACTTGAAAATGATTTAAAGTAGTTCTTCATTGTGAACTTGTGTTTTGAAATTTGTAAAGTGTGATATCACTTGAAAATGTGAATTCATGACTTGAAATTGGTTTAGTGTTTATACTTGAAATGTGAATTCATGACTTGAAAATGGTTAAGTTTAGTCACTTAAGAAGTGAATTAGAGAGTTGAAAATGGTTAAGTTTAGTGTTTTGAAATGTGAACTAGTTACTTGAGAAGTGTATTAGTGACTTGAAAAAGGTTTAATGTAGTTCTTGAATGGTGAACTTGTGTTTTGAAATTTGTAAAGTGTAATATCACTTGAAAATGTGAATTTATGTCTTGAAATTGGTTTAGTGTTGATACTTAAAAATGTATTAGCGACTTGAAAAGTGTATTTGCGACTTGAAAATGGTTTAATGTAGTTCTTGAAAGGTGAACTTGTGCTTTGAAATTTGTAAAGTGTAATATCACTTGAAAATGTGAATTCATGACTTGAAATTGGTTTAGTGTTGATACTTGAAATGTGAATTCATGACTTGAAAATGGTTTAGTTTTGTCACTTGAGAAGTGAATTAGATATTTAAAAATGGTTAAGTGTAGTGTTTTTAAATGTGTACTAGTCACTTGAAAAGTGGATTAGCGACTTGAAAATGATTTGAAGTAGTTTTTGAAATTTGAACTTGTGTTTTGCAATTTGTAAAGTGTGATATCACTTGAAAATGTGAATTCATGACTTGAAATTGGTTTAGTGTTTATACGTGAAATGTGAATTCATGACTTGAAAATGGTTAAGTTTAGTCACTTGAGAAGTGAATTTGAGAGTTGAAAATAGTTTAAGTGTAGTGTTTTGAAATGTGTACTAGTCACTTGAGAAGTGTATTAGCGACTTGAAAAGTGTATTTGCGACTTGAAAATGGTTTAATGTAGTTCTTGAATGGTGAACTTGTGCTGTGAAATTTGTAAAGAGTAATATCACTTGAAAATGTGAATTCATGACTTGAAATTGGTTTAGTGTTGATACTTGAAATGTGAATTGATGACTTGAAAATGGTTAAGTTAAGTCACTTAAGAAGTGAATTAGAGAGTTGAAAATGGTTAAATGTAGTGTTTTGAAATGTAAACTAGTCACTTGAGAAGTGTATTAGTGACTTGAAAAAGGTTTACTGTAGTTCTTGATTGGTGAATTTGTGTTTTGAAATTTGTAAAGTGTAATATCACTTGAAAATGTGAATTTATGTCTTGAAATTGGATTAGTGTTGATACTTGAAATGTGAATTCATGACTTGAAAATGGTTTAGTTTAGTCGCTTAAGAAGTTAATTAGAGAGTTGAAAATTGTTAAGTGTAGTGTTTTTAAATGTGTACTAGTCACTTGAAAAGTGGATTAGCGACTTCAAAATTGTTTAATGTAGTTCTTGAAAGGTGAACTTGTATTTTAAAATTTGTATAGTGGATATCACTTGAAAATGTGAATTCATAACTTGTAATTGGTTTAGTGTTTATACTTGAAATGTGATTTCATGACTTGAAATGGTTAGGTTTAGTCACTTAAGAAGTGAATTTGAGAGTTTAAAATGGTTAAGTGTACTGTTTTGAAATGTGAACTTGTCACTTGAGAAGTGTATTAGTGACTTGAAAAAGGTTTAATGTAGTTCTTGAATGGTGAACTTGTGTTTAGATTTTGTAAAGTGTAATATCATTTGAAAATGTGAATTCATGTCTTGAAATTGGTTTAGTGTTGATACTTGAAATGTGAATTCATGACATGAAAATGGTTTAGTTTAGTAACTTGAGAAGTGAATTAGAGAGTTGAAATGGTTAAGTGTAGTGTTTTTAAAAGTGTACTAGTCACTTGAAAAGTGGATTAGCGACTTGAAAATTGTTTAATGTAGTTCTTGAAAGGTGAACTTGTATTTTAAAATTTGTATAGTGTGATATCACTTGAAAATGTGAATTCATAACTTGTAATTGGTTTAGTGTTGATACTTATTATGTGAATTCATGACTTGAAAATGGTTTAGTTTAGTCACTTGAGAAGTGAATTTGAGAGTTAAAAATGGTTAAGTGTAGTATTTTTTTAATGTGTTCAAATCACTTGAAAAGTGGATTAGCGACTTGAAAATGATTTAATGTAGTTCTTGAAATGTGAACTAGTGTTTTGAAATTTGTAAAGTGTGATATCATTTGAAAATGTGAATTCATGACTTGAAATTGGTTTAGTGTTTATAGTTGAAATGTGAATTCATGACTTGAAAATGGTTAAGTTTAGTCACTTGAGAAGTGAATTTGAGAGTTGAAAATAGTTTAGGTGTAGTGTTTTGAAATGTGTACTAGTCACTTGAGAAGTGTATTAGCGACGTGAAAAGTGTATTTGCGACTTGAAAATGGTTTAATGTAGTTTTTGAATGATGAACTTATACTTTGAAATTTGTAAAGTGTAATATCACTTGAAAATCTGAATTCATGACTTGAAATTGGTTTAGTGTTGATACTTGAAATGTGAATTGATGACTTGAAAATGGTGAAGTTAAGTCACTTAAGAAGTGAATTAGAGAGTTGAAAATGGTTAAATGTAGTGTTTTGAAATGTAAACTAGTCACTTGAGAAGTGTATTAGTGACTTGAAAAAGGTTTAATGTAGTTCTTGATTGGTGAACTTGTGTTTTGAAATTTGTAAAGTGTAATATCACTTGAAAATGTGAATTTATGTCTTGAAATTGGTTTAGTGTTTATACTTGAAATGTGAATTCATGACTTGAAAATGGTTAAGTTAAGTCACTTATGAAGTGAATTAGAGAGTTGAAAATGGTTAAATGTAGTGTTTTGAAATGTGAACTAGTCACTTGAGAAGTGTATTAGTGAGTTGAAGAAGGTTTAATGTAGTTCTTGAATGGTGAACTTGTGTTTCGAAATTTGTAAAGTATAATATTACTTGAAAATGTAAATTCATGACTCGAAATTGATTTAGTGTTGATACTGAAAATGTGAATTCATGACTTGAAAATGGTTTAGTTTAGTCACTTGAGAAGTGAATTAGAGAGTTGAAAATGGTTAAGTGTAGTATTTTATAATGTGTTCTAGTCACTTGAAAAGTGGATTAGCGACTTGAAAATCATTTAAGGTAGTTCTTTAATTGTGAACTTGTGTTTTGAAATTTGTAAAGTGTGATATTACTTGAAAATGTGAATTCATAACTTGTAATTGGTTTAGTGTTTATACTTGAAATGTGAATTCATGACTTGAAATGGTTAAGTTTAGTCACTTAAGAAGTGAATTTGAGAGTTGAAAATGGTTAAGTGTAGTGTTTTGAAATGTGAACCAGTCACTTGAGAAGTGTATTAGTGACTTGAAAAAGGTTTAATGTAGTTCTTGAATGGTGAACTTGTGTTTTGAAATTTGTAAAGTGTAATATCACTTGAAAATGTGAATTCAGGTATTGAAATTGCTTTAGTGTTGATACTTGAAATGTGAATTCATGACTTGAAAATGGTTTAGTTTAGTCACTGGAGAAGTGAATTAGAGAGTTGAAAATGGTTAAGTGTAGTGTTTTTAAATGTGTACTAGTCACTTGAAAAGTGGATTAGCGACTTGAAAATTGTTTAATGTAGTTCTTGAAAGGTGAACTTGTATTTTAAAATTTGTATAGTGTGATTTCACTTGAAAATGTGAATTCATAACTTGTAATTGGTTTAGTGTTGATACTTAATATGTGAATTCATGACTTGAAAATGGTTTAGTTTAGTCACTTGAGAAGTGAATTAGAGAGTTAAAAAAGGTTAAGTGTAGTATTTTTTAATGTGTTCTATTCACTCTAAAAGTGGATTAGCGACTTGAAAATGATTTAAAGTAGTTCTTCATTGTGAACTTGTGTTTTGAAATTTGTAAAGTGTGATATCACTTGAAAATGTGAATTCATGACTTGAAATTGGTTTAGTGTTTATACTTGAAATGTGAATTCATGACTTGAAAATGGTTAAGTTTAGTCACTTAAGAAGTGAATTAGAGAGTTGAAAATGGTTAAGTGTAGTGTTTTGAAATGTGAACTAGTTACTTGAGAAGTGTATTAGTGACTTGAAAAAGGTTTAATGTAGTTCTTGAATGGTGAACTTGTGTTTTGAAATTTGTAAAGTGTAATATCACTTGAAAATGTGAATTCATGACTCGAAATTGGTTTATTGTTGATACTTAAAATGTGAATTCATGACTTGAAAATGGTTTAGTTTAGTCACATGAGAAGTGAATTAGAGAGTTGAAAATGGTTAAGTGTAGTATTTTTTAATGTGTACTGGTCACTTGAAAAGTGGATTGGCGACTTGAAAATGATTTAGGGTAGTTCTTGAAATGTGAACTTGTGTTTTGAAATTTGTAAAGTGTAATATCACTTGAAAATGTGAATTCATGACTTGAAATTGGTTTAGTGTTTATACTTGAAATGTGAATTCATGACTTGAAAATGGTTAAGTTAAGTCACTTATGAAGTGAATTAGAGAATTAAAAATGGTTAAATGTAGTGTTTTGAAATGTAAACTAGTCACTTGAGAAGTGTATTAGTGACTTGAAAAAGGTTTAATGTAGTTCTTGATTGGTGAACTTGTGTTTTGAAATTTGTAAAGTGTAATATCACTTGAAAATGTGAATTTATGTCTTGAAATTGGTTTAGTGTTGATACTTCAAAATGTATTAGCGACTTGAAAACTGTATTTGCGACTTGAAAATGGTTTAATGTAGTTCTTGAAAGGTGAACTTGTGCTTTGAAATTTGTAAAGTGTAATATCACTTGAAAATATGAATTCATGACTTGAAATTGGTTTAGTGTTGATACTTGAAATGTGAATTGATGACTTGAAAATGGTTAAGTTAAGTCACATAAAAAAGTGAATTTGAGAGTTGAAAATGGTTAAGTGTAGTGTTTTGAAATGTGAACCAGTCACTTGAGAAGTGTAATAGTGACTTGAAAAAGGTTTAATGTAGTTCTTGAATGGTGAACTTGTGTTTTGAAATTTGTAAAGTGTAATATCATTTGAAAATGTGAATTCATGTCTTGAAATTGGTTTAGTGTTGATACTGGAAATGTGAATTCATGACTTGAAAATGGTTTAGTTTTGTCACTTGAGAAGTGAATTAGAGAGTTGAAAATGGTTAAGTGTAGTGTTTTTAAATGTGTACTAGTCACTTGAAAAGTGGATTAGCGACTTTAAAATTGTTTAATGTAGTTCTTGAAAGGTGAACTTGTATTTTAAAATTTGTATAGTGTGATATCACTTGAAAATGTGAATTGATAACTTGTAATTGGTTTAGTGTTGATACTTAATATGTGAATTCATGACTTGAAAATGGTTTAGTTTAGTCACTTGAGAAGTGAATTAGAGATTTAAAAATGGTTAAGTGTAGTATTTTTTAATGTGTTCTAGTCACTTGAAAAGTGGATTAGCGACTTGAAAATGATTTAAAGTAGTTTTTGAAATGTGAACTTGTGTTTTGAAATTTGTAAAGTGTGATATCACTTGAAAATGTGAATTCATGACTTGAAATTGGTTTAGTGTTTATACGTGAAATGTGAATTCATGACTTGAAAATGGTTAAGTTTAGTCACTTGAGAAGTGAATTTGAGAGTTGAAAATAGTTTAAGTGTAGTGTTTGGAAATGTGTACTAGTCACTTGAGAAGTGTATTAGCGACTTGAAAAGTGTATTTGCGACTTGAAAATGGTTTAATGTATTTCTTGAATGGTGAACTTGTGCTTTGAAATTTGTAAAGAGTAATATCACTTGAAAATGTGAATTCATGACTTGAAATTGGTTTAGTGTTGATACTTGAAATGTGAATTGATGACTTGAAAATGGTTAAGTTAAGTCACTTAAGAAGTGAATTAGAGAGTTGAAAATGGTTAAATGTAGTGTTTTGAAATGTAAACTAGTCACTTGAGAAGTGTATTAGTGACTTGAAAAAGGTTTACTGTAGTTCTTGATTGGTGAATTTGTGTTTTGAAATTTGTAAAGTGTAATATCACTTGAAAATGTGAATTTATGTCTTGAAATTGGTTTAGTGTTGATACTTGAAATGTGAATTCATGACTTGAAAATGGTTTAGTTTAGTCGCTTAAGAAGTGAATTAGAGAGTTGAAAATTGTTAAGTGTAGTGTTTTTAAATGTGTACTAGTCACTTGAAAAGTGGATTAGCGACTTGAAAATTGTTTAATGTAGTTCTTGAAAGGTGAACTTGTATTTTAAAATTTGTATAGTGGATATCACTTGAAAATGTGAATTCATTACTTGTAATTGGTTTAGTGTTTATACTTGAAATGTGATTTCATGACTTGAAATGGTTAGGTTTAGTCACTTAAGAAGTGAATTTGAGAGCTTAAAATGGTTAAGTGTACTGTTTTGAAATGTGAACTTGTCACTTGAGAAGTGTATTAGTGACTTGAAAAAGGTTTAATGTAGTTCTTGAATGGTGAACTTGTGTTTAGATTTTGTAAAGTGTAATATCATTTGAAAATGTGAATTCATGTCTTGAAATTGGTTTAGTGTTGATACTTGAAATGTGAATTCATGACATGAAAATGGTTTAGTTTAGTAACTTGAGAAGTGAATTAGAGAGTTGAAATGGTTAAGTGTAGTGTTTTTAAAAGTGTACTAGTCACTTGAAATGTGGATTAGCGACTTAAAAATTGTTTAATGTAGTTCTTGAAAGGTGAACTTGTATTTTAAAATTTGTATAGTGTGATATCACTTGAAAATGTGAATTCATAACTTGTAATTGGTTTAGTGTTGATACTTATTATGTGAATTCATGACTTGAAAATGGTTTAGTTTAGTCACTTTAGAAGTGAATTTGAGAGTTAAAAATGGTTAAGTGTAGTATTTTTTTAATGTGTTCAAATCACTTGAAAAGTGGATTAGCGACTTGAAAATGATTTAAAGTAGTTCTTGAAATGTGAACTAGTGTTTTGAAATTTGTAAAGTGTGATATCATTTGAAAGTGTGAATTCATGACTTGATATTGGTTTAGTGTTTATACTTGAAATGTGAATTCATGACTTGAAAATGGTTAAGTTTAGTCACTTGAGAAGTGAATTTGAGAGTTGAAAATAGTTTAGGTGTAGTGTTTTGAAATGTGTACTAGTCACTTGAGAAGTGTATTAGCGTCTTGAAAATTGTATATGCGACTTGAAAATCGTTTAATGTAGTTTTTGAATGGTGAACTTGTGCTTTGAAATTTGTAAAGTGTAATATCACTTGAAAATGTGAATTCATGACTTGAAATTGGTTTAGTGTTGATATTTGAAATGTGAATTGATGACTTGAAAATGGTTAAGTTAAGTCACTTAAGAAGTGAATTAGAGAGTTGAAAATGGTTAAATGTAGTGTTTTGAAATGTAAACTAGTCACTTGAGAAGTGTATTAGTGACTTGAAAAAGGTTTAATGTAGTTCTTGATTGGTGAACTTGTGTTTTGAAATTTGTAAAGTGTAATATCACTTGAAAATGTGAATTTATGTCTTGTAATTGGTTTAGTGTTGATACTTGAAATGTGAATTCATGACTTGAAAATGGTTTAGTTTAGTCGCTTAAGAAGTGAATTAGAGAGTTGAAAATGGTTAAGTGTAGTGTTTTTAAATGTGTACTAGTCATTTGAAAAGTGGATTAGCGACTTGAAAATTGTTTAATGTAGTTCTTGAAAGGTGAACTTGTATTTTAAAATTTGTATAGTGGATATCACTTGAAAATGTGAATTCATAACTTGTAATTGGTTTAGTGTTTATACTTGAAATGTGAATTCATGACTTGAAATGGTTAAGTTTAGTCACTTAAGAAGTGAATTTTAGAGTTTAAAATGGTTAAGTGTACTGTTTTGAAATGTTAACTAGTCACTTGAGAAGTGTATTAGTGACTTGAAAAAGGTTTAATGTAGTTCTTGAATGGTGAACTTGTGTTTTGAAATTGGTAAAGTGTAATATCACTTGAAAATGTGAATTCATGTCTTGAAATTGGTTTAGTGTTGATACTTGAAATGTGAATTCATGATTTGAAAATGGTTTAGTTTAGTCACTTGAGAAGTGAATTAGAGAGTTGAAAATGGTTAAGTGTAGTGTTTTTAAATGTGTACTAGTCACTTGAAAAGTGGATTAGCGACTTGAAAATTGTTTAATGTAGTTATTGAAAGGTGAACTTGTATTTTAAAATTTGTATAGTGTGATATCACTTGAAAATGTGAATTCATAACTTGTAATTGGTTTAGTGTTGACACTTAATATGTGAATTCATGACTTGAAAATGGTTTAGTTTAGTCACTTGAGAAGTGAATTAGAGAGTTAAAAATGGATAAGTGTAGTATTTTTTAATGTGTTCAAATCACTTGAAAAGTGGATTAGCGACTTGAAAATGATTTAAAGTAGTTCTTGAAATGTGAACTAGTGTTTTGAAATTTGTAAAGTGTGATATCACTTGAAAATGTGAATTCATAACTTGAAATTGGTTTAGTGTTTATACTTGAAATGTGAATTCATGACTTAAAATGGTTAAGTTTAGTCACTTAAGAAGTGAATTTGAGAGTTGAAAATGGTTAGGTGTAGTGTTTTGAAATGTGAACCAGTCACTTGAGAAGTGTATTAGTGACTTGAAAAAGGTTTAATGTAGTTCTTGAATGGTGAACTTGTGTTTTGAAATTTGTAAAGTGTAATATCACTTGAAAATGTGAATTCAGGTATTGAAATTGGTTTAGTGTTGTTACTTGAAATGTGAATTCATGACTTGAAAATGGTTTAGTTTAGTCACTGGAGAAGTGCATTAGAGAGTTGAAAATGGTTAAGTGTAGTGTTTTTAAATGTGTACTAGTCACTTGAAAAGTGGATTAGCGACTTGAAAATTGTTTAATGTAGTTCTTGAAAGGTGAACTTGTATTTTAAAATTTGTATAGTGTGATATCACTTGAAAATGTGAATTCATAACTTGTAATTGGTTTAGTGTTTATACTTGAAATGTGAATTCATGACTTGAAAATGGTTAAGTTTAGTCACTTAAGAAGTGAATTAGAGAGTTGAAAATGGTTAAGTGTAGTGTTTTGAAATGTCAACTAGTCACTTGAGTAGTGTATTAGTGACTTGAAAAAGGGTTAATGTAGTTCTTGAATGGTGAACTTGTGTTTTGAAATTTGTAAAGTCTAATATCACTTGAAAATGTGAATTCATGACTCGAAATTGGTTTAGTGTTGATTCTTAAAATGTGAATTCATGACTTGAAAATGGTTTAGTTTAGTCACTTGAGAAGTGAATTTGAGAGTTGAAAATAGTTTAAGTGTAGTGTTTTGAAATGTGTACTAGTCACTTGAGAAGTGTATTAGCGACTTGTAAAGTGTATTTGCGACTTGAGAATGGTTTAATGTAGTTCTTGAATGGTGAACTTGTGCTTTGAAATTTGTAAAGTGTAATATCACTTGAAAATGTGAATTCATGACTTGAAATTGGTTTAGTGTTGATACTTGAAATGTGAATTGATGACTTGAAAATGGTTAAGTTATGTCACTTAAGAAGTGAATTAGAGAGTTGAAAATGGTTAAATGTAGTGTTTTGAAATGTAAACTAGTCACTTGAGAAGTGTATTAGTGACTTGAAAGAGGTTTACTGTAGTTCTTGATTGGTGAACTTGTGTTTTGAAATTTGTAAAGTGTAATATCACTTGAAAATGTGAATTTATGTCTTGAAATTGGTTTAGTGTTGATACTCTAAATGTGAATTCATGACTTGAAAATGGTTTAGTTTAGTCGCTTAAGAAGTGAATTAGAGAGTTGAAAATTGTTAAGTGTAGTGTTTTTAAATGTGTACTAGTCACTTGAAAAGTGGATTAGCGACTTGAAAATTTTTTAATGTAGTTCTTGAAAGGTGAACTTGTATTTTAAAATTTGTATAGTGGATATCACATGAAAATGTGAATTCATAACTTGTAATTGGTTTAGTGTTTATACTTGAAATGTGATTTCATGACTTGAAATGGTTAGGTTTAGTCACTTTAGAAGTGAATTTGTGAGTTTAAAATGGTTAAGTGTACTGTTTTGAAATGTGAACTTGTCACTTGAGAAGTGTATTAGTGACTTGAAAAAGGTTTAATGTAGTTCTTGAATGGTGAACTTGTGTTTTGAAATTTGTAAAGTGTAATATCATTTGAAAATGTGAATTCATGTCTTGAAATTGGTTTAGTGTTGATACTTGAAATGTGAATTCATGACTTGAAAATGGTTTAGTTTTGTCACTTGAGAAGTGAATTAGAGAGTTGAAAATGGTTAAGTGTAGTGTTTTTAAATGTGTACTAGTCACTTGAAAAGTGGATTAGCGACTTGAAAATTGTTTAATGTAGTTCTTGAAAGGTCAACTTGTATTTTAAAATTTGTATAGTGTGATATCACTTGAAAATGTGAATTCATAACTTGTAATTGGTTTAGTGTTGATACTTAATATGTGAATTTATTACTTCAAAATGGTTTAGTTTAGTCACTTGAGAAGTGAATTAGAGATTTAAAAATGGTTAAGTGTAGTATTTTTTAATGTGTTCTAGTCACTTGAAAAGTGGATTAGCGACTTGAAAATGATTTAAAGTAGTTCTTGAAATGTGAACTTGTGTTTTGAAATTTGTAAAGTGTGATATCATTTGAAAATGTGAATTCATGACTTGAAATTGGTTTAGTGTTTATACTTGAAATATGAATTCATGACTTGAAAATGGTTAAGTTTAGTCACTTGAGAAGTGAATTTGAGAGTTCAAAATAGTTTAAGTGTAGTGTTTTGAAATGTGTACTAGTCACTTGAGAAGTGTATTAGCGACTTGAAAAGTGTATTTGCGACTTGAAAATGGTTTAATATATTTTTTGAATGGTGAACTTGTGCTTTGAAATTTGTAAAGTGTAATATCACTTGAAAATGTGAATTCATGACTTGAAATTGGTTTAGTGTTGATACTTGAAATGTGAATTGATGACTTGAAAATGGTTAAGTTAAATCACTTAAGAAGTGAATTAGAGAGTTGAAAATGGTTAAATGTAGTTTTTTGAAATGTAAACTAGTCACTTGAGAAGTGTATTAGTGACTTGAAAAAGGTTTAATGTAGTTCTTGATTGGTGAACTTGTGTTTTGAAATTTGTAAAGTGTAATATCAGTTGAAAATGTGAATTTATGTCTTGAAATTCGTTTAGTGTTGATACTTGAAATGTGAATTCATGACTTGAAAATGGTTTAGTTTAGTCTCTTAAGAAGTGAATTAGAGAGTTGAAAATGGTTAAGTGTAGTGTTTTTAAATGTGTACTAGTCACTTGAAAAGTGGATTAGCAACTTGAAAATTGTTTAATGTAGTTCTTGAAAGGTGAACTTTTATTTTAAAGTTTGTATAGTGGACATCAATTGAAAATGTGAATTCATAACTATTAATTGGTTTAGTGTTTATACTTGAAATGTGAATTCATGACTTGAAATGGTTAACTTTAGTCACTTAAGAAGTGAATTTTAGAGTTTCAAATGGTTAAGTGTACTGTTTTGAAATGTGAACTAGTCACTTGAGAAGTGTATTAGTGACTTGAAAAAGGTTTAATGTAGTTCTTGATTGGTGAACTTGTTTTTTGAAATTTGTAAAGTGTAATATCACTTGAAAATGTGAATTCATGACCCGAAATTGGTTTATTGTTGATACTTAAAATGTGAATTCATGACTTGAAAATGGTTAAGTTAAGTCACTTATGAAGTGAATTAGAGAGTTTAAAATGGTTAAATGTAGTGTTTTGATATGTAAACTAGTCACTTGAGAAGTGTATTAGTGACTTGAAAAAGGTTTAATATAGTTCTTGATTGGTGAACTTGTGTTTTGAAATTTGTAAAGTGTAATATCACTTGAAAATGTGAATTTATGTCTTGAAATTGGTTTAGTGTTGATACTTAAAAATGTATTAGCGACTTGAAAAGTGTATTTGCGACTTGAAAATGGTTTAATGTAGTTCTTGAAAGGTGAACTTGTGCTTTGAAATTTGTAAAGTGTAATATCACTTGAAAATGTGAATTCATGACTTGAAATTGGTTTAGTGTTGATACTTGAAATGTGAATTGATGACTTAAAAATGGTTAAGTTAAGTCACTTAAGAAGTGAATTTGAGAGTTGAAAATGGTTAAGTGTAGTGTTTTGAAATGTGAACCAGTCAATTGAGAAGTGTATTAGTGACTTGAAAAAGGTTTAATGTAGTTCTTGAATGGTGAACTTGTGTTTTGAAATTTGTAAAGTGTAATATCATTTGAAAATGTGAATTCATGTCTTGAAATTGGTTTAGTGTTGATACTTGAAATGTGAATTCATGACTTGAAAATGGTTTAGTTTTGTCACTTGAGAAGTGAATTAGAGAGTTGAAAATAGTAAAGTGTAGTGTTTTTAAATGTGTAATAGTCACTTGAAAAGTGGATTAGCGACTTGAAAATTGTTTAATGTAGTTCTTGAAAGGTGAACTTGTATTTTAAAATTTGTATAGTGTGATATCACTTGAAAATGTGAATTCATAACTTGTAATTGGTTTAGTGTTTATACTTGAAATGTGAATTCATGACTTGAAAATGGTTAAGTTTAGTCACTTAAGAAGTGAATTAGAGAGTTGAAAATGGTTAAGTGTAGTGTTTTGAAATGTCAACTAGTCACTTGAGTAGTGTATTAGTGACTTGAAAAAGGGTTAATGTAGTTCTTGAATGGTGAACTTGTGTTTTGAAATTTGTAAAGTCTAATATCACTTGAAAATGTGAATTCATGACTCGAAATTGGTTTAGTGTTGATTCTTAAAATGTGAATTCATGACTTGAAAATGGTTTAGTTTAGTCACTTGAGAGTTGAAAATAGTTTAAGTGTAGTGTTTTGAAATGTGTACTAGTCACTTGAGAAGTGTATTAGCGACTTGTAAAGTGTATTTGCGACTTGAAAATGGTTTAATGTATTTCTTGAATGGTGAACTTGTGCTTTGAAATTTGTAAAGTGTAATATCACTTGAAAATGTGAATTCATGACTTGAAATTGGTTTAGTGTTGATACTTGAAATGTGAATTGATGACTTGAAAATGGTTAAGTTATGTCACTTAAGAAGTGAATTAGAGAGTTGAAAATGGTTAAATGTAGTTTTTTGAAATGTAAACTAGTCACTTGAGAAGTGTATTAGTGACTTGAAAGAGGTTTACTGTAGTTCTTGATTGGTGAACTTGTGTTTTGAAATTTGTAAAGTGTAATATCACTTGAAAATGTGAATTTATGTCTTGAAATTGGTTTAGTGTTGATACTCTAAATGTGAATTCATGACTTGAAAATGGTTTAGTTTAGTCGCTTAAGAAGTGAATTAGAGAGTTGAAAATTGTTAAGTGTAGTGTTTTTAAATGTGTACTAGTCACTTGAAAAGTGGATAAGCGACTTGAAAATTTTTTAATGTAGTTCTTGAAAGGTGAACTTGTATTTTAAAATTTGTATAGTGGATATCACATGAAAATGTGAATTCATAACTTGTAATTGGTTTAGTGTTTATACTTGAAATGTGATTTCATGACTTGAAATGGTTAGGTTTAGTCACTTTAGAAGTGAATTTGTGAGTTTAAAATTGTTAAGTGTACTGTTTTGAAATGTGAACTTGTCACTTGAGAAGTGTATTAGTGACTTGAAAAAGGTTTAATGTAGTTCTTGAATGGTGAACTTGTGTTTTGAAATTTGTAAAGTGTAATATCATTTGAAAATGTGAATTCATGTCTTGAAATTGGTTTAGTGTTGATACTTGAAATGTGAATTCATGACTTGAAAATGGTTTAGTTTTGTCACTTGAGAAGTGAATTAGAGAGTTGAAAATCGTTAAGTGTAGTGTTTTTAAATGTGTACTAGTCACTTGAAAAGTGGATTAGCGACTTGAAAATTGTTTAATGTAGTTCTTGAAAGGTCAACTTGTATTTTAAAATTTGTATAGTGTGATATCACTTGAAAATGTGAATTCATAACTTGTAATTGGTTTAGTGTTGATACTTAATATGTGAATTCATTACTTCAAAATGGTTTAGTTTAGTCACTTGAGAAGTGAATTAGAGATTTAAAAATGGTTAAGTGTAGTATTTTTTAATGTGTTCTAGTCACTTGAAAAGTGGATTAGCGACTTGAAAATGATTTAAAGTAGTTCTTGAAATGTGAACTTGTGTTTTGAAATTTGTAAAGTGTGATATCATTTGAAAATGTGAATTCATGACTTGAAATTGGTTTAGTGTTTATACTTGAAATGTGAATTCATGACTTGAAAATGGTTAAGTTTAGTCACTTGAGAAGTGAATTTGAGAGTTGAAAATAGTTTAAGTGTAGTGTTTTGAAATGTGTACTAGTCACTTGAGAAGTGTATTAGCGACTTGAAAAGTGTATTTGCGACTTGAAAATGGTTTAATATAGTTTTTGAATGGTGAACTTGTGCTTTGAAATTTGTAATGTGTAATATCACTTGAAAATGTGAATTCATGACTTGAAATTGGTTTAGTGTTGATACTTGAAATGTGAATTGATGACTTGAAAATGGTTAAGTTAAATCACTTAAGAAGTGAATTAGAGAGTTGAAAATGGTTAAATGTAGTTTTTTGAAATGTAAACTAGTCACTTGAGAAGTGTATTAGTGACTTGAAAAAGGTTTAATGTAGTTCTTGAAATGTATTAGTGACTTGAAATGTGAATTCATGACTCGAAATTGGTTTAGTGTTGATTCTTAAAATGTGAATTAATGACTTTAAAATGGTTTAGTTTAGTCACTTGAGAAGTGAATTTGAGAGTTGAAAATAGTTTAAGTTTAGTGTTTTGAAATGTGTACTAGTCACTTGAGAAGTGTATTAGCGACTTGAAAAGTGTATTTGCGACTTGAAAATGGTTTAATGTAGTTCTTGAATGGTGAACTTGTGCTTTGAAATTTGTAAAGTGTAATATCACTTGAAAATGTGTATTCATGACTTGAAATTGGTTTAGTGTTGATACTTGAAATGTGAATTGATGACTTGAAAATGGTTAAGTTATGTCACTTAAGAAGTGAATTAGAGAGTTGAAAATTGTTAAATGTAGTGTTTTGAAATGTAAACTAGTCACTTGAGAAGTGTATTAGTGACTTGAAAGAGGTTTACTATAGTTCTTGATTGGTGAACTTGTGTTTTGAAATTTGTAAAGTGTAATATCACTTGAAAATGTGAATTTATGTCTTGAAATTGGTTTAGTGTTGATACTTGAAATGTGAATTCATGACTTGAAAATGGTTTAGTTTAGTCGCTTAAGAAGTGAATTAGAGAGTTGAAAATTGTTAAGTGTAGTGTTTTTAAATGTGTACTAGTCACTTGAAAAGTGGATTAGCGACTTGAAAATTTTTTAATGTAGTTCTTGAAAGGTGAACTTGTATTTTAAAATTTGTATAGTGGATATCACATGAAAATGTGAATTCATAACTTGTAATTGGTTTAGTGTTTATACTTGAAATGTGATTTCATGACTTGAAATGGTTAGGTTTAGTCACTTAAGAAGTGAATTTGTGAGTTTAAAATGGTTAAGTGTACTGTTTTGAAATGTGAACTTGTCACTTGAGAAGTGTATTAGTGACTTGAAAAAGGTTTAATGTAGTTCTTGAATGGTGAACTTGTGTTTTGAAATTTGTAAAGTGTAATATCATTTGAAAATGTGAATTCATGTCTTGAAATTGGTTTAGTGTTGATACTTGAAATGTGAATTCATGACTTGAAAATGGTTTAGTTTTGTCACTTGAGAAGTGAACTAGAGAGTTGAAAATGGTTAAGTGTAGTGTTTTTAAATGTGTACTAGTCACTTGAAAAGTGGATTAGCGACTTGAAAATTGTTTAATGTAGTTCTTGAAAGGTCAACTTGTATTTTAAAATTTGTATAGTGTGATATCACTTGAAAATGTGAATTCATAACTTGTAATTGGTTTAGTGTTGATACTTAATATGTGAATTCATTACTTCAAAATGGTTTAGTTTAGTCACTTGAGAAGTGAATTAGAGATTTAAAAATGGTTAAGTGTAGTATTTTTTAATGTGTTCTAGTCACTTGAAAAGTGGATTAGCGACTTGAAAATGATTTAAAGTAGTTCTTGAAATGTGAACTTGTGTTTTGAAATTTGTAAAGTGTGATATCATTTGAAAATGTGAATTCATGACTTGAAATTGGTTTAGTGTTTATACTTGAAATGTGAATTCATGACTTGAAAATGGTTAAGTTTAGTCACTTGAGAAGTGAATTTGAGAGTTGAAAATAGTTTAAGTGTAGTGTTTTGAAATGTGTACTAGTCACTTGAGAAGTGTATTAGCGACTTGAAAAGTGTATTTGCGACTTGAAAATGGTTTAATGTAGTTTTTTAATGGTGAACTTGTGCTTTGAAATTTGTAAAGTGTAATATCACTTGAAAATGTGAATTCATGACTTGAAATTGGTTTAGTGTTGATACTTGAAATGTGAATTCATGACTTGAAAATGGTTAAGTTAAGTCAGTTATGAAGTGAATTAGAGAGTTGAAAATGGTTAAGTGTAGTGTTTTTAAATGTGTACTAGTCACTTGAAAAGTGGATTAGCGACTTGAAAATTGTTTAATGTAGTTCTTGAAAGGTGAACTTTTATTTTAAAGTTTGTATAGTGGATATCAATTGAAAATGTGAATTCATAACTTGTAATTGGTTTAGTGTTTATACTTGAAATGTGAATTCATGACTTGAAATGGTTAACTTTAGTCACTTAAGAAGTGAATTTTAGAGTTTAAAATGGTTAAGTGTACTGTTTTGAAATGTGAACTAGTCACTTGAGAAGTGTATTAGTGACTTGAAAAAGGTTTAATGTAGTTCTTGAATGGTGAACTTGTGTTTTGAAATTGGTAAAGTGTAATATCACTTGAAAATGTGAATTCATGTCTTGAAATTGGTTTAGTGTTGATATTTGAAATGTGAATTCATGATTTGAAAATGGTTTAGTTTAGTCACTTGAGAAGTGAATTAGAGAGTTAAAAATGGTTAAGTGTAGTATTTTTTAATGAGTTCAAATCACTTGAAAAGTGGATTAGCGACTTGAAAATGATTTAAAGTAGTTCTTGAAATGTGAACTAGTGTTTTGAAATTTGTAAAGAGTGATATCACTTGAAAATGTGAATTCATGACTTGAAATTGGTTTGGTGTTTATACTTGAAATGTGAATTCATGACTTGAAAATGGTTAAGTTTAGTCACTTGAGAAGTGAATTTGAGAGTTGAAAATAGTTTAATTGTAGTGTTTTGAAATGTGTACTAGTCACTTGAGAAGTGTATTAGCGACTTGAAAAGTGTATTTGCGACTTGAAAATGGTTTAATGTAGTTCTTGAATGGTGAACTTATGTTTTGAAATTTGTAAAGTGTAATATCACTTGAAAATGTGAATTCATGACTTGAAATTGGTTTAGTGTTGATACTTGAAATGTGAATTGATGACTTGAAAATAGTTAAGTTAAGTCACTTAAGAAGTGAATTAGAGAGTTCAAAATGGTTAAATGTAGGGTTTTGAAATGTAAACTAGTCACTTTAGAAGTGTATTAGTGACTTGAAAAAGGTTTAATGTAGTTCTTGATTGGTGAACTTGTGTTTTGAAATTTGTAAAGTGTAATATCACTTGAAAATGTGAATTCATAACTTGTAATTGGTTTAGTGTTGATACTTATTATGTGAATTCATGACTTGAAAATGGTTTAGTTTAGTCACTTGAGAAGTGAATTTGAGAGTTAAAAATGGTTATGTGTAGTATTTTTTAATGTGTTCAAATCACTTGAAAAATGGATTAGCGACTTGAAAATGATTTAAAGTAGTTCTTGAAATGTGAACTAGTGTTTTGAAATTTGTAAAGTGTGATATCATTTGAAAATGTGAATTCATGACTTGAAATTGGTTTAGTGTTTATACTTGAAATGTGAATTCATGACTTGAAAATGGTTAAGTTTAGTCACTTGAGAAGTGAATTTGAGAGTTGAAAATAGTTTAAGTTTAGTGTTTTGAATTGTGTACTAGTCACTTGAGAAGTGTATTAGCGACTTGAAAAGTGTATATGCGACTTGAAAATGGTTTAATGTAGTTCTTGAATGGTGAACTTGTGCTTTGAAATTTGTAAAGTGTAATATCACTTGAAAATGTGAATTCATGACTTGAAATTGGTTTAGTGTTGATACTTGAAATGTGAATTGATGAGTTGAAAATGGTTAAGTTAAGTCACTTAAGAAGTGAATTAGAGAGTTGAAAATGGTTAAATGTAGTGTTTTGAAATGTAAACTAGTCACTTGAGAAGTGTATTAGTGACTTGAAAAATGTTTAATGTAGTTCTTGATTGGTGAACTTGTGTTTTGTAATTTGTAAAGTGTAATATCACTTGAAAATGTGAATTTATGTCTTGAAATTGGTTTAGTGTTGATACTTGAAATATGAATTCATGACTTGAAAATGGTTTAGTTTAGTCACTTAAGAAGTGAATTTTAGAGTTTAAAATGGTTAAGTGTACTGTTTTTAAATGTGAACTAGTCACTTGAGAAGTGTATTAGTGACTTGAAAAAGGTTTAATGTAGTTCTTGAATGGTGAACTTGTGTTTTGAAATTGGTAAAGTGTAATATCACTTGAAAATGTGAATTCATGTCTTGAAATTGGTTTAGTGTTGATACTTGAAATGTGAATTCATGATTTGAAAATGGTTTAGTTTAGTCACTTGAGAAGTGAATTAGCGAGTTAAAAATGGTTAAGTGTAGTATTTTTTAATGAGTTCAAAACACTTGAAAAGTGGATTAGCGACTTGAAAATGATTTAAAATAGTTCTTGAAATGTGAACTAGTGTTTTGAAATTTGTAAAGAGTGATATCACTTGAAAATGTGAATTCACGACTTGAAATTGGTTTAGTGTTTATACTTGAAATGTGAATTCATGACTTGAAAATGGTTAAGTTTAGTCACTTGAGAAGTGAATTTGAGAGTTGAAAATAGATTAAGTGTAGTGTTTTGAAATGTGTACTAGTCACTTGAGAAGTGTATTAGCGACTTGAAAAGTGTATTTGCGACTTGAAAATGGTTTAATGTAGTTCTTGAATGGTGAACTTGTGCTTTGAAATTTGTAAAGTGTAATATCACTTGAAAATGTGAATTCATGACTTGAAATTGGTTTAGTGTTGATACTTGAAATGTGAATTGATGACTTGAAAATAGTTAAGTTAAGTCACTTAAGAAGTGAATTAGAGAGTTCAAAATGGTTAAATGTTGGGTTTTGAAATGTAAACTAGTCACTTTAGAAGTGTATTAGTGACTTGAAAAAGGTTTAATGTAGTTCTTGATTGGTGAACTTGTGTTTTGAAATTTGTAAAGTGTAATATCACTTGAAAATGTGAATTCATAACTTGTAATTGGTTTAGTGTTGATACTTATTATGTGAATTCATTACTTCAAAATGGTTTAGTTTAGTCACTTGAGAAGTGAATTTGAGATTTAAAATGGTTAAGTGTAGTATTTTTTAATGTGTTCAAATCACTTGAAAAGTGGATTAGCGACTTGAAAATGATTTAAAGTAGTTCTTGAAATGTGAACTAGTGTTTTGAAATTTGTAAAGGGTGATATCATTTGAAAATGTGAATCATGACTTGAAATTGGTTTAGTGTTTATACTTGAAATGTGAATTCATGACTTGAAAATGGTTAAGTTTAGTCACTTGAGAAGTGTATTAGCGACTTGAAAAGTGTATTTGCGACTTGAAAATGGTTTAATGTAGTTCTTGAATGGTGAACTTGTGCTTTGAAATTTGTAAAGTGCAATATCACTTGAAAATGTGAATTCATGACTTGAAATTGGTTTAGTGTTGATACTTGAAATGTGAATTGATGACTTGAAAATGGTTAAGTTAAGTCACTTAAGAAGTGAATTAGAGAGTTGAAAATGGTTAAATGTAGTGTTTTTAAATGTGTACTAGTCACTTGAAAAGTGGATTAGCGACTTGAAAATTGTTTAATGTAGTTCTTGAAAGGTGAACTTGTATTTTAAAATTTGTATAGTGGATATCACTTGAAAATGTGAATTCATAACTTGTAATTGGTTTAGTGTTTATACTTGAAATGTGAATTCATGACTTGAAATGGTCAAGTTTAGTCACTTAAGAAGTGAATTTTAGAGTTTAAAATGGTTAAGTGTACTGTTTTGAAATGTGAACTAGTCACTTGAGAAGTGTATTAGTGACTTGAAAAAGGTTTAATGTAGTTCTTGAATGGTGAACTTGTGTTTTGAAATTGGTAAAGTGTAATATCACTTGAAAATGTGAATTCATGTCTTGAAATTGGTTTAGTGTTGATACTTGAAATGTGAATTCATGACTTGAAAATGGTTTAGTTTAGTCACTTGAGAAGTGAATGAGAGAGTTGAAAATGGTTAAGTGTAGTGTTTTTAAATGTGTACTAGTCACTTGAAAAGTGGATTAGCGACTTGAAAATTGTTTAATGTAGTTCTTTAAAGGTGAACTTGTATTTTAAAATTTGTATAGTGTGATATCACTTGAAAATGTGAATTCATAACTTGTAATTGGTTTAGTGTTGACACTTAATATGTGAATTCATGACTTGAAAATGGTTTAGTTTAGTCACTTGAGAAGTGAATTAGAGAGTTAAAAATGGTTAAGTGTAGTATTTTTTAATGTGTTCAAATCACTTGAAAAGTGGATTAGCGACTTGAAAATGATTTAAAGTAGTTCTTGAAATGTGAACTAGTGTTTTGAAATTTTTAAAGTGTGATATCACTTGAAAATGTGAATTCATGACTTGAAATTGGTTTAGTGTTTATACTTGAAATGTGAATTCATGACTTGAAAATGGTTAAGTTTAGTCACTTGAGAAGTGAATTTGAGAGTTGAAAATAGTTTAATTGTAGTGTTTTGAAATGTGTACTAGTCACTTGAGAAGTGTATTAGCGACTTGAAAAGTGTATTTGCGACTTGAAAATGGTTTAATGTAGTTCTTGAATGGTGAACTTGTGCTTTGAAATTTGTAAAGTGTAATATCACTTGAAAATGTGAATTCATGACTTGAAATTGGTTTAGTGTTGATACTTGAAATGTGAATTGATGACTTGAAAATGGTTAAGTTAAGTCACTTAAGAAGTGAATTAGAGAGTTCAAAATGGTTAAATGTAGGGTTTTGAAATGTAAACTAGTCACTTTAGAAGTGTATTAGTGACTTGAAAAATGTTTAATGTAGTTCTTGATTGGTGAACTTGTGTTTTGAAATTTGTAAAGTGTAATATCACTTGAAAATGTGAATTCATAACTTGTAATTGGTTTAGTGTTGATACTTATTATGTGAATTCATGACTTGAAAATGGTTTAGTTTAGTCACTTGAGAAGTGAATTTGAGAGTTAAAAATGGTTAAGTGTAGTATTTTTTAATGTGTTCAAATCACTTGAAAAGTGGATTAGCGACTTGAAAATGATTTAAAGTAGTTCTTGAAATGTGAACTAGTGTTTTGAATTTTGTAAAGTGTGGTATCATTTGAAAATGTGAATTCATGACTAGAAATTGGTTTAGTGTTTATACTTGAAATGTGAATTCATGACTTGAAAATGGTTAAGTTTAGTCACTTGAGAAGTGAATTTGAGAGTTGAAAATAGTTTAAGTTTAGTGTTTTGAATTGTGTACTAGTCACTTGAGAAGTGTATTAGCGACTTGAAAAGTGTATTTGCGACTTGAAAATGGTTTAATGTAGTTCTTGAATGGTGAACTTGTGCTTTGAAATTTGTAAAGTGTAATATCACTTGAAAATGTGAATTCATGACTTGAAATTGGTTTAGTGTTGATACTTGAAATGTGAATTGATGACTTGAAAATGGTTAAGTTAAGTCACTTAAGAAGTGAATTAGAGAGTTGAAAATGGTTAAATGTAGTGTTTTGAAATGTAAACTAGTCACTTGAGAAGTGTATTAGTGACTTGAAAAAGGTTTAATGTAGTTCTTGATTGGTGAACTTGTGTTTTGTAATTTGTAAAGTGTAATATCACTTGAAAATGTGAATTTATGTCTTGAAATTGGTTTAGTGTTGATACTTGAAATATGAATTCATGACTTGAAAATGGTTTAGTTTAGTCACTTAAGAAGTGAATTTTAGAGTTTAAAATGGTTAAGTGTACTGTTTTGAAATGTGAACTAGTCACTTGAGAAGTGTATTAGTGACTTGAAAAAGGTTTAATGTAGTTCTTGAATGGTGAACTTGTGTTTTGAAATTGGTAAAGTGTAATATCACTTGAAAATGTGAATTCATGTCTTGAAATTGGTTTAGTGTTGATACTTGAAATGTGAATTCATGATTTGAAAATGGTTTAGTTTAGTCACTTGAGAAGTGAATTAGAGAGTTAAAAATGGTTAAGTGTAGTATTTTTTAATGAGTTCAAATCACTTGAAAAGTGGATTAGCGACTTGAAAATGATTTAAAGTAGTTCTTGAAATGTGAACTAGTGTTTTGAAATTTGTAAAGAGTGATATCACTTGAAAATGTGAATTCATGACTTGAAATTGGTTTGGTGTTTATACTTGAAATGTGAATTCATGACTTGAAAATGGTTAAGTTTAGTCACTTGAGAAGTGAATTTGAGAGTTGAAAATAGTTTAATTGTAGTGTTTTGAAATGTGTACTAGTCACTTGAGAAGTGTATTAGCGACTTGAAAAGTGTATTTGCGACTTGAAAATGGTTTAATGTAGTTCTTGAATGGTGAACTTGTGCTTTGAAATTTGTAAAGTGTAATATCACTTGAAAATGTGAATTCATGACTTGAAATTGGTTTAGTGTTGATACTTGAAATGTGAATTGATGACTTGAAAATAGTTAAGTTAAGTCACTTAAGAAGTGAATTAGAGAGTTCAAAATGGTTAAATGTAGGGTTTTGAAATGTAAACTAGTCACTTTAGAACTGTATTAGTGACTTGAAAAAGGTTTAATGTAGTTCTTGATTGGTGAACTTGTGTTTTAAAATTTGTAAAGTGTAATATCACTTGAAAATGTGAATTCATAACTTGTAATTGGTTTAGTGTTGATACTTATTATGTGAATTCATGACTTGAAAATGGTTTAGTTTAGTCATTTGAGAAGTGAATTTGAGAGTTAAAAATGGTTAAGTGTAGTATTTTTTAATGTGTTCAAATCACTTGAAAAGTGGATTAGCGACTTGAAAATGATTTAAAGTAGTTCTTTAAATGTGAACTAGTGTTTTGAAATTTGTAAAGTGTGATATCATTTGAAAATGTGAATTCATGACTTGAAATTGGTTTAGTGTTTATACTTGAAATGTGAATTCATGACTTGAAAATGGTTAAGTTTAGTCACTTGAGAAGTGAATTTGAGAGTTGAAAATAGTTTAAGTTTAGTGTTTTGAATTGTGTACTAGTCACTTGAGAAGTGTATTAGCGACTTGAAAAGTGTATTTGCGACTTGAAAATGGTTTAATGTAGTTCTTGAATGGTGAACTTGTGCTTTGAAATTTGTAAAGTGTAATATCACTTGAAAATGTGAATTCATGACTTGAAATTGGTTTAGTGTTGATACTTGAAATGTGAATTGATGAGTTGAAAATGGTTAAGTTAAGTCACTTAAGAAGTGAATTAGAGAGTTGAAAATGGTTAAATGTAGTGTTTTGAAATGTAAACTAGTCACTTGAGAAGTGTATTAGTGACTTGAAAAAGGTTTAATGTAGTTCTTGATTGGTGAACTTGTGTTTTGTAATTTGTAAAGTGTAATATCACTTGAAAATGTGAATTTATGTCTTGAAATTGGTTTAGTGTTGATACTTGAAATATGAATTCATGACTTGAAAATGGTTTAGTTTAGTCACTTAAGAAGTGAAATTTAGAGTTTAAAATGGTTAAGTGTACTGTTTTGAAATGTGAACTAGTCACTTGAGAAGTGTATTAGTGACTTGAAAAAGGTTTAATGTAGTTCTTGAATGGTGAACTTGTGTTTTGAAATTGGTAAAGTGTAATATCACTTGAAAATGTGAATTCATGTCTTGAAATTGGTTTAGTGTTGATACTTGAAATGTGAATTCATGATTTGAAAATGGTTTAGTTTAGTCACTTGAGAAGTGAATTAGCGAGTTAAAAATGGTTAAGTGTAGTATTTTTTAATGAGTTCAAAACACTTGAAAAGTGGATTAGCGACTTGAAAATGATTTAAAATAGTTCTTGAAATGTGAACTAGTGTTTTGAAATTTGTAAAGAGTGATATCACTTGAAAATGTGAATTCATGACTTGAAATTGGTTTAGTGTTTATACTTGAAATGTGAATTCATGACTTGAAAATGGTTAAGTTTAGTCACTTGAGAAGTGAATTTGAGAGTTGAAAATAGTTTAAGTGTAGTGTTTTGAAATGTGTACTAGTCACTTGAGAAGTGTATTAGCGACTTGAAAAGTGTATTTGCGACTTGAAAATGGTTTAATGTAGTTCTTGAATGGTGAACTTGTGCTTTGAAATTTGTAAAGTGTAATATCACTTGAAAATGTGAATTCATGACTTGAAATTGGTTTAGTGTTGATACTTGAAATTTGAATTGATGACTTGAAAATAGTTAAGTTAAGTCACTTAAGAAGTGAATTAGAGAGTTCAAAATGGTTAAATGTTGGGTTTTGAAATGTAAACTAGTCACTTTAGAAGTGTATTAGTGACTTGAAAAAGGTTTAATGTAGTTCTTGATTGGTGAACTTGTGTTTTGAAATTTGTAAAGTGTAATATCACTTGAAAATGTGAATTCATAACTTGTAATTGGTTTAGTGTTGATACTTATTATGTGAATTCATGACTTGAAAATGGTTTAGTTTAGTCATTTGAGAAGTGAATTTGAGATTTAAAATGGTTAAGTGTAGTATTTTTTAATGTGTTCAAATCACTTGAAAAGTGGATTAGCGACTTGAAAATGATTTAAAGTAGTTCTTGAAATGTGAACTAGTGTTTTGAAATTTGTAAAGGGTGATATCATTTGAAAATGTGAATCATGACTTGAAATTGGTTTAGTGTTTATACTTGAAATGTGAATTCATGACTTGAAAATGGTTAAGTTTAGTCACTTGAGAAGTGTATTAGCGACCTGAAAAGTGTATTTGCGACTTGAAAATGGTTTAATGTAGTTCTTGAATGGTGAACTTGTGCTTTGAAATTTGTAAAGTGCAATATCACTTGAAAATGTGAATTCATGACTTGAAATTGGTTTAGTGTTGATACTTGAAATGTGAATTGATGACTTGAAAATGGTTAAGTTAAGTCACTTAAGAAGTGAATTAGAGAGTTGAAAATGGTTAAATGTAGTGTTTTTAAATGTGTACTAGTCACTTGAAAAGTGGATTAGCGACTTGAAAATTGTTTAATGTAGTTCTTGAAAGGTGAACTTGTATTTTAAAATTTGTATAGTGGATATCACTTGAAAATGTGAATTCATAACTTGTAATTGGTTTAGTGTTTATACTTGAAATGTGAATTCATGACTTGAAATGGTCAAGTTTAGTCACTTAAGAAGTGAATTTTAGAGTTTAAAATGGTTAAGTGTACTGTTTTGAAATGTGAACTAGTCACTTGAGAAGTGTATGAGTGACTTGAAAAAGGTTTAATGTAGTTCTTGAATGGTGAGCTTGTGTTTTGAAATTGGTAAAGTGTAATATCACTTGAAAATGTGAATTCATGTCTTGAAATTGGTTTAGTGTTGATACTTGAAATGTGAATACATGACTTGAAAATGGTTTAGTTTAGTCACTTGAGAAGTGAATTAGAGAGTTGAAAATGGTTAAGTGTAGTGTTTTTAAATGTGTACTAGTCACTTGAAAAGTGGATTAGCGACTTGAAAATTGTTTAATGTAGTTCTTTATAGGTGAACTTGTATTTTAAAATTTGTATAGTGTGATATCACTTGAAAATGTGAATTCATAACTTGTAATTGGTTTAGTGTTGACACTTAATATGTGAATTCATGACTTGAAAATGGTTTAGTTTAGTCACTTGAGAAGTGAATTAGAGAGTTAAAAATGGTTAAGTGTAGTATTTTTTAATGTGTTCAAATCACTTGAAAAGTGGATTAGCGACTTGAAAATGATTTAAAGTAGTTCTTGAAATGTGAACTAGTGTTTTGAAATTTGTAAAGTGTGATATCACTTGAAAATGTGAATTCATGACTTGAAATTTGTTTAGTGTTTATACTTGAAATGTGAATTCATGACTTGAAAATGGTTAAGTTTAGTCACTTGAGAAGTGAATTTGAGAGTTGAAAATAGTTTAATTTTAGTGTTTTGAAATGTGTACTAGTCACTTGAGAAGTGTATTAGCGACTTGAAAAGTGTATTTGCGACTTGAAAATGGTTTAATGTAGTTCTTGAATGGTGAACTTGTGCTTTGAAATTTGTAAAGTGTAATATCACTTGAAAATGTGAATTCATGACTTGAAATTGGTTTAGTGTTGATACTTGAAATGTGAATTGATGACTTGAAAATAGTTAAGTTAAGTCACTTAAGAAGTAAATTAGAGAGTTCAAAATGGTTAAATGTAGGGTTTTGAAATGTAAACTAGTCACTTTAGAAGTGTATTAGTGACTTGAAAAATGTTTAATGTAGTTCTTGATTGGTGAACTTGTGTTTTGAAATTTGTAAAGTGTAATATCACTTGAAAATGTGAATTCATAACTTGTAATTGGTTTAGTGTTGATACTTATTATGTGAATTCATGACTTGAAAATGGTTTAGTTTAGTCACTTGAGAAGTGAATTTGAGAGTTAAAAATGGTTAAGTGTAGTATTTTTTAATGTGTTCAAATCACTTGAAAAGTGGATTAGCGACTTGAAAATGATTTAAAGTAGTTCTTGAAATGTGAACTAGTGTTTTGAAATTTGTAAAGTGTGATATCATTTGAAAATGTGAATTCATGACTAGAAATTGGTTTAGTGTTTATACTTGAAATGTGAATTCATGACTTGAAAATGGTTAAGTTTAGTCACTTGAGAAGTGAATTTGAGAGTTGAAAATAGTTTAAGTTTAGTGTTTTGAATTGTGTACTAGTCACTTGAGAAGTGTATTAGCGACTTGAAAAGTGTATTTGCGACTTGAAAATGGTTTAATGTAGTTCTTGAATGGTGAACTTGTGCTTTGAAATTTGTAAAGTGTAATATCACTTGAAAATGTGAATTCATGACTTGAAATTGGTTTAGTGTTGATACTTGAAATGTGAATTGATGAGTTGAAAATGGTTAAGTTAAGTCACTTAAGAAGTGAATTAGAGAGTTGAAAATGGTTAAATGTAATGTTTTGAAATGTAAACTAGTCACTTGAGAAGTGTATTAGTGACTTGAAAAAGGTTTAATGTAGTTCTTGATTGGTGAACTTGTGTTTTGTAATTTGTAAAGTGTAATATCACTTGAAAATGTGAATTTATGTCTTGAAATTGGTTTAGTGTTGATACTTGAAATATGAATTCATGACTTGAAAATGGTTTAGTTTAGTCACTTAAGAAGTGAATTTTAGAGTTTAAAATGGTTAAGTGTACTGTTTTGAAATGTGAACTAGTCACTTGAGAAGTGTATTAGTGACTTGAAAAAGGTTTAATGTAGTTCTTGAATGGTGAACTTGTGTTTTGAAATTGGTAAAGTGTAATATCACTTGAAAATGTGAATTCATGTCTTGAAATTGGTTTAGTGTTGATACTTGAAATGTGAATTCATGATTTGAAAATGGTTTAGTTTAGTCACTTGAGAAGTGAATTAGCGAGTTAAAAATGGTTAAGTGTAGTATTTTTTAATGAGTTCAAATCACTTGAAAAGTGGATTAGCGACTTGAAAATGATTTAAAGTAGTTCTTGAAATGTGAACTAGTGTTTTGAAATTTGTAAAGAGTGATATCACTTGAAAATGTGAATTCATGACTTGAAATTGGTTTAGTGTTTATACTTGAAATGTGAATTCATGACTTGAAAATGGTTAAGTTTAGTCACTTGAGAAGTGAATTTGAGAGTTGAAAATAGTTTAAGTGTAGTGTTTTGAAATGTGTACTAGTCACTTGAGAAGTGTATTAGCGACTTGAAAAGTGTATATGCGACTTGAAAATGGTTTAATGTAGTTCTTGAATGGTGAACTTGTGCTTTGAAATTTGTAAAGTGTAATATCACTTGAAAATGTGAATTCATGACTTGAAATTGGTTTAGTGTTGATACTTGAAATGTGAATTGATGACTTGAAAATAGTTAAGTTAAGTCACTTAAGAAGTGAATTAGAGAGTTCAAAATGGTTAAATGTAGGGTTTTGAAATGTAAACTAGTCACTTTAGAAGTGTATTAGTGACTTGAAAAAGGTTTAATGTAGTTCTTGATTGGTGAACTTGTGTTTTGAAATTTGTAAAGTGTAATATCACTTGAAAATGTGAATTCATAACTTGTAATTGGTTTAGTGTTGATACTTATTATGTGAATTCATGACTTGAAAATGGTTTAGTTTAGTCACTTGAGAAGTGAATTTGAGAGTTAAAAATGGTTAAGTGTAGTATTTTTTAATGTGTTCAAATCACTTGAAAAGTGGATTAGCGACTTGAAAATGATTTAAAGTAGTTCTTGAAATGTGAACTAGTGTTTTGAAATTTGTAAAGGGTGATATCATTTGAAAATGTGAATTCATGACTTGAAATTGGTTTAGTGTTTATACTTGAAATGTGAATTCATGACTTGAAAATGGTTAAGTTTAGTCACTTGAGAAGTGTATTAGCGACTTGAAAAGTGTATTTGCGACTTGAAAATGGTTTAATGTAGTTCTTGAATGGTGAACTTGTGCTTTGAAATTTGTAAAGTGTAATATCACTTGAAAATGTGAATTCATGACTTGAAATTGGTTTAGTGTTGATACTTGAAATGTGAATTGATGACTTGAAAATGGTTAAGTTAAGTCACTTAAGAAGTGAATTAGAGAGTTGAAAATGGTTAAATGTAGTGTTTTTAAATGTGTACTAGTCACTTGAAAAGTGGATTAGCGACTTGAAAATTGTTTAATGTAGTTCTTGAAAGGTGAACTTGTATTTTAAAATTTGTATAGTGGATATCACTTGAAAATGTGAATTCATAACTTGTAATTGGTTTAGTGTTTATACTTGAAATGTGAATTCATGACTTGAAATGGTCAAGTTTAGTCACTTAAGAAGTGAATTTTAGAGTTTAAAATGGTTAAGTGTACTGTTTTGAAATGTGAACTAGTCACTTGAGAAGTGTATTAGTGACTTGAAAAAGGTTTAATGTAGTTCTTGAATGGTGAAGTTGTGTTTTGAAATTGGTATAGTGTAATATCACTTGAAAATGTGAATTCATGTCTTGAAATTGGTTTAGTGTTGATACTTGAAATGTGAATTCATGACTTGAAAATGGTTTAGTTTAGTCACTTGAGAAGTGAATTAGAGAGTTGAAAATGGTTAAGTGTAGTGTTTTTAAATGTGTACTAGTCACTTGAAAAGTGGATTAGCGACTTGAAAATTGTTTAATGTAGTTCTTTATAGGTGAACTTGTATTTTAAAATTTGTATAGTGTGATATCACTTGAAAATGTGAATTCATAACTTGTAATTGGTTTAGTGTTGACACTTAATATGTGAATTCATGACTTGAAAATGGTTTAGTTTAGTCACTTGAGAAGTGAATTAGAGAGTTAAAAATGGTTAAGTGTAGTATTTTTTAATGTGTTCAAATCACTTGAAAAGTGGATTAGCGACTTGAAAATGATTTAAAGTAGTTCTTGAAATGTGAACTAGTGTTTTGAAATTTGTAAAGTGTGAAATCACTTGAAAATGTGAATTCATGACTTGAAATTGGTTTAGTGTTTATACTTGAAATGTGAATTCATGACTTGAAAATGGTTAAGTTTAGTCACTTGAGAAGTGAATTTGAGAGTTGAAAATAGTTTAATTGTAGTGTTTTGAAATGTGTACTAGTGACTTGAGAAGTGTATTAGCGACTTGAAAAGTGTATTTGCGACTTGAAAATGGTTTAATGTAGTTCTTGAATGGTGAACTTGTGCTTTGAAATTTGTAAAGTGTAATATCACTTGAAAATGTGAATTCATGACTTGAAATTGGTTTAGTGTTGATACTTGAAATGTGAATTGATGACTTGAAAATAGTTAAGTTAAGTCACTTAAGAAGTGAATTAGAGAGTTCAAAATGGTTAAATGTAGGGTTTTGAAATGTAAACTAGTCACTTTAGAAGTGTATTAGTGACTTGAAAAAGGTTTAATGTAGTTCTTGATTGGTGAACTTGTGTTTTGAAATTTGTAAAGTGTAATATCACTTGAAAATGTGAATTCATAACTTGTAATTGGTTTAGTGTTGATACTTATTATGTGAATTCATGACTTGAAAATGGTTTAGTTTAGTCACTTGAGAAGTGAATTTGAGAGTTAAAAATGGTTAAGTGTAGTATTTTTTAATGTGTTCAAATCACTTGAAAAGTGGATTAGCGACTTGAAAATGATTTAAAGTAGTTCTTGAAATGTGAACTAGTGTTTTGAAATTTGTAAAGTGTGATATCATTTGAAAATGTGAATTCATGACTTGAAATTGGTTTAGTGTTTATACTTGAAATGTGAATTCATGACTTGAAAATGGTTAAGTTTAGTCACTTGAGAAGTGAATTTGAGAGTTGAAAATAGTTTAAGTTTAGTGTTTTGAATTGTGTACTAGTCACTTGAGAAGTGTATTAGCGACTTGAAAAAGGGTTAATGTAGTTCTTGAATGGTGAACTTGTGTTTTGAAATTTGTAAAGTCTAATATCACTTGAAAATGTGAATTCATGACTCGAAATTGGTTTAGTGTTGATTCTTAAAATGTGAATTCATGACTTGAAAATGGTTTAGTTTAGTCACTTGAGAAGTGAATTTGAGAGTTGAAAATAGTTTAAGTGTAGTGTTTTGAAATGTGTACTATTCACTTGAGAAGTGTATTAGCGACATGAAAAGTGTATTTGCGACTTGAAAATGGTTTAATGTAGTTCTTGAATGGTGAACTTGTGCTTTGAAATTTTTAAAGTGTAATATCACTTGAAAATGTGAATTCATGACTTGAAATTGGTTTAGTGTTGATACTTGAAATGTGAATTGATGACTTGAAAATGGTTAAGTTAAGTCACTTAAGAAGTGAATTAGAGAGTTGAAAATGGGTAAATGTAGTGTTTTGAAAGGTAAACTAGTCACTTGAGAAGTGTATTAGTGACTTGAAAAAGGTTTACTGTAGTTCTTGATTGGTGAACTTGTATTTTGAAATTTGTAAAGTGTAATATCACTTGAAAATGTGAATTTATGTCTTGAAATTGGTTTAGTGTTGATACTTGAAATGTGAAGTCATGACTTGAAAATGGTTTAGCTTAGTCGCTTAAGAAGTGAATTAGATAGTTGAAAATTGTTAAGTGTAGTGTTTTTAAATGTGTACTTGTCACTTGAAAAGTGGATTAGCGACTTGAAAATTGTTTAATGTAGTTCTTGAAAGGTGAACTTGTATTTTAAAATTTGTATAGTGGATATCACTTGAAAATGTGAATTCATAACTTATAATTGGTTTAGTGTTTATACTTGAAATGTGATTTCATGACTTGAAATGGTTAGGTTTAGTCACTTAAGAAGTGAATTTGAGAGTTTAAAATGGTTAAGTGTACTGTTTTGAAATGTGAACTTGTCACTTGAGTAGTGTATTAGTGACTTGAAAAAGGTTTAATGTAGTTCTTGAATGGTGAACTTGTGTTTAGATTTTGTAAAGTGTAATATCATTTGAAAATGTGAATTCATGTCTTGAAATTGGTTTAGTGTTGATACTTGAAATGTGAATTCATGACATGAAAATGGTTTAGTTTAGTAACTTGAGAAGTGAATTAGAGAGTTGAAATGGTTAAGTGTAGTGTTTTTAAAAGTGTACTAGTCACTTGAAAAGTGGATTAGCGACTTGAAAATTGTTTAATGTAGTTCTTGAAAGGTAAACTTGTATTTTAAAATTTGTATAGTGTGATATCACTTGAAAATGTGAATTCATAACTGGTAATTGGTTTAGTGTTGATACTTATTATGTGAATTCATTACTTGAAAATGGTTTAGTTAAGTCACTTGAGAAGTGAATTTGAGAGTTAAAAATGGTTAAGTGTAGTATTTTTTTAATGTGTTCAAATCACATGAAAAGTGTATTAGCGACTTGAAAATGATTTAAAGTAGTTCTTGAAATGTGAACTAGTGTTTTGAAATTTGTAAAGTGTGATATCATTTGAAAATGTGAATTCATGACTTGAAATTGGTTTAGTGTTTATACTTGAAATGTGAATTCATGACTTGAAAATGGTTAAGTTTAGTCACTTGAGAAGTGAATTTGAGAGTTGAAAATAGTTTAAGTGTAGTGTTTTGAAATGTGTACTAGTCACTTGAGAAGTGTATTAGCGACTTGAAAAGTGTATTTGCGACTTCAAAATGGTTTAATGTAGTTTTTGAATGGTGAACTTGTGCTTTGAAATTTGTAAAGTGTAATATCACTTGAAAATGTGAATTCATGACTTGAAATTGGTTTAGTGTTGATACTTGAAATGTGAATTGATGACTTGAAAATGGTTTAGTTTAGTCACTTGAGAAGTGAATTACAGAGTTGAAAATGGTTAAGTGTAGTATTTTTTAATGTGTACTAGTCACTTGAAAAGTTGTTAGCGACTTGAAAATGATTTAAGGTAGTTCTTGAAATGTGAACTTGTGTTTTGAAATTTGTAAAGTGTGATATTACTTGAAAATGTGAATTCATGACTTGAAATTGGTTTAGTGTTGATACTTGAAATGTGAATTGATGACTTGAAAATGGTTAAGTTTCGTCACTTAAGAAGTGAATTAGAGAGTTGAAAATAGTTAAGTGTAGTGTTTTGAAATGTGAACTATTCACTTGAGAAGTGTATTAGTGACTTGAAAAAGGTTTAATGGAGTTCTTGAATGGTGAACTAGTGTTTTGAAATTTGTAAAGTGTGATATCACTTGAAAATGTGAATTCATGACTTGAAATTGGTTTAGTGTTTATACTAGAAATGTGAATTCATGACTTGAAAATGGTTTAGTTTAGTCACTTGAGAAGTGAATTAGAGAGTTGAAAAGGGTTGAGTGTAGTATTTTTTAATGTGTACTAGTCACTTGAAAAGTGGATTGGCGACTTGAAAATGATTTAAGGTAGTTCTTGAAATGTGAACTTGTGTTTTCAAATTCGTAAAGTGTGATATCACTTGAAATTGTGAATTTATGACTTGAAATTGGTTTAGGGTTGATACTTGAAATGTGAATTCAAGACTTGAAAATGGTTAAGTTTAGTCACTTAAGATGTGAATTAGAGAGTTGAAAATGGTTAAGTGTAGTGTTTTGAAATGTGAACTAGTCACTTGAGAAGTGTATTAGCGACTTGAAAAGTGTATTTACGACTTGAAAATGGTTTAATGTAGTTCTTGAATGGTGAACTTGTGCTTTGAAATTTGTAAAGTGTAATATCACTTCAAAATGTGAATTCATGACTTGAAATTGGTTTAGTGTTGATAATTGAAATGTGAATTCATGACATAAAAATGGTTAAGTTTAGTCACTTGAGAAGTGAATTTGAGAGTTGAAAATAGTTTAAGTGTAGTGTTTTGAAATGTGTAATAGTCACTTGATAAGTGTATTAGCGACTTGAAAAGTGTATTTGCGACTTGAAAATAGTTTAATGTAGTTTTTGAATGGTGAACTTGTGTTTTGAAATTTGTAAAGTGTAATATCACTTGAAAATGTGAATTCACGAGTTGAAATTGGTTTAGTGTTGATACTTGAAATGTGAATTCATGACTTGAAAATGGTTAAGTTAAGTCACTTATGAAGTGAATTAGAGAGCTGAAAATGGTTAAATGTAGTGTTTTGAAATGTAAACTAGTCACTTGAGAAGTGTATTAGTGACTTGAAAAAGGTTTAATGTAGTTTTTGATTGGTGAACTTGTGTTTTGAAATTTGTAAAGTGTAATAATACTTGAAAATGTGAATTCATTTCTTGAAAATGGTTAAGTTTAGTCACTTAGGAAGTGAATTAGAGAGTTGAAAATGGTTAAGTGTAGTGTTTTTAAATGTGTACTAGTCACTTGAAAAGTGGATTAGCGACTTGAAAATTGTTTAATGTAGTTCTTGAATTGGTGAACTTGTATTTTAAAATTTGTATAGTGGATATCACTTGAAAATGTGAATTCATAACTTGTAATTGGTTTAGTGTTTATACTTGAAATGTGAATTCATGACTTGAAATGGTTAAGTTTAGTCACTTAAGAAGTGAATTTTAGAGTTTAAAATGGTTAAGTGTACTATTTTGAAATGTGAACTAGTCACTTGAGAAGTGTATTAGTGACTTGAAAAAGGTTTAATGTAGTTCTTGAATGGTGAAATTGTGTTTTAAAATTGGTAAAGTGTAATATCACTTGAAAATGTGAATTCATGTCTTGAAATTGGTTTAGTGTTGATACTAGAAATGTGAATTCATGACATGAAAATGGTTTAGTTTAGTCACTTGAGAAGTGAATTAGAGAGTTGAAAATGGTTAAGTGTAGTGTTTTTAAATGTGTACTAGTCACTTGAAAAGTGGAATAGCGACTTGAAATTCTTTTAATGTAGTTCCTGAAAGGTGAACTTGTATTTTAAAATTTGTATAGTGGATATCACTTGAAAATGTGAATTCATAACTTGTAATTGGTTTAGTGTTTATACTTGAAATGTGAATTCATGACTTGAAATGGTTAAGTTTAGTCACTTAAGAAGTGAATTTAGAGTTTAAAATGGTTAAGTGTACTTTTTTCAAATGTGAACTAGTCACTTGAGAAGTGTATTAGTGACTTGAAAAAGGTTTAATGTAGTTCTTGAATGGTGAACATGTGTTTTGAAATTGGTAAAGTGTAATATCACTTGAAAATGTGAATTCATGTCTTGAAATTGGTTTTGTGTTGATACTTGAAATGTGAATTCATGACTTGAAAATGGTTTAGTTTAGTCACTTGAGAAGTGAATTAGAGAGTTGAAAATGGTTAAGTGTAGTGTTTTGAAATGTGTACTAGTCACTTGAAAAGTGGTTTTGCGACTTGAAAATTGTTTAATGTAGTTCTTGAAAGGTGAACTTGTATTTTAAAATTTTTATAGTGTGATATCACTTGAAAATGTGAATTCATAACTTGTAATTGGTTTAGTGTTGACACTTAATATGTGAATTCATGACTTGAAAATGGTTTAGTTTAGTCACTTGAGAAGTGAATTAGAGAGTTAAAAATGGTTAAGTGTAGTATTTTTTAATGTTTTCTAGTCACTTGAAAAGTGGATTAGCGACTTGAAAATGATTTAAAGTTGTTCTTGAAATGTGAACTTGTGTTTTGAAATTTGTAAAGTGTGATATCACTTGAAAATGTGAATTCATGACTTGAAATTGGTTTAGGGTTTATACTTGAAATGTTAATTCATGACTTGAAATGTGTTAAGTTAAGTCACTTATGAAGTGAATTAGATAGTTGAAAATGGTTAAATGTAGTGTTTTGAAATGTAAACTAGTCACTTGAGAAGTGTATTAGTGACTTGAAAAAGGTTTAATGTAGTTCTTGATTGGTGAACTTGTGTTTTGAAATTTGTAAAGTGTAATAATACTTGAAAATGTGAATTCATGTCTTGAAATTGGTTTAGTGTTGATACATGAAATGTGAATTCATGACTTGAAAATGGTTTAGTTTAGTCGCTTGAGAAGTGAATTAGAGAGTTGAAAATGGTTAAGTGTAGTGTTTTTAAATGTGTACTAGTCACATGAAAAGTGGATTGGAGACTTGAAAATTGTTTAATGTAGTTCTTGAAAGGTGAACTTGTATTTTAAAATTTGTTTAGGGTGATATCACTTGAAAATAGGAATTCATAACTTGTAATTGGTTTAGTGTTTATACTTGAAATGTGAATTCATTACTTGAAAATGGTTAAGTTTAGTCACTTAAGAAGTGAATTAGAGAGTTGAAAATGGTTAAGTGTAGTGTTTTGAAATGTGTACTAGTCACTTGAAAAGTGGTTTTGCGACTTGAAAATTGTTTAATGTAGTTCTTGAAAGGTGAACTTGTATTTTAAAATTTGTATAGTGTGATATCACTTGAAAATGTGAATTCATAACTTGTAATTGGTTTAGTGTTGACAATTAATATGTGAATTCATGACTTGAAAATGGTTTAGTTTAGTCACTTGAGAAGTGAATTAGAGAGTTCAAAATGGTTAAGTGTAGTATTTTTTAATGTTTTCTAGTCACTTGAAAAGTGGATTAGCGACTTGAAAATGATTTAAAGTTGTTCTTGAAATGTGAACTTGTGTTTTGAAATTTGTAAAGTGTGATATCACTTGAAAATGTGAATTCATGACTTGAAATTGGTTTAGGGTTTATACTTGAAATGTTAATTCAAGACTTGAAATGTGTTAAGTTAAGTCACTTATGAAGTGAATTAGATAGTTGAAAATGGTTAAATGTAGTGTTTTGAAATGTAAACTAGTCACTTGAGAAGTGTATTAGTGACTTGAAAAAGGTTTCATGTAGTTCTTGATTGGTGAACTTGTGTTTTGAAATTTGTAAAGTGTAATAATACTTGAAAATGTGAATTCATGTCTTGAAATTGGTTTAGTGTTGATACATGAAATGTGAATTCATGACTTGAAAATGGTTTAGTTTAGTCGCTTGAGAAGTGAATTAGAGAGTTGAAAATGGTTAAGTGTAGTGTTTTTAAATGTGTACTAGTGACATGAAAAGTGGATTGGAGACTTGAAAATTGTTTAATGTAGTTCTTGAAAGGTGAACTTGTATTTTAAAATTTGTTTAGGGTGATATCACTTGAAAATATGAATTCATAACTTGTAATTGGTTTAGTGTTTATACTTGAAATGTGAATTCATTACATGAAAATGGTTAAGTTTAGTCACTTAAGAAGTGAATTAGAGAGTTGAAAATGGTTAAGTGTAGTGTTTTGAAATGTGAACTAGTCACTTCAGAAGTGTATTAGTGACTTGAAAAAGGTTTAATGTAGTACTTGAATGGTGAACTTGTGTTTTGAAATTTGTAAAGTGTAATATCACTTGAAAATGTGAACTCATGACTCGAAATTGGTTTAGTGTTGATTCTTAAAATGTGAATTCATGACGTGAAAATGGTTTAGGTTAGTCACTTGAGAAGTGAATTACAGAGTTGAAAATTGTTAAGTGTAGTATTTTTTAATGTGTACTAGTCACTTGAAAAGTGGTTAGCGACTTGAAAATGATTTAAGGTAGTTCTGGAAATGTGAACTTGTGTTTTGAAATTTGTAAAGTGTGATATTACTTGAAAATGTGAATTCATGACTTGAAATTGGTTTAGTGTTGATACTTGAAATGTGAATTGATGACTTGAAAATGGTTAAGTTTCGTCACTTAAGAAATTAATTAGAGAGTTGAAAATGGTTAAATGTAGTGTTTTGAGATGTGAACTAGTTACTTGAGAATTGTATTAATTACTTGAAAAAGGTTTATTGGAGTTCTTGATTGGTGAACTTGTGTTTTTAAATTTGTAGAGTGTAATATCACTTGAAAATGTGAATTCATGACTTGAAATTGGTTTAGTGTTGATACATGAAATGTGAATTCATGACTTGAAAATGGTTTAGTTTAGTCACTTGAGAAGTGAATTAGAGAGTTGAAAATGGTTAAGTGTAGTATTTTTTAATGTGTACTAGTCACTTGAAAAGTGGATTAGCGACTTGAAAATGATTTAAGGTAGTTCTTCAAATGTCAACTTGTGTTTTGAAAATTGTAAAGTGTGATATCACTTGAAAATGTGAATTCATGACTTGAAATTGGTTTAGTGTTTATACTTGAAATGTGAATTCATGACTTGAAAATGGTTAAGTTTAGTCACTTAAGAAGTGAATTAGAGAGTTGAAAATGGTTAAGTGTAGTGTTTTGAAATGTGAACTAGTCACTTGAGAAGTGTATTAGCGACTTGAAAAGTGTATTTATGACTTGAAAATGGTTTAATGTAGTTCTTGAATGGTGAACTTGTGCTTTGAAATTTGTAAAGTGTAATATCACTTGAAAATGTGAATTCATGACTTGAAATTGGTTTAGTGTTGATACTTGAAATGTGAATTCATGACTTAAAAATGGTTAAGTTTAGTCACATGAGAAGTGAATTTGAGAGTTGAAAATAGTTTAAGTGTAGTGTTTTGAAATGTGTACTAGTCACTTGAGAAGTGTATTAGCGACTTGAAAAGTGTATTTGCGACTTGAAAATGGTTTAATGTAGTTCTTGAATGGTGAACTTGTGCTTTGAAATTTGTAAAGTGTAATATCACTTGAAAATGTGAATTCATGACTTGAAATTGGTTTAGTGTTGATACTTGAAATGTGAATTGATGACTTGAAAATGGTTAAGTTAAGTCACTTATGAAGTGAATTAGAGAGTTGAAAATGGTTAAATGTAGTGTTTTGAAATGTAAACTAGTCACTTGAGAAGTGTATTAGTGACTTGAAAAAGGTTTAATGTAGTTCTTGATTGGTGAACTTGTGTTTTGAAATTTGTAAAGTGTAATAATACTTGAAAATGTGAATTCATGTCTTGAAATTTGTTTAGTATTGATACATGAAATGTGAATTCATGACTTGATAATGGTTTTGTTTAGTCGCTTGAGAAGTGAATTAGAGAGTTGAAAATTGTTAAGTGTAGTGTTTTTAAATGTGTACTAGTCACTTGAAAAGTGGATTAGCGACTTGAAAATTGTTTAATGTAGTTCTTGAAAGGTGAACTTGTATTTTAAAATTTGTATAGTGGATATCACTTGAAAATGTGAATTCATAACTTGTAATTGGTTTAGTGTTTATACTTGAAATGTGAATTCATGACTTGAAATGGTTAAGTTTAGTCACTTAAGAAGTGAATTTTAGAGTTTAAAATGGTTAAGTGTACTTTTTTCAAATGTGAACTAGTCACTTGAGAAGTGTATTAGTGACTTGAAAAAGGTTTAATGTAGTTCTTGAATGGTGAACATGTGTTTTGAAATTGGTAAAGTGTAATATCACTTGAAAATGTGAATTCATGTCTTGAAATTGGTTTTGTGTTGATACTTGAAATGTGAATTCATGACTTGAAAATGGTTTAGTTTAGTCACTTGAGAAGTGAATTAGAGAGTTGAAAATGGTTAAGTGTAGTGTTTTGAAATGTGTACTAGTCACTTGAAAAGTGGATTAGCGACTTGAAAATTGTTTAATGTAGTTCTTGAAAGGTGAACTTGTATTTTAAAATTTGTATAGTGTGATATCACTTGAAAATGTGAATTCATAACTTGTAATTGGTTTAGTGTTGACACTTAATATGTGAATTCATGACTTGAAAATGGTTTAGTTTAGTCACTTGAGAAGTGAATTAGAGAGTTAAAAATGGTTAAGTGTAGTATTTTTTAATGTTTTCTAGTCACTTGAAAAGTGGATTAGCGACTTGAAAATGACTTAAAGTTGTTCTTGAAATGTGAACTTGTGTTTTGAAATTTGTAAAGTGTGATATCACTTGAAAATGTGAATTCATGACTTGAAATTGGTTTAGGGTTTATACTTGAAATGTTAATTCATGACTTGAAAATGGTTAAGTTTAGTCACTTAAGAAGTGAATTAGAGACTTGAAAATGGTTAAGTGTAGTGTTTTGAAATGTGAACTAGTTACTTGAGAAATGTATTAGTGACTTGAAAAGTGTATTTGCGACTTGAAAATGTTTTAATGTAGTTCTTGAATGGTGAACTTGTGCTTTGAAATTTGTAAAGTGTAATATCACTTGAAAATGTGAATTCATGACTTGAAATTGGTTTAGTGTTGATACTTGAAATGTGAATTGATGACTTGAAAATGGTTAAGTTAAGTCACTTAAGAAGTGAATTAGAGAGTTGAAAAGGGTTAAATGTAGGGTTTTGAAATGTAAACTAGTCACTTTAGAAGTGTATTAGTGACTTGAAAAAGGTTTAATGTAGTTCTTGATTGGTGAACTTGTGTTTTGAAATTTGTAAAGTGTAATAAAACTTGAAAATGTGAATTCATGTCTTGAAATTGGTTTGGTGTTGATACATGAAATGTGAATTCATGACTTGAAAATGGTTTAGTTTAGTCGCTTGAGAAGTGAATTAGAAAGTTGAAAATGGTTAAGTGTAGTGTTTTTAAATGTGTACTAGTCACTTGAAAAGTGGATTGGCGACTTGAAAATTGTTTAATGTAGTTCTTGAATGGTGAACTTGTATTTTAAAATTTGTATAGTCTGATATCACTTGAAAATGTGAATTCATAACTTGTAATTGGTTTAGTGTTTATACTTGAAATGTGAATTCATGACTTGAAAATGGTTAAGTTTAGTCACTTAAGAAGTGAATTAGAGAGTTGAAAATGGTTAAGTGTAGTGTTTTGAAATGTGAACTAGTCACTTGAGAAGTGTATTAGTGACTTGAAAAAGGGTTAATGTAGTTCTTGAATGGTGAACTTGTGTTTTGAAATTTGTAAAGTCTAATATCACTTGAAAATGTGAATTCATGACTCGAAATTTGTTTAGTGTTGATTCTTAAAATGTGAATTCATGACTTGAAAATGGTTTAGTTTAGTCACTTGAGAAGTGAATTAGAAAGTTGAAAATGGTTAAATGTAGTGTTTTGAAATTTAAACTAGTCACTTGAGAATTGTATTAATTACTTTAAAAAGGTTTATTGGAGTTCTTGATTGGTGAACTTGTGTTTTTAAATTTGTAGAGTGTAATATCACTTGAAAATGTGAATTCATGACTTGAAATTGGTTTAGTGTTGATACATGAAATGTGAATTCATGACTTGAAAATGGTTTAGTTTAGTCACTTGAGAAGTGAATTAGAGAGTTGAAAATGGTTAAGTGTAGTATTTTTTAATGTGTACTAGTCACTTGAAAAGTGGATTAGCGACTTGAAAATGATTTAAGGTAGTTCTTGAAATGTCAACTTGTGTTTTGAAAATTGTAAAGTGTGATATCACTTGAAAATGTGAATTCATGACTTGAAATTGGTTTAGTGTTTATACTTGAAATGTGAATTGATGACTTGAAAATGGTTAAGTTAAGTCACTTAAGAAGTGAATTAGAGAGTTGAAAAGGGTTAAATGTAGGGTTTTGAAATGTTAACTAGTCACTTGAGAATTGTATTAATTACTTGAAAAAGGTTTATTGGAGTTCTTGATTGGTGAACTTGTGTTTTTAAATTTGTAGAGTGTAATATCACTTGAAAATGTGAATTCATGACTTGAAATTGGTTTAGTGTTGATACATGAAATGTGAATTCATGACTTGAAAATGGTTTAGTTTAGTCACTTGAGAAGTGAATTAGAGAGTTGAAAATGGTTAAGTGTAGTATTTTTTAATGTGTACTAGTCACTTGAAAAGTGGATTAGCGACTTGAAAATGATTTAAGGTAGTTCTTGAAATGTCAACTTGTGTTTTGAAAATTGTAAAGTGTGATATCACTTGAAAATGTGAATTCATGACTTGAAATTGGTTTAGTGTTTATACTTGAAATGTGAATTGATGACTTGAAAATGGTTAAGTTAAGTCACTTAAGAAGTGAATTAGAGAGATGAAAAGGGTTAAATGTAGGGTTTTGAAATGTAAACTAGTCACTTTAGAAGTGTATTAGTGACTTGAAAAAGGTTTAATGTAGTTCTTGATTGGTGAATTTGTGTTTTGAAATTTGTAAAGTGTAATAAAACTTGAAAATGTGAATTCATGTCTTCAAATTGATTTGGTGTTGATACATGAAATGTGAATTCATGACTTGAAAATGGTTTAGTTAAGTCGCTTGAGAAGTGAATTAGAAAGTTGAAAATGGTTAAGTGTAGTGTTTTTAAATGTGTACTAGTCACTTGAAAAGTGGATTGGCGACTTGAAAATTGTTTAATGTAGTTCTTGAATGGTGAACTTGTATTTTAAAATTTGTATAGTGTGATATCACTTGAAAATGTGAATTCATAACTTGTAATTGGTTTAGTGTTTATACTTGAAATGTGAATTCATGACTTGAAAATGGTTAAGTTTAGTCACTTAAGAAGTGAATTAGAGAGTTGAAAATGGTTAAGTGTAGTGTTTTGAAATGTGAACTAGTCACTTGAGAAGTGTATTAGTGACTTGAAAAAGGGTTAATGTAGTTCTTGAATGGTGAACTTGTGTTTTGAAATTTGTAAAGTCTAATATCACTTGAAAATGTGAATTCATGACTCGAAATTGGTTTAGTGTTGATTCTTAAAATGTGAATTCATGACTTGAAAATGGTTTAGTTTAGTCACTTGAGAAGTGAATTAGAAAGTTGAAAATGGTTAAATGTAGTGTTTTGAAATGTAAACTAGTCACTTGAGAATTGTATTAATTACTTGAAAAAGGTTTATTGGAGTTCTTGATTGGTGAACTTGTGTTTTTAAATTTGTAGAGTGTAATATCACTTGAAAATGTGAATTCATGACTTGAAATTGGTTTAGTGTTGATACATGAAATGTGAATTCATGACTTGAAAATGGTTTAGTTTAGTCACTTGAGAAGTGAATTAGAGAGTTGAAAATGGTTAAGTGTAGTATTTTTTAATGTGTACTAGTCACATGAAAAGTGGTTAGCGACTTGAAAATGATTTAAGGTAGTTCTTGAAATGTCAACTTGTGTTTTGAAAATTGTAAAGTGTGATATCACTTGAAAATGTGAATTCATGACTTGAAATTGGTTTAGTGTTTATACTTGAAATGTGAATTCATGACTTGAAAATGGTTAAGTTTAGTCACTTAAGAAGTGAATTAGAGAGTTGAAAATGGTTAAGTGTAGTGTTTTGAAATGTGAACTAGTCACTTGAGAAGTGTATTAGCGACTTGAAAAGTGTATTTATGACTTGAAAATGGTTTAATGTAGTTCTTGAATGGTGAACTTGTGCTTTGAAATTTGTAAAGTGTAATATCACTTGAAAATGTGAATTCATGACTTGAAATTGGTTTAGTGTTGATACTTGAAATGTGAATTCATGACTTAAAAATGGTTAAGTTTAGTCACTTGAGAAGTGAATTTGAGAGTTGAAAATAGTTTAAGTGTAGTGTTTTGAAAGGTTTACTAGTCACTTGAGAAGTGTATTAGCGACTTGAAAAGTGTATTTGCGACTTGAAAATGGTTTATTGTAGTTCGTGAATGGTGAACTTGTGCTTTGAAATTTGTAAAGTGTAATATCACTTGAAAATGTGAATTCATGACTTGAAATTGGTTTAGTGTTGATACTTGAAATGTGAATTCATGACTTGAAAATGGTTAAGTTAAGTCACTTATGAAGTGAATTAGATAGTTGAAAATGGTTAAATGTAGTGTTTTGAAATGTAAACTAGTCACTTGAGAAGTGTATTAGTGACTTGAAAAAGGTTTAATGTAGTTCTTGATTGGTGAACTTGTGTTTTGAAATTTGTAAAGTGTAATAATACTTGAAAATGTGAATTCATGTCTTGAAATTGGTTTAGTGTTGATACATGAAATGTGAATTCATGACTTGATAATGGTTAAGTTTAGTCACTTAAGAAGTGAATTAGAGAATTGAAAATGGTTAAGTGTAGTGTTTTGAAATGTGAACTAGTTACTTGAGAAATGTATTAGTGACTTGAAAAAGGTTTAATGTAGTTCTTGAATGGTGAACTTGTGTTTTGAAATTTGTAAAGTGTAATATCACTTGAAAATGTTAATTAATGACTCGAAATTGGTTTATTGTTGATACTTAAAATGTGAATTCATGACTTGAAAATGGTTTAGTTTAGCCCCTTGAGAAGTGAATTAGAGAGTTGAAAATGGTTAAGTGTAGTATTTTTTAATGTGTACTGGTCACTTGAAAAGTGGATTGGCGACTTGAAAATGGTTTAGTTTAGTCACTTGAGAAGTGAATTAGAGAGTTGAAAATGGTTAAGTGTAGTGTTTTTAAATGTGTACTAGTCACTTGAAAAGTGGATTAGCGACTTGAAAATTGTTTAATGTAGTTCTTGAAAGGTGAACTTGTATTTTAAAATTTGTATAGTGTGATATCACTTGAAAATGTGAATTCATAACTTGTAATTGGTTTAGTGTTGACACTTAATATGTGAATTCATGACTTGAAAATGGTTTAGTTTAGTCACTTGAGAAGTGAATTAGAGAGTTAAAAATGGTTAAGTGTAGTATTTTTTAATGTTTTCTAGTCACTTGAAAAGTGGATTAGCGACTTGAAAATGATTTAAAGTTGTTCTTGAAATGTGAACTTGTGTTTTGAAATTTGTAAAGTGTGATATCACTTGAAAATGTGAATTCATGACTTGAAATTGGTTTAGGGTTTATACTTGAAATGTTAATTCATGACTTGAAAATGGTTAAGTTAAGTCACTTATGAAGTGAATTAGATAGTTGAAAATGGTTAAATGTAGTGTTTTGAAATGTAAACTAGTCACTTGAGAAGTGTATTAGTGACTTGAAAAAGGTTTAATGTAGTTCTTGATTGGTGAACTTGTGTTTTGAAATTTGTAAAGAGTAATAATACTTGAAAATGTGAATTCATGTCTTGAAATTGGTTTAGTGTTGATACATGAAATGTGAATTCATGACTTGAAAATGGTTAAGTTTAGTCACTTAAGAAGTGAATTAGAGAGTTGAAAATGGTTAAGTGTAGTGTTTTGAAATGTGAACTAGTTACTTGAGAAATGTATTAGTGACTTGAAAAAGGTTTAATGTAGTTCTTGAATGGTGAACTTGTGTTTTGAAATTTGTAAAGTGTAATATCACTTGAAAATGTGAATTAATGACTCGAAATTGGTTTATTGTTGATACTTAAAATGTGAATTCATGACTTGAAAATGGTTTAGTTTAGTCACTTGAGAAGTGAATTAGAGAGTTGAAAATGGTTAAGTGTAGTATTTTTTAATGTGTACTGGTCACTTGAAATGTGGATTGGCGACTTGAAAATGATTTAAGGTAGTTCTTGAAATGTGAACTTGTGTTTTGAAATTTGTAAAGTGTAATATCACTTGAAAATGTGAATTCATGTCTTGAAATTGGTTTAGTGTTGATACTAGAAATGTGAATTCATGACATGAAAATGGTTTAGTTTAGTCACTTGAGAAGTGAATTAGAGAGTTGAAAATGGTTTAGTGTAGTGTTTTTAAATGTGTACTAGTCACTTGAAAAGTGGATTAGCGATTTGAAATTTTTTTATTGTAGTTCTTGAAAGGTGAACTTGTATTTTAAAATTTGTATAGTGGATATCACTTGAAAATGTGAATTCATAACTTGTAATTGGTTTAGTGTTTATACTTGAAATGTGAATTCATGACTTAAAAATGGTTAAGTTTAGTCACTTAAGAAGTGAATTTTAGAGTTTAAAATGGTTAAGTGTACTTTTTTCAAATGTGAACTAGTCACTTGAGAAGTGTATTAGTGACTTGAAAAAGGTTTAATGTAGTTCTTGAATGGTGAACATGTGTTTTGAAATTGGTAAAGTGTAATATCACTTGAAAATGTGAATTCATGTCTTGAAATTGGTTTTGTGTTGATACTTGAAATGTGAATTCATGACTTGAAAATGGTTTAGTTTAGTCACTTGAGAAGTGAATTAGAGAGTTGAAAATGGTTAAGTGTAGTGTTTTGAAATGTGTACTAGTCACTTGAAAAGTGGATTAGCGACTTGAAAATTGTTTAATGTAGTTCTTGAAAGGTGAACTTGTATTTTAAAATTTGTATAGTGTGATATCACTTGAAAATGTGAATTCATAACTTGTAATTGGTTTAGTGTTGACACTTAATATGTGAATTCATGACTTGAAAATGGTTTAGTTTAGTCACTTGAGAAGTGAATTAGAGAGTTAAAAATGGTTAAGTGTAGTATTTTTTAATGTTTTCTAGTCACTTGAAAAGTGGATTAGCGACTTGAAAATGATTTAAAGTTGTTCTTGAAATGTGAACTTGTGTTTTGAAATTTGTAAAGTGTGATATCACTTGAAAATGTGAATTCATGACTTGAAATTGGTTTAGGGTTTATACTTGAAATGTTAATTCATGACTTGAAATTGGTTAAGTTTAGTCACTTAAGAAGTGAATTAGAGAGTTGAAAATGGTTAAGTGTAGTGTTTTGAAATGTGAACTAGTTACTTGAGAAATGTATTAGTGACTTGAAAAGTATATTTGCGACTTGAAAATGGTTTAATGTAGTTCTTGAATGGTGAACTTGTGCTTTGAAATTTGTAAAGTGTAATATCACTTGAAAATGTGAATTCATGACTTGAAATTGGTTTAGTGTTGATACTTGAAATGTGAATTGATGACTTGAAAATGGTTAAGTTAAGTCACTTAAGAAGTGAATTAGAGAGTTGAAAAGGGTTAAATGTAGGGTTTTGAAATGTAAACTAGTCACTTTAGAAGTGTATTAGTGACTTGAAAAAGGTTTAATGTAGTTCTTGATTGGTGAACTTGTGTTTTGAAATTTGTAAAGTGTAATAAAACTTGAAAATGTGAATTCATGTCTTGAAATTGGTTTGGTGTTGATACATGAAATGTGAATTCATGACTTGAAAATGGTTTAGTTTAGTCGCTTGAGAAGTGAATTAGAAAGTTGAAAATGGTTAAGTGTAGTGTTTTTAAATGTGTACTAGTCACTTGAAAAGTGGATTGGCGACTTGAAAATTGTTTAATGTAGTTCTTGAATGGTGAACTTGTATTTTAAAATTTGTATAGTGTGATATCACTTGAAAATGTGAATTCATAACTTGTAATTGGTTTAGTGTTTATACTTGAAATGTGAATTCATGACTTGAAAATGGTTAAGTTTAGTCACTTAAGAAGTGAATTAGAGAGTTGAAAATGGTTAAGTGTAGTGTTTTGAAATGTGAACTAGTCACTTGAGAAGTGTATTAGTGACTTGAAAAAGGGTTAATGTAGTTCTTGAATGGTGAACTTGTGTTTTGAAATTTGTAAAGTCTAATATCACTTGAAAATGTGAATTCATGACTCGAAATTGGTTTAGTGTTGATTCTTAAAATGTGAATTCATGACTTGAAAATGGTTTAGTTTAGTCACTTGAGAAGTGAATTAGAAAGTTGAAAATGGTTAAATGTAGTGTTTTGAAATGTAAACTAGTCACTTGAGAATTGTATTAATTACTTGAAAAAGGTTTATTGGAGTTCTTGATTGGTGAACTTGTGTTTTTAAATTTGTAGAGTGTAATATCACTTGAAAATGTGAATTCATGACTTGAAATTGGTTTAGTGTTGATACTTGAAATGTGAATTCATGACTTAAAAATGGTTAAGTTTAGTCACTTGAGAAGTGAATTTGAGAGTTGAAAATAGGTTAAGTGTAGTGTTTTGAAATGTGTACTAGTCACTTGAGAAGTGTATTAGCGACTTGAAAAGTGTATTTGCGACTTGAAAATGGTTTAATGTAGTTCGTGAATGGTGAACTTGTGCTTTGAAATTTGTAAAGTGTAATATCACTTGAAAATGTGAATTCATGACTTGAAATTGGTTTAGTGTTGATACTTGAAATGTGAATTCATGACTTGAAAATGGTTAAGTTAAGTCACTTATGAAGTGAATTAGATAGTTGAAAATGGTTAAATGTAGTGTTTTGAAATGTAAACTAGTCACTTGAGAAGTGTATTAGTGACTTGAAAAAGGTTTAATGTAGTTCTTGATTGGTGAACTTGTGTTTTGAAATTTGTAAAGTGTAATAATACTTGAAAATGTGAATTCATGTCTTGAAATTGGTTTAGTGTTGATACATGAAATGTGAATTCATGACTTGAAAATGGTTAAGTTTAGTCACTTAAGAAGTGAATTAGATAGTTGAAAATGGTTAAGTGTAGTGTTTTGAAATGTGAACTAGTTACTTGAGAAATGTATTAGTTACTTGAAAAAGGTTTAATGTAGTTCTTGAATGGTGAACTTGTGTTTTGAAATTTGTAAAGTGTAATATCACTTGAAAATGTGAATTAATGACTCGAAATTGGTTTATTGTTGATACTTAAAATGTGAATTCATGACTTGAAAATGGTTTAGTTTAGTCACTTGAGAAGTGAATTAGAGAGTTGAAAATGGTTAAGTGTAGTATTTTTTAATGTGTACTGGTCACTTGAAAAGTGGATTGGCGACTTGAAAATGATTTAAGGTAGTTCTTGAAATGTGAACTTGTGTTTTGAAATTTGTAAAGTGTAATATCACTTGAAAATGTGAATTCATGTCTTGACATTGGTTTAGTGTTGATACTAGAAATGTGAATTCATGACATGAAAATGGTTTAGTTTAGTCACTTGAGAAGTGAATTAGAGAGTTGAAAATGGTTAAGTGTAGTGTTTTTAAATGTGTACTAGTCACTTGAAAAGTGGATTAGCGACTTGAAATTTTTTTAATGTAGTTCTTGAAAGGTGAACTTGTATTTTAAAATTTGTATAGTGGATATCACTTGAAAATGTGAATTCATAACTTGTAATTGGTTTAGTGTTTATACTTGAAATGTGAATTCATGACTTGAAATGGTTAAGTTTAGTCACTTAAGAAGTGAATTTTAGAGTTTAAAATGGTTAAGTGTACTTTTTTCAAATGTGAACTAGTCACTTGAGAAGTGTATTAGTGACTTGAAAAAGGTTTAATGTAGTTCTTGAATGGTGAACATGTGTTTTGAAATTGGTAAAGTGTAATATCACTTGAAAATGTGAATTCATGTCTTGAAATTGGTTTTGTGTTGATACTTGAAATGTGAATTCATGACTTGAAAATGGTTTAGTTTAGTCACTTGAGAAGTGAATTAGAGAGTTGAAAATGGTTAAGTGTAGTGTTTTGAAATGTGTACTAGTCACTTGAAAAGTGGATTAGCGACTTGAAAATTGTTTAATGTAGTTCTTGAAAGGTGAACTTGTATTTTAAAATTTGTATAGTGTGATATCACTTGAAAATGTGAATTCATAACTTGTAATTGGTTTAGTGTTGACACTTAATATGTGAATTCATGACTTGAAAATGGTTTAGTTTAGTCACTTGAGAAGTGAATTAGAGAGTTAAAAATGGTTAAGTGTAGTATTTTTTAATGTTTTCTAGTCACTTGAAAAGTGGATTAGCGACTTGAAAATGATTTAAAGTTGTTCTTGAAATGTGAACTTGTGTTTTGAAATTTGTAAAGTGTGATATCACTTGAAAATGTGAATTCATGACTTGAAATTGGTTTAGGGTTTATACTTTAAATGTTAATTCATGACTTGAAAATGGTTAAGTTTAGTCACTTAAGAAGTGAATTAGAGAGTTGAAAATGGTTAAGTGTAGTGTTTTGAAATGTGAATTCATGTCTTGAAATTGGTTTAGTGTTGATACATGAAATGTGAATTCATGACTTGAAAATGGTTTAGTTTAGTCGCTTGAGAAGTGAATTAGAGAGTTGAAAATGGTTAAGTGTAGTGTTTTTAAATGTGTACTAGTCACATGAAAAGTGGATTGGAGACTTGAAAATTGTTTAATGTAGTTCTTGAAAGGTGAACTTGTATTTTAAAATTTGTTTAGGGTGATATCACTTGAAAATATGAATTCATAACTTGTAATTGGTTTAGTGTTTATACTTGAAATGTGAATTCATTACTTGAAAATGGTTAAGTTTAGTCACTTAAGAAGTGAATTAGAGAGTTGAAAATGGTTAAGTGTAGTGTTTTGAAATGTGAACTAGTCACTTGAGAAGTGTATTAGCGACTTGAAAATTGTATTTATGACTTGAAAATGGTTTAATGTAGTTCTTGAATGGTGAACTTGTGCTTTGAAATTTGTAAAGTGTAATATCACTTGAAAATGTGAATTCATGACTTGAAATTGGTTTAGTGTTGATACTTGAAATGTGAATTCATGACTTAAAAATGGTTAAGTTTAGTCACTTGAGAAGTGAATTTGAGAGTTGAAAATAGTTTAAGTGTAGTGTTTTGAAATGTGTACTAGTCACTTGAGAAGTGTATTAACGACTTGAAAAGTGTATTTGCGACTTGAAAATGGTTTAATGTAGTTCTTGAATGGTGAACTTGTTCTTTGAAATTTGTAAAGTGTAATATCACCTGAAAATGTGAATTCATGACTTGAAATTGGTTTAGTGTTGATACTTGAAATGTGAATTCATGACTTGAAAATGGTTAAGTTAAGTCACTTATGAAGTGAATTAGAGAGTTGAAAATGGTTAAATGTAGTGTTTTGAAATGTAAACTAGTCACTTGAGAAGTGTATTAGTGACTTGAAAAAGGTTTAATGTAGTTCTTGATTGGTGAACTTGTGTTTTGAAATTTGTAAAGTGTAATAATACTTGAAAATGTGAATTCATGTCTTGACATTTGTTTAGTATTGATACATGAAATGTGAATTCATGACTTGATAATGGTTTTGTTTAGTCGCTTGAGAAGTGAATTAGAGAGTTGAAAATGGTTAAGTGTAGTGTTTTTAAATGTGTACTAGTCACTTGAAAAGTGGATTGGAGACTTGAAAATTGTTTAATGTAGTGCTTGAAAGGTTAACTTGTATTTTAAAATTTGTATAGTGTGATATCACTTGAAAATGTGAATTCATAACTTGTAATTGGTTTAGTGTTTATACTTGAAATGTGAATTCATGATTTGAAAATGGTTAAGTTTAGTCACTTAAGAAGTGAATTAGAGAGTTGAAAATGGTTAAGTGTAGTGTTTTGAAATGTGAACTAGTCACTTGAGAAGTGTATTAGTGACTTGAAAAAGGTTTAATGTAGTTCTTGAATGGTGAACTTGTGTTTTGAAATTTTTAAAGTGTAATATCGCTTGAAAATGTAAATTCATGACTCGAAATTGGTTTAGTGTTGATTCTTAAAATGTGAATTCATGACTTGAAAATGGTTTAGTTTAATCACTTGAGAAGTGAATTAGAGAGTTGAAAATGGTTAAGTGTAGTATTTTTTAATGTGTACTAGTCACTTGAAAAGTGGATTAGCGACTTGAAAATGATTTAAGGTAGTTCTTGAAATGTCAACTTGTGTTTTGAAAATTGTAAAGTGTGATATCACTTGAAAATGTGAATTCATGACTTGAAATTGGTTTAGTGTTTATACTTGAAATGTGAATTGATGACTTGAAAATGGTTAAGTTTCTTCACTTAAGAAGTTAATTAGAGAGTTGAAAATGGTTAAGTGTAGTGTTTTGAAATGTGAACTAGTTACTTGAGAATTGTATTAATAATTTGAAAAAGGTTTAATGTAGTTCTTGATTGGTGAACTTGTGTTTTTAAATTTGTAGAGTGTAATATCACTTGAAAATGGGAATTCATGACTTGAAATTGGTTTAGTGTTGATACTTGAAATGTGAATTCATGACTTGAAAATGGTTTAGTTTAGTCACTTGAGAAGTGAATTAGAGAGTTGAAAATGGTTAAGTTTAGTGTTTTGAAATGTGAACTAGTCACTTGAGAAATGTATTCGTGACTTGAAAAAGGTTTAATTTAGTTCTTGAATGGTGAACTTGTGTTTTAAAATTTGAAAGTGTAATATCACTTGAAAATGTGAATTCATGACTCGAAATTGGTTTATTGTTGATTCTTAAAATGTGAATTCATGACTTGAAAAAGGTTTAGTTTAGTCACTTGAGAAGTGAATTAGAGAGTTTAAATTGGTTAAGTGTAGTATTTTTAATGTGTACTAGTCACTTGAAAAGTGGATTAGCGAGTTGAAAATGATTTAAGGTAGTTCTTGAAATGTGAACTTGTGTTTTGAAATTTGTAAAGTGTGATATCACTTGAAAATGTGAATTCATGACTTGAAATTGGTTTAGTGTTTTTACTTGAAATGTTAATTCATGACTTGAAAATGGTTAAGTTTAGTCACTTAAGAAGTGAATTAGAGAGTTGAAAATGGTTAAGTGTAGTGTTTTGAAATGTGAACTAGTCACTTCAGAAGTGTATTAGTGACTTGAAAAAGGTTTAATGTAGTTCTTGAATGGTGAACTTGTGTTTTGAAATTTGTAAAGTGTAATATCACTTGAAAATGTGAATTCATGTCTTGAAATTGGTTTAGTGTTGATACTTAAAATGTGAATTCATGACTTGAAAATCGTTTAGTTTAGTCACTTGAAAAGTGAATTAGAGAGTTGAAAATGGTTAAGTGTAGTATTTTTTAATGTGTACTAGTCACTTGAAAAGTGGATTGGCGACTTGAAAATGATTTAAGGTAGTTCTTGAAATGTGAACTTGTGTTTTGAATTTTGTAAAGTGTGATATCACTTGAAATTGTGAATTCATGACTTGAATTTGGTTTAGTGTTGATACTTGAAATGTGAATTCATGACTTGAAAATGGTTAAGTTTAGTCACTTAAGAAGTGAATTAGAGAGTTGAAAATGGTTAAGTGTAGTGTTTTGAAATGTGAACTAGTCACTTGAGAAGTGTATTAGCCACTTGAAAAGTGTATTTACGACTTGAAAATGGTTTAATGTAGTTCTTGAATGGTGAACTTGTGCTTTGAAATTTGTAAAGTGTAATATCACTTGAAAATGTGAATTCATGACTAGAAATTGGTTTACTGTTGATACTTGAAATGTGAATTCATGACTTAAAAATGGTTAAGTTTAGTCACTTGAGAAGTGAATTTGAGAGTTGAAAATAGTTTAAGTGTAGTGTTTTGAAATGTGTACTAGTCACTTGAGAAGTGTATTAGCGACTTAAGAAGTGTATTTCCGACTTGAAAATGGTTTAATGTAGTTCTTGAATGGTGAACTTGTTCTTTGAAATTTGTAAAGTGTAATATCACTTGAAAATGTGAATTCATGGCTTGAAATTGGTTTAGTGTTGATACTTGAAATGTAAATTCATGACTTGAAAATGGTTAAGTTAAGTCACTTAAGAAGTGAATTAGATAGTTGAAAATGGTTAAATGTAGTGTTTTGAAATCTAAACTAGTCACTTGAGAAGTGTATTAGTGACTTGAAAAATATTTAATGTAGTTCTTGATTGGTGAACATGTGTTTTGAAATTTGTAAAGTGTAATAAAACTTGAAAATGTGAATTCATGTCTTGAAATTGGTTTAGTGTTGATACATGAAATGTGAATTCATGACTTGAAAATGGTTTAGTTTAGTCGCTCGAGAAGTAAATTAGAGAGTTGAAAATGGTTAAGTGTAGTGTTTTTAAATGTGTACTAGTCACTTGAAAAGTGGATTGGAGACTTGAAAATTGTTTAATGTAGTTCTTGAAAGGTGAACTTGTATTTTAAAGTTTGTATAGTGTGATATCACTTGAAAATATGAATTCATAACTTGTAATTGATTTAGTGTTTATATTTGAAATGTGAATTCATGACTTGAAAATAGTTAAGTTTAGTCACTTAAGAAGTGAATTAGAGAGTTGAAAATGGTTAGGTGTAGTGTTTTGAAATGTGAACTAGTCACTTGAGAAGTGTATTAGTGACTTGAAAAAGGTTTAATGTAGTTCTTGAATGGTGAACTTGTGTTTTGAAATTTGTAAAGTGTAATATCACTTGAAAATGTGAATTCATGACTCGAAATTGGTTTAGTGTTGATTCTTAAAATGTGAATTCATGACTTGAAAATGGTTTAGTTTAGTCACTTGAGAAGTGAATTAGAGAGTTGAAAATGGATAAGTGTAGTATTTTTTAATGTGAACTAGTCACTTCAGAAGTGTATTAGCGACTTGAAAATGATTTAGGTAGTTCTTTTAATGTGAACTTGTGTTTTGAAATTTGTAAAGTGTGATATTACTTGAAAATGTGAATTCATGACTTTAAATTGGTTTAGTGTTGATACTTGAAATGTGAATTCATGACTTGAAAATGGTTAAGCTTCGTCACTTAAGAAGTTAATTAGAGAATTGAAAATGGTTAAGTGTAGTGTTTTGAAATGTGAACTAGTTACTTAAGAATTGTATTAATAACTTGACAAAGGTTTAATGTAGTTCTTGATTGGTGAACTTGTGTTTTTAAATTTGTAGAGTGTAATATCACTTGAAAATGTGAATTCATGACTTGAAATTGGTTTAGTGCTGATACTTGAAATGTGAATTCATGACTTGAAAATGGTTTAGTTTAGTCACTTGAGAAGTGAATTAGAGAGTTGAAAATGGTTAAGTTTAGTGTTTTAAAATGTGAACTAGTCACTTGAGAAGTGTATTCGTGACTTGAAAAAGGTTTAATTTAGTTCTTGAATGGTGAACTTGTGTTTTGAAATTTGTAAAGTGTAATATCACTTGAAAATGTGAATTCATGACTCGAAATTGGTTTATTGTTGATACTTAAAATGTGAATTCATGACTTGAAAATGGTTTAGTTTAGTCACTTGAGAAGTGAATTAGAGAGTTTAAATTGGTTAAGAGTAGTATTTTTTAATGTGTACTAGTCACTTGAAAAGTGGATTAGCGACATGAAAATGATTTAAGGTAGTTCTTGAAATGTGAACTTGTGTTTTGAAATTTGTAAAGTGTGATATCACTTGAAATTGTGAATTCATGACTTGAAATTGGTTTAGTGTTGATACTTGAATTGTGAATTCAAGACTTGAAAATGGTTAAGTTTAGTCACTTAAGAAGTGAATTAGAGAGTTGAAAATGGTTAAGTGTAGTGTTTTGAAATGTGAACTAGTCACTTGAGAAGTGTATTAGCGACTTGAAAAGTGTATTTACGACTTGAAAATGGTTTAATGTAGTTCTTGAATGGTGAACTTGAGCTTTGAAATTTGTAAAGTGTAATATCACTTAAAAATGTGAATTCATGACTTGAAATTGGTTTACTGTTGATACTTGAAATGTGAATTCATGACTTAAAAATGGTTAAGTTTAGTCACTTGAGAAGTGAATTTGAGAGTTGAAAATAGTTTAAGTGTAGTGTTTTGAAATGTGTACTAGTCACTTGAGAAGTGTATTAGCGACTTGAAAAGTGTATTTGCTACTTGAAAATGGTTTAATTTAGTTCTTGAATGGTGAACTTGTTCTTTGAAATTTGTAAAGTGTAATATCACTAGAAAATGTGAATTCTTGACTTGAAATTGGTTTAGTGTTGATACTTGAAATGTAAATTCATGACTTGAAAATGGTTAAGTTAAGTCACTTAAGAAGTGAATTAGAGAGTTAAAAATGGTTAAATGTAGTGTTTTGAAATCTAAACTAGTCACTTGAGAAGTGTATTTGTGACTTGAAAAAGATTTAATGTAGTTCTTGATTGGTGAACTTGTTTTTTGAAATTTGTAAGGTGTAATAAAACATGAAAATGTGAATTCATGTCTTGAAATTGGTTTAGAATTGATACATGAAATGTGAATTCATGACTTGAAAATGGTTTAGTTTAGTCGCTTGAGAAGTGAATTAGAGAGTTGAAAATGGTTAAGTGTAGTGTTTTTAAATGTGTACTAGTCACTTGAAAAGTGGATTGGCGACTTGAAAATTGTTTATTGTAGTTCTTGAAAGGTGAACTTGTATTTTAAAATTTGTATAGTGTGATATCACTTGACAATGTGAATTCATAACTTGTAATTGGTTTAGTGTTTATACTTGAAATGTGAATTCATGACATGGAAATGGTTATGTTTAGTCACTTAAGAAGTGAATTAGAGAGTTGAAAATGGTTAAGTGTAGTATTTTGAAATGTGAACTAGTCACTTGAGAAGTGTATTAGTGACTTGAAAAAGGTTTAATGTAGTTCTTGAATGGTGAACTTGTGTTTTGAAATTTGTAAAATGTTATATTACTTGAAAATGTGAATTCATGACTTGAAATTGATTTAGTGTTGATACTTGGAATGTGAATTGATGACTTGAAAATGGTTAAGTTTCGTCACTTAAGAAGTTAATTAGAGAGTTGAAAATAGTTAAGAGTAGTGTTTTGAAATGTGAACTAGTTACTTGAGAATTGTATTAATAACTTGAAAAAGGTTTAATGTAGTTCTTGATTGGTGAACTTGTGTTTTTAAATTTGTAAATTGTAATATCACTTGAAAATGTGAATTCATGACTTGAAATTGGTTTAGTGTTGATACTTGAAATGTGAATTCATGACTTGTAAATAGTTTAGTTTAGTCACTTGAGAAGTGAATTAGAGAGTTGAAAATGGTTAAGTGTAGTATTTTTTAATGTATACTAGTCACTTGAAAAGTGGATTGGCGACTTGAAAATGATTTAAGGTAGTTCTTGAAATGTGAACTTGTGTTTTGAAATTTGTAAAGTGTGATATTACTTGAAAATGTGAATTCATGACTTGAAATTGGTTTAGTGTTGATACTTGAAATGTGAATTAATGACTTGAAAATGGTTAAGTTTAGTCACTTAAGAAGTTAATTAGAGAGTTGAAAATGGTTAAGAGTAGTGTTTTGAAATGTGAACTAGTTACTTGAGAATTGTATTAATAACTTGAAAAAGGTTTAATGTAGTTCTTGATTGGTGAACTTGTGTTTTTAAATTTGTAAAGTGTAATATCACTTGAAAATGTGAATTCATGACTTGAAATTGGTTTAGTGTTGATACTTGAAATGTGAATTCATGACTTGTAAATGGTTTAGTTTAGTCACTTGAGAAGTGAATTAGAGAGTTGAAAATGGTTAAGTGTAGTATTTTTTAATGTATACTAGTCACTTGAAAAGTGGATTGGCGACTTGAAAATGATTTAAGGTAGTTCTTGAAATGTGAACTTGTGTTTTGAAATTTGTAAAGTGTGATATCACTTGAAATTGTGAATTCATGACCTGAAATTGGTTTAGTGTTGATACATGAAATGTGAATTCATGACTTGAAAATGGTTAAGTTTAGTCACTTAAGAAGTGAATTAGAGAGTTGAAAATGGTTAAGTGTAGTGTTTTGAAATGTGAACTAGTCACTTGAGAAGTGTATTAGCGACTTGAAAAGTGCATTTACGATTTGAAAATGGTTTAATGTAGTTCTTGAATGGTGAACTTGTGCTTTGAAATTTGTAAAGTGTAATATCACTTGAAAATGTGAATTCATGACTTGAAATTGGTTTACTGTTGATACTTGAAATGTGAATTCATGACTTAAAAATGGTTAAGTTTAGTCACTTGAGAAGTGAATTTGAGAGTTGAAAATAGTTTAAGTGTAGTGTTTTGAAATGTGTACTAGTCACTTGAGAAGTGTATTAGCGACTTAAGAGAGTGTATTTCCGACTTGAAAATGGTTTAATGTAGTTCTTGAATGGTGAACTTGTTCTTTGAAATTTGTAAAGTGTAATATCACTTGAAAATGTGAATTCATGACTTGAAATTGGTTTAGTGTTGATACTTTAAATGTGAATTCATGACTTGAAAATGGTTAAGTCAAGTCACTTAAGAAGTGAATTAGAGAGTTGAAAATGGTTAAATGTAGTGTTTTGAAATCTAAACTAGTCACTTGAGAAGTGTATTAGTGACTTGAAAAAGATTTAATGTAGTTCTTGATTGGTGAACTTGTGTTTTGAAATTTGTAAAGTGTAATATCACTTGAAAATGTGAATTCATGACTCAAAATTGGTTTAGTGTTGATTCTTAAAATGTGAATTCATGACTTGAAAATGGTTTAGTTTAGTCACTTGAGAAGTGAATTAGATAGTTGAAAATGGATAAGTGTAGTATTTTTTAATGTGTACTAGTCACTTGAAAAGTGGTTAGCGACTTGAAAATGATTTAAGGTAGTTCTTGAAATGTGAACTTGTCTTTTGAAATTTGTAAAGTGTGATATTACTTGAAAATGTGAATTCATGACTTTAAATTGGTTTAGTGTTGATACTTGAAATGTGAATTCATGACTTGAAAATGGTTAAGCTTCGTCACTTAAGAAGTTAATTAGAGAATTGAAAATGGTTAAGTGTAGTGTTTTGAAATGTGAACTAGTTACTTAAGAATTGTATTAATAACATGACAAAGGTTTAATGTAGTTCTTGATTGGTGAACTTGTGTTTTTAAATTTGTAGAGTGTAATATAACTTGATATTCATGAGTTGAAATTGGTTTAGTGCTGATACTTGAAATGTGAATTCATGACTTGAAAATGGTTTAGTTTAGTCACTTGAGAAGTGAATTAGAGAGTTGAAAATGGTTAAGTTTAGTGTTTTAAAATGTGAACTAGTCACTTGAGAAGTGTATTCGTGACTTGAAAAAGGTTTAATTTAGTTCTTGAATGGTGAACTTGTGTTTTGAAATTTGTAAAGTGTAATATCACTTGAAAATGTGAATTCATGACTCGAAATTGGTTTATTGTTGATACTTAAAATGTGAATTCATGACTTGAAAATGGTTTAGTTTAGTCACTTGAGAAGTGAATTAGAGAGTTTAAATTGGTTAAGAGTAGTATTTTTTAATGTGTACTAGTCACTTGAAAAGTGGATTAGCGACATGAAAATGATTTAAGGTAGTTCTTGAAATGTGAACTTGTGTTTTGAAATTTGTAAAGTGTGATATCACTTGAAATTGTGAATTCATGACTTGAAATTGGTTTAGTGTTGATACTTGAATTGTGAATTCAAGACTTGAAAATGGTTAAGTTTAGTCACTTAAGAAGTGAATTAGAGAGTTGAAAATGGTTAAGTGTAGTGTTTTGAAATGTGAACTAGTCACTTGAGAAGTGTATTAGCGACTTGAAAAGTGTATTTACGACTTGAAAATGGTTTAATGTAGTTCTTGAATGGTGAACTTGAGCTTTGAAATTTGTAAAGTGTAATATCACTTAAAAATGTGAATTCATGACTTGAAATTGGTTTGCTGTTGATACTTGAAATGTGAATTCATGACTTAAAAATGGTTAAGTTTAGTCACTTGAGAAGTGAATTTGAGAGTTGAAAATAGTTTAAGTGTAGTGTTTTGAAATGTGTACTAGTCACTTGAGAAGTGTATTAGCGACTTGAAAAGTGTATTTGCTACTTGAAAATGGTTTAATGTAGTTCTTGAATGGTGAACTTGTTCTTTGAAATTTGTAAAGTGTAATATCACTTGAAAATGTGAATTCATGACTTGAAATTGGTTTAGTGTTGATACTTGAAATGTAAATTCATGACTTGAAAATGGTTAAGTTAAGTCACTTAAGAAGTGAATTAGATAGTTGAAAATGGTTAAATGTAGTGTTTTGAAATCTAAACTAGTCACTTGAGAAGTGTATTAGTGACTTGAAAAATATTTAATGTAGTTCTTGATTGGTGAACATGTGTTTTGAAATTTGTAAAGTGTAATAAAACTTGAAAATGTGAATTCATGTCTTGAAATTGGTTTAGTGTTGATACATGAAATGTGAATTCATGACTTGAAAATGGTTTAGTTTAGTCGCTCGAGAAGTAAATTAGAGAGTTGAAAATGGTTAAGTGTAGTGTTTTTAAATGTGTACTAGTCACTTGAAAAGTGGATTGGAGACTTGAAAATTGTTTAATGTAGTTCTTGAAAGGTGAACTTGTATTTTAAAGTTTGTATAGTGTGATATCACTTGAAAATATGAATTCATAACTTGTAATTGATTTAGTGTTTATATTTGAAATGTGAATTCATGACTTGAAAATAGTTAAGTTTAGTCACTTAAGAAGTGAATTAGAGAGTTGAAAATGGTTAGGTGTAGTGTTTTGAAATGTGAACTAGTCACTTGAGAAGTGTATTAGTGACTTGAAAAAGGTTTAATGTAGTTCTTGAATGGTGAACTTGTGTTTTGAAATTTGTAAAGTGTAATATCACTTGAAAATGTGAATTCATGACTCGAAATTGGTTTAGTGTTGATTCTTAAAATGTGAATTCATGACTTGAAAATGGTTTAGTTTAGTCACTTGAGAAGTGAATTAGAGAGTTGAAAATGGATAAGTGTAGTATTTTTTAATGTGAACTAGTCACTTCAGAAGTGTATTAGCGACTTGAAAATGATTTAGGTAGTTCTTTTAATGTGAACTTGTGTTTTGAAATTTGTAAAGTGTGATATTACTTGAAAATGTGAATTCATGACTTTAAATTGGTTTAGTGTTGATACTTGAAATGTGAATTCATGACTTGAAAATGGTTAAGCTTCGTCACTTAAGAAGTTAATTAGAGAATTGAAAATGGTTAAGTGTAGTGTTTTGAAATGTGAACTAGTTACTTAAGAATTGTATTAATAACTTGACAAAGGTTTAATGTAGTTCTTGATTGGTGAACTTGTGTTTTTAAATTTGTAGAGTGTAATATCACTTGAAAATGTGAATTCATGACTTGAAATTGGTTTAGTGCTGATACTTGAAATGTGAATTCATGACTTGAAAATGGTTTAGTTTAGTCACTTGAGAAGTGAATTAGAGAGTTGAAAATGGTTAAGTTTAGTGTTTTAAAATGTGAACTAGTCACTTGAGAAGTGTATTCGTGACTTGAAAAAGGTTTAATTTAGTTCTTGAATGGTGAACTTGTGTTTTGAAATTTGTAAAGTGTAATATCACTTGAAAATGTGAATTCATGACTCGAAATTGGTTTATTGTTGATACTTAAAATGTGAATTCATGACTTGAAAATGGTTTAGTTTAGTCACTTGAGAAGTGAATTAGAGAGTTTAAATTGGTTAAGAGTAGTATTTTTTAATGTGTACTAGTCACTTGAAAAGTGGATTAGCGACATGAAAATGATTTAAGGTAGTTCTTGAAATGTGAACTTGTGTTTTGAAATTTGTAAAGTGTGATATCACTTGAAATTGTGAATTCATGACTTGAAATTGGTTTAGTGTTGATACTTGAATTGTGAATTCAAGACTTGAAAATGGTTAAGTTTAGTCACTTAAGAAGTGAATTAGAGAGTTGAAAATGGTTAAGTGTAGTGTTTTGAAATGTGAACTAGTCACTTGAGAAGTGTATTAGCGACTTGAAAAGTGTATTTACGACTTGAAAATGGTTTAATGTAGTTCTTGAATGGTGAACTTGAGCTTTGAAATTTGTAAAGTGTAATATCACTTAAAAATGTGAATTCATGACTTGAAATTGGTTTACTGTTGATACTTGAAATGTGAATTCATGACTTAAAAATGGTTAAGTTTAGTCACTTGAGAAGTGAATTTGAGAGTTGAAAATAGTTTAAGTGTAGTGTTTTGAAATGTGTACTAGTCACTTGAGAAGTGTATTAGCGACTTGAAAAGTGTATTTGCTACTTGAAAATGGTTTAATTTAGTTCTTGAATGGTGAACTTGTTCTTTGAAATTTGTAAAGTGTAATATCACTAGAAAATGTGAATTCTTGACTTGAAATTGGTTTAGTGTTGATACTTGAAATGTAAATTCATGACTTGAAAATGGTTAAGTTAAGTCACTTAAGAAGTGAATTAGAGAGTTAAAAATGGTTAAATGTAGTGTTTTGAAATCTAAACTAGTCACTTGAGAAGTGTATTTGTGACTTGAAAAAGATTTAATGTAGTTCTTGATTGGTGAACTTGTTTTTTGAAATTTGTAAGGTGTAATAAAACATGAAAATGTGAATTCATGTCTTGAAATTGGTTTAGAATTGATACATGAAATGTGAATTCATGACTTGAAAATGGTTTAGTTTAGTCGCTTGAGAAGTGAATTAGAGAGTTGAAAATGGTTAAGTGTAGTGTTTTTAAATGTGTACTAGTCACTTGAAAAGTGGATTGGCGACTTGAAAATTGTTTATTGTAGTTCTTGAAAGGTGAACTTGTATTTTAAAATTTGTATAGTGTGATATCACTTGACAATGTGAATTCATAACTTGTAATTGGTTTAGTGTTTATACTTGAAATGTGAATTCATGACATGGAAATGGTTATGTTTAGTCACTTAAGAAGTGAATTAGAGAGTTGAAAATGGTTAAGTGTAGTATTTTGAAATGTGAACTAGTCACTTGAGAAGTGTATTAGTGACTTGAAAAAGGTTTAATGTAGTTCTTGAATGGTGAACTTGTGTTTTGAAATTTGTAAAATGTTATATTACTTGAAAATGTGAATTCATGACTTGAAATTGATTTAGTGTTGATACTTGGAATGTGAATTGATGACTTGAAAATGGTTAAGTTTCGTCACTTAAGAAGTTAATTAGAGAGTTGAAAATAGTTAAGAGTAGTGTTTTGAAATGTGAACTAGTTACTTGAGAATTGTATTAATAACTTGAAAAAGGTTTAATGTAGTTCTTGATTGGTGAACTTGTGTTTTTAAATTTGTAAATTGTAATATCACTTGAAAATGTGAATTCATGACTTGAAATTGGTTTAGTGTTGATACTTGAAATGTGAATTCATGACTTGTAAATAGTTTAGTTTAGTCACTTGAGAAGTGAATTAGAGAGTTGAAAATGGTTAAGTGTAGTATTTTTTAATGTATACTAGTCACTTGAAAAGTGGATTGGCGACTTGAAAATGATTTAAGGTAGTTCTTGAAATGTGAACTTGTGTTTTGAAATTTGTAAAGTGTGATATTACTTGAAAATGTGAATTCATGACTTGAAATTGGTTTAGTGTTGATACTTGAAATGTGAATTAATGACTTGAAAATGGTTAAGTTTAGTCACTTAAGAAGTTAATTAGAGAGTTGAAAATGGTTAAGAGTAGTGTTTTGAAATGTGAACTAGTTACTTGAGAATTGTATTAATAACTTGAAAAAGGTTTAATGTAGTTCTTGATTGGTGAACTTGTGTTTTTAAATTTGTAAAGTGTAATATCACTTGAAAATGTGAATTCATGACTTGAAATTGGTTTAGTGTTGATACTTGAAATGTGAATTCATGACTTGTAAATGGTTTAGTTTAGTCACTTGAGAAGTGAATTAGAGAGTTGAAAATGGTTAAGTGTAGTATTTTTTAATGTATACTAGTCACTTGAAAAGTGGATTGGCGACTTGAAAATGATTTAAGGTAGTTCTTGAAATGTGAACTTGTGTTTTGAAATTTGTAAAGTGTGATATCACTTGAAATTGTGAATTCATGACCTGAAATTGGTTTAGTGTTGATACATGAAATGTGAATTCATGACTTGAAAATGGTTAAGTTTAGTCACTTAAGAAGTGAATTAGAGAGTTGAAAATGGTTAAGTGTAGTGTTTTGAAATGTGAACTAGTCACTTGAGAAGTGTATTAGCGACTTGAAAAGTGCATTTACGATTTGAAAATGGTTTAATGTAGTTCTTGAATGGTGAACTTGTGCTTTGAAATTTGTAAAGTGTAATATCACTTGAAAATGTGAATTCATGACTTGAAATTGGTTTACTGTTGATACTTGAAATGTGAATTCATGACTTAAAAATGGTTAAGTTTAGTCACTTGAGAAGTGAATTTGAGAGTTTAAAATAGTTTAAATGTAGTGTTTTGAAATGTGTACTAGTCACTTGAGAAGTGTATTAGCGACTTAAGAGAGTGTATTTCCGACTTGAAAATGGTTTAATGTAGTTCTTGAATGGTGAACTTGTTCTTTGAAATTTGTAAAGTGTAATATCACTTGAAAATGTGAATTCATGACTTGAAATTGGTTTAGTGTTGATACTTTAAATGTGAATTCATGACTTGAAAATGGTTAAGTCAAGTCACTTAAGAAGTGAATTAGAGAGTTGAAAATGGTTAAATGTAGTGTTTTGAAATCTAAACTAGTCACTTGAGAAGTGTATTAGTGACTTGAAAAAGATTTAATGTAGTTCTTGATTGGTGAACTTGTGTTTTGAAATTTGTAAAGTGTAATATCACTTGAAAATGTGAATTCATGACTCAAAATTGGTTTAGTGTTGATTCTTAAAATGTGAATTCATGACTTGAAAATGGTTTAGTTTAGTCACTTGAGAAGTGAATTAGATAGTTGAAAATGGATAAGTGTAGTATTTTTTAATGTGTACTAGTCACTTGAAAAGTGGTTAGCGACTTGAAAATGATTTAAGGTAGTTCTTGAAATGTGAACTTGTCTTTTGAAATTTGTAAAGTGTGATATTACTTGAAAATGTGAATTCATGACTTTAAATTGGTTTAGTGTTGATACTTGAAATGTGAATTCATGACTTGAAAATGGTTAAGCTTCGTCACTTAAGAAGTTAATTAGAGAATTGAAAATGGTTAAGTGTAGTGTTTTGAAATGTGAACTAGTTACTTAAGAATTGTATTAATAACATGACAAAGGTTTAATGTAGTTCTTGATTGGTGAACTTGTGTTTTTAAATTTGTAGAGTGTAATATAACTTGATATTCATGAGTTGAAATTGGTTTAGTGCTGATACTTGAAATGTGAATTCATGACTTGAAAATGGTTTAGTTTAGTCACTTGAGAAGTGAATTAGAGAGTTGAAAATGGTTAAGTTTAGTGTTTTAAAATGTGAACTAGTCACTTGAGAAGTGTATTCGTGACTTGAAAAAGGTTTAATGTAGTTCTTGAATGGTGAACTTGTGTTTTGAAATTTGTAAAGTGTAATATCACTTGAAAATGTGAATTCATGACTCGAAATTGGTTTATTGTTGATACTTAAAATGTGAATTCATGACTTGAAAATGGTTTAGTTTAGTCACTTGAGAAGTGAATTAGAGAGTTTAAATTGGTTAAGAGTAGTATTTTTTAATGTGTACTAGTCACTTGAAAAGTGGATTAGCGACATGAAAATGATTTAAGGTAGTTCTTGAAATGTGAACTTGTGTTTTGAAATTTGTAAAGTGTGATATCACTTGAAATTGTGAATTCATGACTTGAAATTGGTTTAGTGTTGATACTTGAATTGTGAATTCAAGACTTGAAAATGGTTAAGTTTAGTCACTTAAGAAGTGAATTAGAGAGTTGAAAATGGTTAAGTGTAGTGTTTTGAAATGTGAACTAGTCACTTGAGAAGTGTATTAGCGACTTGAAAAGTGTATTTACGACTTAAAAATGGTTTAATGTAGTTCTTGAATGGTGAACTTGAGCTTTGAAATTTGTAAAGTGTAATATCACTTAAAAATGTGAATTCACGACTTGAAATTGGTTTGCTGTTGATACTTGAAATGTGAATTCATGACTTAAAAATGGTTAAGTTTAGTCACTTGAGAAGTGAATTTGAGAGTTGAAAATAGTTTAAGTGTAGTGTTTTGAAATGTGTACTAGTCACTTGAGAAGTGTATTAGCGACTTGAAAAGTGTATTTGCTACTTGAAAATGGTTTAATGTAGTTCTTGAATGGTGAACTTGTTCTTTGAAATTTGTAAAGTGTAATAACACTAGAAAATGTGAATTCTTGACTTGAAATTGGTTTAGTGTTGATACTTGAAATGTAAATTCATGACATGAAAATGGTTAAGTTAAGTCACTTAAGAAGTGAATTAGAGAGTTAAAAATGGTTAAATGTAGTGTTTTGAAATCTAAACTAGTCACTTGAGAAGTGTATTAGTGACTTGAAAAAGATTTAATGTAGTTCTTGATTGGTGAACTTGTGTTTTGAAATTTGTAAAGTGTAATAAAACATGAAAATCTGAATTCATGTCTTGAAATTGGTTTAGAATTGATACATGAAATGTGAATTCATGACTTGAAAATGGTTTAGTTTAGACGCTTGAGAAGTGAATTAGAGAGTTGAAAATGGTTAAGTGTAGTGTTTTTAAATGTGTACTAGTCACTTGAAAAGTGTATTGGCGACTTGAAAATTGTTTATTGTAGTTCTTGAAAGGTGAACTTGTATTTTAAAATTTTTATAGTGTGATATAACTTGACAATGTGAATTCATAACTTGTAATTGGTTTAGTGTTTATACTTGAAATGTGAATTCATGACTTGGAAATGGTTATGTTAAGTCACTTAAGAAGTGAATTAGAGAGTTGAAAATGGTTAAGTGTAGTATTTTGAAATGTGAACTAGTCACTTGAGAAGTGTATTAGTGACTTGAAAAAGGTTTAATGTAGTTCTTGAATGGTGAACTTGTGTTTTGAAATTTGTAAAATGTTATATTACTTGAAAATGTGAATTCATGACTTGAAATTGGTTTAGTGTTGATACTTGGAATGTGAATTGATGACTTGAAAATGGTTAAGTTTCGTCACTTATGAAGTTAATTAGAGAGTTGAAAATGGTTAAGTGTAGTGTTTTAAAATGTGAACTAGTCACTTAAGAAGTGTATTAGTGACTTAAAAAAGGTTTAATGTAGTTCTTGAATGGTGAACTTGTGTTTTGAAATTTGTAAAGGGTAATATCACTTGAAAATGTGAATTCATGACTCGAAATTGGTTTAGTGTTGATTCTTAAAATGTGAATTCATGACTTGAAAATGGTTTAGTTTAGTCACTTGAGAAGTGAATTAGAGAGTTGAAAATGGTTAAGTGTAGTATTTTTTAATGTGTACTAGTCACTTTAAAAGTGGATTAGCGACTTGAAAATGATTTAAGGTAGTTCTTGAAATGTGAACTTGTGTTTTGAAATTTGTAAAGTGTGATATTACTTGAAAATGTGAATTCATGACTTGAAATTGGTTTAGTGTTGATACTTGAAATGTGAATTAATGACTTGAAAATGGTTAAGTTTAGTCTCTTAAGAAGTTAATTAGAGAGTTGAAAATGGTTAAGAGTAGTGTTTTGAAATGTGAACTAGTTACTTGAGAATTGTATTAATAACTTGAAAAAGGTTTAATGTAGTTCTTGATTGGTGAACTTGTGTTTTTAAATATTTAAAGTGTAATATCACTTGAAAATGTGAATTCATGACTTGAAATTGGTTTAGTGTTGATACTTGAAATGTGAATTCATGAGTTGTAAATGGTTTAGTTTAGTCACTTGAGAAGTGAATTAGAGAGTTTAAAATGGTTAAGTGTAGTATTTTTTAATGTATACTAGTCACTTGAAAAGTGGATTGGCGACTTGAAAATGATTTAAGGTAGTTCTTGAAATGTGAACTTGTGTTTTGAAATTTGTAAAGTGTGATATCACTTGAAATTGTGAATTCATGACCTGAAATTGGTTTAGTGTTGATACATGAAATGTGAAATCATGACTTGAAAATGGTTAAGTTTAGTCAATTAAGAAGTGAATTAGAGAGTTGAAAATGGTTAAGTGTAGTGTTTTGAAATGTGAACTAGTCACTTGAGAAGTGTATTAGCGACTTGAAAAGTGTATTTACGATTTGAAAATGGTTTAATGTAGTTCTTGAATGGTGAACTTGTGCTTTGAAATTTGTAAAGTGTAATATCACTTGAAAATGTGAATTCATGACTTGAAATTGGTTTACTGTTGATACTTGAAATGTGAATTCATGACTTAAAAATGGTTAAGTTTAGTCACTTGAGAAGTGAATTTGAGAGTTGAAAATAGTTTAAGTGTAGTGTTTTGAAATGTGTACTAGTCACTTGAGAAGTGTATTAGAGACTTAAGAAGTGTATTTCCGACTTGAAAATGGTTTAATGTAGTTCTTGAATGGTGAACTTGTTCTTTGAAATTTGTAAAGTGTAATATCACTTGAAAATGTGAATTCATGACTTGAAATTGGTTTAGTGTTTATACTTGAAATGTGAATTCATGACTTGAAAATGGTTAAGTTAAGTCACTTAAGAAGTGAATTAGAGAGTTGAAAATGGTTAAATGTAGTGTTTTGAAATCTAAACTAGTCACTTGAGAAGTGTATTAGTGACTTGAAAAATATTTAATGTAGTTCTTGATTGGTGAACTTGTGTTTTGAAATTTGTAAAGTGTAATAAAACTTGAAAATGTGAATTCATGTCTTGAAATTGGTTTAGTGTTGATACATGAAATGTGAATTCATGACTTGAAAATGGTTTAGTTTAGTCGCTTGAGAAGTGAATTAGAGAGTTGAAAATTGTTAAGTGTAGTGTTTTTAAATGTGTACTAGTCACTTGAAAAGTGGATTGGAGACTTGAAAATTGTTTAATGTAGTTCTTGAAAGGTGAACTTGTATTTTAAAATTTGTATAGTGTGATATCACTTGAAAATGTGAATTCATAACTTGTAATTGATTTAGTGTTTATATTTGAAATGTGAATTCATGACTTGAAAATGGTTAAGTTTAGTCACTTAAGAAGTGAATTAGAGAGTTGAAAATGGTTAGGTGTAGTGTTTTGAAATGTGAACTAGTCACTTGAGAAGTGTATTAGTGACTTGAAAAAGGTTTAATGTAGTTCTTGAATGGTGAACTTGTGTTTTGAAATTTGTAAAGTGTAATATCACTTGAAAATGTGAATTCATGACTCGAAATTGGTTAAGTGTTGATTCTTAAAATTTGAATTCATGACTTGAAAATGGTTTAGTTTAGTCACTTGAGAAGTGAATTAGAGAGTTGAAAATGGTTAAGTGTAGTATTTTTTAATGTGTACTAGTCACATGAAAAGTGGTTAGCGACTTGAAAATGATTTAAGGTAGTTCTTGAAATGTGAACTTGTGTTTTGAAATTTGTAAAGTGTGATATTACTTGAAAATGGGAATTCATGACTTGAAATTGGTTGAAAGTTGATACTTGAAATGTGAATTCATGACTTGAAAATGGTTAAGCTTCGTCACTTAAGAAGTTAATTAGAGAATTGAAAATGGTTAAGTGTAGTGTTTTGAAATGAGAACTAGTCACTTGAAAAGTGGATTGGCGACATGAAAATGATTTAAGGTAGTTCTTGAAATGTGAACTTGTTTTTTGAAATTTGTAAAGTGTGATATCACTTGAAATTGTGAATTCATGACTTTAAATTGGTTTAGTGTTGATACTTGAAATGTGAATTCATGACTTAAAAATGGTTAAGTTTAGTCACTTGAGAAGTGTATTAGCGACTTGAAAAGTGTATTTACGACTTGAAAATGGTTTAATGTAGTTCTTGATTGGTGAACTTGTGTTTTTAAATTTGTAAAGTGTAATATCACTTGAAAATGTGAATTCATGACTTGAAATTGGTTTAGTGTTGATACATGAAATGTGAATTCATGACTTGAAAATGGTTTAGTTTAGTCACTTGAGAAGTGAATTAGAGAGTTGAAAATGGTTAAGTGTAGTATTTTTTAATGTGTACTAGTCACTTGAAATGTGGATTGGCGACTTGAAAATGATATAAGGTAGTTCTTGAAATGTGAACTTGTGTTTTGAAATTTGTAAAGTGTGATATCACTTGAAATTGTGAATTCATGGCTTGAAATTGGTTTAGTGTTGATACTTGAAATGTGAATTCATGACTTGAAAATGGTTAAGTTTAGTCACTTAAGAAGTGAATTAGAGAGTTGAAAATGGTTAAGTGTAGTGTTTTGAAATGTAAACTAGTCACTTGAGAAGTGTATTAGCTACTTGGAAAGTATATTTACGACTTGAAAATGGTTTAATGTAGTTCTTGAATGGTGAACTTGTGCTTTGGAATTTGTAAAGTGTAATATCACTTGAAAATGTGAATTCATGACTTGAAATTGGTTTAGTGTTGATACTTGAAATGTGAATTCATGACTTAAAAATGGTTAAGTTTAGTCACTTGAGATGTGAATTTAAGAGTTTAAAATAGTTTATGTTTAGTGTTTTGAAATGTGTACTAGTCACTTGAGAAGTGTATTAGCGACATGAAAAGTGTATTTGCGACTTGAAAATGGTTTAATGTAGTTCTTGAATGGTGAACTTGTGCTTTGAAATTTGTAAAGTGTAATATCACTTGAAAATGTGAATTCATGACTTGAAATTGGTTTAGTGTTGATACTTGAATTGTGAATTCATGACTTGAAAATGGTTTAGTTTAGTCACTTGAGAAGTGAATTAGAGAGTTGAAAATGGTTAAGTGTAGTATTTTTTAATGTGTTCTAGTCACATAAGAAGTGGATTGGCGACTTGAAAATGATTTGAGGTAGTTCTTGAAATGTGAACTTGTGTTTTGAAATTTGTAAAGTGTGATATCACTTGAAATTGTGAATTCATGACTTGAAATTGGTTTAGTGTTGATACTTGAAATGTGAATTCATGACTTGAAAATGGTTAAGTTTAGTAACTTAAGAAGTGAATTAGAGTGTTGAAAATGGTTAAGTGTAGTGTTTTGAAATGTGAACTAGTCACTTGAGAAGTGTATTAGCGACTTGAAAAGTGTATTTACGACTTGTAAATGGTTTAATGTAGTTCTTGAATGGTGAACTTGTTCTTTGAAATTTGTAAAGTGAAATATCACGTGAAAATGTGAATTCATGACTTGATATTGGTTTAGTGTTGATACTTGAAATGTGAGTTCATGACTTAAAAATGGTTAAGTTTAGTCACTTGAGAAGTGAATTTGAGAGTTGAAAATAGTTTAAGTGTAGTGTTTTGAAATGTGTACTAGTCACTTGAGAAGTGTATTAGCGACTTGAAAAGTTTATTTGCGACTTGAAAATGGTTTAATGTAGTTCTTGAATGGTGAACTTGTGCTTTGAAATTTGTAAAGTGTAATATCACTTGAAAATGTGAATTCATGACTTGAAATTGGTTTAGTGTTGATACTTGAAATGTGAATTCATGACTTGAAAATGGTTTAGTTTAGTCACTTGAGAAGTGAATTAGAGAGTTGAAAATGGTTAAGTGTAGTGTTTTGAAATTTGAACTAGTCACTGTAGAAGTGTATTAGTGACTTGAAAAAGGGTTTAATGTAGTTCTTGAATGGTGAACTTGTGTTTTGAAATTCTTAAAGGGTAATATCACTTGAAAATGTGAATTCATCACTCGAAATTGGTTTAGTGTTGATACTTAAAATGTGATTTCATGACTTGAAAATGGTTTAGTTTAGTCACTTGAGAAGTGAATTAGAGAGTTGAAAATGGTTAAGTGTAGTATTTTTTAATGTACACTAGTCACTTGAAAAGTGGATTATCGACTTGAAAATGATTTAAGGTAGTTCTTGAAATGTGAACTTGTGTTTTAAAATTTGTAAAGTGGGATATTACTTGAAAATGTGAATTCATGACTTGAAATTGGTTTAGTGTTGTTACTTGAAATGTGAATTAATGTCTTGAAAATGGTTAAGTTTAGTCACTTAAGAAGTTAATTAGAGATTTGAAAATGGTTAAGTGTAGTGTTTTGAAATGTGAACTAGTTACTTGAGAATTGTTTTAATAACTTGAAGAAGGTTTAATGTAGGTCTTGATTGGTGAACTTGTGTTTTTAAATTTGTAAAGTGTAATATCACTTGAAAATGTGAATTCATGACTTGAAATTGGTTTAGTGTTGATACATGAAATGTGAATTCATGACTTGAAAATGGTTTAGTTTAGTAACTTGAGAAGTGAATTAGAGAGTTGAAAATGGTTAAGTTTAGTGTTTTGAAATGTGAACTAGTCATTTGAGAAGTGTATTCGTGACTTGAAAAAGGTTTAATGTAGTTCTTGAATGGTGAACTTGTGTTTTGAAATTTGTAAAGTGTAATATCACTTGAAAATGTGAATTCATGACTCGAAATTGGTTTATTGTTGATACTTAAAATGTGAATTCTTGACTTGAAAATGGTTTAGTTTAGTCACTTGAGAAGTGAATTAGAGAGTTGAATATGGTTAAGTGTAGTATTTTTTAATGTCTACTAGTCACTTGAAAAGTGGATTGGCGACTTGAAAATGATTTAAGGTAGTTCTTGAAATGTGAACTTGTGTTTTGAAATTTGTAAAGTGTGATATCACTTGAAATTGTGAATTCTTGACTTGAAATTGGTTTAGTGTTGATAGTTGAAATGTGAATTCATGACTTGAAAATGGTTAAGTTTAGTCACTTAAGAAGTGAATTAGAGAGTTGAAAATGGTTAAGTGTAGTGTATTGAAATGTGAACTAGTCCTTTGAGAAGTGTATTAGCGACTTGAAAAGTGTATTTACGACTTGAAAATTGTTTAATGTAGTTCTTGAAATGTGAACTTGTGTTTTGAAATTTGTAAAGTGTGATATCACTTGAAATTGTGAATTTATGACTTGAAATTGGTTTAGTGTTGATACTTGAAATGTGAATTCATGACTTGAAAATGGTTAAGTTTAGTCACTTAAGAAGTAAATTAGAGTGTTGAAAATGGTTAAGTGTAGTGTTTTGAAATGTGAACTAGTCACTTGAGAAGTGTTTTAGCGACTTGAAAAGTGTATTTACGATTTGAAAATGGTTAAGTGTAGTATTTTTTAATGTACACTAGTCACTTGAAAAGTGGATTAGCGACTTGAAAATGATTTAAAGTAGTTCTTGAAATGTGAAAATGGTTAAGTGTAGTGTTTTGAAATGTGAACTAGTTACTTGAGAAATGTTTTAATAACTTGAAGAAGGTTTAATGTAGGTCTTGATTGGTGAACTTGTGTTTTTAAATTTGTAAAGTGTAATATCACTTGAAAATGTGAATTCATGACTTGAAAATGGTTTAGTGTAGATACATGAAATGTGAATTCATGACTTGAAAATGGTTTAGTTTAGTCACTTGAGAAGTGAATTAGAGAGTTGAAAATGGTTAAGTTTAGTGTTTTGAAATGTGAACTAGTCATTTGAGAAGTGTATTCGTGACTTGAAAAAGGTTTAATGTTGTTCTTGAATGGTGAACTTGTGTTTTGAAATTTTTAAAGTGTAATATCACTTGAAAATGTGAATTCATGACTCGGAATTGGTTTATTGTTGATACTTAAAATGTGAATTCTTGACTTGAAAATGGTTTAGTTTAGTCACTTGAGAAGTGAATTAGAGAGTTGAAAATGGTTAAGTGTAGTATTTTTTAATGTGTACTAGTCACTTGAAAAGTGGATTGGCGACTTGAAAATGGTTTAGTGTAGATACATGAAATGTGAATTCATGACTTGAAAATGGTTTAGTTTAGTCACTTGAGAAGTGAATTAGAGAGTTGAAAATGGATAAGTTTAGTGTTTTGAAATGTGAACTAGTCATTTGAGAAGTGTATTCGTGACTTGAAAAAGTTTTAATGTTGTTCTTGAATGGTGAACTTGTGTTTTGAAATTTTTAAAGTGTAATATCACTTGAAAATGTGAATTCATGACTTGAAATTGGTTTAGTGTTGATACTTGAAATGTGAATTCATGACTTGAAAATGGTTTAGTTTAGTCACTTGAGAAGGGAATTAGAGAGTTGAAAATGGTTAAGTGTAGTGTTTTGAAATGTGAACTAGTCACTGTAGAAGTGTATTAGTGACTTGAAAAAGGTTTAATGTAGTTCTTGTATGGTGAACTTGTGTTTTGAAATTCTTAAAGGGTAATATCACTTGAAAATGTGAATTCATCACTCGAAATTGGTTTAGTGTTGATACTTAAAATGTGAATTCATGACTTGAAAATGGTTTAGTTTAGTCACTTGTGAAGTGAATTAGAGAGTTGAAAATGGTTAAGTGTAGTATTTTTTAATGTACACTAGTCACTTGAAAAGTGGATTAGCGACTTGAAAATGATTTAAAGTAGTTCTTGAAATGTGAAAATGGTTAAGTGTAGTGTTTTGAAATGTGAACTAGTTACTTGAGAATTGTTTTAATAACTTGAAGAAGGTTTAATGTAGGTCTTGATTGGTGAACTTGTGTTTTTAAATTTGTAAAGTGTAATATCACTTGAAAATGTGAATTCATGACTTGAAAATGGTTTAGTGTAGATACATGAAATGTGAATTCATGACTTGAAAATGGTTTAGTTTAGTCACTTGAGAAGTGAATTAGAGAGTTGAAAATGGTTAAGTTTAGTGTTTTGAAATGTGAACTAGTCATTTGAGAAGTGTATTCGTGACTTGAAAAAGGTTTAATGTTGTTCTTGAATGGTGAACTTGTGTTTTGAAATTTTTAAAGTGTAATATCACTTGAAAATGTGAATTCATGACTCGAAATTGGTTTATTGTTGATACTTAAAATGTGAATTCTTGACTTGAAAATGGTTTAGTTTAGTCACTTGAGATGTGAATTAGAGAGTTGAAAATGGTTAAGTGTAGTATTTTTTAATGTGTACTAGTCACTTGAAAAGTGGATTGGCGACTTGAAAATGATTTAAGGTAGTTCTTGAAATGTGAACTTGTGTTTTGAAATTTGTAAAGTGTGATATCACTTGAAATTGTGAATTCATGACTTGAAATTGGTTTAGTGTTGATACTTGAAATGTGAATTCATGACTTGAAAATGGTTAAGTTTAGTCACTTAAGAAGTGAATTAGAGAGTTGAAAATGGTTAAGTGTAGTGTATTGAAATGTGAACTAGTCCTTTGAGAAGTGTATTAGCGACTTGAAAAGTGTATTTACGACTTGAAAATGGTTTAATGTAGTTCTTGAAATGTGAACTTGTGTTTTGAAATTTGTAAAGTGTGATATCACTTGAAATTGTGAATTTATGACTTGAAATTGGTTTAGTGTTGATACTTGAAATGTGAATTCATGACTTGAAAATGGTTAAGTTTAGTCACTTAAGAAGTGAATTAGAGTGTTGAAAATGGTTAAGTTTAGTGTTTTGAAATGTGAACTAGTCACTTGAGTAGTGTATTAGCGACTTGAAAAGTGTATTTGCGATATGAAAATGGTTTAATGTAGTTCTTGAATGGTGAACTTGTGCTTTGAAATTTGAAAAGTGAAATATCACTTGAAAATGTGAATTCATGACTTGATATTGGTTTAGTGTTGATACTTGAAATGTGAGTTCATGACTTAAAAATGGTTAAGTTTAGTCACTTGAGAAGTGAATTTGAGAGTTGAAAATAGTTTAAGTGTAGTGTTTTGAAATGTGTACTAGTCACTTGAGAAGTGTATTAGCGACTTGAAAAGTTTATTTGCGACTTGAAAATGGTTTAATGTAGTTCTTGAATGGTGAACTTGTGCTTTGAAATTTGTAAAGTATAATATCACTTGAAAATGTTAATTCATGACTTGAAATTGGTTTAGTGTTGATACTTGAAATGTGAATTCATGACTTGAAAATGGTTTAGTTTAGTCACTTGAGAAGTGAATTAGAGAGTTGAAAATGGTTAAGTGTAGTGTTTTGAAATGTGAACTAGTCACTGTAGAAGTGTATTAGTGACTTGAAAAAGGTTTAATGTAGTTCTTGTATGGTGAACTTGTGTTTTGAAATTCTTAAAGGGTAATATCACTTGAAAATGTGAATTTATCACTCGAAATTGGTTTAGTGTTGATACTTAAAATGTGAATTCATGACTTGAAAATGGTTTAGTTTAGTCACTTGTGAAGTGAATTAGAGAGTTGAAAATGGTTAAGTGTAGTATTTTTTAATGTACACTAGTCACTTGAAAAGTGGATTAGCGAATTGAAAATGATTTAAAGTAGTTCTTGAAATGTGAAAATGGTTAAGTGTAGTGTTTTGAAATGTGAACTAGTTACTTGAGAATTGTTTTAATAACTTGAAGAAGGTTTAATGTAGGTCTTGATTGGTGAACTTGTGTTTTTAAATTTGTAAAGTGTAATATCACTTGAAAATGTGAATTCATGACTTGAAAATGGTTTAGTGTAGATACATGAAATGTGAATTCATGACTTGAAAATGGTTTAGTTTAGTCACTTTAGAAGTGAATTAGAGAGTTGAAAATGGTTAAGTTTAGTGTTTTGAAATGTGAACTAGTCATTTGAGAAGTGTATTCGTGACTTGAAAAAGGTTTAATGTTGTTCTTGAATGGTGAACTTGTGTTTTGAAATTTTTAAAGTGTAATATCACTTGAAAATGTGAATTCATGACTCGAAATTGGTTTATTGTTGATACTTAAAATGTGAATTCTTGACTTGAAAATGGTTTAGTTTAGTCACTTGAGAAGTGAATTAGAGAGTTGAAAATGGTTAAGTGTAGTATTTTTTAATGTGTACTAGTCACCTGAAAAGTGGATTGGCGACTTGAAAATGGTTTAGTGTAGATACATGAAATGTGAATTCATGACTTGAAAATGGTTTAGTTTAGTCACTTGAGAAGTGAATTAGAGAGTTGAAAATGGTTAAGTTTAGTGTTTTGAAATGTGAACTAGTCATTTGAGAAGTGTATTCGTGACTTGAAAAAGGTTTAATGTTGTTCTTGAATGGTGAACTTGTGTTTTGAAATTTTTAAAGTGTAATATCACTTGAAAATGTGAATTCATGACTTGAAATTGGTTTAGTGTTGATACTTGAAATGTGAATTCATGACTTGAAAATGGTTTAGTTTAGTCACTTGAGAAGTGAATTAGAGAGTTGAAAATGGTTAAGTGTAGTGTTTTGAAATGTGAACTAGTCACTGTAGAAGTGTATTAGTGACTTGAAAAAGGTTTAATGTAGTTCTTGTATGGTGAACTTGTGTTTTGAAATTCTTAAAGGGTAATATCACTTGAAAATGTGAATTCATCACTCGAAATTGGTTTAGTGTTGATACTTAAAATGTGAATTCATGACTTGAAAATGGTTTAGTTTAGTCACTTGTGAAGTGAATTAGAGAGTTGAAAATGGTTAAGTGTAGTATTTTTTAATGTACACTAGTCACTTGAAAAGTGGATTAGCGACTTGAAAATGATTTAAAGTAGTTCTTGAAATGTGAAAATGGTTAAGTGTAGTGTTTTGAAATGTGAACTAGTTACTTGAGAATTGTTTTAATAACTTGAAGAAGGTTTAATGTAGGTCTTGATTGGTGAACTTGTGTTTTGAAATTTGTAAAGTGTAATATCACTTGAAAATGTGAATTCATGACTTGAAAATGGTTTAGTGTAGATACATGAAATGTGAATTCATGACTTGAAAATGGTTTAGTTTAGTCACTTGAGAAGTGAATTAGAGAGTTGAAAATGGTTAAGTTTAGTGTTTTGAAATGTGAACTAGTCATTTGAGAAGTGTATTCGTGACTTGAAAAAGGTTTAATGTTGTTCTTGAATGGTGAACTTGTGTTTTGAAATTTTTAAAGTGTAATATCACTTGAAAATGTGAATTCATGACTCGAAATTGGTTTATTGTTGATACTTAAAATGTGAATTCTTGACTTGAAAATGGTTTAGTTTAGTCACTTGAGAAGTGAATTAGAGAGTTGAAAATGGTTAAGTGTAGTATTTTTTAATGTGTACTAGTCACTTGAAAAGTGGATTGGCGACTTGAAAATGATTTAAGGTAGTTCTTGAAATGTGAACTTGTGTTTTGAAATTTGTAAAGTGTGATATCACTTGAAATTGTGAATTCATGACTTGAAATTGGTTTAGTGTTGATACTTGAAATGTGAATTCATGACTTGAAAATGGTTAAGTTTAGTCACTTAAGAAGTGAATTAGAGAGTTGAAAATGGTTAAGTGTAGTGTATTGAAATGTGAACTAGTCCTTTGAGAAGTGTATTAGCGACTTGAAAAGTGTATTTACGACTTGAAAATGGTTTAATGTAGTTCTTGAAATGTGAACTTGTGTTTTGAAATTTGTAAAGTGTGATATCACTTGAAATTGTGAATTTATGACTTGAAATTGGTTTAGTGTTGATACTTGAAATGTGAATTCATGACTTGAAAATGGTTAAGTTTAGTCACTTAAGAAGTGAATTAGAGTGTTGAAAATGGTTAAGTGTAGTGTTTTGAAATGTGAACTAGTCACTTGAGAAGTGTATTAGCGACTTGAAAAGTGTATTTGCGACATGAAAATGGTTTAATGTAGTTCTTGAATGGTGAACTTGTGCTTTGAAATTTGTAAAGTGAAATATCACTTGAAAATGTGAATTCATGACTTGATATTGGTTTAGTGTTGATACTTGAAATGTGAGTTCATGACTTAAAAATGGTTAAGTTTAGTCACTTGAGAAGTGAATTTGAGAGTTGAAAATAGTTTAAGTGTAGTGTTTTGAAATGTGTACTAGTCACTTGAGAAGTGTATTAGCGACTTGAAAAGTTTATTTGCGACTTGAAAATGGTTTAATGTAGTTCTTGAATGGTGAACTTGTGCTTTGAAATTTGTAAAGTATAATATCACATGAAAATGTTAATTCATGACTTGAAATTGGTTTAGTGTTGATACTTGAAATGTGAATTCATGACTTGAAAATGGTTTAGTTTAGTCACTTGAGAAGTGAATTAGAGAGTTGAAAATGGTTAAGTGTAGTGTTTTGAAATGTGAACTAGTCACTGTAGAAGTGTATTAGTGACTTGAAAAAGGTTTAATGTAGTTCTTGTATGGTGAACTTGTGTTTTGAAATTCTTAAAGGGTAATATCACTTGAAAATGTGAATTCATCACTCGAAATTGGTTTAGTGTTGATACTTAAAATGTGAATTCATGACTTGAAAATGGTTTAGTTTAGTCACTTGTGAAGTGAATTAGAGAGTTGAAAATGGTTAAGTGTAGTATTTTTTAATGTACACTAGTCACTTGAAAAGTGGATTAGCGACTTGAAAATGATTTAACGTAGTTCTTGAAATGTGAACTTGTGTTTTGAAATTTGAAAAGTGTGATATTACTTGAAAATGTGAATTCATGACTTGAAATTGGTTTAGTGTTGTTACTTGAAATGTGAATTAATGTCTTGAAAATGGTTAAGTTTAGTCACTTAATAAGTTAATTAGAGATTTGAAAATGGTTAAGTGTAGTGTTTTTAAATGTGAACTAGTTACTTGAGAATTGTTTTAATAACTTGAAGAAGGTTTAATGTAGGTCTTGATTGGTGAACTTGTGTTTTTAAATTTGTAAAGTGTAATATCACTTGAAAATGTGAATTCATGACTTGAAATTGGTTTAGTGTTGATACATGAAATGTGAATTCATGACATGAAAATGGTTTAGTTTAGTCACTTGAGAAGTGAATTAGAGAGTTGAAAATGGTTAAGTTTAGTGTTTTGAAATGTGAACTAGTCATTTGAAAAGTGTATTCGTGACTTGAAAAAGGTTTAATGTAGTTCTTGAATGGTAAACTTGTGTTTTGAAATTTGTAATGTGTAATATCACTTGAAAATGTGAATTCATGACTCGAAATTGGTTTATTGTTGATACTTAAAATGTGAATTCTTGACTTGAAAATGGTTTAGTTTAGTCACTTGAGAAGTGAATTAGAGAGTTGAAAATGGTTAAGTGTAGTATTTTTAAATGTGTACTAGTCACTTGAAAAGTGGATTGGCGACTTGAAAATGATTTAAGGTAGTTCTTGAAATGTGAACTTGTGTTTTGAAATTTGTAAAGTGTGATATTACTTGAAAATGTGAATTCATGACTTGAAATTGGTTTAGTGTTGATACTTGAAATGTGAATTAATGACTTGAAAATGGTTAAGTTTAGTCACTTAAGAAGTTAATTAGAGAGTTGAAAATGGTTAAGTGTAGTGTTTTTAAATGTGAACTAGTTACTTGAGAATTGTATTAATAACTTGAAAAAGGTTTAATGTAGTTCTTGATTGGTGAACTTGTGTTTTTAAATTTGTAAAGTGTAATATCACTTGAAAATGTGAATTCATGACTTGAAATTGGTTTAGTGTTGATACTTGAAATGTGAATTCATGACTTGAAAATGGTTTAGTTTAGTCACTTGAGAAGTGAATTAGAGAGTTGAAAATGGTTAAGTGTAGTATTTTTTAATGTATACTAGTCACTTGAAAAGTGGATTGGCGACTTGAAAATGATTTAAGGTAGTTCTTGAAATGTGAACTTGTGTTTTGAAATTTGTAAAGTGTGATATCACTTGAAATTGTGAATTCATGACTTTAAATTGGTTTAGTGTTGATACTTGAAATGTGAATTCATGACTTGAAAATGGTTAAGTTTAGTCACTTAAGAAGTGAATTAGAGAGTTGAAAATGGTTAAGTGTAGTGTTTTGAAATGTGAATTAGTCACTTGAGAAGTGTATTAGCGACTTGAAAAGTGTATTTACGACTTGAAAATGGTTTAATGTAGTTCTTGAATGGTGAACTTGTGCTTTGAAATTTGTAAAGTGTAATATCACTTGAAAATGTGAATTCATGACTTGAAATTGGTTTAGTGTTGATACTTGAAATGTGAATTCAGGACTTAAAAATGGTTAAGTTTAGTCACTTGAGAAGTGAATTTAAGAGTTGAAAATAGTTTAAGGGTAGTGTTTTGAAATGTGTACTAGTCACTTGAGAAGTGTATTAGCGACTTGAAAAGTGTATTTGCGACTTGAAAATGGTTTAATGTAGTTCTTGAATGGTGAACTTGTGCTTTGAAATTTGTAAAGTGTAATATCACTTGAAAATGTGAATTCATGACTTGAAATTGGTTTAGTGTTGATACTTGAAATGTGAATTGATGACTTTAAAATGGTTAAGTTAAGTCACTTAAGAAATGAATTAGAGAGTTGAAAATGGTTAAATGTAGTGTTTTGAAATCTAAAATAGTCACTTGAGAAGTGTATTAGTGACTTGAAAAATATTTAATGTAGTTCTTGATTGGTGAACTTGTGTTTTGAAATTTGTAAAGTGTAATAAAACATGAAAATGTGAATTCATGTCTTGAAATTGGTTTAGTGTTGATACATGAAATGTGAATTCATGACTTGAAAATGGTTTAGTTTAGTCGCTTGAGAAGTGAATTAGAGAGTTGAAAATGGTTAAGTGTAGTGTTTTTAAATGTGTACTAGTCACTTGAAAAGTGGATTGGCGACTTGAAAATTGTTTAATGTAGTTCTTGAAAGGTGAACTTGTATTTTAAAATTTGTATAGTGTGATATCACTTGAAAATGTGAATTCATTACTTGTAATTGGTTTAGTGTTTATACTTGAAATGTGAATTCATGACTTGAAAATGGTTAAGTTTAGTCACTTAAGAAGTGAATTAGAGAGTTGAAAATGGTTAAGTGTAGTGTTTTTAGATGTGAACTAGTCACTTGAGAAGTGTATTAGCGACTTGAAAAGTGTATTTACGACTTGAAAATGGTTTAATGTAGTTCTTGAATGGTGACTTGTGCTTTGAAATCTGTAAAGTGTAATATCACTTGTAAATGTGAATTCATGACTTGAAATTGGTTTAGTGTTGATACTTGAAATGTGAATTCATGACTTAAAAATGGTTAAGTTTAGTCACTTGAGAAGTGAATTTGGGAGTTGAAAATAGTTTAAGTGTAGTGTTTTGAAATGTGTACTAGTCACTTGAGAAGTGTATTAGCGACTTGAAAAGTGTATTTGCGACTTGAAAATGGTTTAATGTAGTTCTTGAATGGTGAACTTGTTCTTTGAAATTTGTAAATGTGAATTCATTACTTGTAATTGGTTTAGTGTTTATACTTGAAATGTGAATTCATGACTTGAAAATGGTTAAGTTAAGTCACTTACGAAGTGAATTAGAGAGTTTAAAATGGTTAAATGTAGTGTTTTGAAATCTAAACTAGTCACTTGAGAAGTGTATTAGTGACTTTAAAAAGATTTAATGTAGTTCTTGATTGGTGAACTTGTGTTTTGAAATTTGTAAAGTGTAATAAAACTTGAAAAGGTGAATTCATATCTTGAAATTGGTTTAGTGTTGATACATGATATGTGAATTCATGACTTGAAAATGGTTTAGTTTAGTCGTTTTAAAAGTTAATTAGAGAGTTGAAAATGGTTAAGTGTAGTGTTTTTAAATGTGTACTAGTCACTTCAAAAGTGGATTGGCGACTTGAAAATTGTTTAATGTAGTTCTTGAAAGGTGAACTAGTATTTTAAAATTTGTATAGTGTGATATCACTTGAAAATGTGAATTCATAACTTGTAATTTGTTTAGTGTTTATACTTGAAATGTGAATTCATGACTTGAAAATGGTTAAGTTTAGTCACTTAAGAAGTGAATTAGAGAGTTGAAAATGTTAAGTGTAGTGTTTTGAACTGTGAACTAGTCACTTGAGAAGTGTATTAGCGACTTGAAAAGTGTATTTACGACTTGAATATGGTTTAATGTAGTTCTTGAATGGTGAACTTGTGCTTTGAAATTTGTAAAGTGTAATATCACTTGAAAATGTGAATTCATGACTTGAAATTGGTTTAGTGTTGATACTTGAAATGTGAATTCATGACTTGAAAATGGTTAAGTTAAGTCACTTATGAAGTGTATTAGCGACTTGAAAAGTGTATTTACGACTTGAAAATGGTTTAATGTAGTTCTTGATTGGTGAACTTGTGATTTTAAATTTGTAAAGTGTAATATCACTTGAAAATGTGAATTCATGACTTGAAATTGGTTTAGTGTTGATACATGAAATGTGAATTCATGACTTGAAAATGGTTTAGTTTAGTCACTTGAGAAGTGAATTAGAGAGTTGAAAATGGTTAAGTTTAGTGTTTTGAAATGTGAACTAGTCACTTGAGAAGTGTATTCGTGACTTGAAAAAGGTTTAATGTAGTTCTTGAATGGTGAACTTGTGTTTTGAAATTTGTAAAGTGTAATATCACTTGAAAATGTGAATTCATGACTTGAAATTGGTTTAGTGTTGATACTTGAAATGTGAATTCATGACTTGAAAATGGTTTAGTTTAGTCACTTGAGAAGTGAATTAGAGAGTTGAAAATGGTTAAGTGTAGTATTTTTTAATGTGTACTAGTCACTTGAAATGTGGATTGGCGACTTGAAAATGATATAAGGTAGTTCTTGAAATGTGAACCTGTGTTTTGAAATTTGTAAAGTGTGATATCACTTGAAATTGTGAATTCATGACTTGAAATTGGTTTAGTGTTGATACTTGAAATGTGAATTCATGACTTGAAAATGGTTAAGTTTAGTCACTTAAGAAGTGAAATAGAGAGTTGAAAATGGTTAAGTGTAGTGTTTTGAAATGTAAACTAGTCACTTGAGAAGTTTATTAGCGACTTGAAAAGTGTATTTACGACTTGAAAATGGTTTAATGTAGTTCTTGAATGGTGAACTTGTGCTTTGGAATTTGTAAAGTGTAATATCACTTGAAAATGTGAATTCATGACTTGAAATTGGTTTAGTGTTGATACTTGAAATGTGAATTCATGACTTGAAAATGGTTTAGTTTAGTCACTTGAGAAGTGAATTAGAGAGTTGAAAATGGTTAAGTGTAGTGTTTTGAAATGTGAACTAGTCACTGTAGAAGTGTATTAGTGACTTTAAAAAGGTTTAATGTAGTTCTTGAATGGTGAACTTGTGTTTTGAAATTCTTAAATGGTAATATCTCTTGAAAATGTGAATTCATCACTCGAAATTGGTTTAGTGTTGATACTTAAAATGTGAATTCATGACTTGAAAATGGTTTAGTTTAGTCACTTGTGAAGTGAATTAGAGTGTTGAAAATGGTTAAGTGTAGTATTTTTTAATGTACACTAGTGTCTTGAAAAGTGGATTAGCGACTTGAAAATGATTTAAGGTAGTTCTTGAAATGTGAACATGTGTTTTAAAATTTGTAAACTGTAATATCACTTGAAAATGTGAATTCATGACTCGAAATTGGTTTATTGTTGATACTTAAAATGTGAATTCTTGACTTGAAAATGGTTTAGTTTAGTCACTTGAGAAGTGAATTAGAGAGTTGAAAATGGTTAAGTGTAGTATTTTTAAATGTGTACTAGTCACTTGAAAAGTGGATTGGCGACTTGAAAATGATTTAAGGTAGTTCTTGAAATGTGAACTTGTGTTTTGAAATTTGTAAAGTGTGATATCACTTGAAATTGTGAATTCATGACTTGAAATTGGTTTAGTGTTGATACTTGAAATGTGAATTCATGACTTGAAAATGGTTAAGTTTAGTCACTTAAGAAGTGAATTAGAGAGTTGAAAATGGTTAAGTGTAGTGTATTGAAATGTGAACTTGTCACTTGAGAAGTGTATTAGCGACTTGAAAAGTGTATTTACGACTTGAAAATGGTTTAATGTAGTTCTTGAAATGTGAACTTGTGTTTTGAAATTTGTAAAGTGTGATATCACTTGAAATTGTGAATTCATGACTTGAAATTGGTTTAGTGTTGATACTTGAAATGTGAATTCATGACTTGAAAATGGTTAAGTTTATTCACTTAAGAAGTGAATTAGAGTGTTGAAAATGGTTAAGTGTAGTGTTTTGAAATGTGAACTAGTCACTTGAGAAGTGTATTAGCGACTTGAAAAGTGTATTTGCGACATGAAAATGGTTTAATGTAGTTCTTGAATGGTGAACTTGTGCTTTTAAATTTGTAAAGTGAAATATCACTTGAAAATGTGAATTCATGACTTGATATTGGTTTAGTGTTGATACATGAAATGTGAATTCATGACTTGAAAATGGTTTAGTTCAGTCACTTGAGAAGTGAATTAGAGAGTTGAAAATGGTTAAGTTTAGTGTTTTGAAATGTGAACTAGTCATTTGAGAAGTGTATTAGCGACTTGAAAAGTTTATTTGCGACTTGAAAAAGGTTTAATGTAGTTCTTGAATGGTGAACTTGTGTTTTGAAATTTGTAAACTGTAATATCACTTGAAAATGTGAATTCATGACTCGAAATTGGTTTATTGTTGATACTTAAAATGTGAATTCTTGACTTGAAAATGGTTTAGTTTAGTCACTTGAGAAGTGAATTAGAGAGTTGAAAATGGTTAAGTGTAGTATTTTTTAATGTGTACTAGTCACTTGAAAAGTGGATTGGCGACTTGAAAATGATTTAAGGTAGTTCTTGAAATGTGAACTTGTGTTTTGAAATTTGTAAAGTGTGATATCACTTGAAATTGTGAATTCATGACTTGAAATTGGTTTAGTGTTGATACCTGAAATGTGAATTCATGACTTGAAAATGGTTAAGTTTAGTCACTTAAGAAGTGAATTAGAGAGTTGAAAATGGTTAAGTGTAGTGTATTGAAATGTGAACTAGTCACTTGAGAAGTGTATTAGCGACTTGAAAAGTGTATTTACGACTTGAAAATGGTTTAATGTAGTTCTTGAAATGTGAACTTGTGTTTTGAAATTTGTAAAGTGTGATATCACTTGAAATTGTGAATTCATGACTTGAAATTGGTTTAGTGTTGATACTTGAAATGTGAATTCATGACTTGAAAATGGTTAAGTTTAGTCACTTAAGAAGTGAATTAGAGTGTTGAAAATGGTTAAGTGTAGTGTTTTGAAATGTGAACTAGTTACTTGAGAAGTGTATTAGCGACTTGAAAAGTGTATTTGCGACATGAAAATGGTTTAATGTAGTTCTTGAATGGTGAACTTGTGCTTTGAAATTTGTAAAGTGAAATATCACTTGAAAATGTGAATTCATGACTTGATATTGGTTTAGTGTTGATACTTGAAATGTGAGTTCATGTCTTAAAAATGGTTAAGTTTAGTCACTTGAGAAGTGAATTTGAGAGTTGAAAATAGTTTAAGTGTAGTGTTTTGAAATGTGTACTAGTCACTTGAGAAGTGTATTAGCGACTTGAAAAGTTTATTTGCGACTTGAAAATGGTTTAATGTAGTTCTTGAATGGTGAACTTGTGCTTTGAAATTTGTAAAGTGTAATATCACTGGAAAATGTGAATTCATGACTTGCAATTGGTTTAGTGTTGATACTTGAAATGTGAATTCATGACTTGAAAATGGTTTAGTTTAGTCACTTGAGAAGTGAATTAGAGAGTTGAAAATGGTTAAGTGTAGTGTTTTGAAATGTGAACTAGTCACTGTAGAAGTGTATTAGTGACTTGAAAAAGGTTTAATGTAGTTCTTGAATGGTGAACTTGTGTTTTGAAATTCTAAAAGGGTAATATCACTTGAAAATGTGAATTCATCACTCGAAATTGGTTTAGTGTTGATACTTAAAATGTGAATTCATGACTTGAAAATGGTTAAGATTAGTCACTTAAGAAGTGAATTAGAGAGTTGAAAATGGTTAAGTGTAGTGTATTGAAATGTGAACTAGTCACTTGAGAAGTGTATTAGCGACTTGAAAAGTGTATTTACGACTTGAAAATGGTTTAATGTAGTTCTTGAATGGTGAACTTGTGCTTTGAAATTTGAAAAGTTTAATATCACTTGAAAATGTGAATTCATGACTTGAAATTGGTTTAGTGTTGATACTTGAAATGTGAATTCATGACTTAAAAATGGTTAAGTTTAGTCACTTGAGAAGTTAATTTGAGAGTTGAAAATAGTTTAAGTGTAGTGTTTTGAAATGTGTACTAGTCACTTGAGAAGTGTATTAGCGACTTGAAAAGTGTATTTGCGACTTGAAAATGGTTTAATGTTGTTCTTGAATGGTGAACTTGTGCTTTGAAATTTGTAAAGTGAAATATCACTTGAAAATGTGAATTCATGACTTGATATTGGTTTAGTGTTGATACTTGAAATGTGAGTTCATGACTTAAAAATGGTTAAGTTTAGTCACTTGAGAAGTGAATTTGAGAGTTGAAAATAGTTTAAGTGTAGTGTTTTGAAATGTGTACTAGTCACTTGAGAAGTGTATTAGCGACTTGTAAAGTTTATTTGCGACTTGAAAATGGTTTAATGTAGTTCTTGAATGGTGAACTTGTGCTTTGAAATTTGTAAAGTGTAATATCACTTGAAAATGTGAATTCATCACTCGAAATTGGTTTAGTGTTGATACTCAAAATGTGAATTCATGACTTGAAAATGGTTTAGTTTAGTCACTTGTGACGTGAATTAGAGAGTTGAAAATGGTTAAGTGTAGTATTTTTTAATGTACACTAGTCACTTGAAAAGTGGATTAGCGACTTGAAAATGATTTAAGGTAGTTCTTGAAATGTGAACTTGTGTTTTGAAATTTGTAAAGTGTGATATTACTTGAAAATGTGAATTCATGACTTGAAATTGGTTTAGTATTGTTACTTGAAATGTGAATTAATGTCTTGAAAATGGTTAAGTTTAGTCACTTAAGAAGTTAATTAGAGATTTGAAAATGGTTAAGTGTAGTGTTTTAAAATGTGAACTAGTTACTTGAGAATTGTTTTAATAACATGAAGAAGGTTTAATGTAGGTCTTGATCGGTGAACTTGTGTTTTTAAATTTGTAAAGTGTAATATCACTTGAAAATGTGAATTCATGACTTGAAATTGGTTTAGTGTTGATACATGAAATGTGAATTCATGACTTGAAAATGGTTTAGTTTAGTCACTTGAGAAGTGAATTAGAGAGTTGAAAATGGTTAAGTTTAGTGTTTTGAAATGTGAACTAGTCATTTGAGAAGTGTATTCGTGACTTGAAAAAGGTTTAATGTAGTTCTTGAATGGTAAACTTGTGTTTTGAAATTTGTAAAGTGTAATATCACTTGAAAATGTGAATTCATGACTCGAAATTGGTTTATTGTTGATACTTAAAATGTGAATTCTTGACTTGAAAATGGTTTAGTTTAGTCACTTGAGAAGTGAATTAGAGAGTTGAAAATGGTTAAGTGTAGTATTTTTTAATGTGTACTAGTCACTTGAAAAGTGGATTGGCGACTTGAAAATGATTTAAGGTAGTTCTTGAAATGTGAACTTGTGTTTTGAAATTTGTAAAGTGTGATATCACTTGAAATTGTGAATTCATGACTTGAAATTGGTTTAGTGTTGATACCTGAAATGTGAATTCATGACTTGAAAATGGTTAAGTTTAGTCACTTAAGAAGTGAATTAGAGAGTTGAAAATGGTTAAGTGTAGTGTATTGAAATGTGAACTAGTCACTTGAGAAGTGTATTAGCGACTTGAAAAGTGTATTTACGACTTGAAAATGGTTTAATGTAGTTCTTGAAATGTGAACTTGTGTTTTGAAATTTGTAAAGTGTGATATCACTTGAAATTGTGAATTCATGACTTGAAATTGGTTTAGTGTTGATACTTGAAATGTGAATTCATGACTTGAAAATGGTTAAGTTTAGTCACTTAAGAAGTGAATTAGAGTGTTGAAAATGGTTAAGTGTAGTGTTTTGAAATGTGAACTAGTCACTTGAGAAGTGTATTAGCGACTTGAAAAGTGTATTTGCGACATGAAAATGGTTTAATGTAGTTCTTGAATGGTGAACTTGTGCTTTGAAATTTGTAAAGTGAAATATCACTTGAAAATGTGAATTCATGACTTGATATTGGTTTAGTGTTGATACTTGAAATGTGAGTTCATGTCTTAAAAATGGTTAAGTTTAGTCACTTGAGAAGTGAATTTGAGAGTTGAAAATAGTTTAAGTGTAGTGTTTTGAAATGTGTACTAGTCACTTGAGAAGTGTATTAGCGACTTGAAAAGTTTATTTGCGACTTGAAAATGGTTTAATGTAGTTCTTGAATGGTGAACTTGTGCTTTGAAATTTGTAAAGTGTAATATCACTGGAAAATGTGAATTCATGACTTGAAATTGGTTTAGTGTTGATACTTGAAATGTGAATTCATGACTTGAAAATGGTTTAGTTTAGTCACTTGAGAAGTGAATTAGAGAGTTGAAAATGGTTAAGTGTAGTGTTTTGAAATGTGAACTAGTCACTGTAGAAGTGTATTAGTGACTTGAAAAAGGTTTAATGTAGTTCTTGAATGGTGAACTTGTGTTTTGAAATTCTTAAAGGGTAATATCACTTGAAAATGTGAATTCATCACTCGAAATTGGTTTAGTGTTGATACTTAAAATGTGAATTCATGACTTGAAAATGGTTAAGTTTAGTCACTTAAGAAGTGAATTAGAGAGTTGAAAATGGTTAAGTGTAGTGTATTGAAATGTGAACTAGTCACTTGAGAAGTGTATTAGCGACTTGAAAAGTGTATTTACGACTTGAAAATGGTTTAATGTAGTTCTTGAATGGTGAACTTGTGCTTTGAAATTTGAAAAGTTTAATATCACTTGAAAATGTGAATTCATGACTTGAAATTGGTTTAGTGTTGATACTTGAAATGTGAATTCATGACTTAAAAATGGTTAAGTTTAGTCACTTGAGAAGTTAATTTGAGAGTTGAAAATAGTTTAAGTGTAGTGTTTTGAAATGTGTACTAGTCACTTGAGAAGTGTATTAGCGACTTGAAAAGTGTATTTGCGACTTGAAAATGGTTTAATGTTGTTCTTGAATGGTGAACTTGTGCTTTGAAATTTGTAAAGTGAAATATCACTTGAAAATGTGAATTCATGACTTGATATTGGTTTAGTGTTGATACTTGAAATGTGAGTTCATGACTTAAAAATGGTTAAGTTTAGTCACTTGAGAAGTGAATTTGAGAGTTGAAAATAGTTTAAGTGTAGTGTTTTGAAATGTGTACTAGTCACTTGAGAAGTGTATTAGCGACTTGAAAAGTTTATTTGCGACTTGAAAATGGTTTAATGTAGTTCTTGAATGGTGAACTTGTGCTTTGAAATTTGTAAAGTGTAATATCACTTGAAAATGTGAATTCATCACTCGAAATTGGTTTAGTGTTGATACTCAAAATGTGAATTCATGACTTGAAAATGGTTTAGTTTAGTCACTTGTGAAGTGAATTAGAGAGTTGAAAATGGTTAAGTGTAGTATTTTTTAATGTACACTAGTCACTTGAAAAGTGGATTAGCGACTTGAAAATGATTTAAGGTAGTTCTTGAAATGTGAACTTGTGTTTTGAAATTTGTAAAGTGTGATATTACTTGAAAATGTGAATTCATGACTTGAAATTGGTTTAGTATTGTTACTTGAAATGTGAATTAATGTCTTGAAAATGGTTAAGTTTAGTCACTTAAGAAGTTAATTAGAGATTTGAAAATGGTTAAGTGTAGTGTTTTAAAATGTGAACTAGTTACTTGAGAATTGTTTTAATAACATGAAGAAGGTTTAATGTAGGTCTTGATCGGTGAACTTGTGTTTTTAAATTTGTAAAGTGTAATATCACTTGAAAATGTGAATTCATGACTTGAAATTGGTTTAGTGTTGATACATGAAATGTGAATTCATGACTTGAAAATGGTTTAGTTTAGTCACTTGAGAAGTGAATTAGAGAGTTGAAAATGGTTAAGTTTAGTGTTTTGAAATGTGAACTAGTCATTTGAGAAGTGTATTCGTGACTTGAAAAAGGTTTAATGTAGTTCTTGAATGGTAAACTTGTGTTTTGAAATTTGTAAAGTGTAATATCACTTGAAAATGTGAATTCATGACTCGAAATTGGTTTATTGTTGATACTTAAAATGTGAATTCTTGACTTGAAAATGGTTTAGTTTAGTCACTTGAGAAGTGAATTAGAGAGTTGAAAATGGTTAAGTGTAGTATTTTTTAATGTGTACTAGTCACTTGAAAAGTGGATTGGCGACTTGAAAATGATTTAAGGTAGTTCTTGAAATGTGAACTTGTGTTTTGAAATTTGTAAAGTGTGATATCACTTGAAATTGTGAATTCATGACTTGAAATTGGTTTAGTGTTGATACCTGAAATGTGAATTCATCACTTGAAAATGGTTAAGTTTAGTCACTTAAGAAGTGAATTAGAGAGTTGAAAATGGTTAAGTGTAGTGTATTGAAATGTGAACTAGTCACTTGAGAAGTGTATTAGCGACTTGAAAAGTGTATTTACGACTTGAAAATGGTTTAATGTAGTTCTTGAAATGTGAACTTGTGTTTTGAAATTTGTAAAGTGTGATATCACTTGAAATTGTGAATTCATGACTTGAAATTGGTTTAGTGTTGATACTTGAAATGTGAATTCATGACTTGAAAATGGTTAAGTTTAGTCACTTAAGAAGTGAATTAGAGTGTTGAAAATGGTTAAGTGTAGTGTTTTGAAATGTGAACTAGTCACTTGAGAAGTGTATTAGCGACTTGAAAAGTGTATTTGCGACATGAAAATGGTTTAATGTAGTTCTTGAATGGTGAACTTGTGCTTTGAAATTTGTAAAGTGAAATATCACTTGAAAATGTGAATTCATGACTTGATATTGGTTTAGTGTTGATACTTGAAATGTGAGTTCATGTCTTAAAAATGGTTAAGTTTAGTCACTTGAGAAGTGAATTTGAGAGTTGAAAATAGTTTAAGTGTAGTGTTTTGAAATGTGTACTAGTCACTTGAGAAGTGTATTAGCGACTTGAAAAGTTTATTTGCGACTTGAAAATGGTTTAATGTAGTTCTTGAATGGTGAACTTGTGCTTTGAAATTTGTAAAGTGTAATATCACTGGAAAATGTGAATTCATGACTTGAAATTGGTTTAGTGTTGATACTTGAAATGTGAATTCATGACTTGAAAATGGTTTAGTTTAGTCACTTGAGAAGTGAATTAGAGAGTTGAAAATGGTTAAGTGTAGTGTTTTGAAATGTGAACTAGTCACTGTAGAAGTGTATTAGTGACTTGAAAAAGGTTTAATGTAGTTCTTGAATGGTGAACTTGTGTTTTGAAATTCTTAAAGGGTAATATCACTTGAAAATGTGAATTCATCACTCGAAATTGGTTTAGTGTTGATACTTAAAATGTGAATTCATGACTTGAAAATGGTTAAGTTTAGTCACTTAAGAAGTGAATTAGAGAGTTGAAAATGGTTAAGTGTAGTGTATTGAAATGTGAACTAGTCACTTGAGAAGTGTATTAGCGACTTGAAAAGTGTATTTACGACTTGAAAATGGTTTAATGTAGTTCTTGAATGGTGAACTTGTGCTTTGAAATTTGAAAAGTTTAATATCACTTGAAAATGTGAATTCATGACTTGAAATTGGTTTAGTGTTGATACTTGAAATGTGAATTCATGACTTAAAAATTGTTAAGTTTAGTCACTTGAGAAGTTAATTTGAGAGTTGAAAATAGTTTAAGTGTAGTGTTTTGAAATGTGTACTAGTCACTTGAGAAGTGTATTAGCGACTTGAAAAGTGTATTTGCGACTTGAAAATGGTTTAATGTTGTTCTTGAATGGTGAACTTGTGCTTTGAAATTTGTAAAGTGAAATATCACTTGAAAATGTGAATTCATGACTTGATATTGGTTTAGTGTTGATACTTGAAATGTGAGTTCATGACTTAAAAATGGTTAAGTTTAGTCACTTGAGAAGTGAATTTAAGAGTTGAAAATAGTTTAAGTGTAGTGTTTTGAAATGTGTACTAGTCACTTGAGAAGTGTATTAGCGACTTGAAAAGTTTATTTGCGACTTGAAAATGGTTTAATGTAGTTCTTGAATGGTGAACTTGTGCTTTGAAATTTGTAAAGTGTAATATCACTTGAAAATGTGAATTCATCACTCGAAATTGGTTTAGTGTTGATACTCAAAATGTGAATTCATGACTTGAAAATGGTTTAGTTTAGTCACTTGTGAAGTGAATTAGAGAGTTGAAAATGGTTAAGTGTAGTATTTTTTAATGTACACTAGTCACTTGAAAAGTGGATTAGCGACTTGAAAATGATTTAAGGTAGTTCTTGAAATGTGAACTTGTGTTTTGAAATTTGTAAAGTGTGATATTACTTGAAAATGTGAATTCATGACTTGAAATTGGTTTAGTATTGTTACTTGAAATGTGAATTAATGTCTTGAAAATGGTTAAGTTTAGTCACATAAGAAGTTAATTAGAGATTTGAAAATGGTTAAGTGTAGTGTTTTAAAATGTGAACTAGTTACTTGAGAATTGTTTTAATAACATGAAGAAGGTTTAATGTAGGTCTTGATTGGTGAACTTGTGTTTTTAAATTTGTAAAGTGTAATATCACTTGAAAATGTGAATTCATGACTTGAAATTGGTTTAGTGTTGATACATGAAATGTGAATTCATGACTTGAAAATGGTTTAGTTTAGTCACTTGAGAAGTGAATTAGAGAGTTGAAAATGGTTAAGTTTAGTGTTTTGAAATGTGAACTAGTCATTTGAGAAGTGTATTCGTGACTTGAAAAAGGTTTAATGTAGTTCTTGAATGGTAAACTTGTGTTTTGAAATTTGTAAAGTGTAATATCACTTGAAAATGTGAATTCATGACTCGAAATTGGTTTATTGTTGATACTTAAAATGTGAATTCTTGACTTGAAAATGGTTTAGTTTAGTCACTTGAGAAGTGAATTAGAGAGTTGAAAATGGTTAAGTTTAGTGTTTTGAAATGTGAACTAGTCATTTGAGACGTGTATTCGTGACTTGAAAAAGGTTTAATGTAGTTCTTGAATGGTAAACTTGTGTTTTGAAATTTGTAAAGTGTAATATCACTTGAAAATGTGAATTCATGACTCGAAATTGGTTTATTGTTGATACTTAAAATGTGAATTCTTGACTTGAAAATGGTTTAGTTTAGTCACTTGAGAAGTGAATTAGAGAGTTGAAAATGGTTAAGTGTAGTATTTTTTAATGTGTACTAGTCACTTGAAAAGTGGATTGGCGACTTGAAAATTATTTAAGGTAGTTCTTGAAATGTGAACTTGTGTTTTGAAATTTGTAAAGTGTGATATTACTTGAAAATGTGAATTCATGACTTGAAATTGGTTTAGTATTGTTACTTGAAATGTGAATTAATGTCTTGAAAATGGTTAAGTTTAGTCACTTAAGAAGTTAATTAGAGATTTGAAAATGGTTAAGTGTAGTGTTTTGAAATGTGAACTAGTTACTTGAGAATTGTTTTAATAACATGCAGAAGGTTTAATGTAGGTCTTGATTGGTGAACTTGTGTTTTTAAATTTGTAAAGTGTAATATCACTTGAAAATGTGAATTCATGACTTGAAATTGGTTTAGTGTTGATACATGAAATGTGAATTCATGACTTTAAAATGGTTTAGTTTAGTCACTTGAGAAGTGAATTAGAGAGTTGAAAATGGTTAAGTTTAGTGTTTTGAAATGTGAACTAGTCATTTGAGAAGTGTATTCGTGACTTGAAAAAGGTTTAATGTAGTTCTTGAATGGTAAACTTGTGTTTTGAAATTTGTAAATTGTAATATCACTTGAAAATGTGAATTCATGACTCGAAATTGGTTTATTGTTGATACTTAAAATGTGAATTCTTGACTTGAAAATGGTTTAGTTTAGTCACTTGAGAAGTGAATTAGAGAGTTGAAAATGGTTAAGTTTAGTGTTTTGAAATGTGAACTAGTCATTTGAGAAGTGTATTCGTGACTTGAAAAAGGTTTAATGTAGTTCTTGAATGGTAAACTTGTGTTTTGAAATTTGTAAAGTGTAATATCACTTGAAAATGTGAATTCATGACTCGAAATTGGTTTATTGTTGATACTTAAAATGTGAATTCTTGACTTGAAAATGGTTTAGTTTAGTCACTTGAGAAGTGAATTAGAGAGTTGAAAATGGTTAAGTTTAGTGTTTTGAAATGTGAACTAGTCATTTGAGAAGTGTATTCGTGACTTGAAAAAGGTTTAATGTAGTTCTTGAATGGTAAACTTGTGTTTTGAAATTTGTAAAGTGTAATATCACTTGAAAATGTGAATTCATGACTCGAAATTGGTTTATTGTTGATACTTAAAATGTGAATTCTTGACTTGAAAATGGTTTAGTTTAGTCACTTGAGAAGTGAATTAGAGAGTTGAAAATGGTTAAGTGTAGTATTTTTTAATGTGTACTAGTCACTTGAAAAGTGGATTGGCGACTTGACAATGATATAAGGTAGTTCTTGAAATGTGAACTTGTATTTTGAAATTTGTAAAGTGTGATATCACTTGAAATTGTGAATTCATGACTTGAAATTGGTTTAGTGTTGATACTTGAAATGTGAATTCATGACTTGAAAATGGTTAAGTTTAGTCACTTAAGAAGTGAATTAGAGAGTTGAAAATGGTTAAGTGTAGTGTATTGAAATGTGAACTAGTCACTTGAGAAGTGTATTAGCGACTTGAAAAGTGTATTTACGACTTGAAAATGGTTTAATGTAGTTCTTGATGGTGAACTTGTGCTTTGAAATTTGAAAAGTGTAATATCACTTGAAAATGTGAATTCATGACTTGAAATTGGTTTAGTGTTGATACTTGAAATGTGAATTCATGACTTAAAAATGGTTAAGTTTAGTCACTTGAGAAGTTAATTTGAGAGTTGAAAATAGTTTAAGTGTAGTGTTTTGAAATGTGTACTAGTCACTTGAGAAGTGTATTAGCGACTTGAAAAGTGTATTTGCGACTTGAAAATGGCTTAATGTTGTTCTTGAATGGTGAACTTGTGCTTTGAAATTTGTAAAGTGTAATATCACTTGAAAATGTGAATTCATGACTTGAAATTGGTTTAGTGTTGATACTTGAAATGTGAATTCATGACTTGAAAATGGTTAAGTTAAGTCACTTATGAAGTGAATTAGAGAGTTGAAAATGGTTAAATGTAGTGTTTTGAAATCTAAACTAGTCACTTGAGAAGTGTATTAGTGACTTGAAAAAGATTTAATGTAGTTCTTGATTGATGAACTTGTGTTTTGAAATTTGTGAAGTGTAATAAAACTTGAAAATGTGAATTCATGTCTTGAAATTGGTTTAGTGTTGATACATGAAATGTGAATTCATGACTTGAAAATGGTTTAGTTTAGTCGCTTGAGAAGTGAATTAGAGTGTTGAAAATGGTTAAGAGTAGTGTTTTTAAATGTGTTCTAGTCACTTGAAAAGTGGATTGGCGACTTGAAAATTGTTTAATGTAGTTCTTGAAAGGTGAACTTGTATTTTAAAATTTGTATAGTGTGATATCACTTGACAATGTGAATTCATAACTTGTAATTGGTTTAGTGTTTATACTTGAAATGTGAATTCATGACTTGAAAATGATTAAGTTTAGTCACTTAAGAAGTGAATTAGAGAGTTGAAAATGGTTAAGTGTAGTGTTTTGAAATGTGAACTAGTCACTTGAGAAGTGTATTAGTGACTTGAAAAAGGTTTAATGTAGTTCTTGAATGGTGAACTTGTGTTTTGAAATTTGTAAAGTGTAATATCACTTGAAAATGTGAATTCATGACTCGAAATCGGTTTAGTGTTGATTCTTAAAATGTGAATTCATGACTTGAAAATGATTTAGTTTAGTCACTTGAGAAGTGAATTAGAGAATAGAAAATGGTTAAGTGTAGTATTTTTAAATGTGTACTATTCACTTTAAAAGTGGATTAGCGACTTGAAAATGATTTAAGGTAGTTCTTGAAATGTGAACTTGTGTTTTGAAATTTGTAAAGTGTGATATTACTTGAAAATGTGAATTCATGACTTGAAATTGGTTTAGTGTTGATACTTGAAATGTGAATTAATGACTTGAAAATGGTTAAGTTTAGTCACTTAAGAAGTTAATTAGAGAGTTGAAAATGGTTAAGTGTAGTGTTTTTAAATGTGAACTAGTTACTTGAGAATTGTATTAATAACTTGAAAAAGGTTTAATGTAGTTCTTGATTGGTGAACTTGTGTTTTTAAATTTGTAAAGTGTAATATCACTTGAAAATGTGAATTAATGACTTGAAATTGGTTTAGTGTTGATACTTGAAATGTGAATTCATGACTTGAAAATGGTTTAGTTTAGTCACTTGAGAAGTGAATTAGAGAGTTGAAAATGGTTAAGTGTAGTATTTTTTAATGTATACTAGTCACTTGAAAAGTGGATTGGCGACTTGAAAATGATTTAAGGTAGTTCTTGAAATGTGAACTTGTGTTTTGAAATTTGTAAAGTGTGATATCACTTGAAATTGTGAATTCATGACTTTAAATTGGTTTAGTGTTGATACTTGAAATGTGAATTCATGACTTGAAAATGGTTAAGTTTAGTCACTTAAGAAGTGAATTAGAGAGTTGAAAATGGTTAAGTGTAGTGTTTTGAAATGTGAATTAGTCACTTGAGAAGTGTATTAGCGACTTGAAAAGTGTATTTACGACTTGAAAATGGTTTAATGTAGTTCTTGAATGGTGAACTTGTGCTTTGAAATTTGTAAAGTGTAATATCACTTGAAAATGTGAATTCATGACTTGAAATTGGTTTAGTGTTGATACTTGAAATGTGAATTCATGACTTAAAAATGGTTAAGTTTAGTCACTTGAGAAGTGAATTTAAGAGTTGAAAATAGTTTAAGGGTAGTGTTTTGAAATGTGTACTAGTCACTTGAGAAGTGTATTAGCGACTTGAAAAGTGTATTTGCGACTTGAAAATGGTTTAATGTAGTTCTTGAATGGTGAACTTGTGCTTTGAAATTTGTAAAGTGTAATATCACTTGAAAATGTGAATTCATGACTTGAAATTGGTTTAGTGTTGATACTTGAAATGTGAATTGATGACTTTAAAATGGTTAAGTTAAGTCACTTAAGAAATGAATTAGAGAGTTGAAAATGGTTAAATGTAGTGTTTTGAAATCTAAAATAGTCACTTGAGAAGTGTATTAGTGACTTGAAAAATATTTAATGTAGTTCTTGATTGGTGAACTTGTGTTTTGAAATTTGTAAAGTGTAATAAAACATGAAAATGTGAATTCATGTCTTGAAATTGGTTTAGTGTTGATACATGAAATGTGAATTCATGACTTGAAAATGGTTTAGTTTAGTCGCTTGAGAAGTGAATTAGAGAGTTGAAAATGGTTAAGTGTAGTGTTTTTAAATGTGTACTAGTCACTTGAAAAGTGGATTGGCGACTTGAAAATTGTTTAATGTAGTTCTTGAAAGGTGAACTTGTATTTTAAAATTTGTATAGTGTGATATCACTTGAAAATGTGAATTCATTACTTGTAATTGGTTTAGTGTTTATACTTGAAATGTGAATTCATGACTTGAAAATGGTTAAGTTTAGTCACTTAAGAAGTGAATTAGAGAGTTGAAAATGGTTAAGTGTAGTGTTTTTAGATGTGAACTAGTCACTTGAGAAGTGTATTAGCGACTTGAAAAGTGTATTTACGACTTGAAAATGGTTTAATGTAGTTCTTGAATGGTGACTTGTGCTTTGAAATCTGTAAAGTGTAATATCACTTGTAAATGTGAATTCATGACTTGAAATTGGTTTAGTGTTGATACTTGAAATGTGAATTCATGACTTAAAAATGGTTAAGTTTAGTCACTTGAGAAGTGAATTTGGGAGTTGAAAATAGTTTAAGTGTAGTGTTTTGAAATGTGTACTAGTCACTTGAGAAGTGTATTAGCGACTTGAAAAGTGTATTTGCGACTTGAAAATGGTTTAATCTAGTTCTTGAATGGTGAACTTGTTCTTTGAAATTTGTAAATGTGAATTCATTACTTGTAATTGGTTTAGTGTTTATACTTGAAATGTGAATTCATGACTTGAAAATGGTTAAGTTAAGTCACTTACGAAGTGAATTAGAGAGTTTAAAATGGTTAAATGTAGTGTTTTGAAATCTAAACTAGTCACTTGAGAAGTGTATTAGTGACTTTAAAAAGATTTAATGTAGTTCTTGATTGGTGAACTTGTGTTTTGAAATTTGTAAAGTGTAATAAAACCTCAAAAGGTGAATTCATGTCTTGAAATTCGTTTAGTGTTGATACATGATATGTGAATTCATGACTTGAAAATGGTTTAGTTTAGTCGTTTTAAAAGTTAATTAGAGAGTTGAAAATGGTTAAGTGTAGTGTTTTTAAATGTGTACTACTCACTTCAAAAGTGGATTGGCGACTTGAAAATTGTTTAATGTAGTTCTTGAAAGGTGAACTAGTATTTTAAAATTTGTATAGTGTGATATCACTTGAAAATGTGAATTCATAACTTGTAATTTGTTTAGTGTTTATACTTGAAATGTGAATTCATGACTTGAAAATGGTTAAGTTTAGTCACTTAAGAAGTGAATTAGAGAGTTGAAAATGGTTAAGTGTAGTGTTTTGAACTGTGAACTAGTCACTTGAGAAGTGTATTAGCGACTTGAAAAGTGTATTTACGACTTGAATATGGTTTAATGTAGTTCTTGAATGGTGAACTTGTGCTTTGAAATTTGTAAAGTGTAATATCACTTGAAAATGTGAATTCATGACTTGAAATTGGTTTAGTGTTGATACTTGAAATGTGAATTCATGACTTGAAAATGGTTAAGTTAAGTCACTTATGAAGTGTATTAGCGACTTGAAAACTGTATTTACGACTTGAAAATGGTTTAATGTAGTTCGTGATTGGTGAACTTGTGATTTTAAATTTGTAAAGTGTAATATCACTTGAAAATGTGAATTCATGACTTGAAATTGGTTTAGTGTTGATACATGAAATGTGAATTCATGACTTGAAAATGGTTTAGTTTAGTCACTTGAGAAGTGAATTAGAGAGTTGAAAATGGTTAAGTTTAGTGTTTTGAAATGTGAACTAGTCACTTGAGAAGTGTATTGGTGACTTGAAAAAGGTTTAATGTAGTTCTTGAATGGTGAACTTGTGTTTTGAAATTTGTAAAGTGTAATATCACTTGAAAATGTGAATTCATGACTCGAAATTGGTTTATTGTTGATACTTAAAATGTGAATTCTTGACTTGAAAATGGTTTAGTTTAGTCACTTGAGAAGTGAATTAGAGAGTTGAAAATGGTTAAGTTTAGTGTTTTGAAATGTGAACTAGTCATTTGAGACGTGTATTCGTGACTTGAAAAAGGTTTAATGTAGTTCTTGAATGGTAAACTTGTGTTTTGAAATTTGTAAAGTGTAATATCACTTGAAAATGTGAATTCATGACTCGAAATTGGTTTATTGTTGATACTTAAAATGTGAATTCTTGACTTGAAAATGGTTTAGTTTAGTCACTTGAGAAGTGAATTAGAGAGTTGAAAATGGTTAAGTGTAGTATTTTTTAATGTGTACTAGTCACTTGAAAAGTGGATTGGCGACTTGAAAATTATTTAAGGTAGTTCTTGAAATGTGAACTTGTGTTTTGAAATTTGTAAAGTGTGATATTACTTGAAAATGTGAATTCATGACTTGAAATTGGTTTAGTATTGTTACTTGAAATGTGAATTAATGTCTTGAAAATGGTTAAGTTTAGTCACTTAAGAAGTTAATTAGAGATTTGAAAATGGTTAAGTGTAGTGTTTTGAAATGTGAACTAGTTACTTGAGAATTGTTTTAATAACATGAAGAAGGTTTAATGTAGGTCTTGATTGGTGAACTTGTGTTTTTAAATTTGTAAAGTGTAATATCACTTGAAAATGTGAATTCATGACTTGAAATTGGTTTAGTGTTGATACATGAAATGTGAATTCATGACTTTAAAATGGTTTAGTTTAGTCACTTGAGAAGTGAATTAGAGAGTTGAAAATGGTTAAGTTTAGTGTTTTGAAATGTGAACTAGTCATTTGAGAAGTGTATTCGTGACTTGAAAAAGGTTTAATGTAGTTCTTGAATGGTAAACTTGTGTTTTGAAATTTGTAAATTGTAATATCACTTGAAAATGTGAATTCATGACTCGAAATTGGTTTATTGTTGATACTTAAAATGTGAATTCTTGACTTGAAAATGGTTTAGTTTAGTCACTTGAGAAGTGAATTAGAGAGTTGAAAATGGTTAAGTTTAGTGTTTTGAAATGTGAACTAGTCATTTGAGAAGTGTATTCGTGACTTGAAAAAGGTTTAATGTAGTTCTTGAATGGTAAACTTGTGTTTTGAAATTTGTAAAGTGTAATATCACTTGAAAATGTGAATTCATGACTCGAAATTGGTTTATTGTTGATACTTAAAATGTGAATTCTTGACATGAAAATGGTTTAGTTTAGTCACTTGAGAAGTGAATTAGAGAGTTGAAAATGGTTAAGTTTAGTGTTTTGAAATGTGAACTAGTCATTTGAGAAGTGTATTCGTGACTTGAAAAAGGTTTAATGTAGTTCTTGAATGGTAAACTTGTGTTTTGAAATTTGTAAAGTGTAATATCACTTGAAAATGTGAATTCATGACTCGAAATTGGTTTATTGTTGATACTTAAAATGTGAATTCTTGACTTGAAAATGGTTTAGTTTAGTCACTTGAGAAGTGAATTAGAGAGTTGAAAATGGTTAAGTGTAGTATTTTTTAATGTGTACTAGTCACTTGAAAAGTGGATTGGCGACTTGACAATGATATAAGGTAGTTCTTGAAATGTGAACTTGTATTTTGAAATTTGTAAAGTGTGATATCACTTGAAATTGTGAATTCATGACTTGAAATTGGTTTTGTGTTGATACTTGAAATGTGAATTCATGACTTGAAAATGGTTAAGTTTAGTCACTTAAGAAGTGAATTAGAGAGTTGAAAATGGTTAAGTGTAGTGTATTGAAATGTGAACTAGTCACTTGAGAAGTGTATTAGCGACTTGAAAAGTGTATTTACGACTTGAAAATGGTTTAATGTAGTTCTTGATGGTGAACTTGTGCTTTGAAATTTGAAAAGTGTAATATCACTTGAAAATGTGAATTCATGACTTGAAATTGGTTTAGTGTTGATACTTGAAATGTGAATTCATGACTTAAAAATGGTTAAGTTTAGTCACTTGAGAAGTTAATTTGAGAGTTGAAAATAGTTTAAGTGTAGTGTTTTGAAATGTGTACTAGTCACTTGAGAAGTGTATTAGCGACTTGAAAAGTGTATTTGCGACTTGAAAATGGCTTAATGTTGTTCTTGAATGGTGAACTTGTGCTTTGAAATTTGTAAAGTGTAATATCACTTGAAAATGTGAATTCATGACTTGAAATTGGTTTAGTGTTGATACTTGAAATGTGAATTCATGACTTGAAAATGGTTAAGTTAAGTCACTTATGAAGTGAATTAGAGAGTTGAAAATGGTTAAATGTAGTGTTTTGAAATCTAAACTAGTCACTTGAGAAGTGTATTAGTGACTTGAAAAAGATTTAATGTAGTTCTTGATTGATGAACTTGTGTTTTGAAATTTGTGAAGTGTAATAAAACTTGAAAATGTGAATTCATGTCTTGAAATTGGTTTAGTGTTGATACATGAAATGTGAATTCATGACTTGAAAATGGTTTAGTTTAGTCGCTTGAGAAGTGAATTAGAGTGTTGAAAATGGTTAAGAGTAGTGTTTTTAAATGTGTTCTAGTCACTTGAAAAGTGGATTGGCGACTTGAAAATTGTTTAATGTAGTTCTTGAAAGGTGAACTTGTATTTTAAAATTTGTATAGTGTGATATCACTTGACAATGTGAATTCATAACTTGTAATTGGTTTAGTGTTTATACTTGAAATGTGAATTCATGACTTGAAAATGATTAAGTTTAGTCACTTAAGAAGTGAATTAGAGAGTTGAAAATGGTTAAGTGTAGTGTTTTGAAATGTGAACTAGTCACTTGAGAAGTGTATTAGTGACTTGAAAAAGGTTTAATGTAGTTCTTGAATGGTGAACTTGTGTTTTGAAATTTGTAAAGTGTAATATCACTTGAAAATGTGAATTCATGACTCGAAATCGGTTTAGTGTTGATTCTTAAAATGTGAATTCATGACTTGAAAATGATTTAGTTTAGTCACTTGAGAAGTGAATTAGAGAATAGAAAATGGTTAAGTGTAGTATTTTTAAATGTGTACTATTCACTTTAAAAGTGGATTAGCGACTTGAAAATGATTTAAGGTAGTTCTTGAAATGTGAACTTGTGTTTTGAAATTTGTAAAGTGTGATATTACTTGAAAATGTGAATTCATGACTTGAAATTGGTTTAGTGTTGATACTTGAAATGTGAATTAATGACTTGAAAATGGTTAAGTTTAGTCACTTAAGAAGTTAATTAGAGAGTTGAAAATGGTTAAGTGTAGTGTTTTTAAATGTGAACTAGTTACTTGAGAATTGTATTAATAACTTGAAAAAGGTTTAATGTAGTTCTTGATTGGTGAACTTGTGTTTTTAAATTTGTAAAGTGTAATATCACTTGAAAATGTGAATTCATGACTTGAAATTGGTTTAGTGTTGATACTTGAAATGTGAATTCATGACTTGAAAATGGTTTAGTTTAGTCACTTGAGAAGTGAATTAGAGAGTTGAAAATGGTTAAGTGTAGTATTTTTTAATGTATACTAGTCACTTGAAAAGTGGATTGGCGACTTGAAAATGATTTAAGGTAGTTCTTGAAATGTGAACTTGTGTTTTGAAATTTGTAAAGTGTGATATCACTTGAAATTGTGAATTCATGACTTTAAATTGGTTTAGTGTTGATACTTGAAATGTGAATTCATGACTTGAAAATGGTTAAGTTTAGTCACTTAAGAAGTGAATTAGAGAGTTGAAAATGGTTAAGTGTAGTGTTTTGAAATGTGAATTAGTCACTTGAGAAGTGTATTAGCGACTTGAAAAGTGTATTTACGACTTGAAAATGGTTTAATGTAGTTCTTGAATGGTGAACTTGTGCTTTGAAATTTGTAAAGTGTAATATCACTTGAAAATGTGAATTCATGACTTGAAATTGGTTTAGTGTTGATACTTGAAATGTGAATTCATGACTTAAAAATGGTTAAGTTTAGTCACTTGAGAAGTGAATTTAAGAGTTGAAAATAGTTTAAGGGTAGTGTTTTGAAATGTGTACTAGTAACTTGAGAAGTGTATTAGCGACTTGAAAAGTGTATTTGCGACTTGAAAATGGTTTAATGTAGTTCTTGAATGGTGAACTTGTGCTTTGAAATTTGTAAAGTGTAATATCACTTGAAAATGTGAATTCATGACTTGAAATTGGTTTAGTGTTGATACTTGAAATGTGAATTGATGACTTTAAAATGGTTAAGTTAAGTCACTTAAGAAATGAATTAGAGAGTTGAAAATGGTTAAATGTAGTGTTTTGAAATCTAAAATAGTCACTTGAGAAGTGTATTAGTGACTTGAAAAATATTTAATGTAGTTCTTGATTGGTGAACTTGTGTTTTGAAATTTGTAAAGTGTAATAAAACATGAAAATGTGAATTCATGTCTTGAAATTGGTTTAGTGTTGATACATGAAATGTGAATTCATGACTTGAAAATGGTTTAGTTTAGTCGCTTGAGAAGTGAATTAGAGAGTTGAAAATGGTTAAGTGTAGTGTTTTTAAATGTGTACTAGTCACTTGAAAAGTGGATTGGCGACTTGAAAATTGTTTAATGTAGTTCTTGAAAGGTGAACTTGTATTTTAAAATTTGTATAGTGTGATATCACTTGAAAATGTGAATTCATTACTTGTAATTGGTTTAGTGTTTATACTTGAAATGTGAATTCATGACTTGAAAATGGTTAAGTTTAGTCACTTAAGAAGTGAATTAGAGAGTTGAAAATGGTTAAGTGTAGTGTTTTTAGATGTGAACTAGTCACTTGAGAAGTGTATTAGCGACTTGAAAAGTGTATTTACGACTTGAAAATGGTTTAATGTAGTTCTTGAATGGTGACTTGTGCTTTGAAATCTGTAAAGTGTAATATCACTTGTAAATGTGAATTCATGACTTGAAATTGGTTTAGTGTTGATACTTGAAATGTGAATTCATGACTTAAAAATGGTTAAGTTTAGTCACTTGAGAAGTGAATTTGGGAGTTGAAAATAGTTTAAGTGTAGTGTTTTGAAATGTGTACTAGTCACTTGAGAAGTGTATTAGCGACTTGAAAAGTGTATTTGCGACTTGAAAATGGTTTAATCTAGTTCTTGAATGGTGAACTTGTTCTTTGAAATTTGTAAATGTGAATTCATTACTTGTAATTGGTTTAGTGTTTATACTTGAAATGTGAATTCATGACTTGAAAATGGTTAAGTTAAGTCACTTACGAAGTGAATTAGAGAGTTTAAAATGGTTAAATGTAGTGTTTTGAAATCTAAACTAGTCACTTGAGAAGTGTATTAGTGACTTTAAAAAGATTTAATGTAGTTCTTGATTGGTGAACTTGTGTTTTGAAATTTGTAAAGTGTAATAAAACCTCAAAAGGTGAATTCATGTCTTGAAATTCGTTTAGTGTTGATACATGATATGTGAATTCATGACTTGAAAATGGTTTAGTTTAGTCGTTTTAAAAGTTAATTAGAGAGTTGAAAATGGTTAAGTGTAGTGTTTTTAAATGTGTACTACTCACTTCAAAAGTGGATTGGCGACTTGAAAATTGTTTAATGTAGTTCTTAAAAGGTGAACTAGTATTTTAAAATTTGTATAGTGTGATATCACTTGAAAATGTGAATTCATAACTTGTAATTTGTTTAGTGTTTATACTTGAAATGTGAATTCATGACTTGAAAATGGTTAAGTTTAGTCACTTAAGAAGTGAATTAGAGAGTTGAAAATGGTTAAGTGTAGTGTTTTGAACTGTGAACTAGTCACTTGAGAAGTGTATTAGCGACTTGAAAAGTGTATTTACGACTTGAATATGGTTTAATGTAGTTCTTGAATGGTGAACTTGTGCTTTGAAATTTGTAAAGTGTAATATCACTTGAAAATGTGAATTCATGACTTGAAATTGGTTTAGTGTTGATACTTGAAATGTGAATTCATGACTTGAAAATGGTTAAGTTAAGTCACTTATGAAGTGTATTAGCGACTTGAAAACTGTATTTACGACTTGAAAATGGTTTAATGTAGTTCGTGATTGGTGAACTTGTGATTTTAAATTTGTAAAGTGTAATATCACTTGAAAATGTGAATTCATGACTTGAAATTGGTTTAGTGTTGATACATGAAATGTGAATTCATGACTTGAAAATGGTTTAGTTTAGTCACTTGAGAAGTGAATTAGAGAGTTGAAAATGGTTAAGTTTAGTGTTTTGAAATGTGAACTAGTCACTTGAGAAGTGTATTGGTGACTTGAAAAAGGTTTAATGTAGTTCTTGAATGGTGAACTTGTGTTTTGAAATTTGTAAAGTGTAATATCACTTGAAAATGTGAATTCATGACTTGAAATTGGTTTAGTGTTGATACTTGAAATGTGAATTCATGACTTGAAAATGGTTTAGTTTAGTCACTTGAGAAGTGAATTAGAGAGTTGAAAATGGTTAAGTGTAGTATTTTTTAATGTGTACTAGTCACTTGAAATGTGGATTGGCGACTTGAAAATGATATAAGGTAGTTCTTGAAATGTGAACCTGTGTTTTGAAATTTGTAAAGTGTGATATCACTTGAAATTGTGAATTCATGACTTGAAATTGGTTTAGTGTTGATACTTGAAATGTGAATTCATGACTTGAAAATGGTTAAGTTTAGTCACTTAAGAAGTGAAATAGAGAGTTGAAAATGGTTAAGTGTAGTGTTTTGAAATGTAAACTAGTCACTTGAGAAGTTTATTAGCGACTTGAAAAGTGTATTTACGACTTGAAAATGGTTTAATGTAGTTCTTGAATGGTGAACTTGTGCTTTGGAATTTGTAAAGTGTAATATCACTTGAAAATGTGAATTCATGACTTGAAATTGGTTTAGTGTTGATACTTGAAATGTGAATTCATGACTTGAAAATGGTTTAGTGTAGTCACTTGAGAAGTGAATTAGAGAGTTGAAAATGGTTAAGTGTAGTGTTTTGAAATGTGAACTAGTCACTGTAGAAGTGTATTAGTGACTTTAAAAAGGTTTAATGTAGTTCTTGAATGGTGAACTTGTGTTTTGAAATTCTTAAATGGTAATATCTCTTGAAAATGTGAATTCATCACTCGAAATTGGTTTAGTGTTGATACTTAAAATGTGAATTCATGACTTGAAAATGGTTTAGTTTAGTCACTTGTGAAGTGAATTAGAGTGTTGAAAATGGTTAAGTGTAGTATTTTTTAATGTACACTAGTGTCTTGAAAAGTGGATTAGCGACTTGAAAATGATTTAAGGTAGTTCTTGAAATGTGAACTTCTGTTTTAAAATTTGTAAAGTGTGATATTACTTGAAAATGTGAATTCATGACTTGAAATTGGTTTAGTGTTGTTACTTGAAATGTGAATTAATGTCTTGAAAATGGTTAAGTTTAGTCACTTAAGAAGTTAATTAGAGATTTGAAAATGGTTAAGTGTAGTGTTTTGAAATGTGAACTAGTTACTTGAGAATTGTTTTATTAACTTGAAGAAGGTTTAATGTAGGTCTTGATTGGTGAACTTGTGTTTTTAAATTTGTAAAGTGTAATATCACTTGAAAATGTGAATTCATGACTTGAAATTGGTTTAGTGTTGATACATGAAATGTGAATTCATGACTTGAAAATGGTTTAGTTTAGTCACTTGAGAAGTGAATTAGAGAGTTGAAAATGGTTAAGTTTAGTGTTTTGAAATGTGAACTAGTCATTTGAGAAGTGTATTCGTGACTTGAAAAAGGTTTAATGTAGTTATTGAATGGTGAACTTGTGTTTTCAAATTTGTAAAGTGTAATATCACTTGAAAATGTGAATTCATGACTCGAAATTGGTTTATTGTTGATACTTAAAATGTGAATTCTTGACTTGAAAATGGTTTAGTTTAGTCACTTGAGAAGTGAATTAGAGAGTTGAAAATGGTTAAGTGTAGTATTTTTTAATGTGTACTAGTCACTTGAAAAGTGGATTGGCGACTTGAAAATGATTTAAGGAAGTTCTTGAAATGTGAACTTGTGTTTTGAAATTTGTAAAGTGTGATATCACTTGAAATTGTGAATTCATGACATGAAATTGGTTTAGTGTTGATACTTGAAATGTGAATCATTGACTTGAAAATGGTTAAGTTTAGTCACTTAAGAAGTGAATTAGAGAGTTGAAAATGGTTAAGTGTAGTGTATTGATATGTGAACTAGTCACTTGAGAAGTGTATTAGCGACTTGAAAAGTGTATTTACGACTTGAAAATTGTTTAATGTAGTTCTTGAAATGTGAACTTGTGTTTTGAAATATGTAAAGTGTGATATCACTTGAAATTGTGAATTCATGACTTGAAATTGGTTTAGTGTTGATACTTGAAATGTGAATTCATGACTTGAAAATGGTTAAGTTTAGTCACTTAAGAAGTGAATTAGAGTGTTGAAAATGGTTAAGTGTAGTGTTTTGAAATGTGAACTAGTCACTTGAGAAGTGTATTAGCGACTTGAAAAGTGTATTTGCGACATGAAAATGGTTTAATGTAGTTCTTGAATGGTGAACTTGTGCTTTGAAATTTGTAAAGTGAAATATCACTTGAAAATGTGAATTCATGACTTGATATTGGTTTAGTGTTGATACTTGAAATGTGAGTTCATGACTTTAAAATGGTTAAGTTTAGTCACTTGAGAAGTGAATTTGTGAGTTGAAAATAGTTTAAGTGTAGTGTTTTGAAATGTATACTAGTCACTTGAGAAGTGTATTAGCGACTTGAAAAGTTTATTTGCGACTTGAAAATGGTTTAATGTAGTTCTTGAATGGTGAACTTGTGCTTTGAAATTTGTAAAGTGTAATATCACTTGAAAATGTGAATTCATGACTTGAAATTGGTTTAGTGTTGATACTTGAAATGTGAATTCATGACTTGAAAATGGTTTAGTTTAGTCACATGAGAAGTGAATTAGAGAGTTGAAAACGGTTAAGTGTAGTGTTTTGAAATGTGAACTAGTCACTGTAGAAGTGTATTAGTGACTTGAAAAAGGTTTAATGTAGTTCTTGAATGGTGAACTTGTGTTTTGAAATTCTTAAAGGGTAATATCACTTGAAAATGTGAATTCATCACTCGAAATTGGTTTAGTGTTGATACTTAAAATGTTAATTCATGACTTGAAAATGGTTTAGTTTAGTCACTTGTGAAGTGAATTAGAGAGTTGAAAATGGTTAAGTGTAGTATTTTTTAATGTACACTAGTCCCTCGAAAAGTGGATTAGCGACTTGAAAATGATTTAAGGTAGTTCTTGAAATGTGAACTTGTGTTTTGAAATTTGTAAAGTGTGATATTACTTGAAAATGTGAATTCATGACTTGAAATTGGTTTAGTGTTGTTACTTGAAATGTGAATTAATGTCTTGAAAATGGTTAAGTTTAGTCACTTAAGAAGTTAATTAGAGATTTGAAAATGGTTAAGTGTAGTGTTTTGAAATGTGAACTAGTTACCTGAGAATTATTTTAATTACTTGAAGAAGGTTTAATGTAGGTCTTGATTGGTGAACTTGTGTTTTTAAATTTGTAATGTGTAATATCACTTGAAAATGTGAATTCATGACTTGAAATTGGTTTAGTGTTGATACATGAAATGTGAATTCATGACTTGAAAATGGTTTAGTTTAGTCACTTGAGAAGTGAATTAGAGAGTTGAAAATGGTTAAGTTTAGTGTTTTGAAATGTGAACTAGTCATTTGAGAAGTGTATTCGTGACTTGAAAAAGGTTTAATGTAGTTCTTGAATGGTGAACTTGTGTTTTGAAATTTGTAAACTGTAATATCACTTGAAAATGTGAATTCATGACTTGAAATTGGTTTATTGTTGATACTTAAAATGTGAATTCTTGACTTGAAAATGGTTTAGTTTAGTCACTTGAGAAGTGAATTAGAGAGTTGAAAATGGTTAAGTGTAGTATTTTTTAATGTGTACTAGTCACTTGAAAAGTGGATTGGCGACTTGAAAATGATTTAAGGTAGTTCTTGAAATGTGAACTTGTGTTTTGAAATTTGTAAAGTGTGATATCACTTGAAATTGTGAATTCATGACTTGAAATTGGTTTAGTGTTGATACTTGAAATTTGAATTCATGACTTGAAAATGGTTAAGTTTAGTCACTTAAGAAGTGAATTAGAGAGTTGAAAATGGTTAAGTGTAGTGTATTGAAATGTGAACTAGTCACTTGAGAAGTGTATTAGCGACTTGAAAAGTGTATTTACGACTTGAAAATGGTTTAATGTAGTTCTTGAAATGTGAACTTGTGTTTTGAAATTTGTAAAGTGTGATATCACTTGAAATTGTGAATTCATGACTTGAAATTGGTTTAGTGTTGATACTTGAAATGTGAATTCATGACTTGAAAATGGTTAAGTTTAGTCACTTAAGAAGTGAATTAGAGTGTTGAAAATGGTTAAGTGTAGTGTTTTGAAATGTGAACTAGTCACTTGAGAAGTGTATTAGCGACTTGAAAAGTGTATTTGCGACATGAAAATGGTTTAATGTAGTTCTTGAATGGTGAACTTGTGCTTTGAAATTTGTAAAGTGAAATATCACTTGAAAATGTGAATTCATGACTTGATATTGGTTTAGTGTTGATACTTGAAATGTGAGTTCATGTCTTAAAAATGGTTAAGTTTAGTCACTTGAGAAGTGAATTTGAGAGTTGAAAATAGTTTAAGTGTAGTGTTTTGAAATGTGTACTAGTCACTTGAGAAGTGTATTAGCGACTTGAAAAGTTTATTTGCGACTTGAAAATGGTTTAATGTAGTTCTTGAATGGTGAACTTGTGCTTTGAAATTTGTAAAGTGTAATATCACTTGAAAATGTGAATTCATGACTTGAAATTGGTTTAGTGTTGATACATGAAATGTGAATTCATGACTTGAAAATGGTTTAGTTTAGTCACTTGAGAAGTGAATTAGAGAGTTGAAAATGGTTAAGTTTAGTGTTTTGAAATGTGAACTAGTCATTTGAGAAGTGTATTCGTGACTTGAAAAAGGTTTATTGTAGTTCTTGAATGGTGAACTTGTGTTTTGAAATTTGTAAACTGTAATATCACTTGAAAATGTGAATTCATGACTCGAAATTGGTTTATTGTTGATACTTAAAATGTGAATTCTTGACTTGAAAATGGTTTAGTTTAGTCACTTGAGAAGTGAATTAGAGAGTTGAAAATGGTTAAGTGTAGTATTTTTTAATGTGTACTAGTCACTTGAAAAGTGGATTGGCGACTTGAAAATGATTTAAGGTAGTTCTTGAAATGTGAACTTGTGTTTTGAAATTTGTAAAGTGTGATATCACTTGAAATTGTGAATTCATGACTTGAAATTGGTTTAGTGTTGATACTTGAAATGTGAATTCATGACTTGAAAATGGTTAAGTTTAGTCACTTAAGAAGTGAATTAGAGAGTTGAAAATGGTTAAGTGTAGTGTATTGAAATGTGAACTAGTCACTTGAGAAGTGTATTAGCGACTTGAAAAGTGTATTTACGACTTGAAAATGGTTTAATGTAGTTCTTGAAATGTGAACTTGTGTTTTGAAATTTGTAAAGTGTGATATCACTTGAAATTGTGAATTCATGACTTGAAATTGGTTTAGTGTTGATACTTGAAATGTGAATTCATGACTTGAAAATGGTTAAGTTTAGTCACTTAAGAAGTGAATTAGAGTGTTGAAAATGGTTAAGTGTAGTGTTTTGAAATGTGAACTAGTCACTTGAGAAGTGTATTAGCGACTTGAAAAGTGTATTTGCGACATGAAAATGGTTTAATGTAGTTCTTGAATGGTGAACTTGTGCTTTGAAATTTGTAAAGTGAAATATCACTTGAAAATGTGAATTCATGACTTGATATTGGTTTAGTGTTGATACTTGAAATGTGAGTTCATGTCTTAAAAATGGTTAAGTTTAGTCACTTGAGAAGTGAATTTGAGAGTTGAAAATAGTTTAAGTGTAGTGTTTTGAAATGTGTACTAGTCACTTGAGAAGTGTATTAGCGACTTGAAAAGTTTATTTGCGACTTGAAAATGGTTTAATGTAGTTCTTGAATGGTGAACTTGTGCTTTGAAATTTGTAAAGTGTAATATCACTGGAAAATGTGAATTCATGTCTAGAAATTGGTTTAGTGTTGATACTTGAAATGTGAATTCATGACTTGAAAATGGTTTAGTTTAGTCACTTGAGAAGTGAATTAGAGAGTTGAAAATGGTTAAGTGTAGTGTTTTGAAATGTGAACTAGTCACTGTAGAAGTGTATTAGTGACTTGAAAAAGGTTTAATGTAGTTCTTGAATGGTGAACTTGTGTTTTGAAATTCTTAAAGGGTAATATCACTTGAAAATGTGAATTCATCACTCGAAATTGGTTTAGTGTTGATACTTAAAATGTGAATTCATGACTTGAAAATGGTTAAGTTTAGTCACTTAAGAAGTGAATTAGAGAGTTGAAAATGGTTAAGTGTAGTGTATTGAAATGTGAACTAGTCACTTGAGAAGTGTATTAGCGACTTGAAAAGTGTATTTACGACTTGAAAATGGTTTAATGTAGTTCTTGAATGGTGAACTTGTGCTTTGAAATTTGAAAAGTTTAATATCACTTGAAAATGTGAATTCATGACTTGAAATTGGTTTAGTGTTGATACTTGAAATGTGAATTGATGACTTAAAAATGGTTAAGTTTAGTCACTTGAGAAGTTAATTTGAGAGTTGAAAATAGTTTAAGTGTAGTGTTTTGAAATGTGTACTAGTCACTTGAGAAGTGTATTAGCGACTTGAAAAGTGTATTTGCGACTTGAAAATGGTTTAATGTTGTTCTTGAATTGTGAACTTGTGCTTTGAAATTTGTAATGTGTAATATCACTTGAAAATGTGAATTCATGACTTGAAATTGGTTTAGTGTTGATACTTGAAATGTGAATTCATGACTTGAAAATGGTTAAGTTAAGTCACTTATGAAGTGAATTAGAGAGTTGAAAATGGTTAAATGTAGTGTTTTGAAATCTAAACTAGTCACTTGAGAAGTGTATTAGTGACTTGAAAAAGGTTTAATGTAGTTCTTGATTGGTGAACTTGTGCTTTGAAATTTGTAAAGTGTAATATCACTTGAAAATGTGAATTCATGACTTGAAATTGGTTTAGTGTTGATACTTGAAATTTTGAATTCATGACTTGAAAATGGGTTAGTTTAGTCACTTGAGAAGTGAATTAGAGAGTTGAAAATGGTTAAGTGTAGTGTTTTGAAATGTGAACTAGTCACTGTAGAAGTGTATTAGTGACTTGAAAAAGGTTTAATGTAGTTCTTGAATGGTGAACTTGTGTTTTGAAATTCTTAAAGGGTAATATCACTTGAAAATGTGAATTCATCACTCGAAATTGGTTTAGTGTTGATACTTAAAATGTGAATTCATGACTTGAAAATGGTTTAGTTTAGTCACTTGTGAAGTGAATTAGAGAGTTGAAAATGGTTAAGTGTAGTATTTTTTAATGTACACTAGTCACTTGAAAAGTGGATTAGCGACTTGAAAATGATTTAAGGTAGTTCTTGAAATGTGAACTTGTGTTTTGAAATTTGTAAAGTGTAATAATTCTTGAAAATGTGAAGTCATGTCTTGAAATTGGTTTAGTGTTGATACATGAAATGTGAATTCATGACTTGAAAATGGTTTAGTTTAGTCGCTTGAGAAGTGAATTAGAGAGTTGAAAATAGCTTAAGTGTAGTGTTTTGAAATGTGTACTAGTCACTTGAAAAGTGGATTGGAGACTTGAAAATTGTTTAATGTAGTTCTTAAAAGGTGAACTTGTATTTTAAAATTTGTATAGTGTGATATCACTTGAAAATGTGAATTCATAACTTGTAATTGGTTTAGTGTTTATACTTGAAATGTGAATTCATGACTTGAAAATGGTTAAGTTTAGTCACTTAAGAAGTGAATTAGAGAGTTGAAAATGGTTAAGTGTAGTGTTTTGAAATGTGAACTAGTCACTTGAGAAGTGTATTAGCGACTTGAAAAGTGTATTTACGACTTGTAAATGGTTTAATGTAGTTCTTGAATGGTGAACTTGTGCTTTGAAATTTGTTAAGTGTAATATCACTTGAAAATGTGAATTCATGACTTGAAATTGGTTTAGTGTTGATACTTGAAATGCTAATTCATGACTTGAAAATGGTTAAGTTAAGTCACTTATGAAGTGTATTAGCGACTTGTAAAGTGTATTTACGACTTGAAAATGGTTTAATGTAGTTCTTGATTGGTGAACTTGTGATTTTAAATTTGTAAAGTGTAATATCACTAGAAAATGTGAATTCATGACTTGAAATTGGTTTAGTGTTGATACATGAAATGTGAATTCATGACTTGAAAATGGTTTAGTTTAGTCACTTGAGAAGTGAATTAGAGAGTTGAAAATGGTTAAGTTTAGTGTTTTGAAATGTGAACTAGTCACTTGAGAAGTGTATTCGGGACTTGAAAAAAATTTAATGTATTTCTTGAATGGTGAACTAGTGTTTTGAAATTTGTAAAGTGTAATATCACTTGAAAATGTGAATTCATGACTTGAAATTGGTTTAGTGTTGATACTTGAAATGTGAATTCATGACTTTAAAATGGTTAAGTTAAGTCACTTGAGAAGTGTATTAGCGACTTTAAAAGTGTATTTACGACTTGAAAATGGTTTAATGTAGTTCTTGATTGGTGAACTTGTGTTTTTAAATTTGTAAAGTGTAATATCACTTGAAAATGTGAATTCATGACTTGAAATTGGTTTAGTGTTGATACATGAAATGTGAATTCATGACTTGAAAATGGTTTAGTTTCGTTACTTGAGAAGTGAATTAGAGAGTTGAAAATGGTTAAGTGTAGTATTTTTTAATGTGTACTAGTCACTTGTAAAGTGGATTGGCGACTTGAAAATGATATAAGGTAGTTCTTGAAATGTGAACTTGTGTTTTGAAATTTGTAAAGTGTGATATCACTTGAAATTGTGAATTCATGACTTGAAATTGGTTTAGTGTTGATACTTGAAATGTGAATTCATGACTTGAAAATGGTTAAGTTTAGTCACTTAAGAAGTGAATTAGAGAGTTGAAAATGGTTAAGTGTAGTGTTTTGAAATGTAAACTAGTCACTTGAGAAGTGTATTAGCGACTTGAAAAGTGTATTTACGACTTGAAAATGGTTTAATGTAGTTCTTGAATGGTTAACTTGTGCTTTGGAATTTGTAAAGTGTAATATCACTTGAAAATGTGAATTCATGACTTGAAATTGGTTTAGTGTTGATACTTGAAATGTGAATTCACGACTTAAAAATGTTTAAGTTTAGTCACTTGAGAAGTGAATTTGAGAGTTGAAAATAGTTTAAGTTTAGTGTTTTGAAATGTGTATTAGTCACTTGAGAAGTGTATTAGCGACTTGAAAAGTGTATTTGCGACTTGAAAATGGTTTAATGTAGTTCTTGAATGGTGAACTTGTGCTTTGAAATTTGTAAAGTGTAATATCACTTGAAAATGTGAATTCATGACTTGAAATTGGTTTAGTGTTGATACTTGAAATGTGAATTCATGACTTGAAAATGGTTAAGTTAAGCCACTTATGAAGTGAATTAGGGAGTTGAAAATGGTTAAATGTAGTGTTTTGAAATCTAAACTAGTCACTTGAGAAGTGTATTAGTGACTTGAAAAAGGTTTAATGTAGTTCTTGATTGGTGAACTTGTGTTTTGAAATTTGTAAAGTGTAATAATTCTTGAAAATGTGAATTCATGTCTTGAAATTGGTTTAGTGTTGATACATGAAATGTGAATTCATGACTTGAAAATGGTTTAGTTTAGTCGCTTGAGAAGTGAATTAGAGATTTGAAAATGGTTAAGTGTAGTGTTTTTAAATGTGTACTAGTCACTTGAAAAGTGGATTGGAGACTTGAAAATTGTTTAATGTAGTTCTTGAAAGGTGAACTTGTATTTTAAAATTTTTAAATTGTGATATCACTTGAAAATGTGAATTCATAACTTGTAATTGGTTTAGTGTTTATACTTGAAATGTGAATTCATGACTTGAAAATGGTTAAGTTTAGTCACTTAAGAATCGAATTAGAGAGTTGAAAATGGTTAAGTGTTGTGTTTTGAAATGTGAACTAGTCACTTGAGAATTGTATTAATGACTTGAAAAGTGTATTTACGACTTGAAAATGATTTAATGTAGTTCTTGAATGGTGAACTTGTTCTTTGAAATTTGTAAAGTGAAATATCACTTGAAAATGTGAATTCATGACTTGATATTGGTTTAGTGTTGATACTTGAAATGTGAATTCATGACTTAAAAATTGTTAAGTTTAGTCACTTGAGAAGTGAATTTGAGAGTTGAAAATAGTTTAAGTGTAGTGTTTTGAAATGTGTACTAGTCACTTGAGAAGTGTATTAGCGACTTGAAAAGTTTATTTGCGACTTGAAAATGGTTTAATGTAGTTCTTGAATGGTGAACTTGTGCTTTGAAATTTGTAAAGTGTAATATCACTTGAAAATGTGAATTCATGACTTGAAATTGGTTTAGTGTTGATACTTGAAATGTGAATTCATGACTTGAAAATGGTTTAGTTTAGTCACTTGAGAAGTGAATTAGAGAGTTGAAAATGGTTAAGTGTAGTGTTTTAAAATGAGAACTAGTCACTGTAGAAGTGTATTAATGACTTGAAAAAGGTTTAATGTAGTTCTTGAATGGTGAACTTGTGTTTTGAAATTTGTAAAGGGTAATATCACTTGAAAATGTGAATTCATAACTCGAAATTGGTTTAGTGTTGATACTGAAAATGTGAATTCATGACTTGTAAATGGTTTAGTTTAGTCACTTGAGAAGTGAATTAGAGAGTTGAAAATGGTTAAGTGTAGTATTTTTTAATGTGTACTAGTCACTTGAAAAGTGGATTGGCGACTTGACAATGATATAAGGTAGTTCTTGAAATGTGAACTTGTATTTTGAAATATGTAAAGTGTGATATCACTTGAAATTGTGAATTCATGACATGAAATTGGTTTAGTGTTGATACTTGAAATGTGAATTCATGACTTGAAAATGGTTAAGTTTAGTCACTTAAGAAGTGAATTAGAGAGTTGAAAATGGTTAAGTGTAGTGTTTTGAAATGTAAACTAGTCACTTGAGAAGTGTATTAGCGACTTGAAAAGTGTATTTACGACTTGAAAATGATTTAATGTAGTTCTTGAATGGTGAACTTGTGCTTTGGAATTTGTAAAGTGAAATATCACTTGAAAATGTGAATTCATGACTTGAAATTGGTTTAGTGTTGATACTTGAAATGTGAATTCATGACTTAAAAATGTTTAAGTTTAGTCACTTGAGAAGTGAATTTGAGAGTTGAAAATAGTTTAAGTTTAGTGTTTTGAAATGTGTACTAGTCACTTCAGAAGTGTATTAGCGACTTGAAAAGTGTATTTGCTACTTGAAAATGGTTTAATGTAGTTCTTGAATGGTGAACTTGTTCTTTGAAATTTGTAAAGTGTAATATCACTTGAAAATGTGAATTCATGACTTGAAATTGGTTTAGTGTTGATACTTGAAATGTGAATTCATGACTTGAAAATGGTTTAGTTTAGTCACTTGAGAAGTGAATTAGACAGTTGAAAATGGTTAAGTGTAGTGTTTTGAAATGTGAACTAGTCACTGTAGAAGTGTATTAGTGACTTTAAAAAGGTTTAATGTAGTTCTTGAATGGTGAACTTGTGTTTTGAAATTCTTAAATGGTAATATCTCTTGAAAATGTGAATTCATCACTCGAAATTGGTTTAGTGTTGATACTTAAAATGTGAATTCATGACTTGAAAATGGTTTAGTTTAGTCACTTGTGAAGTGAATTAGAGTGTTGAAAATGGTTAAGTGTAGTATTTTTTAATGTACACTAGTATCTTGAAAAGTGGATTAGCGACTTGAAAATGATTTAAGGTAGTTCTTGAAATGTGAACTTCTGTTTTAAAATTTGTAAAGTGTGATATTACTTGAAAATGTGAATTCATGACTTGAAATTGGTTTAGTGTTGTTACTTGAAATATGAATTAATGTCTTGAAAATGGTTAAGTTTAGTCACTTAAGAAGTTAATTAGAGATTTGAAAATGGTTAAGTGTAGTGTTTTGAAATGTGAACTAGTTACTTGAGAATTGTTTTATTAACTTGAAGAAGGTTTAATGTAGGTCTTGATTGGTGAACTTGTGTTTTTAAATTTGTAAAGTGTAATATCACTTGAAAAAGTGAATTCATGACTTGAAATTGGTTTAGTGTTGATACATGAAATGTGAATTCATGACTTGAAAATGGTTTAGTTTAGTCACTTGAGAAGTGAATTAGAGAGTTGAAAATGGTTAAGTTTAGTGTTTTGAAATGTGAACTAGTCATTTGAGAAGTGTATTCGTGACTTGAAAAAGGTTTAATGTAGTTATTGAATGGTGAACTTGTGTTTTCAAATTTGTAAAGTGTAATATCACTTGAAAATGTGAATTCATGACTCGAAATTGGTTTATTGTTGATACTTAAAATGTGAATTCTTGACTTGAAAATGGTTTAGTTTAGTCACTTGAGAAGTGAATTAGAGAGTTGAAAATGGTTAAGTGTAGTATTTTTTAATGTGTACTAGTCACTTGAAAAGTGGATTGGCGACTTGAAAATGATTTAAGGAAGTTCTTGAAATGTGAACTTGTGTTTTGAAATTTGTAAAGTGTGATATCACTTGAAATTGTGAATTCATGACATGAAATTGGTTTAGTGTTGATACTTGAAATGTGAATTCATGACTTGAAAATGGTTAAGTTTAGTCACTTAAGAAGTGAATTAGAGAGTTGAAAATGGTTAAGTGTAGTGTATTGATATGTGAACTAGTCACTTGAGAAGTGTATTAGCGACTTGAAAAGTGTATTTACGACTTGAAAATTGTTTAATGTAGTTCTTGAAATGTGAACTTGTGTTTTGAAATATGTAAAGTGTGATATCACTTGAAATTGTGAATTCATGACTTGAAATTGGTTTAGTGTTGATACTTGAAATGAGAATTCATGACTTGAAAATGGTTAAGTTTAGTCACTTAAGAAGTGAATTAGAGTGTTGAAAATGGTTAAGTGTAGTGTTTTGAAATGTGAACTAGTCACTTGAGAAGTGTATTAGCGACTTGAAAAGTGTATTTGCGACATGAAAATGGTTTAATGTAGTTCTTGAATGGTGAACTTGTGCTTTGAAATTTGTAAAGTGAAATATCACTTGAAAATGTGAATTCATGACTTGATATTGGTTTAGTGTTGATACTTGAAATGTGAGTTCATGACTTAAAAATGGTTATGTTTAGTCACTTGAGAAGTGAATTTGTGAGTTGAAAATAGTTTAAGTGTAGTGTTTTGAAATGTGTACTAGTCACTTGAGAAGTGTATTAGTGACTTGAAAAGTTTATTTGCGACTTGAAAATGGTTTAATGTAGTTCTTGAATGGTGAACTTGTGCTTTGAAATTTGTAAAGTGTAATATCACTTGAAAATGTGAATTCATGACTTGAAATTGGTTTAGTGTTGATACTTGAAATGTGAATTCATGACTTGAAAATGGTTTAGTTTAGTCACATCAGAAGTGAATTAGAGAGTTGAAAATGGTTAAGTGTAGTGTTTTGAAATGTGAACTAGTCACTGTAGAAGTGTATTAGTGACTTGAAAAAGGTTTAATGTAGTTCTTGAATGGTGAACTTGTGTTTTGAAATTCTTAAAGGGTTATATCACTTGAAAATGTGAATTCATCACTCGAAATTGGTTTAGTGTTGATACTTAAAATGTGAATTCATGACTTGAAAATGGTTTAGTTTAGTCACTTGTGAAGTGAATTAGAGAGTTGAAAATGGTTAAGTGTAGTATTTTTTAATGTACACTAGTCCCTCGAAAAGTGGATTAGCGACTTAAAATTGATTTAAGGTAGTTCTTGAAATGTGAACTTGTGTTTTGAAATTTGTAAAGAGTGATATTACTTGAAAATGTGAATTCATGACTTGAAATTGGTTTAGTGTTGTTACTTGAAATGTGAATTAATGTCTTGAAAATGGTTAAGTTTAGTCACTTAAGAAGTTAATTAGAGAGTTGAAAATGGTTAAGTGTAGTGTATTGAAATGTGAACTAGTCACTTGAGAAGTGTATTAGCGACTTGAAAAAGGTTTAATGTAGTTCTTGATTGGTGAACTTGTGCTTTGAAATTTGTAAAGTGTAATATCACTTGAAAATGTGAATTCATGACTTGAAATTGGTTTAGTGTTGATACTTGAAATGTGAATTCATGACTTGAAAATGGGTTAGTTTAGTCACTTGAGAAGTGAATTAGAGAGTTGAAAATGGTTAAGTGTAGTGTTTTGAAATGTGAACTAGTCACTGTAGAAGTGTATTAGTGACTTGAAAAAGGTTTAATGTAGTTCTTGAATGGTGAACTTGTGTTTTGAAATTCTTAAAGGGTAATATCACTTGAAAATGTGAATTCATCACTCGAAATTGGTTTAGTGTTGATACTTAAAATGTGAATTCATGACTTGAAAATGGTTTAGTTTAGTCACTTGTGAAGTGAATTAGAGAGTTGAAAATGGTTAAGTGTAGTATTTTTTAATGTACACTAGTCACTTGAAAAGTGGATTAGCGACTTGAAAATGATTTAAGGTAGTTCTTGAAATGTGAACTTGTGTTTTGAAATTTGTAAAGTGTAATAATTCTTGAAAATGTGAAGTCATGTCTTGAAATTGGTTTAGTGTTGATACATGAAATGTGAATTCATGACTTGAAAATGGTTTAGTTTAGTCGCTTGAGAAGTGAATTAGAGAGTTGAAAATAGCTTAAGTGTAGTGTTTTGAAATGTGTACTAGTCACTTGAAAAGTGGATTGGAGACTTGAAAATTGTTTAATGTAGTTCTTAAAAGGTGAACTTGTATTTTAAAATTTGTATAGTGTGATATCACTTGAAAATGTGAATTCATAACTTGTAATTGGTTTAGTGTTTATACTTGAAATGTGAATTCATGACTTGAAAATGGTTAAGTTTAGTCACTTAAGAAGTGAATTAGAGAGTTGAAAATGGTTAAGTGTAGTGTTTTGAAATGTGAACTAGTCACTTGAGAAGTGTATTAGCGACTTGAAAAGTGTATTTACGACTTGTAAATGGTTTAATGTAGTTCTTGAATGGTGAACTTGTGCTTTGAAATTTGTTAAGTATAATATCACTTGAAAATGTGAATTCATGACTTGAAATTGGTTTAGTGTTGATACTTGAAATGCTAATTCATGACTTGAAAATGGTTAAGTTAAGTCACTTATGAAGTGTATTAGCGACTTGTAAAGTGTATTTACGACTTGAAAATGGTTTAATGTAGTTCTTGATTGGTGAACTTGTGATTTTAAATTTGTAAAGTGTAATATCACTTGAAAATGTGAATTCATGACTTGAAATTGGTTTAGTGTTGATACTTGAAATGTGAATTCATGACTTGAAAATGGTTAAGTTAAGTCACTTGAGAAGTGTATTAGCGACTTTAAAAGTGTATTTACGACTTGAAAATGGTTTAATGTAGTTCTTGATTGGTGAACTTGTGTTTTTAAATTTGTAAAGTGTAATATCACTTGAAAATGTGAATTCATGACTTGAAATTGGTTTAGTGTTGATACATGAAATGTGAATTCATGACTTGAAAATGGTTTAGTTTCGTTACTTGAGAAGTGAATTAGAGAGTTGAAAATGGTTAAGTGTAGTATTTTTTAATGTGTACTAGTCACTTGAAAAGTGGATTGGCGACTTGAAAATGATATAAGGTAGTTCTTGAAATGTGAACTTGTGTTTTGAAATTTGTAAAGTGTGATATCACTTGAAATTGTGAATTCATGACTTGAAATTGGTTTAGTGTTGATACTTGAAATGTGAATTCATGACTTGAAAATGGTTAAGTTTAGTCACTTAAGAAGTGAATTAGAGAGTTGAAAATGGTTAAGTGTAGTGTTTTGAAATGTAAACTAGTCACTTGAGAAGTGTATTAGCGACTTGAAAAGTGTATTTACGACTTGAAAATGGTTTAATGTAGTTCTTGAATGGTTAACTTGTGCTTTGGAATTTGTAAAGTGTAATATCACTTGAAAATGTGAATTCATGACTTGAAATTGGTTTAGTGTTGATACTTGAAATGTGAATTCATGACTTAAAAATGTTTAAGTTTAGTCACTTGAGAAGTGAATTTGAGAGTTGAAAATAGTTTAAGTTTAGTGTTTTGAAATGTGTATTAGTCACTTGAGAAGTGTATTAGCGACTTGAAAAGTGTATTTGCGACTTGAAAATGGTTTAATGTAGTTCTTGAATGGTGAACTTGTGCTTTGAAATTTGTAAAGTGTAATATCACTTGAAAATGTGAATTCATGACTTGAAATTGGTTTAGTGTTGATACTTGAAATGTGAATTCATGACTTGAAAATGGTTAAGTTAAGCCACTTATGAAGTGAATTAGGGAGTTGAAAATGGTTAAATGTAGTGTTTTGAAATCTAAACTAGTCACTTGAGAAGTGTATTAGTGACTTGAAAAAGGTTTAATGTAGTTCTTGATTGGTGAACTTGTGTTTTGAAATTTGTAAAGTGTAATAATTCTTGAAAATGTGAATTCATGTCTTGAAATTGGTTTAGTGTTGATACATGAAATGTGAATTCATGACTTGAAAATGGTTTAGTTTAGTCGCTTGAGAAGTGAATTAGAGATTTGAAAATGGTTAAGTGTAGTGTTTTTAAATGTGTACTAGTCACTTGAAAAGTGGATTGGAGACTTGAAAATTGTTTAATGTAGTTCTCGAAAGGTGAACTTGTATTTTAAAATTTTTAAATTGTGATAACACTTGAAAATGTGAATTCATAACTTGTAATTGGTTTAGTGTTTATACTTGAAATGTGAATTCATGACTTGAAAATGGTTAAGTTTAGTCACTTAAGAATCGAATTAGAGAGTTGAAAATGGTTAAGTGTTGTGTTTTGAAATGTGAACTAGTCACTTGAGAATTGTATTAATGACTTGAAAAGTGTATTTACGACTTGAAAATGATTTAATGTAGTTCTTGAATGGTGAACTTGTTCTTTGAAATTTGTAAAGTGAAATATCACTTGAAAATGTGAATTCATGACTTGATATTGGTTTAGTGTTGATACTTGAAATGTGAATTCATGACTTAAAAATTGTTAAGTTTAGTCACTTGAGAAGTGAATTTGAGAGTTGAAAATAGTTTAAGTGTAGTGTTTTGAAATGTGTACTAGTCACTTGAGAAGTGTATTAGCGACTTGAAAAGTTTATTTGCGACTTGAAAATGGTTTAATGTAGTTCTTGAAGGGTGAACTTGTGCTTTGAAATTTGTAAAGTGTAATATCACTTGAAAATGTGAATTCATGACTTGAAATTGGTTTAGTGTTGATACTTGAAATGTGAATTCATGACTTGAAAATGGTTTAGTTTAGTCACTTGAGAAGTGAATTAGAGAGTTGAAAATGGTTAAGTGTAGTGTTTTAAAATGTGAACTAGTCACTGTAGAAGTGTATTAATGACTTGAAAAAGGTTTAATGTAGTTCTTGAATGGTGAACTTGTGTTTTGAAATTTGTAAAGGGTAATATCACTTGAAAATGTGAATTCATAACTCGAAATTGGTTTAGTGTTGATACTTAAAATGTGAATTCATGACTGGTAAATGGTTTAGTTTAGTCACTTGAGAAGTGAATTAGAGAGTTGAAAATGGTTAAGTGTACTATTTTTTAATGTGTACTAGTCACTTGAAAAGTGGATTGGCGACTTGACAATGATATAAGGTAGTTCTTGAAATGTGAACTTGTGTTTTGAAATTTGTAAAGTGTGATATCACTTGAAATGGTGAATTCATGACTTGAAATTGGTTTAGTGTTGATACTTGAAATGTGAATTCATGACTTGAAAATGGTTAAGTTTAGTCACTTAAGAAGTGAATTAGAGAGTTGAAAATGGTTAAGTGTAGTGTTTTGAAATGTAAACTAGTCACTTGAGAAGTGTATTAGCGAATTGAAAAGTGTATTTACGACTTGAAAATGGTTTAATGTAGTTCTTGAATGGTTAACTTGTGCTTTGGAATTTGTAAAGTGTAATATCACTTGAAAATGTGAATTCATGACTTGAAATTGGTTTAGTGTTGATACTTGAAATGTGAATTCATGACTTAAAAATGTTTAAGTTTAGTCACTTGAGAAGTGAATTTGAGAGTTGAAAATAGTTTAAGTTTAGTGTTTTGAAATGTGTATTAGTCACTTGAGAAGTGTATTAGCGACTTGAAAAGTGTATTTGCGACTTGAAAATGGTTTAATGTAGTTCTTGAATGGTGAACTTGTGCTTTGAAATTTGTAAAGTGTAATATCACTTGAAAATGTGAATTCATGACTTGAAATTGGTTTAGTGTTGATACTTGAAATGTGAATTCATGACTTGAAAATGGTTAAGTTAAGCCACTTATGAAGTGAATTAGGGAGTTGAAAATGGTTAAATGTAGTGTTTTGAAATCTAAACTAGTCACTTGAGAAGTGTATTAGTGACTTGAAAAAGGTTTAATGTAGTTCTTGATTGGTGAACTTGTGTTTTGAAATTTGTAAAGTGTAATAATTCTTGAAAATGTGAATTCATGTCTTGAAATTGGTTTAGTGTTGATACATGAAATGTGAATTCATGACTTGAAAATGGTTTAGTTTAGTCGCTTGAGAAGTGAATTAGAGATTTGAAAATGGTTAAGTGTAGTGTTTTTAAATGTGTACTAGTCACTTGAAAAGTGGATTGGAGACTTGAAAATTGTTTAATGTAGTTCTTGAAAGGTGAACTTGTATTTTAAAATTTTTAAATTGTGATATCACTTGAAAATGTGAATTCATAACTTGTAATTGGTTTAGTGTTTATACTTGAAATGTGAATTCATGACTTGAAAATGGTTAAGTTTAGTCACTTAAGAATCGAATTAGAGAGTTGAAAATGGTTAAGTGTTGTGTTTTGAAATGTGAACTAGTCACTTGAGAATTGTATTAATGACTTGAAAAGTGTATTTACGACTTGAAAATGATTTAATGTAGTTCTTGAATGGTGAACTTGTTCTTTGAAATTTGTAAAGTGAAATATCACTTGAAAATGTGAATTCATGACTTGATATTGGTTTAGTGTTGATACTTGAAATGTGAATTCATGACTTAAAAATTGTTAAGTTTAGTCACTTGAGAAGTGAATTTGAGAGTTGAAAATAGTTTAAGTGTAGTGTTTTGAAATGTGTACTAGTCACTTGAGAAGTGTATTAGCGACTTGAAAAGTTTATTTGCGACTTGAAAATGGTTTAATGTAGTTCTTGAATGGTGAACTTGTGCTTTGAAATTTGTAAAGTGTAATATCACTTGAAAATGTGAATTCATGACTTGAAATTGGTTTAGTGTTGATACTTGAAATGTGAATTCATGACTTGAAAATGGTTTAGTTTAGTCACTTGAGAAGTGAATTAGAGAGTTGAAAATGGTTAAGTGTAGTGTTTTAAAATGTGAACTAGTCACTGTAGAAGTGTATTAATGACTTGAAAAAGGTTTAATGTAGTTCTTGAATGGTGAACTTGTGTTTTGAAATTTGTAAAGGGTAATATCACTTGAAAATGTGAATTCATAACTCGAAATTGGTTTAGTGTTGATACTTAAAATGTGAATTCATGACTTGTAAATGGTTTAGTTTAGTCACTTGAGAAGTGAATTAGAGAGTTGAAAATGGTTAAGTGTAGTATTTTTTAATGTGTACTAGTCACTTGAAAAGTGGATTGGCGACTTGACAATGATATAAGGTAGTTCTTGAAATGTGAACTTGTATTTTGAAATATGTAAAGTGTGATATCACTTGAAATTGTGAATTCATGACATGAAATTGGTTTAGTGTTGATACTTGAAATGTGAATTCATGACTTGAAAATGGTTAAGTTTAGTCACTTAAGAAGTGAATTAGAGAGTTGAAAATGGTTAAGTGTAGTGTTTTGAAATGTAAACTAGTCACTTGAGAAGTGTATTAGCGACTTGAAAAGTGTATTTACGACTTGAAAATGACTTAATGTAGTTCTTGAATGGTGAACTTGTGCTTTGGAATTTGTAAAGTGAAATATCACTTGAAAATGTGAATTCATGACTTGAAATTGGTTTAGTGTTGATACTTGAAATGTGAATTCATGACTTAAAAATGTTTAAGTTTAGTCACTTGAGAAGTGAATTTGAGAGTTGAAAATAGTTTAAGTTTAGTGTTTTGAAATGTGTACTAGTCACTTGAGAAGTGTATTAGCGACTTGAAAAGTGTATTTGCTACTTGAAAATGGTTTAATGTAGTTCTTGAATGGTGAACTTGTGCTTTGAAATTTGTAAAGTGTAATATCACTTGAAAATGTGAATTCATGACTTGAAATTGGTTTAGTGTTGATACTTGAAATGTGAATTCATGACTTGAAAATGGTTAAGTTAGGTCACTTATGAAGTGAATTAGAGAGTTGAAAATGGTTAAATGTAGTGTTTTGAAATCTAAACTAGTCACTTGAGAAGTGTATTTGTGACTTGAAAAAGGTTTATTGTAGTTCTTGATTGGTGAACTTGTGTTTTGAAATTTGTAAACTGTAATAATACTTGAAAATGTGAATTCATGTCTTGAAATTGGTTTAGTGTTGATACATGAAATGTGAATTCATGACTTGAAAATGGGTTAGTTTAGTCGCTTGAGAAGTGAATTAGAGAGTTGAAAATGGTTAAGTGTAGTGTTTTTAAATGTCTACTAGTCACTTGAAAAGTGGATTGGAGACTTGAAATTGTTTAATGTAGTTCTTGAAAGGTGAACTTGTGTTTTAAAATTTGTATAGTGTGATACCACTTGAAAATGTGAATTCATAACTTGTAATTGGTTTAGTGTTTATACTTGAAATGTGGATTCATGACTTGAAAATGGTTTAGTTTAGTCACTTGAGAAGTGAATTAGAGATTAGAAAATGGTTAAGTGTAGTATTTTTTAATGTGTACTAGTCACTTGAAAAGTGGATTAGCGACTTGAAAATGATTTAAGGTAGTTCTTGAAATGTGAACTTGTGTTTTGAAATTTGTAAAGTGTGATATTACTTGAAAATGTGAATTCATGACTTGAAATTGGTTTAGTGTTGATACTTGAAATTTGAATTAATGACTTGAAAATGGTTAAGTTTAGTCACTTAAGAAGTTAATTAGAGAGTTGAAAATGGTTAACTGTAGTGTGTTGAAATGTGAACTAGTTACTTGAGAATTGTATTAATAACTTGAAAAAGGTTTAATGTAGTTCTTGATTGGTGAACTTGTGTTTTTAAATTTGTAAAGTGTAATATCACTTGAAAATGTGAATTCATGACTTGAAATTGGTTTAGTGTTGATACATGAAATGTGAATTCATGACTTGAAAATGGTTTAGTTTAGTCACTTAAGAAGTGAATTAGAGAGTTGAAAATGGTTAAGTGTAGTGTTTTGAAATGTGAACTAGTCTCTTGAGAAGTGTATTAGTGACTTGAAAAAGGTTTAATGTAGTTCTTGAATGGTGAACTTGTGTTTTGAAATTTGTAAAGTGTAACATCACTTGAAAATGTGAATTCATGACTTGAAAATGGTTTAGTTTAGTCACTTGAGAAGTGAATTAGAGAGTTGAAAATGGTTAAGTGTAGTATTTTTTAATATGTACTAGTCACTTGAAAAGTGGATTAGCGACTTGAAAATGATTTAAGGTAGTTCTTGAAATGTGAACTTGTGTTTTGAAATTTGTAAAGTGTGATATTACTTGAAAATGTGAATTCATGACTTGAAATTGGTTTAGTGTTGATACTTGAAATGTGAATTAATTACTTGAAAATGGTTAAGTTTAGTCACTTAAGAAGTTAATTTGAGAGTTGAAAATGGTTAAGTGTAGTGTTTTGAAATGTGAACTAGTTACTTGAGAATTGTATTAATAACTTGAAAAAGGTTTAATGTAGTTCTTGATTGGTGAACTTGTGTTTTTAAATTTGTAAAGTGTAATATCACTTGAAATGTGAATTCATGACTTGAAATTGGTTTAGTGTTGATACTTGAAATGTGAATTCATGACTTGAAAATGGTTTAGTTTAGTCACTTGAGAAGTGAATTAGAGAGTTGAAAATGGTTAAGTGTAGTATTTTTTATTGTATACTAGTCACTTGAAAAGTGGATTGGCGACTTGAAAATGATTTAAGGTAGTTCTTGAAATGTGAACTTGTGTTTTGAAATTTGTAAAGTGTGATATCACTTGAAATAGTGAATTCATGACCTTAAATTGGTTTAGTGTTCATACTTGAAATGTGAATTCATGACTTGAAAATGGTTAAGTTTAGTCACTTAAGAAGTGAATTAGAGAGTTGAAAATGGTTAAGTGTAGTGTTTTGAAATGTGAACTAGTCACTTGAGAAGTGTATTAGCGACTTGAAAAGTGTATTTACGACTTGAAAATGGTTTAATGTAGTTCTTGAATGGTGAACTTGTGCTTTGAAATTTGTAAAGTGTAATATCACTTGAAAATGTGAATTCATGACTTTAAATTGGTTTAGTGTTGATACTTGAAATATGAATTCATGACTTAAAAATGGTTAAGTTTAGTCACTTGAGAAATGAATTTGAGAGTTGAAAATAGTTTAAGGGTAGTGTTTTGAAATGTGTACTAGTCACTTGAGAAGTGTATTAGCGACTTGAAAAGTGTATTTGCGACTTGAAAATGGTTTAATGTAGTTCTTGAATGGTGAACTTGTGCTTTGAAATTTGTAAAGTGTAATATCACATGAAAATGTGAATTCATGACTTGAAATTGGTTTAGTGTTGATACTTGAAATGTGAATTGATGACTTGAAAATGGTTAAGTTAAGTCACTTAAGAAGTGAATTAGAGAGTTGAAAATGGTTTAATGTTGTGTTTTGAAATCTAAACTAGTCACTTGAGAAGTGTATTAGTGACTTGAAAAATATTTAATGTAGTTCTTGATTGGTGAACTTGTGTTTTGAAATTTGTAAAGTGTAATAAAACTTGAAAATGTGAATTCATGTCTTGAAATTGGTTTAGTGTTGATACATGAAATGTGAATTCATGACTTGAAAATGGTTTAGTTTAGTCGCTTGAGAAGTGAATTAGAGAGTTGAAAATCGTTAAGTGTAGTGTTTTTAAATGTGTACTAGTCACTTGAAAAGTGGATTGGCGACTTGAAAATTGTTTAATGTAGTTCTTGAAAGGTGAACTTGTATTTTAAAATTTGTATAGTGTGATATCACTTGAAAATGTGAATTCATAACTTCTAATTGGTTTAGTGTTTATACTTGAAATGTGAATTCATGACATTAAAATGGTTAAGTTTAGTCACTTAAGAAGTGAATTAGAGAGTTGAAAATGGTTAAGTGTAGTGTTTTGAAATGTGAACTAGTCACTTGAGAAGTGTATTAGCGACTTGAAAAGTGTATTTACGACTTGAAAATGGTTTAATGTAGTTCTTGAATGGTGACTTGTGCTTTGAAATTTGTAAAGTGTAATATCACTTGTAAATGTGAATTCATGACTTGAAATTGGTTTAGTGTTGATACTTGAAATGTGAATTCATGACTTAAAAATAGTTAAGTTTAGTCACTTGAGAAGTGAATTTGAGAGTTGAAAATAGTTTAAGTGTAGTGTTTTGAAATATGTACTAGTCACTTGAGAAGTGTATTAGCGACTTGAAAACTGTATTTGCGACTTGAAAATGGTTTAATGTAGTTCTTGAATGGTGAACTTGTGCTTTGAAATTTGTAAAGTGTAATATCACTTGAAAATGTGAATTCATGACTTGAAATTGGTTTATTGTTGATACTTGAAATGTGAATTCATGACTTGAAAATGGTTAAGTTAAGTCACTTAAGAAGTGAATTAGAGAGTTGAAAATGGTTAAATGTAGTGTTTTGAAATGTGTACTAGTCACTTGAAAAGTGGATTGGCGACTTGAAAATGATTTAAGGTAGTTCTTGAAATGTGAACTTGTGTTTTGAAATTTGTAAAGTGTGATATCACTTTAAATTGTGAATTCATGACTTGAAATTGGTTTAGTGTTGATACTTGAAATGTGAATTCATGACTTGAAAATGGTTATGTTTAGTCACTTATGAAGTGAATTAGAGAGTTGAAAATGGTTAAGTGTAGTGTTTTGAAATGTAAACTAGTCACTTGAGAAGTGTATTAGCGACTTGAAAAGTGTATTTACGGCTTGAAAATGGTTTAATGTAGTTCTTGAATGGTGAACTTGTACTTTGAAATTTGTAAAGTGTAATATCACTTGAAAATGTGAATTCATGACTTGAAATTGGTTTAGTGTTGATACTTGAAATGTGAATTCATGACTGAAAATGGTTAAGTTTAGTCACTTGAGAAGTGAATTTGAGAGTTGAAAATAGTTTAAGTGTAGTGTTTTGAAATGTGTACTAGTCACTTGAGAAGTGTATTAGCGACTTGAAAAGTGTATTTGCGACTTGAAAATGGTTTAATGTAGTTCTTGAATGGTGAACTTGTGCTTTGAAATTTGTAAAGTGTAATATCACTTGAAAATGTGAATTCATGACTTGAATTTGGTTTATTGTTGATACTTGAAATGTGAATTCATGACTTGAAAATGGTTAAGTTAAGTCACTTAAGAAGTGAATTAGAGAGTTGAAAATGGTTAAATGTAGTGTTTTGAAATCTAAACTAGTCACTTGAGAAGTGTATTAGTGACTTGAAAAATATTTAATGTAGTTCTTGATTGGTGAACTTTTGTTTTGGAATTTGTAAAGTGTAATAAAACTTGAAAATGTGAATTCATGTCTTGAAATTGGTTTAGTATTGATACATGAAATGTTAATTCATGTCTTGAAAAAGGTTTAGTTTAGTCGCTTGAGAAATCAATTAGAGAGTTGAAAATGGTTAAGTGTAGTGTTTTTAAATGTGTACTAGTCACTTGAAAAGTGGATTGGCGACTTGAAAATTGTTTAATGTAGTTCTTGAAAGGTGAACTTGTATTTTAAAATTTGTATAGTGTGATATCACTTTAAATTTGAATTCATGACTTGAAATTGGTTTAGTGTTGATACTTGAAATGTGAATTAATGACTTGAAAATGGTTAAGTTTAGTCACTTAAGAAGTTAATTAGAGATTTGAAAATGGTTATGTGTAGTGTTTTGAAATGTGAACTAGTTACTTGAGAATTGTATTAATAACTTGAAGAAGGTTTAATGTAGGTCTTGATTGGTGAACTAGTGTTTTTAAATTTGTAAAGTGTAATATCACTTGAAAATGTGAATTCATGACTTGAAATTTGTTTAGTGTTGATACATGAAATGTGAATTCATGACTTGAAAATGGTTTAGTTTAGTCACTTGAGAAGTGAATTAGAGAGTTGAAAATGGTTAAGTTGAGTGTTTTGAAATGTGAACTAGTCATTTGAGAAGTGTATTCGTGACTTGAAAAAGGTTTAATGTAGTTCTTGAATGGTGAACTTGTGTTTTGAAATTTGTAAAGTGTAATATCACTTGAAAATGTGAATTCATGACTCCAAATTGGTTTATTGTTGATACTTAAAATATGAATTCATGACTTGAAAATGGTTTAGTTTAGTCACTTGAGAAGTGAATTAGAGAGTTGAAAATGGTTAAGTGTAGTATTTTTTAATGTGTACTAGTCACTTGAAAAGTGGATTGGCAACTTGAAAATGATTTAAGGTAGTTCTTGAAATGTGAACTTGTGTTTTGAAATTTGTAAAGTGTGATATCACTTGAAAATGTGAATTCATGACTTGAAATTGGTTTAGTGTTGATACTTGAAATGTGAATTCATGACTTAAAAATGGTTAAGTTTAGTCACTTGAGAAGTGAATTTGAGAGTTGAAAATAGTTTAAGTGTAGTGTTTTGAAATGTGTACTAGTCACTTGAGAAGTGTATTAGCGACTTGAAAAGTTTATTTGCGACTTGAAAATGGTTTAATGTAGTTCTTGAATGGTGAACTTGTGCTTTGAAATTTGTAAAGTGTAATATCACTTGAAAATGTGAATTCATGACTTGAAATTGGTTTAATGTTGATACTTGAAATGGGAATTCATGACTTGAAAATGGTTTAGTTTAGTCACTTGAGAAGTGAATTAGAGAGTTGAAAATGGTTAAGTGTAGTGTTTTGAAATGTGAACTAGTCACTTGAGAAGTGTATTAGTGACTTGAAAAAGGTTTAATGTAGTTCTTGAATGGTGAACTTGTGTTTTGAAATTTGTAAAGGGTAATATCACTTAAAAATGTGAATTCATCACTCGAAATTGGTTTAGTGTTGATACTTAAAATGTGAATTCTTGACTTGAAAATAGTTTAGTTTAGTCACTTGAGATGTAAATTAGAGAGTTGAAAATGGTTAAGTGTAGTATTTTTTAATGTACACTAGTCACTTGAAAATGGATTAGCGACTTGAAAATGATTTAAGGTAGTTCTTGAAATGTGAACTTGTGTTTTGAAATTTGTAAAGTGTGATATTACTTGAAAATGTGAATTCATGACTTGAAATTGGTTTAGTGTTGATACTTGAAATGTGAATTAATGACTTGAAAATGGTTGAGTTTTGTCACATAAGAAGTTAATTAGAGATTTGAAAATGGTTAAGTGTAGTGTTTTGAAATGTGAACTAGTTACTTGTGAATTGTATTAATAACTTGAAGAAGGTTTAATGTAGGTCTTGATTGGTGAACTTGTGTTTTTAAATTTGTAAAGTGTAATATCACTCGAAAATGTGAATTCATGACTTGAAATTGGTTTAGTGTTGATACATGAAATGTGAATTCATGACTTGAAAATGGTTTAGTTTAGTCACTTGAGAAGTGAATTAGAGAGTTGAAAATGGTTAAGTTTAGTGTTTTGAAATGTGAACTAGTCATTTGAGACGGGTATTCGTGACTTAAAAAAGGTTTAATGTAGTTCTTGAATGGTGAACTTGAGTTTTGAAATTTGCAATGTGTAATATCACTTGAAAATGTGAATTCATGACTCGAAATTGGTTTATTATTGATACTTAAAATGTGAATTCATGACTTGAAAATGGTTTAGTTTAGTCACTTGAGAAGTGAATTAGAGAGTTGAAAATGGTTAAGTGTAGTATTTTTTAATGTGTACTAGTCACTTGAAAAGTGGATTGGCGACTTGAAAATGATTTAAGGTAGTTCTTTAAATGTGTACTTGTGTTTTGAAATTTGTAAAGTGTGATATCACTTGAAATTGTGAATTCATGACTTGAAATTGGTTTAGTGTTGATACTTGAAATGTGAATTCATGACTTGAAAATGGTTAAGTTTAGTCACTTAAGAAGTGAATTAGAGAGTTGAAAATGGTTAAGTGTAGTGTATTGAAATGTGAACTAGTCACTTTAGAAGTGTATTAGCGACTTGAAAAGTGTATTTACGACTTGAAAATGGTTTAATGTAGTTCTTGAATGGTGAACTTGTTCTTTGAAATTTGTAAAGTGTAATATCACTTGAAAATGTGAATTCCTGACTTTAAATTGGTTTAGTGTTGATACTTGAAATGTGAATTCTTGACTTAAAAATGGTTAAGTTTAGTCACTTGAAAAGTGAATTTGAGAGTTGAAAATACTTTAAGTGTAGTGTTTTGAAATGTGTACTAGTCACTTGAGAAGTGTATTAGCGGCTTGAAAAGTGTATTTGCGACTTGAAAATGGTTTAATGTAGTTCTTGAATGGTGAACTTGTGCTTTGAAATTTGTAATGTGTAATATCACTTGAAAATGTGAATTCATGACTTGAAATTGGTTTAGTGTTGATACTTGAAATGTGAATTCATGACTTGAAAATGGTTAAGTTAAGTCACTTATGAAGTGAATTAGAGAGTTGAAAATGGTTAAATGTAGTGTTTTGATATCTAAACTAGTCACTTGAGAAGTGTATTAGTGACTTGAAAAAGGGTTAATGTAGTTCTTGAATGGTGAACTTGTATTTTGAAATTTGTAAAGTATAATATCACTTGAAAATGTGAATTCATCACTCGAAATTGGTTTAGTGTTGATACTTAAAATGTGAATTCATGACTTGAAAATGGTTTTGTTTAGTCACTTGAGAAGTGAATTAGAGAGTTGAAAATGGTTAAGTGTAGTATTTTTTAATTTACACTAGTCACTTGAAAAGTGGATTAGCGACTTGAAAATGATTTAAGGTAGTTCTTGAAATGTGAACTTGTGTTTTGAAATTTGTAAAGTGTGATATTACTTGAAAATGTGAATTCATGACTTGAAATTGGTTTAGTGTTGATACTTGAAATGTGAATTCATGACTTGAAAAGGGTTAAGTTTAGTCACTTAAGAAGTTAATTAGAGAGTTGAAAATGGTTCAGTGTAGTGTTTTGAAATGTGAACTAGTTAATTGAGAATTGTATTAATAACTTGAAGAAGGGTTAATGTCGTTCTTGATTGGTGAACTTGTGATTTTAAATTCGTAAAGTGTAATGTCACTTGAAAATGTGAATTCATGACTTGAAATTGGTTTAGTGTTGATACATGAAATGTGAATTCATGACTTGAAAATGGTTTAGTTTAGTCGCTTGAGAAGTGAATTAGAGAGTTGAAAATGGTTAAGTGTAGTGTTTTGAAATGTGAACTAGTTACTTGAGAATTGTATTAATAACTTGAAAAAGGTTTAATGTAGTTTTTGATTGGTGAACTTGTGTTTTTAAATTTGTAAAGTGTAATATCACTTGAAAATGTGAATTCATGCCTTGAAATTGGTTTAGTGTTGATACATGAAATGTGAATTCATGACTTGAAAATGGTTTAGTTTAGTCACTTGAGAAGTGAATTAGAGAGTTGAAAATGGTTAAGTTTAGTGTTTTGAAATGTGAACTAGTCACTTGAGAAGTGTATTCGTGACTTGAAAAAGGATTAATGTAGTTCTTGAATGGTGAACTTGTGTTTTGAAATTTGTAAAGTGTAATATCACTTGAAAATGTGAATTCATGACTCGAAATTGATTTATTGTTGATACTTAAAATGTGAATTTATGACTTGAAAATGGTTTAGTTTTGTCACTTGAGAAGTGAATTAGAGAGTTGAAAATGGTTAAGTGTAGTATTTTTTAATGTGTACTAGTCACTTGAAAAGTGGATTGGCGACTTGGAAATGATTTAAGGTAGTTCTTGAAATGTGAACTTGTGTTTTGAAATTTGTAAAGTGTGATATCACTTGAAATTGTGAATTCATGACTTGAAATTGGTTTAGTGTTGATACTTGAAATGTGAATTCATGACTTGAAAATGGTTAAGTTTAGTCACTTAAGAAGTCAATTAGAGAGTTGAAAATGGTTAAGTGTAGTGTTTTGAAATGTGAACTAGTCACTTCAGAAGTGTATTAGCGACTTGAAAAGTGTATTTACGACTTGAAAATGGTTTAATGTAGTTCTTGAATGGTGAACTTTTGCTTTGAAATTTGTAAAGTGTAATATCACTTGAAAATGTGAATTCAGGACTTTAAATTGATTTAGTGTTGATACTTGAAATGTGAATTCATGACTTCAAAATGGTTATGTTTAGTCTCTTGAGAAGTGAATTTGAGAGTTGAAAATAGTTTAAGTGTAGTGTTTTGAAATGTGTACTAGTCACTTGAGAAGTGTATTAGCGACTTGAAAAGTGTATTTGCGACTTGAAAATGGTTTAATGTAGTTCTTGAATGGTGAACTTGTGCTTTGAAATTTGTAAAGTGTAATATCACTTGAAAATGTGAATTCATGACTTGAAATTGGTTTAGTGTTGATATTTGAAATGTGAATTCATGACTTGAAAATGGTTTAGTTTAGTCACTTGAGAAGTGAATTAGAGAGTTGAAAATTGTTAAGTGTAGTGTTTTGAAATGTGAACTAGTCACTTGAGAAGTGTATTAGTTACTTGAAAAAGGTTTAATGTAGTTCTTGAATGGTGAACTTGTGTTTTGAAATTAGTAAAGTATAATATCACTTGAAAATTTGAATTCCTCACTCGAAATTGGTTTAGTGTTGATACTTAAAATGTGAATTCACGACTTGAAAATGGTTTAGTTTAGTCACTTGAGAAGTGAATTAGAGAGTTGAAAATGGTTAAGTGTAGTATTTTTTAATTTACACTAGTCACTTGAAAAGTGGATTAGCGACTTGAAAATGATTTAAGGTAGTTCTTGAAATGTGAACTTGTGTTTTGAAATTTGTAAAGTGTGATATTACTTGAAAATGTGAATTCATGACTTGAAATTGGTTTAGTGTTGATACTTGAAATGTGAATTAATGACTTGAAAATGGTTAAGTTTGGTCACTTAAGAAGTTAATTAGAGAGTTGAAAATGGTTAAGTGTAGTGTTTTGAAATGTGATCTAGTTACTTGAGAATTGTATTAATAACTTGAAGAAGGTTTAATGTAGTTCTTGATTGGTGAACTTGTGTTTTTAAATTTGTAAAGTGTAATATCACTTGAAAATGTGAATTCATGACTTGAAATTTGTTTAGTGTTGATACATGAAATGTGAATTTATGACTTGAAAATGGTTTAGTTTAGTCACTTGAGAAGTGAATTAGAGAGTTGAAAATGGTTAAGTTTAGTGTTTTGAAATGTGAAAAAGTCATTTGAGATGTGTATTCGTGACTTGAAAAAGGTTTAATGTAGTTCTTGAATGGTGAACTTGTGTTTAGAAATTTGTAAAGTGTGATATCACTTGAAATTGTGAATTCATGACTTGAAATTGGTTTAGTGTTGATACTTGAAATGTGAATTCATGACTTGAAAATGGTTAAGTTTAGTCACTTGAGAAGTGAATTTGAGAGTTGAAAATTGCTTAAGTGTAGTGTTTTGAAATGTGTACTAGTCACTTGAGAAGTGTATTAGCGACTTGTAAAGTGTATTTGCGACTGGAAAATGGTTTAATGTAGTTCTTGAATGGTGAACTTGTGCATTGAAATTTGTAAAGTGTAATATCACTTGAAAATGTGAATTCATGACTTGAAATTGGTTTAGTGTTGATACTTGAAATGTGAATTCATGACTTGAAAATGGTTTAGTTTAGTCACTTGAGAAGTGAATTAGAGAGTTGAAAATGGTTAAGTGTAGTGGCTTGAAATTTGAACTAGTCACTTGAGAAGTGTATTAGTGACTTGAAAAAGGTTTAATGTAGTTCTTGAATGGTGAACTTGTGTTTTGAAATTTGTAAAGTGTAATATCACTTGAAAATGTGAATTCATCACTCGAAATTGGTTTAGTGTTAATACTTAAAATGTGAATTCATGACTTGAAAATGGTTTAGTTTAGTCACTTGAGAAGTGAATTAGAGAGTTGAAAATGGTTAAGTGTAGTATTTTTTAATTTACACTAGTCACTTGAAAAGTGGATTAGCGACTTGAAAATGATTTAAGGTAGTTCTTGAAATGTGAACTTGTGTTTTGAAATTTGTAAAGTGTGATATTACTTGAAAATGTGAATTCATGACTTGAAATTGGTTTAGTGTTGATACTTGAAATGTGAATTAATGACTTGAAAATGGTTAAGTTTGGTCACTTAAGAAGTTAATTAGAGAGTTGAAAATGGTTAAGTGTAGTGTTTTGAAATGTGATCTAGTTACTTGAGAATTGTATTAATAACTTGAAGAAGATTTAATGTAGTTCTTGATTGGTGAACTTGTGTTTTTAAATTTGTAAAGTGTAATATCACTTGAAAATGTGAATTCATGACTTGAAATTTGTTTAGTGTTGATACATGAAATGTGAATTTATGACTTGAAAATGGTTTAGTTTAGTCACTTGAGAAGTGAATTAGAGAGTTGAAAATGGTTAAGTTTAGTGTTTTGAAATGTGAAAAAGTCATTTGAGATGTGTATTCGTGACTTGAAAAAGGTTTAATGTAGTTCTTGAATGGTGAACTTGTGTTTAGAAATTTGTAAAGTGTGATATCACTTGAAATTGTGAATTCATGACTTGAAATTGGTTTAGTGTTGATACTTGAAATGTGAATTCATGACTTGAAAATGGTTAAGTTTAGTCACTTGAGAAGTGAATTTGAGAGTTGAAAATTGCTTAAGTGTAGTGTTTTGAAATGTGTACTAGTCACTTGAGAAGTGTATTAGCGACTTGAAAAGTGTATTTGCGACTGGAAAATGGTTTAATGTAGTTCTTGAATGGTGAACTTGTGCATTGAAATTTGTAAAGTGTAATATCACTTGAAAATGTGAATTCATGACTTGAAATTGGTTTAGTGTTGATACTTGAAATGTGAATTCATGACTTGAAAATGGTTTAGTTTAGTCACTTGAGAAGTGAATTAGAGAGTTGAAAATGGTTAAGTGTAGTGGCTTGAAATGTGAACTAGTCACTTGAGAAGTGTATTAGTGACTTGAAAAAGGTTTAATGTAGTTCTTGAATGGTGAACTTGTGTTTTGAAATTTGTAAAGTGTAATATCACTTGAAAATGTGAATTCATCACTCGAAATTGGTTTAGTGTTAATACTTAAAATGTGAATTCATGACTTGAAAATGGTTTAGTTTAGTCACTTGAGAAGTGAATTAGAGAGTTGAAAATGGTTAAGTGTAGTATTTTTTAATTTACACTAGTCACTCGAAAAGTGGATTAGCGACTTGAAAATGATTTAAGGTAGTTCTTGAAATGTAAACTTGTGTTTTGAAATTTGTAAAGTGTGATATTACTTGAAAATGTGAATTCATGACTTGAAATTGGTTTAGTGTTGATACTTGAAATGTGAATTAATGACTTGAAAATGGTTAAGTTTAGTCACTTAAGAAGTTAATTAGAGAGTTGAAAATGGTTAAGTGTAATGTTTTGAAATGTGATCTAGTTACTTGAGAATTGTATTAATAACTTGAAGAAGGTTTAATATAGTTCTTGATTGGTGAACTTGTGTTTTTAAATTTGTAAAGTGTAATATCACTAGAAAATGTGAATTCATGACTTTAAATTTGTTTAGTGTTGATACATGAAATGTTAATTCATGACTTGAAAATGGTTTAGTTTAGTCACTTGAGAAGTGAATTAGAGAGTTGAAAATGGTTAAGTTTAGTGTTTTGAAATGTGAAAACGTCATTTGAGATGTGTATTCGTGACTTGAAAAAGGTTTAATGTAGTTCTTGAATGGTGAACTTGTGTTTTGAAATTTGTAAAGTGTGATATCACTTGAAATTATGAATTCATGACTTGAAATTGGTTTAGTGTTGATACTTGAAATGTGAATTCATGACTTGAAAATTGTTAAGTTTAGTCACTTGAGAAGTGAATTTGAGAGTTGAAAATAGCTTAAGTGTAGTGTTTTGAAATGTGTACTACTCACTTGAGAAGTGTATTAGCGACTTGAAAAGTGTATTTACGACTGGAAAATGCTTTAATGTAGTTCTTGAATGGTGAACTTTTGCTTTGAAATTTGTAAAGTTTAATATCACTTGAAAATGTGAATTCATGACTTGAAATTGATTTAGTGTTGATACTTGAAATGTGAATTCATGACTTGAAAATGGTTTAGTTTTGTCACTTGAGAAGTGAATTAGAGAGTTGAAAATGGTTAAGTGTAGTGTCTTGAAATGTGAACTAGTCACTTGAGAAGTGTATTAGCGGCTTGAAAAGTGTATTTGCGACTTGAAAATGGTTTAATGTAGTTCTTGAATGGTGAACTTGTGCTTTGAAATTTGTAATGTGTAATATCACTTGAAAATGTGAATTCATGACTTGAAATTGGTTTAGTGTTGATACTTGAAATGTGAATTCATGACTTGAAAATGGTTAAGTTAAGTCACTTATGAAGTGAATTAGAGAGTTGAAAATGGTTAAATGTAGTGTTTTGATATCTAAACTAGTCACTTGAGAAGTGTATTAGTGACTTGAAAAAGGGTTAATGTAGTTCTTGAATGGTGAACTTGTATTTTGAAATTTGTAAAGTATAATATCACTTGAAAATGTGAATTCATCACTCGAAATTGGTTTAGTGTTGATACTTAAAATGTGAATTCATGACTTGAAAATGGTTTTGTTTAGTCACTTGAGAAGTGAATTAGAGAGTTGAAAATGGTTAAGTGTAGTATTTTTTAATTTACACTAGTCACTTGAAAAGTGGATTAGCGACTTGAAAATGATTTAAGGTAGTTCTTGAAATGTGAACTTGTGTTTTGAAATTTGTAAAGTGTGATATTACTTGAAAATGTGAATTCATGACTTGAAATTGGTTTAGTGTTGATACTTGAAATGTGAATTCATGACTTGAAAAGGGTTAAGTTTAGTCACTTAAGAAGTTAATTAGAGAGTTGAAAATGGTTCAGTGTAGTGTTTTGAAATGTGAACTAGTTACTTGAGAATTGTATTAATAACTTGAAGAAGGGTTAATGTCGTTCTTGATTGGTGAACTTGTGATTTTAAATTCGTAAAGTGTAATGTCACTTGAAAATGTGAATTCATGACTTGAAATTGGTTTAGTGTTGATACATGAAATGTGAATTCATGACTTGAAAATGGTTTAGTTTAGTCGCTTGAGAAGTGAATTAGAGAGTTGAAAATGGTTAAGTGTAGTGTTTTGAAATGTGAACTAGTTACTTGAGAATTGTATTAATAACTTGAAAAAGGTTTAATGTAGTTCTTGATTGGTGAACTTGTGTTTTTAAATTTGTAAAGTGTAATATCACTTGAAAATGTGAATTCATGCCTTGAAATTGGTTTAGTGTTGATACATGAAATGTGAATTCATGACTTGAAAATGGTTTAGTTTAGTCACTTGAGAAGTGAATTAGAGAGTTGAAAATGGTTAAGTTTAGTGTTTTGAAATGTGAACTAGTCACTTGAGAAGTGTATTCGTGACTTGAAAAAGGTTTAATGTAGTTCTTGAATGGTGAACTTGTGTTTTGAAATTTGTAAAGTGTAATATCACTTGAAAATGTGAATTCATGACTCGAAATTGATTTATTGTTGATACTTAAAATGTGAATTTATGACTTGAAAATGGTTTAGTTTTGTCACTTGTGAAGTGAATTAGAGAGTTGAAAATGGTTAAGTGTAGTATTTTTTAATGTGTACTAGTCACTTGAAAAGTGGATTGGCGACTTGGAAATGATTTAAGGTAGTTCTTGAAATGTGAACTTGTGTTTTGAAATTTGTAAAGTGTGATATCACTTGAAATTGTGAATTCATGACTTGAAATTGGTTTAGTGTTGATACTTGAAATGTGAATTCATGACTTGAAAATGGTTAAGTTTAGTCACTTAAGAAGTCAATTAGAGAGTTGAAAATGGTTAAGTGTAGTGTTTTGAAATGTGAACTAGTCACTTCACAAGTGTATTAGCGACTTGAAAAGTGTATTTACGACTTGAAAATGGTTTATTGTAGTTCTTGAATGGTGAACTTTTGCTTTGAAATTTGTAAAGTGTAATATCACTTGAAAATGTGAATTCAGGACTTTAAATTGATTTAGTGTTGATACTTGAAATGTGAATTCATGACTTAAAAATGGTTATGTTTAGTCTCTTGAGAAGTGAATTTGAGAGTTGAAAATAGTTTAAGTGTAGTGTTTTGAAATGTGTACTAGTCACTTGAGAAGTGTATTAGCGACTTGAAAAGTGTATTTGCGACTTGAAAATGGTTTAATGTAGTTCTTGAATGGTGAACTTGTGCTTTGAAATTTGTAAAGTGTAATATCACTTGAAAATGTGAATTCATGACTTGAAATTGGTTTAGTGTTGATATTTGAAATGTGAATTCATGACTTGAAAATGGTTTAGTTTAGTCACTTGAGAAGTGAATTAGAGAGTTGAAAATTGTTAAGTGTAGTGTTTTGAAATGTGAACTAGTCACTTGAGAAGTGTATTAGTTACTTGAAAAAGGTTTAATGTAGTTCTTGAATGGTGAACTTGTGTTTTGAAATTAGTAAAGTATAATATCACTTGAAAATTTGAATTCCTCACTCGAAATTGGTTTAGTGTTGATACTTAAAATGTGAATTCACGACTTGAAAATGGTTTAGTTTAGTCACTTGAGAAGTGAATTAGAGAGTTGAAAATGGTTAAGTGTAGTATTTTTTAATTTACACTAGTCACTTGAAAAGTGGATTAGCGACTTGAAAATGATTTAAGGTAGTTCTTGAAATGTGAACTTGTGTTTTGAAATTTGTAAAGTGTGATATTACTTGAAAATGTGAATTCATGACTTGAAATTGGTTTAGTGTTGATACTTGAAATGTGAATTAATGACTTGAAAATGGTTAAGTTTGGTCACTTAAGAAGTTAATTAGAGAGTTGAAAATGGTTAAGTGTAGTGTTTTGAAATGTGATCTAGTTACTTGAGAATTGTATTAATAACTTGAAGAAGGTTTAATGTAGTTCTTGATTGGTGAACTTGTGTTTTTAAATTTGTAAAGTGTAATATCACTTGAAAATGTGAATTCATGACTTGAAATTTGTTTAGTGTTGATACATGAAATGTGAATTTATGACTTGAAAATGGTTTAGTTTAGTCACTTGAGAAGTGAATTAGAGAGTTGAAAATGGTTAAGTTTAGTGTTTTGAAATGTGAAAAAGTCATTTGAGATGTGTATTCGTGACTTGAAAAAGGTTTAATGTAGTTCTTGAATGGTGAACTTGTGTTTAGAAATTTGTAAAGTGTGATATCACTTGAAATTGTGAATTCATGACTTGAAATTGGTTTAGTGTTGATACTTGAAATGTGAATTCATGACTTGAAAATGGTTAAGTTTAGTCACTTGAGAAGTGAATTTGAGAGTTGAAAATTGCTTAAGTGTAGTGTTTTGAAATGTGTACTAGTCACTTGAGAAGTGTATTAGCGACTTGTAAAGTGTATTTGCGACTGGAAAATGGTTTAATGTAGTTCTTGAATGGTGAACTTGTGCATTGAAATTTGTAAAGTGTAATATCACTTGAAAATGTGAATTCATGACTTGAAATTGGTTTAGTGTTGATACTTGAAATGTGAATTCATGACTTGAAAATGGTTTAGTTTAGTCACTTGAGAAGTGAATTAGAGAGTTGAAAATGGTTAAGTGTAGTGGCTTGAAATTTGAACTAGTCACTTGAGAAGTGTATTAGTGACTTGAAAAAGGTTTAATGTAGTTCTTGAATGGTGAACTTGTGTTTTGAAATTTGTAAAGTGTAATATCACTTGAAAATGTGAATTCATCACTCGAAATTGGTTTAGTGTTAATACTTAAAATGTGAATTCATGACTTGAAAATGGTTTAGTTTAGTCACTTGAGAAGTGAATTAGAGAGTTGAAAATGGTTAAGTGTAGTATTTTTTAATTTACACTAGTCACTTGAAAAGTGGATTAGCGACTTGAAAATGATTTAAGGTAGTTCTTGAAATGTGAACTTGTGTTTTGAAATTTGTAAAGTGTGATATTACTTGAAAATGTGAATTCATGACTTGAAATTGGTTTAGTGTTGATACTTGAAATGTGAATTAATGACTTGAAAATGGTTAAGTTTGGTCACTTAAGAAGTTAATTAGAGAGTTGAAAATGGTTAAGTTTAGTGTTTTGAAATGTGAAAAAGTCATTTGAGATGTGTATTCGTGACTTGAAAAAGGTTTAATGTAGTTCTTGAATGGTGAACTTGTGTTTAGAAATTTGTAAAGTGTGATATCACTTGAAATTGTGAATTCATGACTTGAAATTGGTTTAGTGTTGATACTTGAAATGTGAATTCATGACTTGAAAATGGTTAAGTTTAGTCACTTGAGAAGTGAATTTGAGAGTTGAAAATTGCTTAAGTGTAGTGTTTTGAAATGTGTACTAGTCACTTGAGAAGTGTATTAGCGACTTGAAAAGTGTATTTGCGACTGGAAAATGGTTTAATGTAGTTCTTGAATGGTGAACTTGTGCATTGAAATTTGTAAAGTGTAATATCACTTGAAAATGTGAATTCATGACTTGAAATTGGTTTAGTGTTGATACTTGAAATGTGAATTCATGACTTGAAAATGGTTTAGTTTAGTCACTTGAGAAGTGAATTAGAGAGTTGAAAATGGTTAAGTGTAGTGGCTTGAAATGTGAACTAGTCACTTGAGAAGTGTATTAGTGACTTGAAAAAGGTTTAATGTAGTTCTTGAATGGTGAACTTGTGTTTTGAAATTTGTAAAGTGTAATATCACTTGAAAATGTGAATTCATCACTCGAAATTGGTTTAGTGTTAATACTTAAAATGTGAATTCATGACTTGAAAATGGTTTAGTTTAGTCACTTGAGAAGTGAATTAGAGAGTTGAAAATGGTTAAGTGTAGTATTTTTTAATTTACACTAGTCACTCGAAAAGTGGATTAGCGACTTGAAAATGATTTAAGGTAGTTCTTGAAATGTGAACTTGTGTTTTGAAATTTGTAAAGTGTGATATTACTTGAAAATGTGAATTCATGACTTGAAATTGGTTTAGTGTTGATACTTGAAATGTGAATTAATGACTTGAAAATGGTTAAGTTTAGTCACTTAAGAAGTTAATTAGAGAGTTGAAAATGGTTAAGTGTAATGTTTTGAAATGTGATCTAGTTACTTGAGAATTGTATTAATAACTTGAAGAAGGTTTAATGTAGTTCTTGATTGGTGAACTTGTGTTTTTAAATTTGTAAAGTGTAATATCACTAGAAAATGTGAATTCATGACTTTAAATTTGTTTAGTGTTGATACATGAAATGTTAATTCATGACTTGAAAATGGTTTAGTTTAGTCACTTGAGAAGTGAATTAGAGAGTTGAAAATGGTTAAGTTTAGTGTTTTGAAATGTGAAAAAGTCATTTGAGATGTGTATTCGTGACTTGAAAAAGGTTTAATGTAGTTCTTGAATGGTGAACTTGTGTTTTGAAATTTGTAAAGTGTGATATCACTTGAAATTATGAATTCATGACTTGAAATTGGTTTAGTGTTGATACTTGAAATGTGAATTCATGACTTGAAAATTGTTAAGTTTAGTCACTTGAGAAGTGAATTTGAGAGTTGAAAATAGCTTAAGTGTAGTGTTTTGAAATGTGTACTACTCACTTGAGAAGTGTATTAGCGACTTGAAAAGTGTATTTACGACTGGAAAATGCTTTAATGTAGTTCTTGAATGGTGAACTTGTGCTTTGAAATTTGTAAAGTTTAATATCACTTGAAAATGTGAATTCATGACTTGAAATTGATTTAGTGTTGATACTTGAAATGTGAATTCATGACTTGAAAATGGTTTAGTTTTGTCACTTGAGAAGTGAATTAGAGAGTTGAAAATGGTTAAGTGTAGTGTCTTGAAATGTGAACTAGTCACTTGAGAAGTGTATTAGTGACTTGAAAAAGGTTTAATGTAGTTCTTGAATGGTGAACTTGTGTTTTGAAATTTGTAAAGTGTAATATCACTTGAAAATGTGAATTCATCACTCGAAATTGGTTTAGTGGTTATACTTAAAATGTGAATTCATGACATGAAAATGGTTTTGTTTAGTCACTTGAGAAGTGAATTAGAGAGTTGAAAATGGTTAAGTGTAGTATTTTTTAATTTACACTAGTCACTGGAAAAGTGGATTAGCGACTTGAAAATGATTTAAGGTAGTTCTTGAAATGTGAACTTGTGTTTTGAAATTTGTAAACTGTGATATTACTTGAAAATGTTAATTCATGACTTGAAATTGGTTTAGTGTTGATACTTGAAATGTGAATTCATGACTTGAAAATGGTTAAGTTTAGTCACTTAAGAAGTTAATTAGAGAGTTGAAAATGGTTCAGTGTAGTGTTTTGAAATGTGAACTAGTTACTTGAGAATTGTATTAATAACTTGAAGAAGGTTTAATGTCGTTCTTGATTGGTGAACTTGTGATTTTAAATTTGTAAAGTGTAATATCACTTGAAAATGTGAATTCATGACTTGAAATTGGTTTAGTGTTGATACATGAAATGTGAATTCATGACTTGAAAATGGTTTAGTTTAGTCTCTTGAGAAGTGAATTAGAGAGTTGAAAATGGTTAAGTGTAGTGTTTTGAAATGTGAACTATTTACTTGAGAATTGTATTAATAACTTGAAAAAGGTTTAATGTAGTTCTTGATTGGTGAACTTGTGTTTTTAAATTTGTTAAGTGTAATATCACTTGAAAATGTGAATTCATGCCTTGAAATTGGTTTAGTGTTGATACATGAAATGTGAATTCATGACTTGAAAATGGTTTAGTTTAGTCACTTGAGAAGTGAATTAGAGAGTTGAAAATGGTTAAGTTTAGTGTTTTAAAATGTGAACTAGTCACTTGAGAAGTGTATTCCTGACTTGAAAAGTGTATTTGCGACTGGAAAATGGTTTAATGTAGTTCTTGAATGGTGAACTTGTGCTTTGAAATTTGTAAAGTGTAATATCACTTGAAAATGTGAATTCATCACTTGAAATTGGTTTAGTGTTGATACTTGAAATGTGAATTCATGACTTGAAAATGGTTTAGTTTAGTCACTTGAGAAGTGAATTAGAGAGTTGAAAATGGTTAAGTGTAGTGTCTTGAAATGTGAACTAGTCACTTGAGAAGTGTATTAGTGACTTGAAAAAGGTTTAATGTAGTTCTTGAATGGTGAACTTGTGTTTGGAAATTTGTAAAGTGTAATATCACTTGAAAATGTGAATTCATCACTCGAAATTGGTTTAGTGTTAATACTTAAAATGTGAATTCATGACTTGAAAATGGTTTAGTTTAGTCACTTGAGAAGTGAATTAGAGAGTTGTAAATGGTTAAGTGTAGTATTTTTTAATGTACACTAGTCACTTGAAAAGTGGATTAGCGACATGAAAATGATTTAAGGTAGTTCTTGAAATGTGAACTTGTGTTTTGAAATTTGTAAAGTGTGATATTACTTGAAAATGTGAATTCATGACATGAAATGGTTTAGTGTTGATAATTGAAATGTGAATTCATGACTTGAAAATGGTTAAGTTTAGTCACTTAAGAAGTTAATTAGAGAGTTGAAAATTGTTAAGTGTAGTGTTTTGAAATGTGAACTAGTTACTTGAGAATTGTATTAATAACTTGAAAAAGGTTTAATGTAGTTCTTGATTGGTGAACTTGTGTTTTTAAATTTGTAAAGTGTAATATCACTTGAAAATGTGAATTCATGACTTGAAATTGGTTTAGTGTTGATACATGAAATGTGAATTCATGACTTCAAAATGGTTTAGTTTAGTCACTTGAGAAGTGAATTAAAGAGTTAAAAATGGTTAAGTTTAGTGTTTTGAAATGTGAACTAGTCATTTGAGAAGTGTATTCGTGACTTGAAAAAGGTTTAATGTAGTTCTTGAATGGTGAACTTGTGTTTTGAAATTTGTAAAGTGTAATATCACTTGAAAATGTGAATTCATGACTCGAAATTGGTTTATTGTTGATACTTAAAATGTGAATTCATGACTTGAAAATGGTTTAGTTTAGTCACTTGAGAAGTGAATTAGAGAGTTGAAAATGGTTAAGTGTAGTATTTTTTAATGTGTACTAGTCACTTGAAAAGTGGATTGGCGACTTGAAAATGATTTAAGGTAGTTCTTGAAATGTGAACTTGTGTTTTGAAATTTGTAAAGTGTGATATCACTTGAAATTGTGAATTCATGACTTGAAATTGGTTTAGTGTTGATACTTGAAATGTGAATTCATGACTTGAAAATGGTTAAGTTTAGTCACTTAAGAAGTGAATTAGAGAGTTGAAAATGGTTAAGTGTAGTGTATTGAAATGTGAACTAGTCACTTGAGAAGTGTATTAGCGACTTGAAAAGTGTATTTACGACTTGAAAATGGTTTAATGTAGTTCTTGAATGGTGAACTTGTGCTTTGAAATTTGTAAACTGTAATATCACTTGAAAATGTGAATTCATGACTTGAAATTGGTTTAGTGTTGATACTTGAAATGTGAATTCATGACTTAAAAATGGTTAAGTTTAGTCACTTGAGAAGTGAATTTGAGAATTGAAAATAGTTTAAGTGTAGTGTTTTGAAATGTGTACTAGTCACTTGAGAAGTGTATTAGCGACTTGAAAAGTGTATTTGCGACTTGAAAATGGTTTAATGTAGTTCTTGAATGGTGAACCTGTGCTTTGAAATTTGTAAAGTGTAATATCACTTGAAAATGTGAATTCATGACTTGAAATTGGTTTAGTGTTGATACTTGTAATGTGAATTCATGACTTGAAAATGGTTAAGTTAAGTCACTTATGAAGTGAATTAGAGAGTTGAAAATGGTTAAATGTAGTGTTTTGAAATCAAAACTAGTCACTTGAGAAGTGTATTAGTGACTTGAGAAAGGTTTAATGTAGTTCTTGATTGGTGAACTTGTGTTTTGAAATTTGTAAAGTGTAATAATACTTAAAAATGTGAATTCATGTCTTGAAATTGGTTTAGTGTTGATACATGAAATGCGAATTCATGACTTGAAAATGGTTTAGTTTAGTCGCTTGAGAAGTGAATTAGAGAGTTTAAAATGGTTAAGTGTAGTGGTTTTAAATGTGTACTAGTCAGTTGAAAAGTGGATTGGAGACTTGAAAATTGTTTAATGTAGTTCTTGAAAGGTGAACTTGTATTTTAAAATTTGTATAGTGTGATATCACTTGAAAATGTGAATTCATAACTTGTAATTGTTTTAGTGTTTATACTTGAAATGTGAATTCATGACTTGAAAATGGTTAAGTTTAGTAACTTAAGATGTGAATTAGAGAGTTGAAAATTGTTAAGTGTAGTGTTTTGAAATGTGAACTAGTCACTTGAGAAGTGTATTAGTTACTTGAAAAAGGTTTAATGTAGTTCTTGACTGGTAAACTTGTGTTTTGAAATTTGTAAAGTGTAATATCACTTGAAAATGTGAATTCATGACTCGAAATTGGTTTAGTGTTGATACTTGAAATGTGAATTGATGACTTGAAAATGGTTAAGTTTCGTCACTTAAGAAGTTAATTAGAGAGTTGAAAATGGTTAAGTGTTGTGTTTTGAAATGTGAACTAGTTACTTGAGAATTGTATTAATAACTTGAAAAAGGTTTAATGTAGTTCTAGATTGGTGAACTTGTGTTTTTAAATTTTTAGAGTGTAATATCACTTGAAAATGTGAATTCATGACTTGAAATTGGTTTAGTGTTGATACTTGAAATGTGAATTCATGACTTGAAAATGGTTTAGTTTAGTCACTTGAGAAGTGAATTAGAGAGTTGAAAATGGTTAAGTGTAGTGTTTTGAAATGTGAACTAGTCACTTGAGAAGTGTATTCGTGACTTGAAAAAGGTTTAATGTAGTTCTTGAATGGTGAACTTGTGTTTTGAAATTTGTAAAGTGTAATATCACATGAAAATGTGAATTCATGACTCGAAATTGGTTTGTTGTTGATAATTAAAATGTGAATTCATGACTTTCAAATGTTTTAGTTTAGTCACTCTAGAAGTGCATTAGAGAGTTGAAAATGGTTAAGTGTAGTATTTTTTAATGTGTACTAGTCACTTGAAAAGTGGATTAGCGTCTTGAAAATGATTTAAGGTAGTTCTTGAAATGTGAACTTGTGTTTTGAAATTTGTAAAGTGTGATATTACTTGAAAATGTGAATTCATGACGTGAAATTGGTTTAGTGTTGATACTTGAAATGAGAATTATTGACTTGAAAATGGTTAAGTTTAGTCACTTAAGAAGTTAATTAGAGAGTTGAAAATGTTTAAGTGTAGTGTTTTGAAATGTGAACTAGTTACTTGAAAATTGTATTAATAACTTGAAAAAGGTTTAATGTAGTTCTTGATTGGTGAACAGGTGTTTTTAAATTTGTAAAGTGTAATATCACTTGAAAATGTGAATTCATGACTTGAAATTGGTTTAGTGTTTATACTTGAAATGTGAATTGATTATTTGAAAATAGTTTAGTTTAGTCACTTGAGAAGTGAATTAGAGAGTTGAAAATGGTTAAGTTTAGTGTTTTGAAATGTGAACTAGTCACTTGAGAAGTGTATTCGTGACTTGAAAAAGGTTTAATGTAGTTCTAGAATGGTGAACTTGTTTTTTGAAATTTGTAAAGTGTAATATCACTTTAAAATGTGAATTCATGACTCGAAATTGGTTTATTGTTGATACTTAAAATGTGAATTCATGACTTGAAAATGGTTAAGTTTAGTCACTTAAGAAGTGAATTAGAGAGTTGAAAATGGTTAAGTGTAGTGTATTGAAATGTGAACTAGTCACTTGAGAAGTGTATTAGCGACTTGAAAAGTGTATTTACGACTTGAAAATTGTTTAATGTAGTTCTTGAATGGTGAACTTGTGCTTTGAAATTTGTAAACTGTAATATAACTTGAAAATGTGAATTCATGACTTGAAATTGGTTTAGTGTTGATACTTGAAATGTGAATTCATGACTTAAAAATGGTTAAGTTTAGTCACTTGAGAAGTGAATTTGAGAATTGAAAATAGTTTCAGTGTAGTGTTTTGAAATGTGTACTAGTCACTTGAGAAGTGTATTAGCGACTTGAAAAGTGTATTTGCGACTTGAAAATGGTTTAATGTAGTTCTTGAATGGTGAACCTGTGCTTTGAAATTTGTAAAGTGTAATATCACTTGAAAATGTGAATTCATGACTTGAAATTGGTTTAGTGTTGATACTTGTAATGTGAATTCATGACTTGAAAATGGTTAAGTTAAGTCACTTATGAAGTGAATTAGAGAGTTGAAAATGGTTATATGTAGTGTTTTGAAATCAAAACTAGTCACTTGAGAAGTGTATTAGTGACTTGAGAAAGGTTTAATGTAGTTCTTGATTGGTGATCTTGTGTTTTGAAATTTGTAAAGTGTAATAATACTTGAAAATGTGAATTCATGTCTTGAAATTGGTTTAGTGTTGATACATGAAATGCGAATTCATGACTTGAAAATGGTTTAGTTTAGTCACTTGAGAAGTGAATTAGAGAGTTGAAAATGGTTGAGTGTAGTGTCTTGAAATGTGAACTAGTCACTTGAGAAGTGTATTAGTGACTTGAAAAAGGTTTAATGTAGTTCTTGAATGGTGAACTTGTGTTTGGAAATTTGTAAAGTGTAATATCACTTGAAAATGTGAATTCATCACTCGAAATTGGTTTAGTGTTAATACTTAAAATGTGAATTCATGACTTGAAAATGGTTTAGTTTAGTCACTTGAGAAGTGAATTAGAGAGTTGAAAATGGTTAAGTGTAGTATTTTTTAATGTACACTAGTCACTTGAAAAGTGGATTAGCGACATGAAAATGATTTAAGGTAGTTCTTGAAATGTGAACTTGTGTTTTGAAATTTGTAAAGTGTGATATTACTTGAAAATGTGAATTCATGACTTGAAAATGGTTAAGTTTAGTCACTTAAGAAGTGAATTAGAGAGTTGAAAATGGTTAAGTGTAGTGTATTGAAATGTGAACTAGTCACTTGAGAAGTGTATTAGCGACTTGAAAAGTGTATTTACGACTTGAAAATGGTTTAATGTAGTTCTTGAATGGTGAACTTGTGCTTTGAAATTTGTAAACTGTAATATCACTTGAAAATGTGAATTCATGACTTGAAATTGGTTTAGTGTTGATACTTGAAATGTGAATTCATGACTTAAAAATGGTTAAGTTTAGTCACTTGAGAAGTGAATTTGAGAATTGAAAATTGTTTAAGTGTAGTGTTTTGAAATGTGTACTAGTCACTTGAGAAGTGTATTAGCGACTTGAAAAGTGTATTTGCGACTTGAAAATGGTTTAATGTAGTTCTTGAATGGTGAACCTGTGCTTTGAAATTTGTAAAGTGTAATATCACTTGAAAATGTGAATTCATGACTTGAAATTGGTTTAGTGTTGATACTTGTAATGTGAATTCATGACTTGAAAATGGTTAAGTTAAGTCACTTATGAAGTGAATTAGAGAGTTGAAAATGGTTAAATGTAGTGTTTTGAAATCAAAACTAGTCACTTGAGAAGTGTATTAGTGACTTGAGAAAGGTTTAATGTAGTTCTTGATTGGTGAACTTGTGTTTTGAAATTTGTAAAGTGTAATAATACTTGAAAATGTGAATTCATGTCTTGAAATTGGTTTAGTGTTGATACATGAAATGCGAATTCATGACTTGAAAATGGTTTAGTTTAGTCGCTTGAGAAGTAAATTAGAGAGTTTAAAATGGTTAAGTGTAGTGGTTTTAAATGTGTACTAGTCAGTTGAAAAGTGTATTGGAGACTTGAAAATTGTTTAATGTAGTTCTTGAAAGGTGAACTTGTATTTTAAAATTTGTATAGTGTGATATCACTTGAAAATGTGAATTCATAACTTGTAATTGTTTTAGTGTTTATACTTGAAATGTGAATTCATGACTTGAAAATGGTTAAGTTTAGTAACTTAAGATGTGAATTAGAGAGTTGAAAATTGTTAAGTGTAGTGTTTTGAAATGTGAACTAGTCACTTGAGAAGTGTATTAGTTACTTGAAAAAGGTTTAATGTAGTTCTTGACTGCTAAACTTGTGTTTTGAAATTTGTAAAGTGTAATATCACTTGAAAATGTGAATTCATGACTCGAAATTGGTTTAGTGTTGATACTTGAAATGTGAATTGATGACTTGAAAATGGTTAAGTTTCGTCACTTAAGAAGTTAATTAGAGATTTGAAAATGGTTAAGTGTTGTGTTTTGAAATGTGAACTAGTTACTTGAGAATTGTATTAATAACTTGAAAAAGGTTTAATGTAGTTCTAGATTGGTGAACTTGTGTTTTTAAATTTTTAGAGTGTAATATCACTTGAAAATGTGAATTCATGACTTGAAATTGGTTTAGTGTTGATACTTGAAATGTGAATTCATGACTTGAAAATGGTTTAGTTTAGTCACTTGAGAAGTGAATTAGAGAGTTGAAAATGGTTAAGTGTAGTGTTTTGAAATGTGAACTAGTCACTTGAGAAGTGTATTCGTGACTTGAAAAAGGTTTAATGTAGTTCTTGAATGGTGAACTTGTGTTTTGAAATTTGTAAAGTGTAATATCACATGAAAATGTGAATTCATGACTCGAAATTGGTTTGTTGTTGATAATTAAAATGTGAATTCATGACTTTCAAATGTTTTAGTTTAGTCACTCTAGAAGTGCATTAGAGAGTTGAAAATGGTTAAGTGTAGTATTTTTTAATGTGTACTAGTCACTTGAAAAGTGGATTAGCGACTTGAAAATGATTTAAGGTAGTTCTTGAAATGTGAACTTGTGTTTTGAAATTTGTAAAGTGTGATATTACTTGAAAATGTGAATTCATGACTTGAAATTGGTTTAGTGTTGATACTTGAAATGAGAATTATTGACTTGAAAATGGTTAAGTTTAGTCACTTAAGAAGTTAATTAGAGAGTTGAAAATGTTTAAGTGTAGTGTTTTGAAATGTGAACTAGTTACTTGAAAATTGTATTAATAACTTGAAAAAGGTTTAATGTAGTTCTTGATTGGTGAACAGGTGTTTTTAAATGTGTAAAGTGTAATATCACTTGAAAATGTGAATTCATGACTTGAAATTGGTTTAGTGTTTATACTTGAAATGTGAATTGATTATTTGAAAATAGTTTAGTTTAGTCACTTGAGAAGTGAATTAGAGAGTTGAAAATGGTTAAGTTTAGTGTTTTGAAATGTGAACCAGTCACTTGAGAAGTGTATTCGTGACTTGAAAAAGGTTTAATGTAGTTCTAGAATGGTGAACTTGTTTTTTGAAATTTGTAAAGTGTAATATCACTTTAAAATGTGAATTCATGACTCGAAATTGGTTTATTGTTGATACTTAAAATGTGAATTCATGACTTGAAAATGGTTAAGTTTAGTCACTTAAGAAGTGAATTAGAGAGTTGAAAATGGTTAAGTGTAGTGTATTGAAATGTGAACTAGTCACTTGAGAAGTGTTTTAGCGACTTGAAAAGTGTATTTACGACTTGAAAATGGTTTAATGTAGTTCTTGAATGGTGAACTTGTGCTTTGAAATTTGTAAACTGTAATATCACTGGAAAATGTGAATTCATGACTTGAAATTGGTTTAGTGTTGATACTTGAAATGTGAATTCATGACTTAAAAATGGTTAAGTTTAGTCACTTGAGAAGTGAATTTGAGAATTGAAAATAGTTTCAGTGTAGTGTTTTGAAATGTGTACTAGTCACTTGAGAAGTGTATTAGCGACTTGAAAAGTGTATTTGCGACTTGAAAATGGTTTAATGTAGTTCTTGAATGGTGAACCTGTGCTTTGAAATTTGTAAAGTGTAATATCACTTGAAAATGTGAATTCATGACTTGAAATTGGTTTAGTGTTGATACTTGTAATGTGAATTCATGACTTGAAAATGGTTAAGTTAAGTCACTTATGAAGTGAATTAGAGAGTTGAAAATGGTTAAATGTAGTGTTTTGAAATCAAAACTAGTCACTTGAGAAGTGTATTAGTGACTTGAGAAAGGTTTAATGTAGTTCTTGATTGGTGAACTTGTGTTTTGAAATTTGTAAAGTGTAATAATACTTGAAAATGTGAATTCATGTCTTGAAATTGGTTTAGTGTTGATACATGAAATGCGAATTCATGACTTGAAAATGGTTTAGTTTAGTCACTTGAGAAGTGAATTAGAGAGTTGAAAATGGTTGAGTGTAGTGTCTTGAAATGTGAACTAGTCACTTGAGAAGTGTATTAGTGACTTGAAAAAGGTTTAATGTAGTTCTTGAATGGTGAACTTGTGTTTGGAAATTTGTAAAGTGTAATATCACTTGAAAATGTGAATTCATCACTCGAAATTGGTTTAGTGTTAATACTTAAAATGTGAATTCATGACTTGAAAATGGTTTAGTTTAGTCACTTGAGAAGTGAATTAGAGAGTTGAAAATGGTTAAGTGTAGTATTTTTTAATGTACACTAGTCACTTGAAAAGTGGATTAGCGACATGAAAATGATTTAAGGTAGTTCTTGAAATGTGAACTTGTGTTTTGAAATTTGTAAAGTGTGATATTACTTGAAAATGTGAATTCATGACATGAAATGGTTTAGTGTTGATAATTGAAATGTGAATTCATGACTTGAAAATGGTTAAGTTTAGTCACTTAAGAAGTTAATTAGAGAGTTGAAAATTGTTTAGTGTAGTGTTTTGAAATGTGAACTAGTTACTTGAGAATTGTATTAATAACTTGAAAAAGGTTTAATGTAGTTCTTGATTGGTGAACTTGTGTTTTTAAATTTGTAAAGTGTAATATCACTTGAAAATGTGAATTCATGACTTGAAATTGGTTTAGTGTTGATACATGAAATGTGAATTCATGACTTGAAAATGGTTTAGTTTAGTCACTTGAGAAGTGAATTAAAGAGTTGAAAATGGTTAAGTTTAGTGTTTTGAAATGTGAACTAGTCATTTGAGAAGTGTATTCGTGACTTGAAAAAGGTTTAATGTAGTTCTTGAATGGTGAACTTGTGTTTTGAAATTTGTAAAGTGTAATATCTCTTGAAAATGTGAATTCATGACTCGAAATTGGTTTATTGTTGATACTTAAAATGTGAATTCATGACTTGAAAATGGTTTAGTTTAGTCACTTGAGAAGTGAATTAGAGAGTTGAAAATGGTTAAGTGTAGTATTTTTTAATGTGTACTAGTCACTTGAAAAGTGGATTGGCGACTTGAAAATGATTTAAGGTAGTTCTTGAAATGTGAACTTGTGTTTTGAAATTTGTAAAGTGTGATATCACTTGAAATTGTGAATTCATGACTTGAAATTGGTTTAGTGTTGATACTTGAAATGTGAATTCATGACTTGAAAATGGTTAAGTTTAGTCACTTAAGAAGTGAATTAGAGAGTTGAAAATGGTTAAGTGTAGTGTATTGAAATGTGAACTAGTCACTTGAGAAGTGTATTAGCGACTTGAAAAGTGTATTTACGACTTGAAAATGGTTTAATGTAGTTCTTGAATGGTGAACTTGTGCTTTGAAATTTGTAAACTGTAATATCACTTGAAAATGTGAATTCATGACTTGAAATTGGTTTAGTGTTGATACTTGAAATATGAATTCATGACTTAAAAATGGTTAAGTTTAGTCACTTGAGAAGTGAATTTGAGAATTGAAAATAGTTTAAGTGTAGTGTTTTGAAATGTGTACTTGTCACTTGAGAAGTGTATTAGCGACTTGAAAAGTGTATTTGCGACTTGAAAATGGTTTAATGTAGTTCTTGAATGGTGAACCTGTGCTTTGAAATTTGTAAAGTGTAATATCACTTGAAAATGTGAATTCATGACTTGAAATTGGTTTAGTGTTGATACTTGTAATGTGAATTCATGACTTGAAAATGGTTAAGTTAAGTCACTTATGAAGTGAATTAGAGAGTTGAAAATGGTTAAATGTAGTGTTTTGAAATCAAAACTAGTCACTTGAGAAGTGTATTAGTGACTTGAGAAAGGTTTAATGTAGTTCTTGATTGGTGAACTTGTGTTTTGAAATTTGTAAAGTGTAATAATACTTGAAAATGTGAATTCATGTCTTGAAATTGGTTTAGTGTTGATACATGAAATGCGAATTCATGACTTGAAAATGGTTTAGTTTAGTCGCTTGAGAAGTGAATTAGAGAGTTTAAAATGGTTAAGTGTAGTGGTTTTAAATGTGTACTAGTCAGTTGAAAAGTGGATTGGAGACTTGAAAATTGTTTAATGTAGTTCTTGAAAGGTGAACTTGTATTTTAAAATTTGTATAGTGTGATATCACTTGAAAATGTGAATTCATAACTTGTAATTGTTTTAGTGTTTATACTTGAAATGTGAATTCATGACTTGAAAATGGTTAAGTTTAGTAACTTAAGATGTGAATTAGAGAGTTGAAAATTGTTAAGTGTAGTGTTTTGAAATGTGAACTAGTCACTTGAGAAGTGTATTAGTTACTTGAAAAAGGTTTAATGTAGTTCTTGACTGGTAAACTTGTGTTTTGAAATTTGTAAAGTGTAATATCACTTGAAAATGTGAATTCATGACTCGAAATTGGTTTAGTGTTGATACTTGAAATGTGAATTGATGACTTGAAAATGGTTAAGTTTCGTCACTTAAGAAGTTAATTAGAGAGTTGAAAATGGTTAAGTGTTGTGTTTTGAAATGTGAACTAGTTACTTGAGAATTGTATTAATAACTTGAAAAAGGTTTAATGTAGTTCTAGATTGGTGAACTTGTGTTTTTAAATTTTTAGAGTGTAATATCACTTGAAAATGTGAATTCATGACTTGAAATTGGTTTAGTGTTGATACTTGAAATGTGAATTCATGACTTGAAAATGGTTTAGTTTAGTCACTTGAGAAGTGAATTAGAGAGTTGAAAATGGTTAAGTGTAGTGTTTTGAAATGTGAACTAGTCACTTGAGAAGTGTATTCGTGACTTGAAAAAGGTTTAATGTAGTTCTTGAATGGTGAACTTGTGTTTTGAAATTTGTAAAGTGTAATATCACATGAAAATGTGAATTCATGACTTGAAATTGGTTTGTTGTTGATAATTAAAATGTGAATTCATGACTTTAAAATGTTTTAGTTTAGTCACTCTAGAAGTGCATTAGAGAGTTGAAAATGGTTAAGTGTAGTATTTTTTAATGTGTACTAGTCACTTGAAAAGTGGATTAGCGACTTGAAAATGATTTAAGGTAGTTCTTGAAATGTGAACTTGTGTTTTGAAATTTGTAAAGTGTGATATTACTTGAAAATGTGAATTCATGACTTGAAATTGGTTTAGTGTTGATACTTGAAATGAGAATTATTGACTTGAAAATGGTTAAGTTTAGTCACTTAAGAAGTTAATTAGAGAGTTGAAAATGGTTAAGTGTAGTGTTTTGAAATGTGAACTAGTTACTTGAAAATTGTATTAATAACTTGAAAAAGGTTTAATGTAGTTCTTGATTGGTGAACAGGTGTTTTTAAATTTGTAAAGTGTAATATCACTTGAAAATGTGAATTCATGACTTGAAATTGGTTTAGTGTTTATACTTGAAATGTGAATTGATTATTTGAAAATAGTATAGTTTAGTCACTTGAGAAGTGAATTAGAGAGTTGAAAATGGTTAAGTTTAGTGTTTTGAAATGTGAACTAGTCACTTGAGAAGTGTATTCGTGACTTGAAAAAGGTTTAATGTAGTTCTAGAATGGTGAACTTGTTTTTTGAAATTTGTAAAGTGTAATATCACTTTAAAATGTGAATTCATGACTCGAAATTGTTTTATTGTTGATACTTAAAATGTGAATTCATGACTTGAAAATGGTTTAGTTTAGTCACTTGAGAAGTGAATTAGAGACTTGAAAATGGTTAAGTGCAGTATTTTTTAATGTGTACTAGTCACTTGAAAAGTGGATTAGCGACTTGAAAATGATTTAAGGTAGTTCTTGAAATGTGAACTTGTGTTTTGAAATTTATAAAGTGTGATATCACTTGAAATTGTGAATTCATGACTTGAAATTGGTTTAGTGTTGATACTTGAAATGTGAATTCATGACATGAAAATGGTTTAGTTTAGTCGCTTGAGAAATGAATTAGAGAGTTGAAAATGGTTAAGTGTAGTGTTTTTAAATGTGTACTAGTCATTTGAAAAGTGGATTGGCGATTGAAAATTGTTTAATGTAGTTCTTGAAAGGTGAACTTGTATTTTAAAATTTTTTATAGTGTGATATCACTTGAAAATGTAAATTCATAACTTGTAATTGGTTTAGTGTTTATACTTGAAATGTGAAGTCATGACTTGAAAATGGTTAAGTTTAGTCACTTAAGAAGTGAATTAGAGAGTCTAAAATGGTTAAGTGTAGTGTTTTGAAATGTGAACTAGTCATTTGAGAAGTGTATTAGTGACTTAAAAAAGGTTTAATGTAGTTCTTGAATGGTGAACTTGTGTTTTGAAATTTGTAAAGTGTAATATCACTTGAAAATGTGAACTCTTGACTCGAAATTGGTTTCGTGTTGATTCTTAAATTGTGAATTCATCACTTGAAAATGGTTTAGTTTAGTCACTTGAGAAGTGAATTAGAGAGTTGAAAATGGTTAAGTTTAGTGTTTTGAAATGTGAACTAGTCACTTGAGAAGTGTATTCGTGGCTTGAAAAAGGTTAAATGTAGATCTTGAATGGTGAACTTGTTTTTTGAAATTTGTAAAGTGTAATATCACTTTAAAATGTGAATTCATGACTCGAAATTGGTTTATTGTTGATACTTAAAATGTGAATTCATGACTTGAAAATGGTTTAGTTTAGTCACTTGAGAAGTGAATTAGAGACTCGAAAATGGTTAAGTGTAGTATTTTTTAATGTGTACTAGTCACTTGAAAAGTGGATTAGCGACTTGAAAATGATTTAAGGTAGTTCTTGAAATGTGAACTTGTGTTTTGAAATTAATAAAGTGTGATATCACTTGAAATTGTGAATTCATGACTTGAAATTGGTTTAGTGTTGATACTTGAAATGTGAATTCATGACTTGAAAATGGTTTAGTTTAGTTGCTTGAGAAGTGAATTAGAGAGTTGAAAATGGTTAAGTGTAGTGTTTTTAAATGTATACTAGTCACTTGAAAAGTGGATTGGCGATTGAAAATTGTTTAATGTAGTTCTTGAAAGGTGAACTTGTATTTTAAAATTTTTTATAGTATGATATCACTTGAAAATGTGAATTCATAACTTTTAATTGGTTTAGTGTTTATACTTGAAATGTGAATTCATGACTTGAAAATGGTTCAGTTTAGTCACTTAAGAAGTGAATTAGAGAGTCTAAAATGGTTAAGTGTAGTGTTTTGAAATGTGAATTAGTCACATGAGAAGTGTATTAGTGACTTAAAAAAGGTTTAATGTAGTTCTTGAATGGTGAACTTGTGTTTTGAAATTTGTAAAGTGTAATATCACTTGAAAATGTGAACTCTTGACTCGAAATTGGTTTCGTGTTGATTCTTAAATTTTGAATTCATCAATTGAAAATGGTTTAGATTAGTCACTTGAGAAGTGAATTAGAGAGTTGAAAATGGTTAAGTGTAGTGTTTTGAAATGTGAACTAGTCACTTGAGAAGTGTATTAGTGACTTTAAAAAGGTTTAATGTAGTTCTTGAATGGTGAACTTGTGTTTTGACATTTGTAAAGTGTAATATCACTTGAAAATATGAATTCATGACTCGAAATTGGTTTATTTTTGATACTTAAAATGTGAATTCATGACTTGAAAATGGTTTAGTTTAGTCTCTTGAGAAATGAATTAGAGAGTTTAAAATGGCTAAGTGTAGTATTTTTTTAATGTGTACTAGTCACTTGAAAAGTGGATTGGCGACTTGAAAATGATTTAAGGTAGTTCTTGAAATGTGAACTTGAGTTTTGAAATTTGTAAAGTGTGATATCACTTGAAATTGTGAATTCATCACTTGAAATTGGTTTAGTGTTGATACTTGAAATGTGAATTCGTGACTTGAAAATGGTTAAGTTTAGTCACTTAAGAAGTGTGTTAGAGAGTTGAAAATGGTTAAGTGTAGTATTTTGAAATGTGAACTAGTCACTTGAGAAGTGTATTAGCGACTTGAAAAGTGTATTTACGACTTGAAAATGGTTTAATGTAGTTCTTGAAAGGTGAACTTGTGCTTTGAAATTTGTAAAGTGTAATATCACTTGAAAATGTGAATTCATGACTTGAAATTTGTATAGTGTTGATACTTGAAATGTGAATTCATGACTTAAAAATGGTTAAGTTTAGTCACTTGAGAAGTGAATTTGAGAGTTGAAAATAGTTTAAGTGTAGTGTTTTGAAATGTGTACTAGTCACTTGAGAAGTGTATTAGTGACATGAAAAAGGTTTAATGTAGTTCTTGAATGGTGAACTTGTGTTTTGAAATTTGTAAACTGTAATATCACTTGAAAATGTGAATTCATGACTCGAAATTGGTTTAGTGTTGATTCTTAAAATGTGAATTCATGACTTTAAAATGGTTTTGTTTAGTCACTTGTGAAGTGAATTAGAGAGTTGAAAATGGTTAAGTGTAGTATTTTTTAATGTGTACTAGTCACTTGAAAAGTGGATTAGTGACTTGAAAATGATTAAAGGTAGTTTTTGAAATGTGAACTTGTGTTTTGAAATTCTTAAAGTGTGATATCACTTGAAAATGTGAATTCATGACTTGAAATTGGTTTAGTGTTTATACTTGAAATGAGAATTCATGACTTGAAAATGGTTAAGTTTAGTCACTTAAGAAGTGAACTAGAGAGTTGAAAATGGTTAAGTGTAGTGTTTTGAAATGTGAACTAGTCACTTGAGAAGTGTATTAGTGACTTGAAAAGGGTTTAATGTAGTTCTTGAATGGTGAACTTGTGTTTTGAATTTTGTAAAGTGAAATATCACTTGGAAATGTGAATTCATGACTCGAAATTGGTTTATTGTTGATACTTAAAATGTGAATTCATGACTTGAAAATGGTTTAGTTTAGTCACTTGAGAAATGAATTAGAGAGTTGAAAATGGTTAAGTGTAGTATTTTTTAATTTGTACTAGTCACTTGAAAAGTGGATTGGCGACTTTAAAATGATTTAAGGTAGTTCTTGAAATGTTAACTTGGGTTTTGAAATTTGTAAAGTGTGATATCACTTGAAATTGTGAATTCATGACTTGAAATTGGTTTAGTGTTGATACTTGAAATGTGAATTCGTGACTTGAAAATGGTTAAGTTTAGTCACTTAAGAAGTGAATTAGAGAGTTGAAAATGGTTAAGTGTAGTGTTTTGAAATGTGAACTAGTCACTTGAGAAGTGTATTAGCGACCTGAAAAGTGTATTTACGACTTGAAAATGGTTTAATGTAGTTCTTGAATGGGGAACTTGTGCTTTGAAATTTGTAAAGTGTAATATCACTTGAAAATGTGAATTCATGACTTGAAATTTGTTTAGTGTTGATACTTGAAATGTGAATTCATGACTTAAAAATGGTTAAGTTTAGTCACCTGAGAAGTGAATTTGAGAGTTGAAAATAGTTTAAGTGTAGTATTTTGAAATGTGTACCAGTCACTTGAGAAGTGTATTAGCGACTTGAAAAGTGTATTTGCGACTTGAAAATGGTTTAATGTAGTTCTTGAATGGTGAACTTGTTCTTTGAAATTTGTAAAGTGTAATATCACTTGAAAATGTGAATTCATGACTTGAAATTGGTTTAGTGTTGATACTTGAAATGTGAATTCATGACATGAAAATGGGTAAGTTAAGTCACTTAAGAAGTGAATTAGAGAGTTGTAAATGGTTAAATGTAGTGTTTTGAAATCTAAACTAGTCACTTGAGAAGTGTATTAGTGACTTGAAAAAGATTTAATGTAGTTCTAGATTGGTGAACTTGTGTATTGAAATTTGTAAAGTGTAATAAAACTTGAAAATGTGAATTCATGTCTGGAAATTGGTTTAGTGTTGATACATGAAATGTGAATTCATGACTTGAAAATGGTTTAGATTAGTCGCTTGAGAAGTGAATTAGAGAGTTGAAAATGGTTAAGTGTAGTGTTTTTAAATGTGAACTAGTCACTTGAAAAGTGGATTGGCGATTTGAAAATTGTTTAATGTAGTTCTTGAAAGGTGAACTTGTATTTTAAAATTTGTATAGTGTGATATCAATTGAAAATGTGAATTCATAACTTGTAATTGGTTTAGTGTTTATACTTGAAATGTGAATTCATGACTTGAAAATGGTTAAGTTTAGTCACTTAATAAGTGAATTAGAGAGTTTAAAATGGTTAAGTGTAGTGTTTTGAAATGTGAACTAGTCACTTGAGAAGTGTATTAGTGACTTGAAAAAGGTTTAATGTAGTTCTTGAATGGTGAACTTGTGTTTTGAAATTTGTAAAGTATAATATCACTTGAAAATGTGAATTCATGACTCGAAATTGGTTTAGTGTTGATTCTTAAAATGTGAATTCATGACTTGAAAATTGTTTAGTTTAGTCACTTGAGAAGTGAATTAGAGAGTTGAAAATGGTTAAGTGTAGTATTTATTAATGTGTACTAGTCACTTGAAAAGTGGATTAGCGACTTGAAAATGATTTAAGGTAGTTCTTGAAATGTGAACTTGTGTTTTGAAATTTGTAAAGTGTGATATTACTTGAAAATGTGAATTCATGACTTGAAATTTGTTTAGTGTTGATACTTGAAATGTGAATTAATGACTTGCAAATGGTTAAGTTTAGTCACTTAAGAAGTTAATTAGAGAGTTGAAAATGGTTAAGTGTAGTGTTTTGAAATGTCACCTAGTCACTTGAGAAGTGTATTAGTGACTTGAAAAAGGTTTAATGTAGTTCATGAATGGTGAACTTGTGTTTTGAAATTTGTAAAGTGTAATATCACTTGAAAATGTGAATTCATGACTCGAAATTGGTTTATTGTTGATTCTTAAAATGTGAATTCATGACTTTAAAATGGTTTAGTTTAGTCACTTGAGAAATGAATTAGAGAGTTGAAAATGGTTAAGTGTAGTATTTATTAATGTGTACTAGTCACTTGAAAAGTGGATTGGCGACTTGAAAATGATTTAAGGTAGTTCTTGAAATGTGAACTTGTGTTTTGAAATTTGTAAAGTGTGATATCACTTGAAATTGTGAATTCATGACTTGAAATTGGTTTAGTGTTGATACTTGAAATGTGAATTCGTGACTTGAAAATGGTTAAGTTTAGTCACTTAAGAAGTGAATTAGAGAGTTGAAAATGGTTAAGTGTAGTGTTTTGAAATGTGAACTAGTCACTTGAGAAGTGTATTAGCGACTTGATAAGTGTATTTACGACTTGAAAATGGTTTAATGTAGTTCTTGAATGGTGATCTTGTGCTTTGAAATTTGTAAAGTGTAATATCACTTGAAAATGTGAATTCATGACTTGAAATTTGTTTAGCGTTGATACTTGAAATGTGAATTCATGACTTAAAAATGGTTAAGTTTAGTCACTTGAGAAGTGAATTTGAGAGTTGAAAATAGTTTAAGTGTAGTATTTTAAAATGTGTACTAGTCACTTGAGAAGAGTATTAGCAACTTGAAAAGTGTATTTGCGACTTGAAAATGGTTTAATGTAGTTCTTGAATGGGGAACTTGTTCTTTGAAATTTGTAAAGTGTAATATCACTTGAAAATGTGAATTCATGACTTGAAATTGGTTTAGTGTTGATACTTGAAATGTGAATTCATGACTTGAAAATGGTTAAGTTAAGTCACTTAAGAAGTGGATTAGAGAGTTGAAAATGGTTAAATGTAGTGTTTTGAAATGTAAACTAGTCACTTGAGATGTGTATTAGTGACTTGAAAAAGATTTAATGTAGTTCTAGATTGGTGAACTTGTGTATTGAAATTTGTAAAGTGTAATAAAACTTTAAAATGTGAATTCATGTCTGGAAATTGGTTTAGTGTTGATACATGAAATGTGAATTCATGACTTGAAAATGGTTTAGTTTAGTCGCTTGAGAAGTGAATTAGAGAGTTGAAAATGGTTAAGTGTAGTGTTTTTAAATGTGTACTAGTCACTTGAAAAGTGGATTGGCGATTTGAAAATTGTTTAATGTAGTTCTTGAAAGGTGAACTTGTATTTTAAAATTTGTATAGTGTGATATCAATTGAAAATGTGAATTCATAACTTTTAATTGGTTTAGTGTTTATACTTGAAATGTGAATTCATGACTTGAAAATGGTTAAGTTTAGTCACTTAATAAGTGAATTAGAGAGTTTAAAATGGTTAAGTGTAGTGTTTTGAAATGTGAACTAGTCACTTGAGAAGTGTATTAGTGACTTGAAAAAGGTTTAATGTAGTTCTTGAATGGTGAACTTGTGTTTTGAAATTTGTAAAGTATAATATCACTTGAAAATGTGAATTCATGACTCGAAATTGGTTTAGTGTTGATTCTTAAAATGTGAATTCATGACTTGAAAATGGTTTAGTTTAGTCACTTGAGAAGTGAATTAGAGAGTTGAAAATGGTTAAGTGTAGTATTTATTAATGTGTACTAGTCACTTGAAAAGTGGATTAGCGATTTGAAAATGATTTAAGGTAGTTCTTGAAATGTGAACTTGTGTTTTGAAATTTGTAAAGTGTGATATTACTTGAAAATGTGAATTCATGACTTGAAATTGGTTTAGTGTTGATACTTGAAATGTGAATTAATGACTTGCAAATGGTTAAGTTTAGTCACTTAAGAAGTTAAGTAGAGAGTTGAAAATGGTTAAGTGTAGTGTTTTGAAATGTGACCTAGTCACTTGAGAAGTGTATTAGTGACTTGAAAAAGGTTTAATGTAGTTCTTGAATGGTGAACTTGTGTTTTGAAATTTGTAAAGTGTAATATCACTTGAAAATGTGAATTCATGATTCGAAATTGGTTTATTGTTGATACTTAAAATGTGAATTCATGACTTTAAAATGGTTTAGTTTAGTCACTTGAGAAATGAATTAGAGAGTTGAAAATGGTTAAGTGTAGTATTTATTAATGTGTACTAGTCACTTGAAAAGTGGATTGGCGACTTGAAAATGATTTAAGGTAGTTCTTGAAATGTGAACTTGTGTTTTGAAATTTGTAAAGTGTGATATCACTTGAAATTGTGAATTCATGACTTGAAATTGGTTTAGTGTTGATACTTGAAATGTGAATTCGTGACTTGAAAATGGTTAAGTTTAGTCACTTAAGAAGTGAATTAGAGAGTTGAAAATGGTTATGTGTAGTGTTTTGAAATGTGAACTAGTCACTTGAGAAGTGTATTAGCGACTTGAAAAGTGTATTTACGACTTGAAAATGGTTTAATGTAGTTCTTGAATGGTGATCTTGTGCTTTGAAATTTGTAAAGTGTAATATCACTTGAAAATGTGAATTCATGACTTGAAATTTGTTTAGCGTTGATACTTGAAATGTGAATTCATGACTTAAAAATGGTTAAGTTTAGTCACTTGAGAAGTGAATTTGAGAGTTGAAAATAGTTTAAGTGTAGTGTTTTAAAATGTGTACTAGTCACTTGAGAAGTGTATTAGCAACTTGAAAAGTGTATTTGCGACTTGAAAATGGTTTAATGTAGTTCTTGAATGGGGAACTTGTTCTTTGAAATTTGTAAAGTGTAATATCACTTGAAAATGTGAATTCATGACTTGAAATTGGTTTAGTGTTGATACTTGAAATGTGAATTCATGACTTGAAAATGGTTAAGTTAAGTCACTTAAGAAGTGGATTAGAGAGTTGAAAATGGTTAAATGTAGTGTTTTGAAATGTAAACTAGTCACTTGAGATGTGTATTAGTGACTTGAAAAAGATTTAATGTAGTTCTTGATTGGTTAACTTGTGTTTTGAAATTTGTATAGTGTGATATCACTTGAAAATGTGAATTCATAACTTGTAATTGGTTTAGTGTTTATACTTGAAATGTGAATTCATGACTTGAAAATGGTTAAGTTTAGTCACTTAAGAAGTGAATTAGAGAGTTGAAAATGGTTAAGTGTAGTGTTTTGAAATGTGAACTAGTCACTTGAGAAGTGTATTAGTGACTTCAAAAAGGGTTAATGTAGTTCTTGAATGGTGAACTTGTGTTTTGAAATTTGTAAAGTCTAATATCACTTGAAAATGTGAATTCATGACTCGAAATTGGTTTAGTGTTGATTCTTAAAATGTGAATTCATGACTTGAAAATGGTTTAGTTTAGTCACTTGAGAAGTGAATTAGAGAGTTGAAAATGGTTAAGTGTAGTATTTTTTAATGTGTACTAGTCACTTGAAAAGTGGATTAGCGACTTGAAAATGATTTAAGGTAGTTCTTGAAATGAAAACTTGTGTTTTGAAATTTGTAAAGTGTGATATTACTTGAAAATGTGAATTCATGACTTGAATTTGGTTTAGTGTTGATACTTGAAATGTGAATTAATGACTTGAAAATGGTTAAGTTTAGTCACTTAAGAAGTTAATTAGAGAGTTGAAAATGGTTAAGTGTAGTGTTTTGAAATGTGAACTAGTCACTTGAGAAAAGTATTAGTGACTTGAAAAAGGTTTAATGTTGCTCTTGAATGGTGAACTTCTGTTTTGAAATTTGTAAAGTGTTATATCACTTGAAAATGTGAATTCATGACTCGAAATTGGTTTATTGTTGATACTTAAAATGTGAATTCATGACTTGAAAATGGTTTAGTTTAGTCACTTGAGAAATGAATTAGAGAGTTGAAAATGGTTAAGTGTAGTATTTTTTAATGTGTACTAGTCACTTGAAAAGTGGATTGGCGACTTGAAAATGATTTAAGGTAGTTCTTGAAATGTGAACTTGTGTTTTGAAATTTGTAAAGTGTGCTATCACTTGAAATTGTGAATTCATGACTTGAAATTGGTTTAGTGTTGATACTTGAAATGTGAATTCGCGACTTGAAAATGGTTAAGTTTAGTCACTTAAGAAGTGAATTAGAGAGTTGAAAATGGTTAAGTGTAGTGTTTTGAAATGTGAACTAGTCACTTGAGAAGTGTATTAGCGACTTGAAAAGTGTATTTACTACTTGAAAATGGTTTAATGTAGTTCTTGAATGGTTAACTTGTGCTTTGAAATTTGGAAAGTGTAATATCACTTGAAAATGTGAATTCATGACTTGAAATTTGTTTAGTGTTGATACTTGAAATGTGAATTCATGACTTAAAAATCATTAAGTTTAGTCACTTGAGAAATGAATTCGAGAGTTGAAAATATTTTAAGTGTAGTGTTTTGAAATGTGTACTAGTCACTTGAGAAGTGTATTAGCGACTTGAAAAGTGTATTTGCGACTTGAAAATGGTTTAATGTAGTTCTTGAATGGTGAACTTGTTCTTTGAAATTTGTAAAGTGTAATATCACTTGAAAATGTGAATTCATAACTTGTAATTGGTTTAGTTTTTATAATTGAAATGTGAATTCATGACTTGAAAATGGTTAAGTTTAGTCACTTAAGAAGTGAATTAGAGAGTTGAAAATGGTTAAGTGTAGTGTTTTGAAATGTTAACTAGTCACTTGAGAAGTGTATTAGTGACTTGAAAAAGATTTAATGTAGTTATTGATTTGTGAACTTGTGTTTTTAAATTTGTAAAGTGTGATTGCACTTGAAAATGTGAATTCATGACTTGAAATTGGTTTAGTGTTGATACTTGAAATGTGAATTTGTGACATGAAAATGGATAAGTTTAGTCACTTAAGAAGTGAATTAGAGAGTTGAAAATGGTTAAGTGTAGTGTTTTGAAATGTGAACTAGTCACTAGAGAAGTGTATTAGCGACTTTAAAAGTGTATTTACGACTTGAAAATGGTTTAATGTAGTTCTTGAATGGTGAACTTGTGCTTTGAAATTTGTAAAGTGTAATATCACTTGACAATGTAAATTCATGACTTGAAATTGGTTTAGTGTTGGTACTTGAAATGTGAATTCATGACTTAAAAATGGTTAAGTTTAGTCACTTGAGAAGTAAATTTGAGAGTTGAAAATGTTAAGTGTAGTGTTTTGAAATGTGAACTAGTCACTTGAGAATTGTATTAATGACTTGAAAAAGGTTTAATGTAGTTCTTGATTTGTGTACTTGTGTTTTTAAATTTGTAAAGTGTGATATTACTTGAAAATGTGAATTCATGACATGAAATTTGTTTAGTGTTGATACTTGAAATGTGAATTCATGACTTAAAATTGGTTAAGTTTAGTCACTTGAGAAGTGAATTTGAGAGTTGAAAATAGTTTAAGTGTAGTGTTTTGAAATGTGTACTAGTCACTTGAGAAGTGTATTAGCGACTTGAAAAGTGTATTTGCGACTTGAAAATTGTTTAATGTAGTTCTTGAATGGTGAACTTGTTCTTTGAAATTTGTAAAGTGTAATATCACTTGAAAATGTGAATTCATGACTTGAAATTGGTTTAGTGTTGATACTTGAAATGTGAATTCATGACTTGAAAATGGTTAAGTTAAGTCACTTAAGAAATGAATTAGAGAGTTGAAAATGGTTAAATGTAGTGTTTTGAAATCTAAACTAGTCACTTGAGAATTGTATTAGTGACTTGAAATAGATTTAATGTAGTTCTTGATTGGTGAACTTGTGTTTTGAAATTTGTAAAGTGTAATAAAACTTGAAAATGTGAATTCATGTCTTGAAATTGGTTTAGTGTTGATACATGAAATGTGAATTCATGACTTGAAAATGGTTTAGTTTGGTCACTTGAGAAGTGAATTAGAGAGTTGAAAATTGTTAAGTTTAGTATTTTTTAATGTGTACTTGTCACTTGAAAAGTGGATTGGCGACTTGTAAATTGTTTAATGTAGTTCTTGAAAGGTGAACTTGTATTTTAAAATTTGTATAGTGTGATATCACTTGAAAATGTGAATTCATAACTTGTAATTGGTTTAGTTTTTATACATGAAAGCTGAATTCATGACTTGAAAATGGTTAAGTTTAGTCACTTAAGAAGTGAATTAGAGAGTTGAAAATGGTTAAGTGTAGTGTCTTGAAATGTGAACTAGTCACTTGAGAAGTGTATTAGTGACTTGAAAAAGGTTTAATGTAGTTCTTGAATGGTGAACTTGTGTTTTGAAATTTGTAAAGTGTAATATCACTTGAAAATGTGAATTCATGACTCGAAATTGGTTTAGTGTTGATTCTTAAAATGTGAATTCATGACTTGAAAATGGTTTAGTTTAGTCACTTGAGAAGTGAATTAGAGAGTTGAAAATGGTTAAGTGTAGTATTTTTTAATGTGTACTAGACACTTGAAAAGTGGATTAGCGACTTGAAAATGATTTAAGGTAGTTCTTGAAATGTGAACTTGTATTTTGAAATTTGTAAAGTGTGATATCACTTCAAAATGTGAATTCATGACTTGAAATTGGTTTAGTGTTAATACTTGAAATGTGAATTCATGACTTGAAAATGGTTAAGTTTAGTCACTCAAGAAGTGAATTAGAGAGTTGAAAATGGTTAAGTGTAGTGTTTTGAAATGTGAACTAGTCACTTGAGAAGTGTATTAGTGACTTGAAAAAGGCTTAATGTAGTTCTTGAATAGTGAACTTGTGTTTTGAAATTTGTAAAGTGTAATATCACTTGAAAATGTGAATTCATGACTTGAAATTGGTTTAGTGTTTATACTTGAAATGTGAATTGATTATTTGAAAATAGTATAGTTTAGTCACTTGAGAAGTGAATTAGAGAGTTGAAAATGGTTAAGTTTAGTGTTTTGAAATGTGAACTAGTCACTTGAGAAGTGTATTCGTGACTTGAAAAAGGTTTAATGTAGTTCTAGAATGGTGAACTTGTTTTTTGAAATTTGTAAAGTGTAATATCACTTTAAAATGTGAATTCATGACTCGAAATTGTTTTATTGTTGATACTTAAAATGTGAATTCATGACTTGAAAATGGTTTAGTTTAGTCACTTGAGAAGTGAATTAGAGACTTGAAAATGGTTAAGTGCAGTATTTTTTAATGTGTACTAGTCACTTGAAAAGTGGATTAGCGACTTGAAAATGATTTAAGGTAGTTCTTGAAATGTGAACTTGTGTTTTGAAATTTATAAAGTGTGATATCACTTGAAATTGTGAATTCATGACTTGAAATTGGTTTAGTGTTGATACTTGAAATGTGAATTCATGACATGAAAATGGTTTAGTTTAGTCGCTTGAGAAATGAATTAGAGAGTTGAAAATGGTTAAGTGTAGTGTTTTTAAATGTGTACTAGTCATTTGAAAAGTGGATTGGCGATTGAAAATTGTTTAATGTAGTTCTTGAAAGGTGAACTTGTATTTTAAAATTTTTTATAGTGTGATATCACTTGAAAATGTAAATTCATAACTTGTAATTGGTTTAGTGTTTATACTTGAAATGTGAAGTCATGACTTGAAAATGGTTAAGTTTAGTCACTTAAGAAGTGAATTAGAGAGTTGAAAATGGTTAAGTGTAGTGTCTTGAAATGTGAACTAGTCACTTGAGAAGTGTATTAGTGACTTGAAAAAGGTTTAATGTAGTTCTTGAATGGTGAACTTGTGTTTTGAAATTTGTAAAGTGTAATATCACTTGAAAATGTGAATTCATGACTCGAAATTGGTTTAGTGTTGATTCTTAAAATGTGAATTCATGACTTGAAAATGGTTTAGTTTAGTCACTTGAGAAGTGAATTAGAGAGTTGAAAATGGTTAAGTGTAGTATTTTTTAATGTGTACTAGACACTTGAAAAGTGGATTAGCGACTTGAAAATGATTTAAGGTAGTTCTTGAAATGTGAACTTGTATTTTGAAATTTGTAAAGTGTGATATCACTTCAAAATGTGAATTCATGACTTGAAATTGGTTTAGTGTTAATACTTGAAATGTGAATTCATGACTTGAAAATGGTTAAGTTTAGTCACTCAAGAAGTGAATTAGAGAGTTGAAAATGGTTAAGTGTAGTGTTTTGAAATGTGAACTAGTCACTTGAGAAGTGTATTAGTGACTTGAAAAAGGCTTAATGTAGTTCTTGAATAGTGAACTTGTGTTTTGAAATTTGTAAAGTGTAATATCACTTGAAAATGTGAATTCATGACTTGAAATTGGTTTAGTGTTTATACTTGAAATGTTAATTGATTATTTGAAAATAGTATAGTTTAGTCACTTGAGAAGTGAATTAGAGAGTTGAAAATGGTTAAGTTTAGTGTTTTGAAATGTGAACTAGTCACTTGAGAAGTGTATTAGTGACTTCAAAAAGGGTTAATGTAGTTCTTGAATGGTGAACTTGTGTTTTGAAATTTGTAAAGTCTAATATCACTTGAAAATGTGAATTCATGACTCGAAATTGGTTTAGTGTTGATTCTTAAAATGTGAATTCATGACTTGAAAATGGTTTAGTTTAGTCACTTGAGAAGTGAATTAGAGAGTTGAAAATGGTTAAGTGTAGTATTTTTTAATGTGTACTAGTCACTTGAAAAGTGGATTAGCGACTTGAAAATGATTTAAGGTAGTTCTTGAAATGTGAACTTGTGTTTTGAAATTTGTAAAGTGTGATATTACTTGAAAATGTGAATTCATGACTTGAATTTGGTTTAGTGTTGATACTTGAAATGTGAATTAATGACTTGAAAATGGTTAAGTTTAGTCACTTAAGAAGTTAATTAGAGAGTTGAAAATGGTTAAGTGTAGTGTTTTGAAATGTGAACTAGTCACTTGAGAAAAGTATTAGTGACTTGAAAAAGGTTTAATGTTGCTCTTGAATGGTGAACTTCTGTTTTGAAATTTGTAAAGTGTTATATCACTTGAAAATGTGAATTCATGACTCGAAATTGGTTTATTGTTGATACTTAAAATGTGAATTCATGACTTGAAAATGGTTTAGTTTAGTCACTTGAGAAATGAATTAGAGAGTTGAAAATGGTTAAGTGTAGTATTTTTTAATGTGTACTAGTCACTTGAAAAGTGGATTGGCGACTTGAAAATGATTTAAGGTAGTTCTTGAAATGTGAACTTGTGTTTTGAAATTTGTAAAGTGTGCTATCACTTGAAATTGTGAATTCATGACTTGAAATTGGTTTAGTGTTGATACTTGAAATGTGAATTCGCGACTTGAAAATGGTTAAGTTTAGTCACTTAAGAAGTGAATTAGAGAGTTGAAAATGGTTAAGTGTAGTGTTTTGAAATGTGAACTAGTCACTTGAGAAGTGTATTAGCGACTTGAAAAGTGTATTTACTACTTGAAAATGGTTTAATGTAGTTCTTGAATGGTTAACTTGTGCTTTGAAATTTGGAAAGTGTAATATCACTTGAAAATGTGAATTCATGACTTGAAATTTGTTTAGTGTTGATACTTGAAATGTGAATTCATGACTTAAAAATCATTAAGTTTAGTCACTTGAGAAATGAATTCGAGAGTTGAAAATATTTTAAGTGTAGTGTTTTGAAATGTGTACTAGTCACTTGAGAAGTGTATTAGCGACTTGAAAAGTGTATTTGCGACTTGAAAATGGTTTAATGTAGTTCTTGAATGGTGAACTTGTTCTTTGAAATTTGTAAAGTGTAATATCACTTGAAAATGTGAATTCATAACTTGTAATTGGTTTAGTTTTTATAATTGAAATGTGAATTCATGACTTGAAAATGGTTAAGTTTAGTCACTTAAGAAGTGAATTAGAGAGTTGAAAATGGTTAAGTGTAGTGTTTTGAAATGTTAACTAGTCACTTGAGAAGTGTATTAGTGACTTGAAAAAGATTTAATGTAGTTATTGATTTGTGAACTTGTGTTTTTAAATTTGTAAAGTGTGATTGCACTTGAAAATGTGAATTCATGACTTGAAATTGGTTTAGTGTTGATACTTGAAATGTGAATTTGTGACATGAAAATGGATAAGTTTAGTCACTTAAGAAGTGAATTAGAGAGTTGAAAATGGTTAAGTGTAGTGTTTTGAAATGTGAACTAGTCACTAGAGAAGTGTATTAGCGACTTTAAAAGTGTATTTACGACTTGAAAATGGTTTAATGTAGTTCTTGAATGGTGAACTTGTGCTTTGAAATTTGTAAAGTGTAATATCACTTGACAATGTAAATTCATGACTTGAAATTGGTTTAGTGTTGGTACTTGAAATGTGAATTCATGACTTAAAAATGGTTAAGTTTAGTCACTTGAGAAGTAAATTTGAGAGTTGAAAATGTTAAGTGTAGTGTTTTGAAATGTGAACTAGTCACTTGAGAATTGTATTAATGACTTGAAAAAGGTTTAATGTAGTTCTTGATTTGTGTACTTGTGTTTTTAAATTTGTAAAGTGTGATATTACTTGAAAATGTGAATTCATGACATGAAATTTGTTTAGTGTTGATACTTGAAATGTGAATTCATGACTTAAAATTGGTTAAGTTTAGTCACTTGAGAAGTGAATTTGAGAGTTGAAAATAGTTTAAGTGTAGTGTTTTGAAATGTGTACTAGTCACTTGAGAAGTGTATTAGCGACTTGAAAAGTGTATTTGCGACTTGAAAATTGTTTAATGTAGTTCTTGAATGGTGAACTTGTTCTTTGAAATTTGTAAAGTGTAATATCACTTGAAAATGTGAATTCATGACTTGAAATTGGTTTAGTGTTGATACTTGAAATGTGAATTCATGACTTGAAAATGGTTAAGTTAAGTCACTTAAGAAATGAATTAGAGAGTTGAAAATGGTTAAATGTAGTGTTTTGAAATCTAAACTAGTCACTTGAGAATTGTATTAGTGACTTGAAATAGATTTAATGTAGTTCTTGATTGGTGAACTTGTGTTTTGAAATTTGTAAAGTGTAATAAAACTTGAAAATGTGAATTCATGTCTTGAAATTGGTTTAGTGTTGATACATGAAATGTGAATTCATGACTTGAAAATGGTTTAGTTTGGTCACTTGAGAAGTGAATTAGAGAGTTGAAAATTGTTAAGTTTAGTATTTTTTAATGTGTACTTGTCACTTGAAAAGTGGATTGGCGACTTGTAAATTGTTTAATGTAGTTCTTGAAAGGTGAACTTGTATTTTAAAATTTGTATAGTGTGATATCACTTGAAAATGTGAATTCATAACTTGTAATTGGTTTAGTTTTTATACATGAAAGCTGAATTCATGACTTGAAAATGGTTAAGTTTAGTCACTTAAGAAGTGAATTAGAGAGTTGAAAATGGTTAAGTGTAGTGTCTTGAAATGTGAACTAGTCACTTGAGAAGTGTATTAGTGACTTGAAAAAGGTTTAATGTAGTTCTTGAATGGTGAACTTGTGTTTTGAAATTTGTAAAGTGTAATATCACTTGAAAATGTGAATTCATGACTCGAAATTGGTTTAGTGTTGATTCTTAAAATGTGAATTCATGACTTGAAAATGGTTTAGTTTAGTCACTTGAGAAGTGAATTAGAGAGTTGAAAATGGTTAAGTGTAGTATTTTTTAATGTGTACTAGACACTTGAAAAGTGGATTAGCGACTTGAAAATGATTTAAGGTAGTTCTTGAAATGTGAACTTGTATTTTGAAATTTGTAAAGTGTGATATCACTTCAAAATGTGAATTCATGACTTGAAATTGGTTTAGTGTTAATACTTGAAATGTGAATTCATGACTTGAAAATGGTTAAGTTTAGTCACTCAAGAAGTGAATTAGAGAGTTGAAAATGGTTAAGTGTAGTGTTTTGAAATGTGAACTAGTCACTTGAGAAGTGTATTAGTGACTTGAAAAAGGCTTAATGTAGTTCTTGAATAGTGAACTTGTGTTTTGAAATTTGTAAAGTGTAATATCACTTGAAAATGTGAATTCATGACTTGAAATTGGTTTAGTGTTTATACTTGAAATGTGAATTGATTATTTGAAAATAGTATAGTTTAGTCACTTGAGAAGTGAATTAGAGAGTTGAAAATGGTTAAGTTTAGTGTTTTGAAATGTGAACTAGTCACTTGAGAAGTGTATTCGTGACTTGAAAAAGGTTTAATGTAGTTCTAGAATGGTGAACTTGTTTTTTGAAATTTGTAAAGTGTAATATCACTTTAAAATGTGAATTCATGACTCGAAATTGTTTTATTGTTGATACTTAAAATGTGAATTCATGACTTGAAAATGGTTTAGTTTAGTCACTTGAGAAGTGAATTAGAGACTTGAAAATGGTTAAGTGCAGTATTTTTTAATGTGTACTAGTCACTTGAAAAGTGGATTAGCGACTTGAAAATGATTTAAGGTAGTTCTTGAAATGTGAACTTGTGTTTTGAAATTTATAAAGTGTGATATCACTTGAAATTGTGAATTCATGACTTGAAATTGGTTTAGTGTTGATACTTGAAATGTGAATTCATGACATGAAAATGGTTTAGTTTAGTCGCTTGAGAAATGAATTAGAGAGTTGAAAATGGTTAAGTGTAGTGTTTTTAAATGTGTACTAGTCATTTGAAAAGTGGATTGGCGATTGAAAATTGTTTAATGTAGTTCTTGAAAGGTGAACTTGTATTTTAAAATTTTTTATAGTGTGATATCACTTGAAAATGTAAATTCATAACTTGTAATTGGTTTAGTGTTTATACTTGAAATGTGAAGTCATGACTTGAAAATGGTTAAGTTTAGTCACTTAAGAAGTGAATTAGAGAGTTGAAAATGGTTAAGTGTAGTGTCTTGAAATGTGAACTAGTCACTTGAGAAGTGTATTAGTGACTTGAAAAAGGTTTAATGTAGTTCTTGAATGGTGAACTTGTGTTTTGAAATTTGTAAAGTGTAATATCACTTGAAAATGTGAATTCATGACTCGAAATTGGTTTAGTGTTGATTCTTAAAATGTGAATTCATGACTTGAAAATGGTTTAGTTTAGTCACTTGAGAAGTGAATTAGAGAGTTGAAAATGGTTAAGTGTAGTATTTTTTAATGTGTACTAGACACTTGAAAAGTGGATTAGCGACTTGAAAATGATTTAAGGTAGTTCTTGAAATGTGAACTTGTATTTTGAAATTTGTAAAGTGTGATATCACTTCAAAATGTGAATTCATGACTTGAAATTGGTTTAGTGTTAATACTTGAAATGTGAATTCATGACTTGAAAATGGTTAAGTTTAGTCACTCAAGAAGTGAATTAGAGAGTTGAAAATGGTTAAGTGTAGTGTTTTGAAATGTGAACTAGTCACTTGAGAAGTGTATTAGTGACTTGAAAAAGGCTTAATGTAGTTCTTGAATAGTGAACTTGTGTTTTGAAATTTGTAAAGTGTAATATCACTTGAAAATGTGAATTCATGACTTGAAATTGGTTTAGTGTTTATACTTGAAATGTTAATTGATTATTTGAAAATAGTATAGTTTAGTCACTTGAGAAGTGAATTAGAGAGTTGAAAATGGTTAAGTTTAGTGTTTTGAAATGTGAACTAGTCACTTGAGAAGTGTATTCGTGACTTGAAAAAGGTTTAATGTAGTTCTAGAATGGTGAACTTGTTTTTTGAAATTTGTAAAGTGTAATATCACTTTAAAATGTGAATTCATGACTCGAAATTGTTTTATTGTTGATACTTAAAATGTGAATTCATGACTTGAAAATGGTTTAGTTTAGTCACTTGAGAAGTGAATTAGAGACTTGAAAATGGTTAAGTGCAGTATTTTTTAATGTGTACTAGTCACTTGAAAAGTGGATTAGCGACTTGAAAATGATTTAAGGTAGTTCTTGAAATGTGAACTTGTGTTTTGAAATTTATAAAGTGTGATATCACTTGAAATTGTGAATTCATGACTTGAAATTGGTTTAGTGTTGATACTTGAAATGTGAATTCATGACATGAAAATGGTTTAGTTTAGTCGCTTGAGAAATGAATTAGAGAGTTGAAAATGGTTAAGTGTAGTGTTTTTAAATGTGTACTAGTCATTTGAAAAGTGGATTGGCGATTGAAAATTGTTTAATGTAGTTCTTGAAAGGTGAACTTGTATTTTAAAATTTTTTATAGTGTGATATCACTTGAAAATGTAAATTCATAACTTGTAATTGGTTTAGTGTTTATACTTGAAATGTGAAGTCATGACTTGAAAATGGTTAAGTTTAGTCACTTAAGAAGTGAATTAGAGAGTCTAAAATGGTTAAGTGTAGTGTTTTGAAATGTGAACTAGTCATTTGAGAAGTGTATTAGTGACTTAAAAAAGGTTTAATGTAGTTCTTGAATGGTGAACTTGTGTTTTGAAATTTGTAAAGTGTAATATCACTTGAAAATGTGAACTCTTGACTCGAAATTGGTTTCGTGTTGATTCTTAAATTGTGAATTCATCACTTGAAAATGGTTTAGTTTAGTCACTTGAGAAGTGAATTAGAGAGTTGAAAATGGTTAAGTTTAGTGTTTTGAAATGTGAACTAGTCACTTGAGAAGTGTATTCGTGGCTTGAAAAAGGTTAAATGTAGATCTTGAATGGTGAACTTGTTTTTTGAAATTTGTAAAGTGTAATATCACTTTAAAATGTGAATTCATGACTCGAAATTGGTTTATTGTTGATACTTAAAATGTGAATTCATGACTTGAAAATGGTTTAGTTTAGTCACTTGAGAAGTGAATTAGAGACTTGAAAATGGTTAAGTGTAGTATTTTTTAATGTGTACTAGTCACTTGAAAAGTGGATTAGCGACTTGAAAATGATTTAAGGTAGTTCTTGAAATGTGAACTTGTGTTTTGAAATTAATAAAGTGTGATATCACTTGAAATTGTGAATTCATGACTTGAAATTGGTTTAGTGTTGATACTTGAAATGTGAATTCATGACTTGAAAATGGTTTAGTTTAGTTGCTTGAGAAGTGAATTAGAGAGTTGAAAATGGTTAAGTGTAGTGTTTTTAAATGTATACTAGTCACTTGAAAAGTGGATTGGCGATTGAAAATTGTTTAATGTAGTTCTTGAAAGGTGAACTTGTATTTTAAAATTTTTTATAGTATGATATCACTTGAAAATGTGAATTCATAACTTTTAATTGGTTTAGTGTTTATACTTGAAATGTGAATTCATGACTTGAAAATGGTTCAGTTTAGTCACTTAAGAAGTGAATTAGAGAGTCTAAAATGGTTAAGTGTAGTGTTTTGAAATGTGAATTAGTCACATGAGAAGTGTATTAGTGACTTAAAAAAGGTTTAATGTAGTTCTTGAATGGTGAACTTGTGTTTTGAAATTTGTAAAGTGTAATATCACTTGAAAATGTGAACTCTTGACTCGAAATTGGTTTCGTGTTGATTCTTAAATTTTGAATTCATCAATTGAAAATGGTTTAGATTAGTCACTTGAGAAGTGAATTAGAGAGTTGAAAATGGTTAAGTGTAGTGTTTTGAAATGTGAACTAGTCACTTGAGAAGTGTATTAGTGACTTTAAAAAGGTTTAATGTAGTTCTTGAATGGTGAACTTGTGTTTTGACATTTGTAAAGTGTAATATCACTTGAAAATATGAATTCATGACTCGAAATTGGTTTATTTTTGATACTTAAAATGTGAATTCATGACTTGAAAATGGTTTAGTTTAGTCTCTTGAGAAATGAATTAGAGAGTTTAAAATGGCTAAGTGTAGTATTTTTTTAATGTGTACTAGTCACTTGAAAAGTGGATTGGCGACTTGAAAATGATTTAAGGTAGTTCTTGAAATGTGAACTTGAGTTTTGAAATTTGTAAAGTGTGATATCACTTGAAATTGTGAATTCATCACTTGAAATTGGTTTAGTGTTGATACTTGAAATGTGAATTCGTGACTTGAAAATGGTTAAGTTTAGTCACTTAAGAAGTGTGTTAGAGAGTTGAAAATGGTTAAGTGTAGTATTTTGAAATGTGAACTAGTCACTTGAGAAGTGTATTAGCGACTTGAAAAGTGTATTTACGACTTGAAAATGGTTTAATGTAGTTCTTGAAAGGTGAACTTGTGCTTTGAAATTTGTAAAGTGTAATATCACTTGAAAATGTGAATTCATGACTTGAAATTTGTATAGTGTTGATACTTGAAATGTGAATTCATGACTTAAAAATGGTTAAGTTTAGTCACTTGAGAAGTGAATTTGAGAGTTGAAAATAGTTTAAGTGTAGTGTTTTGAAATGTGTACTAGTCACTTGAGAAGTGTATTAGTGACATGAAAAAGGTTTAATGTAGTTCTTGAATGGTGAACTTGTGTTTTGAAATTTGTAAACTGTAATATCACTTGAAAATGTGAATTCATGACTCGAAATTGGTTTAGTGTTGATTCTTAAAATGTGAATTCATGACTTTAAAATGGTTTTGTTTAGTCACTTGTGAAGTGAATTAGAGAGTTGAAAATGGTTAAGTGTAGTATTTTTTAATGTGTACTAGTCACTTGAAAAGTGGATTAGTGACTTGAAAATGATTAAAGGTAGTTTTTGAAATGTGAACTTGTGTTTTGAAATTCTTAAAGTGTGATATCACTTGAAAATGTGAATTCATGACTTGAAATTGGTTTAGTGTTTATACTTGAAATGTGAATTCATGACTTGAAAATGGTTAAGTTTAGTCACTTAAGAAGTGAACTAGAGAGTTGAAAATGGTTAAGTGTAGTGTTTTGAAATGTGAACTAGTCACTTGAGAAGTGTATTAGTGACTTGAAAAGGGTTTAATGTAGTTCTTGAATGGTGAACTTGTGTTTTGAATTTTGTAAAGTGAAATATCACTTGGAAATGTGAATTCATGACTCGAAATTGGTTTATTGTTGATACTTAAAATGTGAATTCATGACTTGAAAATGGTTTAGTTTAGTCACTTGAGAAATGAATTAGAGAGTTGAAAATGGTTAAGTGTAGTATTTTTTAATTTGTACTAGTCACTTGAAAAGTGGATTGGCGACTTTAAAATGATTTAAGGTAGTTCTTGAAATGTTAACTTGGGTTTTGAAATTTGTAAAGTGTGATATCACTTGAAATTGTGAATTCATGACTTGAAATTGGTTTAGTGTTGATACTTGAAATGTGAATTCGTGACTTGAAAATGGTTAAGTTTAGTCACTTAAGAAGTGAATTAGAGAGTTGAAAATGGTTAAGTGTAGTGTTTTGAAATGTGAACTAGTCACTTGAGAAGTGTATTAGCGACCTGAAAAGTGTATTTACGACTTGAAAATGGTTTAATGTAGTTCTTGAATGGGGAACTTGTGCTTTGAAATTTGTAAAGTGTAATATCACTTGAAAATGTGAATTCATGACTTGAAATTTGTTTAGTGTTGATACTTGAAATGTGAATTCATGACTTAAAAATGGTTAAGTTTAGTCACCTGAGAAGTGAATTTGAGAGTTGAAAATAGTTTAAGTGTAGTATTTTGAAATGTGTACCAGTCACTTGAGAAGTGTATTAGCGACTTGAAAAGTGTATTTGCGACTTGAAAATGGTTTAATGTAGTTCTTGAATGGTGAACTTGTTCTTTGAAATTTGTAAAGTGTAATATCACTTGAAAATGTGAATTCATGACTTGAAATTGGTTTAGTGTTGATACTTGAAATGTGAATTCATGACATGAAAATGGGTAAGTTAAGTCACTTAAGAAGTGAATTAGAGAGTTGTAAATGGTTAAATGTAGTGTTTTGAAATCTAAACTAGTCACTTGAGAAGTGTATTAGTGACTTGAAAAAGATTTAATGTAGTTCTAGATTGGTGAACTTGTGTATTGAAATTTGTAAAGTGTAATAAAACTTGAAAATGTGAATTCATGTCTGGAAATTGGTTTAGTGTTGATACATGAAATGTGAATTCATGACTTGAAAATGGTTTAGATTAGTCGCTTGAGAAGTGAATTAGAGAGTTGAAAATGGTTAAGTGTAGTGTTTTTAAATGTGAACTAGTCACTTGAAAAGTGGATTGGCGATTTGAAAATTGTTTAATGTAGTTCTTGAAAGGTGAACTTGTATTTTAAAATTTGTATAGTGTGATATCAATTGAAAATGTGAATTCATAACTTGTAATTGGTTTAGTGTTTATACTTGAAATGTGAATTCATGACTTGAAAATGGTTAAGTTTAGTCACTTAATAAGTGAATTAGAGAGTTTAAAATGGTTAAGTGTAGTGTTTTGAAATGTGAACTAGTCACTTGAGAAGTGTATTAGTGACTTGAAAAAGGTTTAATGTAGTTCTTGAATGGTGAACTTGTGTTTTGAAATTTGTAAAGTATAATATCACTTGAAAATGTGAATTCATGACTCGAAATTGGTTTAGTGTTGATTCTTAAAATGTGAATTCATGACTTGAAAATGGTTTAGTTTAGTCACTTGAGAAGTGAATTAGAGAGTTGAAAATGGTTAAGTGTAGTATTTATTAATGTGTACTAGTCACTTGAAAAGTGGATTAGCGACTTGAAAATGATTTAAGGTAGTTCTTGAAATGTGAACTTGTGTTTTGAAATTTGTAAAGTGTGATATTACTTGAAAATGTGAATTCATGACTTGAAATTTGTTTAGTGTTGATACTTGAAATGTGAATTAATGACTTGCAAATGGTTAAGTTTAGTCACTTAAGAAGTTAATTAGAGAGTTGAAAATGGTTAAGTGTAGTGTTTTGAAATGTCACCTAGTCACTTGAGAAGTGTATTAGTGACTTGAAAAAGGTTTAATGTAGTTCATGAATGGTGAACTTGTGTTTTGAAATTTGTAAAGTGTAATATCACTTGAAAATGTGAATTCATGACTCGAAATTGGTTTATTGTTGATTCTTAAAATGTGAATTCATGACTTTAAAATGGTTTAGTTTAGTCACTTGAGAAATGAATTAGAGAGTTGAAAATGGTTAAGTGTAGTATTTATTAATGTGTACTAGTCACTTGAAAAGTGGATTGGCGACTTGAAAATGATTTAAGGTAGTTCTTGAAATGTGAACTTGTGTTTTGAAATTTGTAAAGTGTGATATCACTTGAAATTGTGAATTCATGACTTGAAATTGGTTTAGTGTTGATACTTGAAATGTGAATTCGTGACTTGAAAATGGTTAAGTTTAGTCACTTAAGAAGTGAATTAGAGAGTTGAAAATGGTTAAGTGTAGTGTTTTGAAATGTGAACTAGTCACTTGAGAAGTGTATTAGCGACTTGATAAGTGTATTTACGACTTGAAAATGGTTTAATGTAGTTCTTGAATGGTGATCTTGTGCTTTGAAATTTGTAAAGTGTAATATCACTTGAAAATGTGAATTCATGACTTGAAATTTGTTTAGCGTTGATACTTGAAATGTGAATTCATGACTTAAAAATGGTTAAGTTTAGTCACTTGAGAAGTGAATTTGAGAGTTGAAAATAGTTTAAGTGTAGTATTTTAAAATGTGTACTAGTCACTTGAGAAGAGTATTAGCAACTTGAAAAGTGTATTTGCGACTTGAAAATGGTTTAATGTAGTTCTTGAATGGGGAACTTGTTCTTTGAAATTTGTAAAGTGTAATATCACTTGAAAATGTGAATTCATGACTTGAAATTGGTTTAGTGTTGATACTTGAAATGTGAATTCATGACTTGAAAATGGTTAAGTTAAGTCACTTAAGAAGTGGATTAGAGAGTTGAAAATGGTTAAATGTAGTGTTTTGAAATGTAAACTAGTCACTTGAGATGTGTATTAGTGACTTGAAAAAGATTTAATGTAGTTCTAGATTGGTGAACTTGTGTATTGAAATTTGTAAAGTGTAATAAAACTTTAAAATGTGAATTCATGTCTGGAAATTGGTTTAGTGTTGATACATGAAATGTGAATTCATGACTTGAAAATGGTTTAGTTTAGTCGCTTGAGAAGTGAATTAGAGAGTTGAAAATGGTTAAGTGTAGTGTTTTTAAATGTGTACTAGTCACTTGAAAAGTGGATTGGCGATTTGAAAATTGTTTAATGTAGTTCTTGAAAGGTGAACTTGTATTTTAAAATTTGTATAGTGTGATATCAATTGAAAATGTGAATTCATAACTTTTAATTGGTTTAGTGTTTATACTTGAAATGTGAATTCATGACTTGAAAATGGTTAAGTTTAGTCACTTAATAAGTGAATTAGAGAGTTTAAAATGGTTAAGTGTAGTGTTTTGAAATGTGAACTAGTCACTTGAGAAGTGTATTAGTGACTTGAAAAAGGTTTAATGTAGTTCTTGAATGGTGAACTTGTGTTTTGAAATTTGTAAAGTATAATATCACTTGAAAATGTGAATTCATGACTCGAAATTGGTTTAGTGTTGATTCTTAAAATGTGAATTCATGACTTGAAAATGGTTTAGTTTAGTCACTTGAGAAGTGAATTAGAGAGTTGAAAATGGTTAAGTGTAGTATTTATTAATGTGTACTAGTCACTTGAAAAGTGGATTAGCGACTTGAAAATGATTTAAGGTAGTTCTTGAAATGTGAACTTGTGTTTTGAAATTTGTAAAGTGTGATATTACTTGAAAATGTGAATTCATGACTTGAAATTGGTTTAGTGTTGATACTTGAAATGTGAATTAATGACTTGCAAATGGTTAAGTTTAGTCACTTAAGAAGTTAAGTAGAGAGTTGAAAATGGTTAAGTGTAGTGTTTTGAAACGTGACCTAGTCACTTGAGAAGTGTATTAGTGACTTGAAAAAGGTTTAATGTAGTTCTTGAATGGTGAACTTGTGTTTTGAAATTTGTAAAGTGTAATATCACTTGAAAATGTGAATTCATGATTCGAAATTGGTTTATTGTTGATACTTAAAATGTGAATTCATGACTTTAAAATGGTTTAGTTTAGTCACTTGAGAAATGAATTAGAGAGTTGAAAATGGTTAAGTGTAGTATTTATTAATGTGTACTAGTCACTTGAAAAGTGGATTGGCGACTTGAAAATGATTTAAGGTAGTTCTTGAAATGTGAACTTGTGTTTTGAAATTTGTAAAGTGTGATATCACTTGAAATTGTGAATTCATGACTTGAAATTGGTTTAGTGTTGATACTTGAAATGTGAATTCGTGACTTGAAAATGGTTAAGTTTAGTCACTTAAGAAGTGAATTAGAGAGTTGAAAATGGTTATGTGTAGTGTTTTGAAATGTGAACTAGTCACTTGAGAAGTGTATTAGCGACTTGAAAAGTGTATTTACGACTTGAAAATGGTTTAATGTAGTTCTTGAATGGTGATCTTGTGCTTTGAAATTTGTAAAGTGTAATATCACTTGAAAATGTGAATTCATGACTTGAAATTTGTTTAGCGTTGATACTTGAAATGTGAATTCATGACTTAAAAATGGTTAAGTTTAGTCACTTGAGAAGTGAATTTGAGAGTTGAAAATAGTTTAAGTGTAGTGTTTTAAAATGTGTACTAGTCACTTGAGAAGTGTATTAGCAACTTGAAAAGTGTATTTGCGACTTGAAAATGGTTTAATGTAGTTCTTGAATGGGGAACTTGTTCTTTGAAATTTGTAAAGTGTAATATCACTTGAAAATGTGAATTCATGACTTGAAATTGGTTTAGTGTTGATACTTGAAATGTGAATTCATGACTTGAAAATGGTTAAGTTAAGTCACTTAAGAAGTGGATTAGAGAGTTGAAAATGGTTAAATGTAGTGTTTTGAAATGTAAACTAGTCACTTGAGATGTGTATTAGTGACTTGAAAAAGATTTAATGTAGTTCTTGATTGGTTAACTTGTGTTTTGAAATTTGTATAGTGTGATATCACTTGAAAATGTGAATTCATAACTTGTAATTGGTTTAGTGTTTATACTTGAAATGTGAATTCATGACTTGAAAATGGTTAAGTTTAGTCACTTAAGAAGTGAATTAGAGAGTTGAAAATGGTTAAGTGTAGTGTTTTGAAATGTGAACTAGTCACTTGAGAAGTGTATTAGTGACTTCAAAAAGGGTTAATGTAGTTCTTGAATGGTGAACTTGTGTTTTGAAATTTGTAAAGTCTAATATCACTTGAAAATGTGAATTCATGACTCGAAATTGGTTTAGTGTTGATTCTTAAAATGTGAATTCATGACTTGAAAATGGTTTAGTTTAGTCACTTGAGAAGTGAATTAGAGAGTTGAAAATGGTTAAGTGTAGTATTTTTTAATGTGTACTAGTCACTTGAAAAGTGGATTAGCGACTTGAAAATGATTTAAGGTAGTTCTTGAAATGTGAACTTGTGTTTTGAAATTTGTAAAGTGTGATATTACTTGAAAATGTGAATTCATGACTTGAATTTGGTTTAGTGTTGATACTTGAAATGTGAATTAATGACTTGAAAATGGTTAAGTTTAGTCACTTAAGAAGTTAATTAGAGAGTTGAAAATGGTTAAGTGTAGTGTTTTGAAATGTGAACTAGTCACTTGAGAAAAGTATTAGTGACTTGAAAAAGGTTTAATGTTGCTCTTGAATGGTGAACTTCTGTTTTGAAATTTGTAAAGTGTTATATCACTTGAAAATGTGAATTCATGACTCGATATTGGTTTATTGTTGATACTTAAAATGTGAATTCATGACTTGAAAATGGTTTAGTTTAGTCACTTGAGAAATGAATTAGAGAGTTGAAAATGGTTAAGTGTAGTATTTTTTAATGTGTACTAGTCACTTGAAAAGTGGATTGGCGACTTGAAAATGATTTAAGGTAGTTCTTGAAATGTGAACTTGTGTTTTGAAATTTGTAAAGTGTGCTATCACTTGAAATTGTGAATTCATGACTTGAAATTGGTTTAGTGTTGATACTTGAAATGTGAATTCGCGACTTGAAAATGGTTAAGTTTAGTCACTTAAGAAGTGAATTAGAGAGTTGAAAATGGTTAAGTGTAGTGTTTTGAAATGTGAACTAGTCACTTGAGAAGTGTATTAGCGACTTGAAAAGTGTATTTACTACTTGAAAATGGTTTAATGTAGTTCTTGAATGGTTAACTTGTGCTTTGAAATTTGGAAAGTGTAATATCACTTGAAAATGTGAATTCATGACTTGAAATTTGTTTAGTGTTGATACTTGAAATGTGAATTCATGACTTAAAAATCATTAAGTTTAGTCACTTGAGAAATGAATTCGAGAGTTGAAAATATTTTAAGTGTAGTGTTTTGAAATGTGTACTAGTCACTTGAGAAGTGTATTAGCGACTTGAAAAGTGTATTTGCGACTTGAAAATGGTTTAATGTAGTTCTTGAATGGTGAACTTGTTCTTTGAAATTTGTAAAGTGTAATATCACTTGAAAATGTGAATTCATAACTTGTAATTGGTTTAGTTTTTATAATTGAAATGTGAATTCATGACTTGAAAATGGTTAAGTTTAGTCACTTAAGAAGTGAATTAGAGAGTTGAAAATGGTTAAGTGTAGTGTTTTGAAATGTTAACTAGTCACTTGAGAAGTGTATTAGTGACTTGAAAAAGATTTAATGTAGTTATTGATTTGTGAACTTGTGTTTTTAAATTTGTAAAGTGTGATTGCACTTGAAAATGTGAATTCATGACTTGAAATTGGTTTAGTGTTGATACTTGAAATGTGAATTTGTGACATGAAAATGGATAAGTTTAGTCACTTAAGAAGTGAATTAGAGAGTTGAAAATGGTTAAGTGTAGTGTTTTGAAATGTGAACTAGTCACTAGAGAAGTGTATTAGCGACTTTAAAAGTGTATTTACGACTTGAAAATGGTTTAATGTAGTTCTTGAATGGTGAACTTGTGCTTTGAAATTTGTAAAGTGTAATATCACTTGACAATGTAAATTCATGACTTGAAATTGGTTTAGTGTTGGTACTTGAAATGTGAATTCATGACTTAAAAATGGTTAAGTTTAGTCACTTGAGAAGTAAATTTGAGAGTTGAAAATGTTAAGTGTAGTGTTTTGAAATGTGAACTAGTCACTTGAGAATTGTATTAATGACTTGAAAAAGGTTTAATGTAGTTCTTGATTTGTGTACTTGTGTTTTTAAATTTGTAAAGTGTGATATTACTTGAAAATGTGAATTCATGACATGAAATTTGTTTAGTGTTGATACTTGAAATGTGAATTCATGACTTAAAATTGGTTAAGTTTAGTCACTTGAGAAGTGAATTTGAGAGTTGAAAATAGTTTAAGTGTAGTGTTTTGAAATGTGTACTAGTCACTTGAGAAGTGTATTAGCGACTTGAAAAGTGTATTTGCGACTTGAAAATTGTTTAATGTAGTTCTTGAATGGTGAACTTGTTCTTTGAAATTTGTAAAGTGTAATATCACTTGAAAATGTGAATTCATGACTTGAAATTGGTTTAGTGTTGATACTTGAAATGTGAATTCATGACTTGAAAATGGTTAAGTTAAGTCACTTAAGAAATGAATTAGAGAGTTGAAAATGGTTAAATGTAGTGTTTTGAAATCTAAACTAGTCACTTGAGAATTGTATTAGTGACTTGAAATAGATTTAATGTAGTTCTTGATTGGTGAACTTGTGTTTTGAAATTTGTAAAGTGTAATAAAACTTGAAAATGTGAATTCATGTCTTGAAATTGGTTTAGTGTTGATACATGAAATGTGAATTCATGACTTGAAAATGGTTTAGTTTGGTCACTTGAGAAGTGAATTAGAGAGTTGAAAATTGTTAAGTTTAGTATTTTTTAATGTGTACTTGTCACTTGAAAAGTGGATTGGCGACTTGTAAATTGTTTAATGTAGTTCTTGAAAGGTGAACTTGTATTTTAAAATTTGTATAGTGTGATATCACTTGAAAATGTGAATTCATAACTTGTAATTGGTTTAGTTTTTATACATGAAAGCTGAATTCATGACTTGAAAATGGTTAAGTTTAGTCACTTAAGAAGTGAATTAGAGAGTTGAAAATGGTTAAGTGTAGTGTCTTGAAATGTGAACTAGTCACTTGAGAAGTGTATTAGTGACTTGAAAAAGGTTTAATGTAGTTCTTGAATGGTGAACTTGTGTTTTGAAATTTGTAAAGTGTAATATCACTTGAAAATGTGAATTCATGACTCGAAATTGGTTTAGTGTTGATTCTTAAAATGTGAATTCATGACTTGAAAATGGTTTAGTTTAGTCACTTGAGAAGTGAATTAGAGAGTTGAAAATGGTTAAGTGTAGTATTTTTTAATGTGTACTAGACACTTGAAAAGTGGATTAGCGACTTGAAAATGATTTAAGGTAGTTCTTGAAATGTGAACTTGTATTTTGAAATTTGTAAAGTGTGATATCACTTCAAAATGTGAATTCATGACTTGAAATTGGTTTAGTGTTAATACTTGAAATGTGAATTCATGACTTGAAAATGGTTAAGTTTAGTCACTCAAGAAGTGAATTAGAGAGTTGAAAATGGTTAAGTGTAGTGTTTTGAAATGTGAACTAGTCACTTGAGAAGTGTATTAGTGACTTGAAAAAGGCTTAATGTAGTTCTTGAATAGTGAACTTGTGTTTTGAAATTTGTAAAGTGTAATATCACTTGAAAATGTGAATTCATGACTCGAAATTGGTTTAGTGTTGATTGTTTAAATGTGAATTCATGACTTGAAAATGGTTTAGTTTAGTCACTTGAGAAGTGAATTAGAGAGTTGAAAATGGTTAAGTGTAGTGTTTTGAAATGTGAACTAGTCACTTGAGAAGTGTATTAGTGACTTGAAAAAGGTTTAATGTAGTTCTTGAATGGTGAACTTGTGTTTTGAATTTTGTAAAGTGAAATATCACTTGGAAATGTGAATTCATGACTCGAAATTGGTTTATTGTTGATACTTAAAATGTGAATTCATGACTTGAAAATGGTTTAGTTTAGTCACTTGAGAAATGAATTAGAGAGTTGAAAATGGTTAAGTGTAGTATTTTTTAATTTGTACTAGTCACTTGAAAAGCGGATTGGCGACTTTAAAATGATTTAAGGTAGTTCTTGAAATGTGAACTTGGGTTTTGAAATTTGTAAAGTGTGCTATCACTTGAAATTGTGAATTCATGACTTGAAATTGGTTTAGTGTTGATACTTGAAATGTGAATTCGTGACTTGAAAATGGTTAAGTTTAGTCACTTAAGAAGTGAATTAGAGAGTTGAAAATGGTTAAGTGTAGTGTTTTGAAATGTGAACTAGTCACTTGAGAAGTGTATTAGCGACCTGAAAAGTGTATTTACGACTTGAAAATGGTTTAATGTAGTTCTTGAATGGTGAACTTGTGCTTTGAAATTTGTAAAGTGTAATTTCACTTGAAAATGTGAATTCATGACTTGAAATTTGTTTAGTGTTGATACTTGAAATGTGAATTCATGTATTAAAAATGGTTAAGTTTAGTCACCTGAGAAGTGAATTTGAGAGTTGAAAATAGTTTAAGTGTAGTGTTTTGAAATGTGTACTAGTCACTTGAGAAGTGTATTAGCGACTTGAAAAGTGTATTTGCGACGTGAAAATGGTTTAATGTAGTTCTTGAATGGTGAACTTGTTCTTTGAAATTTGTAAAGTGTAATATCACTTGAAAATGTGAATTCATGACTTGAAATTGGTTTAGTGTTGATACTTGAAATGTGAATTCATGACTTGAAAATGGGTAAGTTAAGTCACTTAAGAAGTGAATTAGAGAGTTGAAAATGGTTAAGTGTAGTGTTTTGAAATGTGAACTAGTCACTTGAGAAGTTTATTAGCGACTTGAAAAGTGTATTTACGACTTGAAAATGGTTTAATGTAGTTCTTGAATGGTGATCTTGTGCTTTGAAATTTGTAAAGTGTAATATCACTTGAAAATGTGAATTCATGACTTGAAATTTGTTTAGCGTTGATACTTGAAATGTTAATTCATGACTTAAAAATGGTTAAGTTTAGTCACTTGAGAAGTGAATTTGAGAGTTGAAAATAGTTTAAGTGTAGTGTTTTGAAATGTGTACTAGTCACTTGAGAAGTGTATTAGCAACTTGAAAAGTGTATTTGCGACTTGAAAATGGTTTAATAAAGTTCTTGAATGGGGAACTTGTTCTTTGAAATTTGTAAAGTGTAATATCACTTGAAAATGTGAATTCATGACTTGAAATTGGTTTAGTGTTGATACTTGAAATGTGAATTCATGACTTGAAAATGGTTAAGTTAAGTCACTTAAGAAGTGGATTAGAGAGTTGAAAATGGTTAAGTGTAGTGTTTTGAAATGTGAACTAGTCACTTGAGAAGTGTATTAGTGACTTGAAAAAGATTTAATGTAGTTCTTGATTGGTTAACTTGTGTTTTGAAATTTGTAAAGTGTAATAAAACTTGAAAATGTGAATTCATGTCTTGAAATTGGTTTAGTGTTGATACATGAAATGTGAATTCATGACTTGAAAATGGTTTAGTTTAGTCGCTTCAGAAGTGAATTAGAAAGTTGAAAATGGTTAAGTGTAGTGTTTTTAAATGTGTACTAGTCACTTGAAAATTGGATTGGCGACTTGAAAATTTTTTAATGTAGTTCTTGAAAGGTGAACTTGTATTTTAAAATTTGTATAGTGTGATATCACTTGAAAATGTGAATTCATAACTTGTAATTGGTTTAGTGTTTATACTTGAAATGTGAATTCATGACTTGAAAATGGTTAAGTTTAGTCACTTAAGAAGTGAATTATAGAGTTGAAAATGGTTAAGTGTAGTGTTTTGAAATGTGAACTAGTCACTTGAGAAGTGTATTAGTGACTTGAAAAAGGGTTAATGTAGTTCTTGAATGGTGAACTTGTGTTTTGAAATTTGTAAAGTCTAATATCACTTGAAAATGTGAATTCATGACTCGAAATTGGTTTAGTGTTGATTCTTAAAATGTGAATTCATGACTTGAAAATGGTTTAGTTTAGTCACTTGAGAAGTGAATTAGAGAGTTGAAAATGGTTAAGTGTAGTATTTTTTAATGTGTACTAGTCACTTGAAAAGTGGATTAGCGACTTGAAAATGATTTAAGGTAGTTTTGAAATGTGAACTTGTGTTTTGAAATTTGTAAAGTGTGATATTACTTGAAAATGTGAATTCATGACTTGAATTTGGTTTAGTGTTGATACTTGAAATGTGAATTAATGACTTGAAAATGGTTAAGTTTAGTCACTTAAGAAGTTAATTAGAGAGTTGAAAATGGTTAAGTGTAGTGTTTTGAAATGTGAACTAGTCACTTGAGAAAAGTATTAGTGACTTGAAAAAGGTTTAATGTTGCTCTTGAATGGTGAACTTCTGTTTTGAAATTTGTAAAGTGTAATATCAATTGAAAATGTGAATTCATGACTCGAAATTGGTTTATTGTTGATACTTAAAATGTGAATTCATGACTTGAAAATGGTTTAGTTTAGTCACTTGAGAAATGAATTAGAGAGTTGAAAATGGTTAAGTGTAGTATTTTTTAATGTGTACTAGTCACTTGAAAAGTGGATTGGCGACTTGAAAATGATTTAAGGTAGTTCTTGAAATGTGAACTTGTGTTTTGAAATTTGTAAAGTGTGCTATCACTTGAAATTGTGAATTCATGACTTGAAATTGGTTTAGTGTTGATACTTGAAATGTGAATTCGTGACTTGAAAATGGTTAAGTTTAGTCACTTAAGAAGTGAATTAGAGAGTTGAAAATGGTTAAGTGTAGTGTTTTGAAATGTGAACTAGTCACTTGAGAAGTGTATTAGCGACTTGAAAAGTGTATTTACTACTTGAAAATGGTTTAATGTAGTTCTTGAATGGTTAACTTGTGCTTTGAAATTTGGAAAGTGTAATATCACTTGAAAATGTGAATTCATGACTTGAAATTTGTTTAGTGTTGATACTTGAAATGTGAATTCATGACTTAAAAATGATTAAGTTTAGTCACTTGAGAAATGAATTTGAGAGTTGAAAATAGTTTAAGTGTAGTGTTTTGAAATGTGTACTAGTCACTTGAGAAGTGTATTAGCGACTTGAAAAGTGTATTTGCGACTTAAAAATGGTTTATTGTAGTTCTTGAATGGTGAACTTGTTCTTTGAAATTTGTAAAGTGTAATATCACTTGAAAATGTGAATTCATAACTTGTAATTGGTTTAGTCACTTAAGAAGTGAATTAGAGAGTTGAAAATGGTTAAGTTTAGTGTTTTGAAATGTGAACTAGTCACTAGAGAAGTGTATTAGCGACTTGAAAAGTGTATTTACGACTTGAAAATGGTTTAATGTAGTTCTTGAATGGTGAACTTGTGCTTTGAAATTTGTAAAGTGTAATATCACTTGAAAATGTGAATTCATGACTTGAAATTGGTTTAGTGTTGGTACTTGAAATGTGAATTCATGACTTAAAAATGGTTAAGTTTAGTCACTTGAGAAGTGAATTTGAGAGTTGAAAATGGTTAAGTGTAGTGTTTTGAAATGTGAACTAGTCACTTGAGAATTGTATTAATGACTTGAAAAAGGTTTAATGTAGTTCTTGATTTGTGTACTTGTGTTTTTAAATTTGTAAAGTGTGATATTACTTGAAAATGTAAATTCATGACTTGAAATTTGTTTAGTGTTGATACTTGAAATGTGAATTCATGACTTAAAAATGGTTAAGTTTAGTCACTTGAGAAGTGAATTTGAGAGTTGAAAATAGTTTAAGTGTAGTGTTTTGAAATGTGTACTAGTCACTTGAGAAGTGTATTAGCGACTTGAAAAGTGTATTTGCGACTTGAAAATGGTTTAATGTAGTTCTTGAATGATGAACTTGTTCTTTGAAATTTGTAAAGTGTAATATCACTTGAAAATGTGAATTCATGACTTGAAATTGGTTTAGTGTTGATACTTGAAATGTGAATTCATGACTTGAAAATGGTTAAGTTAAGTCACTTAAGAAATGAATTAGAGAGTTGAAAATGGTTAAATGTAGTGTTTTGAAATCTAAACTAGTCACTTGAGAAGTGTATTAGTTACTTGAAAAAGATTTAATGTAGTTCTTGATTGGTGAACTTGTGTTATGAAATTTGTAAAGTGTAATAAAACTTGAAAATGTGAATTCATGTCTTGAAATTGGTTTAGTTTTGATACATGAAATGTGAATTCATGACTTGAAAATGGTTTAGTTTAGTCACTTGAGAAGTGAATTAGAGAGTTGAAAATTGTTAAGTTTAGTATTTTTTAATGTGTACTTGTCACTTGAAAAGTGGATTGGCGACTTGAAAATTGTTTAATGTAGTTCTTGAAAGGTGAACTTGTATTTTAAAATTTGTATAGTGTGATATCACTTGAAAACGTGAATTCATAACTTGTAATTGGTTTAGTTTTTATACATGAAATGTGAATTCATGACTTGAAAATGGTTAAGTTTAGTCACTTATGAAGTGAATTAGAGAGTTGAAAATGGTTAAGTTTAGTGTTTTGAAATGTGAACTAGTCACTAGAGAAGTGTATTAGCGACTTGAAAAGTGTATTTACGACTTGAAAATGGTTTAATGTAGTTCTTGAATGGTGAACTTGTGCTTTGAAATTTGTAAAGTGTAATATCACTTGAAAATGTGAATTCATGACTTGAAATTGGTTTAGTGTTGGTACTTGAAATGTGAATTCATGACTTAAAAATGGTTAAGTTTAGTCACTTGAGAAGTGAAATTGAGAGTTGAAAATGGTTAAGTGTAGTGTTTTGAAATGTGAACTAGTCACTTGAGAATTGTTTTAATGACTTGAAAAAGGTTTAATGTAGTTCTTGATTTGTGTACTTGTGTTTTTAAATTTGTAAAGTGTGATATTACTTGAAAATGTGAATTCATGACTTGAAATTTGTTTAGTGTTGATACTTGAAATGTGAATTCATGACTTAAAAATGGTTAAGTTAAGTCACTTGAGAAGTGAATTTGAGAGTTGAAAATAGTTTAAGTGTAGTGTTTTGAAATGTGTACTAGTCACTTGAGAAGTGTATTAGCGACTTGAAAAGTGTATTTGCGACTTGAAAATGGTTTAATGTAGTTCTTGAATGGTGAACTTGTTCTTTGAAATTTGTAAAGTGTAATATCACTTGAAAATGTGAATTCATGACTTGAAATTGGTTTAGTGTTGATACTTGAAATGTGAATTCATGACTTGAAAATGGTTAAGTTAAGTCACTTAAGAAATGAATTAGAGAGTTGAAAATGGTTAAATGTAGTGTTTTGAAATCTAAACTAGTCACTTGAGAAGTGTATTAGTGACTTGAAAAAGATTTAATGTAGTTCTTGATTGGTGAACTTGTGTTTTGAAATTTGTAAAGTGTAATAAAACTTGAAAATGTGAATTCATGTCTTGAAATTGGTTTAGTTTTGATACATGAAATGTGAATTCATGACTTGAAAATGGTTTAGTTTAGTCACTTGAGAAGTGAATTAGAGAGTTGAAAATTGTTAAGTTTAGTATTTTTTAATGTGTACTTGTCACTTGAAAAGTGGATTGGCGACTTGAAAATTGTTTAATGTAGTTCTTGAAAGGTGAACTTGTATTTTAAAATTTGTATAGTGTGATATCACTTGAAAACGTGAATTCATAACTTGTAATTGGTTTAGTTTTTATACATGAAATGTGAATTCATGACTTGAAAATGGTTAAGTTTAGTTACTTAAGAAGTGAATTAGAGAGTTGAAAATGGTTAAGTGTAGTGTCTTGATATGTGAACTAGTCACTTGAGAAGTGTATTAGTGACTTGAAAAAGGTTTAATGTAGTTCTTGAATGGTGAACTTGTGTTTTGAAATTTGTAAAGTGTAATATCACTTGAAAATGTGACTTCATGACTCGAAATTGGTTTAGTGTTGATTCTTAAAATGTGAATTAATGACTTGAAAATGGTTTAGTTTAGTCACTTGAGAAGTGAATTAGAGAGTTGAAAATGGTTAAGTGTAGTATTTTTTAATGTGTACTAGACACTTGAAAAGTGGATTAGCGACTTGAAAATGATTTAAGGTAGTTCTTGAAATGTGAACCTGTATTTTGAAATTTGTAAAGTGTGATATCACTTCAAAATGTGAATTCATGACTTGAAATTGGTTTAGTGTTTATACTTGAAATGTGAATTCATGACTTGAAAATGGTTAAGTTTAGTCACTCAAGAAGTGAATTAGAGAGTTGAAAATGGTTAGGTGTAGTGTTTTGAAATGTGAACTAGTCACTTGAGAAGTGTATTAGAGACTTGAAAAAGGCTTAATGTAGTTCTTGAATAGTGAACTTGTGTTTTGAAATTTGTAAAGTGTAATATCACTTGAAAATGTGAATTCATGACTCGAAATTGGTTTAGTGTTGATTCTTTAAATGTGAATTCATTACTTGAAAATGGTTTAGTTTAGTCACTTGAGAAGTGAATTAGATTGTTGAAAATGGTTAAGTATAGTATTTTTTAATGTGTACTAGTCACTTGAAAAGTGGATTAGCGACTTGAAAATGATTTAAGGTAGTTCTTGAAATGTGAACTTGTGTTTTGAAATTTGTAAAGTGTGATATCACTTCAAAATGTGAATTCATGACTTGAAATTGGTTTAGTGTTTATACTTGAAATGTGAATTCTTGACTTGAAAATGGTTATGTTTAGTCACTTAAGAAGTGAATTAGAGAGTTGAAAATGGTTAAGTGTAGTGTTTTTAAATGTGAACTAGTCACTTGAGAAGTGTATTAGTGACTTGAAAAAGGTTTAATGTAGTTCTTGAATGGTGAATTTGTGTTTTGAAATTTGTAAAGTGTAATATCACTTGGAAATGTGAATTCATGATTCGAAATTGGTTTATTGTTGATACTTAAAATGTGAATTCATGACATGAAAATGGTTTAGTTTAGTCACTTGAGAAATGAATTAGAGAGTTGAAAATGGTTAAGTGTAGTATTTTTTAATGTGTACTAGTCACTTGAAAAGTGGATTGGCGACTTGAAAATGATTTAAGGTAGTTCTTGAAATGTGAACTTGTGTTTTGAAATTTGTAAAGTGTGATATCACTTGAAATTGTGAATTCATGACTTGAAATTGGTTTAGTGTTGATACTTGAAATGTGAATTCGTGACTTGAAAATGGTTAAGTTTAGTCACTTAAGAAGTGAATTAGAGAGTTGAAAATGGTTAAGTGTAGTGTTTTGAAATGTGAACTAGTCACTTGAGAAGTGTATTAGCGACTTCAAAAGTGTATTTACGACTTGAAAATGGTTTAATGTAGTTCTTGAATGGTGAACTTGTGCTTTGAAATTTGTAAAGTGTAATATCACTTGAAAATGTGAATTCAAGACTTGAAATTTGTTTAGTGTTGATACTTGAAATGTGAATTCATGACTTAAAAATGGTTAAGTTTAGTCACTTGAGAAGTGAATTTGAGAGTTGAAAATAGTTTAAGTGTAGTGTTTTGAAATGTGTACTAGTCACTTGAGAAGTGTATTAGCGACTTGAAAAGTGTATTTGCGACTTGAAAATGGTTTAATGTAGTTCTTGAATGGTGAACTTGTTCTTTGAAATTTGTAAAGTGTAATATCACTTGAAAATGTGAATTCATGACTTGAAATTGGTTTAGTGTTGATTCTTGAAATGTGAATTCATGACTTGAAAATGGTTAAGCTAAGTCACTTAAGAAGTGAATTAGAGAGTTGAAAATGGTTAAATTTAGTGTTTTGAAATCTAAACTAGTCACTTGAGAAGTGTATTAGTGACTTGAAAAAGATTTAATGTAGTTCTTGATTGGTGAACTTGTGTTTTGAAATTTGTAAAGTGTAATAAAACTTGAAAATGTGAATTCATGTCTTGAAATTGGTTTAGTGTTGAATCATGTAATGTGAATTCATGACTTGAAAATGGTTTAGTTTAGTCCCTTGAGAAGTGAATTAGAGAGTTGAAAATGGTTAAGTGTAGTGTTTTTAAATGTGTACTAGTCACTTGAAAAGTTGATTGGCGACTTGAAAATTGTTTAATGTAGTTCTTGAAAGGTGAACTTGTATTTTAAAATTTGTAAAGTGTGGTATCACTTGAAAATGTGAATTCATAACTTGTAATTGGTTTAGTGTTTATACTTGAAATGTGAATTCATGACTGGAAAATGGTTAAGTTTAGTCACTTAAGAAGTGAATTAGAGAGTTGAAAATGGTTAAGTCTAGTGTTTTGAAATGTGAACTAGTCACTTGAGAAGTGTATTAGTGACTTGAAAAAGGTTTAATGTAGTTCTTGAATGGTGAACTTGTGTTTTGAAATTTGTAAAGTGTAATAACACTTGAAAATGTGAATTCATGACTCGAAATTGGTTTAGTGTTGATTCTTAAAATGTGAATGCATGACATGAAAATGGTTTAGTTTTGTCACTTGAGAAATGAATTAGAGAGTTGAAAATGGTTAAGTGTAATATTTTTTAATGTGTACTAGTCACTTGAAAAGTGGATTAGCGACTTGAAAATGATTTAAGGTAGTTCTTGAAATGTGAACTTGTGTTTTGAAATTTGTAAAGTGTGATATTACTTAAAAATGTGAATTCATGACTTGAAATTGGTTTAGTGTTGATACTTGAAATGTGAATTAATCACTTGAAAATGGTTAAGTTTAGTCACTTAAGAAGTTAATTAGAGAGTTGAAAATGGTTAAGTGTAGTGTTTTGAAATGTGAACTAGTTACTTGAGAATTGAATTAATAACTAGAAAAAGGTTTTATGTAGTTCTTGATTGGTGAACTTGTGTTTTTAAATTTGTAAAGTGTAATATCACTTGAAAATGTGAATTCATGACTTGAAATTGGTTTAGTGTTTATACTTGAAATGTGAATTCATGACTTTAAAATGGTTTAGTTTAGTCTCTTGAGAAGTGAATTAGAGAGTTGAAAATGGTTAAGTTTAGTGTTTTGAAATGTGAACTAGTCACTTGAGAAGTGTATTCGTGACTTGAAAAAGGTTTAATGTAGTTCTTGAATGGTGAACTTGTTTTTACAAATTTGTAAAGTGTAATATCACTTTAAAATGTGAATTCATGACTCGAAATTGGTTTATTGTTAATACTTAAAATGTGAATTCATGACTTGAAAATGGTTTAGTTTAGTCACTAGAGAAGTGAATTAGAGACTTGAAAATGGTTAAGTGTAGTATTTCTTAATGTGTACTAGTCACTTGAAAAGTGGATTAGCGACTTGAAAATGATTTAAGGTAGTTCTTGAAATGTGAACGTGTGTTTTGAAATTTATAAAGTGTGATATCACTTGAAATTGTGAATTCATGACTTGAAATTGGTTTAGTGTTGATACTTGAAATGTGAATTCATGACTTGAAAATGGTTTAGTTTAGTCGCATGAGAAGTGAATTAGAGAGTTGAAAATGGTTAAGTGTAGTATTTTTAAATGTGTACTAGTCACTTGAAAAGTAGATTGGCGATTGAAAATTGTTAAATGTAGTTCTTGAAAGGTGAACTTGTATTTTAAAATTTTTTATAGTGTGATATCACTTGAAAATGTGAATTCATAACTTGTAATTGGTTTAGTGTTTATACTTGAAATGTGAATTCATGACTTGAAAATTGTTAAGTTTAGTCACTTAAGAAGTGAATTAGAGAGTCTAAAATGGTTAAGTTTAGTGTTTTGAAATGTGAACTAGTCACTTGAGAAGTGTATTATTGACTTAAAAAAGGTTTAATGTAGTTCTTGAATGGTGAACTTGTGTTTTGAAATTTGTAAAGTGTAATATCACTTGAAAATGTGAATTCATGACTCGAAATTGGTTTAGTGTTGATACTTAAAATGTGAATTCTTGACTTGAAAATGGTTTAGTTTAGTCACTTGAGAAGTGAATTAGAGAGTTGAAAATGGTTAAGTGTAGTATTTTTTAATGTGTACTAGTCACTTGAAAAGTGGATTAGCGACTTGAAAATGATTTAAGGTATTTCTTGAAATGTGAACTTGTGTTTTGAAATTTGTAAAGTGTGATATTACTTGAAAATGTTAATTCATGACTTTAAATTTGTTTAGTATTGATACTTGAAATGTGAATTGATGACTTGAAAATGGTTAAGTTTAGTCACTTAAGAAGTTAGATAGAGAGTTGAAAATGGTTAAGTGTAGTGTTTTGAAATGTGAACTATTTACTTGAAAATTGTATTAATAACTTGAAAAAGGTTTAATGTAGTTCTTGATTGGTGAACTTGTGTTTTTAAATTTGTAAAGTGTAATATCACTTGAAAATGTGAATTCATGACTCGAAATTGGTTTAGTGTTGATACTTAAAATGTGAATTCATGACTTGAAAATTGTTTAGTTTAGTCACTTGAAAGGTGAACTTGTATTTTAACATTTGTATAGTGTGATATCACTTGAAAATGTGAATTCATAACTTGTAATTGGTTTAGTGTTTATACTTGAAATGTTAATTCATGACTTGAAAATGGTTAAGTTTAGTCACTCAAGAAGTGAATTAGAGAGTTCAAAATGGTGAAGTGTAGTGTTTTGAAATGTTAACTAGTCACTTGAGAAGTGTATTAGTGACTTGAAAAAGTTTTAATGTAGTTCTTGAATGGTGAACTTGTGTATTGAAATTTGTAAATTGTAATATCACTTGAAAATGTGAATTCATGACTCGAAATTGGTTTAGTGTTGATTCTTAAAATGTGAATTCATGACTTGAAAATGGTTTAGTTTAGTCACTTGAGAAGTGAATTAGAGAGTTGAAAATGGTTAAGTGTAGTATTTTTTAATGTGTACTAGTCACTTGAAAAGTGGATTAGCGACTTGAAAATGATTTAAGGTAGTTCTTGAAATGTGAACTTGTGTTTTGAAATTTGTAAAGTGTGATATCACTTCAAAATGTGAATTCATGACATGAAATTGGTTTAGTGTTTATACTTGAAATGTGAATTCATGACTTGAAAATGGTTAAGTTTAGTCACTTAAGAAGTGAATTAGAGAGTTGAAAATGGTTAAGTGTAGTGTTTTTAAATGTGAACTAGTCACTTGAGAAGTGTATTAGTGACTTGAAAAAGGTTTAATGTAGTTCTTGAATGGTGAATTTGTGTTTTGAAATTTGTAAAGTGTAATATCACTTGGAAATGTGAATTCATGATTCGAATTTGGTTTATTGTTGATACTGAAAATGTGAATTCATGACATGAAAATGGTTTAGTTTAGTCACTTGAGAAATGAATTAGAGAGTTGAAAATGGTTAAGTGTAGTATTTTTTAATGTGTACTAGTCACTTGAAAAGTGGATTGGCGACTTGAAAATGATTTAAGGTAGTTCTTGAAATGTGAACTTGTGTTTTGAAATTTGTAAAGTGTGATATCACTTGAAATTGTGAATTCATGACTTGAAATTGGTTTAGTGTTGATACTTGAAATGTGAATTCGTGACTTGAAAATGGTTAAGTTTAGTCACTTAAGAATTGAATTAGAGAGTTGAAAATAGTTTAAGTGTAGTGTTTTGAAATGTGTACTAGTCACTTGAGAAGTGTATTAGCGACTTGAAAAGTGTATTTGCCACTTAAAAATGATTTAATGTAGTTCTTGAATGGTGAACTTGTTCTTTGAAATTTGTAAAGTGTAATATCACTTGAAAATGTGAATTCATGACTTGAAATTGGTTTAGTGTTGATACTTGAAATGTGAATTCATGACTTGAAAATGGTTAAGTTAAGTCACTTAAGAAATGAATTAGAGAGTTGAAAATGGTTAAATGTAGTGTTTTGAAATCTAAACTAGTCACTTGAGAAGTGTATTAGTGACTTGAAAAAGATTTAATGTAGTTCTTGATTGGTGAACTTGTGTTTTGAAATTTGTAAAGTGTAATAAAACTTGAAAATGTGAATTCATGTCTTGAAATTGGTTTAGTTTTGATACATGAAATGTGAATTCATGACTTGAAAATGGTTTAGTTTAGTCACTTGAGAAGTGAATTAGAGAGTTGAAAATTGTTAAGTTTAGTATTTTTTAATGTGTACTTGTCACTTGAAAAGTGCATTGGCGACTTGAAAATTGTTTAATGTAGTTCTTGAAAGGTGAACTTGTATTTTAAAATTTGTATAGTGTGATATCACTTGAAAACGTGAATTCATAACTTGTAATTGGTTTAGTTTTTATACATGAAATGTGAATTCATGACTTGAAAATGGTTAAGTTTAGTCACTTAAGAAGTGAATTAAAGAGTTGAAAATGGTTAAGTGTAGTGTCTTGAAATGTGAACTAGTCACTTGAGAAGTGTATTAGTGACTTGAAAAAGGTTTAATGTAGTTCTTGAATGGTGAACTTGTGTTTTGAAATTTGTAAAGTGTAATATCACTTGAAAATGGGACTTCATGACTCGAAATTGGTTTAGTGTTGATTCTTAAAATGTGAATTCATGACTTGAAAATGGTTTAGTTTAGTCACTTGAGAAGTGAATTAGAGAGTTGAAAATGGTTAAGTGTAGTATTTTTTAATGTGTACTAGACACTTGAAAAGTGGATTAGCGACTTGAAAATGATTTAAGGTAGTTCTTGAAATGTAAACTTGTGTTTTGAAATTTGTAAAGTGTGATATCACTTGAAATTGTGAATTCATGACTTGAAATTGGTTTAGTGTTGATACTTGAAATGTGAATTCATGACTTGAAAATGGTTAAGCTAAGTCACTTAAGAAGTGAATTAGAGAGTTGAAAATGGTTAAATTTAGAGTTTTGAAATCTAAACTAGTCACTTGAGAAGTGTATTAGTGACTTGAAAAAGATTTAATGTAGTTCTTGATTGGTGAACTTGTGTTTTGAAATTTGTAAAGTGTAATAAAACTTGAAAATGTGAATTCATGTCTTGAAATTGGTTTAGTGTTGAATCATGAAATGTGAATTCATGACTTGAAAATGGTTTAGTTTAGTCGCTTGAGAAGTGAATTAGAGAGTTGAAAATGGTTAAGTGTAGTGTTTTTAAATGTGTACTAGTCACTTGAAAAGTTGATTGGCGACTTGAAAATTGTTTAATGTAGTTCTTGAAAGGTGAACTTGTATTTTAATATTTGTAAAGTGTGATATCACTTGAAAATGTGAATTCATAACTTGTAATTGGTTTAGTGTTTATACTTGAAATGTGAATTCATGACTGGAAAATGGCTAAGTTTAGTCACTTAAGAAGTGAATTAGAGAGTTGAAAATGGTTAAGTCTAGTGTTTTGAAATGTGAACTAGTCACTTGAGAAGTGTATTAGTGACTTGAAAAAGGTTTAATGTAGTTCTTGAATGGTGAACTTGTGTTTTGAAATTTGTAAAGTGTAATAACACTTGAAAATGTGAATTCATGACTCGAAATTGGTTTAGTGTTGATTCTTAAAATGTGAATTCATGACTTGAAAATGGTTTAGTTTAGTCACTTGAGAAATGAATTAGAGAGTTGAAAATGGTTAAGTGTAATATTTTTTAATATGTACTAGTCACTTGAAAAGTGGATTAGCGACTTGCAAATGATTTAAGGTAGTTCTTGAAATGTGAACTTGTGTTTTGAAATTTGTAAAGTGTGATATTACTTAAAAATGTGAATTCATGACTTGAAATTGGTTTAGTGTTGATACTTGAAATGTGAATTAATGACTTGAAAATGGTTAAGTTTAGTCACTTAAGAAGTTAATTAGAGAGTTGAAAATGGTTAAGTGTAGTGTTTTGAAATGTGAACTAGTTACTTGAGAATTGTATTAATAACTAGAAAAAGGTTTTATGTAGTTCTTGATTGGTGAACTTGTGTTTTTAAATTTGTAAAGTGTAATATCACTTGAAAATGTGAATTCATGACTTGAAATTGGTTTAGTGTTTATACTTGAAATGTGAATTCATGACTTGAAAATAGTTTAGTTTAGTCACTTGAGAAGTGAATTAGAGAGTTGAAAATGGTTAAGTTTAGTGTTTTGAAATGTGAACTAGTCACTTGAGAAGTGTATTCGTGACTTGAAAAAGGTTTAATGTAGTTCTTGAATGGTGAACTTGATTTTACAAATTTGTAAAGTGTTATATCACTTTAAAATGTGAATTCATGACTCGAAATTGGTTTATTGTTGATACTTAAAATGTGAATTCATGACTTGAAAATGGTTTAGTTTAGTCACTTGAGAAGTGAATTAGAGACTTGAAAATGGTTAAGTGTAGTATTTCTTAATGTGTACTAGTCACTTGAAAAGTGGATTAGCGACTTGAAAATGATTTAAGGTAGTTCTTGAAATGTGAACGTGTGTTTTGAAATTTATAAAGTGTGATATCACTTGTAATTGTGAATTCATGACTTGAAATAGGTTTAGTGTTGATACTTGAAATGTGAATTCATGACTTGAAAATGGTTTAGTTTAGTCGCATGAGAAGTGAATTAGAGAGTTGAAAATGGTTAAGTGTAGTGTTTTTAAATGTGTACTAGTCACTTGAAAAGTGGATTGGCGATTGAAAATTGTTAAACGTAGTTCTTGAAAGGTGAACTTGTATTTTAAAATTTTTTATAGTGTGATATCACTTGAAAATGTGAATTCATAACTTGTAATTGGTTTAGTGTTTATACTTGAAATGTGAATTCATGACTTGAAAATTGTTAAGTTTAGTCACTTAAGAAGTGAATTAGAGAGTCTAAAATGGTTAAGTTTAGTGTTTTGAAATGTGAACTAGTCACTTGAGAAGTGTATTATTGACTTAAAAAAGGTTTAATGTAGTTCTTGAATGGTGAACTTGTGTTTTGAAATTTGTAAAGTGTAATATCACTTGAAAATGTGAATTCATGACTCGAAATTGGTTTAGTGTTGATACTTAAAATGTGAATTCTTGACTTGAAAATGGTTTAGTTTAGTCACTTGAGAAGTGAATTAGAGAGTTGAAAATGGTTAAGTGTAGTATTTTTTAATGTGTACTAGTCACTTGAAAAGTGGATTAGCGACTTGAAAATGATTTAAGGTATTTCTTGAAATGTGAACTTGTGTTTTGAAATTTGTAAAGTGTGATATTACTTGAAAATGTGAATTCATGACTTTAAATTGGTTTAGTATTGATACTTGAAATGTGAATTGATGACTTGAAAATGGTTAAGTTTAGTCACTTAAGAAGTTAGATAGAGAGTTGAAAATTGTTAAGTGTAGTGTTTTGAAATGTGAACTAGTTACTTGAAAATTGTATTAATAACTTGAAAAAGGTTTAATGTAGTTCTTGATTGGTGAACTTGTGTTTTTAAATTTGTAAAGTGTAATATCACTTGAAAATGTGAATTCATGACTCGAAATTGGTTTAGTGTTGATACTTAAAATGTGAATTCATGACTTGAAAATTGTTTAGTTTAGTCACTTGAGAAGTGAATTAGAGAGTTGAAAATGGTTAAGTGTAGTATTTTTTAATGTGTACTAGTCACTTGAAAAGTGGATTAGCTACTTGAAAATGATTTAAGGTAGTTCTTGAAATGTGAACTTGTGTTTTGAAATTTGTAAAGTGTGATTGCACTTGAAAATGTGAATTCATGACTTGAAATTGGTTTAGCGTTTATACTTGAAATGTGAATTCATGACTTGAAAATGGTTAAGTTTAGTAACTTAAGAAGTGAATTAGAGAGTTGAAAATGGTTAAGTGTAGTGTTTTGAAATGTGAACTAGTCACTTGAGAAGTGTATTAGCGACTTGAAAAGTGTATTTACGACTTGAAAATTGTATAATGTAGTTCTTGAATGGTGAACATGTGCTTTGAAATTTGTAAAGTGTAATATCACTTGAAAATGTGAATTCCTGACTTGAAATTGGCTTAGTATTGATACTTGAAATGTGAATTCATGACTTAAAAATGGTTAAGTTTAGTCACTTGAGAAGTGAATTTGAGTGTTGAAAATAGTTTAAGTGTAGTATTTTGAAATGTGTATTAGTCACTTGAGAAGTGTATTAGCGACTTGAAAAGTGTATTTGCGACTTGAAAATGGTTTAATGTAGTTCTTGAATGGTGAACTTGTTCTTTGAAATTTGTAAAGTGTAATATCACTTGAAAATGTGAATTCATGACTTGAAATTGGTTTAGTGTTGATACTTGAAATGTGAATTCATGACTTGAAAATGGTTAAGTTAAGTCACTTAAGAAGTGAATTAGAGAGTTGAAAACGGTTAAATGTAGTGTTTTGAAATCTAAACTAGTCACTTGAGAAGTGTAATAGTGACTTGAAAAAGATTTAATGTAGTTCTTGATTGGTGAACTTGTGTTTTGAAATTTGTAAAGTGTAATAAAACTTGAAAATGTGAATTCATGTCTTGAAATTGGTTTAGTGTTGATACATGAATTGTGAATTCATGACTTGAAAATAGTTTAGTTTAGTCACTTGAGAAGTTAATTAGAGAGTTGAAAATGGTTAAGTGTAGTGTTTTTAAATGTGTACTAGTCACTTGAAAAGTGGATTGGCGACTTGAAAATTGTTTAATGTAGTTCTTGAAAGGTGAACTTGTATTTTAAAATTTGTATAGTGTGATATCACTTGAAAATGTGAATTCATAACTTGTAATTGGTTTAGTGTTTATACTTGAAATGTGAATTCATGACTTGAAAATGGTTAAGTTTAGTCACTCAAGAAGTGAATTAGAGAGTTGAAAATGGTGAAGTGTAGTGTTTTGAAATGTTAACTAGTCACTTGAGAAGTGTATTAGTGACTTGAAAATGTTTTAATGTAGTTCTTGAATGGTGAACTTGTGTATTGAAATTTGTAAATTGTAATATCACTTGAAAATGTGAATTCATGACTCGAAATTGGTTTAGTGTTGATTCTTAAAATGTGAATTCATGACTTGAAAATGGTTTAGTTTAGACACTTGAGAAGTGAATTAGAGAGTTGAAAATGGTTAAGTGTAGTATTTTTTAATGTGTACTAGTCACTTGAAAAGTGGATTAGCGACTTGAAAATGATTTAAGGTAGTTCTTGAAATGTGAACTTGTGTTTTGAAATTTGTAAAGTGTGATATCACTTCAAAATGTGAATTCATGACATGAAATTGGTTTAGTGTTTATACTTGAAATGTGAATTCATGACTTGAAAATGGTTAAGTTTAGTCACTTAAGAAGTGAATTAGAGAGTTGAAAATGGTTAAGTGTAGTGTTTTTAAATGTGAACTAGTCACTTGAGAAGTGTATTAGTGACTTGAAAAAGGTTTAATGTAGTTCATGAATGGTGAATTTGTGTTTTGAAATTTGTAAAGTGTAATATCACTTGGAAATGTGAATTCATGATTCGAAATTGGTTTATTGTTGATACTTAAAATGTGAATTCATGACATGAAAATGGTTTAGTTTAGTCACTTGAGAAATGAATTAGAGAGTTGAAAATGGTTAAGTGTAGTATTTTTTAATGTTTACTAGTCACTTGAAAAGTGGATTGGCGAATTGAAAATGATTTAAGGTAGTTCTTGAAATGTGAACTTGTGTTTTGAAATTTGTAAAGTGTGATATCACTTGAAATTGTGAATTCATGACTTGAAATTGGTTTAGTGTTGATACTTGAAATGTGAATTCGTGACTTGAAAATGGTTAAGTTTAGTCACTTAAGAAGTGAATTAGAGAGTTGAAAATGGTTAAGTGTAGTGTTTTGAAATGTGAACTAGTCACTTGAGAAGTGTATTAGCGACTTGAAAAGTGTATTTACGACTTGAAAATGGTTTAATGTAGTTCTTGAATGGTGAACTTGTGCTTTGAAATTTGTAAAGTGTAATATCACTTGAAAATGTGAATTCAAGACTTGAAATTTGTTTAGTGTTGATACTTGAAATGTGAATTCATGACTTAAAAATGGTTAAGTTTAGTCACTTGAGAAGTGAATTTGAGAGTTGAAAATAGTTTAAGTGTAGTGTTTTGAAATGTGTACTAGTCACTTGAGAAGTGTATTAGCGACTTGAAAAGTGTATTTGCGACTTGAAAATGGTTTAATGTAGTTCTTGAATGGTGAACTTGTTCTTTGAAATTTGTAAAGTGTAATATCACTTGAAAATGTGAATTCATGACTTGAAATTGGTTTAGTGTTGATTCTTGAAATGTGAATTCATGACTTGAAAATGGTTAAGCTAAGTCACTTAAGAAGTGAATTAGAGAGTTGAAAATGGTTAAATTTAGTGTTTTGAAATCTAAACTAGTCACTTGAGAAGTGTATTAGTGACTTGAAAAAGATTTAATGTAGTTCTTGATTAGTGAACTTGTGTTTTGAAATTTGTAAAGTGTAATAAAACTTGAAAATGTGAATTCATGTCTTGAAATTGGTTTAGTGTTGAATCATGAATTGTGAATTCATGACTTGAAAATGGTTTAGTTTAGTCGCTTGAGAAGTGAATTAGAGAGTTGAAAATGGTTAAGTGTAGTGTTTTTAAATGTGTACTAGTCACTTAAAAAGTTGATTGGCGACTTGAAAATTGTTTAATGTAGTTCTTGAAAGGTGAACTTGTATTTTAAAATTTTTTATAGTGTGATATCACTTGAAAATGTGAATTCATAACTTGTAATTGGTTTAGTGTTTATACTTGAAATGTGAAGTCATGACTTTAAAATTGTTAAGTTTAGTCACTTAAGAAGTGAATTAGAGAGTCTAAAATGGTTAAGTTTAGTGTTTTGAAATGTGAACTAGTCACTTGAGAAGTGTATTATTGACTTAAAAAAGGTTTAATGTAGTTCTTGAATGGTGAACTTGTGTTTTGAAATTTGTAAAGTGTAATATCACTTGAAAATGTGAATTCATGACTCGAAATTGGTTTAGTGTTGATACTTAAAATGTGAATTCTTGACTTGAAAATGGTTTAGTTTAGTCACTTGAGAAGTGAATTAGAGAGTTGAAAATCGTTAAGTGTAGTATTTTTTAATGTGTACTAGTCCCTTGAAAAGTGGATTAGCGACTTGAAAATGATTTAAGGTAGTTCTTGAAATTTGAACTTGTGTTTTGAAATTTGTAAAGTGTGATATTACTTAAAAATGTGAATTCATGACTTGAAATTGGTTTAGTGTTGATACTTGAAATGTGAATTAATGACTTGAAAATGGTTAAGTTTAGTCACTTAAGAAGTTAATTAGAGAGTTGAAAATGGTTAATTGTAGTGTTTTGAAATGTGAACTAGTTACTTGAGAATTGTATTAATAACTAGAAAAAGGTTTTATGTAGTTCTTGATTGGTGAACTTGTGTTTTTAAATTTGTAAAGTGTAATATCACTTGAAAATGTGAATTCATGACTTGAAATTGGTTTAGTGTTTATACTTGAAATGTGAATTCATGACTTGAAAATGGTTTAGTTTAGTCACTTGAGAAGTGAATTAGAGAGTTGAAAATGGTTAAGTTTAGTGTTTTGAAATTTGAACTAGTCACTTCAGAAGTGTATTCGTGACTTGAAAAAGGTTTAATGTAGTTCTTGAATGGTGAACTTGTTTTTACAAATTTGTAAAGTGTAATATCACTTTAAAATGTGAATTCATGACTCGAAATTGGTTTATTGTTGATACTTAAAATGTGAATTCATGACTTGAAAATGGTTTAGTTTAGTCACTTGAGAAGTGAATTAGAGACTTGAAAATGGTTAAGTGTAATATTTCTTAATGTGTACTAGTCACTTGAAAAGTGGATTAGCGACTTGAAAATGATTTAAGGTAGTTCTTGAAATGTGAACGTGTGTTTTGAAATTTATAAAGTGTGATATCACTTGAAATTGTGAATTCATGACTTGAAATTGGTTTAGTGTTGATACTTGAAATGTGAATTCATGACTTGAAAATGGTTTAGTTTAGTCGCATGAGAAGTGAATTAGAGAGTTGAAAATGGTTAAGTGTAGTGTTTTTAAATGTGTACTAGTCACTTGAAAAGTGGATTGGCGATTGAAAATTGTTAAATGTAGTTCTTGAAAGGTGAACTTGTATTTTAAAATTTTTTATAGTGTGATATCACTTGAAAATGTGAATTCATAACTTGTAATTGGTTTAGTGTTTATACTTGAAATGTGAATTCATGACTTGAAAATTGTTAAGTTTAGTCACTTAAGAAGTGAATTAGAGAGTCTAAAATGGTTAAGTTTAGTGTTTTGAAATGTGAACTAGTCACTTGAGAAGTGTATTATTGACTTAAAAAAGGTTTAATGTAGTTTTTGAATGGTGAACTTGTGTTTTGAAATTTGTAAAGTGTAATATCACTTGAAAATGTGAATTCATGACTCGAAATTGGTTTAGTGTTGATACTTAAAATGTGAATTCTTGACTTGAAAATGGTTTAGTTTAGTCACTTGAGAAGTGAATTAGAGAGTTGAAAATGGTTAAGTGTAGTATTTTTTAATGTGTACTAGTCACTTGAAAAGTGGATTAGCGACTTGAAAATGATTTAAGGTATTTCTTGAAATGTGAACTTGTGTTTTGAAATTTGTAAAGTGTGATATTACTTGAAAATGTGAATTCATGACTTTAAATTGGTTTAGTATTGATACTTAAAATGTGAATTGATGACTTGAAAATGGTTAAGTTTAGTCACTTAAGAAGTTAGTTAGAGAGTTGAAAATGGTTAAGTGTAGTGTTTTGAAATGTGAACTAGTTACTTGAAAATTGTATTAATAACTTGAAAAAGGTTTAATGTAGTTCTTGATTGGTGAACTTGTGTTTTTAAATTTGTAAAGTGTAATAACACTTGAAAATGTGAATTCATGACTTGAAATTGGTTTAGTGTTGATACTTGAAATGTGAATTCATGACTTGAAAATGGTTTAGTTTAGTCACTTGAGAAGTGAATTAGAGAGTTGAAAATGGTTAAGTGTAGTGTTTTGAAATGTGAACTAGTCACTTGAGAAGTGTATTCGTGACTTGAAAAATGTTTAATGTAGTTCTTGAATGGTGAACTTGTGTTTTGAAATTTGTAAAGTGTAATATCACTTGAAAATGTGAATTCATGACTCGAAATTGGTTTAGTGTTGATACTTAAAATGTGAATTCATGACTTGAAAATTGTTTAGTTTAGTCACTTGAGAAGTGAATTAGAGAGTTGAAAATGGTTAAGTGTAGTATTTTTTAATGTGTACTAGTCACTTGAAAAGTGTATTAGCTACTTGAAAATGATTTAAGGTAGTTCTTGAAATGTGAACTTGTGTTTTGAAATTTGTAAAGTGTGATTGCACTTGAAAATGTGAATTCATGACTTGAAATTGGTTTAGCGTTTATACTTGAAATGTGAATTCATGACTTGAAAATGGTTAAGTTTAGTAACTTAAGAAGTGAATTAGAGAGTTGAAAATGGTTAAGTGTAGTGTTTTGAAATGTGAACTAGTCACTTGAGAAGTGTTTTAGCGACTTGAAAAGTGTATTTACGACTTGAAAATTGTATAATGTAGTTCTTGAATGGTGAACTTGTGCTTTGAAATTTGTAAAGTGTAATATCACTTGAAAATGTGAATTCATGACTTGAAATTGGCTTAGTATTGATACTTTAAATGTGAATTCATGACTTAAAAATGGTTAAGTTTAGTCACTTGAGAAGTGAATTTGAGTGTTGAAAATAGTTTAAGTGTAGTATTTTGAAATGTGTACTAGTCACTTGAGAAGTGTATTAGCGACTTGAAAAGTGTATTTGCGACTTGAAAATGGTTTAATGTAGTTCTTGAATGGTGAACTTGTTCTTTGAAATTTGTAAAGTGTAATATCACTTGAAAATGTGAATTCATGACTTGAAATTGGTTTAGTGTTGATACTTGAAATGTGAATTCATGACTTGAAAATGGTTAAGTTAAGTCACTTAAGAAGTGAATTAGAGAGTTGAAAATGGTTAAATGTAGTGTTTTGAAATCTAAACTAGTCACTTGAGAAGTGTATTAGTGACTTGAAAAAGATTTAATGTAGTTCTTGATTGGTGAACTTGTGTTTTGAAATTTGTAAAGTGTAATAAAACTTGAAAATGTGAATTCATGTCTTGAAATTGGTTTAGTGTTGAATCATGAAATGTGAATTCATGACTTGAAAATGGTTTAGTTTAGTCGCTTGAGAAGTGAATTAGAGAGTTGAAAATGGTTAAGTGTAGTGTTTTTAAATGTGTACTAGTCACTTGAAAAGTTGATTGGCGACTTGAAAATTGTTTAATGTAGTTCTTGAAAGGTGAACTTGTATTTTAAAATTTGTAAAGTGTGATATCACTTGAAAATGTGAATTCATAACTTGTAATTGGTTTAGTGTTTATACTTGAAATGTGAATTCATGACTGGAAAATGGTTAAGTTTAGTCACTCAAGAAGTGAATTAGAGAGTTGAAAATGGTTAAGTCTAGTGTTTTGAAATGTGAACTAGTCACTTGAGAAGTGTATTAGTGACTTGAAAAAGGTTTAATGTAGTTCTTGAATGGTGAACTTGTGTTTTGAAATTTGTAAAGTGTAATAACACTTGAAAATGTGAATTCATGACTCGAAATTGGTTTAGTGTTGATTCTTAAAATGTGAATTCATGACTTGAAAATGGTTTAGTTTAGTCACTTGAGAAATGAATTAGAGAGTTGAAAATGGTTAAGTGTAATATTTTTTAATGTGTACTAGTCACTTGAAAAGTGGATTAGCGACTTGAAAATGATTTAAGGTAGTTCTTGAAATGTGAACTTGTGTTTTGAAATTTGTAAAGTGTGATATTACTTAAAAATGTGAATTCATGAATTGAAATTGGTTTAGTGTTGATACTTGAAATGTGAATTAATGACTTGAAAATGGTTAAGTTTAATCACTTAAGAAGTTAATTAGAGAGTTGAAAATGGTTAAGTGTAGTGTTTTGAAATGTGAACTAGTTACTTGAGAATTGTATTAATAACTAGAAAAAGGTTTTATGTAGTTCTTGAATGGTGAACTTGTGTTTTTAAATTTGTAAAGTGTAATATCACTTGAAAATGTGAATTCATGACTTGAAATTGGTTTAGTGTTTATACTTGAAATGTGAATTCATGACTTGAAAATGGTTTAGTTTAGTCACTTGAGAAGTGAATTAGAGAGTTGAAAATGGCTAAGTTTAGTGTTTTGAAATGTGAACTAGTCACTTGAGAAGTGTATTCGTGACTTGAAAAAGGTTTAATGTAGTTCTTGAATGGTGAACTTGTTTTTACAAGTTTGTAAAGTGTAATATCACTTTAAAATGTGAATTCATGACTCGAAATTGGTTTATTGTTGATACTTTAAATGTGAATTCATGACTTGAAAATGGTTTAGTTTAGTCACTTGAGAAGTGAATTAGAGACTTGAAAATGGTTAAGTGTAGTATTTTTTAATGTGTACTAGTCACTTGAAAAGTGGATTAGCGACTTGAAAATGATTTAAGGTAGTTCTGGAAATGTGAACTTGTGTTTTGAAATTTATAAAGTGTGATATCACTTGAAATTGTGAATTCTTGACTTGAAATTGGTTTAGTGTTGATACTTGAAATGTGAATTCATGACTTGAAAATGGTTTAGTTTAGTCGCTTGAGAAGTGAATTAGAGAGTTGAAAATGGTTAAGTGTAGTGTTTTGAAATGTGTACTAGTCACTTGAGAAGTGTATTAGCGACTTGAAAAGTGTATTTGCGACTTGAAAATGGTTTAATGTAGTTCTTGAATGGTGAACTTGTTCTTTGAAATTTGTAAATTGTAATATCACTTGAAAATGTGAATTCATGACTTGAAATTGGTTTAGTGTTGATACTTGAAATGTGAATTAATGACTTGAAAATGGTTAAGTTTAGTCACTTAAGAAGTTATTTAGAGAGTTGAAAATAGTTAAGTGTAGTGTTTTGAAATGTGAACTAGTTACTTGAGAATTGTATTAATAACATGAAAAAGATTTAATGTAGTTCTTTATTGGTGAACTTGTGTTTTTAAATTTGTAAAGTATAATATCACTTGAAAATGTGAATTCATGACTTGAAATTGGTTTAGTGTTGATACTTGAAATGTGAATTCATGACTTTAAAATTGTTTAGTTTAGTCACTTGAGAAGTGAATTAGAGAGTTGAAAATGGTTAAGTTTAGTGTTTTGAAATGTGAACTAGTCACTTGAGAAGTGTATTCGTGACTTGAAAAAGGTTTAATGTAGTTCTTGAATGGTGAACTTGTGTTTTGAAATTTGTAAAGTGTAATATCACTTGAAAATGTGAATTCAAGACTCGAAATTGGTTTATTGTTGATACTTAAAATGTGAATTCATGACTTGAAAATGGTTTAGTTTAGTCACTTGAGAAGTGAATTAGAGACTTGAAAATGGTTAAGTGTAGTATTTTTTAATGCGTACTAGTCACTTGAAAAGTGGATTAGCGACTTGAAAATGATTTAAGGTAGTTCTGGAAATGTGAACTTGTGTTTTGAAATTTATAAAGTGTGATATCACTTGAAATTGTGAATTTATGACTTGAAATTGGTTTAGTGTTGATACTTGAAATGTGAACTCATGGCTTGAAAATGGTTTAGTTTAGTCGCTTGAGAAGTGAATTAGAGAGTTGAAAATGGTTAAGTGTAGTGTTTTTAAATGTGTACTAGTCACTTGAAAAGTGGATTGGCGATTGAAAATTTTTTAATGTAGTTCTTGAAAGGTGAACTTGTATTTTAAAATTTTTAATAGTGTGATATCACTTGAAAATGTGAATTCATAACTTGTAATTGGTTTAGTGTTTATACTTGAAATGTGAATTCATGACTTTAAAATGGTTAAGTGTAGTGTTTTGAAATGTGAACTAGTTACTTGAGAATTGTATTAATAACTTGAAAAAGGTTTAATGTAGTTCTTTATTGGTGAACTTGTGTTTTTAAATTTGTAAAGTATAATATCACTTGAAAATGTGAATTCATGACTTGAAATTGGTTTAGTGTTGATAGTTGAAATGTGAATTCATGACTTGAAAATTGTTTAGTTTAGTCACTTGAGAAGTGAATTAGAGAGTTTAAAATGGTTATGTTTAGTGTTTTGAAATGTGAACTAGTCACTTGAGAAGTGTATTCGTGACTTGAAAAAGGTTTAATGTAGTTCTTGAATGGTGAACTTGTGTTTTGAAATTTGTAAAGTGTAATATCACTTGAAAATGTGAATTCATGACTCGAAATTGGTTTATTGTTGATACTTTAAATGTGAATTCATGACTTGAAAATGGTTTAGTTTAGTCACTTGAGAAGTGAATTAGAGACTTTAAAATGGTTAAGTGTAGTATTTTTTAATGTGTACTAGTCACTTGAAAAGTGGATTAGCGACTTGAAAATGATTTAAGGTAGTTCTGGAAATGTGAACTTGTGTTTTGAAATTTATAAAGTGTGATATCACATGAAATTGTGAATTCTTGACTTGAAATTGGTTTAGTGTTGATACTTGAAATGTGAATTCATGACTTGAAAATGGTTTAGTTTAGTCGCTTGAGAAGTGAATTAGAGAGTTGAAAATGGTTAAGTGTAATGTTTTGAAATGTGTACTAGTCACTTGAGAAGTGTATTAGCGACTTGAAAAGTGTATTTGCGACTTGAAAATGGTTTAATGTAGTTCTTGAATGGTGAACTTGTTCTTTGAAATTTGTAAAGTGTAATATCACTTGAAAATGTGAATTCATGACTTGAAATTGGTTTAGTGTTGATACTTGAAATGTGAATTAATGACTTGAAAATGGTTAAGTTTAGTCACTTAAGAAGTTATTTAGAGTGTTGAAAATAGTTAAGTGTAGTGTTTTGAAATGTGAACTAGTTACTTGAGAATTGTATTAATAACATGAAAAGGATTTAATGTAGTTCTTTATTGGTGAACTTGTGTTTTTAAATTTGTAAAGTATAATATCACTTGAAAATGTGAATTCATGACTTGAAATTGGTTTAGTGTTGATACTTGCAATGTGAATTCATGACTTTAAAATTGTTTAGTTTAGTCACTTGAGAAGTGAATTAGAGAGTTGAAAATGGTTAAGTTTAGTGTTTTGAAATGTGAACTAGTCACTTGAGAAGTGTATTCGTGACTTGAAAAAGGTTTAATGAAGTTCTTGAATGGTGAACTTGTGTTTTGAAATTTGTAAAGTGTAATATCACTTGAAAATGTGAATTCATGACTCGAAATTGGTTTATTGTTGATACTTAAAATGTGAATTCATGACTTGAAAATGGTTTAGTTTAGTCACTTGAGAAGTGAATTAGAGACTTGAAAATGGTTAAGTGTAGTATTTTTTAATGCGTACTAGTCACTTGAAAAGTGGATTAGCGACTTGAAAATGATTTAAGGTAGTTCTGGAAATGTGAACTTGTGTTTTGAAATTTATAAAGTGTGATATCACTTGAAATTGTGAATTTATGACTTGAAATTGGTTTAGTGTTGATACTTGAAATGTGAACTCATGACTTGAAAATGGTTTAGTTTAGTCGCTTGAGAAGTGAATTAGAGAGTTGAAAATGGTTAAGTGTAGTGTTTTTAAATGTGTACTAGTCACTTGAAAAGTGGATTGGCGATTGAAAATTTTTAATGTAGTTCTTGAAAGGTGAACTTGTATTTTAAAATTTTTAATAGTGTGATATCACTTGAAAATGTGAATTCAAAACTTGTAATTGGTTTAGTGTTTATACTTGAAATGTGAATTCATGACTTTAAAATGGTTAAGTGTAGTGTTTTGAAATGTGAACTAGTTACTTGAGAATTGTATTAATAACTTGAAAAAGGTTTAATGTAGTTCTTTATTGGTGAACTTGTGTTTTTAAATTTGTAAAGTATAATATCACTTGAAAATGTGAATTCATGACTTGAAATTGGTTTAGTGTTGATAGTTGAAATGTGAATTCATGACTTGAAAATTGTTTAGTTTAGTCACTTGAGAAGTGAATTAGAGAGTTTAAAATGGTTATGTTTACTGTTTTGAAATGTGAACTAGTCACTTGAGAAGTGTATTCGTGACTTGAAAAAGGTTTAATGTAGTTCTTGAATGGTGAACTTGTTTTTTGAAATTTGTAAAGTGTAATATCACTTGAAAATGTGAATTCATGACTCGAAATTGGTTTATTGTTGATACTTTAAATGTGAATTCATGACTTGAAAATGGTTTAGTTTAGTCACTTGAGAAGTGAATCAGAGACTTGAAAATGGTTAAGTGTAGTATTTTTTAATGTGTACTAGTCACTTGAAAAGTGGATTAGCGACTTGAAAATGATTTAAGGTAGTTCTGCAAATGTGAACTTGTGTTTTGAAATTTATAAAGTGTGATATCACTTGAAATTGTGAATTCTTGACTTGAAATTGGTTTAGTGTTGATACTTGAAATGTGAATTCATGACTTGAAAATGGTTTAGTTTAGTCGCTTGAGAAGTGAATTAGAGAGTTGAAAATGGTTAAGTGTAGTGTTTTGAAATGTGTACTAGTCACTTGAGAAGTGTATTAGTGACTTGAAAAAGGTTTAATGAAGTTCTTGAATGGTGAACTTGTGTTTTGAAATTTGTAAAGTGTAATATCACTTGAAAATGTGAATTCATGACTCGAAATTGGTTTATTGTTGATACTTAAAATGTGAATTCATGACTTGAAAATGGTTTAGTTTAGTCACTTGAGAAGTGAATTAGAGACTTGAAAATGGTTAAGTGTAGTATTTTTTAATGCGTACTAGTCACTTGAAAAGTGGATTAGGGACTTGAAAATGATTTAAGGTAGTTCTGGAAATGTGAACTTGTGTTTTGAAATTTATAAAGTGTGATATCACTTGAAATTGTGAATTTATGACTTGAAATTGGTTTAGTGTTGATACTTGAAATGTGAACTCATGACTTGAAAATGGTTTAGTTTAGTCGCTTGAGAAGTGAATTAGAGAGTTGAAAATGGTTAAGTGTAGTGTTTTTAAATGTGTACTAGTCACTTGAAAAGTGGATTGGCGATTGAAAATTTTTTAATGTAGTTCTTGAAAGGTGAACTTGTATTTTCAAATTTTTAATAGTGTGATATCACTTGAAAATGTGAATTCATAACTTGTAATTGGTTTAGTGTTTATACTTGAAATGTGAATTCATGACTTTAAAATGGTTAAGTGTAGTGTTTTGAAATGTGAACTAGTTACTTGAGAATTGTATTAATAACTTGAAAAAGGTTTAATGTAGTTCTTTATAGGTGAACTTGTGTTTTTAAATTTGTAAAGTATAATATCACTTGAAAATGTGAATTCATGACTTGAAAAGTGTATTTGCGACTTGAAAAGTGTATTTGCGACTTGAAAAGTGTATTTGCGACTTGAAAATGGTTTAATGTAGTTCTTGAATGGTGAACTTGTTCTTTGAAATTTGTAAAGTGTAATATCACTTGAAAATGTGAATTCATGACTTGAAATTGTTTTAGTGTTGATACTTGAAATGTGAATTAATGACTTGAAAATGGTTAAGTTTAGTCACTTAAGAAGTTATTTAGAGAGTTGAAAATAGTTAAGTGTAGTGTTTTGAAATGTGAACTAGTTACTTGAGAATTGTATTAATAACATGAAAAAGATTTAATGTAGTTCTTTATTGGTGAACTTGTGTTTTTAAATTTGTAAAGTATAATATCACTTGAAAATATGAATTCATGACTTGAAATTGGTTTAGTGTTGATACTTGAAATGTGAATTCATGACTTTAAAATTGTTTAGTTTAGTCACTTGAGAAGTGAATTGGATAGTTGAAAATGGTTAAGTTTAGTGTTTGGAAATGTGAACTAGTCACTTGAGAAGTGTATTCGTGACTTGAAAAAGGTTTAATGTAGTTCTTGTATGGTGAACTTGTGTTTTGAAATTTGTAAAGTGTAATATCACTTGAAAATGTGAATTCATGACTCGAAATTGGTTTATTGTTGATACTTAAAATGTGAATTCATGACTTGAAAATGGTTTAGTTTAGTCACTTGAGAAGTGAATTAGAGACTTGAAAATGGTTAAGTGTAGTATTTTTTAATGCGTACTAGTCACTTGATAAGTGGATTAGCGACTTGAAAATGATTTAAGGTAGTTCTGGAAATGTGAACTTGTGTTTTGAAATTTATAAAGTGTGATATCACTTGAAATTGTGAATTTATGACTTGAAATTGGTTTAGTGTTGATACTTGAAATGTGAACTCATGACTTGAAAATGGTTTAGTTTAGTCGCTTGAGAAGTGAATTAGAGAGTTGAAAATGGTTAAGTGTAGTGTTTTTAAATGTGTACTAGTCACTTGAAAAGTGGATTGGCGATTGAAAATTTTTTAATGTAGTTCTTGAAAGGTGAACTTGTATTTTAAAATTTTTAATAGTGTGATATCACTTGAAAATGTGAATTCATAACTTGTAATTGGTTTAGTGTTTATACTTGAAATGTGAATTCATGACTTTAAAATGGTTAAGTGTAGTGTTTTGAAATGTGAACTAGTCACTTGAGAAGTGTATTAGTGACTTGAAAAAGGTTTAATGTAGTTCTTGAATGGTGAACTTGTGTTTTGAAATTTGTAAAGTGTAATTTCACTTGAAAATGTGAATTCATGACTCGAAATTGGTTTAGTGTTGATACTTAAAATGTAAATTCATGACTTGAAAATGGTTTAGTTTAGTCACTTGAGAAGTGAATTAGAGAGTTTAAAATGGTTAAGTGTAGTATTTTTTAATGTGTACTAGTCACTTGAAAAGTTGATTAGCTACTTGAAAATGATTTAAGGTAGTTCTTGAAATGTGAACTTGTGTTTTGAAATTTGTAAAGTGTTATTGCACTTGAAAATGTGAATTCATGACTTGAAATTGATTTAGCGTTTATACTTGAAATGTGAATTCATGACTTGAAAATGGTTAAGTTTAGTAACTTAAGAAGTGAATAAGAGAGTTGAAAATGGTTAAGTGTAGTGTTTTGAAATGTGAACTAGTCACTTGAGATGTGTATTAGCGACTTGAAAAGTGTATTTATGACTTGAAAATGGTTTAATGTAGTTCTTGAATGGTGAACTTGTGCTTTGAAATTTGTAAAGTGTAATATCACTTGAAAATGTGAATTCATGACTTGAAATTGGTTTTGTATTGATACTTGAAATGTGAATTCATGACTTAAAAATGGTTAAGTTTAGTCACTTGAGAAGTGAATTTGAGAGTAAAAAATAGTTTAAGTGTAGTGTTTTGAAATGTGTACTAGTCACTTGAGAAGTGTATTAGCGACTTGTAAAGTGTATTTGCGACTTGAAAATGTTTTAATGTAGTTCTTGAATGGTGAACTTGTTCTTTGAAATTTGTAAAGTGTAATATCACTTGAAAATGTGAATTCATGACTTGAAATTGGTTTAGTGTTGATACTTGAAATGTGAATTCATGACTTGAAAATGGTTAAGTTAAGTCACTTAAGAAGTGAATTAGAGAGTTGAAAATGGTTAAATGTAGTGTTTTGAAATCTAAACTAGTCACTTGAGTAGTGTATTAGTGACTTCAAAAAGATTTAATGTAGTTCTTGATTGGTGAACTTGTGTTTTTAAATTTGTAATGTGTAATAAAACTTGAAAATGTGAATTCATGTCTTGAAATTGGTTTAGTGTTGATACATGAATTGTGAATTCATGACTTGAAAATAGTTTAGTTTAGTCGCTTGAGAAGTTAATTAGAGAGTTGAAAATGGTTAAGTGTAGTGTTTTTAAATGTGTACTAGTCACTTGAAAAGTGGATTGGCGACTTGAAAATTGTTTAATGTAGTTCTTGAAAGGTGAACTTGTATTTTAAAATTTGTATAGTGTGATATCACTTGAAAATGTGAATTCATAACTTGTAATTGGTTTAGTGTTTATACTTGAAATGTGAATTCATGACTTGAAAATGGTTAAGTTTAGCCACTCAATAAGTGACTTAGAGAGTTGAAAATGGTGAAGTGTAGTGTTTTGAAATGTTAACTAGTCATTTGAGAAGTGTATTAGTGACTTGAAAAAGTTTTAATGTAGTTCTTGAATGGTGAACTTGTGTATTGAAATTTGTAAATTGTAATATCACTTGAAAATGTGAATTCATGACTCGAAATTGGATTAGTGTTGATTCTTAAAATGTGAATTCATGACTTGAAAATGGTTTAGTTTAGTCACTTGAGAAGTGAATTAGAGAGTTGAAAATGGTTAAGTGTAGTATATTTTAATGTGTACTAGTCACTTGAAAAGTGGATTAGCTACTTGAAAATGATTTAAGGTAGTTCTTGAAATGTGAACTTGTGTTTTGAAATTGGTAAAGTGTGATTGCACTTGAAAATGTGAATTCATGACTTGAAAATGGTTAAGTTTAGTAACTTAAGAAGTGAATTTGAGAGTTGAAAATGGTTAAGTGTAGTGTTTTGAAATGTGAACTAGTCACTTGAGAAGTGTATTAGCGACTTGAAAAGTGTATTTACGACTTGAAAATGGTTTAATGTAGTTCTTGAATGGTGAACTTGTGTTTTGAAATTTGTAAAGTGTAATATCACTTGAAAATGTGAATTCATGACTCGAAATTGGTTTAGTGTTGATTCTTAAAATGTGAATTCATGACTTGAAAATGGTTTAGTTTAGTCACTTGAGAAGTGAATTAGAGACTTGAAAATGGTTAAGAGTAGTACTTTTTAATGTGTACTAGTCACTTGAAAAGTGGATTTGCGACTTCAAAATGATTTAAGGTAGTTCTGGAAATGTGAACTTGTGTTTTGAAATTTATAAAGTGTGATATCACTTGAAATTGTGAATTCATGACTTGAAATTGGTTTAGTGTTGATACTTGAAATGTGAATTCATGACTTGAAAATGGTTTAGTTTAGTCGCTTGAGAAGTGAATTAGAGAATTGAAAATGGTTAAGTGTAGTGTTTTTAAATGTGTACTAGTCACTTGAAAAGTGGATTGGCGATTGAAAATTTTTTAATGTAGTTCTTGAAAGGTGAACTTGTATTTCAAAATTTTTAATAGTGTGATATCACATGAAAATGTGAATTCATAACTTGTAATTGGTTTAGTGTTTATACTTGAAATGTGAATTCATGACTTGAAAATGGTTAAGTTTAGTCACTTAATAAGTGAATTAGAGAGTCTAAAATGGTTAAGTGTAGTGTTTTGAAATGTGAACTAGTCACTTGAGAAGTGTATTAGTGACTTGAAAAAGGTTTAATGTAGTTCTTGAATGGTGAACTTGTGTTTTGAAATTTGTAAAGTGTAATATCACTTGAAAATGTGAATTCATGACTCGAAATTGGTTTAGTGTTGATACTTAAAATGTGAATTCATGACTTGAAAATTGTTTAGTTTAGTCACTTGAGAAGTGAATTAGAGAGTTGAAAATGGTTAAGTGTAGTATTTTTTAATGTGTACTAGGCACTTGAAAAGTGGATTAGCTACTTGAAAATGATTTAAGGTAGTTCTTGCAATGTGAACTTGTGTTTTGAAATTGGTAAAGTGTGATTGCACTTGAAAATGTGAATTCATGACTTGAAATTGGTTTAGCGTTTATACTTGAAATGTGAATTCATGACTTGAAAATGGTTAAGTTTAGTAACTTAAGAAGTGAATTAGAGAGTTGAAAATGGTTAAGTGTAGTGTTTTGAAATGTGAACTAGTCACTTGAGAAGTGTATTAGCGACTTGAAAAGTGTATTTACGACTTGAAAATGGTTTAATGTAGTTCTTGAATGGTGAACTTGTGCTTTGAAATTTGTAAAGTGTAATATCACTTGAAAATGTGAATTCATGACTTGAAATTGGTTTAGTATTGATACTTGAAATGTGAATTCATTACTTAAAAATGGTTAAGTTTAGTCACTTGAGAAGTGAATTTGAGAGTTAAAAATAGTTTAAGTGTAGTGTTTTGAAATGTGTACTAGTCATTTGAGAAGTGTATTAGCGACTTGAAAAGTGTATTTGCGACTTGAAAATGGTTTAATGTAGTTCTTGAATGGTGAACTTGTTCTTTGAAATTTGTAAAGTGTAATATCACTTGAAAATGTGAATTCATGACTTGAAATTGGTTTAGTGTTGATACTTGAAATGTGAATTCATGACTTGAAAATGGTTAAGTTAAGTCACTTAAGAAGTGAATTAGAGAGTTGAAAATGGTTAAATGTAGTGTTTTGAAATCTAAACTAGTCACTTGAGAAGTGTATTAGTGACTTGAAAAAGATTTAATGTAGTTCTTGATTGGTGAACTTGTGTTTTGAAATTTGTAAAGAGTAATAAAACTTGAAAATGTGAATTCATGTCTTGAAATTGGTTTAGTGTTGATACATGAATTGTGAATTCATGACTTGAAAATAGTTTAGTTTAGTCGCTTGAGAAGTTAATTAGAGAGTTGAAAATGGTTAAGTGTAGTGTTTTTAAATGTGTACTAGTCACTTGAAAAGTGGATTGGCGACTTGAAAATTGTTTAATGTAGTTCTTGAAAGGTGAACTTGTATTTTAAAATTTGTATAGTGTGATATCACTTGAAAATGTGAATTCATAACTTGTAATTGGTTTAGTGTTTATACTTGAAATGTGAATTCATGACTTGAAAATGGTTAAGTTTAGTCACTCAAGAAGTGAATTGGAGAGTTCAAAATGGTGAAGTGTAGTGTTTTGAAATGTTAACTAGTCACTTGAGAAGTGTATTAGTGACTTGAAAAAGTTTTAATGTAGTTCTTGAATGGTGAACTTGTGTATTGAAATTTGTAAATTGTAATATCACTTGAAAATGTGAATTCATGACTCGAAATTGGATTAGTGTTGATTCTTAAAATGTGAATTCATGACTTGAAAATGGTTTAGTTTAGTCAATTGAGAAGTGAATTAGAGAGTTGAAAATGGTTAAGTGTAGTATTTTTTAATGTGTACTAGTCACTTGAAAAGTGGATTAGCGACTTGAAAATGATTTAAGGTAGTACTTGAAATGTGAACTTGTGTTTTGAAATTTGTAAAGTGTGATATTACTTGAAAATGTGAATTCATGACTTGAAATTGGTTTAGTGTTGATACTTGAAATGTGAATTAATGACTTGAAAATGGTTATGTTTAGTCACTTAAGAAGTTATTTAGAGAGTTGAAAATGGTTAAGTGTAGTGTTTTGAAATGTGAACTAGTTTCTTAAGAATTGTATTAATAACTTGAAAAAGGTTTAATGTAGTTCTTGATTGGTGAACTTGTATTTTTAAATTTGTAAAGTATAATATCACTTGAAAATGTGAATTCATGACTTGAAATTGGTTTTGTGTTGATACTTGAAATGTGAATTCATGACTTGAAAATTGTTTAGTTTAGTCACTTGAGAAGTGAATTAGAGAGTTGAAAATGGTTAAGTTTAGTGTTTGGAAATGTGAACTAGTCACTTGAGAAGTGTATTCTTGACTTGAAAAAGGTTTAATGTAGTTCTTGAATGGTTAACTTGTGTTTTGAAATTTGTAAAGTGTAATATCACTTGAAAATGTGAATTCATGACTCGAAATTGGTTTATTGTTGATACTTAAAATGTGAATTCATGACTTGAAAATGGTTTAGTTTAGTCACTTAAGAAGTGAATTAGAGACTTGAAAATGGTTAAGTGTAGTATTTTTAAATGTGTACTAGTCACTTGAAAAGTGGATTAGCGACTTGAAAATGATTTAAGGTAGTTCTGGAAATGTGAACTTGTGTTTTGAAATTTATAAAGTGTGATATCACTTGAAATTGTGAATTCATGACTTGAAATTTGTTTAGTGTTGATACTTGAAATGTGAATTCATGACTTGAAAATGGTTTAGTTTAGTCGCTTGAGAAGTGAATTAGAGAGTTGAAAATGGTTAAGTGTAGTGTTTTTAAATGTGTACTAGTCACTTGAAAAGTGGATTGGCGATTGAAATTTTTTTAATGTAGTTCTTGAAAGGTGAACTTGTATTTTAAAATTTTTAATAGTGTGATATCACTTGAAAATGTGAATTCATAACTTGTAATTGGTTTAGTGTTTATACTTGAAATGTGAATTTATGACTTGAAAATGGTTAAGTTTAGTCACTTAAGAAGTGAATTAGAGAGTCTAAAATGGTTAAGTGTAGTGTTTTGAAATGTGAACTAGTCACTTGAGAAGTGTATTAGTGACATGAAAAAGGTTTAATGTAGTTCTTGAATGGTGAACTTGTGTTTTGAAATTTGTAAAGTGTAATATCACTTGAAAATGTGAATTCATGACTCGAAATTGGTTTAGTGTTGATACTTAAAATGTGAATTCATGACTTGAAAATGGTTTAGTTTAGTCACTTGAGAAGTGAATTAGAGAGTTGAAAATGGTTAAGTGTAGTATTTTTTAATGTGTACTAGTCACTTGAAAAGTGGATTAGCGACTTGAAAATGATTTTAGGTAGTTCTTGAAATGTGAACTTGTGTTTTGAAATTTGTAAAGTGTGATTGCACTTGAAAATGTGAATTCATGAATTGAAATTGGTTTAGTGTTTATACTTGAAATGTGAATTCATTACATGAAAATGGTTAAGTTTAGTCACATAAGAAGTGAATTAGAGAGTTGAAAATGGTTAAGTGTAGTGTTTTGAAATGTGAACTAGTCACCTGAGAAGTGTATTAGTGAATTAAAAAAGGTTTAATGTAGTTCTTAAATGGTGAACTTGTGTTTTGAAATTAGTTAAGTGTAATGTCACTTGAAAATGTGAATTCATCACTCGAAATTGGTTTAGTGTTTATACTTAAAATGTGAATTCATGACTTGAAAATGGTTTAGTTTAGTCACTTGAGAAGTGAATTAGAGAGTTGAAAATGGTTAAGTGTAGTATTTTTTAATGTGTACTAGTCACTTGAAAAGTGGATTAGTGACTTGAAAATGATTTTAGGTAGTTCTTGAAATGTGAACTTGTGTTTTGAAATTTGTAAAGTGTGATTGCACTTGAAAATGTGAATTCATGAATTGAAATTGGTTTAGTGTTTATACTTGAAATGTGAATTCATTACATGAAAATGGTTAAGTTTAGTCACATAAGAAGTGAATTAGAGAGTTGAAAATGGTTAAGTGTAGTGTTTTAAAATGTGAACTAGTCACCTGAGAAGTGTATTAGTGAATTAAAAAAGGTTTAATGTAGTTCTTAAATGGTGAACTTGTGTTTTGAAATTTGTTAAGTGTAATATCACTTGAAAATGTGAATTCATCACTCGAAATTGGTTTAGTGTTGATACTTAAAATGTGAATTCATGACTTGAAAAGGGTTTAGTTTAGTCACTTGAGAAATGAATTAGAGAGTTGAAAATGGTTAAGTGTAGTATTTTTTAATGTGTCTAGTCACTTGAAAAGTGGATTAGCGACTTGAAAATGATTTAAGGTAGTTCTTGAATTGTGAACTTGGGTTTTGAAATTTGTAAAGTGTGATATCACTTGAAAATGTGAGATCATGACTTGAAATTGGTATAGTGTTTATACTTGAAATGTGAATTCATGACTTGAAAATGGTTAAGTTTAGTCACTTCAGAAGTGAATTAGAGAGTTGAAAATGGTTAAGTGTAGTGTTTTGAAATGTGAACTAGACACTTGAGAAGTCTATTAGTGACTTGAAAAAGGTTTCCTGTAGTTCTTGAATGGTGAACTTGTGTTTTGAAATTTGTAAAGTGTAATATCACTTGAAAATGTGAATTCATGACTCGAAATTGGTTTAGTGTTGATACTTAAAATGTGAATTCATGACTTGAAAATGGTTTAGTTTAGTCACTTCAGAAGTGAATTAGATAGTTGAAAATGGTTAAGTGTAGTATTTTTTAATGTGTACTAGTCACTTGAAAATTGGATTAGCGATTTGAAAATGTTTTAAGGTAGTTCTTGAAATGTGAACTTGTGTTTTGAAATTTGTAAAGTGTAATATCACTGGAAAATGTGAATTCATGACTCGAAATTGGTTTAGTGTTGATACTTAAAATGTGAATTCATGACTTGAAAATGGTTTAGTTTAGTCACTTGAGAAGTGAATTAGAGAGTTGAAAATGGTTAAGTGTAGTATTTTTTAATGTGTCTAGTCACTTGAAAAGTGGATTGGCGACTTGAAAATGATTTAATGTAGTTCTTGAAATGTGAACTTGTGTTTTGAAATTTGTAAAGTGTGATATCACTTGAAAATGTGAATACATGACTTTAAATTGTTTTTGTGTTTATACTAGAAATGTGAATTCATGACTTGAAAATGGTTAAGTTTAGTCACTTAAGAAGTGAATTAGAGAGTTGAAAATGGTTAAGTGTAGTGTTTTGAAATGTGAACTAGACACTTGAGAAGTGTATTAGTGACTCGAAAAAGGTTTCATGTAGTTCTTGAATGGTGAACTTGTGTTTTGAAATTTGTAAAGTGTAATATCACTTGAAAATGTGAATTCATGACTCGAAATTGGTTTAGTGTTGATACTAAAAATGTGAATTCATGACTTGAAAATGGTTTAGTTTAGTCACTTGAGAAGTGAATTAGATAGTTGAAAATGGTTAAGTGTAGTATTTTTTAATGTGTACTACTCACTTGAAAAGTGGATTAGCTATTTGAAAATGATTTAATGTAGTTCTTGAAATGTGAACTTGTGTTTTGAAATTTGTAAAGTGTGATATCACTTGAAAATGTGAATTCATGACTTGAAATTGGTTTAGTGTTTATACTTGAAATGTGAATTCATGACTTGAAAATGGTTAAGTTTAGTCACTTAAGAAGTGAATTAGAGAGTTGAAAATGGTTAAGTGTAGTGTTTTGAAATGTGAACTAGACACTTGAGAAGTGTATTAGTGACTTGAAAAAGGTTTCATGTAGTTCTTGAATGGTGAACTTGTGTTTTGAAATTTTAAAGTGTAATATCACTTGAAAAAGTGAATTCATGACTCGAAATTGGTTTAGTGTTGATACTTAAAATGTGAATTCATGACTTGAAAATGGTTTAGTTTAGTCACTTGAGAAGTGAATTAGATAGTTGAAAATAGTTAAGTGTAGTATTTTTTTAATGTGTACTAGTCACTTGAAAAGTGGATTAGCGATTTGAAAATGATTTAAGGTAGTTCTTGAAATGTGAACTTGTGGTTTGAAATTTGTAAATTGTAATATCACTTGAAAATGTGAATTCATGACTCGAAATTGGTTTAGTGTTGATACTTAAAATGTGAATACATGACTTGAAAATGGATTAGTTTAGTCACTTGTGAAGTGAATTAGAGAGTTGAAAATGGTTAAGTGTAGTATTTTTTAATGTGTCTAGTCACTTGAAAAGTGGATTGGCGACTTGAAAATGATTTAAGGTAGTTCTTGAAATGTGAACTTGTGTTTTGAAATTTGTAAAGTGTGATATCACTTTAAAATGTGAATTCATGACTCGAAATTGGTTTAGTGTTTATACTTGAAATGTGAATTCATGACTTGAAAATGGTTAAGTTTAGTCACTGAAGAAGTGAATTAGAGAGTTGAAAATGGTTAAGTGTAGTGTTTTTAAATGTGAACTAGACACTTGAGAAGTGTATTAGTGACTTGAAAAAGGTTTCATGTAGTTCTTGAATGGTGAACTTGTGTTTTGAAATTTGTAAAGTGTAATATCACTTGAAAATGTGAATTCATGACTCGAAATTGGTTTAGTGTTGACACTTAAAATGTGAATTCATAACTTGAAAATGGTTTAGTTTAGTCACTTTAGAAGTGAATTAGATAGTTGAAAATGGTTAAGTGTAGTATTTTTTTAATGTGTACTAGTCACTTGAAAATTGGATTAGCGATTTGAAAATGATTTAAGGTAGTTCTTGAAATGTGAACTTGTGTTTTGAAATTTGTAAAGTGTGATATCACTTGAAAATGTGAATTCATGACTTGAAATTGGTTTAGTGTTTATACTTGAAATGTGAATTCATGACTTGAAAATGGTTAAGTTTAGTTACATAAGAAGTGAATTAGAGAGTTGAAAATTTGTAAGTGTAGTGTTTTGAAATGTGAACTAGTCACTTGAGAAGTGTATTAGCGACTTGAAAATGATTTAAGGTAGTTCTTGAAATGTAAACTTGTGTTTTGAAATTTGTAAAGTGTGATATCACTTGAAATTGTGAATTCATGACTCGAAATTGGTTTAGTGTTGATACTTGAAATGTGAATTCATGATTGAAAATGGTTAAGTTTAGTCCGTTAAGAAGTTAATTAGAGAGTTGAAAATGGTTAAGTGTAGTGTTTGGAAATGTGAACTAGTCACTTGAGAATTTTATTAATAATTTTAAAAAGGTTTAGTGTAGTTCTTGTTTGGTGAACTTGTGTTTTTAAATTTGTAAAGTGTAATATCACTTGAAAATGTGAATTCATGACTTGAAATTGGTTTAGTGTTGATACTTGAAATGTGAATTCAAGACTTTAAAATGGTTTAGTTTAGTCACTTGAGAAGTGAATTAGAGAGTTGAAAATGGTTAAGTGTAGTGTTTTGAAATGTGAACTAGTCACTTGAGAAGTGTATTAGTGACTTGAAAAATATTTAATATAGTTCTTGAATGGTGAACTTGTGTTTTGAAATTTGTAAAGTGTAATATCACTTGAAAATGTGAATTCATGACTCGAAATTGGTTTGGTGTTGATACTTAAAATGTGAATTCATGACTTGAAAATGGTTTAGTTTAGTCACTTGAGAAGTGAATTAGAGAGTTGAAAATAGTTAAGTGTATTATTTTTTAATGTGTACTAGTCATTTGAAAAGTGGATTAGCGACTTGAAAATGATTTAAGGTATTTCTTTAAATGTGAACTTGTGTTTTGAAATTTGTAAAGTGTGATATCACTTGAAAATGTGAATTCATTACTTGAAATTGGTTTAGTGTTTATACTTGAAATGTGAATTCATGACTTGAAATTGGTTAAGTTTAGTCACTTAAGAAGTGAATTAGAGAGTTGAAAATGGTTAAGTGTAGTATTTTGAAATGTGAACTAGTCACTTGAGAAGTGTATTAGTGACTTGAAAAAGGTTTAATGTAGTTCTTGAATGGTGAACTTGTGTTTTGAAATTTGTAAAGTGTAATATCACTTGAAAATGTGAATTCATGACTCGAAATTGGTTTAGTGTTGATACTTGAAATGTGAATTCATGATTGAAAATGGTTAAGTTTAGTCACTGAAGAAGTGAATTAGAGAGTTGAAAATGGTTAAGTGTAGTGATTTGAAATGTGAACTAGTCACTTGAGAAGTGTATTAGGGACTTGAAAAGTGTATTTACTACTTGAAAATGGTTTAATGTAGTTCTTGAATGGTGAACTTGTGCTTTGAAATTTGTAAAGTATAATATCACTTAAAAATGTGAATTCATGACTTGAAATTGGTTTAGTGTTGATACTTGAAATGTGAATTCATGACTTAAAAATGGATTAATTTAGTATCTTGAGAAGTGAATTTGAGAGTTGAAAATAGTTTAAGTGTAGTGTTTTGAAATGTGTACTAGTCACTTGAGAAGTGTATTAGCGACTTGAAAAGTGTATTTGCGACTTGAAAATGGTTTAATGTAGTTCTTGAATGGTGAACTTGTGCTTTGAAATATTTAAAGTGTAGTATCACTTGAAAATGTGAATTCATGACTTGAAATTGGTTTAGTGTTGATACTTGAAATGTGAATTCATGTCTTGAAAATGGTTAAGTTAAGTCACTTAAGAAGTGAATTAGAGAGTTGAAAATGGTTAAATGTAGTGTTTTGAAATGTAAACTAGTCACTTGAGAAGTGTATTAGTGTCTTGAAAAAGGTTTAATGTAGTTCTTGATTGGTGAACTTGTGTTTTGAAATTTGTAAAGTGTAATAAAACTTGAAAATGTGAATTCATGTCTTGAAATTGGTTTAGTGTTGATACATGAAATGTGAATTCATGACTTTAAAATGGTTTTGTTTAGTCGCTTGAGAAGTGAATTAGAGAGTTGAAAATGGTTAAGTATAGTGTTTTTAAATGTGAACTAGACACTTGAGAAGTCTATTAGTGACTTGAAAAAGGTTTATTGTAGTTCTTGAATGGTGAACTTGTGTTTTGAAATTTGTAAAGTGTAATATCACTTGAAAATGTGAATTCATGACTCGAAATTGGTTTAGTGTTGATACTTAAAATGTGAATTCATGACTTGAAAATGGTTTAGTTTTGTCACTTCAGAAGTAAATTAGATAGTTGAAAATGGTTAAGTGTTGTATTTTTTAATGTGTACTAGTCACTTGAAAATTGGATAAGCGATTTGAAAATGATTTAAGGTAGTTCTTGAAATGTGAACTTGTGTTTTGAAATTTGTAATGTGTAATATCTCTGGAAAATGTGAATTCATGACTCGAAATTGGTTTAGTGTTGATACTTAAAATGTGAATTCATGACTTGAAAATGGTTTAGTTTAGTCACTTGAGAAGTGAATTAGAGAGTTGAAAATGGTTAAGTGTAGTATTTTTTAATGTGTCTAGTCACTTGAAAAGTGGATTGGCGACTTGAAAATGATTTAATGTAGTTCTTGAAATGTGAACTTGTGTTTTGAAATTTGTAAAGTGTGATATCACTTGAAAATGTGAATACATGACTTGAAATTGGTTTAGTGTTTATACGTGAAATGTGAATTCATGACTTGAAAATGGTTAAGTTTAGTCACTTAAGAAGTGAATTAGAGAGTTGAAAATGGTTAAGTGTAGTGTTTTGAAATGTGAACTAGACACTTGAGAAGTGTATTAGTGACTTGAAAAAGGTTTCATGTAGTTCTTGAATGGTGAACTTGTGTTTTGAAATTTGTAAAGTGTAATATCACTTGAAAATGTGAATTCATGACTCGAATTTGGTTTAGTGTTGATACTTAAAATGTGAATTCATGACTTGAAAATGGTTTAGTTTAGTCACTTGAGAAGTGAATTAGATAGATGAATATGGTTAAGTGTAGTATTTTTTAATGTGTACTACTCACTTGAAAAGTGGATTAGCTATTTGAAAATGTTTAAGGTAGTTCTTGAAATGTGAACTTGTGTTTTGAAATTTGTAAAGTGTGATATCACTTGAAAATGTGAATTCATGACTTGAAATAGGTTTAGTGTTTATACTTGAAATGTGAATTCATGACTTGAAAATGGTTAAGTTTAGTCACTTAAGAAGCGAATTAGAGAGTTGAAAATGGTTAAGTGTAGTGTTTTGAAATGTGAACTAGACACTTGAGAAGTGTATTAGTGACTTGAAAAAGGTTTCATGTAGTTCTTGAATGGTGAACTTGTGTTTTGAAATTTGTAAAGTGTAATATCACTTGAAAATGTGAATTCATGACTCGAAATTGGTTTAGTGTTGACACTTAAAATGTGAATTCATGACTCGAAAATGGTTTAGTTTAGTCACTTGAGAAGTGAATTAGATAGTTGAAAATGGTTAAGTGTAGTATTTTTTAATGTGTACTACTCACTTGAAAAGTGGATTAGCTATTTGAAAATGATTTAAGGTAGTTCTTGAAATGTGAACTTGTGTTTTGAAATTTGTAAAGTGTGATATCACTTGAAAATGTGAATTCATGACTTGAAATTGGTTTAGTGTTTGTACTTGAAATGTGAATTCATGACTTGAAAATGGTTAAGTTTAGTCACTTAAGAAGTGAATTAGAGAGTTGAAAATGGTTAAGTGTAGTATTTTGAAATGTGAACTAGACACTTGAGAAGTGTATTAGTGACTTGAAAAAGGTTTCATGTAGTTCTTGAATGGTGAACTTGTGTTTTGAAATTTGTAAAGTGTAATATCACTTGAAAAAGTGAATTCATGACACGAAATTGGTTTAGTGTTGATACTTAAAATGTGAATTCATGACTTGAAAATGGTTTAGTTTAGTCACTTGAGAAGTGAATTAGATAGTTGAAAATGGTTAAGTGTAGTATTTTTTAATGTGTACTAGTCACTTGAAAAGTGGATTAGCGATTTGAAAATGATTTAAGGTAGTTCTTGAAATGTGAACTTGTGGTTTGAAATTTGTAAAGTGTGATATCACTTGAAAATGTGAATTCATGACTTGAAATTGGTTTAGTGTTTATACTTGAAATGTGAATTCATGACTTGAAATTGGTTAAGTTTAGTCACTTAAGAAGTGAATTAGAGTGTTGAAAATGGTTAAGTGTAGTATTTTGAAATGTGAACTAGTCACTTGAGAAGTGTATTAGTGACTTGAAAAAGGTTTTATGTAGTTCTTGAATGGTGAACTTGTGTTTTGAAATTTGTAAAGAGTAATATCACTTGAAAATGTGAATTCATGACTCGAAATTGGTTTAGTGTTGATACTTGAAATGTGAATTCATGATTGAAAATGGTTAAGTTTAGTCACTTAAGAAGTAAATTAGAGAGTTGAAAATGGTTAAGTGTAGTGATTTGAAATGTGAACTAGTCACTTGAGAAGTGTATTAGGGACTTGAAAAGTGTATTTACGACTTGAAAATGGTTTAATGTAGTTCTTGAATGGTGAACTTGTGCTTTGAAATTTGTAAAGTATAATATCACTTGAAAATGTGAATTCATGACTTGAAATTGGTTTAGTGTTGATACTTGAAATGTGAATTCATGACTTAAAAATGGGTAAATTTAGTATCTTGAGAAGTGAATTTGAGAGTTGAAAATAGTTTAAGTGTAGTGTTTTGAAATGTGTACTAGTCACTTGAGAAGTGTATTAGCGACTTGAAAAGTGTATTTGCGACTTGAAAATGGTTTAATGTAGTTCTTGAATGGTGAACTTGTGCTTTGAAATTTGTAAAGTGTAATATCACTTGAAAATGTGAATTCATGACTTGAAATTGGTTTAGTGTTGATACTTGAAATGTGAATTCATGACTTGAAAATGGTTAAGTTAAGTCACTTAAGAAGTGAATTAGAGAGTTGAAAATGGTTAAATGTAGTGTTTTGAAATGTAAACTAGTCACTTGAGAAGTGTATTAGTGACTTGAAAAAGGTTTAATGTAGTTCTTGATTGGTGAACTTGTGTTTTGAAATTTGTAAAGTGTAATAAAACTTGAAAATGTGAATTCATGTCTTGAAATTGGTTTAGTGTTGATACATGAAATGTGAATTCATGACATTAAAATGGTTTAGTTTAGTCGCATGAGAAGTGAATTAGAGAGTTGAAAATGGTTAAGTGTAGTGTTTTTAAATGTGTACTAGTCAATTGAAAAGTGGATTGGCGACTTGAAAATTGTTTAATGTAGTTCTTGAAAGGTGAACTTGTATTTTAAAATTTGTATAGTGTGATATCACTTGAAAATGTGAATTCATAACTTGTAATTGGTTTAGTGTTTATAATTGAAATGTGAATTCATGACTTGAAAATGGTAAGTTTAGTCACTTAAGAAGTGAATTAGAGAGTTGAAAATGGTTAAGTGTAGTGTTTTGAAATGTTAACTAGTCACTTGAGAAGTGTATTAGTGACTTGAAAAAGGTTTAATGTAGTTCTTGAATGGTGAACTTGTGTTTTGAAATTTGTAAAGTGTAATATAACATGAAAATGTGAATTCATGACTCGAAATTGGCTTAGTGTTGATACTTAAAATGTGAATTCATGACTTGAAAATGGTTTAGTTTAGTCACATGAGAAGTGAATTAGAGAGTTGAAAATGGTTAAGTGTAGTATTTTTTAATGTGTACTAGTCACTTGAAAAGTGGATTAGCGACTTGAAAATGATTTAAGGTAGTACTTGAAATGTGAACTTCTGTTTTGAAATTTGTAAAGTGTGATATTACTTGAAAATGTGAATTCATGACTTGAAATTGGTTTAGTGTTGATACTTGAAATTTGAATTGATGACTTGAAAATGGTTAAGTTTAGTCACTTGAGAAGTGAATTTGAGAGTTAAAAATGGTTAAGTTTACTGTTTTGAAATGTGAACTAGTCACTTGAGAAGTGTATTCGTGACTTGAAAAAGGTTTAATGTAGTTCTTGAATGGTGAACTAGTGTTTTGAAATTTGTAAAGTTTAATAAAACTTGAAAATGTGAATTCATGTCTTGAAATTGGTTTAGTGTTGATACATGAAATGTGAATTCATGACTTGAAAATGTTTTAGTTTACTCGCTTGAGAAGTGAATCAGAGAGTTGAAAATGGTTAAGTGTAGTGTTTTTAAATGTGTAGTAGTCAATTGAAAAGTGGATTGGCGATTGAAAATTGTTTAATGTAGTTCTTGAAAGGTGAACTTGTATTTTAAAATTTGTATAGTGTGATATCACTTGAAAATGTGAATTCATAACTTGTAATTGGTTTAGTGTTTATAATTGAAATGTGAATTCATGACTTGAAAATGGTTAAGTTTAGTCACTTAAGAATTGAATTAGAGAGTTAAAAATGATTAAGTGTAGTGTTTTGAAATGTGAACTAGTCACTTGAGAAGTGTATTAGTGACTTGAAAAATGTTTAATATAGTTCTTGAATGGTGAACTTGTGTTTTGAAATTTGTAAAGTGTAATATCACTTGAAAAAGTGAATTCATGACTTGAAATTGGTATAGTGTTTATACTTGAAATGTGAATTCTTTACTTGAAAATGGTTAAGTTTAGTCACTTCAGAAGTGAATTAGAGAGTTGAAAATGGTTAAGTGTAGTGTTTTGAAATGTGAACTAGACACTTGAGAAGTGTATTAGTGACTTGAAAAAGGTTTCATGTAGTTCTTGAATGGTGAACTTGTGTTTTGAAATTTGTAAAGTGTAATATCACTTGAAAATGTGAATTCATGACTCGAAATTGGTTTAGTGTTGATACTTAAAATGTGAATTCATGACTTGAAAATGGTTTAGTTTAGTCACTTCAGAAGTGAATTAGATAGTTTAAAATGGTTAAGTGTAGTATTTTTTAATGTGTACTAGTCACTTGAAAATTGGATTAGCGATTTGAAAATGATTTAAGGTAGTTCTTGAAATGTGAACTTGTGTTTTGAAATTTGTAATGTGTAATATCACTGGAAAATGTGTATTCATGACTCGAAATTGGTTTAGTGTTGATACTTAATATGTGAATTCATGACTTGAAAATGGTTTAGTTTAGTCACTTGAGAAGTGAATTAGAGAGTTGAAAATGGTTAAGTATAGTATTTTTTAATGTGTCTAGTCACTTGAAAAGAGGATTGGCGACTTGAAAATGATTTAATGTAGTTCTTGAAATGTGAACTTGTGTTTTGAAATTTGTAAAGTGTGATATCACTTGAAAATGTGAATACATGACTTGAAATTGGTTTAGTGTTTATACTTGAAATGTGAATTCATGACTTGAAAATGGTTAAGTTTAGTCACTTAAGAAGTGAATTAGAGAGTTGAAAATGGTTAAGTGTAGTGTTTTGAAATGTGAACTAGACACTTGAGAAGTGTATTAGTGACTTGAAAAAGGTTTCATGTAGTTCTTGATTGGTGAACTTGTGTTTTGAAATTTGTAAAGTGTAATATCACTTGAAAATGTGAATTCATGATTCGAAATTGGTTTAGTGTTGATACTTAAAATGTGAATTCATGACTTGAAAATGGTTTAGTTTAGTCACTTGAGAAGTGAATTAGATAGTTGAAAATGGTTAAGTGTAGTATTTTTTAATGTGTACTACTCACTTGAAAAGTGGATTAGCTATTTGAAAATGATTTAAGGTAGTTCTTGAAATGTGAACTTGTGTTTTGAAATTTGTAAAGTGTGATATAACTTGAAAATGTGAATTCATGACTTGAAATTGGTTTAGTGTTTATACTTGAAATGTGAATTCATGACTTGAAAATGGTTAAGTTTAGTCACTTAAGAAGTGAATTAGAGAGTTGAAAATGGTTAAGTGTAGTGTTTTGAAATGTGAACTAGACACTTGAGAAGTGTATTAGTGACTTGAAAAAGGTTTCATGTAGTTCTTGAATGGTGAACTTGTGTTTTGAAATTTGTAAAGTGTAATATCACTTGAAAAAGTGAATTCATGACTCGAAATTGGTTTAGTGTTGATACTTAAAATGTGAATTCATGAGTTGAAAATGGTTTAGTTTAGTCACTTGAGAAGTGAATTAGATAGTTGAAAATGGTTAAGTGTAGTATTTTTTAATGTGTACTAGTCACTTGAAATGTGGATTAGCGATTTGAAAATGATTTAAGGTAGTTCTTGAAATGTGAACTTGTGGTTTGAAATTTGTAAAGTGTAATATCACTTGAAAATGTGAATTCATGACTCGAAATTGGTTTAGTGTTGATACTTAAAATGAGAATACATGACTTGAAAATGGATTAGTTTAGTCACTTGAGAAGTGAATTAGAGAGTTGAAAATGATTAAGTGTAGTATTTTTTAATGTGTCTAGTCACTTGAAAAGTGGATTGGCGACTTGAAAATGATTTAAGGTAGTTCTTGAAATGTGAACTTGTGATTTGAAATTTGTAAAGTGTGATATCACTTGAAAATGTGAATTCATGACTTGAAATTGGTTTAGTGTTTATACTTCAAATGTGAATTCATGACTTGAAAATGGTTAAGTTTAGTCACTTAAGAAGTGAATTAGAGAGTTGAAAATGGTTAAGCGTAGTGTTTTGAAATGTGAACTAGTCACTTGATAAGTGTATTAGCGACTTGAAAATGATTTAAGGTAGTTCTTGAAATGTAAACTTGTGTTTTGAAATTTGTAAAGTGTGATATCACTTGAAATTGTAAATTCATGACTCGAAATTGGTTTAGTGTTGATACTTGAAATGTGAATTCATGATTGAAAATGGTTAAGTTTAGTCAGTTAAGAAGTTAATTAGAGAGTTGAAAATGGTTAAGTGTAGTGTTTTGAAATGTTAACTAGTCACTTGAGAATTTTGTTAATAACTTGAAAAAGGTTTAGTGTAGTTCTTGATTGGTGAACTTGTGTTTTTAAATTTGTAAAGTGTAATATCACTTGAAAATGTGAATTCATGACTTGAAATTGGTTTAGTGTTGATACTTGAAATGTGAATTCAAGACTTGAAAATGGTTTAGTTTAGACACTTGAGAAGTGAATTAGTGAGTTGAAAATGGTTAAGTGTAGTGTTTTGAAATGTGAACTAGACACTTGAGAAGTGTATAGGTGACTTGAAAAATGTTTAATATAGTTCTTGAATGGTGAACTTGTGTTTTGAAATTTGTAAAGTGTAATATCACTTGAAAATGTGAATTCATGACTCGAAATTGGTTTGGTGTTGATACTTAAAATGTGAATTCATGACTTGAAAATGGTTTAGTTTAGTCACTTGAGAAGTGAATTAGAGAGTTGAAAATAGTTAAGTGTATTATTTTTTAATGTGTACTAGTCACTTGAAAAGAGGATTAGCGACTTGAAAATTATTTAAGGTAGTTCTTTAAATGTGAACTTGTGTTTTGAAATTTGTAAAGTGTGATATCACTTGAAAATGTGAATTCATGACTTGAAATTGGTTTAGTGTTTATACTTAAAATGTGAATTCATGACTTGAAATTGGTTAAGTATAGTCACTTAAGAAGTGAATTAGAGAGTTGAAAATGGTTAAGTGTAGTATTTTGAAATGTGAACTAGTCACTTGAGAAGTGTATTACTGACTTGAAAAAGGTTTAATGTAGTTCTTGAATGGTGAACTTGTGTTTTTAAATTTGTAAAGTGTAATATCACTTGAAAATGTGAATTCATGACTCGAAATTGGTTTAGTGTTGATACTTAAAATGTGAATTCATGACTTGAAAATGGTTTAGTTTAGTCACTTGAGAAGTGAATTAGATAGTTGAAAATGGTTAAGTGTAGTATTTTTTAATGTGTACTACTCACTTGAAAAGTGGATTAGCTATTTGAAAATGATTTAAGGTAGTTCTTGAAATGTGAACTTGTGTTTTGAAATTTGTAAAGTGTGATATCACTTGAAAATGTGAATTCATGACTTGAAATTGGTTTAGTGTTTATACTTGAAATGTGAATTCATGACTTGAAAATGGTTAAGTTTAGTCACTTAAGAAGTGAATTAGAGAGTTGAAAATGGTTAAGTGTAGTGTTTTGAAATGTGAACTAGACACTTGAGAAGTGTATTAGTGACTTGAAAAAGGTTTCATGTAGTTCTTGAAAGGTGAACTTGTGTTTTGAAATTTGTAAAGTGTAATATCACTTGAAAATGTGAATTCATGACTCGAAATTGGTTTAGTGTTGATACTTAAAATGTGAATTCATGACTTGAAAATGGTTTAGTTTAGTCACTTGAGAAGTGAATTTGATAGTTGAAAATGGTTAAGTGCAGTATTTTTTAATGTTTACTACTCACTTGAAAAGTGGATTAGCTATTTGAAAATGATTTAAGGTAGTTCTTGAAATGTGAACTTGTGTTTTGAAATTTGTAAAGTGTGATATCACTTGAAAATGTGAATTCATGACTTGAAATTGGTTTAGTGTTTATACTTGAAATGTGAATTCATGACTTGAAAATGGTTAAGTTTAGTCACTTAAGAAGTGAATTAGAGAGTTGAAAATGGTTAAGTGTAGTGTTTTGAAATGTGATCTAGACACTTGAGAAGTGTATTAGTGACTTGAAAAAGGTTTCATGTAGTTCTTGAATGGTGAACTTGTGTTTTGAAATTTGTAAAGTGTAATATCACTTGAAAAAGTGAATTCATGACTCGAAATTGGTTTAGTGTTGATACTTAAAATGTGAATTCATGAGTTGAAAATGGTTTAGTTTAGTCACTTGAGAAGTGAATTAGATAGTTGAAAATGGTTAAGTGTAGTATTTTTTAATGTGTACTAGTCACTTGAGAATTTTGTTAATAACTTGAAAAAGGTTTAGTGTAGTTCTTGATTGGTGAACTTGTATTTTTAAATTTGTAAAGTGTAATATCACTTGAAAATGTGAATTCATGACTTGATATTGGTTTGTGTTGATACTTGAAAAGTGAATTCAAGACTTGAAAATGGTTTAGTTTAGACACTTGAGAAGTGAATTAGAGAGTTGAAAATGGTTAAGTGTAGTGATTTGAAATGTGAACTAGTCACTTGAGAAGTGTATTAGGGACTTCAAAAGTGTATTTACGACTTGAAAATGGTTTAATGTAGTTCTTGAATGGTGAACTTGTGCTTTGAAATTTGTAAAGTATAATATCACTTGAAAATGTGAATTCATCACTTGAAATTGGTTTAGTGTTGATACTTGAAATGTGAATTCATGACTTAAAAATGGTTCAATTTAGTATCTTGAGAAGTGAATTTGAGAGTTGAAAATAGTTTAAGTGTAGTGTTTTGAAATGTGTACTAGTCACTTGAGAAGTGTATTAGCGACTTGAAAATGGTTTAATGTAGTTCTTGAATGGTGAACTTATGCTTTGAAATTTGTAAAGTGTAATATCACTTGAAAATGTGAATTCATGACTTGAAATTGGTTTAGTGTTGATACTTGAAATGTGAATTCATGACTTGAAAATGGTTAAGTTAAGTCACTTAAGAAGTGAATTAGAGAGTTGAAAATGGTTAAATGTAGTGTTTTGAAATGTAAACTAGTCACTTGAGAAGTGTATTAGTGACTTGAAAAAGGTTTAATGTAGTTCTTGATTGGTGAACTTGTGTTTTGAAATTTGTAAAGTGTAATAAAACTTCAAAATGTGAATTCATGTCTTGAAATTGGTTTAGTGTTGATACATGAAATGTGAATTCATGACTTTAAAATGGTTTAGTTTAGTCGCTTGAGAAGTGAATTAGAGAGTTGAAAATGGTTAAGTGTAGTGTTTTTAAATGTGTACTAGTCAATTGAAAAGTGGATTGGCGACTTGAAAATTGTTTAATGTAGTTCTTGAAAGGTGAACTTGTATTTTAAAATTTTTATAGTGTGATATCACTTGAAAATGTGAATTCATAACTTGTAATTGGTTTAGTGTTTATACTTGAAATGTGAATTCATGACTTGAAATTAGTTAAGTTTAGTCACTTAAGAAGTGAATTAGAGAGTTGAAAATGGTTAAGTGTAGTATTTTGAAATGTGAACTAGTCACTTGAGAAGTGTATTAGTGACTTGAAAAAGGTTTAATGTAGTTCTTGAATGGTGAACTTGTGTTTTGAAATTTGTAAAGTGTAATATAACATGAAAATATGAATTCATGACTCGAAATTGGTTTAGTGTTGATACTTGAAATATGAATTCATGATTGAAAATGGTTAAGTTTAGTCAGTAAAGAAGTTAACTAGAGAGTTGAAAATGGTTAAGTGTAGTGTTTTGAAATGTGAACTAGTCACTTGAGAATTTTATTAATAACTTGAAAAAGGTTTAGTGTAGTTCTTGATTGGTGAACTTGTGTTTTTAAATTTGTAAAGTGTAATATCACTTGAAAATGTGAATTCATGACTTGAAATTGGTTTAGTGTTGATACTTGAAATGTGAATTCATGACTTGAAAATGGTTAAGTTTAGTCACTTGAGAAGTGAATTAGAGAGTTGAAAATGGTTAAGTGTAGTGTTTTGAAATGTGAACTAGTCACTTGAGAAGTGTATTAGTGACTAGAAAAATGTTTAATATAGTTCTTGAATGGTGAACTTGTGTTTTGAAATTTGTAAAGTGTAATATCACTTGAAAATGTGAATTCATGACTCGAAATTGGTTTGGTGTTGATACTTAAAATGTGAATTCATGACTTGAAAATGGTTTAGTTTAGTCATTTGAGAAGTGAATTAGAGTGTTGAAAATAGTCAAGTGTAGTATTTTTTAATGTGTACTAGTCACTTGAAAATTGGATTAGCGACTTGAAAATGATTTAAGGTAGTTCTTTAAATGTGAACATGTGTTTTGAAATTTGTAAAGTGTGATATCACTTGAAAATGTGAATTCATGACTTGAAATTGGTTTAGTGATTATACTTGAAATGTGAATTCATGACTTGAAAATGGTTAAGTTTAGTTACTTAAGAAGTGAATTAGAGAGTTGAAAATTTGTAAGTGTAGTGTTTTGAAATGTGAACTAGTCACTTGAGAAGTGTATTAGTGACTTGAAAAAGGATTAATGTTGTTCTTGAATGGTGAACTTGTGTTTTTAAATTTGTAAAGTGTAATATCACTTGAAAATGTTAATTCATGACTCGAAATTGGTTTATTGTTGATACTTAAAATGTGAATTCATGACTTGAAAATGGATTAGTTTAGTCACTTGAGAAGTGAATTAGAGAGTTGAAAATGGTTAAGTGTAGTATTTTTTAATGTGTACTAGTCACTTGAAAAGTGGATTAGCGACTTGAAAATGATTTAAGGTAGTTCTTGAAATGTAAACTTGTGTTTTGAAATTTGTAAAGTGTGATATCACTTGAAATTGTGAATTCATGACTTGAAATTGGTTTAGTGTTGATACTTGAAATGTGAATTCATGATTTGAAAATGGTTAAGTTAAGTCACTTAAGAAGTGAATTAGAGAGTTTAAAATGGTTAAATGTAGTGTTTTGAAATGTAAACTAGTCACTTGAGACGTGTATTAGTGACTTGAAAAAGGTTTAATGTAGTTCTTGATTGGTGAACTTGTGTTTTGAAATTTGTAAAGTGTAATAAAACTTGAAAATATGAATTCATCTCTTGAAATTGGTTTAGTGTTGATACATGAAATGTGAATTCATGACTTGAAAATGGTTTAGTCTACACGCGTGAGAAGTGAATTAGAGAGTTGAAAATGGTTAAGTGTAGTGTTTTTAAATGTGTACTAGTCACTTGAAAAGTGGATTGGCGATTGAAAATTGTTTAATGTAGTTCTTGAAAGGTGAACTTGTATTTTAAAATTTGTATAGTGTGATATCACTTGAAAATGTGAATTCATAACTTGTAATTGGTTTAGTGTATATACTTGAAATGTGAATTCATGACTTGAAAATGGTTAAGTTTAGTCACTTAAGAAGTGAATTAGAGAGTTGAAAATGGTTAAGTGTAGTGTTTTGAAATTTTAACTAGTCACTTGAGAAGTGTATTAGTGACTTGAAAAAGGTTTAATGTAGTTCTTGAATGGTGAACTTGTGTTTTGAAATTTGTAAAGTGTAATATAACATGATAATGTGAATTCATGACTCGAAATTGGTTTAGTGTTGATACGTAAAATGTGAATTCATGACTTGAAAATGGTTTAGTTTAGTCACATGAGAAGTGAATTAGAGAGTTGAAAATTGTTAAGTGTAGTATTTTTTAATGTGTACTAGTCACTTGAAAAGTGGATTAGCGACTTGAAAATGATTTAAGGTAGTACTTGAAATGTGAACTTCTGTTTTGAAATTTGTAAAGTGTAATATTACTTGAAAATGTGAATTCATTACTTGAAATTGGTTTAGTGTTGATACTTGAAATGTGAATTGATGACATGAAAATGGTTAAGTTTAGTCACTTGAGAAGTGAATTAGAGAGTTAAAAATGGTTAAGTTTACTGTTTTGAAATGTGAACTAGTCACTTGAGAAGTGTATTCGTGACTTGAAAAAGGTTTAATGTAGTTCTTGAATGGTGAACTTGTGTTTTGAAATTTGTAAAGTGTAATAAAACTTGAAAATGTGAATTCATGTCTTGAAATTGGTTTAGTGTTGATACATGAAATGTGAATTCATGACTTGAAAATGGTGTAGTTTACTCGCTTGAGAAGTGAATTAGAGAGTTGAAAATGGTTAAGTGTAGTGTTTTTAAATGTGTACTAGTCACTTGAAAAGTGGATTGGCGATTGAAAATTGTTTAATGTAGTTTTTGAAAGGTGAACTTGTATTTTAAAATTTGTATAGTGTGATATCACTTGAAAATGTGAATTCATAACTTGTAATTGGTTTAGTGTTTATAATTTAAATTTGAATTCATGACTTGAAAATGGTTAAGTTTAGTCACTTAAGAATTGAATTAGAGAGTTGAAAATGGTTAAGTGTAGTGTTTTGAAATGTGAACTAGTCACTTGAGAAGTGTATTACTGACTTGAAAAAGGTTTAATGTAGTTCTTGAATGGTGAACTTGTGTTTTGAAATTTGTAAAGTGTAATATCACTTGAAAATGTGAATTCATGACTCGAAATTGGTTTAGTGTTGATACTTAAAATGTGAATTCATGACTTGAAAATGGTTTAGTTTAGTCACTTGAGAAGTGAATTAGAGAGTTGAAAATGGTTTAGTGTAGTATTTTTTAATGTGTACTAGTTACTTGAAAAGTGGATTAGCGACTTGAAAATGATTTAAGGTAGTTCTTGAAATGTGAACTTGTGTTTTGAAATTTGTAAAGTGTGATATCACTTGAAATTGTGAATTCATGACTTGAAATTAGTTTAGTGTTGATACTTGAAATGTGAATTCATGACTAGAAAATGGTTTAGTTTAGTCGCTTGAGAAGTGAATTAGAGAGTTGAAAATGGTTAAGTGTAGTGTTTTTAAATGTGTACTAGTCACTTGAAAAGTGGATTGGCGATTGAAAATTGTTTAATGTAGTTCTTGAAAGGTGAACTTGTATTTTAAAATTTGTATAGTGTGATATCACTTGAAAATGTGAATTCATAACTTGTAATTGGTTTAGTGTTTATAATTGAAATGTGAATTCATGACTTGAAAATGGTTAAGTTTAGTCTCTTAAGAATTGAATTAGAGAGTTGAAAATGACTAAGTGTAGTGTTTTGAAATGTGAACTAGTCACTTGAGAAGTGTATTAGTGACTTGAAAAAGGTTTAATGTAGTTCTTGAATGATGAACTTGTGTTTTGAAATTTGTAAAGTGTAATATCACTTGAAAATGTTAATTCATGACTCGAAATTGGTTTATTGTTGATACTTAAAATGTGAATTCATGACTTGATAATGGTTTAGTTTAGTCTCTTGAGAAGTGAATTAGAGAGTTGAAAATGGTTAAGTGTAGTATTTTTTAATGTGTACTAGTCACTTGAAAAGTGGATTAGCGACTTGAAAATGATTTAAAGTAGTTCTTGAAATGTGAACTTGTGTTTTGAAATTTGTAAAGTGTGATATCACTTGAAATTGTGAATTCATGACTTGAAATTGGTTTAGTGTTTATACTTGAAATGTGAATTCATGACTTGAAAATGGTTAAGTTTAGTCACTTAAGAAGTGAATTAGAGAGTTGAAAATGGTTAAGTGTAGTGTTTTGAAATGTGAACTAGTCACTTGAGAATTGTATTAATGACTTGAAAAAGGTTTAATGTAGTTCTTGATTTGTGAACTTGTGTTTTTAAATTTGTAAAGTGTGATATCACTTGAAAATGTGAATTCATGACTTTAAATTGGTTTAATGTTGATACTTGAAATGTGAATTCATGACTTGAAAATGGTTTAGTTTAGTCACTTGAGAAGTGAATTAGAGAGTTGAAAATGGTCAAGTGTAGTGTTTTGAAATGTGAACTAGTCACTTGAGAAGTGTATTAGTGACTTGAAAAATGTTTAATATAGTTCTTGAATGGTGAACTTGTGTTTTGAAATTTGTAAAGTGTAATATCACTTGAAAATGTGAATTCATGACTCGAAATTGGTTTGGTGTTGATACTTAAAATGTGAATTCATGACTTGAAAATGGTTTAGTTTAGTCACTTGAGAAGTGAATTAGAGTGTTGAAAATAGTTAAGTGTAGTATTTTTTAATGTGTACTAGTCACTTGAAATTTGGATTAGCAACTTGAAAATGATTTAAGGTAGTTCATTAAATGTGAACTTGTGTTTTGAAATTTGAAAAGTGTGATATCACTTGAAAATGTGAATTCATGACTTGAAATTGGTTTAGTGATTATACTTGAAATGTGAATTCATGACTTGAAAATGGTTAAGTTTAGTTACTTAAGAAGTGAATTAGAGAGTTGAAAATTTGTAAGTGTAGTGTTTTGAAATGTGAACTAGTCACTTGAGAAGTGTATTAGTGACTTGACAAGGGATTAATGTTGTTCTTGAATGGTGAACTTGTGTTTTGAAATTTGTAAAGTGTAATATCACTTGAAAATGTTAATTCATGACTCGAAATTGGTTTATTGTTGATACTTAAAATGTGAATTCATGACTTGAAAATGGTTTAGTTTAGTCACTTGAGAAGTGAATTAGTGAGTTGAAAATGGTTAAGTGTAGTATTTTTTAATGTGTACTAGTCACTTGAAAAGTGGATTAGCGACTTGAAAATGATTTAAGGTAGTTCTTGAAATGTAAACTTGTGTTTTGAAATTTGTAAAGTGTGATATCACTTGAAATTGTGAATTCATGACTTGAAATTGGTTTAGTGTTGATACTTGAAATGTGAATTCATGACTTGAAAATGGTTAAGTTAAGTCACTTAAGAACTGAATTAGAGAGTTGAAAATGGTTAAATGTAGTGTTTTGAAATGTAAACTAGTCACTTGAGACGTGTATTAGTGACAGGAAAAAGGTTTAATGTAGTTCTTGATTGGTGAACTTGTGTTTTGAAATTTGTAATGTGTAATAAAACTTGAAAATATGAATTCATCTCTTGAAATTGGTTTTGTGTTTATACATGAAATGTTAATTCATGACTTGAAAATGGTTTAGTTTACTCGCGTGAGAAGTGAATTAGAGAGTTGAAAATGGTTAAGTGTAGTGTTTTTAAATGTGTACTAGTCTCTTGAAAAGTGGATTGGCGATTGAAAATTGTTTAATGTAGTTCTTGAAAGGTGAACTTGTATTTTAAAATTTGTATAGTGTGATATCACTTGAAAATGTGAATTCATAACTTGTAATTGGTTTAGTGTTTATACTTGAAATGTGAATTCATGACTTGAAAATGGTTAAGTTTAGTCACTTAAGAAGTGAATTAGAGAGTTGAAAATGGTTAAGTGTAGTGTTTTAAAATGTTAACTAGTCACTTGAGAAGTGTATTAGTGACTTGAAAAAGGTTTAATGTAGTTCTTGAATGGTGAACTTGTGTTTTGAAATTTGTAAAGTGTAATATAACATGAAAATGTGAATTCATGACTCGAAATTGGTTTAGTGTTGATACATGAAATGTGAATTCATGACTTGAAAATGGTTTAGTTTACTCGCTTGAGAAGTGAATTAGAGAGTTGAAAATGGTTAAGTGTAGTGTTTTTAAATGTGTACTAGTCACTTGAAAAGTGGATTGGCAATTGAAAACTGTTTAATGTAGTTCTTGAAAGGTGAACTTGTATTTTAAAATTTGTATAGTGTGATATCACTTGAAAATGTGAATTCATAACTTGTAATTGGTTTAGTGTTTATAAATGAAATGTGAATTCATGACTTGAAAATGGTTAAGTTTAGTCACTTAAGAATTGAATTAGAGAGTTGAAAATGGTTAAGTGTAGTGTTTTGAAATGTGAACTAGTCACTTGAGAAGTGTATTACTGACTTGAAAAAGGTTTAATGTAGTTCTTGAATGGTGAACTTGTGTTTTGAAATTTGTAAAGTGTAATATCACTTGAAAATGTGAATTCATGACTCGAAATTGGTTTAGTGTTGATACTTAAAATGTGAATTCATGACTTGAAAATGGTTTAGTTTAGTCACTTGAGAAGTGAATTAGAGAGTTGAAAATGGTTAAGTGTAGTATTTTTTAATGTGTACTAGTCACTTGAAAAGTGGATTAGCGACTTGAAAATGATTTAAGGTAGTTCTTGAAATGTGAACTTGTGTTTTGAAATTTTTAAAGTGTGATATCACTTGAAATTGTGAATTCATGACTTGAAATTGGCTTAGTGTTGATACTTGAAATGTGAATTCATGACTTGAAAATTGTTTAGTTTAGTCGCTTGAGAAGTGAATTAGAGAGTTGAAAATGGTTAAGTGTAGTGTTTTTAAATGTGTACTAGTCACTTGAAAAGTGGATTGGCTATTGAAAATTGTTTAATGTAGTTCTTGAAAGGTGAACTTGTATTTTAAAATTTTTATAGTGTGATATCACTTGAAAATGTGAATTCATAACTTGTAATTGGTTTAGTGTTTATAATTGAAATGTGAATTCATGACTTTAAAATGGTTATGTTTAGTGACTTAAGAATTGAATTAGAGAGTTGAAAATGACTAAGTGTAGTGTTTTGAAATGTGAACTAGTCACTTGAGAAGTGTATTAGTGACTTGAAAAAGGTTTAATGTAGTTCTTGAATGATGAACTTGTGTTTTGAAATTGGTAAAGTGTAATATCACTTGAAAATGTTAATTCATGACTCGAAATTGGTTTATTGTTGATACTTAAAATGTGAATTCATGACTTGATAATGGTTTAGTTTAGTCACTTGAGAAGTGAATTAGAGAGTTGAAAATGGTTAAGTGTAGTATTTTTTAATGTGTACTAGTCACTTGAAAAGTGGATTAGCGACTTGAAAATGATTTAAAGTAGTTCTTGAAATGTGAACTTGTGTTTTGAAATTTGTAAAGTGTGATATCACTTGAAATTGTGAATTCATGACTTGAAATTGGTTTAGTGTTGATACATGAAATTTGAATTCATGACTTGAAAATGGTTAAGTCACTTAAGAAGTGAATTAGACAGTTGAAAATGGTTAAGTGTAGTATTTTTTAATGTGTACTAGTCACTTGAAAAGTGGATTAACGACTTGAAAATGATTTAAGGTAGTTCTTGAAATGTGAACTTGTGTTTTTAAATTTGTAAAGTGTGATATCACTTGAAAATGTGAATTCATGACTTGAAATTGGTTTAGTGTTTATACTTGAAATGTGAATTCATGACTTGAAAATGGTTAAGTTTAGTCACTTAAGAAGTGAATTAGAGAGTTGAAAATGGTTAAATGTAGTGTTTTGAAATGTGAACTAGTCACTTGAGAATTGTATTAATGACTTGAAAAGGTTTAATGTAGTTCTTGATTTGTGAACTTGTGTTTTTAAATTTGTAAAGTGTGATATCACTTGAAAATGTGAATTCATGACTTTAAATTGGTTTAATGTTGATACTTGAAATGTGAATTCGTGACTTGAAAATGGTTTAGTTTAGGAACTTGAGAAGTGAATTAGAGAGTTGAAAATGGTTAAGTGTAGTGTTTTGAAATGTGAACTAGTCACTTTAGAAGTGTATTAGTGACTTGAAAAAGGTTTAATGTAGTTCTTGAATGGTTAACTTGTGTTTTGAAATTTGTAAAGTGTAATATCACTTGAAAATGTGAATTCATCACTCGAAATTGGTTTAGTGTTGATACTTTAAATGTGAATTCATGTCATGAAAATGGTTTAGTTTAGTCACTTGAGAAGTGAATTAGAGAGTTCAAAATGGTTAAGTGTACTATTTTTTAATGTGTACTAGTCACTTGAAAAGTGGATTAGCGACTTGAAAATGATTTAAGGTAGTTCTTGAAATGTGAACTTGTGTTTTGAAATTTGTAAAGTGTGATATCACTTGAAATTGTGAATTCATGACTTGAAATTGGTTTAGTGTTGATACTTGAAATGTGAATTCATGACTTGAAAATGGTTAAGTTTACTCACTTGAGATATGAATTAGTGAGTTGAAAATGGTTAAGTGTAGTGTTTTGAAATGTGTACTAGTCACTTGAGAAGAGTATTAGCGACTTGAAAATGGTTTAATGTAGTTCTTGGATGGTGAACTTGTGTTTTGAAATTTGTAAAGTGTAATCACTTGAGAATGTGAATTTGAAATTGGTGTAGTATTGATACTTGAAATGTGAATTCATGACTTGAGAATGGTTTAGTTTAGTCGCTTGAGAAGTGAATTTGAGTGTTGATTATGGTTAAGTGTAGTGTTTTGGAAATGTGTACTAGTCACTTAAAAAGTGGATTAGCGACTTGAAAATTATTTAATGTAGTTCTTGAAAGGTGAACTTGTGTTTTAAAATTTGTAAAGTGTAATCACTTGAAAATGTGAATTCATGACTTGAAATTGGTTTGGTGTTGATACTTGAAATGTGAATTCGTGACTTGTAATTTGTTTAGTGTTGTTATTTGAAATGTCAATTCATGACTTAAAAATGGTTAAGTTTAGTCACTTGCGAAGTGTATTAGAGAGTTTAAAATGGTTTAGTGTTTTGAAATCTGTACTATTGACTTCAAATTAATCAAGTGTAGTTACTTAAGAAGTGAATTAGTGACTTGAAAATGGTTTAGTGTAGTTACTTGAAAGATGAACTTGTGTTTTGAAATTAGTATAGTGTAATCATTTGAAAATGTGAATTCATGACATGAAATTGGTGCACCTCCTCCTGTAGATGAAGATATTGATGCAGATTTGATTGGTCTAATTCATAGAGATACAGACATGTTTGGTTGAGTGTGTATCGAGCCTGATGGATCTTAGTAAGTTTATTTTTCAATTGATAGGTTCATTTTTTTCATTAATAAAATATTCAAGCTTACATACTTATTATGTTATTTATAGTTGGTATCCCGCTCAAAAGAAGTTAATGAGGCTGTAAGGAAGAGCGTTATGAGACTTTTTACATATCCTTGGCATGAGTGGTGGGATATTTCAATAGTCTCTAAACAATCCATGTTTCAAGAGTTAAGGTATATTAGATTTAATTATTATTTAGTTAACTTTAATATATATATATATATATATATATATATATATATATATATATATATACTAGTCATATAAATTCATATAACACTAGTCAATTGATTTTCAGACAATGTGTTGTTGGTTGACAAAGCACGATCAGGTTATTTCTACAATTTTTGAGAGACATGCTACTATGTCATATCAGATTGCACATCTTAGAAGAGCCTTAACACAGGCCGTTGCTCCTGATTCAAGTAGCGAAGAGGAAACATATAGTGATGAGGAGTTTGTTGGGGCTACTCGTTAGTGTTGTTGGACTTGACTTTTAGATAAGTTTTAGATATTTTGAACTTAGCTTTTAATTAGTGAAAAATCTTTAGGATTGTTTTAAGTATTTTGAATGTTGTTGGATTCATTGTTTAAGTGTTGTTGATTTGAATTGCCTAAATGATTTGTTGATGTAGTGTGTTGTATGATTATTGTAATAATGTGTGTTGCATGAGGGATGTATATATTGAATTGCATTTTTATTTGGCAGCTGGGATGTAGAAAATGCAGATTTCTGCATAAAAAAAATGTAGAAAAGCGACGACGTCCGTCGCTTTTTTATTCATTATGAAGAACAAAAAGCGACGACCAACGTCGCTTTTTTATTCATTATGAAAAACAAAAAGCGACGATCAACGTCGCTTTTTATTCATTATGAAGAACAAAAAGAGACGACCAACGTCACTTTTTATTCATTATGAAGAACAAAATCGACGACCAACTTTGCTTTTTTTTCAAAAAGTATTTTATTTTTCTCAAATTACGACGGATGGCGTTAATTTTTCTGAAAAAAAATATTAATTTTTTTCAATAAAACGACGATTTCCATCATTTTTTGTTCATCGTGTGTTCTTCACACGATGAACAAAAAACGACGCACAGTGTCGCTTTTTGTTCATCATGTGTTCTTCATATGAAGAGCAAAAAGCAACGCACAACATCATTTTTTCAAAAAATAACTAAAAAAATTCTTTTCTCCAAAAGCGACGTTGTTCTTCGTAATAAATCGACGTAGGCCGTCGTTTTTTAAAAAAACAATGCCCCCTTTTTGAGAAGGAAAAAAAATGATGGATTTCCGTCGATTTTGCCCAAAAAAGCAACGCTGGCCATCGCTTTTGGCCGTCGCTTTTTGGCATTTTTTAGTAGTGTTTGCTACTCAAATTTGGTATTTAGGCCGAATTAATGTGGGTGGAATTGACCCAAATGCCCTTAATGAGATGGATTTTAAATGCTAAAATTCCCAGGTACGTGCCGCAGAACATGCGTTGCATGCTCTATTCCACCGGACTAGAGCATGCGTCGCATGCTGCATCGCACAGCACTAGACCATGCGACACATGCATATTGCAAGATGCCACTATTTTGGGCATCCAAACATGCCCTAAACGATGCCTAAAAATTTTGAAACTCACCCAAGATGTACTCTTGACTTCCCTGATCATGAATCAACAAGAAAATCTAAAATCGAAGGTCGGGAAGATCGAAAATAAAATCATCAAAGATTGGGAGCTCAAAATATAACTAAGTCCTTTTCTTTCACACTTGGAAAAACGGAATCATTCAAGTTGTCAGCCTTTTAAGCCCGTTACTGAGTAACATCAAATCGAGAAAACTATGGGGCGTTATGACTACTTAACGCATACTCTAAAAGCATTGCTTTCCCAGAACGCTACTCTTAAATTTTTGCTATTCTCAAATGTCATCAACCTAAAACTCGCATTCTCATGAGCGTACATACACATCCTCCCTTCTTATCACATAACAATCGACTCTACACTACTTAACCTTCTAACATTAGACCGTTAATTACATAACTTATATCATAAAAATCTTACCTAACGCCATACTACCAGGGGGCAACTTATTCTAATATACTTATGTCTCTATCCACTTAATTACTCACCCACAATTCATCATTTTAACACTAGTCCTCATATACTCTTATACCTCACAATTACCACTTACACCTTTCAACCATTATCAACCTAGGCTCTTTCACAAATAACTTCAAGCCTACTAATTCGTTCTCGTAAAACATACATCATTAATCATAAGATAATATTCTTACCACCACATTCTACATCTACAGTTCAAGCCTCTAGTCTAGCATCAAATTAGGATATCCTACCCAAATACCTCAAAAAAAAAAAATCTACTACATACTTTTCTCACAAGTAGTACTAGTTTACAACTACCATTGAAAAGAAGGTCAAGGGGTAAAGTCACATAATAGACATGATCAACCTTAATCTTATATTATAACCCTATTCAATCTTATCTACTTATATGGCTTTCTCACACCACACTTACTTACCCCAGCGGGCATTTAGACTACCTTCAAATTCCCTATTCGACATTGAGTCTAAACTTACAACTTACTGGCTAATCTAGCCATTTTCATTCAAAACCTATAAGGAGTTTCTATAACCACCTTAAATATCCACTCTGGGCTATTTCCCTATTTGAAAAGGAAAACAAATAACAATCTGTGTCAAACATTTCCTCCACGGACTATAATACAATCCACAAATGGTACTACCACATTAGTCTACCACCAAAAAATGATAAATCATTCTCAATCAAAGGTTATTCGGCTATAAATATTTAGTTACACAAAGGTCAACCTCACTTTGACCCCTAACCTTGTGACTTAATATCATCAACTTCTTGGTCTAATTTCACTACTAATAGGTCATGACACCGACACTTTAACTTATACTACTACTCAGGTGGAAATACAGTTCCAACAAACACAAGAACAACAAGATGAAAAATAATTTGCTAGTGAATCGAAATAGGCCTCACACGGATTCACTAGACTTTTTTTTTTGTGTTTTGAAGCAGAAAATGAAACGAATAGCAAAGCAAATATGCTAGTGAATCGAAAGAGCCCCACACGGCTTCACTAGACTTTTTTTTTTCAACAACACAATGATATCAGGATTACAAGAGATAGAAACTTGACATACAATATTCAATGACCCAAGAATACACATCTTACTCTTGTCTTAACTGAACGCCTCTTAAGAACGAGGACACAATTTTAAACCTGAGGGGCTTATGACACAACAGGGAGCTCCTCTCAAGCCCTTTGTGTGACTTCTGAAATTTCTATTAGTAAATCTGAGAGCATTATCTGAAAATACCATAGTAACGAAAAGAATTAGGATAACTTTTCTTTCGTATGGGCGACATCATAGCACGAATTGGAGTAGGAAGGAGGAACATTCTGACTCTATAGCACGAACTAGAACATGAAGAAAGAGAGACATTCCTAAACTCCTAGTAAGCTCCAGCTTATAAATATGGAGCACTACACACCCATAAACAAGACTTTACCAAATGCAATTTCGCAGACACCCTGGGACCATGAACCGTTCTCTGATACCAAGTTTGTCACAACCTAAACTGGGGCCCTGGCCGTAACGGACTCCTAATCCATGAAGACCAGGATGCCCTATCCTGTCTGGTAATCATGCACAACATTCATATAATAAAAAAAGATGCGGAAATACATTCTAATACGGAAACATGGTCATATTCTAAGTTCAGTTTAAGCAATGAGGAATAGAATCCAATACCAACTAACAATAGCTGAAAACCATCAGCGAAATCCCTACTACATGATCAAATAACAACTATCTAAAAACTGGGACAAGGCCCCCAGTAGACCAAAATCATAATAAATAATAACTATCTGAAAGAAACAAGGCCTTATCAAATATAGAAGGCTCACCAACTGGTACTCTTCACTCCTGTCTGATGAAATTTACTGCTTATTAGGACCCCTAGATTGTGCCTCAGAACCTAGAGGGAGGGGTATCAATATAGATGTATTGGTACGCAGAGCAATCCAAAATAAAGCTTTTATATAAATAAAATAGTTGAGAGCTAGTCATAAACATCAAGAAAGACATATTTTTTCAAACACATGGGCATTCTTGAAAAAAAACATAAAAACCTTTCAGTCAAAAGCAGTTTTTGATCTTTGTATTACTTCTGAGTTAGGTGGCACTTCCCTACAAGTCTGGTATTCCACGGGCTATATGGAATCCGCCATTGACTCAGAGGAGAAGCCCCCAACCCAAGTATGCCACAAGGGTTGGAGTGTCTAATATATCCGAATAGGCAAATCACGGTTTTGGACAATGGGTTTTCTGAACCCATGCATCCTTCGAGGAACCACCTAAGCTCTCTTTGTGTCCATTTTTATCCTATTCTGAACCATGCATTTTTCTAGTTTCAACATTTGAAAATTCTGATTTCAAACAAGCATTCTATTCTGTTCTGAATTATCATGGCATAATCTGAATTGGTGTCGTCACACCAAGACTTGCAAGTCCTATTTCTGAGTTATAATACATCATGCATAATTCTTTCATTAAAACATAGTTTTGACCACCCAAACATGCAAACAATATAAGAGATTTCATGTTTCAAAAGAACAGTCAAAACTATGCAAGAACTCTTCAAACATAAGGTGGTCATGTGCTTTTGGCAAAATCCATGCACTATTTCATTATATGTATTTTCAACATTTTTCAATACAAACAACCCTCTCTTTGAAATTCAAGATTCATAACCAAATCATTCATAAATGAAGACACTTCGTAACATGCTTTTCAAGATGCATTTCTAAAACAATCCAGATCATATGATAAGTAAGGAAAATCATAACAAGAGAGAGATTTTCACATGAATCATGCTCTCAATTCAATCATCAACATTAAAACATGTACATATATACATGTCACGACCCGAGCCTAGGCCCTAGCCGTGACGAGCATCCCGAACCATGAAGGCCCGGAACACCCATTCTCTATCTGGTTATCATGCACAACATTCATAATCATAATAAAATGCAGAATTGAAACTGAGTACAGAAAACATGGTCAAGTCCTGTAATATTTCTGAATAATACTATCTGACATCAGTCTGCGAAATCTCTACTAGGAACATAAACATTTGTCTGAAAAGAAGCTGGGACAAGGCCCCCAGTAAACCAAAAACATAATAAATAAGATAGTGTCTGACATAATTAGGCCTTCCGAATAATAGAAGGCTCACCACTGTGAGATCAAGTCTGCAAACCCGAGAATGTCTACTGAGTAGTTGGACCCCTAGACTGTGCCTCAGGACCTGGAAGGAGGGGGGGTCAGCACAAAAGTACTGGCACGCGAAGCAATCCAAAAGTAGTATAATGGAACATACATATATATATATATATTAAGGGAAAGCAATTTTTCATCAAGACATCATGTATAAAACTGTTTCTGAAAAATACATGGGAACTTTCTGAAAACATGTAACCTGTCTGTTCATTTCAAATCATGATCTGTGTTTTACTTCTGAGTTAGGTGGTATTCCCCTACAAGTCTGAATATTCCACGGGCTGTATGGAATCCGCCATTGACTCGGCGGGGAAGCCCCCAACCCAAGTGTGCCGCAAGGGTTGGAGTGACTGAGTCTGATACGCCACAGGACACTTAAGTCAGCGCATAATAATATACCCGGGTTGGCAAACCACGGTTTTAGGCAAAGAGTTGTCTGAAACTCCCTCCTTCTTCAGGGAACCACCTAAGCTCTCTTTATGCCCTATTTTAGCCTTTTCTGAACATGTATCATTCTGAAATTTCTAAATCATGAGAGTCTGATAAAAATCTGATTTCTGAACTAGTCTGTGTCTGTTATGGCATTTTTCTGAGTTGGTATCGTCATACCAAGACTTGCAAGTCCTATTTCTGAGCCATAATGTATTAAGCAAGAGCTTTCATTCAAAACATAGTTTAGACCATCAAAACATGTAATTTGCATTAAAGATGTCATGTTCCGAAACTCAAGTCAAATCCATGCAAAACTTTCATCAAACATATGGTGGTCATGTGCATTTTTGGCAAAACCATGCATTCTTTCATTACATGCATATTCAACATTCACAACCCTCTCTTTCGTGTTCAAAACATTGTATATTACGTGAAACATGGAAAAAATTACATTAAGAGAGAGGTTTCATGAAAATCATGCTCTAAATTCATATTTCAAGACAAACGCATATATATATATACATATAACTTTCAAATCACTTTGGGGGAAAGCCAAAAGGCCAAAACAATATCATTAAAGCTTCTGAATCATGAGTATGTACATGAATTTGAAAACCCAATCCTTAAAACATGATTTCTATGCCCATGAGATTTTAGGAAAACCCCGCATACCTTATTCTCCACGAATTTTTGGTGTCTATCGAAGCCTACGTCGAGAGGATTCCGAATCTGTAATTTGTTTCACGAAGAAGTTTCGGAATGATCGGTCCTTCAAGCTTATTTTCTCAAACCCTAGTTTCTCCTTCTCTTAAGTTCTTGAAGGATTAGATTTTTTTGGGATTTTATAGGAGGCTTCAATGTTGTTAATAGGCCCAAATCCGTTTAGGAGGGGGTAAGGACGATTTTGGGTTTTGTAAGGACTAACTTGCACTTAAAGTAACTCAAAACGGAGTGTTTTCATCACCTAAAACCATAACTATGTGCCGCCCTTTGCATTGCCTAAATTTACATAGGCGCCGCCCTATGCATCGCCTATATTTGCATAGGCACCGCCCTATGCATCGCCTATATGTGCATAGGCGACACATTCAACTTTGAAAGGCCATAACTTCTTCACCGGGTGTCCGTTTTAGGCGAATTTGGTATCGTTGGAAAGATTATTCAATTATCTACAATTTGGTATATAGTAGTCCACCCAGTTCATCATATACAATGAGTTATGGTCAATAGAATTGGACACAAATTACAACGTCCACTATAACTTAATCGATCGAATTACTTTTAACTCGTCCTTGAGTTGAAGGACTTCTATGGTCTAAATTCATGCTCAAATGGATTCGCATACTACAAACTTAATTAACATGCCAAATTGGCATAGGATTTAAGGCTCGGGGATTATCAACGCATCAGAGTCATATATTTTATTCTAGCCCGAAATGCGGGGCGTTACATTATCCCCCCCTTGGGATCATTCGTCCCCGAATGATGACGCGGAAATAGTCACGCACAATTTCAAACAGATTCATACATAGAAGGAAACATAAATCAAGAATTGTACCTTTCAATTCGTCTCTTGCTGATTCAAATAGGCTCGGGTATCTCACTTTCATGTCATGCTCCGACTCCCAAGTTGCCTCTTCAACTTTCTGATTTCGCCATAACACTTTAACTGAGACTATCTCTTTACTCCTCAATTTTCTCACTTGTCGATCTAGGATTCCCACGGGCTTTTCCTCGTAAGACAAGGAATCGCTCACCTTGATTTCATCAATGGGCACCACCAAAGAGTGATCTCCGATGCACTTCTTCAACATGGATATGTGGAATACTGGATGAACAAAACCCAAACTTGCAGGCAATTCTAATTCATACGCAACTCCACCTATTCTTCTTATAATCTAATACGGGCCTATATAGCGAGGACTTAGCTTACCCCTCTTCCCGAAATGCATAACCCCCTTCATGGGAGAAACTTTGAGGAAAACCCAATCTCCAATCTCAAACTCTAACTCTCTTTTTCTGACGTCGGCATAGGATTTCTGACGACTCTGAGCTGCCTTTAGTCGTTCCCTAATGAGTTTCACATCCTCCATTTCTTGATGAACAAGATCATGCCCATACATCTGCATCTCACCTGCTTCATACCAGCCTATTGGAGACCTACATCTCCTACCATACAATGCCTCAAAAGGTGCCATCTTAATATTAGAGTGGAAGCTGTTGTTATAGGCAAACTCTATCAGTGGCAAGTGATCAACCCAACAACCTTTAAAGTCTATCACACAGGCCCTCAACATGTCCTCCAGGGTCTGGATGGTGCGTTCAGCTTGCCCATCAGTCTGAGGGTGGAATGCTATACTTAAGTTCACCTGGGTACCTAAACCTTTCTGAAACGATATCCAAAACTGAGAAGAAAACTGCGTACCTCGGTCGGATATGATGGAGAAAGGCGCTCCATGCAAACGGATAATTTCTGCAATGAACAGCTTGGCATAATCTTCCCCCGAATAGTTAGTCCTGACAGGCAGAAAGTGAGCTGACTTGGTCAGCCTATCTACAATCACCCATATAGAGTCATACTGATTTCGGGACTTCGGAAGTCCTGTAATAAAGTCCATATTGATCATTTCCCACTTCCACAAGGGCAACGCTATTTCTTGGGAAGTACCTCCTGGCCTCAAATGTTCTACTTTCACTTGTTGGCAATTCAAGCACTTAGAAACAAAGTTAGCCACATCTCGCTTCATATTATTCCACCAAAACATAGATTTCAAATCATGGTACATCTTAGTAGAACCAGGATGAACAACATACCTCGAGGTGTGAGCTTCATCAAGAATTCTTTCTCGAAGCCCGTCGACATTCGGAACACATAATCTACCCTGAAACCTCAGGATGCCATCACCATCAATTTCAAAAGACATCACCTTCTGTTGACCCACATCTTTCTTGATTTGCATCAAGATGGGATCTTCAACCTGCTTCTCCTACACTTCAGCACAAAGGGATGACTTAGCTAACTCCTGCACAACTACCCCTCCATCTTCGGAATCTAACAGTCGCACTCCCATATTCGCAAGGCGGTGAATATCCTTCACTATCTCCTTCTTTTCTTCTTTTACATGAGAAAGGCTGCCCATAGACAACCTGCTGAGGGCGTCGGCCACAACATTTGCCTTGCCCGGATGGTAATGCAGGCTCATATCATAGTCTTTCAGGAGTTCCAACCACCGCCTCTGCCTGAGATTCAATTCTTTCTGCGAGAAGACATACTACAGACTCTTGTGATCAGTGAAGATATCAACATGAACACCGTACAAGTAGTGCCGCCAAATCTTAAGGGCAAACACCACAGTCGTTAACTCCAAATCATGAGTAGGGTAGTTCCTCTCGTGCACCTTCAACTGCCTAGATGTATAAGCTACCACCTTACCATGTTGCATCAAAACGCAGCCAAGTCCCACACGGGATGCATCACAGTAAACCACAAAACCATCAACACCCTCGGGAAGAGTCAAAACAGGTGCAGTGGTCAGTCTGTCTTTCAACTTCTCAAAACTATTTTCGCATAAATCAGACCACACAAACTTTACCTTTTTCTGAGTCAGTTTAGTGAGTGGAGCCTCTATGGATGAAAAACCCTCTACGAATCTTCTGTAATAACCTGCCAAACCCAAGAAGGTCTGAATATCGGTTGGAGTCGTGGGTATGGGCCATCTTCTCACTGCCTCAACTTTCTGGGGATCCACTCTAATCCCGTCACTGGACACAATATGCCCTAAGAAGGCAATAGCATCTAACCAGAACTCACACTTGGAAAATTTGGCATACAACCGATGATCCTTAAGGGTGTCTGAAGAATGATTCGGAGGTGATCGGCATGATCCTCCTTACTCTTAGAATAAATCAGAATATCATCAATAAATACAATGACAAACGAGTCAAGAAACTGACGGAAAACTCTGTTCATAAGATCCATGAAGGCTGCAGGGGCATTAGTTAACCCGTAGGACATGACGAGAAACTCATAGTGACCATATCGGGTTCGGAAAGATGTTTTGGGAATGTCTGTCTCCCTAACTTTCAACTGATGATAGCCCGAACGAAGGTCTATTTTTGAAAAACATCTAGCACCCTGAAGCTGGTCAAAAAGATCATCAATCCTCGGAAGAGGATATTTGTTTTTAATTGTGACCTTGTTCAACTGACGGTAATCTATGCACATACGAAGGGAACCGTCTTTCTTACGCACGAAAAGTACAGGTGCACCCCAAGGAGATACAATGGGGCGTATAAATACCTTATCTAGGAGGTTTGCTAGCTGCTCTTTCAACTCTTTTAGTTTTGCGGGAGCCATTCTATATGGCGGAATAGACATGGGACGGGTATCTGGCAACACATCAATACCAAACTCTATCTCCCTATCAAGGGGTACCCCTGGGAGATCTTCGGGAAAGACTTCTAGAAATTCATTCACCACAGGGACAGACTGAAGAGGAGGATTTTCAACTTTAGAGTCCTTGACTCGAATAAGGTGATACAAGCAACCCTTAGAAATGAGTTTTTGGGCTCTGAGATAAGATATAAAGTGCCCCTTGGGTGCTAAAGAATGTCCCTCTTATTCTATCATTGGTTCATTCGGGAAAGAAAAGGTAACTCTACGGGTCCTACAATCCAATATGGCGTAGCATGAATAGAGCCAATCCATCCCTAAGATAGCATCAAATGCAACCATGTCCAACTCTATAAGGTCTGCCACCGTATCCCAACTACCAACAGTCACCACACAACCCCTATATACCTTTCTAGCAACAACAGAATCCCCCACCGGGGTAGAAACAGAAAAGGGTTCAGAAATCACACTGGGCTCAAACCCGAAACCAACAGCCACATAAGGGGTCACATAGGATAAGGTGGATCCGGGATCAAGTAACACACTGACATCACGGGAAAAGATTTGTAACATACCGGTAACAACATCTGGGGAAGCTTCCACCTCCTGGCGGTTGGTCAAGGCATATAACCGGTTGCGACTGTTCCCGGCAGCTGATGTGGCGCCCTTCTGAGATGGGGATGGCACTGTGGAATTTCCCTGAAACTTCGCACCACCAGCACTCCTCCTAGCAGATGGACAGTCCCTCTGAAAATGGCCTGACTGACCACATGAATAACATACAAGTGTGCCCAACTGATATTTCCCCGGATGATTCTTACCACAATTTTCACATCGCGAGTAAGTGCGATGTTGCTGAGCCACACTACCCTGCAACTGAGTATCTGGTGCTCTAGATCCATGAGGAGTCTGAAAGCTCTGATTCTGTCTATTTAAAGGGGGTCTGGGCATTGGGGCGCTGGCCGCTGACTGTGTATTATTCCAAAACCTCGTCTTCTTCGACCACCTATTTCCCCAATTACCACTCTACGGCTGACTCTGGTGCCGATCCGCAGATTTGACTCTCTTTGCCTGTCTGTCCTTCTCTCTAGATTCAGCGATCTTTCTCTTCTTCTCTTCCACCTGCTGCATGTGGACTGTCAGTCTAGCAAAGTCTAACTCCCTATTCAGCATTGCCCCCTGGCACTCAAGTATCAGGTTATCAGCAAGGCCAGATGCAAATTTTCTCATCCGGGCTCTCATATTGCTAGTCAATTCTGGTGCATAGCGGGCTAGTTGATTAAACTTCAAAGTGTACTCCTGTACACTCATACTGCCCTGCTTCAGATTCATGAACTCTTCTGCTTTGGCCTCCCTCAACTCTAGAGGAAAGAATCTGTCAAGGAAAGCTTCTACAAACTCACCCCAAACTGTGAGCTCAGCACACTCACCTTTTGCATTTTCCCAGTCTGCATACCACTGATTTGCAACATCCTTAAGCTGATAAGTTGCCAATTCCACTCCTTCAATCTCATCTACATGCATTACCTTAAAGATCTTCTCCATCTCATCCACGAACTCCTGTGGATCTTCCTCCACCTTTGTACCAGTGAACTTAGGTGGATTCATATTCATAAAATGCCCGACTCTAGTAGCCTCAGACGTAACGGATGCATACCTAATATCTTCCGATCGTTGAGCTTGGTTAGCTACCAGCTGTGTCAGTATATGGATAGACCGCCTGAACTCTGCATTTGAGATATCTCTCTAAGCAGTTGGTGGACGGTTGACATTAGTCCGCGGAGCCCGAGGTGGACTGGTTGGAACTGGAGGGACTCCCGGAGTAGGGACAGGTTCTGGCGTGAAAGCTCTATTGCGGGTACGCATCCCATGGGTGGGACGGACCACATCTGCCTGAGCACTCTGATCGATGTTGTGACGGGGAGGCATAGTCGTGTTTCACTATAATACAAGAGATCATTGATTAGGGGACGGTTTAGACTCTGAAGCACGAACTAAATCACAAAGAAGGGAAACATTCCTAAACGCCTAGTAGCCTCCTGTTTATAAGTGTGGCGCGCTACACACCCATAAACAAGACTCTACCCGATGCGATTTTGCAAACACCCTGAGACCATGAACCGTGCTCTGATACCAAGTTTGTCACGACCCAAGCCTAGGCCCTAGCCGTGATGAGCATCCCGAACCATGAAGGCCCGGAACACCCATTCTCTATCTGGTTATCATGCATAACATTCATAATCATAATAAAATGCGGAATTGAAACTGAGTACGGAAAACATGGTCAAGTCCTGCAATATTTCTGAATAATACTATCTGACATCAGTCTGCGAAATCTCTACTAGGAACATAAACATTTGTCTGAAAAGAAGCTGGGACAAGGCCCCCAGTAAACCAAAAACATAATAAATAAGATAGTGTCTGACATAATTAGGCCTTCCGAATAATAGAAGGCTCACCACTGTGAGATCAAGTCTGCAAACCCCAGAATGTCTACTGAGTAGCTGGACCCCTAGACTGTGCCTCAGGACCTGGAAGGAGGGGGGTCAGCACAAAAGTACTGGCACGCGAAGCAATCCAAAAGTAGTATAATGGAACATACATATATATATATATATTAAGGGAAAGCAATTTTTCATCAAGACATCATGTATAAAACTGTTTCTGAAAAATACATGGGCACTTTCTGAAAACATGCAACCTGTCTGTTCATTTCAAATCATGATCTGTGTTTTACTTCTGAGTTAGGTGGTATTCCCCTACAAGTCTGAATATTCCACGGGCTGTATGGAATCCGTCATTGACTCGGCGGGGAAGCACCCAACCCAAGTGTGCCGCAAGGCTTGGAGTGTCTGAGTATGATACGCCACAGGACATTTAAGTCAGCGCATAATAATATACCCGGGTCGGCAAACCACGGTTTTAGGCAAAGAGTTGTCTGAAACTCCCGCCTTCTTCAGGGAACCACCTAAGCTCTCTTTATGCCCTATTTTAGCCTTTTCTCAACATGTATCATTCTGAAATTTCTAAATCATGAGAGTCTGATAAAAATCTGATTTCTGAACTAGTCTGTGTCTGTTATGGCATTTTTCTGAGTTGGTATCGTCAGACCAAGACTTGCAAGTCCTATTTTTGAGCCATAATGTATTAAGCAAGAGCTTTCATTCAAAACATAGTTTAGACCACCAAAACATGTAATTTGCATTAAAGATGTCATGTTCCGAAACTCAAGTCAAATCCATGCAAAACATTCATCAAACATATGGTGGTCATGTGCATTTTTGGCAAAACCATGCATTCTTTCATTACATGCATATTCAACATTCACAACCCTCTCTTTCATGTTCAAAACATTGTATATTACGTGAAACATGGAAAAATTTACATTATGAGAGAGGTTTCATGAAAATCATGCTCTAAATTCATATTTCAGGACAAACGCATATATATATATACATATAACTTTCAAATCACTTTGGGAGAAAGCCAAAAGGCCAAAACAATATCATTAAAGCTTCTGAAACATGAGTATGTACATGAATTTGAAAACCCAATCCTTAAAACATGATTTCTATGCCCATGAGATTTTAGGAAAACCCCGCGTACCTTATTCTCCACGAATTTTTGGTGTCTATCGAAGCCTACGTCGAGAGAATTCCGAATCTATAATTTGTTTCACGAAGAAGTTTCGGAATGATCGGTCCTTCAAGCTTATTTTCTCAAACCCTAGTTTCTCCTTCTCTTAAGTTCTTGAAGGATTAGATTTTTTTGGGATTTTATAGGTGGCTTCAATGTTGTTAATAGGCCCAAATCCGTTTAGGAGTGGGTAAGGACGATTTTGGGTTTTGTAAGGACTAACTTGCACTTAAAGTAACTCAAAACGGAGTGTTTTCGTCACCTGAAACCATAACTATGCGCCGCCCTTTGCATTGCCAAAATTTACATAGGCGCCGCCCTATGCATCGCCTATATGTGCATAGGCGACACATTCAACTTTGAAAGGCCATAACTTCTTCATCGGGTGTCCGTTTTAGGCGAATTTGGTATCGTTGGAAAGCTTATTCAATTATCTACAATTTGGTATATAGTAGGCCACCCAGTTCATCATATACAATGAGTTATGGGCAATAGAATTTGACACAAATAACAACGTCCACTAAAACTTAATCGATCGAATTAGTTTTAACTCGTCCTTGAGTTGAAGGACTTCTATGGTCTAAATTCATGCTCAAATGGATTCACATACTACAAAATTGATTAACATGACAAATTGGCATAGGATTTAAGGCTCGGGGATTATCAACGCATCAGAGTCATATATTTTATTCTAGCCCGAAATGCGGGGCGTTACAATACATATATCAATTCAAATAAATTTGGGGAAGACCTAAAGACCAAAACAATACCATCAAAACTTCTAAAACATGATTGTATTCACAAATCCGAAATCCTTTTCTTAAAAACATGATTTCTATGCCCATGAGATTTTAGGAAAACCCTGCGTACCTTAAATTAGAAGCTTTTGAATGAACTCTTGCTTTTGGAATGCTATACGTACGATTGATGGGTGCCTCTTGTAGCCCTCGCAATGGGGATTTCGAATTTTGAAGAATTAAGGGAAACCCATGGTTGAATCTTGAGTTATCTGGGTTTTTAGTTTGAAACCCTAGAGAGTGTTCTTGGGTAATTTGGGTGAATAGAATCATATTTTGGTGTTTTGGGAGTTTAATCCCTTGTTATAGCTGGATAAGGGGTGGGAGATACCTATTTTGCCCTTAAAAATGCGGAAACAGAATCTGAAAATTTGGAGCATGCGATAGGGCGTGCGTCGCACGCTTATCACATGATGCTACTGTCTCAGTTACTAAAATGGTCATAACATTTTTCTCGGGTATCGGATTTAGGCGAAATTGGTATCGTTGGAAAGATTATTCGAAGACTTTTCATTCGATATATAATAGGCACTCTAATTCATCATATACTAGGAGTTATGATCGATGGAATTTGACCCAAGTTTAAACATCTACTAAAACTTATTCGGTAGAAATGTTTTCAACTTGTCTTAGAGTTAGGGGATTTTTGTGAACTCAATTCATATTCAAAGGTATTATTACACTGAAGGATTGATCACCACACATATATTAACAAGGAATCATCTAGTTCAGGTCTATACGCGTAAGGACGACGGTCTTGATTCTAGCCCGAAAGTACAGGGTGTTACACTCTACTAGCTTTCAAAAATCTTGTCACTAGTCCTAGTCATGTTTTGGTGGATAATTGGACTAAGAATACTTCGTTTTGCACTTGGTTTGGTGTCACTTGCAGTCCAAAAAGGCAAAGGGTTGTAGCCTTGGCCCTTCCCAATATGCAACTTCAAGGCACAATTTCCTCCTCTTTGGCCTATTTGTCCTTTCTCAGCGTGCTCAATCTCGAGAACAACAGCTTCCATGGTGGAATTCCTTACGTACTTGGACACTTGCCTCGCTTGCGAGTGATTGATGTTAGAAATAATCATCTCCAAGGAAGTATTCCAACAAGTCTATTTCAACACCGGGGGGTTCAAGTAAGTTCATTAGCTTTCAATAAACTCGATGGTGAAATGTGGAAAGGGCCATGGTTTGTACCGGAACTCAGAGTCTTGAATCTGAGGAACAATAGCCTCACAGGTATAATCCCTCCTTCTGTTGGAAATGCCACAAAGTTGATGAACTTCAGTTTGGCTGGGAACAGAATCAGTGGCAACCTTCCAAAAGAGATCGGTAATCTGAGCCAACTTGCATTTTTGTCCTTGTATGATAATCAATTAATAGGTTCGATTCCTGCAGCACTGTTTAATATCTCGTCGCTTCTTATCGCATCTCTGAGATTCAATAGCCTTTACGGTTCTCTCTTGCTTAATGAAGAGAATATTGTGTCAAATCTAGAGTTTTTAAGTGTATCTAACAACCAAATTCCTGGTTGCATTCCTTCCAACATATGCCAACTCAGAGAGCTCCAAGTTTTATCCATATCTTTCAACAACATAACTGGAGAGATACCCAGAAATATTGGTTGTTTATCCAAACTCGAGGAGTTTTATATTGGTGATAATCCAATAAAAGGAACTATTCCCGCTTCATTTGCCAATATTTCCACTCTGCAATATGTTCACTGTACAAGAAATCACTGCCAGAATTGGGGAAGCTATCAAATTTGAGGCAATTAAGCTTTTTCCATAATTATAATCTTATGGGTCAAATTCCAGAGGCTATTTTCAACATATCTTCTTTGGAAAGGATAGCTGTCAATTTCAACAACCTTTCGGGGACAATTCCAGCCACTACAGGTCTTCATCTTCCAAACCTTGAACAACTTATCTTGGGAGGAAATCAGCTAGAAAGGGAAATTCCATTGTTCATAACAAATGCTTCCAAGCTTGAGATACTGGAGCTATCAGATAACTTTTTTACAGGAACTATTCCTAATAATTTGGGAAATCTTCGTGAGCTGACATATCTGCTCCTATCTAGTAATCAACTTACGAATGAACCAAGAGAGCATGAGTTGCGATTCTTCAATTCTTTGGCAGACTGCAGGATGCTGCGATATCTAGAAGTGGATACCAATCCATTGAATGGCGTTCTGCCCAATTCTATTGGGAATCTTTCATCTACTATCGAAGACTTTTATATATCAGATGCACACATCAATGGCCTCATCCCCCCAGTTATAGGCAACATGAACGGTCTAACAGAACTAAGCCTTGGAGGAAACAACTTAGTGGGAAGTATTCCTTCTGAAATTGGAAAGCTTAAACAACTCCAAGGACTGTCTCTACCTTACAATAAATTTCAGGGACATATTACAGAGGCGGTATGTGATTTGTCTAATTTGGTTAAATTATTTCTGCAAGTTAATGAGCTCTCTGGAGAGATCCCAGAATGTATAAGAAATCTAAGCATGCTGCCAGACCTTTGGTTGGGTTCTAACAAATTTTCATCGAGGATTCCTTTGAGCCTTTGGACGATGAGTGATCTTCTCTATCTAAATGTTTCACAGAATTCTATAAAGGGAGAAGTTCCACAGGATATTGGAGGACTGAAGGCCATTGTAGAACTATATCTTTCTGGTAACCACTTTTCGGGCATGATGCCAAGCAGATTGGGGGAACTCCAAAACCTGCAGTATCTTGACCTATCAAACAATTCATTTTTTTAGCCAAATTCCATTATCCTTTGCTAACTTGATAAGCCTGGAGTTCTTGGATTTGTCTTTAAATGCTTTGTCAGGTACTATTCCTAAGTCCATGGAAAGTCTCTCATACCTTAAAAGCATTAATGTTTCATTTAATGATTTAGAAGGTGAAATACCCAGTGGTGGTGTGTTTGTGAATTCCACTCTACAATCATTTCTCGGAAACAAAGGTCTATGTGGAGTGCACATATTGGAGGTTCCTGCTTGCACTAATCCTGGACAACAATCAAAGTCTAAGGAGCTAGTGCTAAAGGTTGTTATTCCAGTGGTTATTTCATCTTTTCTGATATTCTTGTTGATTTCAATTTGGATAATGAAACGACAGAAGAAAGGAAAGTCCAAAGATGTGGAAAAGGTACCAGATATCAGGACTCATCAATTAGTTTCTTATCACGAGATTCAACGAGCAACAAATTATTTTGATGACTCAAATTTAATTGGTGTTGGAAGTTCTGGCTCTGCGTACAAAGGCACATTATCTGGTGGTAGTGTAGTGGCCATAAAGGTTCTGGATTTGCAAAGTGAGGAAATATGCAAAAGGTTTGATACCGAATGTGAAGTGATGAGAAAAGTTGGACACAAAAATCTAGTTCCGGTGATTACTACTTGTTCAAGTGACTGTATAAGAGCATTTTTTCTTCAATATATGTCCAACGGGAGCCTTGAGAATTGGTTGTATAGAGAAGATTGCCAATTGAACCTACTTTAAAGAATAACTATAATGCTTGATGTTGCTATGGCCACTGAATATCTACATCATGGAAATGACACTCCGATAGTTCATTGCGACCTAAAGCCCGCAAACGTTCTTTTGGATGAAGATATGGTGGCTCATGTTGGTGATTTTGGAATATCTAAAATTCTAGCCGTAAGCAAGTCTATAGCACATACCCAGACATTGGGCACTCTTGGTTACATTGCACCAGGTATAAAAATCTCCTCTCTTTGATTTTCTCTTATCATAATTAAGCCTCTCCAAATTCTAGAAGAAAAAAAAGGAAGTTTTTATTTATGCAGAATTATTGTTATATCTCATTTGAGTTAAATTTTTTTCAATTCTTTTCAAAGAATATGGCTTGGAGGGAATAGTATCCACTAGTGCTGATGTTTATAGTTACGGCATCATGTTGATGGAGGTTTTGACCAAATGAAGGCCAACAGATGAAGAGATATGCAATGAAAATCTTGACTTGAGGAAATGGATAACACAATCATTTTCAGGAACTATGCTAGAAGTTGTGGATGCCTATCTTTTTCCTGAGGAAGAACAAATCACTTCTAAAAGTGAAATCTGCATAGTTTCCATGGTCGAATTGGCTTTAGATTGCACAATGGAAATACCAGAATCAAGGATAACCATTAAAGATGTAGTCAAGAGGCTTAACAAAATCAAGAACTCATTTCTAGAATCATAGAAGTTAGCATCTCTTTAAGCGGTATTGTTTCTCAGCTGCAAGTTAGCATCTCTTTCGGTAGTTTTCTTTCTGAGTTTCAAGTAAACATGTTGTTTTTCATTTGCCTTGTTTCTTTAATAAAGTCGTTGTATGGAGTCATGTACTGTTTGTAATTCAAAGTGTTGTAGTCCAGCATTTTGTATTTTACTTTTTGCACCAGGTATATATTGGGCACTCTTGGATATATTGCACCAGGTATACTACTCTTTATTTCTCACTTGTCTTCTATCCTTTCTCTTTGATCTTATCTTATCTAACTCAAGCCTTCACAAATTCTAGAACTAAATAAAAAGAAAGTCTTTGGTAGTAAGAGCATTATTGTTAAGATAGCGGAAAGGGTAATGAGCTAGTTGATGTTAGTTAGAGGAAGTTAGTGTGTGTGCGATGTATGTGTGAGTTAGTTTGTTGGATAAGTGTGACAGCTGTCATTATACAGCTGTCACAAGGAGCAAACTAACTCTATAAATGTTAACCTTTAGTTCCATAACAAGCTAAGAAAATTCAATCAATGAAAAACTACTCTTATTCTAGAATCTTCTACTCTTCTTCTTCAAGCTCTTACTTCAATAGTATAGAAATCTAACATGGTATCAGAGCCACTGATGATCGCTGGCTTTAATCGATGCTAGAGATTGTCGATTTCACCTGATCAGTGAGAATAGCAGCTACTGTTCCATTGCTTACAGTGAGCTTCAATAGCGGTTACTAGAAACTCAGCTGCAGAGCCTTCAACTACAACTGCAGCACCTGGAAATATACCTACATCAGCTGGTACAATTGAAATTGACCACAATCATCCTCTGTATTTACATCCAAACGACACTCCAGGTAGCTCCCTTATTTCTATCCATCTTACTGGCACTAAAAACTATGCCCTGTGGAGTAGATCTATGGCGTTGAGTCTCATAGCCAAGAACAAAATAGGCTTTGTTGATGGGAGATATCCAAAAAATCACTTTGATGAATTAGTACATGATCAGTGGGAGAGAGTTAATGCTGTTGTTTTGTCATGGATTATGAATTTAGTAAGAAAGGATCTATTGAGTAGATTATCTACGCCTCTAATGCTCATAATGTGTGGATAGATTTAAAGAAAATATTTGATAAGGTGAATGGCTCTAGAGTATTCTACTTGCATAGAGAAATTGTTACACTCTCTCAAGGAACTTTGTAAGTTGCTTATTATTTTTCTGGAATGAGAACTCTTTGGGATGAGTTTGATGCTCTTATGCCCTCTCCTAGATGTAGTTTTCCTGAATCTAGAAACTATGCCCAACACTTTGACTATCAAAGAGTGTTACAGTTCCTAATAGGTCTAAATGAGACATACTCTAAGTGTAGAAACCAAATCCTATTAATGAACCCTATACAATCCATTAGCAAAGTGTATTGCATGATTGTGGATCATGAAAGCCAGAGATCCATAGCTTCTAGTTCCTCTGTGGATCATCTTAATGATACACTGGATGCAACAGCTCTCTTTACTCATAAATCAGGTTACAAAGGCAAAGGTGGATATCTAGGACCTGGTGGTTCAGGAAATACAAATTAAGTTAAGACTGTAGGTATCTATGAGGGAAGACCACCAGTTTCAACCTATTGGGGTGCTCCACAGAAAAGACCACCAGTAGTTTGTGATTTCTGTGGTTATAATAGTCATACTGAGGAGCAATGTTTCAAGCTGATTGGATACCCATCAGATTGGCCCAAGTCCAAGAAGAAAGGATCAGGACAGTATGCACATATGGTAGACTCTGCATTCCTATGGACACATATTCTACCAGTGATAACGTGTCTCAATCCAGTTCATCACAGACTATTTCGAGCCCTACTCCTCATTTTACACAAGAATAATATCAACAGATTGTCATGCTTCTCAACAAAGGGAAGGAGGACAAGGATTCCATTTCACCTACAACAAATGCAGGTATCATGATAGCTCCAACTAGTCCTGTTATAAGTGATAGTTGGATTATTGACTCTGGTGCTACTAATCATATGGTTTTTAACCCTGATATGTTGCATAGTTGTCATAAAATACCCCAGTCTTCACAAAGTCAGGTCTATGTTCCAACAAGTGATGAGGTTCTTGTCTTTCACAAAGACACCTCTGATGTACTCAACAATTCTCTCATTACTGATGTCCTATATCTTCCTGAGTTTAAATATAATCTTCTATCTATATCAAAAATAACCAAGGATTTGCAATGTTCAGTGAATTTTTTTCTTGACTTCTGTATCTTCCAGGATCGCTGTACTGGCATGGTGCTAGGCATTGGTAAAGAAGATCAAGGGCTTTACATTCTTCAAAATACTTTCTCACAACCAACAAGTGTAAATAGATGTGCTAATAATGTGAAGTTGCTTTCTAATTCCAGTGTTCTGTGGCGCAAAAGAATGGGCCATGCACCTATTGAGGTGCTTAAAAGGCATGCTGAACTAAGTCATTTGAAGTATAAAGATCATATGTGCACTGTGTGTCCCCTTGCTAAGCTGACTAAACTTCCTTTTCAGCATAGCAACTTTGCGTTTGAGGCTCTCTTTCATCTTCTTCATTGTGCTATATGGGGACCTTATAGAGTGCCTACCTATGATAAAAAGAGGTTCTTTGTTACCATTGTTAATGATCATTCTAGATTCACTTGGTTGTTTCTTATCCAGTTTAAGTTTGAAGTGATAGTTGTACTCAAATATTTTCTGACTAGAATACAAAACTTGTTTTCTACTTCTGTGAAAATTCTGAGAACTGATAATGGTTGTTAGCTCTTTATTCCTAGGTTTAAATCTCTTATTTCTAATCTTGGTATTTTGCATCAAAATTTATGAGTCTATACCCCTCAGCAGGATGGGATGGTGGAAAGAAAACATAGAACTATTTTGGAAGTTGCAAGATCTCTCAGATTTCAAGCAGGTGTACCTCCCAAATTTTGGGGTAAATGTGTTGACACTGCTGTGTACTTTCTGAATAGAATTCCTTCAAAAATACTTCACTATAAATCGCCATTTGAAATACTACATCAGCAGGTTCCTTCACTATCTCATTTAAAAGTTTTTGGCTGTATAGGTTATGCCTCTAGTATCTATTGTTCAGATAAGTTTGCTGTTGGAGCACTTCCTTGTGTCTTTATGGGATACTCATACACTCAGAAAGGTTACAAACTATATGATATTCATACTAGACTATTCTCCACTTTTCCTTTCCTTCAACAAGTTACCACTAACTCTCAATTATTTTCTGTCCTGCAGTCATCTCCTGTTGATAATTCAGTTCCTTTTTTCTCTTTCCTATCTATCTCTACTTCTACTACTTCTCTAGTATCCCCTGAGCTAGAGCATGACCATGTCCCTTCATCCTCATATCCTACTCATCCTTCTATATATCTTATCCTGACCCTCCACTCCTCAAAAAATCCACCAGAAGTAAGAAACCTCCTATTTGGATACATGGTTTTGTCACTACCAAGCCTGTCTAAACTCAAAAATATTTGTATCCATTATTTTCCTATGTCACATATTCTCAACTCTCTCCTCAGTATAATCAAGCTCTTTCTGTCTATTCTTCTATTCCTGAACCCTCCTCTTTCCTTGAAGCCTCCAAAGATCTCTCTTGGGTTGAGGCTAAGAAGTTGGAGATTGCAGCCTTTGAGGAGAATCATAGATGTTCTATTGTTGATCTTCCACCTGGTAAAGTTCCTATTGGTTGTAGGTAGGTGTACATAGTGAAGTACAAGGAAAATAGAGAGGTAGAAAGGTATAAAGACAGACTATTAGCTAAGGGTTATAGTCAACAGGTTGGGATTGATTACTCAGATACTTTCTCTCTTGTGGCAAAGATTGTGACAGTGAGATCACTCATTGCTCTTGTTGCTTCTAGACAATGGTTAATTTTTCAAATGGATGTGCACAATGCTTTTCTTCATGGTGATCTTTCAGAAGAGATATACATGCATATTCCTGATGTTTTTTCCAGACATTGAGAGACTCAGAAAGTCTACAAATTACAGAAGTCCTTGTATGGCCTAAAGCAAGCCCCTAGACAGTGGAATAAGAAGTTGATTGTTGCTCTCTCACAAATGGGGTTCAGTCAAAGTTATTATGACTACTCTTTGTTTACCCAAAAAATCAGAAAATTAGATAGTGATTATTCTTGTCTATGTGGATGATCTGTTGATAACAGGAAACAACCTCACATTGATTAATCAAGCCAGAGTAGATTTGCAACAGAAGTTTAAAATGAAGGATCTTGGTGATCTGAAGTTCTTCTTAGGCATTGAGGTAGACAGGTCCAAGGAAGGGATAGTGCTGAATTAAAGAAAGTATGCTCTTGAACTTATATATGAGGTTGGGATAAGTGGACAAAACCTGCTAGTACTCTACTGGAAATGAATCAGAAACTAACATCTATGGAATATGACAATCACATTTCCAATGGAACAAGAGATGATGATCCAATAGCATATCAAAGACTAGGAGAAAGCCTATTATATCTCACCATGACTAGACCTGACTTGTCCTTTGTAGTACAGGTACTAAGTCAGTACATCCACTCTCCAAAGACATCTCACGTGGAAGCTGCATTGAGAGTAGTGAGGTACATAAAAGGTAATCCTGGCCTGGGATTGTTTATGCCTGCAGAAACTTCTAACAAGTTAGCCTACTATGAAGCTGACTGGGGTGCCTGCTTACAAACTAAAAGATTAGTGGTTGGGTATGTAATAAAGTTTGGAGGTGCTTTGGTCTCTTGGAAATCAAAGATATAAGAGACTGTGTCCAGGAGCTCTGCAGAAGTAGAGTTTAGAAGCATGGCTACTTGTAGTGCAGAGATCGCCTGGTTACTTGAATTATTTCTATCATGACCCGGGACGAAGCCCTGGCTGCGACAACCATTCCGAACCATAAAGGCCCAGAGACCCATCTCTATCTGGCCATCATACACACCATTTATATATTATAAAGAAATGCAAAAAATACACTAAGATGAAAACATTGTCAATCTCATAAGTAAAATGAACAATTCGAAAGAAAATGCTTAGCATTCAAAACACACGATACCAGTCTAAGAAATATCTAATAACATGAAAACCATCATCTATCTAAAAACTGGGACAAGGCCCCCAGTCGGACCATAAACCCAAAATAAAATAACAATGATCTGAAAATAGGCCTTCTGAAATAAGGGAGGCTCACCAACTGCACACTTCAGACGAATAAATCTACGGCTTAGCGGGACCCCGAGACTGAACCTCAGATCCTGAAATATAGAGGGTCAATACAAATGTACTGGTACACAGAGCAATCCAAAATAATGTACATTTATATATAACATAAATAAGAGCATTTCATAAAGTGTTATACTTGAAATAACTTAAAGTACATGGGCAGTTTCAAATGATCTTAAAACAATTCTGTTGATGCAATTTCTTTCTTTTTGTTACTTCTGAGCTAGGTGGTACACCCTACATATCTGAAAGTATCCCATGGGCTATATGGGATCCTCCCTTAACTCAGTGGCCAAACCCCCAACCCAAGTTTTCCGCAAGGGTTGGAGTATCTGAATCTGATATGCCATAGGGCACTAGGCCAGCGTATAATCCCTCTTTGGGGACATAATAAACCCATATCGGCAAAACACAATTACAGACAATGAATCATATGACTCATGCCTACTTCGAATAACCACCTGACTCTCTTAGTGCCCATTTTTAACCTGTTCTAAAACATGCAACTTTCTGAAATCAAATTCTGAAAATCTGAATGAAATCTAACTTCTATTTTGTTCTGAGTCTGTTATGGCATTATCTATTTGGTATCGTCATACCAAGACTTGCAAGTCATATTTTTAAGCCATAAAATATCATGTTACAATTCTTTCATTCAATACATAATATCTGGACCACCAAATCATTCAAACAGTACAAGAGAATTTGTACTTCAACATGCATAAAAACTTATGCAAAGATTCTCTCTTTTCATCATTTCGGCAAGTGGTGGTTAATTTCTAAAAACAATCATGCAATTCCTTTGATTATCACATTTAGCATTTTAAAACAAGAAGTTCTCCCCCTCTTTAATTCTCAATCAATACAAAATTCATATAAGATAGTAAAGTTCTTGACTCATACTTTAAGACATGTAATTTAGTAACCCATAATTTGTAATTCATAGAGTAACACAATAAGAGAGGGAAAATTCACTATTCATGCTCTCAATTCATATTTCAAAACTGAAAATCACATATATACATATACACAAGTAACAATCAATTTCAAGGGGAAGGCCTCAAGACCAAAATATTATCATCAAAAGGGTTCACAATGCATAATTGTCAATGTAAATTCAAAACCCTTTGTAAATACATGATTTCTCAACATTCAAACATTTTTTAAATATGATTTCACCATGCCCATGTAGTTTAGGGAAACCTCATGTATTTAGATGACCTATTTCAAAGGATAATACTCAATTCTTGATTTGATTCTTGGAAACCTTGACTTAAGAGCTTGACTCTTGATCTTTGGAGGCTTAGGGTTTTCTTGAAGTAGAAGAAGAAATAATGATGTTACAATGTTCTTTGGTGCTTCAAATCTTGTGTTTTGAACGGTTTTGGGGTGAGATAAATGACCTAATTGCCCTCAGAAACTAGAAAATAAGGGGTGAAATGGAGCGTACATCGCATGCTCTAGAGCACCGAAATGGAGCGTGCATCGTATGCTTATCTGTCACGACCCGAGCCGGGGCCCTGGCCATAACGAGCATCCCGAGCCATGGAGGCCCAGGCGCCCTTCTGTAATCTGGTATTGATGCACAATATTCATATAATATAAGAAAGTTTGCGGGAAAATGTAGTAAGATGGAACCATGGTCAATCTCTTAACACTTAAATAATTTGAAAAAAAAAAAATTCTCAGAATTCAAAACAGTGACACCGTCTGTGAAATCTCTAACATTACATAATCCAACATATGTCTAAAACAAAACTGGGACAAGGCCCCCAGTTAGACCATGACTCAATAAAAATAACAATATTTAAATAAGCCCGACCTTCCGGAATAGAGAAGGCTCACCAACTACACATTTCTGTCAAGTCAATCTACTGCTTAACGGGACCCCAGGACTGTGTCTCAGAACCTGAGATGGAAGAGGGGGGGGGGGGTCAATACATATGTACTGGCATATGAAACAACTCAAAATAACATGTATTTATTCAAAATAGATGAGAGCATTTCATAAAGTCAACAATCATAATACATTAGTAAAAATACATGGGCATATTTAATAGATTTCAAATCAATTCTTGGCAGCCTTGACTCACTCTTTATTTATTCTTCTGAGCTAGTTGATACACCCTACAAATTTAAAATTCCACGGTCTATGTGGAACCCGCCCTTGACTCGGCGGCCGAGCCTCCAATCCAAGTAGCCGCCAGGATTTGGAGATGGTGATACCCCCCATGTGAGTACACCACAGGAATCCCCCCATGTGAGATGTCCTAATTATTTTATTATCCTCCCATGTGGGATATAATATCATAAGACCCACATCGACAACTACGGTTTCCAGCGATTAGCCCTTACACTCAAACGCCTTCTTCGGGTAACCTACTAGCTCTCTTAAGCCCAATTTTTAGTTCTTTAAAACAAACATGCTTCATACTTTCAAAACATTCAATACTTATCTTGTTACGGGCACATCATCACCGGGTATCGTCATACCTTGACATGCAAGTCAATATTCTATCCATTCCACATCCCATCATATTCAAAACATACACATGACCACCCAAGGTTCATAACATCACAATAAAATCATCACTTTGAAATCGGAAGAACACTTAGGTATTCCAACCTCTCTTTGCAAGATTCAAAACATGTGGTGGTCATGTCAATTTGTTTAATCACATGCAATTCTTTCCCTTTAAAGAAAAAATATAGTGTAACAAGAAACTCCCTCTCATTAAATATAAAGTCCATGTCAAACACCATGATATTTGAGAAGATCACTTTCAAATCTTAAAACATGTGTTTCAAATCATTCACAATAAATGTATATACTTTAGTTAGCAACAAGAGAGGGAATTCATACTCATGCTCTCAATAAATCTTAAAAATACACAAAATCATATTCACATATAGTTATAATTCAATTTTCATGAAAAGTGATTCAAGACAACAATTGTTTTACCAAAACAGTTCCATGATGCATATTTTTTGAAAATCATATCGAAACTTCATATAAATCATAATTGGGGATCTTAAATCTTGATAAAACATTTAACCTTATGCCCAAGATTTTTAGAGTAGTCCCACATACCTTAGATTATAAAATTTGAAAGATGGAATCCGGATCTTGACCCTTTTCTTGGAATTCTTGATCTTAGGGATGAATAATTGATCTTTGGGAAAAGGATTAGGGTTGGATTTTTGAGAGAAATTGATTAGTTTGTGATTTATTTTACCCAAATACTGATTTTATTTCGTGTTGTGGCTGAGGTGAGACGAGGAAAAAGACAAAAATAACCCTAAGGAAACAAAAAAGGTCGCTGCAGTCCCTCGATTTGACAGACTGACATGCTGGAGTAAATTGGGCATAATTTTTTACTCCGATGTTGGATTTTGACGATATCAATTGTGTTGGAAAGAGGACTCAAATACCTTTCATTGGATATATAGAAGTCCACCCAGTTCTCTATATAACAGAATTTATGGTCAACGAAAGTTGACCCAAGTTTAAGTGTCCACTAAAACTTAATTGATGGAATTGTTTTCAACATCTTAAGAGTTAGGGGATTCTTGTGACCTCAATTCATTTTCAAAGGTTTTCCCACACTATAGCACACATACATTAACAAGAAATAATCTGGTTCAATTCTATACTCTTAGGAGTGATCGTCTAAATTCTAGCCCGAAAGTACAGGGTGTTACATTATCGCACACAGCTACTGGTTCTAATGAAAATAATCGTAACTTTTGGTCCGGGTATCGGATTAAGGCGAAATTGGTATCATTGGAAAGCTGACTCAATTATCTACAATTTGGTAGGTATTGAGCTGTAAAATTCCACTTGTATCAAAATTTATACATGTTCAAATTAGACTCTTGTAAAATCGAATACAAAGATTTAGCCGAATCAAAGATTCTTAGCTCAACTTCACTCTAAGTGATTCCTATGAAGATCTTTCACCTCGAAAACACCTCAAACACGAGGATATAGATCATGACACTTATTCTCATTTAAAATTTATTTAAATTAGAGCTTACACACGTTCGGCTTCTACTTCAAAAATGCGGGATATTACAGTTTCAAGAACTAGGAATTCAGATCAAAAAACCTGTAGACCTGATGTGTTGCTAACAAAGCAGCAATACAGATTGTTGATAATCCTATATTCCATGAATGGACAAAACACATTGACATAGATTGTCACTTTGTGAGAGAAAAAATCAGCCAGAAGATGATCAAGACCAATCATGTGCCTATAGAGGAGCAGCTAGCAGACATTCTCACAAAAACCTTAGGGAAAAGTTAGCATGAATATCTACTAAATAAATTGGGAATGAAGAACATCTTTAAGCCATCAACTTGAGGGGGAGTGTTAAGATAGTGGAAAGGGTAATGAGCAAGTTGATGTTAGTTAGAGGAAGTTAGTGTGTGTGTGATGTATGTGTGAGTTAGTTTGTTGGTTAAGTGTGACAGCTATCATTATACAGCCGCCACAAGGAGCAAACTAACTCTATAAATGATAACTTGTAGTGCCATAACAAGTTAAGAAAATTCAATCAATGAAAAACTACTCTTCTAGAATCTTCTATTCTTCTTCTTCAAGCTCTTAGTTCAATAGTGTAGAAATCTAACAGTTATATTTTAAATGAGTAACTCTTTTTCATTTTCATTTTTGTTCTTTTAAGAATATGGTTCAGAGGGAATAGTCTCTGCTAGTGGTGATGTTTACAGCTATGGCACTATGTTGATGGAAGTTTTGGCAAAAAGAAGGCCGACAGATGGTGAGATATTCAATGAAAATCTTGGCTTGAGGGAGTGGATACGGCAAGCATTTCCGAGAACTATAATGGAAGTTGTGGATGCCAATCTTTTCTCTGAGGAAGAGCAAATCACTTCCAAAAGTGAATTATGCATAGCCTCCATGATAGAATTGGCTTTAGATTGCACAAAGGAAACTCCAGAATCAAGGATAACCATGAAAGATGTAGTCAAGAGGCTTAACAAAATCAAGAACATATTTGTGGAAACATAGAAAGTTAGCATCTCTTCCGATGGTTTTCTTTCTATGCTGCAAATTTTTGGAATTAATGAAGTCACAAGAAACATATTTCTGGAAACCCGCAAGTTAAATGTTGCTTTTCGTTTGCCTATTTTCTTTAGGTTAATGTACCTGATTTCAGATTGACAAGGAGAACAAGATGGTGAGTGATCTGATTTTTGGAAACATAATATTCAAAAAGAAACTGCGGATGAGAGTGGTATTTACTGTATTCAGATAGATATATTTCTTTCCAAACAAGGTAAACAAAAGTTGTAATAAGACTCGGTAAAAACCTATAGATGAATGACACCGGAAATAATGTTATTTTCGTAAAGTAGAGAACTTGAAATAGGCTCATAAATACTCCCTCCGTCCCAAATTACCCGTCCCAAATTTTCTAATTTGATGTCCCATTTTACTTGTCTTTTTTCATTAATCAAGACAAGACAAAATTTTTTTTCCATGTTTTACCCTTTGCATTAATTACTTTTTCTTCATATTAAATTGTAAACATCATTTAATAGAATACTATGGTAAACTAGACATGTTATTAATTATTTTTCTTAATCAATGTGTCATCTCAATTTGGGACGGAGGGAGTATCATTAATGTGTATTGAAGGACCAGCAATTAAGGCAATGATAAATACATATTGATATTGATTTTGATGGACGCAAAAATGGACCGACTCTCATACTTCATACCCCACATTCTTTAGTGTGCTGAGAGAGTGACGTATTTTCATTATCTTTATCTGCTATACGTTTTTTGTGTGTAGAATAGGGTCGACAACAACATACCCAATATATTCCCACTAAGTGGGATCTGGGGAGGGTAAGTGTACGCAATTCATACCACAATCTTAGAGGTGAGGCAAAAAGATTGTTTCCGATAGACCCCTGACTCAAGATAAAACAATCTAAACAAGGAATAGTAAAAGGACAAAATACAATAAAAAATCACCACACTCAATGATACCATATACTAGATTCACCAAGTAATACAACAAATGATACAACATCCTGAAATAATACTAACCTTCTACCCTAATCCGCCTCCTCCACAACATCCTATCTAGGGTCATATCTTCGGTAAGCTGGAGTTGCTCCATGTCATGTCTAATCACCTCCCTCCAATAATTCTTCGGTCTAACTCTACCTCGCATGAAACCATCCCTAACCAACATAGAGTCGAAGTAATACAAGAGCAAATGGAGAAACTTGAGGAAGAGGGGGGTGGGCATTCGGTTTGATTGTTGAATATCGATTTGGTTTTTTGGTTTTCGGATTGACTAAAATGACAACCATAACCAAACCAAAATTATTTCGATTTGGTTCAGTTTTTACAAATTCGTTTCGGTTATTTCGAATTTTTATTTCGATTTTAAAGTTTAAAGTAGTGAGTATTTAAAATTGTTAATTTTTCTAGAAAAATAATTTTTTTTTCAAACTTATTTTTCATTCCCAAATATAATTAATTCAACACGCATGAAATAACCATAAATATCGATCTCGCTGAGTCATCGTCGTTGGCGTGACGGCAGCGACTGCCGACAGAAGTGATGAACTGAGCAAACGACTACCGACTGCCGTTGGCAATGTTGAAATTTCAAATGAACTGATGAACTGAGGATGGTTGAGTGCCGCTGCAGTTCACGTTAATGTTAGGGTCCAAAGCAAAGCAGTATATTAGGATTTAGGGTTACTAAATGATTATAATTTATATATTTATATGTTATATCAGATTATATTATATTTTTAGTATATTTACATATATAATAAAGTATATGCTGAGAGAGTGATGTCAAATTACAAATCGATCAAGGAATTTCTTCACTAAGACTATTTGGTAGTGAACCTTGAAGCGAATTGGACGGCAAATCAATAGTATCTAGAAATTGAAGAGGAATTTTTGCCAGTAACCATTGACTTCGATTATAGAACAATTTTTCTGGACTACATGGAGTCCCATTGACTTAGTTCTCAATGCAAGTTGATTGACTATCAAGGCCACTAATATCAACTATCAAGGATAGTGGACAGATTATTTGTCCTTTGCTACTTATTTTCCACCTTTTAATCTGTTTTCACATTGATCTTTTTGCTACTTATTTTCCTTCTCCATATTAATCTGTTTTCACATTTGGAAATTATAATCTATCCTTTTCAACATTTTTTTTTATGGTGCGAACTATAACATTGATCTTTGAAAATTCCACACGCAAATTAATCCAGTGACCAAATTCTCTTGAAACATACTATTTCCACTGCATAGTAACATGGAGAATCACATTCTCTTATTGATTCTTCTCTTTCTAGTTCAATATTATTCTGTTTCTATATCAGCTTTTTCGTCAAATGAAACAGATCAACAAGCTCTACTAGGTTTCAAAGATATTGTTACTAGTCCTAGTCATTTTTTGGCAAATAATTGGACTAAGAATACTTCCTTTTGCTCTTGGTTTGGTGTCACTTGTAGTCCAAAAAGGCAAAGGGTTGTAGCCTTGGCGCTTCCCGATATGCAACTTCAAGGCACAATTTCCTCCTCTTTGGACAATTTGTCCTTTCTCAGCATGCTCAATCTACATATTAAGATTAACTACTAGATTAGATAATTAATTACACTGCTGCTGTATGTAATTAGTTAGTTAGTATTAGTTAGTTGTTAGCTTAGTGTGACAGCTCACTGCCAGCTGTAAAGTTGGTTACTAAATACTTTGTAATCTTCCTCTATAAGTACTCATATGCTCACAATGGAAGTGAGTTGAGCAATTTTCCAGAAACTGATTTCTTCCTCCATTCTTTCTTCTCTCCTTTGCTCATATGAGTTAAGCTTTAAGGATCAACCTCCAGTATATGGAATGAAGGATTCTCTCAACATGGTATCAGAGCCAGGTTCGGTCGATCGGTAATCCCCATTTTTCACGTTCATTTTACAGTCATAATGTCGGTATCAAAGTGTATTTTGAAATGGAGATCAACTTTACCTAAGCGTTGCAGAGTTCGGTCAGTTCTTTAGTTGGTTGTGGTGTGTATGCTTTGAGCACATTCAATTCCCTTTTTCTTCTGTAATACGCATTTTGTCGAACACCTTATCTCCTAATCTCAAAAATTGTCTTCGATGGCCACGACAAGTAGCGAACCATCAAATACTGGTGCTACAGGTGCGACAGGTGTTAGCAATGGAGTTTTTGTTGAAGGAGATATCATTTCTCCCTTGTATATGCATCCTTCTGATAATCCAGGTACTGTGTTGGTAACTACATCCTTTGATGGAGTAGGATATGGATCGTGGAAGAGAGGTGTGCTGAGAGCTCTTTCAGCTAAGAACAAAATAGGCTTTGTCAATGGTGAGTGCAGGAAGCCAGATCCTGGGACATCGCGATATCGTCAATGGGAAAGGTGTGACAATATGGTCACATCATGGATTTTGAATTCCTTGGTCAAGGAAATCGTGGATAGCGTGGAGTATGTAAGCAGTTCCTTTGAATTGTGGAAGGAATTGGATGATCGATACGATCAGACCAATGGGGAAAAACTTTACCAAGTTCAGAGGGAGTTAAGTGAGTTATCACAAGGTACATTGGATATCACTGCCTACTACACAAAGATGAAGAAGTTATGGGAAGAGATAAACTCTTTACAGACGAATACTAAGTGTAGTTGTGATTGCACTTGTGGTGCTAAGGAGCACCTCTATAAAGCAGAACAAGACAGAAAATTGGTTCAGTTTTTCATGGGATTAAACGAAGCCTATACTGTAGTTAGGGGGAACATCCTCATGATGAACCCACTGCCAACATTGGCACAAACTTTTTCGTTGTTAGTGCAAGAGGAGAGACAAAAAGAGATTAAGCCAAGTAATCAGTCTTTTATGGACTCCACCTCCCTTAGCGCAAGCAGTTCAACTGGAGTAAAATTTGAATCTGCTGCATTCAGTGCAAGTGGAAGTGGTTATAAGGGAGGAAACAACTCAAAAACTCCCAAAGCTGGGTACTCCTCAGGAAACACTGGTTACTCATTTGGAGGTGGTAATTTTATAACAAATTATAGTCAACACATTGGTTACAGTGGAAATAGGTCACGTACCATATGTGATTATTATGAAAGGCCCGGTCACACTAAAGATAAATGTTATAAGCTGCATGGGTATCCACAGGGAAGTCAACAAGACACACGCAATAATTTTCATACTTTTCAAGATGGCTATCATAACAACAATCAGAACTATAAGAACAACAAAGGAAAAGGTCTCATGGTTGATGTGCATGGCCCCATTTCTAACATGGGATCTGCAAGCAGGGTAGAACATGGAAATGAACACAATATGAGCTTGACAAAAGAACAATATGGACATATTTTGAATCTTCTGCAACAATTCCAGTCTGGATCCCATGTAGAAGGTGTTAACGGCAACAATGTTGATCATGTGAATGGCAATGCTAGCCTTGCAGGTATAATAGTTTACACCTCTTCTCTTGATTTTGGTAAACTGAATTTCAAGTGTTTCAAAAACAAGTGTGACTCTTGGATTTTAGACTCGGGAGCCTCCAATGACATGACCTTTAATAAAAACTCCATGACCAATATCACTTTCCTTCCTTATCCCCTACTAATAGTCTTACCAAATGGCTATAAAGTGAAAGTAAGTCAGATAGGTAGTGTGATTCTTGCATCAAACATTATTTTGCATAATGTACTATTAGTGCCCTCATTTAAGTATAATCTTGTGTCTGCCAATTCCCTCATTGCATCTATGCCCAAGAGTATGGTGTCTTTCACTGAAACATCATGTGTTCTGCAGGCCCCTTCAATGAAGAGGCCTCTGGAGATTGGTGAGGCTAAGGATGGACTCTACTTACTTTGTCCCAAATGTTTGAAGAACAACAACAACAATTCAACTTCAAACTGTACAATTCAAGATGCTTTCCCAAACTCTAGATTTCAAAACTCTTTGGATAAGTCTGGTTTTTCTAACACATACAGTCATAGAGCATATTGTCACCTCCATTCTACTGTAAATAGAAATCTAGACACAAATAAGTGCTCTTATCAACCTATTGTAAAAAATCATGGTTCAGTGAATAAAAGTCAGTTGTCTTTTTCTGCTCCTCTTGTATCTCATGTATGTGATGTGAATCTGTTGTGGCATAATAGACTTGGGCATGTTTCTTTTGTGAAAATGAGAGGCATCCAATCAATACCTGAAACCTTTTCCAGTAAACAACCCTTTATTTGTAACATTTGCCCTATGGCAAGACAGGAAAGACTACCATTTCCTCACAAAACCAATACCACAACCAAAAGGTTCCAACTGCTTCACATTGACCTGTGGGGACCTTACCATGTAGCCGCACATGACAATTACAAGTATTTTATCACTCTTGTTGATGATTATAGTAGGTGTACGTGGACTCAGTTGTTAACTTGCAAAAGAAATGCCTTAGAAGCCATTAAAGCTTTTCTCTCCATGATTGAGAACCAATTCAACACCACTGTTAAGTCCATAAGAACAGATAATGGATTGGAGTTCATTAATACAGAAACATCATCTTACTTAAAACATAAAGGAATAGTTCATGAGAAGACTTATCCTACACACCATAACAAAATGGTGTGGTAGAAAGAAAACAAAAATACCTATTGAAAACTGCCAGGGCACTTCTTTTTCAGTCTAAAATGCCACCAAAATACTGGGGAGAATGTGTATTATGTGCCACATACATCATTAACAGACTTCCCACCTCTCATGTTAGAACAAAAAGCCCATATGAATTGATGTACAAAACCAAACCATCCTACTCTCATATGAGAACCTTTGGATGTCCTTGTTACCCTACTATCCCTAAATGCCATAGAGACATGTTTTAGGCCAGAACAACTCCCCATGTTTTCTTAGGGTATCCTTTTGGTTCCAAAGAGTACAAAGTACTGAGTCTGACTACAAGAAGGATTCATATTTCTAGGGATGTCGTTTTCAAAGAAAATATTTTTCCTTTCACTCTCTCTTCTGATATGTCTTCTTTCCCTTCTACATTTCATCCTGCACCTTTCATGCATTTTGATGACACTATAATTGGACATCAAACATTAGTGAATGCTAACAACAATGTAGATGATGCAAGTGATACACCAGCTGATATCCTGACTGCCCAACCACCTAATTCACATACCTTACCTTCTATTCTTGTAGACCATTATGAACTAGTTGTACCACCTAGTACTGCACCTCCTATTAGACCAACTAGAACTTATAAAATCCCTGCATACCTTCATGATTATATTCTACCTAATACCATTAGAAAAGCACCACTAAGTGATACAACTACTAGCCTCAATGCCCTATTTTCAAACCACCAACATGTCTTAACTGATGTTTTGAATCACGAGAGTCAGGCACTTGTGAGAAACATTAGTAATGACAGTGAGCCTTCATCTTTTGAGGAGGCTACTGTGAACCCTGATTGGCAATTGGCCATGAATCAAGAATTTGAGGCACTTCATGCAAATCACACTTGGGATTTAGTTACCCTGCCTCATGGTAAGAGGGCAATAGGGTGTATATGGGTGTACAAAGTAATACATAAGGCTGATGGAACTATTGAGATATTCAAAGAAAGGTTGGTTGTTAAGGGATACACTCAACAAGCGGGGATTGATTACACTGAAACCTTTTCCCCTGTTATTAAGATGACAATTGTAAGGGCATTACTAGCCACCTCAGTCAAGAAAGGATGGGATATATTCCAACTTGATGTCAACAATGCATTTCTTCATGGTGACTTACATGAAGAAGTGTACATGGAGATACCTCCAGGCCTTTTGGTGGACAACCCATGGTTAGCATGCAAACTCAACAAGTTACTCTACGGACTAAAGTAGGCTAGTCAACAATGGTATGACAAGCTGACTGAAGCACTTTATTCCAGAGGATACACTCACTCAATGAATGATTACTCTCTTTTTCACAAGAAGACTACAAGATCAGCTATTTTTGTAGCAGTTTATGTAGATGATATAATTGTGACTGGGACTCATAATTCTAAGATTGAAGAACTCAAACAATTTTTTCATGAGAAGTTCAGGATTAAAGATTTGGGCAAACTCCACTACTTCCTTGGAATGGAGGTTCTATATAAGCAGGATGGTATGATTATTTCCCAAAGGAAGTTCTTGTTATATTTACTGAAGAGTTATCATGTCTCAAGTATTCCCAGTTGTTCTTCTCCACTTGATCCCACACAAAAATTACTTGCCAAAGAAGGAACACCTTTGTCAGATCCTACTTATTACAGAAAGCTCATAGGAAAGCTCAATTTTCTTACTAACACTAGGATGGACATAGCCTATGGTGTACAACATTTGAGTCAGTTTATGCAAGACCCTAGGGAACCTTATTTGAAAGTTGTGTTTTATTTACTAAGGTATCTCAAGTCTGATCCAACACTAGGGATCTTTATGTCACATGATCCAAATTATACTGTCAAAGCATATTGTGATTCTGACTGGGCTGCATGCCCAGTTTCCAGAAGATAAGTTAGTGGTTACATTGTTTTGCTGGGTAATAGTCCAGTGAGTTGGAAATCTAAGAAGCAAGAAACTGTATCCCTATCCTCAGCAGAACCAAAGTACAGAGCCTTGAGGAAAGTCGCAGGAGAACTGGTTTGGCTAAGTCGACTACTTGAGGAACTTTCAGTACTATTACCATCTCCTATTGAGGTGTACTGTGATAGCCAATCAGCTCTTCATATTGCAAAGAACCCTGGACTGCCATTTTGTAAGAAATCTCTTGCAAGCTGTCTTCATTTCACTCCACCACATCTCCTCAGATTTTCAACTAGCAGATGTACATACCAAAGCACTCACAAGAATCAAACACTTTGCTGCGTTACACAAGTTGTCTGTTTTTTCCACACCTCCAACTTGAGGGGGGTATTAAGATTAACTACTAGATTAGATAATTAATTACACTGCTGCTGTATGTAATTATTTAGTTAGTATTAGTTAGTTGTTAGCTTAGTGTGACAGCTCACTGCCAGCTGTAAAGTTGGTTACTAAATACTTTATAATCTTCCTCTATAAGTACTCATGCTCACAATGGAAATGAGTTGAGCAATTTTCCAGAAACTGATTTCTTCCTCCATTCTTTCTTCTCTCCTTCTTTGCTCATATGAGTTAAGCTTTAAGGATCAACCTCCAGTATATGGAATGAAGGATTCTCTCAACACTACAGAACAACAACTTCCATGGTGGCATCCCTTACGGACTTGGCCACTTGCCTCGCTTGTGAGTGATTGATGTTAGAAACAATCAATTCCAAGAAAGTATTCCAACAAGTCTATTTCAACACCGGAGAGTTCAAGTAATTTCATTGGCTTTCAATAAACTCGGTGGTGAAATGTGTAAAGGGCCATGGTTTGTACCGGAATTCATAGTTTTGAATCTCAGGAACAATAGCCTCACAGGTATAATCCCTCCATCTATTGGAAATGCCACAAAGTTGATGAACTTCAGTTTGGCTGGGAATAGAATCAACGGCAACCTTCCAAAGGAAATCGATAATATGAGTCAACTTGCATTTTTGTCCTTGATCGATAATCAATTAACAGGTTCTATTCCCGCAACACTGTTTAATATCTCGTCGCTAGTTGGCATTTCTGTTTCATTTAATAGTCTCTCGGGTCCTCTCTTGCTTGATGAAGGGAATATTATGTCAAATCTAGAGGTCTTAAGTATATCTTACAGCCAAATTTCTGGTCACATTCCTTCCAACATATGCCAACTCACAGAGCTCAAAATATTGTCCATATCTTTTAACAATATAATTGGAGATATACCCAGAAATATTGGTTGTTTATCCAAACTGGAGGAGTTTTATATTGGTCACAATCCCATAAAAGGGACTATTCCCGCTTCATTGGGCAATATTTCCACTCTGCAAAATCTTTATTGTGCACTCAATTACTTGTAGGGGCCAATTCCTCCAGAATTGGCGAAGCTATCTAATTTGTGGGAAATAAACTTTTTTCAAAATAAACTTATTGGTCAAATTCCAGAAGCTATTTTTAACATATCTTCGTTGAAAAATATTGGTTTCAATTTGAAGCTACTAGGGTGGGTCAGTTCATAAGAATGAACCCGCCCAGGTTTACTGGCACTAAAGTAGAAGAGGATCCGCAGGAATTTGTGGACGAAATGGAAAAGATCTTCAAAGTGATGCACGTAGATGAAGTAGAGGGGGTAGAGTTGGCAGCCTATCAGCTGAAGGATGTAGCAAACCAATGGTACAACGAGTGGGAATAAGAGAAGGGTGATAGTGCTGAGCCCACATTTTGGGGCGAATTTGTAGAATCTTTCCTTGAAAGTTTTTTCTCTGGAGATGATGGAATCTAATGCATAGGAGTTCATGAACCTCAAGTAGGGTAAGATGAGAATGCATGAGTACACTTTAAAATTTAATCAGTTGGCCCGTTATGCTCCTGAGATGACAAGTAGTGTGAGGGCCCGAATGAGGAAGTTTGCTTCCGGCCTTTCAGATGATTTGGTGCTTGAGTGTCAGGGAGCTATGCTAAACAAGGAGTTGGACTTTGCTAGGCTGACAGTTCATATGCAGCAGGTAGAGGAGAAGAAAAAGAATATTTCTAAAGCTAGAGAGAAAGAAAGACAGACAAAGAGGGCCAGATCTGCAGACCAAGGTTATAGTCAGTAGCAGGGCGGTAACTGGGGTAACAAATGGAATAAGAGAAAGAATTGGGGTAATGCACAGTCAGCAGCCAGTGCTCCGGCACCCAGACCTCCAACGGATCAGCGACCCCAAAATTTTCAGTCTAGCCAAGGGCTCCGAGTGCAGGGTATGCAGTCTCAGGGAAGTGTAGCTCAAACCTTTCGGTCATATCCTCATTGTGGGAAATATGGAAGAAATCATCTCGGGAAATGTCAGTTTGGTACTATGGTGTGTTATTCTTGTGGTCAACCAGGCCATATTCAGAGAGAATGTCCGGCAGCAAAGAGTAGTGTTGGGGGAGCCAGGACACAGGTAAATTCTTCTACACCACCACCTCCGAAGGGTGCCACTTCATCCGCCGGGAATGGCCGCAACAGGTTGTATGCTTTGACCAACCGCAAAGAGGTAGAGGCCTTGCCAAATGTAGTTACCGGTATGTTGCAAATCTTTTCTCGTGATGTTTATGTATTGCTTGACCCCGGGTCTACCCTATCCTATGTGACACCTTATGTGGTTGTTGGTTTCGGGTTTGAGCCCAATATGATTTCTGAACCCTTTTCTATTTCCACCCCGATGAGGGATTCTGTTATTGCTAGAAGAGTGTATAGTGGTTGTGTTGTGACTATTGGTAGCCGGGATACGGTGGCAGATCTCATAGAGCTAGATATGGTTTCTTTTGATGCTATCTTAAGGATGGATTGACTCCATTCATGCTATGCCACATTAGATTATAGGACTCGAAGAGTCACTTTTTCTTTCCCGAATGAACCAGTGATAGAATGGGAATGACATTCTTTAGCACCTAGAGGGCACTTTATATCCTATCTCAGACCCCGCAAACTCATTTCTAAGGGTTGTTTGTATCACCTTATCCGAGTTAAGGACTCTAATGTCGAGAGTCTTCCTCTTCAGTCTGTCCCCATAGTAAATGAATTTCCAGAAGTCTTTCTAGATGATCTCCCAGGAATACCACCTGATAGGGAGATAAAGTTTGGTATTGATATGTTTCCAAATGCCCGTCCTATTTCTATTCTGCCATATAAAAGGGCTCCTGTTAAGCTAAAAGAGTTGAAAGAGCAGCTAGAAGACCTTCTAGATAAAGGTCTCATACGCCGTAGTGTGTCTCCTTGGGGTCCACCTGTACTTTTCGTGCGAAAGAAAGATAGTTCTCTTCGTATGTGCATAGACTACCGTCAGCTGAATAAGGTCACGATTAGAAATAAGTATCCTCTTCCTAGGATTGATGATCTTTTTTACCAGCTTCAGGGTGCTAGATGTCTTTCAAAGATAGACCTTCGTTCGGGATACCATTAGTTGAAGGTTAGGGAGTCAGATATTCCCAAAACAGCTTTCCGAACCAGATACAGCCATTATGAATACTTAGTCATGTCCTTCGGGTTGACTAATACCCCTGCAGCTTTCATGGACCTAATGAATAGGGTCTTCCGTCAGTTCCTAGATCTGTTTGTTATAGTATTCATTGATGACATCTTGGTCTATTCTAAAAATGAGGAGGATCATGCCGCCCACCTCCGAATTATCCTTCAGACTCTTAAAGATCATAGCTTGTATGCAAAGTTCTCCAAGTGTGAATTCTGGCTGAATGCCATTGCTTTCTTGGGACATATTGTGTCCAGTGACGGGATTAGAGTGGATCCCTAAAAGGTTGAGGCAGTAAGAAAATGGCCCAGACCCACGACTCCAACCGACATTCGGAGCTTCTTGGGTTTGGTGGGTTATTACAGAAGTTTCGTAGAGAGTTTTTCCTCCATAGCTGCTCCGCTCACTAAATTGACTTAGAAAAAGGTGAAATTTATGTGGTCTGATTTGTGTGAAAATAGTTTTGAGAAGTTGAAAGACAAGTTGACCACTGCTCCTATTTTGACTCTTCCCGAGGGTGTTGATGGTTTTGTGGTTTATTGTGATGCGTCCCGTGTAGGACTTGGTTGTGTTTTGATGCAGCATGGTAAGGTGGTATCTTATGCGTCTAGGCAGTTAAAGGTGCATGAGCGAAACTACCCCACTCATGATTTGGAGTTGGCAGTCGTGGTGTTTGCACTTAGAATCTGGAGGCATTATCTCTATAGGGTGCACGTTGATGTTTTTACTGACCACAAAAATTTGCAGTACATTTTTCGCAGAAAGAATTAAACCTCAGACAGAGGCGTTGGATGGAACTTTTGAAATACTATGATATGAGCCTGCATTATCATCCTGGCAAGGCAAATGTTATAGCCGATGCTCTCAGCAGGTTGTCCATGGGCAATCTTTCCCATGTGGAAGAAGGAAAGAGAAATTTGGTGAAGGATATTTACCAACTGGCAAATCTGGGAGTGTGACTCTTAGATTCCGAAGATGGAGGGGTGATTGTTCATGAGATAGCTAAATCATCCCTTTGTGCCAAAGTCAAAGAAAAGCAGGCCGAAGATCCCATCTTGGTGCATATTAAGAGGGATGTAGGTCAACAGAAAGTAATGTCGTTTGAGATTGGTGGCGATGGTATTCTGAGATATCGGGATAGATTGTGTGTGCCTGATGTAGACGGGTTGCGGGAAAGAATCCTTGATGAGGCTCAGACTTCGAGGTATGTTGTTCACCTGAGCTCTACTAAGATGTATCATGATTTGAAAACCATTTATTGGTGGAATAATATGAAGCGTGATGTGGCTAAATATGTTGCCAAGTGTTTGAATTGTCAACAAGTCAAGATGGAACATATGAGGCCAGGAGGTACTTCGCAAGAGATAGCTTTACCGTTGTGGAAATGGGAGATGATCAATATGGACTTCGTTATAGGACTTCCGAAGTCCCGAAACTATTATGACTATATATGGGTGATTGTAGATAGGCTGACCAAGTCAGCTCACTTTTTGCCTGTCAAGACTAGATTTTCGGGAGAGGATTATGCTAATGTAAGACCCCGAAAATTTTCCGTGTTGAAGAAGTCTTTGAAAAGAGCGAAGTGTGATAAAAACATCAAAATTTGACTAAGTGTTTAGCCTTGTTTCTACACTTAGTTTTATTTTCATCCTTGAATCTTTGATGAATTATTTCGTGACCTTCCCGACATTCATTTTCCGAGAGTTTTGTTGCATTACGATGGGGCAAGGTCGTAGGATGTTCTGGGTGAGTTTCGGAATTTTTAGACGAGCCTAGGTCGTGTTTGGATTGCAGTTCTAAAAGCCAGGCGCCGCCTGCCTTATCGCGCCTGGCTAAATTTTTATTGTCCAATCCGTTTCAGAAATGGTTAATATGTATTGAATTATGCCATAACACGGGATTGAACTTCATTAACTCCAAAATATTCATATTTTTCCTCAAGAACACCAAGAACAAAGGTTAGGTTTTTTATAGAAAAAATAAAGTAGATCGTGAATCGCTCGTCTCCTCAACAAGATAATTATATATTCAGAATCCTTATCGCAAGGGCTACGTGGGGAACCCAAAAATTCGTGAAGATCACTCCTTTTCTCGGGAAGTCATTCTTGAAGTTCATCCTTTGAGGTATGTGGGTTTTTCAACAAGAACTCTTTTTCGTTCTTGTGCCCAAAAGTAATTTTCTTTACAAAGGCATGATTTTTATTTGATTTTTATGAAATTTTGATGTTTATGATTTTGAAAGATGAATTTACATGTGTGGTGATATAAAGCATGAATCTTGAACGATATTTATCATGATTTTGATATTTGGGTCGTGAATCCCCATTTGAAATTGTGTTTTTGAGAAAGTGTGTGTTATAAGCACGTTGATGTTGAATATTTGAGATGTTTTGAATGATTTGACCTTTTGGTCTTAATGGAGTTGTTTTGAACTCGAGTGTGAAAGAAATCCACAACGTGGTTGATTTTGATAGATGGGAATGGCTCCCGATGTATATTTATATATTACTGAAATTGTTTTGTTGTGGATTGTCTTTGAAATGATCTGAGCTAAGTCCGAGAGTACTTTTAGCACCGAGTGGGTGGTATAAAGTGACCTTACTTCCCTAGAACTACGTGCCCCCGTAGGACGTGAGCCTAAGGCTGATTTATATAGTGATCACTAGTGTTTTTGGATTGATATTGGAAGTCCTACTCCGATGGCAAGGATAGGACGGCTCTCCCCAACGTGGGTTGTACATTGGACTCCATGTGGCTCACATGATTTATGTCGGTTATAGGATCACCCAGTGTGTGTGTGTTTCATTGTGTCTATGGTGAACGGTGAAGTGATTTGAAAGTGGAATTGTGAAAGTTATTCTTTCGAAAGATTTAAATGATATTTACATTATGAGAATTGATATTCTTGATGAACTGAAAGTGATTGAAAAATTATATGATGACTCACATGTGTTATTATACTTATTTCATCCTCTCATGATTATGATGATTTTCTTCGGGCTATGTGAGTCTTTCATATATCATGCATATTTTTTTATAAATATTTATGATGATGATGTTTATAAAACTGCATACACCCCCATATACTCGGTTCCTTTCCATGGTACTGACCCATATCTTCGGATGTGGGCTGCATTTTCTTGGAATGTAGGTTCAGGTGCTCAGTTCCAGATTCGACAGTGATTCTTTGGGCACGCTGTTCTACATCCTCTGTTGTGGTGAGTCCTCATGTTCCGAGGATGTGATGTCTGATGTTGTTTGCACGGAATTGTTTCCATTTGATAACTGAGTATCAGTCAGTTGGGGCATGTCCCAATGGCTCGCTGGTTTTATTATTTTTTCTTAGAGGCTTGTCAGACTAGCTTAGCTGTTGGGAGTTGACGAATAAGTCGTATTTTGATGTTTTCAGCATTTCCTTTTTTATTGGTGAATTATTATTACTCTGATGATATTTTGAGGGTTATTTATGGAAACCCCGTTGATTAGTATTAAACTAAATGAAATGGCTAAAAGGGTTAGCTTGGGGCTACTCGTAGCCTCAAGCACCGTGTGACGCTCCGGGACCCATTTCCGGGGCGTTACAGCTAAGCGGTTCATCGCGAAAATAGTTCGTTTGCATGGGGCACCTGTGTTGATCATATCCGATCGAGGTACACAGTTTTCTTCTCAGTTTTGGAGATCGTTTCAGAAAGGTTTAGGTACCCAAGTGAACCTAAGTACAACTTTCCACCCTCAGACTGATGGGCAAGCTGAACGCACCATCCAGACCCTTGAGGATATGTTGAGGGCCTGCGTTTTTTACTTTAAAGGGAGTTGGGTAGATCACTTTCCATTGATAGAGTTTGCTTATAATAATAGCTTTCATTCCAGTATTAAAATGGCACCGTTTGAAGCACTATATGGTAGGAGATGTAGGTCTCCAATAGGGTGGTATGAAGTAGGTGAGATACAGATGTTTGGGCCTGATCTTGTTCATCAGGCGATGGAGGATGTGAAGATCATTAGAGAATGACTTAAGATAGCTCAGAGTCGTCAAAAATCCTACGCCGATGTTAGGAGAAAAGATTTAGAGTTTGAGGTTGGAGATTGGGTATTTCTTAAAGTTTCTCCTATGAAGGGAGTTATTCGTTTCGGAAAGAAAGGTAAGCTGAGCCTCGCTATATAGGACCATATTAGGTTGTGAAAAGAATAGGTGGAGTTGCATATGAGTTAGAGTTGCCTGCAAATTTGGGTTCTATCCATCCGGTATTGCACATATCCATGTTGAAGAAGTGCATAGGAGACCATTCCTTAGTATTGCCTGTTGAAGAAATCAAGGTGTCAGACTCCTTGTCTTATGAAGAAGAGCCTGTAGCAATCTTAGATCGACAAGTTAGAAAATTGAGGAGCAAAGAGATTGCATCAGTTAAAGTGTTGTGGAGAAATCAGAAAGTTTAAGAAGCAACTTGGGAATCAGAAAACGACATGAGAGTTAGATACCCCAAGCTTGTTTGATCCGGCGAATGAGATGATGGAAGGTACAATCCTTAACCTTTTCTTTCTATGACTTTGATTGTTCGAAATCGTGCTTGACTGAATTTTCTGCATCATCATTCGGGGACGAATGATCCCAAGGAGGGGATAATGTAACGCCTCATAAAATTTTGTGCAATGCATTACCATGTAATAGCATGTGCATAGGATGGGAAGCTTAAAAATTGTGAAAAATATTCTAAGTGTTAATGAGACTTAGACTCATTTTTAACTAGTATCTTCGGAGATTTTATTTTGGACCTTCCTGACCTCCGTTTTTAGATTTTATTATTGTGTTGCGATGGGGCAAGGTCGTAGGACGTCTTGGGTGAGTTTCGGGATTTTAGACGGGCTTAGGGGCGAGTTTGAATTTCAATTCCAGTAGCTGCGTGCGATTAGCCCGCGCCGCCCGCTGGATCGCCTAGCCTGGGGGCAAGCCCGCGATAGAGAAGGTGGCGCCTGGCCTAGAGCAGTTCTCTAAGGCGGGCGGAGCCTAGTTGATCGCCCCAGGCTAATTTTTCAGCCTCCTCTGAGAAATTAATGGCATTTTGGTAATTTAACATTCCCCTATCAACTTAAACACGGGATTTAATCCCTAAAGAGCCAAATTACACCCATATTCATCAAATTTCCTCAAGAACACTCTCTAGGGTTTCAAAATAAAAACCCTAATAACTCGAGATTCAACCGTGAGTTTTTGAAGATAATTAGAGATTCGGAATCTCCACTCCACAAGCGTCAAAAAACACCTATTATCTTTGGGAATAGAGGTACGCGGGGTTTATCCTAAAAACTACATGGTCTTGAAATTTGTTAAAGCATGATTCAAGTTTTTAATGCATGTATTTTATGGGGGTTTTGAAAACTATATTATAGATTATGTGTTTCGAAGGTTTAAATGCTATTATGACTTTGTTATTGTGGCCTTTCCCCCTAAAATGATTTACATATATACATTTATGTATGAAACAAAGATTTGATCTTTGTTTGAGAGAATGAATTATGGACTCCCTCTCTTGTAATAAATTAAAGATTGTGGCTTTATTGAAAAGAGAATTGAAATGCATGTTTTTTTTTGTGATTTGAAACGTCATCGCATTTGAAATATTGTTTTAGAGTTATTGAGAGGGTGTCTTGATATGACTATGTTTTGAGTCAAAGAGAAGAATTGCATGACAAGGAGACTTTGGGCATGACCACCATTCCTTTGTTGAATTGTTGACAAAAGAGTTATTTGTATGTGTATACATGAGTTTTCTTGAATTGTTTTATTGATATGGTGGTCCCAAACATATGTCTTGAAATAGAGATTTTGTATGCTAATAATGACTCAGAGATGTGACTTGCAAGTCAATGGTATGACGATACCATGAGTAATTATTCCATAATAGAGTATGTTTTCAGAGTATGTTTTCAGAGTATATTTTCAGAGTATGCATATTTAACAGAGTTTTAAAAAGGGGCTTAAAGAGTGTTAGGTGGTAACCCGAAGAAGGCGTGAGTTCAAGCAACTCTTAGCCTGAAACTGTATTAGCCGATACAGGTAGATTATTATTGTACACTGGCGACGGCCGTGTGGCATAGTAGATTCAGAGACTCTGACCCTTACGGCACACTTGGGTTGGGGGCTTGGCTGCCGAGTTAATGGCAGTTTCCATTTAGACCATGGAATTTTCAAGAATTGTAGGGTATACCACCTAGCGCAGAAAAATACAAAGAGTATAACAGATTTCAGATGTTTTCACAGAGTCTTATAAAAATGCCTATGAGATTTCTTACTATATGATTGTTTATGAACTGTTTTAACTTCTCTCATATATGTTAATTATAAATGATTATTTTGCATTAGCTCAGCGTACCAGTACTTTTGTGCTGACCCCCTCCCCCCTCCAACCTCTCAGGTTATGAAGCTCAGTCTAGGGGTCCAGATAAGCAGTAGATATTCAGACTTGCAGATTAGGTTTTGCAGTGGTGAGCCTTCCTTACTCCAGAAGGCCTTCGGATTTTCAGAGAATTATTAGTAGTTATGTTTTGGTTTACTGGGGGCCTTGTCCCAGTTTTTCAGACAGTTGTTTAGATTCATGGTAGAGATTTCGCAGACTGAGTCAGACTTTATTATGATTCAGACATATTTTGGATTTCAGTTATCAGTAGTATGACCATGTTTTCGTATTAAATTCTATCTTTCCACATTACCTTTATTTATATGAATGTTGTGCATGAGTACCAGAAAGAGAAGGGTGTTTCGGACCCTCATGGTTCGGGATGCTCATCACGACCAGGGCCCTGGTTCAGGTCGTGAGAGGGAAGCTCTGGCTTTGTATACAAAGACACATTATCTAGCGGAATTGTGGTGGCTATAAAGGTTTTGGATTTGGAAAATGAGCAAGTATGCAAGAGGTTCGATACCGAATGCGATGTGATGAGAAATGTTAGGAAAAAAAATCTTGTGTCTGTGATCACTACTTGTTCTAGTGACTATATAAGAGCCTTTGTTCTGCAATATATGTCTAATGGGAGCCTTGAGAATTGGTTGTACAGAGAAGATTGCCGATTGAACCTTCTTCAAAGTGTAACTGTAATGCTTGATGCGGCTATGGGAATTGAATATGTACATCATGGTTATATCACTCCAATAGTTCATTGTGACCTAAAGCCAGCCAACATTCTTTTGGATGATGATATGATGGCTCATGTTGGTGATTTTGGCATCTCCAAAATTTTAGCTGTAAGCAAGTCTATGGCTTATACTGAGACATTGGGCACTCTTGGTTACATTGCACCAGGTAAATAATATCCGCTCTCTTTGGTTTTCTCTTAGCATTATTAGGCGTATCCAAATTCTAGAAGCGAAACAACAAGTATCTATTTGTACATAATTGGTGTTATATTTTAAGTAACTTTCTTTCCTTTCATTCTTTTCAAAGAATATGGCTTGGAGGGAATAGTGTCCACTAGTGGTGATGTTTATAGTTATGGAATCATGTTGATGGAGGTTTTGACCAAAAGAAGGCCAACAGATGAAGAGATATGCAATGAAAATCTTGATTTGAGGAAATGGATAACACAATCATTTTCAGGGTCTATGATGGATGTTATAGATGACAATCTTTTCCCTGAGGAAGAAAAAATCACTTCTAAAAGTGAAATCTGCATAGCCTCAATGATAGAATTGGCTTTAGACTGCACAAAGGAAACGCCAGAATCAAGAATAACGATGAAAGATGTAGTCAAGAGGCTTAACAAAATCAAGAACGCATTTTTGGAAATATAGAAGTTGGCATCTCTTTCGTGTAGTGTTCTTGATCAGTTGTGTACACAGTTTGTCTATTAATCTGATCAGTTGTTCCTCTTTTAGTTTTCACAAATGCACTCCTACAATAACTCTTGCTATAATCAAGAATCCTACCTGTGAATTAAAGATCGATACACCGATAGTAACAACTCTTCAGTTCATGTGGATAATTACAAAATTAAATTCAGGACCAGGTATGGTACAACAAAACCAAGGAAGTATCAAAACACACTCCAAATCAGTCCACTAATCTTAAGGATCCAAGGACCTTTTTGGAGACCACTCTCGGATTCACTACCGACAAGAAGAATACAAGGCACAATGGTGTATATAACACCAAAACAGTAACATCAACAACAAGATGATAACAATATGACACAACAATAAGATGCACAACAAGTTACAGCTTCACTAAAACACAATAACAAACGGATTCAAGTTACAACACTAACAAGATTACAATAAGATAAAAGGATAGATAGATAGACTACATGAAGATGTAATCTTAAGAACTCAAGAGCCTATTCCACTCTTGAACCCTTAACACTACAAACTTTAATTCACCTATCTCTTACGTGACACATGATCGGATTCCAACTCTCTGGCATCTACGTTTCCAAGAAAAATATAATCACTAGTGATTCCACACTAGATCTTGCCCTAGTTTCGGTTGGTGGCTTTTCCAAGACCTAACTATGGTGTTTCACGTTCTACAAGACTTACAATAATATCCAAAATCTAAGTCAAAAATCCCTACAATGTTCTATTTATACTAGGTTACAAATAAAATACAAAAAGATCAAAAGTCCCCGTAGAGACTTAGGTTCCCATCAAGTGTAATATGTTGGCTGATTTTTAGTGCATTTAGATCCCCTTTAGCATTTCAATTGCACACACCAAGTCTCGGACCCAACATCCACTCCCATAAGTCCATATCCGTGATTATTCCCGTATCAAGCTACTAGCACTTGATGTCATGTTCTAGAATCCAAAATGTCACGACCCGAGCCGGGGCCCTGGACGTGGCACGCACCCGATACTATAGCTAGTACGGGTGAACGTTCTTGCATATCATCAGAGCATACTTTGATTTCAAATGGATAAAGCAAAAGTAACATAGAATTCAATTTTGATTTTCTGAAGAGATAAAACTTCGCCCAATAAAATTAATACCGCATAATGTTCCACAATACCAATAGTTATGATAAATGAAGAATGAAAATTACAAGGTTTGCTTGAAAACTACACCAGTCTGTGAAGCCTCTAATAAGTACTAATAATGAAAGGAAAGAAAATATATAATAATCATTATATCTCGTCCGGCCTCCTGGTGGGAAAGAGGCTCACCAATTGCTGAAGATAGAGATCCTAATGAGATTCTTGACCACGAACTTGAGCGCTAAAACCTACATCATGAAAGGATGTAGCGCCAAAGGCGTCAATACGTGGAATGTATTGGTATGTAAAACCATTTAAAAAGGATAGTATAGTAGGAGATAATAAATGACAACAAAAATTCAAATTTAAAAGTAAGTGAAGACAACCGGAAAGGAGCAAGAGTATAAACTAAACTTATAATTGACTAAGGTAAATTTATTATCTTTGATTATTTGTGGGAGAAATAGTGAACCATCATAAACCACCATGTGAGCGCATGGAGTCTGATCTTGGCCCAATCATCTAAGCCGTCCTATACCTTGGAAGGCATAGGACCTGACATGACATAATTTGCTAGCAAGTATCCATGGTTAGCCCCTTTTCGGGACACATAAAAAAAAGAGTCATCCGATTTGCGAAATGATCTCTATCCTATGTCGGCAAACATAGTTTCGGGCATTTGTCATTTAGACCTATGCCTTCACGGTCAGCTAACCAACTCCCTTATACTCATAATGTTATCTTATTGATTCATTTTCATAGGTTAGCCATATTAGGCTCATATTCATGGTTTAGCCACTTTAGGGATGATGCCTAGGAATTAAACAACTTGGGTTCATATTGGAGATTTAGCCACCATAGCCTCATAATCAAGTATTATCATCATTAGGACTGATGGGAGATAGAATCATAATACATTAAGTCATATTAATTCATCAGATTTTCACAACCTTATCAGGAGTGAGCCTTTGGAATGTACATGTTTTTTTTATCATAGCTTATGAGTTTGGAGATCATATCTTAAGGTAATAAAGATATTCTTGAATTAATTTGTAGGGCTAGAAGTCATACGGATCGTGTCATTTTGTGTCTTGGTTTATAAGTGAGGGATTTTATGATATTATGGAGATCATTGAAAATTCAAGTCATTGTAGCATTTAGGAAAAATTATGGAGTAACTTGAAGTAATCTTGTTGAGGGTGAATCATATCATATCAAAAGTGTGGAAATTCATATTATTATGCTATAAAGAAATAATTAAGAATTTACACCTTTTGGTTGTGGGAAAAACGAAAGGAATTTATTAGGGATTACGAAAAGTCCATCATTTATCAAATGTTCAAATTGGGGTTAACTCAAGAAAATATTATAGGATTCATGGTTCATATAAAAATGTTGGAGGTTTCAAGTTATGATTGTACAGTAGCTTTTTGTTGCAAGAAAATAACAAGAGCAGTTCATGGTTAAGATCTTAAGAATCATCACAATATTCATCATTTATCAAGTTCATACATTAGGAATTCAATAGAGTTTAATATCAATCATGCTATAATTCTAATCATTATACAGAATAACTACAAGGTTCATGATTTTCACAAATATAATGAGTTTCATAATTTTCCAGATTCAAGAGACTTTCATCAATATATAATGGTTAGTGAAATTCATTAAACTTTTTGGAATATTCATGAAGTTGAGAGTTTATCTAAGAATTTCCAAACAACTTGCTAAAAGAGCTCTATTCCTTGACATGGGCATGAAAATTTCTGCAACCTAATTAGAATGAGAGTAATTGAAAATAAAGGAGAACAATTACAAAGATGAAAGGAGTAGTCATACATACCTCTATGATCATTGAAAGAACTTGAGATAGGAAGATGAAATTTGAACTTGATTCTCAACCAATTCTCTTTTGTTTCTTAGAAGTTGTGATTGAGAGGAGGAAAAAAGATATTGACTGCTGAACATGTTTGCAGGAAAGCTTTTAAAGAAAAACTGGAACGTGTTTGCTGAACACGTTTGCTGGAAAGTTACTGCTGGACATGTTTGCTGGACAAGGAATGTTGACAGCTGAAAAGGAATATGGACTGCTGAACATGTTTGTTGGAAAGCTACTGCTGGATAAGGATTTAAAAAAAAAAACTTTTGGAGGAAAAAGAGCCATTTGCTGGAAAGTAAAAGTAAGCCAACTAATAGATTCCTAGAACCAATGAATAAAAAGAGTTTTTAATTAATTGGGATAAGAAGAGGATTGTGAGATGTTACACAAAACCCCTAAGGTTCAAATCCTAACCTCACCTCTACTGGTCAACATTAAGTAAATGGGACCATCCACTAGTTGATGTAATTTTACAGTTGCGTAATTTACTGTATTATGTTGGGCCTTTAACTTTGTAAGCCCTTGTTACAATACATATTTGCCTATTTAGTTTCCTATTATATTAATTTCCTTTTTCAATGATGCAATAATTGGGTTTCATGCAAAACATGATAGTCTGATCAAACAGAGAAGAAAAATAAAATAATAGAAAATGAAAGAAAAAGTTATTTTCTCATTGGAAAATGGCATTGGTTTGAATTAAGAATCCATTTTACACACTCCATCTTTACGATGCTCCTATTTCTTTTTTCTTATTTATTTTTGCCTCATGTGATGACGTGGAGCTATGACGTGAAAACAGTTACCTCAACCACGCAGGAAGATTAAAAGAAAGATCTAACCAATACTACTAACAACCTTCTGGTAAAAAATTTACATAGTCTACCTTACACAGAAATTATCTTTGTCAAATTTTGTTCTTATGCTAGGCATCATCCATTTGTCAAGTTGAAAGAGGCCTTTAGCATTCCCAGGAAGTTGATTGAATGTATGAATTAGCAAGTTTTGATTAGTAGAAGATGCTATCTTAGCCAGGAAATCTGCTACTTGATTTCCTTCTCTATAGCAGTGGTTTATGTGCATTCCAGCCCTATCCTTGATAGTCAAAATGCAATCCAAAATTTGTTTGCGAGCTTCATTTTGGAGGTCTCGCCTTTAATCAACATATTGGCTATTAGCATAGAATTGAGTTCTAAAGTGAAATTAGTGTGGCCTTGAAGGTAGCACCATTTCACCCTAAACTCAGCAGCCAAAGCTTCGGCCATGTTGTTACTACTACAGTGAACTAACACCCCAAAAGCCATAATCAAATCATCGTGGTTATTCCTGACCACACCAATTCCCGCTCTGCTTATTAATATCAGTATATATAATAATTGATATTAATAATTTAATAATTATGTATAGCATGTACATGATTGAAGGAGTTAAAAGGCTGTAAGCTAGAACTAAAATCATATGAAAGATGTCATCTTGATAAATATACAATTTCTTAGAATCCATGTAGACTTAGCAAGAAATCAAGAGATAATGGTTAAAAAAACATCTGAAATATCTTTTTTATTTTTTTGTGAATTTCCTGCCCACGGATATTGCAATATTAGATGATCAATTTGCAAGTTGTGGCGTGGACATGGGTGGATCTATCTTAAGTGATATGGATTCACGTGAACCTAATAACGTTTGTTCAAATTTTGTATCTTGTTATGATTCGGATAGAGTAAGCAAACCACAAGTAAAAGAAAACAAAAACAACACACGGATTTACGTGGAAACCTTGGAGGAAAAACCACGGGCAGAGGCAAAGGAGGTATCACTATAATGGAGAGAAAGTATAATGTGGAGAAGCTGAATTTTCTGAATACCCAAAACAACCCACTAAATGCACTTATATAATGTGTGCATACAAATAAGTCCTAGGACCAAAAACATAAAGGTCCATATCGGGCCCGTCAACCCGATCCCTACACTACCACCACCGACCCCATTGAAAATCACCAACATGGGTCGCACCGCGGAACTTTCTGGGTCGAATCAACAAAATTCGGGTCACAACTCTAACAATATCCACCTTGACACTAATTCTAATTCAGAACTCAAATCCATTTCAAGACAAACTCCCGTCTCTTCCACAAAAGCCCCTAAGGGTACATCTTAACAGCTAACACTAATCAAGTCCAAGCATTGCTTAAACTTGGAACTTGGTAGTGTCTTGGTCATCATATCAGCAGGATTATCACGAGTACTAATTTTTCTCACCACAATATCACCACGAGCAATAATTTCACGCACAAAATATACCTAACATCGATGTTCTTTGTCCTCTCGTGAAACATCTGATCTATCGTAAGGAAGATAGCACTCTGACTGTCGCAAAAACTCATAGTAATCTGTAAGTCTTTGCTAAGTTCACCAAACAGACCCTTCAACCTAATAGCTTCCTTAAAAGCCTCTGTAATATCCATATACTCTACCTCAGTAGTTGACAAAGAAACCATAGTCTATAAGGTAGTTTTCAAGTAATAACACAACCACCAATGATGAAAACATAAACTATAAGGGACCACCTTTTATTATAATCTCCTGCAAAATCAGAATTAACATACCCTATTACTCCATCTATATTTCTCCCCAACTGTAAACAAACATCAGCAGATCCATGCAAGTATCTGAAAATCAACTGAACTTGCTTTCCAATGTTCTTTGCCAGAATTTTCCATATATCTGCTAACTGCACTGACGGTATAAGATAAATCTAGTTGGGAACACACCATCGCATACATAAGAGACCCGACAGCACGAGAGTATGGAACTAGAGACATATAGTCACGCTCATCATTTGTTTTTGGAGATAAAGTGGCTGAGAGTTTGAAGTGAACTGCCAATGGAGTACTTACAGGTTTGGCATTTTGCATATTGAACCTGTGAAGCACCTTTTTAAATATCCTTTCTGACTCAAGTATAACTTACAATTCTTTCTATCCCTCAGAATCTCCATGCCAAGAATCTTCTTTGTTGCACCTAGATCCTTCATATCAAAATCTTTACTGAGCTGGGCTTTGACTTTTATTATCTCTCCCATATCCTTTGCTGCAATCAACATATCTTCAATATACAAGAGAAGATACACGAATGAACCATCACTTACCTCCTTGAAGTAGACACAACTATCATAGTTGCTCCTCTGAAACATATGAGAGGTCATAAAAGAGTCAAACCTCTTATACCACTGCCTGGGCGACTGTTTTAAGCCATAAAGAGACTTTTTCAGCAAGCATACACTGTCCTCTTTTCCTAAGACTACAAAACCCTCTGGTTGCTACATATAGATATCCTCTTTAAGTTCTCCATGTAAGAATGCAGTTTTGACATCCAACTGCTCAATCTCAGGATCATGCATGGCCATAATACCAAGAAAGGCTCGAATCAAACTATGCTTTACAATGGAGAAAACACATCTATAAAGTCAACACCTGAAACCTGACTGTTCCTTCCGATGTTTCTTCTTTCTTTTTGAATACCCACTTTCAACGGACAACTTTCTTATCTTTAGGCAATCTCACCAAATCCCATGTGTCATTCTTATGATGTGATTACATCTCTCTCTGCATAGCAATCATCCAGCGGCCGAAATCATCAGAACTAACTGCCTCTGAGTAAGAAGATAGTTCTTCACTGGAATCAATAAATTTTGCTACATTCAATGTATAAGCAACCAAATCAACTTCAGCATACTTTTGAGGAGGTCTAATATCTCTTCTAGTCTTTAGCAATAGAATATTGTGGCGTCACTGGTGGTGAAGAAAAAATAGTACCACTCTGTATCTCCAGGCTAGAATGAGAAGTAGGCACTGGTGTAGACTCTGCTTCAATTTTCAATTCAACGTGGGTGAATGAGCTTTGCTGATTCATGTCACTATGCTCATTTGGAGGCGAAACACTATATTCGAAGGGATCTCGAAGCATGGCAGTTTCATCAGACATAACATCCCTGCTAATTATAGCCTTCTTTCTTTCTGGACACCAAAGTTTATAACCTTTAGCACCAGACTTATAACCCATAAATAAGAACTTGACAGATCTACACTCCAACTTTCCATTATCAATATGAGCATTCTCAAGGCATCCAAATATTCTCAGATCAGAAAAACTAGCAGGAGTAGCAGACCATACATCTTATGGAGTCTTCTTATCAATCACGACTAAGGAAGAGCGGTAAGAAGGCAAGTTGTGGAAGAAGCTTCAGCCCAAAAAGACTTGGGTAAACCAACATTAGATAACATACAATGCACTTTCTCCATTATAGTCCTATTCATTCATTCGACCACACCATTCTGCTGTGGAGTATAACAAACTATCAAGTTCCTCACAATTACTTCTAACTTGCACAAAGCATTAAATTCATTAGAACAAAACTCTAAACCATTATCAGTTTGAAGGTATTTTATTTGCTTCCCTGTCTATTTTTCAATCATAGTCTTCCACTCCTTAAAAGTAGGCAACACATCATTCTTTTTCTTCAGAAAGAACACCCAAACTTTTCTTGAATAGTCATCAATTATATTCAACAAGTAATTAGCACTTTCTCTAGAAGGTACTCTAGCAGGACCCCCGAGATCAGAATGAATATAATCAAGTGTGCCTTTAGTTGAGTGGATGCCTTTAGTGAATCAGACTCTCTTCTTCTTACCAAAAGCACAGTGCTCGCAGAACTCAAATTTATTAATGCTCTGCCTATCAAGAAGTCCTCTCCTGCTTAGTTCATGTCACGGCCCAAACTGAGGACCTGGGCATGACGAGCATCCCAAACCTTGAAGGCCCGGATGCCCTTCTCTATCTGGTAGTCATACACAATATTCATGCAATAACGGAAGATGCGGAAATGTAATCTAATATGGAAACATGGTCAAACTCTAAATCCAAATCAACAATGAAGAATGAAATTTAATATCAACTAAACAACCTCTAAACCAGTCTACGAAATCTCTACTACAACTGAAAATAACAACTGTCTGAAACTGGGACAAGGCCCCCAGTAGACCCAAAACAAAATGAATAACATAGTATAAAATAAGTAGACCTCCTGGATCAAAGAAGTCTCACCACTACACAGATCACTTCTCTCTGAATACTCTACTGCTTAGCTGGACCCGTAGATTGAGCCTCCGAACCTGGGAGGTAGGGGTTCAATACAGATGTACTGGTAAGCAGAGCAAATCCAAAATAATAATTTATATTCAACATATATGAGAGCAATTTAAAACAGTTCATAAACATATCGTATAGTAAGAAATCACATAGGCATATTTAAAGAACTCCGTAAATTCATCTGAACTCTATGACACTCTTTGTTTCACTTCTGTGCTAGGTGATATGCCTTACAATTCTGTAATTCCATGGGCTATATGGAATCTGCCATTAACTCGGCATCCAAGCCCCCAACCCAAGTGTGTCATAAGGGTTGGAGTCTCTGTCTCTACTACGCCACACAACCGTCACCAGCGTACAATAATAATCTACCCGTATCGGCAAATACGGTTTTAGGCTAAGAGTTACTTGAACTCAAGCCTTCTTCAGGAAACCACCTAACTCTTTTTATGCCCATTTTTAACTCTTTAAAACGTGCATTCTCTGAAAACGTACTCTGAAAACATTCTCTGTTATGGCATACATACTTATGGTATCGTCATACCATTGACTTGCAAGTCACATCTCTGAGCCATTATTAGCATATTAGAATTTTTATTTCCAAAACATAAATTTGGGACAACCATATCAATAAATCAGTTCGAAGAACCCTTTCTTTAAATACTCATGTAAACACATGTATGCAACTTTCTTTGACAACATTTCAATGATACAAGGTGGTCATGTCAAAATTCTTAATCTTATGCAAATCTTTCTCTCTTTAACAAAACATATTTATATCAAGAAACTCCCTCTCAAAATCTCTAAATCATGCTCAAAATACTATGGTATTTGAGTAAACTATTTTCAAGCCATAAATCATGCATATCAAATCATTCACAATAAGATTACAAATTTTAAGTCATCACAAAAGAGGGATTTCATAATTTATGCTCTCAAACAATCTTCAAATCTAAATTTTTTTCATACATATACATATACATGTAAACCAATTTAAGGGGGAAAGGACTAAAGACCAAATCATCAATATCTTTAAACATTCATAATGCATAATAAAATCATGGATCTAAAAACCACTTTATAGATTCATGCTTGATAAAATTAAAATCATACTTGAATATTTCAACAAGCCCATGCAGTTTAGGAAAAACCCCACGTACCTCAAATTAGGATATTAATGGATGATTCTTGAAGCCTACGGTTTGGGGATTCCAAATCTTCAATCAATTTCTAAAACCCACGGTTGAATGTTGAGGGATCTTGATATTTTGGTTGAGACCTTAAGGGTTAGTTCTTGAGGGAATTGATGTAAATGACCATATTTTGGTCAATTGGGAGTTCAATCCCTTGTTAATGCATAATTGGGGATGGGAAATGTCCATTCTGCCCTCAAAACGGGGTGTTTTTTGCACTTAGAAGTGAGGTATGCGGAGCACAACTCATGGAAAAACTTAAGGTGTGCGTCCATTTAAGTGTGCTTCGCACTCCCAATCGCACAAGTTTGTTTGGGTGGCGCATTGCCCATCGCACACCCTTACTGCCTCTCACCAAAACGGGCATAACTTTTTGCTCGGGTATTGGATTAAAGCGAAAATTGTATTGTTAAAAAGCTAATTCGAAGATCTTTGATTTGATATACAATAAGACTTCTAATTCATTATATACAAATAGTTATGGTCGATTGAAGTTGAACCAAGTTTTGACTCTCATTCAAACTCGAACGATTGGAAAGCTCTCAACTCATCCTTGAGTTAGGGGACCTCTATGATCTCAATTCATGCTCAAATAGATTTCCACACTACATAATGTATTAACACACTAAATTTACTTTGGATTTATGGCTTTTGGAACCTTTACGCGAAGGAATGATGGTTTTCATTCTAGCCTTAAATGCGGGGTGTTACATTATCTCCCTCTTGGGATCATTCGTCCCTGAATGATGAGTTGGAACATTGATGTATTAAAGGTGTGGGATAATGTGTACATGATATGACTTCTAAGAAGGGATATAAATGATTTGAAATATTTAAACTTCTATCATGAAACTGAATTCTGAGCTGACTTGACTTTTCTTGCTTCAAGGAGATGATTCGTGCTGAAAGTTTAGGATTCCCTTGAAATATTCATGATCCGATCATACATATTGAATTGAGAAGTGATAACTTATGCAAGTACAAATCGTGAGGCAATAAGACTTATATTGTACCAGGGTATTACACTATCTGGGCTAAAATACTTGGAAGGATTTGAGATTATGCGCTGAACACTTATGAACTGTGTCATCACTAAATAGCTGAATCTGAAACATGATTCTTGGACTGAACTAAATTTGCAATTTACATGGATGGAATAGATCATCTCTTGGGATGTCCATACGTATGAGACTTTGGATAGTAGGACTGGATGAAAAGGTGGAAAACCACAATAACTTGTCTACCTAACTGTTAAACTGAATTGCTGGCTATACAGGATGAATTATACTGGACACTTATACTTAACTGGAGTATCTCTTCAACACTCTTTTTGAAGAAGTTCTAGTAGCATTAGGGAGCAAAGGATCTTGGGCACAATCTGCACAAGACTTTAGGCAATGCCACTTCTCACTTTTAAGCTTAGCGCACTTCTCGAGTACTCCCTTAACTATACCATTCCCTTTAAATACCATCCTTATTTAATTAAACTTATAATTCTCATAGGAGCATTGATAAATCTTTCTACCAATGTCTAAGGTAGCTTAAATCATTTCATTGTGATCAAGCCTAACTCCAAGTCACAAAATTCAACATGCCACACCACGATACTAGTCTAAACCATATGATTCAACCTTCCATATCTTTTTAAAGTTCACACCCTAAGCATAGTATGCCTTCCCACTTCAATGACTAACTCTGAACTCTTACTATGGATTCACTAGTACATATTGCACTCCTCCACTTAAATCCCAACAGGTCATTCAAGCCTATCTTTATAACCACCTATGAACTTTAAGGAAAACACCCATAAAGACATACTTCACATATTCTTTAAACCACTATCAATATAATTCCCACGCGCTACCTCAAGAACATACACACACTATTTCCACTAACCATCACATATATAAAAATATATTGGCCCCAGATCTTACTTCACACTTATGGCCTTATCTAAAACAAGCATACTATGATCCTCCATCAACAAGAAACATCTACTCATCACCACTATCATTACATAAGGAGGAGTCACAAAAAGTTAGAACATAAGACCTTGAATCATGGAAGGATATAATACGATACTTGACACTTAACTGAGGCCTGAGGAATAGCAAATCAACATCAGGGATTCATCAAAGTGATCTTAATTGGGGGCATACCTGGCTATAAACTGAATCTCGCCAATCATTTGGCGTGCAACATGAGTTATGGGAACTGAGCACACTATAAAGCATGAGTACATGAGTCATGAGCTGCATGACCTCAATTTGGAGTTCTTAACTTATGGAATGTCATTCTTACTACTGAATGAGCTGGAACTCCTTATTTTAGAACTGGAAGAGTACATGACTCTCTATCATATACGTGAACATGAACTATGATCATGGACTGAATTGTAAGATATGAGTAGGTATTGGGATTACTGAAAAATACAGAGATAAGAATGGGTTGAGTCTCACCCTCACTTTTTGATGTTCTACATCATACTGGCATTACTACTAGAATCTGGTAGCCTGGCTTGGTTACTAGTTCTATCATCTCTCCCTTGGATTTAAGCCATCAACTTAAGTTTGAGAGATCCCTTACTAGGATCTAAACTTAACTACACGTACTTCACTCTAAGGTCTAGAATTTGACACGCAATTAATAGAACTTAACCCGAATGATTACACCTGGAAGTGGAAAACTCACTGCTAATACTACCTTCTGGGACACACTCTATATTTCTATATTCCCAATAGTCATCACCTAATACTTGAACACTTACTAAATTCGAATCCTCGTGAGCATCCCTATAGTTGGAGTAAACACCCTTTAGCGCTTCAAATCTTATTTATGTGAGCTCAACCTTTGAGAACTCAACTTAGCTTCTAACGCTTAACATATATATCACCAAGCCTTTGATGAACCATACTACTTCTGTTATAGCATACCAATATCACTACTCCAAACTTATATCTCTCTACCATGAGAATCAAGATCATATAAAAAATCTCAACACTATCAGTCAAAACTCCTTAACTTGGCTATTTAGAACATCGTATACCATCTAACTAGTCTTTCTCCACCTAGCAACTCAATGGTACTACTAGCCCCATACCACATGTAATAGTCTTAGGAATTGCTGCAACCCCACATCTCCTTCGGCATACTTCTACACCATACATACAACATCATACTTCATTACGAATCAAATAAACTTAAGCTCTTGTGTACACTGTGCAAGTCTATTAGATTACTTCCATAGAACTAGTATTCATTAACCAATAAATCATCATATCCACCTTCATGGACATCAACTGTTCAAACTTAATGTCTAGTGCTAAACATGATTTACAACCCAACCTTACACACAGTTCTCATAAAACATACATCATAAATCTTAATCCACTATTCTTGCAACCACACTCTGCATTTAAATTCAAGCCTAAAGTCTAGCATCAACATCTACCACCAATAAAAAATGCAACATAATATACTAGTCCATCAAATTGGGACATTCTACCCAAATACCTTATTTTATGTAGATACTACCCACGACCAAAACACCTTTATGACATTACTACTATACCTCAAAAATCTACTACATACCTTCTCACAAGTAGTAATAGTTTACAACTACCAATGAAAGAAGGTCGAGGGGGTAAAGTCACATAATAGACATGGTCAACCTTAATCTTATATTATAACCCCATATAATCTTATCTACTTATACGGCTTTCTCACATCACACTTACTCACCCAAGCGTACATTTAGACTACCTTCAAATTCCACAAACAACCATGAATCTATAATTATAACTTACTGGCTCGTCTAGCCATTTTCACACTTCAAGACGACAATAATTCACCATAACTAATAACTCCTTCTCTACCTTCAACTAAACTAACACACAAGGACGTATCACTTTATTACCAGCTCAATCTCATGAAAAAATATTCGTCTATACATATATTCAATAAATCACCCTTAAACCACCAGTTCCAACCCACACAAGAACAACAAGTTGCTAGTGAATCAAAATAGGCCTCACACGGCTTCACTAGACTTTGATTTTTGTGTTTTGAACAAGAAGATGAAATGCATTATAAAGCAACTATGCTAGTGAATCAAAAGAGCCCCACTGTCTACCATACAATCCACACATTCTACTAGTTACCACATTAGTGTATCACTATAAAGGATAATTTATCCTCAAACATCGGTTATTCAACTAAAATATTCATTTACACAAAAGTCACCCACACTCTGACTTCTAACCTTGTGACTTCACTGTAACGCCCCGTAAAAGTCGTGCATGTACTAACTCTTAGTGGTGTGGTCTTAGACTTGAAAACATGAAAATTATTCTAAGTGTAAAAGAGACTTAGTCTTATTTTTAGATCTTAATCTTTGGAGAATTTATTTTTGACCTTCCCGACCTATGTTTTTAGATTTTCTTATTGCGTTGCAATGGGGCAAGGTTGTAGTACGTCTCGGGTGAGTATCGGGATTTTTAGACGAGCCTAAGGGCACGTTTGGGTGTCAATTCCAGTAGCATCGGGCGAATAGCCCGTGCTGCCTGGTAGATCGCGGGGTTGTGTTAGGATTAAGGGGGATGATATAACAGGCGCCGCCCATTGGATCGTGCGCGATAGACCAGGCGCCGCCCGGTGAACTCTACCACTTTAGGCTAGGCGACGCCTGCCTAATCGCGCCAGGCCAAATTTTAGCATTTCCCATCAGTTTCATTAATGGCATTTGGATAATTTTCGCTACCCTTCCTTTCTCTAACACGGGATTTAATCCCTAGAGAGCCAAAATACACCCATATTCATCAAATTCTCTCAAGAACACTCTCTAGGGTTTCAAAATAAAAATCCAAGTAATTCAAGATTCAATCGTAGGTTTTCAAAGATGATCGCATATTTGGAATGCCCAGGTCGTAATCTTCAATAAGCACCCATTGTCTTCCTAATTCGAGGTACTCGGGGTTTTCCTAAAAGTCTCATGGGCATAGAAATCATGATTTTAAGAAAGGGGTTTTCAGATTTATGAATATAATCATGTTTTAGAATACTTGATGGAATTGTTTTGGTCTTTAGGCCTTTTCCCAAAATGATTTGATATTCTATATATATGTATGAATGTGTTTAAGAATGAATATTCAATTGAGAGCATGAATTACAATGAAATCCCTCTCTTATTATGATTTTCCTTTACTCATGATATGCTACAGTTTGTTTTGAATGCATTCTTGAAAAGCATGGTATAAAATGTCTTGAATTGTGTTATGATTGGATTGTGATTTGGATCCCAAAAGAGAGGGTAGTTGTGTTGACAAAGTTTGAAAATATTCATATAATGAAAGAGTGCATGATTTTGCTAAAAATACATGACCACCATATGTTTGAAGGATTCTTGCATGGTTTGACTTATGTTTTCGGAACATGAATTCTCTTATGTAAATTGCATGCTTGGGTGGTCTGACTCACGTTTTAATGAAATATCATTCTTATTGCATTATGGCTCAGAAATAGGACTTGCAAGTCTTGGTATGACGACACCAATTCAGATTTTGCCATGATAATTCAGAACAGATTTAATGCATGTTTGAAATCAGACTTTCCAGATGTTGAAATTAGAAACATGCATGATTCAGAACAGGATAACAAATAGGCATAAAGAGAGCTTAGGTGGTTCCCCGAAGAAGGCATGAGTTCATAAAACTCATTGCCCAAAACCGTGATTTGTCAATTCGGGTTTATAAAATACGCTGGCCTAGAGCCCTGTGGCGTATCAGATTCAGGAACTCCAACCCTTGCAGCACACTCGGGTTGGAGACTTCCTCGCCGAGTCAATAGAGGATTCCATATCTCCCATGGAATATCAGACTTGTAGGGGATACCACTTATCTTAGAAGTAATACACAGATCAGAATTTGAAATTTACAGACAGGTTACATGTTTTTAGAAAGTGCCCATGTGTTTCAGAAACCATTTTATGCGTGATGTTTGATAAAAAATTTCTCTCACTATTTTATCTATATAAAAACTTTATTTTGGATTACTTTGCGTACCAATACATCTGTATTGACCCCCCCCCCCCCCCTTCTCCCTCCAGGTTCTGAGGCACAGTCTAGGGGTCCAGATAAACGGTAGATATTTCAAATCGCAAATCAGATTGTGCAGTGGTGAGCCTTCTATGATCCAGAAGGCCTGGTTATTTCAGATAATTATCTCTAGTTATGTTTTGGTCTACTGGGGGCCTTGTTCTAGTTTTCAGACAGTTGTTTTAGTTCATAGTAGAGATTTCGCAGACTGATGTTAGACATTATTATTCAGATACACTTTTGAATTTCAGTTTCAGTATTATGATCACATTCAGATTGACCATGTTTCCGTATTAGATTTCTATTTTTGCATTATCTTTTGTTTTATGAATGTTGTGCATAATTACCAGATAGAGAAGGGTGTTCTGGACCTGCATGGTTCGGGATTCTCATCACAGCTAGGGCCTCGTCTTGGGTTGTGACATTCACATCACTAACTTCTTGGTCCAACATTACTACCAATATCTCATGATACCGATACTTTAACTTATACTACTACTCGGGTGGAAATACAGTTCCAACGTTCTGCTACACACCGCAGGCTGAAAAGCACGATTTTATAAAAATCAAAGTTCACAATAGAATCAATACACCCTAAAGCACTAATGGACTTTTCACAAGTCCTTGCACAATTTTAACATCTTGCATGACATCCATCAGAAAGGACCATACCATTTAGATTCTAGACTTCTGCTCCTGAATAACCTCAACACTAAGACATATCTGAAAAAATCAAGGTAAGGGGAGAATTGGGATAACCTTACTTCTATATGAGCGACACCATAGCACGAATTAGAGTATGAAAGAGGAACATCCTGACTCTATAGCATGAACTAGAACATGAAGAAAGAGAAACATTCTTAAACGCCTTGTAGTCTCTTGCTTGTAAGTGTGGTGCGCTACACACCCAAAAACAAGACTCTACCCAACGCGATTTCGCAGACACCCTGGGACGATGAACCGTGCTCTGATACCAAGTTTGTCACGACCCAAACCAAGGCCCTGGCCATGACGAGCATCCCAAACCTTGAATGCCCGGACGCCCTTCTCTATCTGGTAGTCATACACAATATTCATGCAATAATGGAAGATGCAGAAATGTAATCTAATACGGAAACATGGTCAAACTCTGAATCCAAATCAACAATGAAGAATGAAATTTAATATCAACTAACCAACCTCTAAACCAGTCTACGAAATCTCTACTACAACTGAAAATAACAACTATCTGAAACTGGGACAAGGCCCCCGGTAGACCCAAAACAAAATGAATAACATAGTCTAAAATAAGCAGGCCTCCAGGAACAAAGAAGACTCACCACTGCACGAATCACTTCTCTTTGAATACTGTACTGCTTAGATGGACACCTAGATTGAGCCTCCGAACCTGGGAGATAGGGGGTCAATACAGATGTACTGGTATGCAGAGCAAATCCAAAATAATAATTTATATTCAACATATATGAGAGAAATTTAAAACAGTTCATATACATATCATACAGTAAGAAATCACATGGGCATATTTAAAGAACTTCGTAAATTCATCTGAACTCTGTGACACTCTTTGTTTTACTTCTGCGCTTGGTGGTATGCCCTATAATTCTTTAATTCCATGGGCTATATAGAATCTTCCACTAACTCAGTAACCAAACCCCCAACTCAAGTTTACCGCAAGGGTCGGAGTCTCTGTCTCTACTACGCCACATGGCCGTCGCCATTATACAATAATAATCTACCCGTATCGGAAAATATAGTTTTTAGGCTAAGAGTTACTTGAACTCAAGCATTCTTTAGGCAACCGCCTAACTCTCTTTATGCCCATTTTTAACTCTTTAAAACGTGCATTCTCTGAAAACTTACTCTGAAGACATTCTCTGAAAACATTCTCTATTATGGCATACATACTTATGGTATCGTCATACCATTGACTTACAAGTCACATCTCTGAGCCATTATTAGCATATTAGAATTTCTGTTCCCAAAACATAAATTTGGGACCACCATATCAATAAATCAATTCGAAGAACCCTTTCTTTAAATGCTCATGTAAACACATGTATGCAACTCTCTTTGACAACATTTCAATGATACAAGGTGGTCATGTCAAAATTCTTAATCTTATGCAAATCTTTCTCTCTTTAACAAAACACATTTATATCAAGAAACTCCCTCTCAAAATCACTAAATTATGCTCAAAATACTATGGTATTTGAGTAAACAATTTTCAAGCCATAAATCATGCATATCAAATCATTCACAATAAGATTATATATTTAAAGTCATCACAAGAGAGGGATTCATAATTTATTCTCTCAAACAATCTTCATATCTGAATTTTTTTCATTCATATACATATACATCTAAATCAATTTAAGGGGGAAAGTCCTAAAAACCTAATCATCAATATCTTTAAACATTCATAATGCATAATAAAATCATGGATCTAAAAACCACTTTATAGATTCATTCTTGATAAACTTAAAATCATACTTGAATATTTCAACAAGTCCATGCAATTTAGGATAAATCCCACGTACCTCAAATTAGGAAATTAATGGATGATTCTTGAAGCCTATGGTTTGGGGATTCCAAATCTTCAATAGATTTCTAAAACCCACGGTTGAATCTTGAGGGATCTTGATATTTTGGTTTAAACCTTAAGGGTTAGTTCTTGAGGGAATTGATGTAAATGACCATATTTTGGTCAATTGGGAGTTAAATCTCATGTTAATACAGAATTGGGGATAGGAAATGTCCATTCTGCCCTCAAAACGGGATGTTTTTTGCACTTAGAAGTGAGGTATGCGGCGCACAACCCATGGGAAACCTTAAGGTGTGTGTCACACACATTATGGAAGACATTTAAGTGTGCTTCACACTCCCAATCGCACAAGTTTGTTTGGGCGGCGCATTGCCCATCGCACACCCTTACTGCCTCTCACCAAAACGGGCATAACTTTTCGCTCGGGTATTGGATTAAGGCAAAATTAGTATTGTTGGAAATTTAATTCAAAGATATTTCATTTGATATATAATAGGCCCTCTAATTCATTATATAATAAGATTTATGGTCTATTAAAGTTGACCCAAGTTTCGACTCTCATTCAAACTTGAACGATTGGAAAGCTCTCAACTCTTCCTTGAGTTAGGGGACCTCTATGATCTCAATTCATGCTCAAATAGATTTACACACTACATAATTGATTAACACACTAAATTTGCATTGGATTTATGTCTTTTGGAACCTTTACGCGAAGGAATGACGGTTTTCATTCTAGCCCAAAATGCGGGGTGTTACAGTTCAGCCATCCCGTTGCACTCATATGCCCTAGGCGCATATGCCAAAGTTTAGAAATGTTAATTTCTAATAGCGATGGGGTAGAAATAGCTGCATCACCTATAATAGTATATCCTTGCAGGACATACAAATTTGAAGAATTTCTTTGTCCCTTCATCACAACAAAAGCACTTTTAGTAACCTTTACGACTCTACCTTCACCAGTGTACCTATAACAGTTCGAGTCAAGGGTACTTAAGGAATAAGATTTCTCTTAAGGTCTGGTACATACCGCACATCACCAATTGTCCTCACAACCCCATCGAACATGTTGATCCTGATTGTTCCAATACTAGCTATCTTACAAGATGTGTTATTTCCCATTAACACAACACCTTTAGAGACTGTTTCATATATTGTAAACCAATTCCGATTATGACACATAAGAAACGTGCAAGATGAATCAAGAATCCAATCCTCACAGTGTGTGGAATTACCATCAGAAAATACCAAGAGTTCTTCATCACTACCGCCATCTTCAACAAAACTGGCTTCACCGGACTTCTCTGGTTGGTTGCCCTTCGGTTTTAGGGCTTCTCTTTTCTCTCTATTCTTTAACTTCCAACACTCGAATTTGATATGACCCTTCTTCTTGCAGTAATTATAGATTTTGTTTCTGTTTCTGGATTTTGATCTGTTTCTATCATTACCCCCAGTGTTCCTCTCACGATTCCTTTCTCGAACAATGAGACCATCTCCTTGAGTCTTCGACCCATTCACAAGATGCTTCATCTTCTCCTTAAAGAACAACACATTATAGACTTCATTTATGGTCAGGGTATCATGACTATATAAAATCGTATCACTAAAGGTAGAGTATGATACAGGCAGCGAACACAACAAAATCAACCCTAAATCTTCCTCATCGTACTTAACCTTCAGAGTCTCTAAATCAGAGACGCTTTCTTAAATGACAGATAGGTGATCTTCCAAAGACGCACCCTCAGGCATACGATGGGAATGAAGTCGTTGTTTGAGATGCAACTTACTTGTCAGGCACTTCTTCATACACATCGATTCTAATTTCTACTACAACGCAGTGACAGTGGTCTCCTTCAAAATATCTTGTAAAATCTAATTGGATAAATGAAGGTGGATCTAAGATAGAGCCTTCCGATCCTTACGTCATTTGTCCTCGTCCGTCCACGATGAGGGAATCTTATCAAACCCTAATTGAGCATCGTCCAAATCCATCTACACGAGCACAGCCCGCAACTTAGCCTGCCATAACGGATATCTGGTGTTCTGATCCAGCAGCAAAATATCATACTTCATGGTTGTCATCCCTGAGAAAATAATTAAACATGCTCTGATACCAGTTTGCTATGATTCGGACAGAGTAGGAAAACCACAAGTAAAAGAAAATAAGAACAACACACAAATTTACGTGAAAACCCTTGCGGGAAAAACCACAGGCAGAGGCAAAGGAGGTTTCACTATAATGGAGAGAGAGTACAATGTGGAGAAGCTGAATTTTCTGAATACCCAAAACAACCCACTTGATGTACCTATATAATATGTGCATACAAATAAGTCTTAGGCCAAAAACATAAAGGTCCATATCGGTTCTGTCGGCCCGATCCCTATGCTACCACCACAGACCCCATTGAAAAACACCAACATGGGTCACACCGCGAAACTTTCCAGGCCGGATCAACAAAATTTGGGTCACAACTCTAACATATTTGTGTAGAGAAACACACAAAATATTTATAAATATTTGACATTAATCAAGTTATTATTGTATATAAATTTAAAGTCGTCATAACAATTCATAACTTTAAATCATGGATCCGTCTTCGTATATGGATGGTAAGAGGTCAAGCAACATGCTTTTTTCCATACTTATCTTATACTGTATAAGCTCTCATTGACTTGGTTCTGGACCATACAAATATGGAGGATTTAGTCTTTCTTAATAATGCAATCCCTTTTTTAAAAAAAAAAGTTTTAAAATTTTAATAATATAAGTTGACTTGACTTTTCTCAATCAATACCCTTACCCGTCAGTTTACGCAATTCACTAGTCTTCTTGTGCTTTTGACTTTACAAAGTTGGCCAACAATGTACTTCTCAATGTGAGATGACACTTCAAATAGAAGCTTGTGAAAATTACAATCATTTAACTTTTTAGTATGTGCATAAAAACAATTATTTTATACCAAAAAATAGTTTACATACTTCGTTTTGCTTAATCATAATAACTTTTAATGGTGTATTATGATATGTTTAAGACTAAAAGTTTCAAAAGTTGTCAAGTGGGAATCGAACCCACACTAATAAGGTGGACGTTCAGGTTGCTAGTCAATCAACTGAGCTATTAATAAGATTCTTGTCACGTCCCGAGCCGAGGCCCTGGACGTGACACACACCCAATACTATTTCTAGTATGATCGAACGTTCTATCATAACACATGAGAATACAACCAACATGAAAGAATATAATTGAAACAATATGAGATTGAAATAAGATTTCATAAAAGAGAAATATTTTCATCAAGGTTTATTAACACCACTTAAAATTATACTGTACATGATAAAGACTAGAAATTACAAAATTTATTTGACAACTACACCAGCCTATGAAGCCTCTAATAAGTACCAATACCGAAAGGAAAAAAATATAAAGTAGTCATCATATGTTGTTCAGCCTCCTAGTAGGAAAGAGGTTCACCAATGGCAGAAAATAGAAATCCTAATGAGGCGCTTGACCGCGGACTTGAGAGCCAAAACTCACATCATGAAATGATGTAGAACCAAAGACAATCAATACATGGAATGTATTGGTATGAAAAAACATTTTGCATCAAGAAGAGATTAGAAATATGTCACAACCCGAACCAAGGCCCTGGCCATGACGAGCATCCCGAACCATGAATGCCCGGGCACCCTTCTCTATCTGGTAATCAGGCATAATAAGAATATTTACGGAAAAACATAACAAGATGGAACCATGGTCAATCTCTTAACACTTGAACAATTTGAAAATAAATTCTTAGAATTCAAAACATATAACATCCATCTACAAAATCTCTAACATTACAAAATCCAACATATGTCTAAAACAAAAATGGGACAAGGCTTCCAGTCAGACCATGAATCATATAAATAACAATGTTTAAATAAGTCCGGCCTTCCGAAATAGAGAAGGCTCACCAACTGCACACTTCTGTCTGAAAACAAAACTATGGCTTAGAGGGACCCCTGGACTGAGCCTTAGACCCTGAAATATAGGAGGGGTCAATACAGATGTACTGGTACATAGAGCAATCCAAAAATAATGTATTTGTATACAACATAAGTGAGAGCAATTAGTAAACAGTTTATATATGATATATGAAAAACACATGGGCATATTTAAAAGACTTTGAACAATTTTTCTGAAATTCATGACTCACTCTGCTTTGTTTTATTTCTTAGCTAGATGGTACAACCTATAATCTGTAATTCCACGGGCTATATGGAATCCTTCCTTGACTCGGTGGCCAATCCCCCAATTCAAATTTGCCGTAAGGATTGGAGTATCTATAAAAGGGAGACACGCAAGATCACACAGCATGGTCCATGATCCCCAATCAAATCAACATGTCATGGTAGTGCATGCAGAGCTCCTAACCATAGTACCAAATTGAGATGACATGAATCAAGGTACACAAGATTGCAAAGTCGGGTACCATAATCCCGTGTCGGCAAATCATCATTTCTAGCGTTGAGTCTTTAAAATCGTACCCATCTAACTCTCTTTAAGCCCATTTTTAACCTTTTCTAAACATGCATGCATCTTTTTGAATTCTAAATATAAAAATCTGAGTACAATCTGTATTTTAGTCTGTTCTGAATTTGCTATGGCATTCATCTATTTTTGTATCGGCATACCAAGACTTGCAAGTCGTATTTCTATGCCATACATTATCATATTACAGCCTTCTCTTTCAAAACATTATTTTCAGACCACCAAACTATTCAAACGGTATAAGTGAATATGTATAGTAAAATTCATGAAAACAGAGTCAAGGATCCTCAATTCAATTCACAAATACATGGTGGTCAAGTATCTTGTAACAAATCATTCACTTCTCTTTAAAATGAACACTTTTCATTTATGCAATTAAGAAAGACACCCTTTCTTCAAGTCATCATCAAAACCAAGCCAACAAATAATAGTAAAGATATTTACGTCATGCTTCTCAATCTGCAATCGAATAATTCATAACAAGAGAGGGAGTATAAATCTTCGTGCTCTCAAATCAAGTTTCAAACATTCAACTCACATATGAACATATATGAACAAAATTCAAATTTAAGGGGGATGGCCTCAAGACCAAAACTTTATCATCAATAAGGTTTCATAATGCATAATTGTAATTGTAAATCCAAACCTCTTTGTAAATTCATGATTTCTAAACATTTATTCATCATTAAAACAATTTCACCGTGCCCATTTAGTTTTAAGAAAACCCCACATATCTTATGTTGTTTTAGTTTGATGATTGGAACACTAATCTTGACCCTTTTCTTGAAATCTTGAACTTAAAGTATGAACTCTTGATCTTTGGGAGAGAGGTTAGGGTTTTGTTCTTGATAAATTTGAGTGATTATGGGCATATTATGCCCCAAAAATGTTTTAATCATCAGTTAATATGATTAGAAATTGTAGGAAAAAGATGAAACTGCCTTCAGACTTAAAAGTTACAAAAAAATCCCCATTTTGAGGCTTACCGCTGAGCGGTATTGGTCCCACCACTATAGCACCGCTAAGCGGGCTAATAGCGGTGACCTACTGTCTTAGGTCGACTCCGATTTGAAGGTTTATCACTGAGCGGTATTGGCTTCACCGATATTGCACCACTGAGCAGTGCAATCGCGGCAGCCCACTACCTCATACGAAAAATGCTATAACTTTTCATTCGATTATCGGATTTAGGCAAAATTGGTATAGTTCAAAAGAAGACTCAAAGACCTTTCATTTTATATATAGTAGGCCTTCTAATTTGATATATATGAGAAATTATGGTCAATAGAAGTTAACCCAAGTTTAGACGTTTGCTAAAACTTAACCGATAGGAAGACTTTCAACTCGTCCTTGAATTAAGGGACCTATATGATCTCAATTCGTGCTCAATTAGATTCTCACACTACATAATTGATTAACACACTAAATTTTCATAGGGTTTATTGGCTTTTGAAACCTTTACGTGTAGGAATGACGGTTTACGTTCTAGCCCTAAATGCAGGGTGTTACAAAATGACAATAAAATTCAAATGTAAGTGAAGACAACTGGAAAGGAACAAGAATATAAGCTAAATTCATAATTGACCAAGTAAGGTGGATTTTATTCCTTTGATTGTTTATGGAAGAAAAATTAAGATTGTTGTGTCAAGCTATTGTTTTTAGTTCAAGGAACAGATGATGGGCATAAGTTTGTGTCACTACCCGAGCCGGGGCCCTAGCCGTGACGAGCATCCCAAACCATGAAGGCCCGAAACACCCTTCTCTATCTGGTGATCATGCACAACATTCATAAAACAAAAGATAATGCGGAACTAGAAATTTAATACGGAAACATAGTCAATCTGAATATGATCATAATACTGAAACTGAAATCCGAAAATGTATCAGAATAATAATGTTGACTCAGTCTACAAAATCTCTACTATGAACTAAACAAAATTGTTTGAAAACTGGGACAAGGCCCCCCAGTAGACCAAAACATGTTGAAAGATAAATATCTGAAAATAACCAGGCCTTCTGGATCATAGAAGGCTCACCACTGCACAATCTAATTTGTGATCTGAAATAACTACTGTTTACCTGGACCCCTAGACTAAGCCTCAGAACCTGAAAGGAGGGGGGGTCAGCACAAAAGTACTGGCACGCGAAGCAATCCAAAATAGTATATTTTTATACGTATAAAGTAGATGAGAGAAATTTAACAAAACATCATGCATAAAATAATTTCCAAAACACATGGGCATCATTTTGAACATTCTAAGACATTCTTGTCAAAACAGTTTCTGATCTTTGTATTACTTCTGAGTTAGGTGGCGCTCACCTACAAGTCTGATATTTCATGGGCTATATGGAATCCTCCATTGACTCGGCGGGAAATCCCCCAACCCAAGTGTGCTTCAAGGGTTGGAGTGTCTGAGTCTGATACGCCACACGGCACTAGGCCAGCGTAATATAATATACCCGGATCGGCAAATCATGGTTTTAGGCAATGAGTTTTCTGAACTCATGCCTTCTTCGGGGAACCACCTAAGCTCTCTTTATGTCCTATTTAAACCTTTCCTGACCATGCATCATTCTGAAGTTCTAAAACATGCAAATCTGATAAAGTCTGATTTCTGTATTAGTCTGTGTCTGTTATGGCATTTTCTGAGTTTTGTATCGTCATACCAAGACTTGCAAGTTCTATTTCTGAGCCATAATGCAATAAGCATGATTTTTTTCATAAAAATATAATTTCAGACTACCCAAACATGTAATTTGCATAAGAGATTTCATATTCCGAAACTCAAGTCAAAACCATGCAAAAACTTTCATCAAACATCTGATGGTCATGTGCTTTTGGCAAAATCATGCACTCTTTCATTATATGTATATTCAACATTCATCAACATAAACAATCCTCTCTCTTTTGAAAGCAAAAATCATAATCCAAAATCATTATTTAAGACTTTTCATAACATGCTTTTCAAGATGTATTTCGAAACAATTCATATCATGTGAAACATGGGAAAAATTACATCAAGAGAGGTCTTTCATATATATCATGCTCTCAATTCATATTTCAAGACTTAAACACTTACATACATATATATATAACTTTTAAATAACTTTGGGGGAAAGCCAAAAGGCCAAAACAATGTTATTAAAGCTTATAAAACATGAATATGTACATGAATTCAAAAACCCCTTTATTAAAACATGATTTCTATGCCCATGAGAATTTAGGAAAACCCCACGTACCTCGATTACAAAGAATAATGGATGATTCTTGATGCTTGTGGATTGGGGATTCCGAATCTCTAAGAATTATTGAAAACCCACGGTGAAATCTTAAGATATTTTGATCTTTGGGTTGAAACCCTAAGAAGTGTTCTTGGTGATTTTGAGAGAGAATGACCTTATTTTGGTGTTTGGGGGATTTAATCCCATGTTCTGGCTGAATAGGGGGTGGAAAGTACCACTTTTGCCCTTAAAAACGTGAAAACAGGACCTAGAAATTGGGTGCATGCGTCGCACGATGCTACTGTCTCAGTCACAAAAATGGTCATAACTTTTCGCTCGGGTATCAGATTTGGACGAAATTGGTATCGTTGGAAAGATAATTCGATGATATTTCATTAGAGATATAGTAGGACACCCAGTTCGTCACATACAAGGATTTATGGTCGATTGAAGTTTACCCAAGTTTCGACGCTTACTAAAACTCGAACGATAGGAAAGCTTTCAACTTGACCTTGAGTTAGGGGACCTCTATGATCTCAATAAATGCTCAAATAGGTTTCCACACTACATAATAGATTAACATACAAAATTTGCATAGGGTTTATGGCTTTTGGAATATCAATGCGTAGAAATGACAGTTTTCATTCTAGCCCGAAATGCGGGGTGTTACATTATCTCCCCCTTGGGATCATTCATCCCCGAATGATGGGTAGGAACTTGTTGAAGCTTAAAGATATGAAATAACGCAGACATGATTATTATTTTCCATAATACGGGTACGTAGAATCTGTATAACAGAACAACAACTTCAACTCGAGTTTAAGTATTAACAAGTACACAATGAAGTATTAAACACCCTCAACACAAGATCAAAAAGACCTTTCCAAGAGGTGTATTTATTTTTCAGAAAATAAAGATGAAACAGAAATGATTAAGGCCAAGTCTTCCAAATTCACGGAGTTTCCTTAAGGAAATAATTCCCCTCACTGTACCCGAGGTTGTGGAATTTTTTCTCCCAGGATAAAATGGCCTTCAATCCGAATATAGAGGTACCTAAAATAGGCTGATTCTTCGAACACACTCACGGTTTGAATGATCACACTTAGAGTATTTTTAAGACAAGAAGAAGTTTTTGTAATCTTAAAATTTGATACCTTAACCTGTGGAAGAAAGCAGGTTATTTATAGCCACAAGATGCCCCTTTGAAAAGGTGGCATTGGTTCATATTAGAGGTGTGTGACTCTTCCTGAAAATGCATGTCTATTCACTTAAAACAAGCCAGTAATTTTCTAAAACAGTACACTATTTCGTGAACAGTGCACTGGTTCGAAACAGTGCATCATTTCGTAGAAGAGTTGCATCTGTTCGAACCAATGTATCAGTTCATGAAACATTGTTTTGAAAATCTGCACCAGTTCAGAAACAGAAACAGAGCACCAGTTTGCAAAATGGTGCAACGATTCGTTGAAACAGTGGCACCAGTTCAGGTAGAACATAACAGATACTGTTACTGCATGCATGTATTTATTAATGGAGTATTACTGATTCAGTCTAGATTATTTTCTTCAAGTAAAATTTTTCCAAAAAGAAAGATCTCATCGATCGATCATTTGCCAAATCCAAATCCAAATCCAAATCCGAAGCCGATCCGAGCGAGTGACGACGACGACGGCGCGAGGAATCTCTATTTCCTTGCCTCACTTGCCATGTGGATTAAGTGTTTCACAATATAAACACTAAAAATTTCTCTTCTTCCACCAATGTGGGAGAAAGAGTAAGTTTTCCAAATTAGGAGTACACTTTACAATTTGGGTGTCTCCTTTTCCTCCACCATTTCTTCTCTATTTCTCATTCACACTTCTATGAACCCAACAATTCCCCACATGAATGGGGAATGGCTATTTTTTCGTAAAACTTTTACGGACAATTATGTGATCATCAAGCAAAGACTGATTGCATCTGGATAAGTGGGTTTCCCTTTGAACTTTTCATAGTAAACATGCATCAGATGCACTCGGTCAATCGGTAGATTTGATATCTTTGAACCGTCGAGCTTTAATGTACACCTAGACAACATATGTCACACAACCAGCCTTTTACCATATGGTTCTTACGGTTTTGTTCTTTTCAGCCATGAACACGTCCTGGTTTTTATGAGAGATTAGAGAATAGGCCTTTACTAACATTCTCTTTGAAGTGGCTTCCACTTCTCCCACACATAGGTGATTTCTAAATGTTCAATCCTATAGATTATACTATTTGGTCAAATGTGCCAAATTTAGATAATCATTAAAAGACTTTTCACCTTAAGTCTTATCCTCGTTTACTATACATTGTCTACATCATGAGAATGGGTTGGGTAATTGACAATGTTAAACCTGTCAGACACAACTTTGTTTGATCTCCTTGAACCTAGATTTTGGGATCTCCAGTCTACTAGGTAGAGTTACCGTCATGATGACTTGTCCTAGGCCTTAAACCCATTCCCTTGGATGTCCTTTCTACTCCTTCTCTAGATAGGCCTTTTGTAAGTGGATCCGACACATTATCCTTTGACTTTACATAGTCTATAGTGATAATTTCACTAGAGAGAAGTTCTCTAACGGTATTATGTCTTCGTCTTATATGATGAGATTTACCATTATACATCATGCTCCCTGCCCTACATATTGTCGCTTGGCTATCACAGTGTATACATACTGGTTCCACTGACTTGGGATAATAAGGAATATCTTTTAAGAAATTCCGGAGCCATTCAGCTTCTTCACCGGCTTTATCCAATGCAATAAATTCAGATTCCATTGTAGAACGAGCAATACAAGTCTGTTTGGATGATTTCCAAGAGACTGCTCCTGCACCGATAGTGAATACATATCCACTTGTGGATTTTACTTCGTTCGATCCGGTGATCCAATTTGCATCACTATATCCTTCAAGTACCGCAGGATATTTATTATAATGCAAAGCATAATTTTAAGTGTATTTAAGATACCCCAAAACTATTTTCATTGCCATCCAGTGATTTTTGTTGGGATTACTCGTGTACCGACTCAATTTACTGATAGCGCATGCTATATCTAGTCGTGTACAGTTCATTATTTACATTAAACATCCCAATGCTCTTGCGTACTCTAATTGCGAGTCACTTTTACCTTCATTCTTTCGAAGTGCAAAGCTCGCATCCAATGGAGTCTTGACAATACTGAATTCCATATACTTGAACTTGTCAAGTACCTTTTTGATATAATGAGACTGTGACAATGCCAACCCTTGTGGAGTTAGATTTATTCTTATACCTAAGATCACATCTGCAACTCCAAGGTCCTTCATATCAAACTTGCTCTCGAGCATTCGTTTTGTTGCATTTATGTCAAAAATGTCTCTACTGATGATCAACATATCATCCACATATAAACATGCAATGACTTGGTGATTTGGAGTGTCTTTAATATAAACACATTTATCACATTCATTTATTTTGAATCCGTTTGCCAACATGGTTTGGTCAAACTTTGCATGCCATTGTTTAGGTGCTTGCTTTAGTCCATCAACGACTTAATAAGTCTACACACCTTATTTTTTTTCCTAGAACCACAAAACCCTCAGGTTGTTTCATATAAATTTCTTCCTCCAAATCCCCATTTAGGAATGCGGTTTTCACATCCATTTGATGGATTTGAAGATCATATACCGCCTCCAAGGCAATTAACATTCGAAGGTCAACCAATTCCTATGTATGGTTGTTTAAGATTGAATCTATCTCACTATTGACTGCCTCTTTTGAAAATGATGAGTCTGATGATGACATCGCTTCTTTAAATGTTTGAGGCTCATTTTCTAAGAGAAATGTTACAAAATCCGATCCAAACAAAGTTGACATTCTTTGACGTGTACAACGTCTTAGATTTTCTTCGTTATGTACATTCTCACTTGGTTCATCTCGAGGTCATTTAGATCCTCCATTAGACTGTTCATGTCTAATTTTATATGGGTAAATATTTTCAAAGAATTCAGCATTATCTGATTCAATTACCGTATTTTCATTTATATCCGGATGTTCGGATTTATGAACCAAAAATCGACATGCTTTACTGCTTTTAGCATATCCTATGAACACGCAGTCTATCGTTTTAGGTCCGATCTTAACCCTTTTAGGTATAGGAACTTGAATCTTTGCTAGACACCCCCACACTTTGAAATATTTCAAGTTGGGTTTCCTTTCCATTTTTCGTAAGGAATTGATTGTGTCTTACTATGGGGAACTCTGTTGAGTATACGATTAGCCGTAAGGATAGCCTCCCCCCACAAATTTTGCGGTAAACTAGAACTTATTAGTAAGGCATTCATCATTTCCTTCAAAGTTCGGTTTTTCCTTTCTGCAATTCCATTAGATTGAGGTGAATACGAGGCCGTAGTTTGATGAATGATTCCATTCTCTACACATATTTTTGCAAAGGGAAATTCATATTCTCCTCCCCTATCACTTCTTATCATATTGATCTTTTTGTCTAATTAATTTTCAACTTCAGTTTTATATTGCCTAAATGCATCTATTGCTTCATCCTTACTATTTAGCAAGTAGACATAACAATATCTAGTGCAATCATCAATAAAAGTTATGAAATACTTTTTCCCACCACGAGATGGTGTTGACTTCATATCACAAATGTCAGTGTGTATTAAGTCTAAGGGATTGGAATTCCTTTCAATGGACTTATAAGGATGCTTCGCATACTTCGATTCCACACACGTTTGACACTTTGATTTATTGCACTCAAAGTTTGGCAAAACATCTAAGTTAATCAGTTTTTGTAATGTTTTATAATTAACATGGACTAAATGTTCATGCCATAAATCATAAGACTCAAGAAAATAAGACGAATTCAAACTTTTATTCATTTCAACGGTCATTACATTCATCTTATAAAGGCCCTCCGTGAGATAGCTTTTTCCTACATACATTTCTCCTTTGCTTAACTACAATTTTTTTAGAAACGGTTACACATTTGAATCCGTTCTTATCTAGGAGTGAAACAGAAATTAAGTTCCTACATAACTCCGGAACATATAGCACATTGTTCAGTGTCAAGACCTTGCCGGAAGTCATCTTTAGGCAAATTTTCCTGTTCCCTCCACCCTAGCAGTAGCGGAGTTGGCCATGTAAAGCATTTCTTCTGCTTGATCTGGAGCAAATGATGAGAACAACTCTTTGTTTATGCAAACATGGTGTGTGGCACCAGAATCCATCCACCATTCGTGTGGATTCCCCACCGAGTTGCATTCCGTGAACATAGCACACAGATCGTCATAATCTTTGTTGGACTCAATCAAATTCGCTTGGTCCTTTTTCTTGCCTTTCTTCGGAGCTCGACAATATGTGGACTTGTGGCCAATTTTTCCACAATTGAAGCATTCTCCCTTGAACTTTTTCTTGGCTTGATTGCTTTCATGTTCAACTCTCTTTATTTTCTTCGAGTTGTTTTGGCCATCTTCTACAATATGTGCTCCATTCATTGTAGAATTTCCCTTTGACCTCCTTTCAGCAGCTTTATTGTCCTCTTCAATACGAAGTCGAACAATAAGATCTTCAACGGTCATCTCCTTGCGTATATGCTTTAAGTAGTTTTTGAAGTCTTTCCACAAAAGTGGTATCTTCTCAACTATCGCTGCTACTTGGAAAGCATCATTCACAATTAAACCTTCTTCTAGGAGATCATGTATGATGACTTGCAACTCCTGTACTTGAGAGACAACAGATTTGCTATCAATCATTTTGAAGTCCAGGAATCGTGCAACAAGGAATTTCTTAATTCCCGCATCTTCCGTTTTATATTTCCGTTCAAGTGCCCCCCACAGGTCCTTTGATGTCTTGGTTCCACTATAGACATTGTAGAGGTCGTCTTGGAGACCACTCAGAATATAGTTCCTACAAAGGAAATCTGAATGTTTCCAAGCTTCTACGATAATGAAGCGGTCTTTGCCCGAGGTTCCCTCGGGCACCTCAGGAGCGTCTTTGCTAGTGAACCGTTGTAGACATAAAGTGGTGAGGTAAAAGAACATCTTTTATTGCCACCGCTTGAAGTCAATGCTAGAAAATTTTCCAAGCTTCTCCGCCGGTGCCATTGTTGGCGGAGCATTTGTGCGACTTGATGTGGCAATATTATTTGCCCCCACAGGCGTTGTCGCATCCATCATTTGACTTTCAATTGTCATTTTTCCTGTCACCACAAGATAGAAAACTTAGTATTTTTCAGAATACTATTTATAAAGTTAATTAACTTGAAACAATTCTTCTTGTTTCTAGTTAACGATGAAGTTTTTATTACTTCGAATCGTCAACCGAATGAACCTTAACTTGTGATGAAGATTTTATGTATTCTAATCACTAGTTAAATTCAAGCGGAGTAGAAAGCCTATGATTTATTATCCAAAAACAAGCAATACAGATTTTGTAAAGTTTATTTCCTTAAGATTGTTATTTTCCACAATACGGGTACGTAGAATCTGTATAACAGAACAACAACTTCAACTCCAGTTCAAGTATGAACAAGAACACAATGAAGTATTAAACACCCTCAGAACAAGATCAAAAAGACCTTTCCAAGAGGTGTACTTATTTTTCAGAAAATAAAGATGAAACAGAAATGATTAAATCCAAGTCGTCCAAATTCACGGAGTTTCCTTAAGGAAATAATTCCCCTCACTGTACCCGAGGTTGTGGAATTTTTCTTCCCAGGATAAAATGGCCTTCAATCCGACTATAGCAGTACCTCAAATAGGCGGATTCTTCGAACAAACTCACAGATTGAATGATCACACTTAGAGTATTTTTAAGACAAGAAGAAGTTTTTGTAATATTAAAAATTGATGCCTTAACCTGTGGAAGAAAGCAGGTTATTTATAGCCACAAGATGCCCCTTTGAAAAGGTGGCATTGGTTCATATTAGAGGTGTGTGACTCTTCCTGAAAATACATGGCTATTCACTTAAAACAATGCAGTAATTTTCTGAAACAGTACACTATTTCGTGAACAGTGCACTGGTTCAAAATAGTGCATCATTTCGAAAATCTGCACCAGTTCAGAAACATAAACACAGAAATAGTGCACCAGTTCGCAAAATGGTGCAACGATTCATTGAAACAGTGGCACCAGTTTAGGTAGAACATTGCATTTGTTACTGTTACTGGATGCATGTATTTATTAATGGAGTATTACTGATTCAGTCTGGATTATTTTCGTCAAATAAAATTTGTCCAAAAAGAAAGATCTCATCGATCATTTGCTGAAGCCGAAGCCGAGCGAGCGACGACGACGACGACACGAGGCATCTCTATTTCCTTGCCTCACTTGCCATGTGGAGTAAGTGTTTCACAATATAAACACTAAAAAGTTCTCTTCTTCCACCAATGTGGGAGAAAGAGTAAGCTTTCCAAATTAGGAGTACACTTTCCAATTTGGGTGTCTCCTTTTCCTCAACCATTTCTTCTTCATTTCTCATTCACACTTCTATGAACCCAACAATGATGTGCCTTATAAGAAAGGACATAACTAATCTGAAATATTTAAACTTCTATCATGAAATTGAATTTTGAGTTGACTTGACTTTTCTTGCTTCAAGAAGCTGATTCGTGCTGAAAATTTAGGATTCCCTTGAAATATTCATGATCCAATCATACATATTGAAATTGGGAAGTGATAACTTATGCAAGTACGAATCATAAGGCAACAAGACTTAGATCGTACAAGGGTATTACACTATCTGAGCTGAAATACATGGAAAATTTTGAGATTATACGCTGAACTCTTATGCACCGAGTCATGAATAGATAGCTGAATCTGAAACATGATGCTTGGAATGAACTGAATTCACAATTTATATGGATGGAATAGATTATCTCTTGGGGATGGCCATACGCATGAGACTTCGGATAGTAGGACTGGGTGAAAAGGTGAAAAAACCATAGTAACTTGACTGCCTGACTGTTAAACTTAATTACAGACTGAATTATACCAGACACTTATACTTAACTGGAGTATCTCTTCAGCACTCTTTCTAAAGAAGTTTAAGTAGCATTAGGGAGAGAAGAATCTTGGGCCTGAGTTACACAAGACATCCAACTAAGGAATCACCACAATTACACTACTCTATAGCATGGAATAAGGACATATAACTCATAAACTAGGATAGAATTTCCAGGCCTTAGGCGATGCAACTTCTTACTTTCAATCTTAGCACACTCCTCGAATACTCCCTTAACTATACTATTCCCCTTGAATACCGTACTCATTGGTTCAACTTATAAGTCTCATATGAGCATTGACAAATCATTCTACTAATGTCTAAAGTAGCTTAAATCCTTTCACTGTGATCAAGCCTAATTCTAAATCACAAAATACAATACGCCACACCACGATACTAGTCTAAACCACATGATTCAACCTTCTATATCTTTTTAAAGATCACACCCTAATCATAACGTGCCTTACCACTTCAATGACTAACTCTGAACTCTTACTGTGGATTTACTAGCGCATATTGCGTTCCTCCACATAAATACCAACATGTCATTCAAACCTATCTTTATAACCGCATATGAACTTCAAGGCAAACATCCATAAATACATATTTCACATAGTCTCTAAACCATTGTCAATATAACTCACCACTATGATCTTTCATCAACAAGAACCATTTACATATCACCACTATCATTACATAAGGAGGAGTCACTAAAAGGTAAGAACATAAGACTTTGATGTATGGAAGGATACTACACAAAACTCGACACTTAACTGAGGCCTGAGGAACAACGAATCAACATCAGGGATTCATCAAAGTGATCTGAATTGGGGCATACATGACTATAAGCTGAATCTCATCAATCGTAAAGAGTATAGCATGAATTATGGGAACTGAGCACACTATATAGCGTGAGTACATGAGTCATGAGTTGCATGACCTCCATTTGATGTTCATAACATATGGAATGTGATTCCGACTACTGAATAAACTGAAACTCCTCATTTTCGAACTAGAAGAGTACATGACTTTCAATCATATGCATGAACATAAACTATGACCATGGAACTGAATCGTAAGCCATGAGTAGGTATTTGGATCACTAAAAAATACTGAGATAAGAATGGGTTGAGTCTCACCTTAACTTTCTGATGTTCTATATCATACTGGCATCACTACTAGAAGCTGAGAGCCTGACTCAGTTACTTGTTCTATCATCCCCCCTTATCTTTAAGCCATCATCTTAAGTTCTAGAGATCCCTTACTAGACTTTAAACTGAACTACACTCACTCCACTCTGGGGTGGGTCTGGAATACGACAATACACATAATTAATAGAACTTAACCCGAATGACTACACCTGGAAGTGGAAAACCCCACTGCTAATACCACCTTCTGAGACACACTCTATTATTCTATAGCCCAATAGTCATCACATAATACTGGAACACTCACTTACTTCGGATCTTCATAAGTGTCCCCATAGTCGGAGTGCACACCTTCTAACGCTTCAACTCTTATTTCTATGAGCTCAACCTTCAAGAACTCAATCTTAACTTCTAACACTTAACATGGATATCACCAAGCCTTTTATGAACCATACTACTTCCGTCATAGCCTACTAATATCGCGACTTCAAACTTATATCTCTCTACCATGAGAATCAAAATCATATAAAAAGACTCAACACTATCAATCAAAACTCTTTAACCTAGATATTTAGAACCCATCTAACATCTACTAGTCTTTCTCCATCTAGCAACTCAACGGTACTACTAGCCATACGCAACATGTAATAGTCTTAGAGAAATGCCACAACTCCATATCACCTTGGGCCTACTTGCACACCATACCTACAACATTATACTTCATTACGAATCAACTTAAACTTAAGTCATTTCATACACTGTTCAAGCCTATTAGATCACTTCCATATAACTAGTATCATTAATCAAGAAATCATCACATCCACCTTCATGGCCATCAACTATTCAAAACTTAATGTGTAGTGCTAAACATGATTTTACAACCCAACCTTACGCATGATTGTCACTTGGAAACCATGAAATAAACATCAAGAAACACTAGTACACTAGAACTTCATAACAACAATAATCGAACTTGACCTTACGGTCTTCCTTATCATAACTCATTAGCACGTACTATTTCAACACATCAAGCCTACTAATATTATTTTTTCCCCACAAAACATACATCATTAATTTCATGCCACTATTTTACCACCATATTCCACACTTAAATTCAAGCCTATAGTTTAGCATCAATCATCTACCACCAATGATGAATGCAACATAATATACTAATCCATTAAATTGGAACATTCTATCCAAATACCTCAAACTCTGCTACATACCTTCTCAAAAGTAGTACTAGTTTACAACTACCAACGAAAAAAAGGTCAAGGGGTAAAGTCACATAATAGACATGATCAAGCTTAATATGATATTATAACCCCATACAATCTTATCTACTTATATAGATTTCTCACCTCATACCTACTTACTCAATCATACATTTAGACTACCTTCAATATCCACAACAACCATGAGTCTACAACTATAACTTACTGACTAATATAGCCATTTTCAAACTTTAAGCAACCGAAAAATCACCCTGACTAACAACTCATTCTCTACCTTCTACTAATCACACACAAGGACGAATCCCCTTTTTACCAACTCAATCTCATGCAAACAGATTTAGCTATACATATATTAAACCAACACAAGAACAACAAGTTGGACAACAAGTTGCTAGTGAATCAAAATAGGCCTCACACGGCTTCACTATACTTTGATTTTGTATTTTGAACAAGAAAATGAGATGAATGACAAGGCAACTATGCTAGTGAATTGAAAGAACCCCACACGGCTTCACTAGATTTTATTTTTTTCAACAACACCTTGATGACAAGATCACATAAGATAGAAATTTAATACGCAATATCCAATGAACTAAGAATACGCATCTTACTCTGTATAAACAAAATAGGAGTCAAACACTTCCTCCATGAACTACCATACCATCCACACATGCTATTAGCTACCACATTAGTTTAACACTATAAAGGGGTAAATCATCCTCAAATGTCGGTTATTCAATTGAAATATTTATTTACAAAAAAATCACCCTCACTCTGACTTCTAACTTTGTGACTTCACATCGCCAACTTCTTAGTCTAATTTCATTACCAATAGGTCATGACAACAACACTTTAACTCATACTACTATTCGGGTGGAAATACAGTTCCAACATTCTATTTACACATTATTTCCCCTGAAGCACGACATCTGCAACATAATTTTTTTTTTGAAAAGGGACTGAATACACTCAATACCACAGGCTAAAAAACACGATTTCATCAATATAAAGGTTCACATTCGCATCAATACACGTTGAAGCAAAAGGATTCTCAAGTCCTTGCACAATTTTTAAAATTTTATATGACTCAATCAGAAAGGACTATATTATATCATGTATATTCTAAACTTTTTGCACTTGAATCACCCAAATAATGGGACATGTCTGAGAACATCAGAGTAAGGAAAGAATTTAGGATGACTTGTACTTTCATATGGGCGACACCATAGCATGAATTAGAGTATGAAAGAGGAACATTCTAACTCTATTGCACAAACTAGAATATGAAGAAAAAGAGACATTCATAAATGCCTAGTAGCCTCCTATTTATAAGTGGGGCGCGCTACACACCCATAAATAAGACTCTACCCGACGCGATTTCGCAGTCACCCTGGGACCATGAACCGTGCTTTACCATGTTTGTCATGACCGAGCTGAGGCCCTAGCCATGAAGAGCATCCCGAACCATGAAGGCCCGGAACACCCTTCTCTATCTGTTGATCATGCACAACATTGATAAAACAAAAGATAATGCGGAACTAGAAATTTAATACGGAAACATGGTCAATTTGAATGTGATCATAATACTGAAACTGAAATCCGAAAATGTATATGAATAATAATGTCTGACTCAATCTGCGAAATCTCTACTATGAACTAAACAAAACTGTCTGAAAACTAGGACAAGGCCCCCCAGTAGACCAAAACATGACGAAAGATAAATATCTGAAAATAAATAGGCCTTCTGGATCATAGAAGGCTCACCACTGCACAATTGATTTGTGATCTGAAATATCTACTTTTTACCTGGACCCCTAGACTGAGCCTCAGAACCTGGAAGGAGGGGGGTCAACACAAAAGTACTGGCACGCGAAGCAATCAAAAATAGTGTATTTGTATATGTATAAAGTAGATGAGAGCAATTTAACAAAACATCATGCATAAAATAGTTTCCCAAACACATGGGCATCATTTAGAACATTCTACGACATTCTTGTCAAAACAGTTTTTAATCTTTGTATTACTTCTGAGTTAGGTGGCGCTCCCCTACAAGTCTGATATTCCACGAGCCATATGGAATCCGCCATTGACTCAGCGGGGAAGCCCCCAACCCAAGTGTGCCGCAAGGGTTGGAGTGTCTGAGTCTGATACGCCACACGGCACTAGGCCAGCGTAATATAATATACCCGGATCAGCAAATCATGATTTTGGGCAATGAGTTGTCTGAACTCATACCTTCTTCAGGGAACCACCTAAGCTCTCTTTATGCCCTATTTTAGCCTTTCCTGAACATGCATCATTCTGAAGTTCTAAAATATGCAAATCTGATAAAGTCTAATTTTTGTATTAGTCTGTGTCTGTTATGGCATTTTCTGAGTTTGGTATTGTCATACCAAGACTTGCAAGTTCTATTTCTGAGCCATAATGCAATAAGCATGATTTTTTTCATAAAAAGTATAATTTCAGACCACCCAAACATGTAATTTGCATAAGAGATTTCATGTTCCGAAACTTAAGTCAAAACCATGCAAAAACTTTCATCAAACATCTGATGGTCATGTGCTTTTGGCAAAACCATGCACTCTTTCATTAAATGTATATTCAACATTCATCAACATAAACAATCCTCTCTCTTTTGAAAGCAAAAATCATAATCCAAAATCATTATTTAAGACTTTTCATAACATGCTTTTCAAGATGTATTTCGAAACAATTCATATCATGTGAAACATGGGAAAAATTACATCAAGAGAGGTCTTTCATATATATCATGCTCTCAATTCATATTTCAATACTTAAACACTTACATACATATATATATAACTTTGAAATCACTTTGGGGGAAAGCCAAAAGGCCAAAACAATGTTATTAAAGCTTCTAAAACATGAATATGTACATGAATTCAGAAAAACCTTTCTTAAAACATGATTTCTATGCCCATGAGAATTTAGGAAACCCCCGCGTACCTCGATTACGAAGAATAATGTATGATTCTTGAAGCTTGCGGATTGGGGATTCCAAATCCCTAAGAATTATTGAAAACCCACAGTGAAATCTTGAGATATTTTTATCTTTGGGTTAAAACCCTAAGAAGTGTTCTTGGTGATTTTGAGAGAATGACCTTATTTTGGTGTTAGGGGGATTTAATCCCATGTTATGGCTAAATATGGGGTGGAAAATACCACTTTTTCCCTTAAAAACGTGAAAACAGGACCTGGAAATTGGGTGCGTGCGTCACACGCTAATCGCGCGATGCTACTGTCTCAGTCACAAAAATGGCCATAACTTTTTGCTCGGGTATCTTATTTGGACGAAATTGGTATCGTTGGAAATCTAATTCGAAGATATTTCATTTGATATATAGTAGGCAACCCAGTTGGTCGTATACAAGGAGTTATGGTCAATTGAATTTGACCCAAGTTTCGATGCTCACTAAAACTCAAATGATAGGAAAGCTTTCAACTTGGCCTTGAGTTAGGGGACCTCTATGATCTCAATAAATGCTCAAATAGGTTCCCACACTACATAATATATTAACATATAAAATTTGCATAGGATTTATGGCTTTTGGAATATCAATGCGTAGAAATGACGGTTTTCGTTCTAGCCCGAAATGCAGGGTGTTACAGTTTGCAGAGAATTTAGACATTAGACATATGCGTGAAATGAGGTAAGAAAATTTACCTTACCCCAAGTGTCATTTAGCTTCTGCTATTTCACTCAGAAAATCACCTTTTTTTAAGTATCAAATTAAAGGGTCATTCAGCTACTTGTTTAGTGACAACTGTGTAAGCCCTTGTTACAATAAATATTTGCCTATCATACTATTTTCCTTTTTCAATAATGCAAATGCAAACATGGTAGTGTAGTCAAAAAGAGAAGAAAAACATTTCTCAATTCATCTGTATTGATTGTCAAACTATGTGGAGACTGAAATGACATAGCCATATTGGCATTTTTGTCAATCAAAAACAGCGTACCAAACAAGTTTGCGGGTATTTTGGTTGATGGTCACTTGGGGCCAATTTATATCATGGACAGAGTTCTAGCTGCCTTTTTCTAAAGTAAGAATATAAAAACCTAAATAAGGGTAGTACAAGCAAAGGGGCTAAGTCTTACCTTACCAATCTTAATGAGTCTATGAATCTCTACTAATAATTAACGAATCTCTACTAATAATTAACAAAGAGTAAAGCATGTAGTACCCTGAACTATGACCAAATCTGATACGACACCAGAGGCGGCTTACCTCTTTAAAAAATAGGCGGTCATCTTAGGCCCCCAAATTTGAGGGGCCTCATTTTTTATAAATATTATTTATAGAAAAATAATTTTTTTATATAAAAGGAAAGAATTATTAGAAGTAGTTCATATATCTAGATTATTATGTCTCAAGAAAGATTAAATACATTATTTATATTATTACTTAAAAAAATAATTACAAAAATTGATTATTATTAAAAAATTTATTTTCTTAAAAATTTAAGGCATCCATTTAATTTTCACCTTAAGCCACGAATATGCTTGAGTTGCCCCTGTACGACACACTCCAACTTCACGAGGGTCCTATTACCCCGAACTAAATTTTAGCATATTTTTATCAACCTTTTTAGCTAACGTGGCACCTTTTGTCAACTTTTTTAGCTGACATGACACCTTTGAAATGAGTTACGTAATAAAGGTGCCACATCAGCACAAAAGGGTGACAAGTATATGCTAAAATTTAGTTCATGTGAAGGTGGAGTATATCGTAGAAACTTTGACCATTGTTTGTAGGATACTGGATGCTTATCTCAATCAACAAACATCCATTCCTCATAGAAGTCTTCGTCTTGGATCTTAACAACCCAAGTAATGTCAATAATCAAGGAAAATTGGACAGATTCTATTTCTTTGTGCTACTAATTTTCCACCTTTTAATCTGTTTTTACATTAATATTTTTGCTACTTATTTTACATCTCAACAATTTATTTGTTTTGGTGCTATATAGTGGAGTATATCATTGATCTTTGCAAATACCACACACAAATGACCAAATTCCCTTGAAACATACTATTTCCACAGCATAGTAACATGGAGAATCACATTTACTTATTGATGCTTCTCTTTCTAGTTCAATATTATTCTGTTTCTATATCAGCTTCTTCGTCGAATGAAAAAGATCAACCTGCTCTACTAGCTTTCAAAGATCTTGTTACTAGTCCTAGTCATTTTTTGGTGAAAAATTGGAACAAGAACACTTCATTTTGCTCTTGGTTTGGTGTCACCTGTAGTCCAAAAAGGCAAAGGGTTGTAGCCTTGGCTCTTCCCGATATGCAACTTCAAGGCACAATTTCCTCCTATTTGGCCAATTTGTCATTTCTCAGCGTGCTCAATCTCGAGAACAACAACTTCCATGGTGGCATTCCTTTCGGACTTGCCTCGCTTGCGAGTGATTTATGTTAGAAACTATCACGACCCGAACCAGGGCCCTGGCCGTGATGGACATCCCGAACCATGAAGGCCCGAGAGCCCTTCTAACTTGTAATCATATACACCATTCATATATTAATAGGAAATGCGGAAATAAAATCTTCTACGAAAACATGGTCATAATCTAAATTTAGTTTTACAATGAGGAATAAAATCCAATATCAACTAAACACCGTCTAAAAACCATCTGCGAAATCTCTACTACATGATCAAATAACAACTGTTTGAAAACTGGGACAAGGCCCCCAGTAGACCAAAACCATAATAAATAATAAATAAACTAGGCCTTCTGAAATATAGAAGGCTCACCAACTGGTGCTCTTCACTCCTGTCTGATGAAATCTACTGCCTATCAGGATCCCTAGACTGTGCCTCAGAACATGGAGAGAAGGGAGGTCAATACAGATGTACTGGTACGTAGAGCAATCCAAAATAAGGCTTTTATATAAATAAAATAGTTGAGAGCCAGTCATAAACTTCATAAAAGATATAATTTTCAAAACACGTGGGCATTCTTGAAAAATACATAAAAGTTATTCTGTCAAAAGCAGTTTCTGATCTTTGTATTAATTCTGAGTTAGGTGGCACTCCACTACAAGTTTGATATTCCACGGGCTATATGGAATCCGTCATTGACTCGGCGGGGAATCCCCCAACACGAATGTGCCGCAAGGGTTAGAGTGTCTGAGTCTGATACGCCACAAGGCTCTAGGCCAGCGTAATATAATAAACCCGGATCAGAAAATCACGGTTTTGGGAAATGAGTTGTCTGAACCCATGCCTTCTTCGGAGAACCACCTAAGATCTCTTTATGGTCAATTTTATCCTGTTATGAACCATGCATTTTTTTCTAGTTTCAATATCTGAAAAGTCTGATTTCAAACATGTATTCTATTCTGTTCTGAATTACCATGGCATAATCTGAATTGGTGTCGTCACACCAAGACTTGCATGTCCTATCTCTGAGCCATAATGCGTCGTGCATAATTCTTTCATTAAAACACAGTCCAGACCACTCAAACATGCAAACAGTATAAAAGATTTCATGTTCCGAAAACGCAAGTCAATACTATGCAAGAAATACTTTAAACATGTGGTGGTCATGCACTTTTGGAAAACCATGCACTCTTTCATTATATGTATTTTCAACATTTATCAACATGCATACCCTCTCTTTTGAAATCAAAATCATAATCCAAATGTAACATTAGTCAAGACATTTCACAACATGCTTTTCAAGATGCATTCAAACGATTTCATAGTATATCATAAGTAAATAAAAATCATCACAAGAGAGAGAATTTTCATAAGTCATGCTCTCAATTCAATCATCAACATTAAAACACATGCTTACAATATATATATATAATTTCAAATCAATTTGGGGGAAGGCTTAAAGACCAAAACAATATCATCAATTCTTCTAAAACATGAAAATATCCATAAATCCGAAACCCCTTTCTAAAAATCATGATTTCTATGCCCATGAGATTTGAGGAAAACCCTGCGTACCTTAAATTAGAAGATTTTGAATGAACTCTAGCTTTTGGGATGCTCTACGTACGATTGGTGGGTACATCTTGTAGACCTCGCAATGGGGATTTTGAATCTTGAAGAATTATTGAAAAGCTACAGTTAAATTTTGAGATAAAATGATCTTTGGGTTGAAACCCTAAGGAGTGTTCTTGGTGTTTTGGGAGTGTCACACCCTTTTTTTTCACTCCAAAAAGATTGATTTTAAGTTCGAAAGAGTTTTATTATTAAAGTGACAAAAGATTGATAATTTTTTTTCGAAAAAGGATTATTTACATTTTTATTCATAGTCGCCACTTGGCATAATCCGGTGTGCTAAGTCACCTTTGAAAAATCCTTTTAAAAATAATTTTTGACTCTTTTAAACTTATCCGCGAACAGATATTCCGGTTAAGGAATTTTGTTGACCGAGGGGAAGGTGTTAGGCACCCATCAGTCCCGTGGTTCGACCACGGTCACTTGGTGGAGCGTATCGGCTAATTTTGACACTATGATAGTACAAACCACAAATAAGCACGTAAAGCAATCAAACAAACAAACCAAACAAAATGAATAAAAGTATAGTGTTCAGTCCAATTATACAGTCCCAAAATAAAAATGTGAAAATAAATCCTATCTAACCTATACTAATCCTAACTACGCTCCCAGGCTTTACCCGAAGCCTCGGGCCTTCCTCACGAATGTCTTCCGCCAACATAGTACGTCGGGGCATTCCCCGGTGAATAAATACAATGTGTCTCGGGGCATTCCCCGGCTAAATGATACATTCAATCCAAAAGCAATAAAACCAAACCATTCAACACGCATTTCAAGCATTTAATAATTCAACGAGCAAGAACTTATTCCTAAATATTTGCCTACCCAACTCAACCTATCGTGGCACTATCACGATCAACGACGCCAGTGAATCAAAGTAAATTAACATTAGCTTTTTATCAATTTTCAATTTCCAACCCCCAAATAACTGATTTCGCTTCTCGAATGAGATATTATTTCATCACACAATTCATGATCGAGAGGACCCACAACGAATCAAAACAAGCAAATATTCACCAACCAAGATCAAACGACACATGGTATTCAATCCAACACATCGAATATGATAAACAATGAAATAAAATAGGGAAGGAGTAGAATTGGACCTCAAAATATCGCTTTTATTCAATCAAACGAGATGAAGTTCGCACCGAAACCTCAAATCGAACCTCAACATGAATTCCAAATCCAACCTCGGTATTGAAAAATAAGGAACGAACTGATTTGATTCCTGAGAAGGAATAAAGACCAAGTAACCCGCAAGCTTTCCATCTAAAATATCCAAAAATCGAAGAAAAATAGAGGGATTTAGACAATTTCGGGACTGTTTCGATTAAACCGCTGACGGACACCGATATCGGCGCAGATGCCGCCGAAAAAAGCTCAAACAAAGATTGGGTTTTCTCAGTGTATGTATGTGTTGACAAATCAAACAAAAATGGAGCCTCCATTTGTGTGTGTGCGAGCGGTGAGGTGACTCTGGATCCGGTGAGTGTGTGTATTTCTCTCTTCCGTCTACTGTCTCTCTGTTGCTCTCTCTCTGTGTGTTGAAATATATATGTCTATGTGTTGAAACCAAGAAAGAAAAGAAAAAAAAATGGAGTCCTCCTTCTCTCTTTTTGTTTTTTCGATTAGCTCCCCATGAGAGGTGCATATGTATTTTGTGTGTGTTCTTGGTGTACTGTCGTGAGTATGAGAATGGAGGAGTGTGTGCTTCTGGTCAGTATTTTTTGGTATCCGGGTCCGTATTGTGTATGTGTGAATTTGTTAGTGAAATGGTGAGGATATGATGGAGTCCCTCGAACTGTGTGGTCCTCCTCCTTCACTGTGGGCCCCGTAAGTATAAATATGTATATCCTTATCTCCATTCTATTAGTGGTGAGAAAAAGAAAATGTGTTAAGGTGGGGTGGGGTCACGTGGGTAGTGTAGGGGTATGGGGTGGGGTAGGTTGTTAGGATGAGGTGTAAAGTTGGTTAGGATAGGGTTGTTATTTTTTCTTGTATTTTTGTGCGATATAATCATACGGGTGAGGAGACGTAGTAAGTCGAAGGTAAAATGCTAAAAATTCTATCGGGGAGGGACAAAATTAGATGTCTACATCATGACCTCTTTGAATGCAAACACGAAGTGTTTTCAGACAAAGAAGTAGACAACGAGATCAAATTTTGACCCAACCCTTATTCATGGAAAGAAACAGAAGGAGGAAGGACAACCGAGTTGGAGAGCCGAGTGAGGTCCTGTCAAGGTTCCAGTCCGCGGTTCTGTCATTACATAAAAATGAAAATTACAAGTTAAAAACATAAATGAAATTACAAAAACTCTATCTATGCAGCTTCTTTGACTCTTGACTTGCTATTTCATCACCCTGTTCTTCAGGCGGGCTCCTGACTTGCAATTCCTTCAACTTGTTGCTTTCCTTTCAATTTCTTCACCCTATTCTCCAGGTGGGTTCCTGACTTGCTATTTCATCAACTTGTTGCTATTCTTTCAATTTCTTCACCCTATTCTCTAGGAGGGTTCCTAACTTGCTATTTCATCAACTTGTTGCTATACTTTCAATTTCTTCACCCTATTCTCCAGGAGGGTTCCTGACCTGCAATTTCTTCAACTTGTTGCTTGGTTTTTCATTTATTCTCTCTGTGCTTCGGGCAGGCTCCTTAAATCACATCAAAACTGGAAAGAAGATTATCCTAAACAAAAATTATCATAAAGAGAAATTTCGTTTGCCAGAAAAGTAAAGTTCCAAAAACAAGAATTAAATTTTGCTCCAGTTTATCTTCAAAGGACTTTTGCGAAAGACACATCATTATAGGAATCAAGGAGAATGACTCAACTATAAGGTACGTCTTACTAGGAATCAAGGGAATGACTCGACTAAAAGGTATGTCTCATAGGAATCAAAGGGATTGACTCAACTAAAAGGTACGTCTTATAGGGGTCAAGGGAATGACTCGACTAAAAGGTACGTCTTATAGGAATCAAAGGGAATGACTCGACTAAAAGGTACATCTTATAGGAATTAAAGGAAATGACTCGACTAAAAGGTACGTCTTATAGGAATCAAAGGGAATGATTCGACTAAAAGGTACGTCTTATAGGAATCAAAGGGAAATGACTCGACTAAAAGGTACGTCTTATAGGAATCAAAGGGAAATGACTCAACTAAAAGGTATGTCTTATAGGAATCAACGGGGATGACTTGACTAAAAGGCACGTCTTATAGGAATCAAAGGGAATGACTCGACTAAAAGGTACGTCTTATAGGAATCAAGGGAGATGACTCAACTAAAAGGTACGTATTCTAGGAATCAAAGGAACGAATCAACTAAAAGGTACGTCTTCTAGGGGTCAAAGGGAATGACTCAACTATAAGGTACGTCTTCTAGGGGTGAAGGGGGAATAATTCGACTAAAAGGTACGTCTTATAGGAATCAAAGGGAATGACTCGACTAAAAGGTACGTCTTCTAGGGGTCAAGGGTAATGACTCGACTAAAAGGTATGTCTTATAGGAATCATGGTTCAATTTAAGAAGTGTATCAACTAGCAAATGTAAACTAAAATCCCTAGACATGTGTCTCCGAGGGATATAGGATGATGAATTTTTACCTTGATTTGACTATCAAACCTTTGTAGCAACATTATTTCCTGCATTTGTAAAAGTGAGGCATTGTCGCCCTTGATATTTGCGCTCTGAATTCCTTGCTTTGAAGGTAATATGTTTCCTGTTTCATCAAGAAAAACTTGTGAATTTAAAACATGGTGGCTGATTTGTCGCTTTAGCTTTTGCGGCGACCCCTCTTGCCCTTGTCACATTTAACCTTGCTTCCAACCATTAGCATATATCATTGACTTGTTGAATCATTGACCCGAACTCAGATTATTAAGAGTGACTGGAACAAACAGAGTATCTCTGCTCTTCCATGCTTCTCATATAGACCCTTTGAACTTTGGTATTTCCCCGAATTTCCCCAAATTTTCTGTTGACAACAACCTTCTTCACCCCTTGTTCTAATTTGCAATCTTGTTTCTTTCATGTGCTGGGTGTTTGTCTTGCTTTGTAAAATTAAAGAAGCTGGTAGCCAGATTTAAAATCTTTTCTCACTTGTTTTGACACGGACTTGACTCAAAGACAAGAAAAGAAAAAGAATGATAATAATTTTTTTTATTTGGATAACTGACTCAAGAAAGATAAAACAAAAATAAAGATAAGAAAGAAAAGACAATAAATGTCCTCATTTGAAATAAAGAAACGAAAAGTTCATCTAAAAATGACAATCAACTCTAATAATTATGCCATGCATTTTGGATTAAGCTGTCTGATCTTTCCATCCAAACTTTCTACCAATTGTTGTTGAGTTAAGGCCCCTGAAACTGAGTTACTTTGTTGGGCCAACTGCATTTGGAGACCTCATTCGGCTAGTGGTGCCTTGAAGGATTTTTTGACAACAAGCCTCTCTCATTTTCTTCCTCTCAGCTCACCATTTTTCTATGGCGTCCGTGAGGGTTTTCAATCATGAGACTATCATTTCATTACTCTCAGCTCACCGGTCATCTTACGATGCCCGTGAGGGTTTTCACCGATAAGACTCTCTCATTTTTATTTCTATCAACTTACAATCGTCTTACGGTGCCCGTGAGGGTTTTTACCAATAAGACTCTCATTTTTATTTCTCTCTTGATTCCTTATGCTGAGGAAGACAAGTAATTCCCAAATGCATCATCATATCCCTTGCATGCTTTTCCCTAACATCCTCAAAGATTGATCTGAAGGTCTTTCTTTGGTTGTAACTTGGCTTTTGGATAGGGTTAGAAAGAAAGAATGGCATGGGGCCCAAATGACACTTGAAGTGGGGTAGGACTTACAACTTTTGGAATCGACTCAAACAATGAGGATTAACTCATGCCCCAGTTTCTTTTGACTGGGTGACTCTAAATTATTTATTTGGTTAGACCGAGCCCGGAGTAGGTCAACCTACGTATCTCACCCCCGAGAGAGGAGAACCAGGTCATGCGTAGTTTTGGCAGCTTGTTCCGTTGCTTGATTATGATTTCTTTGTTTTTCTCTTTTATTGGCTCTTTTTCTCTTTTTTCTGACTCTATTTTTCTTGACATTCTTCCCTTTTCTTTCTTTTTGGACACTTTTTTTTTCTGACACTATTTTTTGCTCGACACTTTTCTTTTGAGCTTTGCTGACTCTATCTTAATTCCAAAAGAGGTCTATGAAAGAAAATAACACTAAGGCTCAAATGGGGTACACAAATAATGACATAATATATGGATAGCAGAATGAAATGCCTTCGTCATATCAATCCTTGAAGATGCTAGTACATAGCATGCAATGTGAAAGTACACAATCAATATCACTTATGACATGTTTTACAACACTAACTTGCCCCGAGAATATGTGTCACCTCTTATTTTACACTTGTCGAACATACAACTCCACCTTTGTTGTACATCCCTCACATTGAATGACTCATGCTTTTGTGGAGTTGATTTTTGTTCTGCTCCTCGGGAGAACACATCCGCTATTTGACCTAATTGAGCTTTGTTTTTCAATTGATGACCAAGTTATTCTTGTGATTCTCAAAATAATTGCTTTAATTTTGAAAGAAGGCTTCAACATGGTCACCAAATGTATCAACACTCTATCAATTTTTCTCAGATGCTTTTTCTAACCTTATCCCTCTGATTCCATGTTTCATGGTTAAATTAGACTTTAAGACCTGGCTGAAAATTCCGCAAGCATGTCATATCACTAGAGTCAACATAAAATGTACTGTATAAAGAAAACAAACAAATAACATGTATTTAAAACACAAAGGAAAAGGGACAATTCATTTAGTTGAAATAAAAGATAGAAGGGTTTGAACATAAACGACAAAAGGAAAAAACAAGATAGATCCCGAACTACAACCCTAAAATAATTCAAAAAATAGAAAAAAAAAACTACAAAACCTCTTTCTAGTAGGGAGAGGGGTGACTTCTCAATTGCTCAGCCTGACAACTTAGCCACTGGTTTGCATATCAGCATGACTGAGCTTCCCTCGCTGTCAATTTTCTGCACCATAATTGATCCATCTTGAATCATCTTTTCAATTTCTCTTTTCAAAGAACAACAGTCTTCAATACTGTGACCCTGAACATCAGAATGCTATGCACATCATACATTAGGATCAAAACTTCTTGAATATGGGTCAGGAGTATACCCAAGGAGAGAAGTGATCATGCCCTGCTGTACCAATCTCTGGAATAAACTGGCATAGAATTCCCCAATAGGTGTGAAATTATCTTTTTCCTTCCTCCTCTTTGCGAATTCTTGCCTCAGATGAAACTTGGGTTTAAAGGTTTCTTGGTAAATTTGTGGGGGTTGTGGACGATGTTGAGGGATAGGTGCATGCCATTGTGGATAAGAAGATGGATGAGCATACAATTGTGCATTGTTCAAAGGATATTGAGGAAGTGGAATGGGATTTCTTGGATTTTGGGGAATGAAACCATGTTGCAAGTGGTTATGTGGATCTAATATGTAAGCTCGGGATTAAGGATAACAGTATTGGTGGGTTGGACCTCTCAAACTCGGCTTTGGCCCTGGCATGATAATAGGTGTGTTTTCCTTCTTCTTTCCTTCAGTTTCCCTTGGTTGATTGCAATGTCGTTCCAAATGTTTCACAGAATCCTTCTGTCCATCAGGCTCCCCAAATTTTGATGTCTTAAAGCTGGGAGGAAGGATAACACTTGAAGACATGCCCCAATTTTTATATGAAACATCTTCATATCCCATAAGTCCAGGGGAATTTTTCATATCATTTTCTACACTCTTCACTTTCCCAACTATTTTCTCTGGATCTTTTGGTATGCTAGGCTTCTTAGTAAGAAATTTTGGAGGTCCACTTAACTTAACTGTAGGCTCAAGAGTATACCAATGATCATCAACAGTATTGAATGTGGATTCACTAGTGGACTGGGGAAGCACAATTGTTGTATTGATAGACAAAGTAGAAGCCTTAGTAGAAGGTTGAGCAACAAAAGCACAGATGGTATGTGGTGCTGTGAATGTGGTAGACTTATACTGAGGAGATAAAGAAAGAGTGGTGGAAGTGTTGAGGTGCATTTGACGTGGAATGGATTCTGAGGCATGTTGTGGTGCATCAACAACAGTAGGAAACTGACTGTGCAATTTTGGTGGAAGACTCAAGGTATTTGCTGGGTCAAAAGTGGGGAACGAAGGTGGAGGCAGCCCACTGGCCCAAGCTCGGTACATTTCCATCATTTGTTGTCTCAGTCTCAAATTCTCTTCCTTTAAACTCTCAATTTCCTGACTCTTTGTTTCAACCATGATGTCACTCTCTATATCCTTGTTGGACACAACTAACTCTTCCTTGGATTTGGTGTGATATGGAGGACCAGCCAGGAAACAACAAACCAACCACCTTAAACTAACTGAACAAAAGGAAACAAATATGTTAGAGTTCAACATTTTTCAAAACCTCTCTTTTTTTATTTTATTTTTTTGAAAAGATCACCGAACCCAAGAAGGGCGCCTACGTATCTCACCCCCGAGAGAGGATAATCAGGTGTGCGTAGTTCGTGAAGCCGTGCCAAAATGGCCAATTGAACTCTTTTTTTTTTTTTCGAAACTTTAAGATGAAAAGAAAATAACAATTTGTCAAAAGAATTGACGAAAATATTTTTGAATTTTTCATCTTTAACATCCCTATACAAAGTGAAATCTATGATTACCAAAGAAAATCTTTTTGGGTTTTCAGTTTTAAAATTTCATATGAAAATGGAACTTGAACCTATTTAAGAAAAATCTTTTTGTAGCTTTCTTTTAGAGATGTTTATGAAACACCTACTCTAAGTGAAGAGTGAAAAAAATATTTTTGGATTTTTCAAATAAGATCCCCGAACTAACAATAGGCTGCCTATGTATCTCACTCCCGAAAGAGGAGAATCAGGGGTGCATAGTTCGTTCAGATTGGACAATTAACGATTAACTAACAGATTGACCTTAAGGGACACAACCAAAGACAAACGATGAAAAATGTCAATAAAATCTTTTTTGGAGTTTTCAACTTGACACTTCAAATAAAAATGACACCAACAATTATGAAAGAAAAAAATCTTTTTGATATTTTCATTAAATGAAATGTACAAATTTCTACCATTTTTTGCATTTTCTTTTATAAAAACTGCTAAAAAAATCTTTTTTGAAAATTTTGAATTATGAGTGCATGCTAAAGTAGACAAATTGAGAAAAAAAAAATTTGATGTTTTGGTTTTTGAACAAATGAGTGCAGAAAATAAAGAAATCTTTTTGAATTTTCGAATTGTGAAAAATAAAAGCCATAAAGAACTTTAAAACTACGAAACACTTTTTTTTTTCTTTCCGACTCACTTTTCTTTTCTCCTTTTATTTTTAACTTTACTTCTAACACCAGTTTTCCCTAAATCAGTCTGTCAAATGACCACGTTACCCTCAGAAATGCAACATTTAGCACATAGGGATGCTTTAGAGGTGAGTCTCTCACAAAGGAACAAGTAGGCTCCGCTAAGTCTCAATTTGATGCACATAAGCATGACCTAAAGGCTGACCTACGTTGAGGTTCACTAACAAGGCTGTTCGGGGGAGCGTATGGTCGATAGTGGCTGCTTTGCTTTCCACCTACTCCATAACACCAACGGCTCCCCTCCTAAAATAAGGGTGACTCAACTAGAGGTCGTGTACAACACATATACTATGGACTTTTTGCAGAAAGAAGGACTGGGGGTAGACACACGATGCCAGATAGAAAAGCGGTAACACATAGGATAAATACTGCAAACAAAGAGCACGAAATCGCACAAAAGTGATAACAATAACACAAACAAAAATCACAAACAATGCTTATACACTCATAATGCCAAACAAAGCCGATACGACTCCAAAATAAGCTCGAATTCTGAAAAATCCCCAGCAGAGTCGCCAGAGCGTCACACCCCTTTTTTTCACTCCAAAAAGATTGATTTTAAGTTCGAAAGGGTTTAATTATTAAAGTGACAAAAAATTGAAAATTTTGTTTTGAAAAAGGATTATTTACATTTTTATTCAAAGTCGACACTTGGCATAATCCGGTGTTCCAAGTCACCTTTGAAAAATCCTTTTCAAAACAATTTTTGACTCTTTTAAATTGATACGCGAACAGAGATTCCGGTTAAGGAATTCTGTTGACCGAGGGGAAGGTGTTAGGCACCCCTCGGTCCCGTGGTTCGACCACTGTCGCTTGGTGGAGCGTATCGGCTAATTTTGACACTACAATAGTACAAACCACAAAGAAGCACGTAAAGTAATCAAACAAACAAACCAAACAAAATGAATAAAAGTATAGTGTTCATTCCAATTATACAGTCCCAAAATAAAAATACGAAAATAAATCCTATCTAACCTATACTAATCCTAACTATGCTCCCAGGCTTTACCCGAAGCCGCGGGCCTTCCTCACGAATGTCTTCCTCCAACATAGTATGTCGGGGTATTCCCCGGTGAATAAATACAATATGTCTCGGGGCATTCCCTGGCTAAATGATACATTCGATCCAAAAGAATAAAACCAAACCATTCAACACGCATTTCAAGCATTCAATAATTCAACGAGCAAGCACTTATTCCTAAATATTTGCCTACCCAACTCGACCTATCGTGGCACTATCACAATCAACGACGCCAGTGAATCAAAGTAAATTAACATTAGCTTTTTATCAATTTTCAATTTCCAACCCCCAAATAACTAATTCCGTTTCTCGAATGAGATATTATTTCATCACACAATTCATGATCGAGAGGACCCACAACAAATCAAAACAAGCAAATATTTACCAACCAAGATCAAACGACACACGGTATTCAATCCAACACATCGAATATGATAAACAATGAAATAAAAATAGGGAAGGAGTAGAATTGGACCTCAAAATGTCATTTTTATTCAATCAAACGAGATGAAGTTCGCACCGAAACCTCAAATCGAACCTCAACATGAATTCCAAATCCAACCTCGGTATTGAAAAATAAGGAACGGACTGATTTGATTCCTGAGAAGGAAGAAAGACCAAGTAACCCGCAAGATTTCCGGCTAATATATCCAAAAATCGAAGAAAAATAGTGGGATTTAGACAATTTCGGGACTGTTTCGATTAAACCGCTGACGGAGACCGATTCCGGCGCAGATGCCACCGGAAAAAGCTCAAACGAAGACTGGGTTTTCTCAGTGTATGTATGTGTTGACAAATCAAACAAAAATGGAGCCTCCGTTTGTGTGTGTGCGAGCGGTGAGGTGACTGTGGATCCGGTGAGTGTGTGCATTTCTCTCTTCCATCTACTGTCTCTCTGTTGCTCTCTCTATCTGTGTTGAAATATATGTGTCTATGTGTTGAAACCAAGAAAGAAAAGAAAAATAATGGAGTCCTCCTTCTCTCTTTTTGGTTTTTTCGATTAGCTCCCCATAAGAGGTGCATATGTATTTTGTGTGTGTTCTTGGTGTACTGTCGTGAGTATGAGAATGGAGGAGTGTGTGCTTCTGGTCAGTATTTTTTGGTATCCGGGTCCGTATTGTGTATGTGTTAATTTGTTAGTGAAATGGTGAGGATATGATGGAGTCCCTCCAACTGTGTGGTCCTCCTCCTTCACTGTGGGCCTCATGAGTATAAATATGTATATCCTTATCTCCATTCTATTAGTGGTGAGGAAAAGAAAATATGTTAAGGTGGGGTGGGGTCACGTGGGTAGTGTAGGGTATGGGGTGGGGTAGGTTGTTAGGATGAGGTGTAAAGTTGGTTAGGATAGGGTTGTTATTTTTTTTTCGTATTTTTGTGCGATATAATCATACGGGTGAGGACACGTAGTAAGACAAAGGTAAAATGGTAAAAAATCTATCGGGGAGGGACAAAATTAGGTGTGTACAAGGAGAAAGTAATGTTATTTTGGTGTTTGGGGGATTTAATCCTGTGTTAAGGTTGATAAGGGGTTGGAAAATACTCAATATACCCTTAATAGATCGGATGGAAAACTGAAAATTTGGCCCAGACGGACTTCCTAGGGCGTGATACACTACCAACATGGATTGTACCAAAACAGCCACAAAAACAGACTACCAACACAATACAAAACCGAGACAAGTTGGAAACAAGTCCAAAACCAAGAATGCTACACAATGATGAGATAATAACATGTATAACCACACCAAAACCGCAACAACACAACAAGGTGGACGACAATATGATAAGAACAATAACAACAAGAGACAATAACTCACGGATTGAAGATTACAAGATACACAAATGGTTACAAAATTACAATGAACAAAGGATAGATAGTTAGACCTTGGTTGGTATAATCTTAAGAACCCAAGAACATGTGATACTCTTGGACCCTTAACACTACACGTAACGGTTAACCTAACTCCTACGTTGACACAAGAGGGACTTTACCTCCTCTAAACACCAACGTCTCAAGCCATGAATGCAACACTAGTGATTCCACACTAGTATCACCCTAATTTCGGGTTGCCTCCTAAAGAGAAGAGAGGACTTGTCTTTCAAAGTGTTATATAACTTACAAATATCATCAAAGTCTAAGACAAAATGACCTATAATGTTCTGTTTATACTAGATTACAACTAGAATACAAAATTACCAAAAGGCCCTTTAATGAAAAGCCTCAAAATGCAGCCCATGGAGTGTAGTGTAGGTTCGGTTTTGGTGTGTGTTTTAGGACCTCTTTTTCATTTTTCTTGCACACTCCAAGCCTCGGGTTCATTACACTTTCACACGTCCATCCTCGTGGTCGTACTTGTATCAGGGCGGCGCCCTGCCTAGCCCGGGGGACTACCTTGGGCGGCACCTTGGCTAGTCCGGGGAGGGGGTAACCTGGGAGACGCGGGCTAATTGCCCCGAGCTACTGGTTTGGCATGCCAAACATGCCCTTAAGCTTGTCTAAAAATTTTGAAACTCACCCGAGACGTACTATGAGTTTGTCCGATCGTAACGCAACTTGAAAAATCGAAAATCGGATATCGGAAAGGTCAAAAATAAAATCCCCGAAGATTGGAAGCTAAAAATGAGACTAAATCTCTTTAACACTTAGAAAAATTTTCAAGTCTTTTCAACTCTTTGAGCATACTACTAAATGCTAACACACGCACGAATTTTACGGGGTGTTACAGAAACAATCAGCTCCAAGAAAGTATTCCAACAAGTCTATTTCAACACCAGAGAGTTCAAGTAATTTCATTGGCTTTCAATAAACTAAGTGGTGAAATGTGGAAAGGGCCATGGTTTGTACCGGAACTCAGAGTCTTGAATCTGAGGAACAATAGTTGATGAACTTCATCTTGGCTGGGAATAGAATCAGTGTCAACCTTCCAAAAGAGATCAGTAATCTGAGCCAGCTTGCAACTTTGTCCTTGTATGATAATCAATTAATAGGTTCGATTCCTGCACCACAGTTTAATATATCGTCGCTTCTTGTCTTAACTCTAGCATTCAATAGCCTTTCCGGTTCTCTCTTGCTTAATGAAGGGAATATTGTGTCAAATCTAGAGTTTTTAAGTGTATCTAACAACAAAATTTCTGGTTGCATTCCTTCTAACATATGCCAACTCAGAGAGCTCCAAGTTTTTTCCATGTCTTTCAACAACATGACTGGAGAGATACCTAGAAATATTGGTTGTTTATCCAAACTCGAGGATTTTCTTATTGGTGATAAACCAATAAAAGGAACTATTCCCGCTTCATTGGCCAATATTTCCACTCTGCAATATGTTTCCTGTACAAGAAATCGCTTGGAGGGGCCAATTCCGCCAGAATTGGGGAAGCTATCAAATTTGAGGCAATTAAGCTTTGGCCATAATCTATATATTATTAATAAGAGAGGATAAAGCCCCTGCATTGAGCCAAGTGGCATCTAATGAATTAGCCATTTGGCATCCTAAGACAACAAATTAGGTTGGTTAGTTATTAGGTATTATTAGTTATTTAAACTAGCATATTACCAGCGCGATGCGTGGAAAATTTTTGGGAAAAAAATTATAAGAAGTCATTATTTAATTAATTATATTGAAACTTTTATTATTTTATTCATGCATAACACCATTTGATCCAACACCATTTAGTAGGGAAGAAAAAGGATTTCCTCCAGCTTAAATTGTTGTAAGATTTTGTGTAGTTTATGTGCAATAATTTCAGAATTCGTTGATGAATGTACAAAATATTTTTTATGACTGTTAGTTTACTGAGTAAAAAAATATATCCACTTCTTTCGATTTTATTGCTTTAATTCTTGTGAAGTCGAATCAGTTATTACTTGCATCATAAGAGATCATCGAGGAGTAATTATTAACACTATTGCATTTGTTATACTGATAAAATAGAAGGTTCACACCGTGAAGTTATCTAATCAAAACAATAATATTCATACGGAAAACTTAAAGGAAACAAAAAAGATAAGCGAGTTGCTGTGAAATAAAACAATCCAATGAAGCTTTTAAGATAATGGTATCAGAACCTGTTGCTGAGAGAAAAAACATCGTATACAGCTATCAAACTCACAACACAACACAACACAGAAGCAACCAAAGGTGACATTGACTATTATTCAGATATACAAATAATCAATCAAACTTGTATAATCCATAATCCAGTAATGTCATTATTATTATGCAATTAATTTAGTTTTTTTTATCGAGGGATCATAATTAAAAGTAATTACAACCATATTATAGTAAGAGTGAAAGTCGAATGTTAATTCACATTTTCATCCTTTAGAATCAACTCAAATATGTCAGAACTTGTTTACATCAGTTATGCCTTGACTATTTTTTCTTATGCAAAACTCAACAGTGTACTATCTTATGCGTGATAACACAAATATGGGGTTGAAAATTTTCTAGTTGATCATAATTTATTTGCTTTCTCTTTCACCTTAAGCTCCTCCCTTTATTGATTTTGATTTGCTTGTGGTTTGGCTCCGCCTGTTATGTTTTCGATCCTTCTCCTACTATGTGATTGTCATAAGACTCAAAAATTCGTTAGCATCCATGCAGTTAGAAGAGTGAAGAGTAAGTATAAGTAAATGCAAATTAATTATAGTACATAGACTCTTGTTTTTCGATCCTTTCCGGACTCTCCGCATAGTGGGAGCTTTTCATACATGAAAAGTTTATTGCAACATGATTTCGGATAGCTGAGTAGTACTCATGCTATTCAATATGACGATAACTTTACATATGAATCTTAACCATTCAATCTGCCACATTACATCTATCATATAAAATACATACACAATAACACTTTATGGTTTAAGTTCTTTCAACTACAGTAATCAGTGATGTTTATGTGTTGGAGTCATAGCATAATTTTTCTGTTTTACAAAACTTGTTTTTATCCACAAAGACCAACACTACAAAAGATAAAATATGCAATAAACTAACAGCAAATAAGAATCCCACACCTGGACACACCGCGATTCTGATATTATCTCCACATTTAACACAAAAAATGAAATTTAATGAAGTCCTCTTAATTCAACACCAAATTCCCTGCACATACATAATTCAACAGACAATAATTTTTAAAAATCAAGTTCTTCACTGACCATCAATGGCAGCACGTTAGAAGTATCAATAAGAAAGAGAAACCTTACTATTAGAGCACAAGTTGTAAACGTCAAAGAGATTCTAATATGTATGTGTATTTTCTTACCGCATTATGGATCTAATCTCCAAGCCAGCATAGTGAAGTCATTGAACATTGTAAGGGAAAGTAAAATATAAGAATGTCATTATATGCTCAATCTGAAAAAATAATCTCCTATAAATGTGACAGAGTAATATTAACAAACTGTAGTTATCACGCTCTAATATTGACAGCAATGATCTTATTCAGAGGAGTACATTAGGCGGGATGAACTGAGGCATATGTTTGTCGCCCTTCTTCTTGAGGAACTAAAATTATTAAGTTGTGTAATATTTGACCGCAATATAGTGTTTTCTCCTATTTTTCTTGGTAATTTGAACTCATAGATAATTACATGTAGAAAAATCAGTCCAAGGAAGTAAAACCCAACCTTCAAGAGTCAGAGGCGAACCCAGGATTTAAGCTTGACGGGTGCACCTCTATATAGTAATTAATAGTGTCAAAGTTCGATATACATTTCTTTGAAAACTTATTAATTATAGTATTTTATAAGCAAAATTTTAATATTATTGAATATCATTAATTAGATTTAATATGAAAAAAGTGTGTTTTTCACCGTACTTAAATTCAACGTACTTTTATATTTTGAACAATAATAGAAAGTTTTCGAAAAATAGGAAATTTGAGAGATTTGTTTGCTAGATAGTTGCAACGGGTAACATTTGATTTAAGCCTATCTCAAACTTTAAATTGCTAATTTTTTAAATAAAAAATAACTCACTAATCAAAAGATTAAAAGAAAATAAATACTATTATACAGCATAAACTAGGGAGAATATCTACCTTTTGAAGTTGGAGAGAAGCTTGTATTTTGAAATAAAATAAAAAACAGCTCAACAATATTCATAATACATAAAAGAAAAAAAAAAGTATGAAATAAATGACTACTAAGTAGGAAGTCTTTTTTAATCAAAAGATAAATATATACATTTGCACAATTAGTGTAAAGAAACTTGGAAAATGGAAAAAGAAGCAATAAAGAAACGTTGTTGTTGGGGTTTGAACCTGAGCAATCACGCAATAGAAAATTGAAAAATGATAAAAGGAGCAATAAAACGTTGTTGCTGGGGCTTGAACCTGACCAATCACACATTAAGAGCAACTTTCAAGTGGCATACCGAACAATCTCACCAGCCAACCCAGTTGTTATTGTGGGTGCACAACATATATTTAACATAATACTCTGATATATATATATAGATATACAAACCATATATAGGTCCGCCTCTGTCAAGAGTATAGCTTGCAGTGAAATTTCAATGATTTCAATAATCTGCAATTATCAAAAAAAATTATTGCTTTTCAAAGTGATTTTTCCTACAAAAAAAAAGAGAGCAAAAGAAAAACAAAGGGTGAGGAAATTAGATTCCAGAATTTTGTAAGTAATAAACTTTGTAGTTCATGATTGTTTGAATCCAAATAATAGGTGAATGCCTGGCGGTTGGCCCATCCATGAGAAAGAAGGCAGCAAATTAGATGAGAATTTTTCATGCTATTAGACAGTAGAAAGGGAAGAGTTGTTTATCGATATTTTTTGGAGTTGTTGGAATCTGCAGTTAGAGCAATTTTGAAATTGAGATAGGAATTTTTTTTTTCTCCTAGAGTTTATATGACTTTTGAAGTCCGCAGTTTAAAAAACCATCAGGTATGGCTTATCATTTATCCTTTTAATAATAATGGGGTAAATTAAAATCAATGGGATAAATTAAAATCAAGTAATGATGTTCAAAAATTTATTGTATCGACAGTTTTTTGTGTCCTAATGGAATTGAAAATTCTTTTGGCTAATTTAAATAAGACACTTGGATTTACAGTTGTTGTATAATAACTAACAACTAAACTAACTGATTTATAGTGCTAAGATGCCAAATGGCTTATTAATAGGATGCCACTTGGCTTAACATGAAGGCTTTATCCTCTCCAATTAATAATATATAGATAGATATAGATATAGATATAAATTGTAAAAAATTATTATTTAAATAAATTTTGAAACTGTGGCATATCCATTGAGTCCACATATCATGAAAAAAAAACTGCACTCTAATAATAAATCTTAAATAAAAATGAAAAATGAAAAATTCAAATTTGATAACTTCTTATTTAACCATGATTAAAAATTGATTTGGGGTAGAAGTATACAACTTTCAGATAATATCTCTCCAAAATGGAAGCAAATCTCCATATCTCCATTTCCATATACAAATCAAAAGCAAATCTTAATTATCTTTTGTTTATTTATACTTGAATATGGTGCTTCTTCTAATATGTATATAACATTCTACCCAAAGTTGTACTTCTTCCGAAGAGGCGTGAATTCAAAGGATCGTAACTACTACATATTAAAAGTTTCTTGCTATTTTTGATGGTGATAGTTTAAGGGCTGGCGAATTTGACACAGAGACGACAACAAACGGAGAACATTCTACCCAAAATTGTATTTCTTCCGAAAGGGCGAGAATTCACAGGGTCGTAACTGCTACAGATTAAAATTTTCTTGCTATTTTTGATGGTGATAGTTTTTGGGAAGACGAATTCGACGCAGAGACGACAACAAATGGGGAGTCGGTAGACTAAAAGTAAGCCACTATTCACATAATTTGTCACTTTTAACCGTTTCAGACCAAAATCTTCAGCCTTCAATAATAATGTCTCTCAAAGCAGATCGTTCGTCATCATTTATCAACATTTGAAAGGTAATATAGTCCTAATATAAATATTCTGATGGAACCCCCTAATTCATGACAATCGACTTAGTGCTTATAGTTATGGGATTCATTAGAAACATTTTGAAATAAGAATTGTCAGAAATATTATTTTGCTCAACTCCTAAGGCTGTCTTTTGTTCCTTTTTCTTTGGAGATTATGGATACTGATGTCTTCTGAATAGACAGTATGAGTTAGAAAAACAATACGTAGTTCAACTTGCTATTTAAACAAATGTGATATGTAATTGTTTTATATTGCCATATTGGCATGCTTAGTTTTATATAAGCTTTGTGAATAGCTCACGTAACGGAAACAAATATGCGAAGGACATGACCATGATGGGAAAATCATTGTTCTGTACATCTTTTTTCCTTATTAATTGGTTTAGGGCCCCGATGATTGTGTAACTCAATACTCTTCTCACAATCTCTTTTAACCACTATAATATATAGATGAGTATAAATGATAATATTGCAATGTAGAGCATAGGAAAGAGTGGTAGTGCTCATTATATTTTTTTTCAAGATCAATTGTTTACAATAATGTTAAAGTTCATGATATTTTTGAAGATTATTTGTTCACAACACTGTTTAATGAATTGGATGAAACAAAAGAATGTGGAGTAAGAATTTAATATTCAATTTATAAGGGTAAATTAGTCTTGCTATTATTTTTTTCCCTTTCTTCTTAATTTAGATCTCTTTATATTATCCTTAAACTACAATTTGCTATAATTAGGCCTAGAACTACACTTGACACAACCCTGATTTGCCGCAAAGGATGGTTAATTATTTAATGGTGGTTCACTATGCTGATGAATCTAAGATTCAATTATTTTTTTCAGCATGAAAAATGTTCTGTTGAAATTAGTTTACCCAGAAACATCATTTCTCTCACATTTTTTAATGGTTCGATAACATATGTAATATTACAAGGAAGAGCATAGGGAATTGTGATGTTTCATGATATTTAACGATTAAATGTTCATAACAATATGTAGAAGTCATGGATGAAGCAAGTTATGTGGAGAAAGGATTATATACTTATAATCTCATTGGAGGACATATATTAAATGATTTTTTCTCATGTGTAGAAGATATTATGGATAGAGTTACCTAATACTTATGATGGTAGAAGATTATAACTATCCACGAAATTAATTGAACAGATCCAAATATCATAATTATCAAAACTAAAAAAAAATTGCTTTGTAAAATTAACGTAACTACAATCTAGAACCCAAAAGCGACAGTGTCATTCTCCTCTTTTTGGTATAAAAGGATTTCTGTAAGAAAACGGTCAATAATTTAAATTAAACTATACAAATTTATTTCAACAAGGTTAAAATTTGGTGAGCCCCCTACCCTCCTTTTTCATACTATTTCTCAAAAAAAAAAAAAATAGATTTCAACATGGAAGAACATATTTTACAAAAAACAAATTGCCATTATTCCAAATTTCAAATATAGCTACACAAACGATTTGACTTTTTTTAATACAATTTGGATTGTTGTAATGTGTGTTTCATTTTGTCAGGTGATTAGGAGTGTTGTTGAAAATGTTTCTCATTCCCTTCTTGCCACCAACTTGGAATACATAAATAGATGTCAGAGTTGAAACTATTGATGTTCAATTTGAAATTGGAGAAAATATATAGTACAAGTGTACAACTTTTTTGGGGGGGTCTACTTCTTTCATGATTTATGGTGTTGTGTTGGTATATTACAACATTATCTTATTATAATTTCTTAATCTTTTATCATTATTCAAGATAATTAAAAACAAAAAGATAAGGTTGTTACAATTATGTTTCCTCCCTTTTTTTTCTTGAAATAATCCGCGCATCGCGCGGATACATATACTAGTTATAATCTTATTGGTCAAATTCCAGAGGCTATTTTCAATATATCTTCTTTGGAAAGGATAGCTGTCAATTTCAACAACCTTTCGGGGACACTTCCAGGCACTACAGGTCTTCATCTTCCAAACCTTGAACAACTTATCTTGGGAGGAAATCAGCTGGAAGGGGAAATTCCGTTGTTCATAACAAATGCTTCCAAGCTTGAGATACTGGAGCTAGCAAGCAACTATTTTACAGGAACAATTCCTTATAATTTGGGAAATCTTCGTGAGCTGCAATATCTGTTCCTACATCACAATCAACTTACCAATGAACCAAGAGACCATGAGTTGCAATTCTTCAATTCTTTGGTGGACTGCAGGATGTTGGGATATCTAGAAGTGGGTCACAATCCATTGAATGGTGTTCTGCCCAATTCTATTGGGAATCTTTCATCTACTATCGAAGACTTAGATATATCAAATGCACGCATCAATGGCCTCATCCCCCCAGTTATAGGCAACATGAGCGGTCTAACAGAACTAACCCTTGGAGGAAATAACTTGATGGGAAATATTCCTCCTGAGATTGGTAAGCTTAAGCAACTCCAAGGTCTGTTTCTACCAAACAATAAATTGAACGGACATATTCCAGAGGCAGTATGCCATTTATCTAATTTGGTTCAATTAAGTCTAGGTGATAATGAGCTCGTGGGGTTAATTCCAGCATGTGTAGGAAATCTTAGCATTCTACAACAACTTTATTTGGGTTCTAACAGATTTTCATCAAAATTTCCCTCGAGTCTTTGGAAAATGAGAGGTTTTCTCCTTCTAAACATGTCACGAAATTCTATAAAAGGAGAAGTTCCGTCAGATATTGGAGGACTGAAGGCCATTGTAGAACTATATCTTTATGGTAACCACTTCTCAGGAATGATACCAAGCAGATTGGGGGAACTCTCAAACCTGAAAATTCTTGACCTATCCAACAATTCATTTTCAGGCCAAATTCTATTATCCTTTTCCAACTTGATAAGCTTGGAATTCTTGAATTTATCCTTAAATGCCTTGTCAGGTACTATTCCCAAGTCCTTGGAAAAACTCTCATACCTTAAAGCCATCAATGTTTCATTTAATAATTTGGAAGGTGAAATACCCAGTGATGGTGTGTTTGCAAATTCCACTCTGCAATCATTTCTTGGGAGCAACGGTCTATGTGGAATGCACATATTGGAGATTCCTACTTGCCCTATCACTAATCCAGGACAACAATCAAAGTCTAAGGAGGTTGTGCTAAAAATTGTTATTCCAGCAGTTACTTCATCGTTTCTGATATTCTTGATGGTGTCAGCCTGGATAATGAAACTGTAAAACCACGCATTTCGGGCTAGAACTGTCACGACCCGACCGGGGCCCTGGCCGTGACGAGCATTCCCGAACCCGAAGACCCGGAACGCCCTCTGTCTATCTGGTAATCATGCACATAATTCATATGATCAAAGTAATACGGAATAGACACAACAATACGGAAACATGGTCAACAATTTAAAACATTCAAAGGCCTGAAAACATGCCCAACAATATTTAATAAACATCTGCAACAGTTTGCGAAATCTCTACTGACATACTATCTGAATAACTGGGACAAGGCCCCAGCGACCAAAACCATACTGAAACAAATACCTAAATAACTAGGCCTTCCGAAGAAAAGAAGGCTCACCAACTGAACTCTGAGACAACCCTGTCAGTAGACTCTACTGAGGATCTGGACCCCTAGACTGCGCCTCAGTACCTGGGAGGAAGGGGGGTCAGTACAATTGTACTGGCACGCGAAGCAATCCAAAATAGAGTAATTGAACATATATATATATATATATATAATACGTGAGAGCAAATGTTCATCAAACATTATGCATAAAACAGTTTCTGAAAAACACATGGGTACCTTCTGAAAACATGTAACCTGTCTGTAAATCTCAAACTCTGATCTGTGTATTACTTCTGAGTTAGGTGGTATCCCCTACAAGTCTGATATTCCACGGGCGATATGGAATCCGCCATTGACTCGGCGGGGAAGCCTCCAACCCGAGTATGCCGCAAGGGTTGGAGTTCCTGAATCTGATACGCCACACGACACTTAAGTCAACGTATAATAATATACCCGGGTCGGAAAACCACGATTTTAGGCAATGAGTTGTTTGAACTCAAGCCCTCTTCAGGGAACCACCTAACATCTCTTCAGGGAACCACCTAACATCTCTGTATGCCCATTTTTAACCTTTTCTGTACATGCAACATTTTGAATGTCTAAAATCGTGATAGTCTGAAATGTCTATTAGTCTGAGTCTGATATGGCATTGGTCTGAATTGGTATCGTCATACCAAGACTTGCAAGTCATGATTTCTAAGCCATAATACATTAAGCTAAATCTTTCATTTAAAGAATAATTTAGACCACCAAAAACATGCAACTGATATAGAAGATTTCGTGTTTCGAAACTCAAGTCAAAATCATGCAAAAACTTCATCAACATATGGTGGTCTAGTGCCTTTAGAAAATACATGCACTCTTTCATTACATGCATTATGAATATTAAACATTCATGCTAGATTCCCTCTTTAGTGATTTAAAACCACCTTTAAATCATAACAAGGGTTCAATCATTTCATAGAGTGCTTTTCAAGGATGCATTGCAAAACAATTCATATGCTATGAGAAATCTGAAAAATTCATAATAAGAGGGAATTCACCGAAAATCATGCTCTCAACAAGAATTCATTCTTAAATACATGATTTCATACATTCATATTCTCAAATCACTTTGGGAAAGGTCAAAAGACCAAAACAATGATGTTAAAACATTTAATACATGAATATATACATAGATTCAAAAACCTCATTCTAAAACATGATTTTTCTATGCCCGTGAGAATTTAGGAAAACCCCGCATACCTCTATTTCGAAAAATAATGGGTGCTTCTTGAAGCCTATGGATTGGGAATTCTGAATCTCTAATCAATTTTGAAAACCCACGGTTGAGTTTTGATTTGTTTGGGTTTTTAGTTTGAAACCCTTGGGAGTGTTCTTGAGAATTTTTAGATGAATGTGGATGCATTTTGGAGAATTGGGACTGAATTTCGTGTTTATGGCTGAATAAGGGGGAGAAAAGGACCATTTTGCCCCAAAAACGGAGTGTTTAAGTCACTTGAAACCATAAGATATGCGTCGCATATGATATTGCATATATTTACATTGGCACCGCATATGATATCTCCTATATTTACATAGGCGCCGCATATGATATCACCTATATTTACATAGGCGCCGCATATGCTATCGCATATGCTTTCCAGTGGCCATGTCCGATTGGTTAGGCGATGCATACTACTTTGAAAGGCCATAACTTCTTGCTCGGGTGTCGGATTTTAGAAAAATTGGTATCGTTGGAAAGTTAACTCGAAGACCTATCATTTTACGCATAGTAGGCTCTCTAATTCGACATATACAGAGAGTTATGGTCGATGGAAACTGACACAAATTACAACGTCCACTAAAACTTAATCGATCGAAATAGTTTCAACTCGTCCTTGAGTTGAAGGACCTCTATGGTCTAAATTCATGCTCAAAAGGATTCACATACTACATAAACATGCCAAATTGGCATGGGATTTAAGGCTCTGGGATTATCAACGCATCAGAGTCATGGTTTTTATTCTAGCCCGAAATGCGGGGTGTTACATTATCTCCCCCTTGGGATCATTCGTCCCCGAATGATGGATAGAATGTTGAAGTCTTAAGGGTATGGGATAACGCGGACATGATATGTTCCCTAAGAAAGAATACACTGATCGGAAACATGACTATAAGATTGGAACTACTGATGTTTTAAATGCTTATGCCGGACATGCATAACTGAGGCATAGAACACACGACTGAAGCTACTCATAGGATGAATTCTCATAATGAATCATGCATATCTGATGCATGGATCTGTGACCGAGTTGTTCTCATGAATGCAGGACTAAATACACTGATAAGCTAAACTTTTCTATTGAACATGCATTTCTAATGCATACATATCTGACTGAACTGACGTATGAATGTATGGCTATATACGCAATAATAACTGATGCGAAGCTTGTAATAAGAATCTATGCATGCAAATGAATGGTGTATCTCCCCTTTGGTACCCTATGCCCCTCTATGAATGCTCAATTAACTAAGATACTTGGAAAACTGAGGCGATGCACAGGGCACCTACGAATTGAATCATAACTGAACATCTGGAATCTGAATTTAATGCATGATGCATGAACTAGGCTATACTCGTAACTACTGGTATACTCTATCTTGGAATAGTAACATGTCTGATATTTCAAGTAGCATGAATAAGTGCAAAGACGAGAAAATAAGTCATACGAATCTGACTACTAAACTAACTTATTGGCCATACAGACTGAATTATACTACACCCTCATACTCAACTGGAGTATCTCTTCATCACAATTCTCTAAAGAATTCTAGCAGTAATAGGGAGCCATGAATATTGGGTATGGATTACACAAGACATACAACTGAGGAATCACCACATTGACACTACTCTGCAGTCTGGAACATAGGCATATAACTCCTGAAGTAGGATGGAATTACTAGGATTTTGGCATTACAACTTCTTACTTTCAAGCTTAGCATACTTCTCGAATATCACTTAACTATACTATTCTCCTTAAATATCATATTCATTCAACTCAGCTTAAAATTCTCATATGAGCATTGACAAATCTTTCTACTAATGTCGGAAATAACTTAATCCCTTCGCCGTGATCAAGCCTAACTCTAAGTCACAAAAATACAACATGCCAGACCACGCTATTATTTTAAACCATATGATGCAATCTTCTATATCTCCTTTAAAGATCACATCCTAAGTATAACATGCCTTACCACTTCAATGACTACTCTGAACTCTTACTATGAAGTCGCTAGCGCATATAGCGTTCCTTTACAACAATCTCAACATGTCATTCAAGCCTATCTTTATAACCACATATGAACTTCAAAGCAAACACTCATAAAGGCATACTTCACATATTCTCTAAACCACTATCAATATCACTCCCACAAGCTACCCCAAGAACATACACATACAAAATTCCACTAACCATCACATAAATAAAAAATTTGCCCCAAATCTTACTTCATACTTATGGCCTTATCTAAACAAGCGTACTATGATCTTTTATCAACAAGGAATAATTACTCACCACCAATATCATCTCATAAGGAGGAGTTACAAAAAGGTTAGAACATAAGATCTGTAGGCATGGAAGGATACTATATGAAGCTTGACACTCATCTGAGGCCTGAGGAATAGCAAAACAACAACAGGGACTCGCCAAAGCGCTCTGAATTTAGGGTATTCATGGCTATAAGCTGAATCTCGCCAATCATTTGGCGTAAAACATGAGTTATGGAAATGGAGCACATTATAAAGCGTGAGTACATGACTCTCTATCATATGTATGAACGTGAACTGATCATGGAACTAAATCGTAAAGCATGAGTAGGTATTAGGATCACTGAGAAATACTGAGATAGGAATGGGTTGAGATTCACCCTTACTTTTTGATGTTCTACATCATCATGACATCACTACAAGAATCTGAGAGTCTTACTTGGTTATTCGTTTAGTCATCTCCCCCTTAGCTTCAAGCCATCATCTTAAGTTTTGGGAGGTACCTTACTAGACTTTAAACTTAACTGCACTCACTGAACTCTGGGTTCTGAAATATGACAATACACAAAATTAATAATACTTAACCCGAAAGACCACACATAAGAGTGGAACGCCCACTTCTAATACTACCTCCTGAGGCACATTCTATCATTCTGTAACCTAGTCATCATCTATTACTCGAACACTTACTAACTTTGAATCTTCATGAGTATCCCCAAAGTTGAAGTGCACACCTCCTAGTGCCTAGCACGACTTGGACTCGAGCTTAGATTATAACACCTAACATGGGTATAACCAAGTCTTTAATGAGCCACTCTATTTCTATCGTAGTCTACCAACATAGCAACTTTAAACTTATTTTCATCTACCATGAGAATCAAGCTCATATCAAAAGGCTCAATGCTATCAATCAAAGGTCCTTAACTTGTCTATTTAGAACACCATATACCATCTAGCTAGTCTTTTTCCACCTAGCAACTCAACGGTACCAATAGCCACACACAACATGTAATAGCCTTAGAAAAATACTACAGCTTCATACCACCTTGGGCATACTTCTACATCACATATACAACATCATACTTCATTATGAATCAAATAAACTTAGGCCCTTGCATACACTGTTCAAGCCTATAGATCACTTCCATATAACTAGTATCATTAACCAAGGAATCATCATATCCACCTCCATGGCCATCAATTGTTTCAAACTTAATGTCTAGTGCTAAACATGATTTACAACCAACCTTACACACAATCCTCACTTAGAAACTATGAAATAAATATCAAGAAACACTAGTACACTAGAGCTTCATAACCACAATAATCGATCATGACCTTACGGTTTTCCTTGTCATAATCCATCAGCACGTACTATTTCAACACATCAAGCTTACAAATCTAATCCCACGAAACATGTATCATCAATCTCTTGCCACTATTCACCACCACACCATTTAAATTCAAGCCTATAGTTTAGCATTAATCATTTACAACCAATGAAGAGTGTAACATAATATAAATATACTAATCCTTCAAATTGGGATATTCTACCCAAATACTTCAAAAATATACTACATACTTTCTCACAAGTAGTATTAGCTTACAACTACCAATGAGAAGAAGGTTAAGGGGTAAGGACACATAATAGACATGATCAACCTTAAGCTTATATTATAACCATACAATCTTATCTACTTATATGGCTTTCTCACATCACACTTACTTACCCCAATGGGCATTTAGACTACCCTCAGATACCCCATATGACAATGAGTCTATACTTACAACCTACTGGCTAATCTAGCCATTTTCATTTATAGCCTATAAGGGGTTTCTATAACCACCTTAAGTATCCACTCTAGGCTCTTTCTCTATTTTGAAAGGAAGAAAACAAATAACATTCTGAGTCAACACTTCCTCCACGGACTACCATACAATTCATAAATTGTACCAAAACATTACTCTACCACCACGAAAGGGTAAATCATTCTCAATCAACGGTTATTCAACTATAAATATTTAATCACAAAAGTCACCCTCACTCTGACCTCTAACCTTATGACTTCATATCACAAACTTCTTGGTCTAATTTCACTACCAATAGGTCATGACACCGACACTCTAACTTATACTACTACTCGGGTGGAAACACAGTTCCAACAAACACAAGAACACCAAGATGAATAGCAAATTGCTAGTGAATCGAAATAGGCCTCACACGGCTTCAGTAGACTTTTATTTTCAACAACACACTGATATCAAAATTACAAGAGATAGAAGCTTGATACACAATATTCAACGACTCAAGAATACACATCTTACTCTTGTCTTAACTGAACGCCTCATAAGAACGAGGACACAATTTTACACTAGGGAACTCCTCTCCCGTCCTTTGTGGGACTTCTAAAATTTCTGCTAGATAATCAGAGAATATCTGGAAACACCAGAGTGAGGAAGAAATTAGGATAACTTTTATTTTCGTATGGGTGACACCATAGCACAAATAAGAGTATGAAGGAGGAACATTCTGACTCCATAGCACGAACTAGAACATGAAGAAAGAAAGAAAGACATTCCTAAATGCCTTGTAGCCTCCTGCTTATAAGTGTGGCGCGCAACACACCCATAAATAAGACTCTAACCAACGCGATTTTGCAGACACCCTGGGACCATGAACCGTGCTTTGACACCAAGTTTGTCACGACCCGAACTGGGGCCCTGGCTGTGACGAGCATTCTCGAACCCGAAGGCCCAAAACGCCCTCTGTCTATCTGGTAATCATGCACATAATTCATATGATCAAAGTAATATGGAATATACACAATAATACAAAAACATGGTCAACAATTTAAAATAGTCAAAGGCCTGAAAACATGCCCAATAATATTTAATAAACATCTGCAACAGTCTGCGAAATCTCTACTGACATACTATCTGAATAACTGGGACAAGGCCCTCAGCAGAATAAAACCATACTGAAATAAATACCTAAATGACTAGGACTTCCAAAGCAAAGAAGGCTCACCAACTGAACTTTGAGACAACCCTGTCTATAGACTCTACTGAGGATTTGGACCCTTAGACTGTGCCTCAGTACCTGGGAGGAAGGGGGGTCAGCATAATTGTACTGGCACGCAAAGAAATCCAAAATAGAGTAATTGAACATATATATATAATACGTGATAGAAAATGGTCATCAAACATTATCCATAAAACAGTTTCTGAAAAACACATAGGCACCTTCTGAAAACATGTAACCTATCTGGTAATCTGAAACTCTGATCTATGTATTACTTCTGAGTTAGGTGGTATCCCCTACAAGTCTGATATTCCACGGGCGATATGGAATCCTCCATTGACTTGGCAGGGAAGCCTCCAACCCGAGTATGCCGCAAGGGTTGGAGTTCCTGAATCTGATACGCCACACGACACTTAAGTCAGCGTATAATAATATACCTGGGTCGGCAAACTACGGTTTTAGTTAATGAGTTGCTTGAACTCAATCCCTCTTCAAGGAACCACCTAACATCTCTGTATACCTATTTTTAAACTTTTCTGTACATCCAATATTCTGAATGTCTAAAATTATGATAGTCTGAAATGTCTATTAGTTTGAGTCTGATATGGCATTGGTCTAAATTGGTATTGTCATACAAAGACTTGCAAGTCATGATTTCTAAGCCATAATACATTAATCTAAATCTTTCATCTAAATCATAATTTAGATGACCAAAAACATGCAACTGATATAGAAGATTTCGTGTTTCAAAACTCAAGTCAAAATCATGCAAAAATTTCATCAACATATGGTGGTCTAATGCCTTTAGAAAATACATGCACTCTTTTATTACAGGCATTATGAACATTAAACATTCATGCTAGATTCCCTCTTTAGTGATTTAAAACCACCTCTAAATCATAACAAGGGTTCAATCATTTCATATAGTGCTTTTCAAGGATGCATTGCAAAACAATTCATGTGCTATGAGAAATCTGAAAAATTCATAATAAGAGAAAATTCACCAAAAATCATGCTCTCAACAAGAATTCATTCTTAAATACATGGTTTCATACATTCATATTCTCAAATCACTTTGGGAAAGGTCAAAAGACCAAAACAATGATGTTAAAACATTTAATGCATGAATATATATATATAGATTCAAAAATCGCCTTCTAAAACATGATTTTTATATGCCCATGAGAATTTAGGAAAACCCCGCGTACCTCTATTTCGTAAACTAATGGGTGCTTCTTGAAGCCTGTGGATTGGGGATTCTGAATCTCTAATCAATTTTGAAAACCCACGGTTGAGTTTTGATTTATTTGGGTTTTTAGTTTGAAACCCTTGAGAGTGTTCTTGAGAATTTTTAGATGAATGTGGATGTATTTTGGAGAATTGGTACTGAATTTCGTGTTTATGGCTGAATAAGGTTGGGAAAAGGACCATTTTGCCCCAAAAATGGAGTGTTTAAGTCACTTGAAACCATAAGATATGCGCCGCATATGATATCGCATATATTTACATAGGCGCTGCATATGATATCGCCTATATTTATATAGGCGCCATATATGATATCGCCTATATTTACATAGGCGCCGCATATGCTATCGCATATGCTTTCCAGTGGCCATGTGCGATTGGTTAGGCGACGCATACTACTTTGAAAGGCCATAACTTCTTGATCGGGTGTCAAATTTTAGCAAAATTGGTATCGTTGGAAAGTTAACTCGAAGACCTATCATTTGACACATATTATGCTCTCTAATTCTTCATATACAGAGAGTTATGGTCAATGGAAACTGACACAAATTACAACGTCTACTAAAACTTAATCGATCGAAATAGTTTCAACTCATCCTTGAGTTGAAGGACCTCTATGGTCTAAATTCATGCTTAAATGGATTCACATACTACATAAACATGACAAATTGGCATAGGATTTAAGGCTGTGGGATTATCAACGCATTAGAGTCTTGGTTTTTATTCTAGCCCAAAATGTGGGGTGTTACAAGAACGAAAACCATCGTTTCTATGCATAGATGGTCCAAAAGTCATAAATTCCATGCAAATTTGGTATGCTAATCAATTTTTTAGTACGGAAACCTATTTGAGCATGAATTGAGATCATAGAGGTCCCCAAACTCAAGGACGAGTTGAAATTTTTTTTATCATTCGAATTTGAGTGAGAGACAAAAATTGGATCATCTTCAATCAACCATAACTCATTGTATATGACGAACAGGATGGCCTACTATATATCAAATGAAATGTCTTTGAGTCCTCCTTCCAACACCACATATTTTTCTAAAATCCAATATTGGAGAAAAAGGTTATGTCCATTTTACTCCAGCATATCAGCTTGGCAACTGAGTGATGATAATTATGACAGCTTGTCAACAATCTGACGACTTGTTAGAATATGTCATCAACCTTAGGAAGAAACCCATCAATTTCGGTTCCCAGGGGACGACAAAAGTTGATGGCTTGTCAGCCTTGGTCGTCAGTTGAGAATTTCAGCAACTGGGAAGTGATTTCATAGGGGTATTTTGGTCTTTTCCTCACTCCAAAAACCTTTCACACGAATTAAATCACCCCTTAAGTGTTATACATCAATCATTATCATTTTTACAATATCAAAAAAAAACTTCCTCTTCACTCTCAAAATAAGATCAAATTAGGGTTTCTCCAAGAACAAGAAATTCAAGAAAATTAAGCCTTAAGTTCATTATCTCCAAGAAACAAATCAAGATCCGGGTTTCATCTATCAATATCTAGGTTCCATCTTTCAGATCTTATAATTTAAGGTATGTGGGATTTATCCTAAAAATTACATGGGCTTGAAAACACTAGAACATTATTTAAAGATTTTCAAGCATGATTTTAGAAAGGGGTTTTGAAATACATGATTTTATGGTGCATTATGAATGTTTAAATGCATTGTTGATTTGGCCCTTTGGCCTTTCCCCCCTAAGTTGATTTACATGTATACGTATATGTATAAAATTTGAGGTTTAAGATTGTTTGAGAGCATAAATTATGGACACCCTCTCTTGTGATAAATTAAAAATTTTGGTTTTGTTGGAAAAGAGTTGAAATGCATGTCTATGATTTGAAAGATGTTTTCTCAATGTCATAGTATTTGAAACATTGATTTAGAATTATTAAAAGGGTGTCTTGAGATAACTATGTTTTGTGTTAAAGAGATGAATTGTATGAGATAGAGACTTTGGACATGACCACCATTGTTTGTTAAATTGTTGATAAAGATAATTGCTTGCATGGTTTTACATGAATTTTAAAAAATGAGTTCCTTGAACGAATTGTTGTTATAGTGGTCCTGAATTTCATGATTTGAAAACAGAGATATAAATTGCTATAATGGCTCACAGAAAGTGACTTGCAAGTCAATGGTATGAAGATACCATATATGTGTATATGCCATGACAGAGTTAAAGACTTTAGAGTATGTTTTTAGAGCATGCATGTTTTACGAACTAAAAATAGGCATAAAGAGGGTTAGTTGGTTACCTGAAGAAGGCATGAGTTCAAGTAACTCTTAGCCTGAAACCGTATTTACCGATACGAGTAGATTATTATTGTACACCGGCGACGACCGTGTGGCGTAGTAGATTCTGAAACTCCGACCCTTGCGGTACACTTGGGTTAGGGGCTTGGCTGCTGAGTTAATGGCAGATCCCATATAGCCCATGGGATTACAGATTGTAGGGTACACCGCCTAGCGTAGAAGTAAGACAAAGAGACTCACAGATTTCAGATGTTTTCACCGAGTCTTTTAAAATGCCCATGTGATTTCTTACTATATGATATATTTATGAACTGCTTTAAATTTCTCTCATATATGTTGAATATAAATGATTATTTTGGATTTTGTCACGACCCGAGCCGGGGCCCTAGCCGTGATGAGTATCCCGAACCATGCAGGTCCAGAACACCCTTCTCTATCTGGTAATCATGCACAACATTCATAAAATAAAAGATAATGCGGAAATAGAAATCTAATACGGAAACATGGTCAATCTGAATGTGATCATAATACTGAAACTGAAATTTGAAAGTGTATCTGAATAATAATGTCTGACATCAGTTTGCGATATCTCTACTATGAAATAAAACAAACTATCTGAAAACTAGGACAAGGCCCCCAGTAGACCAAAAAATAACTAGATATAATTATCTGAAATAACCAGGCCTTCTGGATCATAAAAGTCTCACCACTACACAATCTGATCTTCGATCTGAAATATCTACCATTTATCTGGACCCCTAGACTGTGCCTCAGAACCTGGAGGGAGGGGGGTCAATACAGATGTATTGGTACGCAAAGTAATCCAAAATAAAGCTTTTATATAGATAAAATAGTGAGAGCAAATTTTTATCAAACATCACGCATAAAATGGTTTCTGAAACACATGGGCACTTTTTGAAAACATGTAACCTATCTGTAAATTTCAAATTCTGATTTGTGTATTACTTATGAGTTAGATAGTATCCCTTACAAGTCTGATATTCCACGGAAGATATGGAATCCGCCATTGACTCGGCGAGGAAGCCTCCAACCCGAGTGTGTCACAAGGGTTGGAGTTCCTGAATCTGATATGCCACAGGGCTCTAGGCTAGCGTAATATATAAACCTGGATCAGCAAATCATGGTTTTGGACAATGAGTTGTCTGAACTCATGCCTTCTTCGGTGAACCACCTAAGCTCTCTTTATGCCCAATTTTTATCCTGTTCTGAATCATGTATGTTTCTAATTTCAACATTTGGAAAGTCTGATTTCAAACATGCATTAAATCTGTTCTGAATTATCATGGAAAAATCTGAATTGGTGTCGTCACACCAAGACTTACAAGTCCTAATTCTGAGCCATAATTCAATAAGCATGATCTTTCATTAAAACGTGAGTCAGACCACCCAAGCATGCAATTTACATAAGAGAATTCATGTTCTGAAAACATAAGTCAAAACCATGCAAGAATCCTTCAAACATATGGTGGTCAGGTGTTTTTAGCAAAATTATGCACTCTTTCATTATATGAATATTTTCAACCTTTGTCAACACAACTACCCTCTCTTTAAGGATCCAAATCATAATCCAATCATAACATAATTTAAGACATTTTATACCATGTTTTTCAAGAATGCATTCAAAACAAACCGTAGCATATCATGAGTAAAGTAAAATCATAACAAGAGAGGGATTTCATTGTAATTCATGCTCTTAATTGAATATTCATTCTTAAAAACATTCATACATATATATAGAATTTCAAATCAATTTGGGAAAAGGCCTAAAGACCAAAACAATTTCATCAAGTATTCTAAAACATAATTATATTCATAAATCTGAAAACCCCTTTCATAAAATCATGATTTCTATGCCCATGAGACTTTTAGGAAACCCCCGCGTACCTCGAATTAGGAAAACAATGGGTGCTTATTGAAGCCTATGACCTGAGGATTCCAAATATGCGATCAGCTTTGAAAACCTACGGTTGAATCTTGAACTACTTGGGTTTTTATTTTGAAATCCTAGAGAGTGTTCTTGAGAGAATTTGATGAATATAGGTGTATTTTGGCTCTCTAGGGATTAAATCCCGTGTTAGAAAAAGGAAGGGTAGAGAAAATTACCCAAATGCCATTAATGAAATGGATGGGAAATACTGAAATTTGGCCTGGCGCGATTAGGCAGGCGTCGCCTAGCCTAAAGCGGTGGAGTTCATCGGGCGGCGCCTGGTCTATCGCATGCAATCCAATGGGCGCGCCTACTATATCGCCCACCTTAATCCTAACACAGCCCCGCGATCTACCAGGCGGCGCGGGTTAATCGCCCGATGCTACTGGAATTGACACCCAAACGTGCCCTTAGGCTCTTCTAAAAATCGCGAAACTCACCCGAGACGTACTACAACCTTGCCCCATTGCAACGCAACAAAAAAATCAAAAAAAGGAGGTCGGTAAGGTCAAAAATAAAATGCCCAAAGATTAAGAGCTAAAAATTAGACTAAGTCTCTTTTACACTTAGAATAATTTTCTCGTTTTCAAGTCTAAGACCACACAACTAAGAGTTAGTACATGCACGACTTTTATGGGGCGTTACATTATCCCCCACTTGGGATCATTCGTCCCCGAATGATGATACGGAATTACAGTCAAGCACGATTTCAAGGAAACAAAGGCATAGAAAGAAAAGGACAAGGATTGTACCTTCCATTACTTTGTTCACTGGATCAAATACATTTGGGTATCTATTTCTCATATCATCTTCTGATTCTCAAGTTGCTTCTTCGACTTTCAGATTTCTCCATAACACTTTAACTTTCTAACTTAGCGATCCAAGATCGCTACCGGCTCTTCTTCCTAGGACAAGGAGTCTGTCGCCTTGATTTCTTTGACGGGTACTACTAACGAATGATCTCCAATGCACTTCTTCAGTATGGATATATGAATTACCGGGTGAACAGAACCTAAACTTGTAGGCAGCTCTAATTCATACGCAAATCCACCTATCCTTCTCATAATCTGGTATGGCCCTATATAGCGAGGACTCAGCTTACCTTTCTTCCCAAATCGCAGAACTCTCTTAATGGGAGAAACCTTAAAAAATACCCAATCTCCAACCTCAAACTCTAACTCTCTCCTCCTAACATCGGCGTAGGATTTCTGACGACTCTGAGTTGTTTTAAGTCGTCCTCTAATAAGCTTCACATCTTCCATATCCTAGTGAACAAGATCCATCCCAAACATCTGTATCTCACCTACTTCATACCACCCTATCGGAGACCTGCATCTCCTACTATACAGCACCTCAAACGGTGCCATCTTAATATTGGAATGGAAGCTATTATTAACAGCGAACTCTATCAATGGCAAGTGATCTACCTAACTCCTTTTAAAGTCGATTACACAAGCCATCAACATGTCCTCGAGGGTCTGAATGGTTCATTCAGCTTGCCCATCAGTCTGAGGGTGGAATGTTGTACTTAAGTTCACTTGGGTACCTAAACCTTTCTGAAAAAATTTCCAAAACTGAGAAGAAAACTGCATACCTCGGTCGGATATGATAGACACAGGTTCCCCATGCAAACAAACTATTTCTGCGATGAACAGTTTAGCATAATCCTCTCCCAAATAGTTAGTCCTGACAGGCAAAAAGTGCGCTGACTTGGTTAGCCTATCAACAATTACCCATATAGAATCATACTGGTTTCGGGACTTCAAAAGTCTTGTAATGAAGTTCATATTGATCATCTCCCACTTTCATAAAGGCAATGCTATCTTTTGAAAAGTACCACCTGGCCTCATGTGCCCTACCTTGACTTGTTGGCAATTCAAACACTTGGCAACATATTTAGCAACATCACGCTTCATATTATTCCACCAATAAATGGTTTTCAAATCATGATACATTTTTGTAGAGCCTGGGTGAACTACATACCTCGATGTGTGAGCCTTGCTAAGGATTATTTCCCGCAACCCATCTATATCAGGCACACACAATCTACCCTGATATCTCAGAATTCCATCGCCACCAATCTCAAACAACATTACTTTCTGTTGACCCACATCTCTCTTAATCTGCATCAAGATGGGATCTTCGGCCTGCTTTTCTTTGACTTCGGCACAAAGGGATGATTTAGCTATCTCATGAACAATCACCCCTCCATCTTTGGAATCTAAGAGTTGCACTCCCAGATCTGCAAGGCAGTGAATATACTTTACTATCTCTCTCTTCCCCTCTTCAACATGAGAAAAACTGCCTATAGACAACCTGCTAAGAGCGTCGGCTACAACATTTGCCTTGCTCGGATTGTAATGCAGGCTTATATCATAGTCTTTCAAAATCTGCATCCAACTCCTCTGCCTGAGGTTCAATTCTTTTTGCGAGAAAACATACTGCAAACTTTTGTGGTCAGTATAATTATCTACATGCACTCCAAAGAGATAATGCCTCCAGATTCTAAGTGCAAACACCATGGCTTCCAACTCCAAGTCATGAGTGGGGTAGTTTCGCTCATGTACCTTTAACTGCCTAGAAGCATAAGCCACCACCTTACCATGCTGCATCAAAACACAACCAATTCCCACACGGGATGTATCACAATAAACCACAAAACCATCTACACCCTCGGGAAGAGTCAAAACAAGAGCAGTAGTCAGCTTGTCTTTCAACTTCTCAAAACTATTTTTACACAAGTCAGACCACACAAACTTCACTTTTTTCTGAGTTAATTTAGTGAGCGGAGCAGCTATGGAAGAAAAACTCTCTACGAATCTTCTGTAATAACCCGCCAGACCCAAGAAGCTCCGAATGTCAGTTGGAGTCGCGGGTTTGGGCCATTTTCTTACTTTCTCAACCTTTTGGGAATCCACTCTAATACCGTCACTAGACATAATATGACCCAAGAATGCAATGGTATTAAGCCAGAATTCACACTTGTACTATTTCTCATACAAGTTATGATCTTTAAGTGTCTGAAGAATAATTCAGAGGTGAGTGGCATGATCCTCCTTATTTTTGGAATAAATCAAGATGTCATGAATGAATACTATCACAAACAGATCCAGGAACTGACGGAAGACCCTATTCATTAGGTCCATGAAAGATGCAAGGGCATTAGTCAATCCGAAGGACATGACTAAGAATTCATAATGACCGCATCTGGTTCGGAAAGTTGTTTTGGGAATATCTGACTCCCTAACCTTTAACTGATGGTATCCCGAACGAAGGTCTATCTTTGAAAAACATCTAGCACCCTGAAACTGGTCAAAAATATCATCAATCCTAGGAAGAGGGTACTTATTTTTAATCGTGACCTTATTCAGCTGGCGGTAGTCTATGCACATACGAAGGGAACCATCTTTCTTCCGCACGAAAAGTATAGGTTCACCCCAAGGAGACACATTGGGGCGTATAAAACCTTTATCTAGAACGTCTGCTAGCTATTCTTTCAACTCTTTTAGTTCTGCAGGAGCCATTCTGTATGGAGGAATAGAGATGGGACGGGTATTTGGCAACACATCAATACCAAACTCTATCTCCCTATCAGGTGGTAATCCTGGGAGATCATCTGGAAAGTCTTTTGGAAATTCATTTACTACAGGGACAGACTAAAGAGGAAGACTCTCGGCATTAGAGTCCTTGACCCAGATAAGGTGATACAAACAACCCTTAGAAATGAGTCTGTGGGCCCTGAGATAGGATATAAAGTGTCGTCTAGGTGCTAAAGAATGTCCTTCCCATTCTATCACTGGCTCATTCGGGAAATAAAAAGTGACTCTCGAGTCCTACAATCTAATATGGCATAGCACGAATGGAGCCAATCCATCCCTAAGATAGTATCAAAAGCAACCATATCAAGTTTTATGAGGTCTGCCATAGTATCCCGGCTAAAAATAGATACCACACAATCTTTATACACCCTCCTAGCCATAACAGAATCAGCCACCAGAGTGGAAACAGAGAAAGGTTCAAAAATCATATCGAGCTCAAACCCAAAACTAACAGCCACATAAGGGGTCACATAGGATAAGGTAAACCCGGGATCAAGAAACACATAAACATCATAGGAAAAGATTTGTAACGTACCGGTGACAACATCTGGGGAAGCTTCCGCCTCCTGGCGGTTGGTCAAAGCGTATAACCAGTTGCGACCGCTCCCGAAAGCTGATGTGGCACCCTTTTAGGGCGGGGGTGGTGCCAAAGAATTTGCCTGAGACTTTGCACCACCAACATTCTTTCTAGCAGATGGACAGTCCCTCTGAAAGTGACCCGGCTGAACACATGAATAACACACCGACGAGCCCAACTGACACCTTCCCGGATATTTTCTACCACAAGTCTCACACCATAGAAAAGTACGATGTTGCTGAGCCACACTACCCTACGACTGAGTATCCCGATCTCTGGGTCCATGACTAGTCTGAAAACTCTGAGATCGTCTATCAACTGGGGGTATGGGTACTGGGGCACTAGCTGCAGACTGTGCATTACTCCAAAACTTCTTCTTTTGCCATCTATTGCCCCAGTTACCGTTCTGTGGCTGGCTGTGGTTCTGATCCGCGGTTCTGGCTCTCTTTGCTTTCCTGTCTTTCTCTCTAGTTTCAGAAATTTTCTTTTTCTTTTCTTCTACCTGCTACATGTGAACTGTCAGCCTAGCAAAGTCCAACTCCTTGTTCAGCATAGCTCCCTGACACTCAAGCACCAGATCATATAAAAGTCCGAAAGCAAACTTCCTCATTCAGGCCCTCATACTACTCGTCATCTCAGGAGAATAACGGGCCAGCTGATTAAACTTTAGAGTATACTCCTGAACACTCATCTTACCCTACTTAAGGTTCATGAATTCCTCTACTTTAGTTTCCCTCATCTCCAGTGGAAAAAATCAGTCAAGAAAAACTTCCACAAACTCGTCCCAAACGTGGGCTCAACACTATCACCCTTCGCATCTTCCCACTCTTTGTACTATTGATTCGCTACATCCTTTAGCTAGTATGCTGCTAGCTCAACACCTTCTACCTGATCAATATGCATTACTTTTAAAATCTTCTCCATTTCCTCAACAAATTCCTGTGGATTCTCTTCTACTTTAGTACCTATGAATTTGGGAGGATTCATCCTCATGAATTGGCCCACCCGTGTAGCTTCAGAAGTAACAGAGGCAGACCCAGTATCTTCCAACTGTTGAGTCTGCGCAGCCACAAACTATGCTAGCATATGAATAGATTATCTGAATTCTGCATTCAAAATATCTCTCTGATTAGTCGGGGGACTATTCATATTGGTCCGTGGAGCCCTAGGTGGACTGGTCGGGACTGGACAGACTCCCGGAGTAGGGACAGGATCTGGAGTGGAAGCTCTGCTACATGTCCTTATCCCATGAGTGGGACGAACTTCATCATTCTGAGCACTTTGATTAGTATTGTGACGAGGAGGCATGACTATTATTTCTGTAAGACAAAAGATCACCGATTAGGAACAGACTTGACTCTGAAGAACGAACTAAATCACCAAGAAGGGAAACATTTCCTAAATGCCTAGTAGCCTCCTGCTTATAAGTGTGACGCGTTACACACCCATAAATAAGACTCTACCCGATGCGATTTTATAGACACCCTGGGACCATGAATCATGCTCTAATACCAAGTTTGTCACCACCCGAGCCGGGGCCCTAGCCGTGACAAGCATACCGAACCATGTAGGTCTTGAACACCCTTCTCTATCTGGTAATCATGCACAATATTCATAAAACAAAATATAATGCAAAAATAGAAATCTAATACAGAAACATGGTCAATCAGAATGATATCACAATACTGAAATTGAAATCCAAAAGTGTATCTGAATAATAATGTCTGACATCAATCTGCGAAATCTCTACTATGAACTAAATAAACTGTCTGAAAACTAGGACAAGGCCCCCAGTAGACGAAAACATAACTAGAGATAATTATCTAAAATAACTAGGACTTCTGGATCATTGAAGGCTCACTACTACACAATCTGATCTGCGATCAGAAATATCTACCATTTATCTGGACCCCTAGACTGTGCCTCAAAACCTGGAGGGAGGAGGGAGGGTTAATACAGATGTACTGTTATACAAAGTAATCCAAAATAAAGCTTTTATAAAGATAAAATAGTGAGAGCAATTTTTTATCAAACATCACGCATAAAATGGTTTCTGAAACACATGGACACTTTCTGAAAAACATGTAACCTGTCTATAAATTTCAAATTCTAATCTGTGTATTACTTCTGAGTTAGATGGTATCCCCTACAAGTATGATATTCCACGGGAGATATGAAAGCCTATATTGACTCGGTGGGGAAGCCTCCAACCCGAGTGTGCCTCAAGGGTTGGAGTTCCTGAATCTGATATGCCACAGGGCTCTAGGCCAGCATAATATATAAACTCGAATCGGCAAATTACGATTTTGGTCAATAAGTTGTCTGAACTCATGTCTTCTTCGGGGAACCACCAAAGCTCTCTTTATACCCAATTTTTATCCTGTTCTGAATCATTCATGTTTCTAATTTCAACATCTGGAAATTTTGATTTCAAACATGCATTAAATCTGTTCTGAATTATCATGGCAAAATCTGAATTGGTGTCGTCACACCAAAACTTGCAAGTCCTAATTCTGAGCCATAATGCAATAAGCATGATCTTTCATTAAAACATGAGTCAGACCACCCAAGCATGCAATTTACATAAGAGAATTCATGTTCCAAAAACATAAGTCATAACCATGCAAGAATCCTTCAAACATATGGTGGTCAGGTATTTTTAGCAAAATCATGCACTCTTTGATTATATGAATATTTTCAGCCTTTATCAACACAATTACCCTCTCTTTTGGGATCCAAATCATAATCCAATCATAACATAATTCAAGACATTTTATACCATTCTTTTCAGGAATGCATTCAAAACAAACTGTAGCATATCATGAGTAAAGGAAAATCATAACAAGAGAGGGATTTTATTGTAATTCACGCTCTCAATTGAATATTCATTCTAAAAGATATTCATACATATATATAGAATTTCAAATCAATTTGGGAAAAGGCCTAAAGACCAAAACAATTCCATCAAGTATTCTAAAACATGATTATATTCATAAATCTGAAAACCACTTTCTTAAAATCATGATTTCTATACCCATGAGACTTTTAGGAAAATCCCGCGTACCTCGAATTAGGAAGACAATGGGTGCTTATTGAAGCCTACGACCTGGGGATTCCAAATATGCGATCAGCTTTGAAAACCTACGGTTGAATCTTGAACTACTTGGGTTTTTATTTTGAAACCCTAGAGAATGTTCTTGAGAGAATTTGATGAATATGGGTGTATTTTGGCTCTCTAGGGATTAAATCCCATGTTAAATAAAGGAAGGGTAGCGAAAATTACCCAAATGCCATTAATGAAACGGATAGGAAATGCTGAATTTTGGCCTGGCGCGATTAGGCAGGCATCGCCTAGCCTAAAATGGTGGAGTTCACCGGGCGGCGCTTGGTCTATCGTGCGCGATCCAATGGGAGGTGCCTACTATATCTCCCCTCCTTAATCCTAACACAGCCCCGCGATTTACCTGGTGGCGCGGGCTAATTGCCCTATGCTACTGGAATTGACACCCAAACGTGCCCTTAGGCTCGTCTAAAAATCCCAAAACTCACCCGAGACGTACTACAATCTTTCCCCATCGCAACACAACAAGAAAATCTAAAAATGGAGGTCGGGAAGGTCAAAAATAAAATCCCCAAAGATTAAGAGCTAAAAATGAGACTAAGTCTCTTTTACACTTAGAATAATTTTCATGTTTTCAAGTCTAAGTCCACACCACTAATAGTTAGTATATGCACGACTTTTATAGGGCATTAAAGATTTGCTATGTGTACCAGTACATCTGTATTGACCCCCCTTCCCTACTTCTCAGGTTCTGAGGCTCAGTCTAGGGGTCCAGATAAGCAGTAGATAATTCAGATAGTAGATGAGATTGTGCAGTGGTGAGCCTTCTCTATTCTAGAAGGCCTGTCCTTTAAGATTATGTCATCTATTATAGTTTTGGTCTACTGGGGGCCTTGTCCCAGTTTTCAGATAGTTTTCAGATCTTCATATAGTAGAGATTTTGCAGACTATTCTAGATGTTGTTAGTGATTTTTGGATTTCATTCCTTATTGTTAAACTTAATCTAGAGTATGACCATGTTTCCGTACTAGATCGTAATTCCGCATTTTCTTTTGTTATATGAATGTTGTGCATGACTATCAGATAGAATAAGACGTTCGGGCCTTCATGGTTTGGGATGTCCATCACAGCCAGGCCCTAGTTCGGGCCTTCATGGTTTGGTATCAAAGCACAGTTCATGGTCCCAGGGAGTCTGCAAAATCGCGTTGGGTAGATTCTTATTTATGGGTGTATAGCGAGCCACACTTATAAGCAGGAGGCTACAAGGCATTTAGGAATGTCTCTCTTTCTTCAAATTCTAGTTCATGCTATAGAGTTAGAATGGTCCTCTTTCATACTCTAATTCATGCTATGGTGTTTCCATATGAAAGTAAAATTATCACAATTCTTTCCTTACTTTGATACGCTCAGATATGTCTCATTATTGAGGTGAATCAAGTGTAGAAGTTTAGAATTTAAATGGTATGGTCCTTTCTGATTGAGCCATATAAGATCTTGAAATTGTGCAAGGACTTGTGAAGAGTCCGTTAGTGCCTCAGAGTGTATTGATTCTAGTGTGAACTTTGATTCTGATGAAACTGTGCTTTTCAGCTTGCGGTATTAAGTGTCTTCAGTCCTTTTTAGAATTTATGTTACAGATGTCACTCTTAAGGGGGGATGATGTGTAGCAGAATATTGGAACTGTATTTCCACCTGAGTAGTAGTATAAGTTAAGTGTCGGTGTCATGACCTATTGGTAGTAATGTTGGACCTAGAAGTTGGTGATGTGAAGTCACAAAGTTAGAAGTTAGAGTGAGGGTTACTTTTGTGTAAATAAATATTTTATTTGAATAACCGATGTTTGAGGATGATTTACCCCTTTATAGTGATAGACTAATGTGGTAGCTAGTGGCATATATGGATTGTATGATAGTCTGTGGGGGGAGTGTTTGACTTAGATTTTTATTCATACAGAGTAATATATGTATTCTTAGATCATTGATTATTGTATGTCAAGTTTCTATCTCTTGTAATCTTGTTATCATTTGTTATTGTAACTAAAATTTTAGTGAAGCCGTGTGAGGCCTATTTTGATTCACTAGAAACTTGTTGTTCATCTTGTTGTTCTTGTGTTTGTTGGAACTGGGGTTTAAAGGCTTATTGGCAAGAAAAGTGGTAAGGGAGATTTATTGAATATATGTATAGCCGAATATTTTTTCATGAGATTGAGTGGGTAATGAAGTGTTGCGTCCTTGTGTGTTAGTTTAGTAGAAGGTAGAGAACAAGTTATTTGTTAAGGTGAATTGTTGTTTTCTTGAAGTATGAAAGAGTTGTTGATGGTGTTTGTTGTGCAAGAAGAGTATACGTTATATATGAAGGTACTTGGTGTATGAGTGTTGTTAATTTAGGCGTCCCTGAGATTGCAAGAAGGAGTTTAGTTGAAACTTATAGAGTTATGGACTAAGTTTAGTTGCATAAAAAGGGTAGATAGTAATGGTGTGTAGAAGGAGGATGTGTTAATAGATTGTGAATAGGATAGGCCATATGATTATGATCGACTATTATTGTTATGGAGTTCTAGTGTACTAATGTTTCTTGATGTTTTACTTCATAGTTTCCAAGTGAGAATTGTGTGTAAAAATTGGGTTATAAATCATGTTTAGCACTAGACATTAAGTTTGAACAGTTGATGGCCATGGAGGTGGATGGGATGATTTCTTGGTTAATGATACTAGTTATATGGAAGTGATCTAATAGGCTTGAACAATATATGCAAGAGCTTAAGTTTATTTGATTAGTAATAAAGTATGATGTTGTAAGTATGGTGTAGAAGTATTCCCAAGGTGATATGAGGTTGCGGTATTTTTCTAAGGTTATTACATGTTGTGTGTGGCTATTGGTACCGTTGAGTTGCTAGGTGGAGAAAGACTAGTTAGATAGTATATGGTGTTCTAAATAGCCAAGTTGAGGAATTTAGATTGATAGTGTTGAGCCTTTTGATATGATCTTGATTCTCATGGTAGAGATATATAAGTTTAGAGTCGCGATATTAGTGAGCTATGATGGAAGTGGTATGGTTCATCAAAGGCTTGGTGATATCCATGTTACGTGTTAGAAGTTAAGATTGAGTTCTTGAAGGTTGATCTCATAACAAATAAGAGTTGAAGCATTAGAGGGTGTGCACTCCAACTATGGGGGTACTTATGAAGATCCGAAGTAAGTGTTCCAGTATTATGTGATGACTATTGGGGCTATAGAATGATAGAGTGTGTCTCAGAAGGTGGTATTAGCAGTGGGTTTTCCTCTTCCAGGTGTAGTCATTCGGGTCAAGTTCTATTAATTACATGTATTGTCGTATTCCAGACCCCAGAGTGCAGTGAGTGTAGTTTAGTTTAGAGTCTAGTAAGGGATCTCTCAAACTTAAGATGATGGCTAAAATTTAAGGGGGAGATGATGGAACATGTAACCAAGTCAGGCTCTCAGATTCTAGTAATGATGCCAGTATGATATGGAACACTAGAAAATGAGGGCGAGGCTCAACCCATTCTCATCTCATTATTTTTCAGTTATCCCAATACCTACTCATGCCTTATGTTTCAGTTCCATGATCATGGCTCATGTTCATGCATATAATAGAAAATCATGTGCTCTTCCAGTTCCTAAATGAGGAATTCTAGTTCATTCAGCAGTCGGAATCACATTTCATAAGTTATGAACTCCAAATTAAGGTCATGCAGCTCATGACTCATGTACTCATGTTTTATAGTGTGTTCAGTTCCCATAACTCATGCTACACGCCAAATGATTTGCGAGATTCATCTTATAGCCAGGTATGCCCTCAATTCAGATCACTTTGATAAATCCCTGGTGTTGATTCGCTATTCCTCAGGCCTCAGTTAAGTGTCGAGTCTTGTATAATATCCTTCCATGCTGCAAGGTCTTATGTTCTAACCTTTTAGTGACTCCTCCTTATGTAAAGATAGTGGTGATGAGTAAATGTTTCTTGTTGATAAAAGATCATTGTATGCTTGTTTTGGATAAGGCCATATGTGTGAAGTAAGATTTGGGGCTAAGTTTTTGATACATGTGATGGTTAGTGAAAAATTTATGTGTGTATGTTCTTGGGGTAGTGAATGGGATTTATATTGATAGTGGTTTAGAGAATGTGTGAAGTATGTCTTTATGGGTGTTTACCTTGAAGTTCATATGTGGTTATAAAGATAGGCTTGAATGACATGTTGGTATTTAAGTGGAGGGACGCAATATGCGCTAGTGAATCCAAAGTAAGAGTTCAGAGTTAGTCATTGAAGTGACTTTAAAAAGATATAGAAGATTGAATCATATGGTTTAGACTAGTATCGCAGTGTGGCAGGTTGTATTTTGTGATTTAGAGTTAGGCTCGATCATAGTGAAGGGATTTAATTATCAATACCCATATGAGAATTCTAAGTTGAATCGAATGTATATGGTATTTGAAGGGGATAGTATAGTTAAGGGAGTATTCTAGAAGTGTGCTAAGCTTCAAAGTGAGACGTTGCATTGCCTATGTCCTGAAAATTCTATCCTAGCTTATGAGTTAAATGTCTATATCCCATGAAATAGAGTAGTGCCAAGGTTGTGATTCCGTAGTTGGATGCCTTGTGTAAATCATGCCTAAGATTCTTTGCTCCCTAATGCTACTAGAACTTCTTTAGAAAGGGTGTTGAAGAGATAATCTATTCTATCCATGTAAATTGCGAATACATTTCAGTCCAAGCATCATGTTTCAGATTCGGCTATTTAGTCATGACTCGGTTCATAAGAGCTCTGCGCATAATCTCAAAATTTCCCAAGTATAATAGCTCAGACAGTGTAATACCCCGATACAATCTAAGTCTAGTTGTCTCATGTTTCATGCATGCATAAGTTATCACTTCTCAATTCAATATGTATGATTGGATCATGAACATTTTAGGGGAATCCTAAACTTTCAGCATTAATTAGCTCCTTAAAGCAAGTAAAGTCAAGTCAGCTCATAATTCAGTTTCATGATACAAGTTTAAATCATTCAGATCTGCTATATCCCTTCTTAGAATACATATCATGTCCATGTTATTCCATATATTTAAGACTTCAACATTCCTACCCATCATTTGGGGATGAATGATCCCAAGGGGGGAGATAATGTAACACCCCGCATTTCGGGCTAGAACGAAAACCGTCGTTTCTATGCATAGATGATCCAAAAGCCATAAATCCCATGAAAATTTGGCATGTTAATTAATTTTGTAGTGTGGGTACCTATTTGAGAATGAATTGAGACTATAGAGGTCCCCCAAACTCAAGGACGAGTTGAAAGTTTTTCTATTGTTCGAGTTTGAGTGAGTGATGAAACTTGGATTAACTTCAATCGACCATACCTCATTGTATATGACGAATTGGGTGTCCTACTATATATCAAATGAAAGGTATTTGAGTCCTCTTTCTAACTCCATTAATTTTTCCAAAACCCGATATCGGAGAAAAATGTTATGCCTATTTTACTCTAGCATATCAGCCTGGCAACTGAGTGACGACAATTCTGACATCTTGTCACAAATCTGACGACTTGTCAGAATATGTCGTCAGCCTTAGGCAGAAACCCATCAATTTAAGCTCCCAGGTGACAACAAAAGCTGACGGCTTGTCACAGATCTAACAGCTTATCAGCCTTGGTCGTCAGCTGAGAATTTCAGCAACTGGGAAGTAATTTCATAGGGGTATTTTGGTCTTTCCCTCACTCCAAAAACTTTTCACACGAATTAAATCACCCCTTAAGTGTTATTAATCAATCATTATCAGTTTTACAACATAAAAAAAAAAAACTTCCTCTTCACTCTCAAAATAAGATCAAATTAGGGTTTTCTCCAAGAACAAGAAAATCAACAAAATCAAGCCTTAAGTTCAATATCTCCAATAAAAAAATCAAGATCAGGTTTCATCTATCAAGATCTAGGTTTCATCTTTTAGATCTTATAATTGAAGGGTACGTGGGGTTTATCCTAAAAATTACATGGGCTTGAAAACACTAGAACATGATTTAAAAATTTTCAAGCATGATTTTAGAAAGGGGTTTTGAAATACATGATTTTATTATGCATTATGAATGTTTAAATGCATTGTTGATTTGGCCCTTAGGCCTTTCCCCCTAAGTTGATTTACATGTATATGTATATATATAAAATTTGAGGTTTAAGATTGTTTGAGAGCATAAATTATGGACTCCCTCTCTTGTGATAAATTAAAGATTTTGGTTTTGTTGGAAAAGAGTTGAAATGCATGTCTGTGATTTGAAAGATGTTTTCTTAATGTCATAGTATTTGAAACATTGATTTAGAATTATTGAGAGGGTGTCTTGAGATAACTATGTTTTGTGTTAAAGAGAAGAATTGCATGAGATAGAGACTTTGGACATGAGCACCATTATTTGTTAAATTGTTGATAAAGAGAATTGCTTGCATGGTTTTACATGAATTTTAAAGCATGAGTTCCTTGAACGAATTATTATTATGGTGGTCCTGAATTTCATGAATTGAAAACAGAGATATAAATTGCTATAAATGTCTCAGAGAAGGTGACTTGCAAGTTAATGATATGACGATACCCTATATGTGTACATGCCATGATAGAGTTAAAGACTTCAGAGTATGTTTTCTAAGCATGCATGTTTAAAGAACTAAAAATGGACATAAAGAGGGTTAGGTGGTTACCCGAAGAAGGCATGAGTTCAAGTAACTCTTAGCCTGAAATCGTATTTGCTGATACGGGTAGATTATTATTGTACGCTGGCGACGGCTGTGTGGCGTAGTAGATTCAGAGACTCCGACCCTTTCGGCACACTTGGGTTAGGGGCTTGGCTGCCGAGTTAATGGCAGATCCCATATAGCCCGTGGGATTATAGATTGTAGAGTACACCACCTAGCGTAGAAGTAAGACAAAGAGTGTCACAGATTTCAGATGTTTTCACCGAGTCTTTTAAAATGCCCATATGATTTCTTACTATATGATATGTTTATGAACTGCTTTAAATTGCTCTCATATATGTTGAATATAAATGATTATTTTGGATTGGCTCTGCGTACCAGTACATCTGTATTGACCCCCCTTTCCCTACCTCTCAGGTTCTGAGGCTCAGTCTAGGGGTCCAGATAAGCAGTAGATACTTCAGACAACAGATCATATTGTGCAGTGGTGAGCCTTATCTATTCTAGAAGGCCTGTCCTTTCAGATTATGTCATCTATTACAGTTTTGGTCTACTAGGGGCCTTGTCCCAGTTTTCAGATAGTTGTCAGATTTTCATGTAGTAGAGATTTCGTAGACTGTTTCAGATGTTGTTAGTGTTTTTCCGATTTCATTCCTTATTGTTAAACTTAATCCAGAATATGACCATGTTTCCTTATTAGATCGTAATTCCACATTTTCTTTTATTAAATAAATGTTGTGCATGACTACCAGATAGAGTAGGACGTTCGGGCCTTCATGGTTAGGGATTTCCGTCACGGCCAGGTCCTAGTTCGGGTCGTGACAGAAATGAAAGAATAAAAGGAAGTTCGAAGATGTTGAAAATGTTCCGGAGATCAAGACTTATCAATTAATTTCTTTCCATGATATTCAACGAGCAACAAGTAATTTTGATGGATCAAATTTAATTGGTGCGGGAAGTTCTGGCTCTGTGTACAAAGGCACATTATCTAGTAGAACTATGGTGGCCATAATGGTTCTGGATTTAGAAAATGAGGAAGTATGCAAGAGGTTTGATACCGAATGCGAAGTGATGAGAAATGTTAGACACAGAAATCTTATCCCTGTGATTACTACTTGTTCTAGTGATTATATAAGAGCTTTTGTTCTGAAATATATGTCCAACGAGAGCCTTGAGAATTGGTTGTATGGAGAAGACTGTCAGTTTAACCTTTTCCAAAGAATCACTATAATGCTTGATGCGGCTATGGCAATTGAATATCTACATCATGGTAAAGAAACTCCAATAGTTCACTGCGACCTAAACCCATCAAATGTTCTTTTGAATGAAGATATGGTGGCTCATGTTGGTGATTTTGGTATCTCCAAAATTTTTGCTGTAAGCAAGTCTATCGCACACATAGAGACATTGGGCATTCTTGGATATATTGCACTAGGTATAAGAAAAATCCCCTCTCTTTGATTTTTGTATCATAATTATGCATCTCCAAATTCTAGAAGTAAAAAAGTAAGTATTATTTTGTACAAAATTGGTGTTATATTTCAATTAACTTTGTTCATCCCGTTTTAAGAATATGGCTCAGAGGGAATAGTATCCACTAGTGGTGATGTTTATAGTTACGGCATCATGTTGATGGAGATTTTGACAAAAAGACGGCCAACAGATGAAGAGATATGCAATGAAAATCTTGACTTGAGGAAATGGATGACACAATCATTTTCAGGAACTATGCTGGAAGTTGTGGATGCCAATCTTTTTTCGGAGGAAGAACAAATCACTTCTAAAAGTGAAATCTGCATAGCTTCCATGGTCGAATTATCTTTAGATTGCACAAAGGAAAATTCAGACTCAAGAATAAGCATGAAAGACGTAGTCAAGAGGCTTAATAAAATCAATAACACATTTCTGGAAACTTAGAAGCTAGTATCTCTTCAAGTGGTGGTGTTTCTCAGCTGCAAGTTGATATGTTACTTTTTGTTTACTTGGTTTCTTTAGTAAAGTAATGTAGTGCATGTAATTGAGAGTGTTGTAGTCCCAGCATTTGTAATTTCATTTGAACCTCTTTTGCTTTTTAAAAAAAAAATTGTAACTATGTTTTAAGTGCTATATGATTTTAGGCATCACAGCTATGGACTGAAAGCAAAGGACTAGACTAATGGATAAATCAATTTCAGACTCATATTGGCCTGCTCTGTATCCATGCAGTGATATGCCATTGATGTCATTTGTAGTTCTTATGCTAAGTAGTTGTCACGATCCGAGACTACCTCCTAGTCGTAACACGGTGCTTGGAACCACAAGTGATCCAAGCTAACCCATGGACTAGCATACTGTTGAGCAGCTGATTTAATATGTAAAACAAAACTTAATTTGCTCAGCGGAAGCATACTCATGAAAAGTTTGAATAAAGTTAATGCTAATACAGTTTTCACCATGATAAAACTGAAGAAAGAAACTCAAATTACATGACTGACTCTGACTGACATCTATGAAGCCTCTACTATACTGACTATAGATAGCTGGGACATGCCTCCAACTATCACTAATCAATACATATGAAAAATAAAAAATATAGTACATGATCTACAATTGTTTGGAGTTCTTGAAATAGAAGAACTTGTCACTTACTGGATGAAAGATGCAAACTGTCTGACCTGGTTTAAGAGCTACATATGGTACCTACATTATGAAGGATGTAGCCACAAACGCAAATATGTGGTCAGTACGTTGGAATGTACTGAGTATATGTAGACATGCATTAAATCATGAAAATATTTCAAACAAGCTATAAAACTGAGGATATAAGTTATTTGCTGAAATATACATTTGACCGTATGTGAAAACTAAAATCATAGAAAATTTATAAATCATGAGCTGAAAATAATTCTGTAAGCTAGGAGGTGTTAGAAACATAAATGTTGTCAGCCATTCTCTTGTAAGGCTGAATATACTATAAAAACTGTACTGAGGATAATGTATGAATATTAGGTCTGAAACTATGTGGTGGGAACTGACTTAACTCATGGATCTGAATATGTAAACATACTGAGCCTGAATGAATAAACTTACAAAACCAACATAACATGTATTAAGTAGATCTAATTAACTGAAAGACTAACCGAACAACTGAAATTTAAGTAAAGGGTCAACTAACATCGGTATGCTGAGTAGCGGATATATGAATACTGATCATGTAAAAATGAATTGTACGTAGTCTGAATAACTGGACTGAAACTGTGAGGTATTGTGCATATGATATAAGGACTAACTGAACAACATGAGATAACTGAGTATGAATGCATGAAAACTGTAATATCATAGAATGCAAGACCAAGCATAAGCATATTTTTGAAGTAATTTGTAAATTGAAAGACTGAAATCTGATAACTAAATAACTAAGAATCTGTACACTTGGTCATGTAAATCTGAACTCAAAATACAATGAATACTATATTGAGACTATGGGAGTTATTATGTAACCTACATAAACCATGTGAGCTATCATGGAGTCCAACGTCTAATCCACATTGAGTAGAGATGCTCTATCCTTGACATCGGAATAGACTATGAACTGTAGTGATTACTAAACTGATGTTCCAAAGGGCTAAAGAGTCACCCTCTACTGGAAGGTTCTCTCACGAGATATGTGTCAACCCTCAACTGGCAGGAAGACATCACAAACCTACGCTGGCTACGTAGTTCTGAAACTCAGGAACTGCTACTAAAGGTCACACCCTCTACTGGCAACTGAGCCCCCATCCCTGGATTCTCTCGATGCTAAATCCTACTCCCAACTAAAAGACACTGAAATACTAACTGGTGCATGCATTGATTACTGATAAGCTCAGGTCATGGTATTCTGAAAATAATAGGGCATATAGATTTTGAGGTAATTATTAACATATAAATTGATACTACTCAACATGATCATGGTGTTCTGAATATGATATTAAAAATCACGGTCTGACTAACTCATTACTTGAAAATAGAAATCATGTAAAAACACATAGGTATCGGGTGTTCATAACCCACCACCACTGAATTATCATTAAAACATGACATTTAAACTCAAAATGTAGTATTGAATCATGGTTCAACTCAAGACAGGCATTTTATCAAACATGGGGAAAACATGAATTTAAAACATGAGAATGTTGCTAAAAATCATGAGTTTAGGATCTATCATGGAATTCACTTGAATAAAGCATGAGAAACTTAAATTCATAGCATGAGGAATTCAAAATCTTGTATGGGATTCTACACGGGCTGAATTGAATTAAAATCACCATGAAAACATGAAATTCAATCTTTCTTGAACATATAAAATATCATAATAATAGAAAATTCACTCTTTAATTGAAAGAAAAGGGTTTTTGGGTTCTATGGGTGAAAGGGACCTATGAATGAATATCCCACAAATTGAAAGAGAAACACCAATCTTGATGCTTTCTTGAAGGTTCTTGAACTTTGGAACATGAATTCTTAATTTTTTTGAGGATAAATGAATCGAATTCTTGTTCTTGGGGGAAGGGAATGGTTTTCTTGAGAGGAAAATTGGAGAATAAGGGGAAAAATTATGCCCTAACTGATGCTCAAGTTGTGGTATGACCGATTGGGTTGAGGGGGAAAAGAGCCAATTGTCCCTCAGTCATTTAAATCAAAATAACTGGACACAACTACGTCACCGCGATACGGTCTTATCGCGGTAGCTTACTAGTTCATACAAAAATGATCATAACTTTCCGTTCGGGTATCGGATTAAGGCGAAATTGATATAGTTTGAAAGCTAATTCAATTATCTACAATTTGGTGGGTCTTGAGCTGAAAATTTTCATATATGTAAGACGTTGTAAATGTTCAAAGTTGACCCTTGTAGAATCGAATGCGAAAATTTGGCTGAATCAAAGGCTCTTAGTCTGGGCCGGCTCAAGCATATTTGTGGCCTAAGGTAGAAAATTAAACGAAGGCCTTAAATTTTTTTAAAAAAATAACTTTCTTTTAATGAACTCTATTTTTAAAATTATATAATAAATTTTTTAAATTATTTTTTTTTAAGTAATAATATAATCAATACACTTAATCTTTCTTGAGACATAGTATTCTAGATATATAAACTTCTTCTAATAATTTTTTTTTTATATAAAAAAATTATTTTTTCTATAAATAATATTTAATTTTAAAAAAAAATCTATAAATATTATTATAAAAAATGAGGCCTCTCAAATTTGGGGGCCTAAGGCGGACGCCTATTTTTTAAAAAAGGTAGAGCCGCCCCTGCTCTTAGCTCAACTTTGTTCTAAGTGATTCCCATGAACATTTTTCACCTCAAAAGCACTTTACACACTAGGATAAAGATCATGACACACATATTCAATTATAAATCAAGACCTAGACACAACACCTTCACCACGACGTGGTCAGCATGCGATCTGGACTAATGTCGCGTCGTGGGCCTATCGCGGTGACCTACTGGTTCTGTGACCCAAACATGCCCCAAAACTTGTTCAAAAAATCTGAAACTCCTTCGAGACAGAATTCTTGCATTCCTGAACATGAATTAACTCAAAAACTAACGTCTCAGAGTCGGGAAGACCAAAATGAAAAATCTTCGAAATTTAGAGGTCTTGAAAATGCTAAGTCCCCAACACTTAGTGAAAATTTCATGCCTTAAGCCCCTTAAGCATGCAACTAAGAGCTGAATCGAGCTAAGATTAGTATGGGTATTAAATTAGCTAGATGGATCAACAGAAGAAAGCAGCAAAGCATGATCCATTAATGGTATCAACTGAAAAATACCAAGAATTATGTAATTGAGAAACAATATTTTTACTCTACTATTTTAATACGTGTACACAGCTTGTCTATTAATCTGATCAGTTCTTCCTCTTTTTGTTTTCACTATTTTTTTTCTATTGCAACAATATTTTCCTTTAACACTTCAGTATTTGCTCACTTATCTTTCCTGAAAAGTAAAATTATGGAACGTCTTAATTGGTTTCTGATATTGAACTCTGCGCATATAAATCACACAAACTTTAATATCGGAAATCAAACTTTGGTTTAGTTATCTGGATGTTACAACAGCTATGCAAAAATTTATATTCAAAACTAGACATAGTCTAAGTAATCTGAATTATATAGGGAGATTAATTTTACCACACTTTAAACCACGCGACCCCTATAAATGCTTTACTAGCAGTTGTAAGTTGGCCTTGTTTTTTTGGAAAAATCGGTTAAATCTTCCCACTACAATAGAACAACTGGCTTTAATACCTGTAACACCCCGCATTTCGGGCTAGAATAAAAATCATGACTCTGATGCGTTGATAATCCCAGAGCCTTAAATCCTACGCCAATTTGGCATGTTTATGTAGTATGTGAATCAATTTGAGCATGAATTTAGACCATATAGGTCCTTCAACTCAAGGACGAGTTGAAACTATTTCGATCGATTAAGTTTTAGTGGACGTTGTAATTTGTATCAGTTTCCATCGACCATAACTCTCTGTATATGTGGAATTAGAAATGCTACTATGTGTCAAATGAAAGGACTTCGAGTTAACTTTCCAACGATATAAATTTTGCTAAAATCCGACACCCGAGCAAGAAGTTATGGCCTTTCAAAGTAGTATGTGTCGCCTAACCAATCGCACATGGCCACTGGAAAGCATATGCGGTAGCATATGCGGCGCCTATGTAAATATAGGTGATATCATATGCGGCGCCTATGTAAATATAGGCGATATCATATGCGGTGCCTATGTAAATATATGTGATATCATATGCGGCGCATATCTTATGGTTTCAAGTGACTTAAACACTCCGTTTTTTTAGGCAAAATGGTCCTTTTCCCACCCTTATTGAGCCATAAACACAAAATTCAGTCCCCAATTCTCCAAAATACATCCACATTCATCTAAAAATTCTCAAGAACACTCCCAAGGGTTTCAAACTAAAAACCCAAATAAATCAAGACTCAACCGTGGGTTTTCAAAATTGATTAGAGATTCGGAATCTCCAATCCACAAGCTTCAAGAAGCACCCATTATTTTCCGAAATAGAGGTACGCGAGGTTTTCTTCAATCCTCATGGGCATAGAAAAATCATGTTTTAGAATGGGGTTTTTGAATCTATGTATATATTCATGTATTAAATGTTTTAACATCATTGTTTTGGTCTTTTGACCTTTCCCAAAGTGATTTGAGAATATGAATGCATGAAACCATGTATTTAAGAATGAATTCTTGTTGAGAGCATGATTTACGGTGAATTCCCTCTTATTTTGAATTTTTCAGATTTCTCATAGCATATGAATTGTTTTGCAATGCATCCCTGAAAAGCACTATATGAAATGATTGAACTCTTGTTATGATTTTAAGGTGGTTTTAAATCACTAAAGAGGGAATCTAGCATGAATGTTTAATGTTCATAATGCATGTAATGAAAGAGTGCATGGATTTGCTAAAGGCACTAGACCACCATATGTTGATGAAGTTTTTGCATGATTTTGACTTGAGTTTCGAAATATGAAATCTTCTATATCAGTTGCATGTTTTTGGTGGTCTAAATTATGATTTAAATGAAAGATTTAGCTTAATGTCTTATGGGTCAGAAATCATGACTTGCAAGTCTTGGTATGACGATACCAATTCAGACAAATGTCATATCAGACTCAGACTAATAGACATTTTAGACTATCATGATTTTAGACATTCAGAATATTGCATGTACAGAAAAGGTTAAAAATGGTCATACAAAGATGTTAGGTGGTTCCCTGAAGAGGGATTTAGTTCAAGCAACTCATTGCCTAAAACCGTGGTTTGCCAACCCGAATATATTATTATATGCTGACTTTAGTGTTGTGTGGCATATCAGATTCAGGAACTCCAACCCTTACGGCATACACGGATTGGAGGCTTCCTCACCAAGTCAATGGTAGATTCTATATTGCCCGTGTAATACCAAACTTGTAGGGGATACCACCTAACTCAGAAGTAATACACAGATCAAAGTTTGAGATTTACAGACAGGTTACATGTTTTTCGAAGGTGCCCATGTGTTTTTCAAAAACTATTTTATGCATAATGTTTGATGAACATTTGATCTCACGTATTATATATATATATATATGTTCAATTACTCTATTTTGTATTGCTTCGCGTGCCAGTACAATTGTGTTGACCCCCCCTTTCTCCCAGGTACTGAGGCATAGTCTAGGGGTCCAAATCCTCAGTAGAGTCTACAAACAGGGTTGTCTCAGAGTTTAGTTGGTAAGCCTTCTTTTCTTCGGAAGGCCTAGTCATTTAGGTATTTATTTCAGTATGGCTTTTGGTCTGCTGGGGGCCTTGTCCCAGTTATTCAGATAGTATGTCAGTAGAGATTTCGCAGACTGTTGCAGATGTTTATTAAATATTGTTGGGCATGTTTTCAGGCCTTTAACTATTTTAAATATTTGACCATGTTTCCGTATTATTGTGTTTATTCCGTATTACTTTGATCATATGAATTATGTGCATGATTACCAGATAGACATAGGGCGTTTCGGGCCTTTGGGTTCGGGAATGCTCGTCATGACCAGGGCCCTGGTTCGGGTCGTGACAAACTTGGTATCAGAGCACGGTTCATTGTCCTAGAGTATCTGCGAAATCGCATCGGGTAGAATCTTATTTATGGGTGTGTAGCGCACCACACTTATAAGCAGGAGGCTATAAGGCGTTTAGGAATGTTTCTTTTTCTTCATGTTCTAGTTTCTGATATAGAGTCAGAATGTCCCTCCTTCATACTCTAATTCGTGCTATGGTCTCACCCATACGAAAAGAAAAGTTATCCTAATTTCTTCCTCACTCTGGTGTTTCCAGATATTCTCCGATTATCTAGCAGAAATTTTAGAAGTCCCACAAAGGAAGGGAGAGGAGTTCCCTAGTGTAAAATTGTGTCCTCTTTCTTATAAGGCGTTCAGTTAAGACAAGATTAAGATGTGTATTCTTGAGTCATTGAATATTGTCTATCAAGCTTCTATCTCTTGTAATCTTGATATCAGTATGTTGTTGAAAACAAAAGTCTAGTGAAGCCGCGTGACGCCTATTTTAATTCACTAAAAACTTGTTGTTCATCTTGTTGTTCTTGTGTTTGTTGGAAATATATTTCCACCCGAGTAGTAGTATAAGTTAGAGTGTCCGTGTCATGACCTATTGGTAGTGAAATTAGACCAAGAAGTTTGTGATATGAAGTCATAAGGTTGGAGGTCAGAGTGAGGGTGACTTTTGTGATTAAATATTTATAGTTGAATATCCATTGATTGAGAATGATTTACCCTTTCGTGGTTATAGACTAATGTGATGGTACCATTTATGGATTGTATGGTAGTCCATGGAGGAAGTGTTGACTCAGAATGTTATTTGTTTTCTTCCTTTCAAATAGAGAAAGAGCCCAGAGTGGATATTTAAGGTGGTTATAGAAGCCCCTTATAGTCTATGAATGAAAATGGTTAGATTAGCCAGTAGGTTGTAAGTATAGGCTCATTGTCATATGGGGTATCTGAAGGTAGTCTAAATGCCCATTGGGGTAAGTAAGTGTGATGTAAGAAAGCCGTATAAGTAGATAAGATTGTATGGTTTTACTATAAGCTTAAGGTTGATCATGTCTATTATCTGACCTTACCCCTTAACCTTCTTCTCATTGGTAGTTGTAAACTAATACTACTTGTGAGAAAGTATGTAGTATATTTTAGAAGTATTTGGGTAGAATATCCCAATTTGAAGGATTAGTATATTTATATTATGTTGCACTCTTCATTGGTTGTAAATGATTGATGCTGGACTATAGGCTTGAGTTTAAATGGTGTGGTGGTGAATAGTGGCAAGAGATTTATGATACATGTTTCATGGGATTAGATTTGTAAGCTTGATGAGTTGAAATAGTACATGCTGATGGATTATGAAAAGGAAAACCGTAAGGTCATGATCGATTATTGTGGTTATGAAGTTCTAGTGTACTAGTGTTTCTTGATGTTTATTTCACAGTTTCTAAGTGAGGATTGTGTGTAAGGTTGGTTGTTAATCATGTTTAGCACTAGACATTAAGTTTGAGACAATTGATGGCCATAGAGGTAGATGTGATGATTCCTTGGTTAATGATACTAGTTATATGGAAGTGATCTATAGGCTTTAATAGTGTATGCAAGTGCCTAAGTTTATTTGATTTGTAATTAAGTATCACGTTGTATATGTGATGTAGAAGTATGCCCAAGGTGGTATGAAGCTGTAGTATTTTTCTATGACTATTACATGTTGTGTGTGGCTACTGGTACCGTTGAGTTGCTAGGTGGAAAAAGACTAGCTAGATTTTATATGGTGTTCTAAATAGCCAAGTTAAGGACCTTTGATTGATAGTGTTGAGCCTTTTGATATGAGCCTGATTCTCATGGTACAGGAAAATAAGTTTGAAGTTGCTATGTTGGTAGACTATGATAGAAATAGAGTGTCTCATTGAAGACTTGGTGATACCCATGTTAGGTGTTATAATCTAAGCTCGAGTCCTTGAAAGTTGTGCTAATAGAAATAAGAGTGGAGGCACTAGAGGGTGTACACTTCAACTTTGGGGATACTCATGAAGATTCGAAGTTAGTAAGTTTTCGAGTAATAGATGATGACTATTGGGGTTACTGAATGATAGAGTGTGCCTCAGGAAGTAGTATTAGCAGTGGGCGTTCCACTCTCATGTGTGATCTTTCAGTTTAAGTTTTATTAATTTTGTGTATTGTCATATTTCAGAACCCAGAGTGCAGTGAGTGCAGTTAAGTTTAAAGTCTAGTAAGGTACCTCCCAAAACTTAAGATGATGGCTTGTTGCTAAGGGGGAGATGAATAAATGAATAACCAAGTAAGACTCTCAGATTCTTGTAGTGATGTCATGATTATGTAGAACATCAAAAAGTAAGGGTGAATCTCAACCCATTCCTATCTCAGTATTTCTCAGTGATCCTAATACCTACTCATGCTTTATGATTAAGTTCCATGATCAGTTCATGTTCATACATATGATAGAGAGTCATGTACTCACTCTTTATAATGTGCTCCGTTTCCATAACTCATGTTTTATGCCAGATGATTGGCGAGATTCAGCTTATAGCAATAAATATCCTAAATTCAGAGCGCTTTGGTGAGTCTCTGTTGTTGTTTTGCTATTCTTCAGGCCTCAGATGAGTGTCAAGCTTCATATAGTATCATTCCATGCCTCCAAATCTTATGTTCTAACATTTTTGTGACTTCTCCTTATGCGATGATAGTGGTGGTGAGTAATTATTCATTGTTGATAGAAGATCATAGTATGCTTGTTTAGATAAGGCCATAAGTATGAAGTAAGATTTGGGGCCAAGTTTTTATTTATGTGATGGTTAGTGGAATTTTGTATGTGTATGTTCTTAGGGTAGCTCGTGGGAGTGATATCGATAGTGGTTTAGAGAATATGTGAAGTATGACTTTATGAGTGTTTGCTTTGAAGTTCATATGTGGTTATAAAGATAGGCTTGAATGACATCTTGAGATTGTTGTAAAGGAACGCTATATGCGCTAGCGACTTCATAGTAAGAGTTTAGATTAGTCATTGAAGTGGTAAGGCATGTTATACTTAGGATGTGATCTTTAAAGGAGATATAGAAGATTGCATCATATGGTTTAGAATAATAGCGTGGTCTGGCATGTTGTATTTTTGTGACTTAGAGTTAGGCTTGATCACGGCGAAGGGATTAAGTTATTTCCGACATTAGTAGAAAGATTTGTCAATGATCATATGAGAATTTTAAGCTGAGTTGAATGAATATGATATTTAAGGAGAATAGTATAGTTAAGTGATATTCGAGAAGTGTGCTAAGCTTGAAAGTAAGAAGTTGTAATGCCAAAAGCCTGGTAATTCTATCCTAATTCAGGAGTTATATGCCTATGTTCCAGACTGCAGAGTAGTGTCAATGTGGTGATTCCTCAGTTGGATGTCTTGTGTAATCCATACCCAAGATTCATGTCTCTCTATTAATGCTAGAATTTCTTTAGAGAATTGTGCTGAAGAGATACTCCAGTTAAGTAAGAGGGTGTAGTATAATTCAGTCTGTATGGCCAATAAGTCATTTTAGCAGTCAAATTTGCATGACTTGTTTTCTCGTCTTTGCACTTATTCATGCTACTCGAAATCTCAGACATGCTACTATTCCAAGATAGAGTATACCAGTAGTTACGAGTATAGCCCAGTTCATGCATCATGCATTAAATTAAGATTCCAGATGTTCAGTTATGATTCAATTCGTAGGTGCCCTATAAATGCCTCAGTTTTCCAACTATCTTAGTGAATTGAGCATTCTTAGAGGTACAAAGGGTACCAAGGGGGATATACCCCATTCAGTTGCATGCATAGATATAGCCATACGTTCATACGTCAGTTCAGTCAGATATGTATGCATTAGAAATGCATGTTCAACAGAAAAGTTCAGCTTATCAGTGTATTCAGTCCTGCATTCATGAGAACAACTCGGTCACAGATCCATGCATCAGATATGCATGATTCATTATGTGAATTAAGCCTATGAGTAGCTTCAATCGTGTGTTCCATGCCTCGGTTATGCATGTCCGGCATAAGCATTTAAAACATCAGTAGTTCCATTCTTATAGTCATGTTTCCGATCAGTATATTCTTTCTTAGGGAAAATATCATGTCTGCGTTATCCCATACCCTTAAGACTTCGACATTCTATCCATCATTCGAAGACGAATGATCCCAAGAGGGAGATAATATAACACCCCGCATTTCGGGCTAGAATAAAAACCATGACTCTGATGCGTTGATAATCCCAGAGCCTTAAATCCTATGCCAATTTGGCATGTTTATCTAGTATGTGAATCAATTTGAGCATGAATTTATACCATAGAGGTCCATCAACTCAAGAAAGAGTTGAAACTATTTCGATCGATTAAGTTTTAGTGGACGTTGTAATTTGTGTCAGTTTTCATCGACCATAACTCTTTGTATATGTCAAATTAGAGAGCCTACTGTGTCAAATGATAGGTCTTCGAGTTAAATTTCCAACGATACCAATTTTCCTAAAATTTGACTTCCGGGAAAGAAGTTATGGCCTTTCAAAGTAGTATGCGTCGCCTAACCAATCGCACATGGCCACTGGAAAGCATATGTGATAGCATATGTGGCGCCTATGTAAATATAGGTGATATCATATGCGGCGCCTATGTAAATATAGGCGATATCATATGCGGTGCCTATGTAAATATATGTGATATCATATGCGGTGCATATCTTATGGTTTCAAGTGACTTAAACACTCCGTTTTTGGGGAAAAATGGTCCTTTTTCCACCCTTATTGAGCCATAAACACGAAATTCAGTCCCCAATTCTCCAAAATACATCCACATTCATCTAAAAATTCTCAAGAACACTCCCAAGGGTTTCAAACTAAAAACCCAAATAAATCAAGACTCAACCATGGGTTTTCAAAATTGATTAGAGATTCGGAATCCCCAATCCACACGCTTCAAGAAGCACCCATTATTTTTCGAAATAGAGGTACGCGGGGTTTTCCTAAATTCTCATGGGCATAGAAAAATCATATTTTAGAATGGGGTTTTTGAATCTATGTATATATTCATGTATTAAATGTTTTAACATCATTGTTTTGGTCTTTTGACCTTTTCCAAAGTGATTTGAGAATATGAATGTATGAAACCATGTATTTAAGAATGAATTCTTGTTGAGAGCATGATTTACGGTGAATTCCCTCTTATTATGAATTTTTCAGATTTCTCATAGCATATGAATTGTTTTGTTATGCATCCCTGAAAAGCACTATATGAAATGATTGAACTCTTGTTATGATTTTAAGGTGGTTTTAAATCACTAAATAGGGAATCTAGCATGAATGTTTAATGTTCATAATGCATGTAATGAAAGAGTGCATGGATTTGCTAAAGGCACTAGACCACCATATGTTGATGAAGTTTTTGCATGATTTTGACTTGAGTTTCGAAACACGAAATCTTCTATATCAGTTGCATGTTTTTGGTGGTCTATATTATGCTTTAATAGAAAGATTTAGCTTAATGTATTATGGGTCAGAAATCATGACTTGAAAGTCTTGGTATGACGATACCAATTCAGACCAATGCCATATCAGACTCAGACTAATAGACATTTTAGACTATCATGATTTTAGACATTCAGAATGTTGCATGTACAGAAAAGGTTAAAAATGGGCATACAGAGATGTTAGGTGGTTCCCTGAAGAGGGCTTGAGTTCAAGCAACTCATTGCCTAAAACCGTGGTTTGCCGACCTGTGTATATTATTATACGCTGACTTAAGTGTCCTGTGGAGTATCAGATTCAGGAACTCCAACCCTTGCGGCATACACGGGTTGGAGGCTTCCCCGCCGAGTCAATGGAGGATTCCATATCGCCCGTGGAATATCAGACTTGTAGGGGATACCACCTAACTCAGAAGTAATACACAGATCAGAGTTTGAGATTTACAGACAGGTTACATGTTTTCAGAAGGTGCCCATGTGTTTTTCAGAAACTTTTTTATGCATAATGTTTGATGAACATTTGCTCTCACGTATTATATATATATATATGTTTAATTACTCTATTTTGGATTGCTTCACGTGCCAGTACAATTGTGCTGACCCCCCCCCCCTTCCTCCCAGGTACTGAGGCGCAGTCTAGGGGTCTAGATCCTCAGTAGAGTCTACAGACAGGGTTGTCTCAGAGTTCAGTTGGTGATCCTTCTTTTCTTCAGAAGGCCTAGTCATTTTGGTATTTATCAGTAGAGATTTCGCAGAGTGTTGCACATGTTTATTAAATATTGTTGGGCATGTTTTCAGGCCTTTAACTATTTTAAATTATTGACCACGTTTCCATATAATTGTGTCTATTCCGTATTACTTTGATCATATGAATTATGTGCATGATTACCAGATAGACAGAGGACGTTCTGGGCCTTTGGGTTTGGGAATACTCGTCACGGCCAGGGCCCCGGTTCGGGTCGTGACAATACCCCTTGTTGGACCACGTGTAACTAAATTCAAACTCTGCACTAGTATGATATTGTCCGCTTTGGGCCAAGCCCTCACGGATTTGGTCCGTGGTTTTTTCCCTTCTTTAGAAGGGTTTCACGTAAAAATCTTGGTGTCATTATCGCTCTTGTTGTTTTTATTGATTAACCGTCTTATCGTTGTCATAAATATTTTTCTTTATTACCGCAATATTATTATCGTGGCGGGATTTATTCCCAACAACTGATATCAGAGCACAGGTTTTGCTCATTCATGAAAATAATATTTGTGGTTGGTGGTACTATACTCGGTAAAAATAAAATGTCGGAAGTAATGTGTGCGGTAGCAAATTCAACGGTGATAGTGTTTTTGGGAGGTGCCAACTCCATTATTATGAGGCCTTTTGGGATGTTCCCAAAAACAAATCCTTGAGGGCTTGGCCCAAAGCATATCATACTAGTGGGGAGTTTGGTTTTAATTACACATGGTCACAACAAGTGGTATCAAATCCAGTTATTCTGTTGTAGTTGAAAATTTACCCGATTTTCCCAACAGTTTTCTCATTAGATTTTTTTTCTTTCATGCCTCTCTATAGGTGGGGAATTCTTGCATTTGCCGTAAAGACTTGCAGGGGCGGCTTCTACAGATATGGTGTCTCAAAGCTAACCTTTTTATGTGAAACTGCTTTATAATGGCTCTCACCTATATTTGAAAAAACATATTATATTTTTTTTTATTTCTCTGCGTACCAGTACTTTTGTATTGACCCCCTTCCCTCCCAGGTTTGGAGGCACAGTTTAGGGGTCCAGATAACCAGTAGATCTCTTCCGACAGATTTGCAGAATCAAGTGGTGAGCCTTCTATATTTCGAAAGGCCTGATGTCTGTCAGTTCATTTATCATTTAGTAGTTTTGGGTCTACTGGGGGCTTGTCCCAGTTTTCAGACAGTAATTTGTTTCAGTCATGTATTAGAGATTTCGCAGACGGTTGTTCAGATGTCGATAGATGTTGTGGGACATTATTTCCCCTTTGTTGATTTCATTTGATTTATGACCATGTTTTCCGTAATATTGTGTGTCTTCCACATATCTTATTATCATATGAATTATGTGCATGATTACCAGATAGATAGGGGTGTTTCGGGCCTTCATGGTTCGAAATGCTCGTCGCGGCCAGGGCCCGGTTCGGGTCGTGACATAACCCAACTAGAGTAGGTGTTTATACATGATTTTGGGTAATATTTGAGAAAACTAGCATTTGATGGTAACTTGAAAAAGGATATTTAAAATTTTAAGTTGGGTTTGGACAGTTAAAGTTTAGTGAGGGAGGTGGTTTTTTAGTTGGAAAATTCAACTTCAAGTTAGAGTTAAAAATCAAGTACATCATATAACCAAATTTGACTTGGACAATACAATTGCTCTGTGAAGTAAACTCCATGATACGTGTGGAATTTGCCTATCTCAATTAGTCAAGTCAAGAAGTAAAGACTTTAAATAACTCGACACAACTTATTTGGAGTTTATTGCCAGCAATGAAGCACTATATTGTTTATGAGAGAGAAGTTAGTTGCGTTAAATTTTATACTGAAAACTAGACAATAATTGTATAAGTAATAAAATTTATATACGGAGAGAATTTTCACATTTTTTAAACCAAATGGATCCTGGAAATAGTCAAGTGTTGGGATGTGGAGCCTGATTAATATGTGATGTACTGTTATATATTAATGTTCACGCGGTTCAACCTTCACGATGAGGTTACCGGGGGGCGTGGGGGCGGGAGCCCCCCACCCAAAGGTGGGGTTCGGGGCAAAGGCCCGACCCAAATTTTAGGTTGTACCTTTTATTCTCATTTCTCTGTGTAATTGTACATACTCTAAATCATTAATATAAATAGCCCATCCGCCGTGGAGTTTACCCACGGGTGTTACCACGAAATTCATTTCTCTCTCTCCCCTCACGAACTCTTTCTCTCATTTTTTTTCATCTTCTCTGCAGATCCAATCTGTGTGTGCGCTCGAATCGATCCTAACAACTGGTATCAAGGTTTAGGAGATTCATCATGATCACTGAAGATGGAAGGATCGAAGATTGGAATCGAGAATTTTGATGGATCCGATTTTGGTTTCTGGAAGATGCAGATCGAAGACTATTTGTAATAGAAAGATCTTCACGAATCCTTGACCGGGGTGAAGCCGGAGTCCATGAAGGAGGAGCAGTGGAAGCTTAAGGATCGGCATGCTCTAGGGATGATCCAGTTGACTTTGACGAGAAATGTGGCGTTCAACATGATCAAGGAGAATACCACATCCGATCTGTTGAAGGCGCTATCAAATATGTACGAAAAACCATCTACGATGAACAAGGTTTATTTGATGCGTAGATTGTTCAATTTACAAATGTCTAAGAATGGATCTATTGCTGATCATATAAACGAGTTCAATATGATTGTTAGTCAACTGTGTTCTGTGGATATTAATTTTGAAGATGAAATTGAAGAATTGATTTTGATATCATCTCTGCCCAAGTCTTGGGATACTGTTGTTACTGCGATTAGCAGTTCCCGTGGATCTGAGAAGCTGAAGTTTTATGAAATCCAAGATGTTGTTCTTAGCGAAAGCATTCACAAATGAGAAATTGGGGAGTCATCGGGTAGTGCTCTTAGCGTTGACCGAAGGGGGAGAAGCAAATCGAAGGGTCAGAATACACAAGACAGATCAAAATCAAAGAATTGTGGAAAATCTCCACAGAAAACCAACATGACATGTTGGAATTGTGGAGAGAAAGGACACTTTCGAACAGATTGCAAGAAACCCTAGAAGAAGAAGAATCAAAAATATGGAGATGATAATGATTCTGTTAATTCAGCAGAAGACATTAGGGATGCTCTAATCCTTAGTGTGGACATCCCGGTTGAATCCTGGATATTGGATTCTGGTGCATCTTTTCATTCATCTCCAAGCAAGGAATTATTCCAAAATTTCAAGTCTGAAAATTTTGGAAGGGTGTATCTTGTTGACAACAAGCCGTTGGCAATTGAAGGAAAGGAGGATGTCTGATAAAAACTCTAGCAGAAAATCAGTGGACATTGGAGGATGTCAGATATATTCTTGGTCTCAAGAAGAATATGATCTCTGTTGGTCAGTTAGATAGCACAAGCTACGTAGCAGAGTTTGGGAAAGGTTCATAGCATATTGTGAAGGGTGCTATGGTTGTAGAACGTGGCACAAAATCTGGAACTTTATACACCACTGCAGGGTGTATAAACATGGTTGTTGTTGCTGAGGGTGCTTTCGGTTCATGTCTGTGGCATAATAGGCTTGAACACATGAGTGCCAAAGGAATAAAGATGTTGGCTGCAAAAGGAGATTTAAAGGGCCTAAAATCTATTGATATGGGTCTTTGTGAGAGTTGTGTTATGGGCAAATAGAAATGAGTAAGCTTCACAAAGACTGCGAAAGAGCCTAAGAAAGTATGGTTGGAAATGGTCCATACAGATGTTTGGGGACCATCCCCTGTTTCATAACTTGCTGGATCCAGATTCTATCTCACCTTCATTGATGATTTTAGCATAAAGGTATGGGCTTACTTCTTGAAACATAAGTCAGATGTGTTTGCTACTTTCAAGAGATGGGAAGCTGAAGTTGAAAATCAGACTGGTTTCAAAATCAAATGTCTGAGGTATGACAATGGAGGAGAATATGACAAGTCAGAATTCAAACAACTCTGTGCAGCTAGGGAATCAGATTGATGAGGACAGTTCCCGAGAAGGCAAGGTAGAATGGAGTTGCTGAAAGGATGAACAGAACATTGAATGAGCATGCAAGGAGCATGAGGATACATTGTGGGATGCCTAAGACGTTTTGGGTAGATGTTGTGAGCACAGTTTCATACTTGTTCAACAGGGGACCATCAGTTCCTATGGGGTTCAAGATTCCAGAAGAAGTATGGACAGGAAAAGAACTCAAGTATTCTTACTTGAGAACTTTTGGTTGCACTGCATATGTTCATGTTGATCCAGAGAAGAGAGATAAGCTTGATGCTAAAGCTATAAAGTGCTACTTTATAGGTTATGGTTCTGACATGTTTGGGTACAGGTTTTGGGATGACAGAAATAAGAAGATCCTAAGACATTGTGATGTGACATTTGATGAAAATGTCTTGTACAAGGACAGAGAACAAAAGATTCAAGAGACTACAAAGCAAGTGGGAGTTGAGCTTGAGTTGCCGAAGAGTACACCCAAAGATGATACAGTAGAAACTCAACAAACTCCAGAGACTGTCGTTGAAGAACCAGAGGTGGAGCAAGTGACACCTGAGAAGGTTTGAAGGAGATCATCTAGTACCATTAAAGCACCAGATAGGTATTCACCATTATTGCATTATCTGTTCTGACTAATGAAGGGGAACCAGAGTCTGTTGTTGAGGCCCTACAGGTGGAGTATTCAATTAAGTGGGAGAAATCCATGGATGATGAAATGAGATCACTTGAGAAGAATAACACGTGGATATTGACTAGTTACCTACAGGGAAGAGAGCCTTGGTGAACAAGTGGGTGTTCAGAATCAAGGCAGAACCAAATGGCAAAAAATGGTTCAAGGCTCGGTTAGTAGTTAAAGGATATTCACAAAGGAAAGGTATTGATTATGCTGAAATATTTTCTCCTGTTGTGAAATTAACTACTATCCGAGTTTTATTAAGTATTGTTACATCGGAGAATTTGTATCTTGAGCAAATGGATGTAAAAACTATGTTTTTGCATGGAGAATTGGATAAGGAAATCTATATGCAGCAACCAGAGAGGTTTGTAGTTCCAAGCAAGGAACACATAGTGTCCAAGCTCAACAGGAGCTTGTATGGGCTAAAACAAGCACCTAGACAACGGTATAAGAAGTTTGACTCCTTTATAAGCAAGAGTGGCTTCCGCATGAGTGAAAAAGATCAGCGTTGCTACTTCAAGAAATACACTGATTCTTATGTATTTTTACTTTTGTATATGGATGATATGTTAATTGCAGGATCTAGTATGAAGGAGATAAACTCTCTGAAGGCAAGTCTGTCTTCTGAGTTTGAGATGAAAGATTTAGGTGCAGCGAAGCAGATTTTTGGGATGAGGATTTCTCGGGATAGATCTGCTGGCACTTTGAATCTATCCCAACAGCAGTACGTTGAGAAGGTGCTTGACAGATTTAGAGTTAATGATGCTAAACCTAGGACTACTCCATTGGAAAATCACATAAAATTGTAAAGGAGCAGTCACAGAAGACAGCTTAGGAGCAGGAGCACATGGCACTTGTTCCTTTTGCTTCTGCAGTTGGGAGTCTGATGTATGTTATGACCTGCACTAGACCTGACATAGCACATGCAGTGGGAGTTGTTAGCAGGTACATGACAAACCCTGGAAAAGAGCATTGGGAAGCTGTGAAGTGGCTTTTAAGATATCTGAGAGGTATATCCACTACTTCACTTTGTTTTTGCAATGACAAAGTGATTTTGTAAGGTTTTGTTGATGTTGATTTTGGTGGAGATGTGGACTCGAGCAAGAGCACTTCCGGATACATTTACACTATAGGTGGTACAGTAGTGCGTTGGATGTCCAGGCTTTAGAAGTGCGTTGCTCTTTAATCTACTGAGGCTGAGTTTGTCGCAATAGTTGAAGCTGGAAAGGAGATGATATGGCTGGCAGATTATCTGGAAGAACTGGGCAAGAAGCATCTTGAGAATATTCTTTACACAGATAGACAGAGTGCCATACAGTTGGTGAAGAACCCGGTCTATCATTCAAAGATGGAGCACATTAGAAGATTGTACCATTTCACTCGCAGGCAGTGGAAGAAGGTGATATGTGTTTGGAAAAGATAGAGGGTGCAAAGAATTCAGTAGACATGTTGAAAAAATGTGTTGAAGTTGGTAAACTAAGGTTGTGCAAAACCTTAGTTGGTCTTCTGTAGTCGTGTTTACAGATGTTGCGGTGCGGCGAAGATATTGATGATGGAGGAATATCATTTTTTTGATTTTGAGAATGTAATTCTTGGATGACAGAATCAGTTTTCAAGTGAGAGAATTGTTGGGTTTTGGAGCCCGATTAATATGTGATGTACTGTTATATATTAACGTTCACGTGGTTCAACCTCCGTGGTGAGGTTGCCGGGGGTGGGGGGCGGGATCCCCCCACCCGAAGGTGGGGTCGGGGAAAAGGCCCGACCCAAATTTTAGGTTGTACCTTTTATTCTCATTTCTCTGTGTAATTGGCAAAGGCCCGACCCAAATTTTCGGTTGTACCTTTTATTGTCATTTCTGTGTGTGATTGTACATACTCTGAATCATTAATATAAATAGCCCGTCCACCGTGGAGTTTACCCACGGGTGTTACCACGAAAAATTCATTTCTCTCTCTCTCCTCACAAACTCTCTCTCTCCTTTTTCTTCATCCTCTCCGCAGATCTAGTGTGTACTCGAATCGATCCTAACATCAAGGTTCTGAAAATCATTTTGGAAATAGTCAAGGTTGTGAATGATGTAATTATAATAACTTGCTTATACTAATTCTTAACACTTTGTGTTAGAATAATATGGTTGTATCATGTATGACACAGGAACCGTAGCCAATCAAATTTTGATGGTAAAAAATTGATGGCGTCTGTTTCAGTTTATCTTATTGTTTAATCATTTTGCATTGGTGGATATTGCTATATAATGGTGTAAATTTGCCAACAAAACAAAGTAAAAACAAATGGAGAAGCACATTATCTTATTGATTCTTCTATTTCTTGTACAATATTGTACTGTTTCTATATCAGCTGCACCCTCTAATGAGACCGATTAAGAAGCTCTACTAGCTTTCCAAAGTCTTATTACAAGTCCTAATCATTTTTTGGCAAATAATTGGACCAAGAATACTTCTTTTTTCTCTTGGTTCGGTGTCACTTGCAGTTCAAAGAGGCCAAGGGTTGTAGCCTTGGCTCTTCCTAATTTGCGACTTCAAGGCACAATTTCGCCTTCTTTGGCCAATTTGTCCTTTCTCAGAGAGCTCAATCTCGAGAACAACTTCTTTCATGGGGATATCCCTTATGGCCTTGGCCACTTGCCTCACCTGAGAGTCATTGATGTTCAGAACAATCAGCTCAAAGGAAATATTCCGACAAGTCTATTTCAACACCGGAGAGTTCAAGTAATTACATTAGCTTTCAATAAACTCAGTGGTGAAATGTGGCAAGGGCCATGGTATGTACCCGAACTCAGAATCTTAAATCTGAGGAACAATAGCCTCAAGGGTATAATCCCCCCATCTATTGGAAATGCCACAAAGTTACTGAACTTAAGTTTGTTTGGGAACAGAGTCGGCAGCAACATCCCAAAGGAAATTGGAAATCTGAGCCAGCTTGCATTTTTGAACTTGGCCGTTAATCAATTAACAGGTTTCATTCCTTCATCACTATTCAATGTCTCATCACTACTTGCCATAGCTCTGGGACTGAATAACCTCTCTGGTCCTCTCGTTCTTGATGAAGGAAACATTGTGTCAAATCTAGAGTCTTTAAGTATATCTAGAAACCAAATTTCTGGTCACATTCCTTCCAACATCTGTCAACTCACAGAGCTCAAAATATTATCCATATCTTTTAACGACATAACTGGAGAAATACCCAAAAATATTGATTGTTTATCCAATCTCAAGGAGTTTTCTATTGGTTATAATCCAACAGATGGGACTATTCCCTCTTCACTGGGCAATATTTCCACTCTGCAATATGTTTACTGTGTAAGCAATCGCCTGGAAGGGCCAATTCCTCCAGAATTGGGGAAGCTATCAAATTTGATACAATTAGATTTTGAAGAAAATTATATCAAAGGTCAGATTCCAAAGGCTATTTTTAATATATCTTCTTTGAAACTCACTGCGTTAACTTTGAACAAACTCTCGGGGAGAATTCCAACCTCTACTGGTCTTCATCTTCCTAACCTTGAAGAACTTCACTTGACTGGCAATGAGCTCGAAGGGGAAATTCCTGCACACATTACAAATGTTACCAAGCTTAAATATTTGGGGCTAGCGGACAACTTTTTCAGTGGCAGTATTCCAACTAACTGGGGAAATCTTCGTGATCTGAGACTTCTTTTCCTACATATTAATCAACTTACTAGTGAACATGAGTTGCCGTTCTTCCATTCTTTGGCAGACTGTTGGATGTTGGAATATCTAGATGTGGGTAACGATCCGTTGAATAGCATTCTGCCCAATTCTGTTGGCAATCTTTCATCTACCATTAAATTCTTTGAAATAAGCGATGCTCACATCAATGGCCTCATCCCCCCAGGTATAGGCAACATGAGTGATCTTACTACCTTAGTGTTTCAACGTAACAACTTGATGGGAAATATTCCTCCTGCGATTGGTAAGCTCAAACAACTCCAAGGGCTGTATCTAAATAAGAATAAATTAAACGGACATATTCCTGATGTCGTATGCCATTTATCTAATTTAGATCAATTAAATTTAGATGATAATGAGCTCTTTGGGTTAATTCCAGCATGTATAGGAAATCTTAGCATGCTACAACCTCTTTATTTGGGTTCTAATAGATTTTTATCAAAATTTCTCTTGAGCCTTTGGAAAATGAGAAATCTTCTCTTTTTAAGCATGTCACTAAATTCTCTAGAGGGAGAAGTCCCGACAGATATTGGAGGACTGAAGGCCATCGTAGAACTAGATCTTTCCAGTAACCACTTTTCAGGCATGCTACCCAGCACATTAGGAGACCTCCAAAACCTGAAGATTCTTAATCTGTCGAACAATTCATTTTCAGGCCCAATTCCCTTATCGTTTGCCAGCTTAATAAGCTTGGAAATCTTGGATTTGTCTGTAAATGCCTTGTCAGGTACTATTCCTAGGTCACTGGAAGAACTCTTGTACCTTAAAGCCATCAATGTTTCATTTAACGATTTAGAAGGTGAAATACCCAATGGTGGCGTGTTTGCAAATTCCACTCTGCAATCATTTCTTGGGAACAAAGGTCTATGTTGAATGCACAAATTAGAGGTTCCTTCTTGCCCTATCACTAATTCTGGGGAAAAATCAAAGTCTAAGGAGCTTATGTTAAAAATTGTTATTCCCGTGCTTACTTCATCCTCTCTGATATTCTTTTTGGTTTCAATTTGGATAATGAAACGAAAGAAGAAAGGAAAGTCTAAAGATGTCGAAAAGTTTTGGGAGATCAAGACTCATCAATTGATTTCTTATCATGAGATTCAACGAGCAACAAATTATTTTGATGGATCAAATTTAATTGGTGTGGGAAGCTCTGGCTCTGTGTACAAAGGCACATTATCTGGTGGGACTGTTGTGGCCATCAAGGTTCTGAATTTGGAAAATGAGGAAGTATGCAATAGGTTTGATACAGAATGCGCAGTGATGAGAAATGTTAGACACAGAAATCTTGTTACTGTAATTACTACTTGTTCTAGTGACTATATAAGGGCCTTTGTTCTGCAATTTATGCCCAATGGAAGTCTTGAGAGTTGGTTGTACGAAGAAGAATCCCACTTGAACCTCTTTCAAAGAGTCGCCATAATGCTTGATGTGGCTGTGGCAATTGAATATCTACATCATGGTCATAACACTCCGATAGTTCATTGCGACCTAAAGCCGGCAAACATTCTTTTGGATGAAGATATGGTGGCACATGTTGGTGATTTTGGAATCTCTAAGATTTTAGCCGTAAGCAAGTCCATGGCACATACCGAGGCACCGGGCACTCTTGGATACATTGCACCAGGTATAAAATTCCACTCACTTAGATTTTCTCTTATCATAATAAAGCCTCTCCAAATTCTAGAAGAAGAAAAACAAGTCTTTATCTGTATAGAATTATTTTTAATTTCAATTTGAATAACTTTTTTTCATTTCTTTCTTTTCTAAGAATATGGCTCAGAGGGAATAGTGTCCACTAGTGGTGATGTTTATAGTTATGGCATCATGTTGATGGAGGTTTTGACCAAAAGAAGGCCAACAGATGAAGAGATATGCAATGAAAATCTTGACTTGAGGAAATGGATAACACAATCATTTCCAGGGTCTATGATGGACGTTGTAGATGACAATCTTTTTCCGGAGGAAGAACAAATCACTTCTAAAAGTGAAATCTGCATAGCCTCAGTGATAGAATTGGCTTTAGAATGCACAAAGGAAACACCAGAATCAAGAATAAACATGAAAGATGTAGTCAAGAGCCTTAACAAAATCAAGATCACATATCTCGGAACCAGAATTTAGCTGTCACGATCCGAACCGGGGCCTTAGCCGTGACGAGCATCCGAACCGTGAAGGCCCGGACTCCCTTCTAACTTGTAATCACATGCACTGCTCATATATGTAGAAGGATAATGTAGAAATATATAATGAAATGGAATCATTGTCATAAGTCTGATATTAATTCAACAATGGAAAATGAAATCCAAAACCATCTGACAACATCTGAAAATCGTCTGCGAAATCTCTACTATATGATCAAATAACAACTGTCTGAAAACTAGGACAAGGCCTCAGTAGACCAAAACCATGATAAATAATAACATTTTGAAAGAAACTAGGCCTTCTGAAATATAGAAGGCTCACCAACTGGTACTTTTCACTCCTGTCTGATGAAATATACTACTTATCAGGACCCCAAGACTGAGCCTCAGAACCTGGAGAGAGGGGGTCAATACGGTTGTACTGGTACGTAAAGTAATACAAAATAAAGATTTTATATAAATAAAATACTGGAGAGCAATTTGTCAGAACATCATACATAAAATAGTTTTCAAAACACATGGGCACTTTTCTGAAAAATCATAAATCATTCTTGACAATGCAGTTTCTGATCTTCGTATTAATTCTGAGTTAGGTGGAGCTCCCCTACAAGTCTGATATTCCACGGGCTATATGAAATCCGCCATTGACTCGGCAGGGAAGCCCCTAACCCAAGTGTGCCGCAAGGATTGGAGTGTCTGAGTCTGATACGCCACAGGGCACTAGGTCAGCGTATAATAATATACCCGGATTGGCAAATGACGATTTTGGAAAATGAGTTTTCTGAACTCACGCCTTCTTCGGAGAACCACCTAACATCTCTTTATGTCCAATTTTAGCCTGTTGTGAATATGAGTCATTCTGAAGTCTAAATCATGAAAATCTGATAAAAATCTAATTTATGTATTAGTCTGAGTCTGTTATGGCATTGTCTGATTTGGTATCATCATACCAAGACTTGCAAGTCATGTTTTTTTATCCATAGAGCATTAAGCATGATCTTTCATGAAAACATAGCTCAGATCACCGAAACATGCAATTTAACAAAGAGCATTCATGTTCCGAAAACATAAGTCAAAACTATGCAAAATTTCCATCCTTTCAATAAATGAGTGGTGGTCATGTAATCTTTAACAAACCATGCAACTCTTCTCATTATATGATTATGTTCAACATTTATCAACATAAACAACCCTCTTTCTTTTGAAATCAAAGTCATAATCCAAATATAATACTATTCAAGACATTTCATAACATGCTTTTCAAGATGCATTCAAACGATTTCATAGTATATGATAAGTAAATGAAAATCATCACAAGAGAGGGATTTTTCATGAGGGATTTTTCATGAATCATGCTCTCAATTCAATCATCAATCTTAAAACACATGCTTACATATATATATATATATATATATATATATATATATATATATATATATATATATATATATATATATATATATATATATATAATTTCAAATAAATTTGGGGGAAGGCCTAAAGACCAAAACAATATCATCAATGTTTCTAAAACATGAATATATTCATAAATCCGAAACCCTTTTCTTAAAAACATGATTTCTATGCCCATGAGATTTTAGGAAAAACCCGCGTACCTATATTTAGGAAATAAAAGGATGCTTCTTGATGCCTACGGCTTGGGGATTCCAAATCTCCAATTTTTTTCGAAAACCCACAGTTGAATCTTGAGTTATTTGCGATTCTTGCTTGAAACCCTTGGGAGAGTTCTTGAGAGAATTTGATAGAAGTGAATGTATTTTGGTGTATTTGGGATTAAATCCCATGTTTAAGATGATTGGGGGATTGAAAATACCCAAAACACCCTTAATGATTCGGGAAAAACTGAACAAAATAATCCCAGTCGGACTTCCTAGGGCGGCGCCCTGCCTAGCCCGAGGGAGTACCCAGGGCGGCGCCCTTCCTAGCCCGAGGGACTACCCTGGGCGGCGCCTTGGCTAGTCCGGGGGGGTAATCTGAGCGACGCGGGCTAATATCGCCGAGCTACTGGTTTGGCATACCAAACATGCCCTTAAGCTCGTCTAAAAATTCTAAAACTCACCTGAGACGTACTCCTAACTTTCCCCATCGCAACGCAGCAAAAAAATTAAGAAACGGAGGTCGAAAAGGTCAAAAATAAAATCCCCGAAGATTGAGAGATAAAAAATAAGACTAAGTCTCTTTGACACTTAAAAAAATTTCTAGTCTTTTCAACTCTTTGAGCATACTACAAGAAGCTAACACCCGCATGGATTTTACGGGGTGTTACCTTATCTCCCCCTTGGGATCATTCGTCCTCGAATGATGGGTAGGAACTTGTTGACGCTTAAAGGTATGAAATAATGCGGACATAATTTGTCCTCTAGGAAAGGATATATCTGATCTGAAATATTTAAACCTCTATCATGAAACTGAATTCTGAGTTGACTGGACTTTACTTGCTTCAAGAAGCTGATTCATGCTGAGAGTTTAGAATTTCCATGGAGTGTTCATGATCCAATCATACAAATTGAAGTGAGAAGTGATAATTTATGAAAGTACGAATCATGAGGCAACAAGAATTAGCTCGTACCAGGGTGTTTATACTGCCTGAGCTAAAATACTTGGAAGTATTTGAGATAATGCTCTGAACTCTTATGAACTGAGTCATGACTAAATAGCTGAATCTGAAACATGATGCTTGGATTGAACTGAATTCTTGATTTACATGGATAGAATAGATTCCCTCTTGGGATGGTCATACGCATGAGACTTCAGATGATAGGACTGGGTGAAAAAGGTGGAACACCACAGTAACTTGCCTGCCCGACTGTTAAACTGAATTGCTGGTTATACAGGCAGAATTATACTAGGACTTATACTTAACTGGAGTATCTCTTCACCACTCTTTCTAAAGAAGTCATAGTAGCGTTAGGAAATAAAGAATCTCGGGCATGATTTACACAAGGCACCCAACCAAGGAATCACAACAATGACACTACTCTATAGCATGGAATAGAATTACCAGGCCCTAGGCCATGCAACTTCTTACTTTCAAGATTAGCACACTTCTCGAGTATCCCTTAACTATACTATTCTCCTTAATTACCATACTCATTGATTCAAGTTATAATCCTCATAAATCTTTCTACTAATGTCTAAAGTAGCTTAAATCCTTTCAACGTGATCAAGCCTAACTCCAAGTCACAAAAATACACATGCCACACCACGGTACTAGTCTAAGCCATATGATTCAACCTTCTATGTCTTTTTAAAGATCACACCCTAAGCATAACGTGCTTTACCACTTCAATGACCAACTTTGAACTCTTACTATGGATTCAATAGCTCATCTTGTGTTCTTCCACTTAAATCCCAACATATCATTCAAGCCTATCTTTATAACCACATATGAACTTCAAGGAAAACACCCATAAAGACATACCTCACATATTCTCTAAACCACTATCAATATAACTCCCACGTGCTACCCCAAGAACATACACACACACATTTCAACTAACCATCACATGTATCAAATATTTGGCCCTTAATCTTACTTCATACTTATGGTCTTATCTAAAATAAGCACACAATGATCTTTCATCAACAAGAAACATTTGTTCATCACCACTATCATTACATAAGGAGGAGTCACTAAAAGGTTAGAAGATAAAACCTTGAAGCATGGAAGGATATTATATGAAACTTGACACTCAACTAAGGCCTGAGAATAGCAAAACAACATCAGGGATTCATCAAAGCGATCTGAATTGGGGGTATACGTGGCTATAAGTTGATTCTCGCCAATCATTTGGCGTGTAGCATGAGTTATGGGAATTGAGCACACTATAAAGCATGAGTACATGAGTCATGAGCTGGATGACCTCAATTTGGAGTTCATAACTTATGGAATGTGATCCCGATTACTGAATGAACTGGAACTCCTCATTTTGGGACTGGAAGAGTACATGATTCTCTATCACAAACATGAACATGAACTATGATCATGGAACTGAAACGTAAGGCATGAGTAAGCATTGGGATAACTAAAAAATACTGAGATAAGAATGGGTTGAGCCTCACCCTCACTTTCTGATGCTCTATATCATACTGGCATTTCTACTAGAATCTGAGAGACGGACTTAGTGACTTGTTCTATCATCTCCCCCTTAGCCTTAAGCCATCATATTAAGTTTGGGAGATCCCTTACTAGACTCTAAACTGAACTACACTTACTGCACTCTGGGGTCTGGAAAACAACAATACACGTATATCATAGAACTCAACTCGAATGACTACACTTGAAGGTGGAAAATCCACTGCTAATACTACTTTCTGAGATACACTCTATCTTTCTATAGCCCCAATAGTCATCATATATCATCTTAAACATTCACCAACTTAGATTCTTCTAACACTAAACATGGATATCTCTAAACCTTTGACGGACCATACCATTTCGGTCATAGTCTACCAGCATCATGCCTGCAAACTTATATTTCTAAACCATGAGAATTAAGATTATACAAATAGGCTCAACATCACTAATCATAACTCCATAACTTAGCTATCAAGAACATCACATATTATCTATCTAGTGTTTCTCCACCTAGCAACTCCACGGTACTACTAACCACACAACATGCAATAGCCTTACAAAATATCTCAAATCCATATCACCTTGGTCATACCTCTACATCATACATACAACATCATACTTCATTACGAATGAAATAAACTTAAGCTCTTGCATACACTGTTCAAGCCTATTAGATCACTTCCATATAACTAGAATCATTAATTAAGAAATCATCACATCCACCTTCATGGCCATCAACTGATCAAACTTAATGTCTAGTGCCAAGCATGATTTACAACCCAACCTTACGCACAATTCTCACTTGGAAACTATGAAATAAACATCAAGAAATACTAGTACACTAAAACTTCATAACGATAATAATCGATCATGACCTTACGGTTTTCCTTATCATAACTCATTAGCACGCACTATTTCAACACATCAAGCCTACTAATTTATTCCTACAAAACATACATCATTAATCTCATGCCACCATTCTTACCACCACATTCTACATTTAAATTCAAGCCTATAGTCTAGCATCAATCATCTACCACCAATGAAGAATGCAACATAATATACTAGTTCATCAAATTGGGACATTCTACCCAAATACCTCAAAAATCTACTACATACCTTCTCACAAGTAGTACTAGTTTAGAACTACCAACGAAAAGAAGGTCAAGGGGGGTAAGTCACATAATAGACATGGTCAACCTTAATCATATATTATAACCCCATACAATCTTATCTACTTATATGGTTTCTCACATTACACCTACTTACCCAAGCGTACATTTAGACTACTTTCAAATTCCACAAACAACCATGAGTCTATAATCCTCACTTACTAGCTAATCTAGCCATTTTCATACTTCAAGCAAACAACAATTCACCTTGACTAATAACTCCTTCTTTACCTTCTACTAAACTAACACACAAGGACGTATCACTTCATTACCAACTCAATCTCATGCAAAAAGATTCGGCTATACATATATTCAACAAATCTCCCTTACCACCTTTCTTACCATTTCGCCTCTAAACCCCAGTTCCAACCAACACGAGAACAACGAGATGAACAACAAGTTGCTAGTGAATCGAAATAGGCCTCACACGGCTTCACTAGACTTTGATTTTTGTGTTTTGAACAAGAAAAAGAAATGAATAACAAAGCAATTATGCTAGTGAATTGAAAGAGCCCACACGGCTTTACTAGACTTTCAGTTTCAAAAACACAATGATAACAAGATTACAAGAGATAGAAACTTGACACACAATAATCAATAATCTAAAAATACACATCTTACTCTGTATAAATAAAATTCTTAGTCAAAGACTTCCCCACAGACTACCATACAATCCACATATACTACTAGCTACCATATGAGTATCACTATAAAGGGGTAAATCATCCTCAAACATCGGTTATTCAACTAAAATATTTATTTACACAAAAGTCACCCTCACTTTGACTTCTAACCTTGTAACTTCACATCATCAACTTCTTAGTCTAATCTCAGTACCAATAGGTCATGACACAAACACTTTAACTTATACTACTACTCAGGTGGAAATATAGTTCCAACTTTCTGTTACACATCATTCCCCCTTAAGCATACCATCAACAACATAAATTTTGAAAAGGACTGAATACTCTTAATACCCTAGGATGAAAAGAACGATTTCATCGGAATCAAAGTTCACACTAAAATCAATACACTCTAAGGCACTAATGGACTCTTCTCAAGCCCTTACACAATTTAAAAATCTTACATGACTCAATTGGAAAGTACCATACTATTTAGACTCTGAACTTCTGCAGTTGAATCACCCCAATCATGAGACATATCTGAGCACATCAAATCAAGGAAAGAATTGAGATGACTTTACTTTCGTATGGGTGACACCATAGAATGAATTAGATTATGAAAGAGGAACATTCTGACTTTATAGCACGACCTAAAACATGAAGAAAGAGAGACATTCCTAAACGCCTTGTAGCATACTGCTTATAAGTGTGGCGCGCTACACACCCATAAACAAGACTCTACCCGACGCAATTTCACAGACACCCTGGGACCATGAACCGTGCTTTGATACCAATTTTATCACGACCCGAACCGGGGCCCTAGCCGTGACGAGCATCCCGAACCGTGAAGGCTCGGACGCCCTTCTAACTTGTAATCCTATGCACTGCTCATATATGTAGAAGGATAATGCAAAAATTCATAATGAAATTGAATCATGGTCATAATTCTGATATTAATTCAACAATGGAAAATGAAATCCAAAACCATCTGACAACATCTGAAAACCATCTACGAAATATCTACTACATAATCAAATAACAACTGTCTGAAAACTGGGACAAGGCCCCCAGTAGACCAAAACCATAATAAATAATAATTGTCTGAAAGAAACTAGGCCTTCTGAAATATAGAAGGCTCACTAACTGGTACTCTTCACTCCTATCTGATGAAATCTACTGCTTATTAGGACCCCTAGACTGAGCCTCAGAACCTGAAGGGAGGGGGGTCAATACAGTTGTACTGGTACGCAAAGTAATCCAAAATAAAGCTTTTATATAAATAAAATACTGGAGAGCAATTTGTCAGAACATCATACATAAAATAGTTTTCAAAACACATGGGCACTTTTCTGAAAAATCATAAATCATTCTTGACAATGCAGTTTCTGATCTTCGTATTAATTCTGAGTTAGGTGGCGCTCCCCTACAAGTCTAATATTCCACGGGCTATATGGAATCCACCATTGACTCGGTGGGGAAGCCCCCAACCCAAGTGTGTCACAAGAGTTGGAGTGTCTGAGTCTGATACGCCACAGGGCACTAGGACAGCGTATAATAGAATACCCAGATCGGCAAATCACGGTTTTGGACAATGAGTTATCTGAACTCACGCCTTCTTCGGGGAACCACCTAACATCTCTTTATACCCAATTTTAGCCTGTTCTGAATATAAGTCATTCTGAAGTCTAAATCATGAAAATCTGATACAAATCTGATTTCTGTATTAGTCTAAGTCTGTTATGGCATTGTCTGATTTGGTATCATCATACCAAGACTTGCAAGTCATGTTTTCTGAGCCATAAATCATTAAGCATGATCTTTTATTAAAACATAGTTCAGACCACCCAAACATGCAATTTAACAAAGAGAATTCATGTTCCGAAAACATAAGTCAAAACTATGCAAAATTTCCATCCTTTCAATAAACGAGTGGTGGTCATGTAATCTCTAACAAACCATGCAACTCTTCTCATTATATGATTATGTTCAACATTTATCAACATAAACAACCCTCTTTCTTTTGAAATCAAAGCCATAATCTAAATATAACATTATTCAAGACATTTCATAACATGCTTTTCAAGATGCACTCAAACGATTTCATAGTATATCATAAGTAAAAGAAAATCATCACAAGAGAGGGATTTTTCATGAATCATGCTCTCAATTCAATCATCAATCTTAAAACACATGCTTACATATATATATAATTTCAAATCAATTTGGGGGAAGGCCTAAAGATCAAAACAATATCATCAACGCTTCTAAAACATGAATATATTCATAAATCCGAAACCCTTTTCTTAAAAATATGATTTCTATGCCCATGAGATTTTAGGAAAACCCCGCGTACCTCTATTTAGGAAATCAAAGGATGCTTCTTGATGCCGACGGCTTGGGGATTCCAAATCTCCAATTTGTTTCGAAAATCCACGGTTGAATCTTGAGTTATTTGCGATTCTTGTTTGAAACCCTTGGGAGAGTTCTTGAGAGAATTTGATAGAAGTGAATGTATTTTGGTGTATTTGGGATTAAATCTCGTGTTTAAGATGATTGGGGGATTGTAAATACCCAAAACACCCTTAATGATTCGGGGGAAACTGAACAAAATAAGCCCAGCCGGACTTCCTAGGGCGGCGCCCTGCCTAGCCCGGGGGACTACCCTGGGCGGCGCCTTGGCTAGTCCGGGGGAGTAACCTGAGCGACGCGGGCTAATCTCCCCAAGTTACTGGTTTGGCATACCAAACATGCCCTTAAGCTCGTCTAAAAATTCTGAAACTCACCCGAGACGTACCCCTAACTTGCCCCATCGCAACGCAACAAAAAAATCAAGAAACGGAGGCCGGAAAGGTTGGAAATAAAATCCCCGAAGATTGAGAGATAAAAATGAGACTAAGTCTCTTTGACACTTAGAAAAATTTCTAGTCTATTCAACTCTTTGAGCATACTACTACAAGCTAACACTCACATGGATTTTACAGGGTGTTACATAAGCATCTCTTTCGATGGTGTTGTTTCTAATCTGCAAGTTAATATGTTGCTTTTGTTTCGATCACATATACTAGTTCTTAGAGTCATGTGTTGTTTGTACTAGTTGAGTGATGCATTTCCCTCATTTACTTTATTTTTGTGATTTCAGATGTGAGTGGTATGGAAGCGTTCAGTTAACTTGGCAACACAATTTTTTTATATTTACATTTATACTATATTAACAAACCTAATTAGATAGACAAACTGTTACTTTTGCAAGTTAAAATGTGAAGTTATTACCCAAATACCTACAAAAGGTTGTTTTGACGCTGCAACATTTGTAACGAAGAGAATGCAGGTAACAATTAAAAAACAATCTGATAGCAAACGAAAAGAGAACACATAGTCATATGATTTTATAATCCATGTCAAGGCTATTTTCCGCTACTGATATACAATGGGTATATTGTCAATTAGCGTTGAAGGAAGTTGCTCCCGAAGCATATGTTAAAAGTTGCTTTAAGGAATAATGTACGTGATTTATTTTTTATTTTTCTCCAACTTTTTTACATACAACTCCTAGTCAAATTAGGATTTTTATTTTTGGTAGGAGGCTGATTAGTTATTATTTTTGGTAGCAAATAGGTTTTATTTTATGGTAAGTTTAATTTATTTTTAATTGTAATTAGCATTATTTAAGGAGGAGTTGATGATCAATAAAACAAACAGCTTTATAAGAAAAAAAAAACTCTTTGCGTCCTTCTCTAACTCATCCTTATTAAAATCAAAAATTGGTATCAAAGCTATTTTTCTTGAGGGACCTTTGAGTGAAGAGATGGATTCTAAAAATAGTTTTTCACAAATGGCTCCATCCATTTTTTATGACGAAAATTATCAATTATGAGCTATGAGAATGAAAACTTACTTGGAGGTTCTTGATCTATGAAAAGTTGTGGAAGAGGATTATGAAATTAATCCGCTGCCAAATAATCCCACCCGAGCCCAAATCACGAGTCACAAGGAAAAGAAAACCACGAAGTCCAAGGCGAAGGCAACTATGCTTGCTTCTGTTTCAACAACTATTTTTACAAAAATTATGTCTCTCACATCACCAAAAGAAACTTGGGATTATCTGATGAAAGAATATGTTTGAGATGAAAGAATTCGAGAAATGCAAGTACTGAATTTAATAAGAGAGTTTGAGTTGCAGAGAATGAAAGACTCCGAGACAGTCAAAGAGTACTAGGACAGATTACTTGGCATTGTTAACAAGGTAAGATTACTAGGCACTGAATTTAAAATTCAAGAATTGTTGAAAAAATTCTTGTTACAGTGCCCGAAAGATATGAAGCATGTATAACTAACTACCTTGGAAAATACACAAGACTGTCCAAGATTACCTTGGCAGAGTTGTTAAATTCTTTTCAGGCACTGGAACAAAGAAAACTTATGAGGCATAATAGTATGGTTGAAGGAGCCTTAATAGCCAATCACAAAACTCAAAGAAGGGGTAAAAATATAAAAAATTACCCACCTTGTGAGAACTGTGGAAAAATGGGTCATCAACCATACAGATGTTGGAAAAGGCCAGACGCGAAGTGCAACAAGTGCAATCAACTTGACCATGAAGCAATTATTTGTAAAAGCAAATTTGAAAACCATGAAGCAGATGCACGTGTAGTTAATGAAGAAGAAGAAGAAGACCATCTTTTTGTTGCACCATGTATCTCAAGTAAGGTTTCAATACATTTTTGGTTGATTGATAGAAGTTGCACCAACCACATAACTTATAACAAAAGTTTGTTTAAAGAATTAAAGGCTACTGAAATATTCAAAGTTAGGATCGAAAATGGTTACCAGATCTTATTGAAGGAAAAGAAACTGTTGTCATCAAAACAAGTTCAGATACTAAAGAAATTTTAGATGTTCTTTATGTACCTGGAACTGATCAACACTTGTTGAGTATATGTCAGTTGGTAGAAAAAGGATACAAAGTATTCTTTGAGGATAAACATTGCTTCATCAATGATGGTGCTGGAAAAGAAATTTTAAATATTAAGATGAGAGGTAAACATTTCTTATTTGAACCAATGAAAGATGAATCTGTAGAACATGAAAAAGGTCATAGGATAGAATAATTAGAAGATAATCCTCTAATTGAAAAAGTACAAGCAATATGTGAACCTGCTAGATTTAAAGGAGCTTTCAATGTCCCTAAAGGAATTGAACCTAAGGAGAAGTTATCTATGTTTTAGAAAAATAAAACAGGTAAGTTTAAATTCAAGATGCAAACGAATAAGGAAGACATGCCAAAAGGATTTAATAGTCAAGGTTGCATTCAAGACAAGAAGTGAATTTAGTTCACTACAAGCCAAAAGATGAATTTGCAGATTTATTCGCAAGGTCACTTTCGGTTATCAAGTGTGGAGATCCCAAAATAAAAGACCAAAATTTTCCAGCTCCTAAAGCAAGGAGGAGTGTTAAAAGTTGCTTTAAGGAATAACACACGTGATTTTTTTTTTATTTTTTTCTCCAACTTTTTTTACATACAACTCCTCGTCAAATTAGGATTTTTATTTTTGGTAGCAGACTAATTAGTTATTATTTTTGGTAGCAAATAAGTTTTATTTTATTGTAAGTTTAATCTATTTTTAGTTGTAATTATTTAAGGAGAAGTTGATGATCAATAAAACACATAGCTTTACAAGAAAAAAAACTATGCGTTCTTCTCTAACTCATCTCTATTAAAACCACCAACATATAAGGTAGACCTTGTTGATTCGACAGAGAAAGAAATGGAAAGCCTCGAGTCTGCAATGAGGTAGACCTAAAATTATATGAAACTAGTAAATTTTTCCGAAAAAATCTTTTGGAGATTCATTTCATACGAAAGAATTATTTGATGTAAAAGTATATTTGTGGGGAATCCTTCCATTTGCCGTGAAGACTTGGGCAAATAGCAAATTGCTAATTCCATGGAATATGTCATTATCTGCAACTAGTCAAGTCAAGAAGTAGATAATTTCTACACTAGTTGCTATAACGTGTTGGTGAATTCAGTTCGAAAAAAGTTCAGAAAAAAAATTGTACAATATATATATATATATATATATATATATATATATATATATATATCGCTCGTGTCTCACACTGTAACATTTAATTATTTAAAATTAAATAATTTTATCTATTATGGAGATTTTTATTTTTCAAAGATTATTCACACTTTAATAAGATATAAATATATATGTTAGTGTAAGCATATATATATATATATATTTTAGATAATCACTTTTGTGTTTGTCATGTAATAACTCTTTTTCTTACTGCCAGAGGCTAACAATGACACATAAATTTGAACAATATTTGTGGTACGGTTGTTTTTCTTTTCTTTTTTTCTACATTTAAAATCTTTCCTTGTTTTTTAAAGTCAAATCTTTACAAAATCATTGACTACATTCTTATTAGTACTTAAAACTTTTTAAAATTTGATAATTCTTAAATTTTTCTTATTCCAATACTTTTAAATTTATTTCTAGATTTTTCAAATTGTCTGTGGTAGGTTCATAAAAAGAAGGTGATGGTCGATATCTGAGCTTGCCTAGACAATATTGGACTCCTGTTTACTTGTTTACACTTTATTAGCTACCGTTTCGCTAGTTTTAATATTCATAGATTTGTTGAATATTGATTCAAAGGTCGTTAGTGCTTCCTAGGTAGTTGGCAGAGTAACACGTTTGTTAGGAGTCCTAGTTTAGTTGAAGCATATTTCTGTTAGCTGCTAATATTTAGATTAGTGGATAATTAGTGTCTAGTAAGTGGGCATGTTTTCAGTAAGTGGTTAGGTTATTTTTTATTCCTATTTAAAGAGTCCTATGTAACTTTGTTTAGTTGTATGAATGAAAATACGTGAAGTTCTCTGAAACTATATTCTTCTTCTTATACATTGCTCCTATTTTCTTCAATTCCCCAACAGTTTTTGGTATCAAAGCGCAGAGAGAGTATCTTTCTCTTAATTTTTCCTCTCTGTCCAGGTTAGGTCAAACTGGGAAAATAAGGCAAGAGCAAGAAGAAAGTCAAAATTGAGGGCAAAGAATGGCTACCAATTCAACATCTTCCACATGTCAGCAACTAATTCCCATCTTTAATGGAGATCGATATGAATTCTGGAGCATAAAGATGAAGACGTTGTTCAAGTTTCAAGAATTGTGGGATTTGGTGGAGAATGGCTATGCTGAGGAAGATGAAGCACAAAGGTTGCGGGAGAACAAAAAGAAGGACTCTAAGGCGTTGTTCTACATCCAGCAGGCTATGCACGACTCCATTTTTTTTTTCAGAATTGCTACTGCAGAAACCTCAAAGAAGGGATATTCTGAAGAAAGAATTCCATGGCTCGATAAAGGTAATGACTGTCAACTCCAGTCACTTCGCCATGATTTCAAAAATTCATTCATGAAAAGTAGTGAATCTGTACAAGACTACTTATCTAGAGTCAGTACAATTGTTAATCATATGAAGGCATGTGGTGACAAAATTACTGATGAAACTGTAGTTGCTAAAGTTCTAAGAAGTCTTAATAAAAGATTTGATCATGTCGTAGCTGCCATTGAGGAATCCCATAATTTATCTGATTATGATTTTGATGAATTGATGAGTTCCTTACAAGCTCATGAGGATAGATTGAATGCCTCTCAAGAAAAGGGTAAAGAGAAGGCATTTCAAATCAAGGGAGAGTTTTCTTTCAAAGGCAAATCAGAAGTCTCAAATGCCAGAGGATGCAGAGGCAGAGGTAGTTTCCGTGGTCGAGGTCGTGGCAGAGGACGAGCTCAATTTGGTGGTGAGAACCGGTAGTTCAAGAGCAATATTCAGTGCCGCTATTGCAAAAAAATAGGGCACAAGGAAGTTGATTGCTGGACTAAACAGAAGGATTAATAACAACAGGTAAATTTTACTGAGAAACAAAAAGAGGAGGGTAATTTGTTCATGGCTCACTCCTCAGTAAATGCTGGTTCGGATGAAGTTTGGATCATTGATAGTGGTTTCTCCAACCACATGTCTGGCAGAAGGTCATTGTTCAAAGAACTTGATGAATCGGAGAAGTCAAAAGTTCGGCTTGGGAATTACAAGGCAATGAAAGTCTAAGGGAAAGGTATAATTGCTCTAAAAACTTCTCCTGGTAATGTAAAACTTCTCCATGATGTGCAGTATGTTCCTTGTCTAGCCCATAACTTGTTGAGTGTTGGGAAACTGATAACTTGTGGATACTCCATTCTGTTTGATGACAATTCTTGTAGCATTCAAAATAAAAAAACAAGATACAAAATTGTTGACATTCAAATGACTCAAAATAAAATGTTTCCTCTTGAAGTTTCTGATGTTAAAAGTTTTGCATTAGTTACCAAAGATAGTACTGAAGCTAATTTATGGCATTTGAGGTATGGTCATTTGAATGTAAAGGGGTTGCAATTATTAGGTCGTAGAAATATGGTTCTAGGTTTGCCTAGAATTGATGCTCTTGAATTCTGTGAAGGATGCGTGTATGGGAAACAAAATAGAAATTCATTTCCTGTAGGCAAGTCTTGGAGAGCTTCTGGTTGTCTTGACCTAGTGCATGCTGATCTATGTGGTCCAATGAGTGTTGATTCCTTAGGTGGAAGTCGATATTTTCTACTTTTTACGGATGATTATAGTCGAATGAGTTGTCTATATTTCTTGAAATTCAAATCTGAAACATTTGAGAATTTCAAGAAATATAAGTGTTTTGTTGAGAAACAAAGTGGTTGTAGAATCAAGACTCTTCGAACAAATAGAGGTGGTGAATTTATGTCAAATGAATTCAACATTTTTTGTGAGGAAAATGGTATTCACAGAGAGCTCGCAGCACCATATACACCGGAGCAGAATGGTGTAGCGGAATGAAAGAACCGGACAGTTGTTGAAATGGGCAGAAGCATGATGCAAGCCAGAGGTGTACCAAAGTGTTTCTGGGGTGAAGCTGTTGCTACTGCTGTCTATGTGCTGAACATTTCACCTGCCAAGGTTGTTCTTAATCAAACACCATATGAAGTATGGAGAGTTAACAAGCCCAAGGTAAGCCACTTACGTGTCTTTGGATGTATAGCTTATACTTTGGTGAACTCATAGGCTAGGCAAAAGCTTGATGAAAAATCAAAAAAATGTATCTTTGTTGGATATAGCACACAATCCAAAGCTTATAAGCTATATGATCCAGTGAGTGGCAAAATTATGATAAGTAGAAATGTTATGTTTAATGAAGATGCTAGCTGGAACTTTGATTCAGGGAATGCTAATTCAAATATTAAATTGTCGCCTACTGATGAGATTTTTTAGTAAGAACCTGCAGCAGTTTCCATTCCAGAGAACATATCCAGTTCTTCTCCAGCAAGTAGCAGACTTTCTACACCTCAATCAAGCACCTCTTCTCCAGCAAGTGATCACGGCTTAACCCCTCAAAGAAGTGGCAGTAGTTCCTCTTCAACAGACTCTTCTAGCGAGACTCCACCAACGAAATTCAAATCGTTGAGGGAGATTTACGAGACTTGTTCTTTTGCTTTTTATGGTGCAGAACCCACTTGCTTCAAAGAATCTACAGAGATTCAAGTGTGGAAAAATGCAATGATAGAAGAGATGCTAGCAATTGACCAGAACCAAACATGGGAGTTGGTGAATCTTCCAGATGGAAAGGAACCCATTGGACTCAAATGGGTGTTCAAAGTCAAGCGTCATGCAGACAGGAGCATACAGAGATACAAATCCAGGCTCGTAGCTAAGGGATATGCACAACATCAAGGTATTAATTACGATGAAACGTTTTCACCTGTTGCTTGTTTTGAAACGGTTAGAATACTCTTATCTTTGACTGCTAAATTGAGCTTGCCCATTTATCAATTTGATGTTAAATCTGCATTCCTAAATGGGGATTGTAGACACCTAATTTTGTCCCTCCCGAAGACCCAAGTTACACATTTTTATCCCTGTCTTACCACGTGCCCTCACCCGTATGATTATATCCCATAAAAATACAAAAAAAATAACAAACCCACTAACAAACCTAATCCCCAATTATTCTTTTGTAACAAAATTAACCACTCCTCCTATCAATTTTGTACAACACATCACTACCCCATGCCCCCATACCCTACCCCACCTACCCTACCCCAATACCCACCCATGTAACCACACCCGATCCCCTATATTTTTTATCTTCACTGGAATGCAGGGGGGAGACGGAGCACATCTCAAAAAAAAATTCCCTTTCTTCTCCAAAAAAATGAACCACTCCAATAACATACACAATGCACACTCATCTTCTTCCTTTCTTCCGATCGACACTCACCCTCACCATTTACACGACACACACGCACCTCTCAACAATACACCGCCATGGACAGATTTCACTAAAACTCCCACAAGCACAAAGATCCCTCATCACCTTCACCGCATACACACGCAGCAAATACACCATTCACTCACAAATCGCATACATACACTCACAGCTCACCGAAAAAAACACACATACATGCACGCAGTAAAGAAAAATGAGATAATGGATGGATTTTGAGGTAGAGTGGATGAAGGAACAGTGAAATCCGGTGAAAATCTCATCGTAAACACTACTTGCCGTCAGATACGACCCGTTTTCTTCACTTTATGGACGCTACTTGAGGTCACCGGAGCTTTGGCGTCTCAGTCCCTGTCTGAATTCGTCGTTCTGTTCATTCTTGGTTTGATTCCGACAAGGTCACGCCGGAATTATACGGACTCTGTTTCGGACTCTGGTTGAATCTTGCCCAGAATCTATCTTTGAGTTCATCGTCCGGTCGATCTACTTATAAAAGTTTTTGAAATTTCTTCATTTCTCTTTTGGTTCCCGTTTTGAATCAGTTTCGCGATAGTTTCAATATACAGGACTGGTTTATTTTATTTTGGGGTCATTGGTATTCGTTGTTGGTTCGGGGATTTAGACTCCAGTTCATCTTAACTCGTTCGTTGAGTTCAGTTTCGGGTTTCAATTCCTCAATATTGAGTTGTATTCTTGATCGGGTTAAGGTTCCTTGTTCGAGGTTTTCAGTTTCGGACTTCTTTATTGGCAAAAATTGAATTCTATTGAGGTCCTGTTCTTTGGTTGAAATCTGTTCAGTTGGAAATTTTGAGACATTGATTGGGTTTGCTCGTTGTGAGGTTCTCCGGTCGAGTATTTTGGTCTTCGGATTTCTTTATTATCGACAAGGATCATTTTCATCGAGGTCCATTTCTTCTACCGATCTTTATTTTATCTTGACTCTTTATTGATGTTGTGGGTGTGGATGATTTATTTGTTGTGTGTTGGGTTTGAATCTTCGTTGTTTGTGCTGTGTTTGATTGTTGGTTTCGGATTATGAGATGTGATTGGAAAATCGAAGCATACACTAATCATGTGGTTAAAAATGGACTTGGGGGTGAGAATTAAAATTTGACATATTTGGATTAGTTGATTTTATCGTGTGTTTAACTTAAAACGAGCGCTAATTGAACTTGGTAGTATCGTGATACGCCGATTGGTCTAGGCAAAGGTAGGTCGGGTAGGCAAGATTTAGGATTTGTGATTGTTGAATGGTGAAAGGTTTGTGGAATGGTTTTGATTTATACATTGACATCTATTGTATTAATTTAGTCGGGGAATGCCCCGAAGTATCTATATATATTTATTCACCGGGGAATACCCCGAAGTACCTTGTACTTGGAAGATGTTTGTGGTGAAGGCTCGAGGCGTTGGGTGAAGCGGTAGAGCGTAGTATAGGATTAGTCTAGGGTAGAATAGATTTATATTTCCGCATTATTTATTTTTGGACTGTATAATTGGACTGGACTTTACATTTTTGGATTGTTTTTGTTTAGTTTTGTTTATTGTTCGATTATTTTGCGTGCTTTTGTGTGGTTTGTACATTTCGTAATGCCAGAATAGTTGATACACTCTACCAAGCGACCGCGGTTGAACCACGGGATCGAGAGGTGCCTAACACCTTCCCCTCGGTCAACAGAATTCCTTAGCCCGAGTCTCTGTTCGCAAACCAGTTTAAAGAGTCAAATGGTTTTTTGAAAAGGATTTTTCCAATGGTGACTTGGCACACCAGATTATGCCAAGTGGCGACTCTGAATAAAAAATGTAAATAATCCTTTTCCGAAATAAATTTTCATTTCTTGTCACTTAAATAATAAAACCCTTTCGACCCTTAAAACATAAATCTTTTTTTTGGAGTACATAAAAAAAGGGGTGTGACAGCTCTGGCGACTCTGCTGGGGACGTTTCAGAATTCGAGCTTATTTTTGAGTCGTATCGGCTTTGTTTGGCATTACGAGTGTATAAGCATTGTTTGTGATTATTGTTTTTGTTATTGTTTTCACTTTTGTGTGTTTTCATGCTCTTTGTTTATAGTATTTATCCTATGTGTTACCGCTTTATATCTGTCATCATGAGTCCATCCCCCCGGCTTTCTTTCTGCAACAAGTCCGTAGTACACGTGTTGTACACAACCTCTAGTTGAGTCACCCTTATTTTAGGGGGGGAGCCATCGGTGTTATGGAGTAGGTGGAAAGCAAAGCAGCCACTATCGACCATACGCTCCCCCGAACAGCCTTATTAGTGAACCACAACGTAGGTCAGCCTTTAGGTCATGCTTATGTTCATCATGCGGAGACCTAGCGGGACCCACATGGCCCTTTGTAGGAGACTCATCTCTAAAGCATCCCTACGTGCTAACTGTTGCATATTTGAGGGTAACGTGGTCATTTGACGGACTAATTTAAAAAAAAAATAGAAAAAGTGAGTCGAAAAGAATGAATCAAAAGGAATGTCGTAGTTTATTTTAGAATTCTTTATGGCTTTTGTTCTTCACGATCCAAAAACTCAAAAAAAAGACTTCTTTATGTTTTGCATTTGTCTTCTTAAAATACCGTAAGCTCAAAAAAAATAAAAAATAAAAGGAGGTTTTGTTTGTCTTTTCTACTTATTTGTCAAAAGCAAAAATACCAAAAAGATTTTTATAATTGATGGTGTCAGTCTTAGTTAAAGTGTCTAGTTGAAAATCCAAAAAGTTTTTTTCGTTTGTTTTTGGTAGTGTCCTTTAAGTTAAGGTCAATTTATCGTTAATTGTCCAATCTGGATGAACTACGCATACCTGATTCCCTTCCCTCGGGTTGGGATACGTAGGCAACCCTCGGTGGGTCCGGTAATTCTTTGTGTTGGCCTTTGTCTTATTATTAGCCTAGGTCTCTCGCCCCGTAATCTAGAGTTGTTTGCCAAGTAGACTGATTTAGCTCAGTACTTCTGTTCGGCAAATTGGAGTCAGGAATGTGGTCTGTCCCATCGACATGTGCTTGCGTCAAAAATCCCAAGGGTTGAGAATCTTCTACTCCTGTCGAATTTTTTGAGATAACGTCTTATGTGTTATTACAGGATGGATTTGTCCACCAAGTCTAGAGTTCTGATGGTTGTCAAGGTGCCCAAAAAGTTAATCAAGTGGTGGGAAATGTTTAACTATGTTGATCAGCAGAAACTGATTAAAATATTAGGTGATCTTACGGAACTTTTGCATGTTACCCCTCGTCCAGATTTAATAGAGGCTTTGTTGACCTTTTGGGATCCAAGTTGTTTGGTGTTCAGGTTTGGGGAATGTGAAATGACTCCTACTTTGGCAGAAATATCCGGTTTGTTGCATTCGCCCTATATCGAGAAGGATATGATCTGAGCACAAAATCAACTGGCGTGAGATTTTTGCAGTCTTGTGGGTTAAAAAGTAAGGGTGTACGATTGGGTTGTTTAAGTGATTCGTGTGTTTCCTTAGACTTTTTGTTCGCTAGATTCGGGCCCTCGGAAGGTTTTAATTATTTTTGGGATGAATTTCATATGACTAAGGAGAAGTGGGAGAGAAAGCATCTTGAAGTCTTCACCCTCGCTTTGTTAGGCATTTTAGTGTTTCCACTAGAAGAAAGACATATTAATACCCGTCTGCAATTTGTGGTGATGGATCTATTTCATAAGGATCAAAACGACAAGGGCATTAATCAAAAGGGCAAGTTCACTCTTAACAGAAATATATAAGGCTTTAACCGAAGTGAAGGGGGGGATGAGATTTTTTTAGGGAAGTAACCTGATATTGCAGTTATGGATGATGGAGCATTTGCATGCGCCTTCTTTAGTTGGACCAAACGTGGTAGATCATTGTATACCCAATCGAGTGAAAGCTATGGACCTCAGGTTGCGTTTGGATAAATTCTCGCTACCCGTGGGAGTCGACGCTTGGATTGAATTTCTTGAGTCAAGAACCGGGGATAACATTTTGTGGACTTGTCTGTGGCTTCGACCAAAGATAATCTTGTTTGGTTGTCAAATACAGCTCCTTCTAGTTATGTTAGGGCTTAATTGCACTAGACCATACAGTCTTTCTAGGGTAATGCGCCAGTTGGGTAGGCCGCAGGATGTGCCACCAGTAGTAGATCTTCTAAAGGATGTAGAGTACTTCAAGGACCAAGCCTTGGGTAAAAGCAAATACGAGCAGTTCTGGAAGCATGCAACAAAGCTAGGTGTGGACACTCTCAAAGAAAGTTTGGATAATCCGGGGTACACTCAGGGATATGGGTTCTGGTTTCAATTTGTCCCTCGGGGTATCAGTCAACCCTTACCAGCGCAGCTTAGAGGGAGAATATAGGAAGAATGCATAGTTGACAACTATCAGGATGAAAGTATGGGGTCCAAAGTGGAGACACTGAGAGTTCAGTTAGCAGATTTGTTCAAGACTGTAGAAAGGTGTCAGAATAATCTTTCCAAGTGCACTCCTCATGAGGCAGGAATACGGGCCCGAAGCTTCTTCCCTAATATCAGGGTGTCTTTACAGGATATGCTACAAAGTTTGAATGGGAGAAAGAGAACTTCACAGGCAGGTCAATCTCAGCCAGGGTCATCACACAGAGCACCAGTCTGAAAGAGCATTTCTTATCTTTATTCAGTTGAGTCTTTTATGTGTCTGTCATTGTAGGGTGGTGTCTGCTTTAAGTCGAAGTCAAGTTGTTTTGGTATTAGGGTCTTTAATAGTAATTTCACCTATGTCGTCTTAGGTGTCTAGAATGTTGTTTCGTATTTGTTGTTTAGTTTTAAAGTGGTCCCAAACTTTTTGTATGTTTTGTTGTTTTCTTTCTTCAAAAAAAAAAAGTGAGTGATGTTTATGCACATGCTTCCCGAACTACGCAAGATCTGATTTATGTACGACATGATACGTAGGCAACCTACTTTTGGGTTCGATCTAATCATTTTGTTTCGTTTTTTTCATTATTTTTCCTCTTTTAAAGAAAAATAAAAGCCATAAAGAATGATAAAATAAAGGTAGATAACGAGAGAAGTGGAAAGAACAGAGATGGATACGAAAAAAAAGGAGTGTGGATAAAAATTGGGATGATGTTGAAATGACCTCGCTACCCTCAAAAGCTGGTAGAAATGAACATGAATTTAGGACAATTTTACCAATGCGATTCCCATGCTTGTTGTGTGCCCTAATCCTAACGGATGTCGTCTTTGATGAGCATGTTCTTTCAGATAACAGTGGTAGGTTTGCATCACTCTGGCTAGTCACCCATACTTCACAAGATCCAAAGCAAAGCTCGCCATGGCTAGCAGGGAAATTGAAAATTCGCTCATTGACCCGGATCAGGATCACAGGGAAGAAAGTTCAGAACACAATGATGAGGTAGTAAGGCTCAGGCAATAATTGATAGATTTGCACTGGTCATGGGCCAGCGGAATGCCTCCTCCTCCGCTCTCTGAAGGTCTTGGGAATATCTCTAATTGCCCACCGCTCTCTCAGGCGCAATTCTCTGCTCCTACTGAGTCACCTGAGCACGCGCCGAGATTCACTCCGCGATAGTATTATCCTGGCAGTTCTAGTGTGCCCTTGGCAGCTCCCCAATCAAGACCCGCTGCTCAGCCAGCGCCACCGACCACACCGGTATTTGTGGCTCCGCCGCCACAAGAAACTCCCATATATGTTGTGCGCCCCGCAATGAGGCTTCCTAGGTCTGCCAGCGAGCCAGAACTGAAGGTTCCAGATAATCAGTATTATGCCCCGGAGACAACTTTGAGAATGAATGAACCGTATGGGTACACTCAGCCACCTGCATTTCCATTTGATTCAGAGAAACCTGTCGCAACAGAGGAACAGGAAGTCATAGCACGGAAGTTGAAAAGTTTAGAACAGGCCATGAGAAATTTGCAGGTAATCGGAGGTTATAAGAGTGTTTCTTATAAAGATCTTTGCATGTTCCCGGACATCAACCTTCCTCTCGGTTTTAAGATGCCAAAGTTCGAGAAGTATGCAGGACACGGTGATCCCGTGGCACACTTGAGGCATTATTGCAACCAGTTGAGGGCTGCAGGAGGAAGGGAAGAGTTGCTCATGGCCTTCTTTGGCGAGAGTCTTTCTGATCTGGCCTCAGAATGGTTTATCGATCGAGATATCGATAAATGGAACAGCTGGGATGATTTAGCTTCTGAATTTGTTCAACATTTTCAGTATAACATCGACCTGATTCCGGACGAAAAATCCTTGGTCAACATGAAGAAAAAGAGCACTGAAGGTTTTAGGGAATACGCGATAAGGTGGCGTGAACAGGCCACCAGGGTAAATCCTCCGATGAAAAAAAGTAAGTTGGTAGAGGTTTTCAATCAGGCACAGGATGAGACTTATTTTCAATATTTACTCCCGGCAATGGGAAAGTCTTTTATTGAAGTCCTCAAAATGGGGGAGATGATAGAGGACGAAATCAAGACCGGACGAATAGTGAGTTTTGCCGTATTGAAAGCCACCACACAAGCGATTCAAGGTGGATCTGGCGCATTCGGAGGTAAAAAGAAAAAAGAGGACGTGGCGACTGTCGTAGCTGGAACCCATTCCTATCCTAAAAGACCACCTCGCCCCTATCCCCAATCCCAAGACCAAGTCTACGCCCAAGCTCCATATATTCCTCCCCACCATTACTACCCTCCACAAAACCCTTTATATTCCATTCCACCACCCTCGTACCCAGTATATAGCGCGCAGCCATATGCCCAAACCCCTTCTTACCCGCAGTGGCGCGCGCAAGCTCCACAAAATTGCCTATTCTCTCCACCAAATTACCAAAACTCCTCCAGACCCAGTTTTCAGCCTAGGCCCGATTATCAGAAAGAGAAGGCGGTCAAAAATCAATTCACACCTCTGGGGGAGTCATATGCTAGTTTGTTTGATAGGTTGAGAAAGTTGAAGGTTTTAAGCCCAATTCAAGGAAGGCTTTCAAATCCACAGCCGAGGAATCTCGATTATTCTTTAAGGTGTGCATACTGTTCTGACATGCCAGGCCATGATATCGAGAAATGCTGGCAGTTGAAGAGAGTTGTCCAAGATTTGATTGACACAAATCAAATGCTGGTCCAGGCCCCGGAGGGTCCAAACATTAACCAGAATCCGCTGCCAACCCATGCTGAAGCCAATATGTTAGAATTAATATATGAGGGGAAAGAGTCTTCAAGGTGTTATAAGCCTATTGTCAAGATACAGACCATTGAGAAGAAATTGGTGAATGTAGCTGAGTCTTTGAAAGCAATGTCATTGAGCCAGGAGGGAATGAGAGAAGATAAAGCCCAGGAAAGCACAAAGAAACCCCTGATCACAGTACAAGGCGCCAGAAGGTATGTGGATTTAAGTCAGGATAAACCTAAGTTGATAGTGGTAGGAGCTCTGAGTTAGCCCATCTTGACTGTGAAAAGAGCACTGGCAGTGCCTATTGTCCTCAAACCAGTGACCCAACCTTCGATAGTTGATACGAAAAGAGTTCCCTGGAATTATGGGCGGACTGTGATGACTTATCATGGGAAAGAAGTTGTGGAAGATGTAGATGAGGTAGGGGGTTTGACTAGGTCAGGAAGATGCTTCGTGCCTGAAAGCTTAAGAAAGTCCAAGCCAATGGCGAGTGGACCGTCATCTATCAAAAAACCTATCAACAAAGAGGAAGCCGAAGAATTTTTGAAAAAGATGAAGTTGCCAGAGTATTCAATATTAGACCAGTTGAAGAAAACCCCTGCTCAAATTTCCCTTTTATCTTTATTGTTGCACTCCAAGGAGCATCGTGATGTTTTACTGAAGGTATTAAATGAAGCATATGTTCCAAGGGAGATTACAATCAACCAGCTTGAGAAAATGGTTGGAAAAATCTTTGAGGTCAATCGGATCAGCTTTTCTGACGATGAATTTCCTGTTGAAGGTACAGGGCATAACTGGGTCCTTTACATTACAGTGAAGTACGACGAGTTCTACGTCACTCACGTTATGATTGACGGAGGTTCAGGTGTAAATATCTGCCTTATTTCTACTTTGCAAAAGTTGAATATCGGTGCTGAGAGGATCAGGCCCAACAATGTATGTGTTAGGGCTTTCGATGGCGCAAAATCAAATTCCATTGGCGAAATAGAACTAATGTTGATCATAGGGCCTGTTGAATTCACCATAGAGTTTCAAGTATTGAATATAGACTCCTCTTACAATCTGTTGTTGGGAAGGCCGTGGATCCACAAGGCCAAGGCGGTTGCATCTACACTGCACCAAATGATTAAGTTTGAGTATGATAGGCAAGAAGTGGTTATTCACAGTGAAGGAGATTTGTCCGCCTACGAAGATTATCCCTTGTCTCTTATTGAAGCAAATAACGTAGAGGAGACATTCGTCTATCAAATTTTTGATACAATGCCAGTGAATCGTATTCTTGAATAGCAGGTTATACCGGGACCACAATTGTCTTCCGCTTCTATCATGATGGTGAGTGAACTTTGGAAATACGTATTTGAGCCAGGAAAGGGTTTGGGAGCGTCTCTGCACGGTATAGTTTGTCCCATATGTCCAAGAGAGAACGTGGGCACGTTTGGTCTAGGATTTGAGCCTATGGCTGAAGATCTGAAGAAAGCCAAGGGAAGGAAAAAGGAATCATGGTCACTCCCTCGCCCAATGCCACTACTCAGTGAATCATTTGTTAAGAACGGTGTCATGAAGCATGTGGAATTTGAAGTTGAATTGGTTGATGACTTCCAGAACCTTTTTATTGAAGTTGATATGGTCGAAGCAGGAGAAGGTACCAGTATGGCAGACGTGCAACTCATAGGTCCAGCTGTCCGGCTTAATAATTGGGAAGTCACTCCTCTCCCCGTCAGGAGGGAGTTTTGGTAGTTTATTTTGTTTTTCTTTCTGTTTATCTGAGTTATTTCAGGGTTGTAATTCGGATTTTAGTTTGTTTATGTTATGTTGGCATCTGTGTTTAAACCCTTCTATCTTTTATTTAATGAAATGCAATGTCCCTTTTGTTTCGTGTCTAATATATTTTGTTTTTCTTTTCTTACACAGTTCTCTTTATGCTGATTCTAATGACATGACATGCATGCGGAATTTTTAGCCTGATCTTAAAATCCAAACTAATCAAGATGTAATGAAGCAGGATGGGGAATATGATGAAGAAAAAGCACTAGAAGAAATAAGCAAAGAGTTGGAACAGTTTGAAGACAAATCGAATCCTAATTTGAATGAGATTGCGCCAATAAATCTAGGGGATCAAGAAGATGTTAGGGAAACTAAAATCAGCATACATGTTTTTCCACAGCTAAAAGATGGAATGATTCAAGCATTAATTGATTATAAGGATGTTTTTGCATGGTCTTATGATAATATGCCTGGTTTAAGCACTGAATTAGTGGCTCACAAATTGCCAACTGATCCCGCGTTCCCTCCTGTCAAACAGAAGTTGAGGAAGTTCAAAACTGATGTAAGTATTAAAATCAATGAGGAAATCATGAAACAACTTGAAGCCAAAGTAATTCGAGTGGCTCGTTATCCCATGTGGTTATCCAATGTTGTTCCCGTACCAAAGAAAGATGGCAAAATTTGAGTGTGTGTTGATTACCGTGATTTGAATAGAGCAAGTCCGAAAGATGATTTTTCACTGCCCAACATCCATATTTTGTTAGACAACTGTGCTAAACACGAGGTTGCCTCTTTTGTGGATTGATATGCCGAATATCACCAGATCATTATGGATGATGAAGATGTGGAGAAGACGTCTTTTATCACACCATGGGGGACCTATTGTTATCGAGTAATGCCGTTCGGTTTGAAGAATGCGGGATCAACATACATGAGAGCCATGACCACTATGTTTCATGATATGATGCATAAGGAGATTGAGGTATACGTGGATGATGTGATTATTAAGTCAAAAAGTCTGGCCGACCATGTTAAAGATTTAAGAAAGTTCTTTGAAAGGCTTCGCAGGTATAATCTCAAACACAACCCGGAAAAATGTGTATTTGGAGTTCCGTCTGGAAAGTTGTTGGGGTTTGTAGTCAGTCGTTGGAGGATTGAATTGGATCACTCGAAAATCAAAGCCATTCAGGATTTGCCGCCGCCCAAGAATAGGACGGAGGTGATGAGTTTTCTTGGTAGACTGAACTATATTAGCAGGTTTATTGCTCAACTCACAACCACTTGTGAGCCCATATTCAAGTTGCTAAAAAAGAGTGTTGCGGTAAAATGGACTGAAGAATGTCAGGAAGCGTTCGATCGAATCAAAAGATATTTGTCAAATTCACCCGTGTTGGTACCCCCGGATCCTGGTAGGACTTTGATCTTATATTTATCAGTCATGGACAATTCTTTCGGTTGTGTCCTGGGCCAACATGATGTCACAGGCAAAAAGGAACAGGCTATTTATTATCTTAGCAAGAAGTTCACCGCATATGAGGCCAGGTATACTCTTCTTGAAAGGACGTGTTGTGCCCTAACTTGGGTAGCACAGAAGTTGAAGCATTATCTCTCATCCTATACTACTTATCTCATCTCCCGCATGGATTCTTTGAAGTATATCTTTAAGAAGCCTATGTCGACAGGTCGATTGGCAAAGTGCCAAATATTTCTTACCGAGTTCGACATCGTATATGTGACTCGAACCTCCATGAAAGCCCAAGCCTTGGCAGATCATCTTGCTGAGAATCCCTTCGATGAAGAGTACGAGCCATTAAAGACATATTTTCCTGACGAAGAAGTGTCATGTGTCGATGAAGTCGTTATAGATGCTGATCCAGGTTGGAGGTTATTCTTCAATGGAGCTTTCAATATGAAAGGAGTTGGAATAGGTGCGGTTCTTATCTCTGAATTGGGACAACATTTCCCGGTAACAGCACAACTTCGATTCTACTCTACTAATAATATGGCAGAGTATGAAGCCTTCATCCTTGGTTTGAGGTTAGCTGTTGATATGGGAGTCCAAGAATTATTGGTGTTGGGAGATTCAGATTTGCTCGTCCATCAAATTCAAGGAGATTGGGAGACGCGAGATTTGAAGCTCATCCCGTATCGACAATGCTTGCAGGAGCTATATCAGCGGTTTGTGTTAGTAAAGTTTAGGCATATTCCAAGGATTCATAATAAAATTGTTGATGCTTTATCCACTCTGTCTTTAATGCTCCAATATCCTGACAAAGCCTATATCGATCCAGTGCATATATAGAGTCGTGATCAGCATGCTTACTGTAATGCGGTTGAAGAAGAGCTCGATGGAGAACCTTGGTTTTTGGATATCAAGCAGTACATTCAGTCAGGAGAATACCCAGCATATGCCACCAACGATCAAAAGAGGACTATTAGGCGTTTGGCTAGTGGATTTTTCTTAAGTGAGGGAATCTTGTACAAGAGAACCCCAGATCTGGGACTTTTGAGGTGTGTGGATGCAAAAGAAGCCTCGGCAATCATGGTTGAAATACACTCTGGAGTATGTGGGTCGCACATGAACGGTCATGTCTTATCAAAGAAGATTCTTCGAGCAGGTTATTACTGGCTTACTATGGAATGGGATTCTATTCAATTTGTTCGAAAGTGTCATCAATGTCAGGTACACGGTGATCTGATACGTTCTCCTCCTGTTGAGTTGCATGCAATGGCCTCTCCATGGCCGTTCGTGGCTTGGGGAATGGATGTGATTGGACCGATTGAGCCGAAGCCATCAAATGGGCATAGATTCATTTTAGTAGCCATTGACTACTTCACAAAGTAGGTAGAAGCAGTAACTTTCAAGTCAGTGACAAAGAAGGTCGTGGTAGATTTTGTTCATGTCAATATCATTTGTAGATTTGGAATTCCTAGGATGATCATTATAGACAATGTTGCCAATGTCAATAGTCATTTGATGCAAGAAGTATGTCTACGGTTTAAGATTGCACATCAAAATTCTACTCCATATCCCCCAAAGGCCAATGGCTCTGTAGAAGCCGCCAATAAGAATATAAAAAATATACTGCAAAAGATGGTACAAGGATCTAGACAGTGGCATGAAAAGTTACCGTTTTCATTGTTAGGTTATCGCACCACTGTTCGCACTTCAACAGGGGCAACTCCATATTTATTGGTGTATGGGACAGATGCGGTCATCCCTGCAGAAGTTGAAATTCTCTCTCTTCGAGTCATTGTAGAAGCAGAGATTGATGATGACGAATGGGTAAAAACCCGACTGGAACATTTGAGTTTGATTGAGGAAAAAAGGCTAACGTCTGTGTGTCATGGCCAGTTGTATCAGAGGACAATGGCTTGAGCGTATAACAAAAAGGTCCGTCCCAGGAATTTTGAAGTTGGTCAGTTGGTATTGAGACATATCCTTCCTCACCAGGTTGAAGCGAAAGGCAAGTTCTCCCCTAACTGGCAAGGTCCTTTCGTTGTGAAGAAAGTGTTGCCCAATGGAGCTTTATATTTGACAGATATTGAAAGCAAAATGGCAGAAATGGCTATCAATGCTGATGCGGTCAAAAGATATTATGTATGATATTTGATCCTTTGTTGATTTTATTGCATGTTTAGTACTTGCATTTTTTGAAGATTGATATAATGAAGGCATTTTATTCTTCTATCCAAACATTGTGTCATCCTTTGTTTACCCGTTTGAGCTTCGTTTTATTTTTCTTTCATATCCCTCTTTTGGAATCAAAATAGAGTCAAAGATAAATGTCAAGAAAATAAGAATAAAAGAAAGAGTTCGGAAATAAAAGGAAAAAAAATCAAATCAAAACAAAGAACAAGCTGATGGAACTACGTCTGACCTGATTCATCTCTTTCGGGAGTGAGATACGTAGGCTGCCCTATTTCGGGCTCGGTCCAACCAAATAAAGATTTAAGATTCACCCAGTCAACAAAACTGGGGCATGAGTTAATGTGTTGTTTGAGTCGATTCCAAAAGTTGTAAGTCCCACCCCCACTTCAAGTATCGTTTGAGCCCCTTACCATCTTTTCTAACCTTAACCCAAAAGCCAAGTTACAACCAAAGAAAGTCCTTCAGATCAATTTTTGATAATGTTAAGGCTAAGCATGCAATGGATATGATAATACATTGTGAAGTTCCACTGGTCTCCCTCAGCATAAGAAATCAAGAAAGAAATACAAAAATGAGAGAGTCTTATTGGTGAAGACCCCCGTGGGCATCATAAGGCAGTGGTGAGTTGAGAGAAAATAAAAATGAGAGAGTCTTATTGGTGAAAACCTTTGCAGGCACCATAAGGCGATGGTGAGTTGAGAGAAATACAAAAATGAGAGAGTCTTATTGGTGAAAACCCTTGCAGGCACCATAAGGAGATGGTGAGTGGAGAGAAATAAAAATGCAGAGTCTTATTGGTTAAAACCCTCACGGGCACCGTAAGGTGATGGCGAGTTCAAGAGAAAAGTGAAAAGTGAAAAGTAAAAAGTGAAAAGAAAGAGATTTGTTGGCAAAAGTCTTTTAAGATGTCGTCAATCAAATGTGATGTATGAGTCCAATGGGTTTGAAGAAGCGGCTCAGCGGCAAAGGCACGAACTCAACAACAAATGGGGAGTTTGGATAGGAAGATCAGGCAGCTTAATCCAAAATGCATGTCATACTCATTGGAGTTGGTTTTCGTATTCAGATAAATTTTCTTTTTGAATATGGGACATTGCCCTTTTGTTTCATTTACATATTCAAGCTTTTTGTCTTTTTATGTCATTTATCAAAATAAAAGCCACCATCGTTTCTTTACATTTTAAGTCAAGTCTGTGTCAAAACAAGCGAGAAAGGATTTCAAAATTTACTACCAATCTTTCCAATTATATGAGGAAAAGCCAAGGATCAGCACATGAAAGAAATATGATCGTAATTCAACACGAAATAAAGGAAGTCTATCAACCGACAGGCTATTGGATTCGTGGAAGCATTCAGATTTGGGAAAAGGGTGCACCTCAGAGGCATGGTAAAATGGAAACCCATTGTTCGAGTTAGAACTCATTTCCCTCAATCTGGATCCGGGGTAATGATGCGGTAAGACAGGGCAAGTGTCAGCGATTTGGAACAAAGATGAAAGGAACGAGTGCTGGGGCAGATACCTGAGAAGCCAAGAGCTGCAAACCACCACTAAGTTTTTAACTGACAAATTTTCTTTGTTTAAATAGGGGAAAATTCGCTTCACTTAATTCAGCTACCATTGGAAATGCACATCCGTGAGATTTTACATTCAGTGCAGGACACTCCTAAAAAATGGGATTTTACTTTATGTTCAGGACCCTCCTGAAAAATGGGATTTTACTTTCTGTTCAGGACCCTCCTGAAAAATGGGATTTTACTTTATGTTCAGGACCCTCCTGAAAAATGGGATCTTACTTTATGTTCAGGACCCTCCTGAAAAATGGGACTTTACTTTATGTTCAGGACCCTCCTGAAAAATGGGATTTTACTTTATGCTAAGGACCCTCCTGAAAAATGGGATTTTACTTTATGTTCAGGACCCTCCTGAAAAATGGGATTTTACTTTATGTTCAGGACCCTCCTGAAAAATGGGATTTTACTTTATGTTCAGGACCCTCCTGAAAAATGGGACTTTACTTTATGTTCAGGACCCTCCTGAAAAATGGGATCTTACTTTATGCTCAGGACCCTCCTGAAAAATGGGATTTTACTTTCTGTTCAGGACCCTCCTGAAAAATGGGATTTTACTTTATGCTCAGGACCCTCCTGAAAAATGGGATTTTACTTTTTGTTCAGGACCCTCCTGAAAAATGGGATTTTACTTTCTGTTCAGGACCCTCCTGAAAAATGGGATTTTACTTTATGTTCCGGACCCTCCTGAAAAATGGGATTTTACTTTATGTTCAGGACCCTCCTGAAAATCGAATTTTACTTTCTGTTCAGGACCCTCCTGAAAAATGGGACTTTACTTTCTGTTCAGGACCCTCAAAAATGGGATTTTACTTTATGTTCAAGACCCTCCTGAAAAGCAGGAATTTACTTTCAATTCAGGACCCTCCTGAAAAATGGGACTTTACTTGTTGTTCAGGACCCTCCTGGAAAATGGGACAACGCTTTCAAAAATTAAATAGTACTTTATTATAATTCTTGTTGGGAATAATTTTCGTTCTAGTTTTAATTTTGGGTTTCCGTCTGAAGAACAGGGTGATGAAATAGCAAGTCAGGAGCCCGCCTGGAGAATAGGGTGAAGAAATGAAAAGTCATGCAACAAAGCGAAGTAATTGAAAGCCAAGCAACAAGTTGAAAGAAATTGCAACTCAGGAGTCCGCCTGAAGAATAGGGTGATAAAAGTCAAGTCAAGAGCCAACAGAAGCTGTATAGATAGGATTTTTGTAATTTCATTTATGTTTTAACTTGTAATTTTCATTTTTGATGTAATAACAGAGCCGCGGACTGGAACCTCGATGGAACCTCACTCGACTCTCCAACTCGGTATAGTCCACCTCTTACAATCCTTTGAAAAACCCGTGACTTGATTCTCTCATAACTTGGGTAGGAAGGATGTCTTAAGTCAAGACCAGGTTGTCCTTCTCCCTTCTGTTTCTTTCTTTGAATAATGGTCGGGTCAAAAATTTGGTCTCGTTGTCTACTTTTTTGCCTGAAAACACTTCGTGTTTACATTCAAAGGAGGCATGATGTAGACACCTAATTTTGTCCTTCCCGAAGACCCAAGTTACACATTTTTATCCCTGTCTTACCACGTGCCCTCACCCGTATGATTATATCCCATAAAAAAACAAAAAAAATAACAAACTCACTAACAAACCTAATCCCCAATTATTCTTTTGTAACAAAATTAACCACTCCTCCTATCAATTTTGGACAACACATCACTACCCCATGCCCCCATACCCTACCCCACCTACCCTACCCCAATACCCACCCACGTAACCCCACCCGATCCCCTATATTTTTTATTTTCACTGGAATGCAGGGGGGAGACGGAGCACACCTCAAAAAAAATTTCCCTTTCTTCTCCAAAAAAACGAACCACTCCAATAACATACATAATACACACTCATCTTTTTCCTTTCTTCCGATCGACACTCACCCTCACCATTTACACGACACACACGCACCTCTCAACAATACACCGCCATGGACAGATTTCACTGAAACTCCCACAAGCACAAAGATCCCTCATCACCTTCACCGTATACACACGCAGCAAATACACCATTCACTCACAAATCGCATACATACACTCACAGCTCACCAACAAAAACACACACACATGCACGCAGTAAAGAAAAATGAGATAATGGATGGAGTTTGAGGTAGAGTGGATGAAGAAACAATGAAATCTGGTGAAAATCTCGTCGGAAACACTACTTGCCATCAGATCCGACCCATTTTCTTCACTTTTTGGATGCTACTTGAGCTCACCGGAGCTCTGGCGTCTCAGTCCCTGTCTGAATTCGTCGTTCTATTCATTCTTGGTTTGATTCCGACAAGGTCACGCCGGAATTATACGGACTCTGTTTCGGACTCTGGTTGAATCTTGCCCAGAATCTATCTTTGAGTTCATCGTCCGGTCGATCTACTTATAAAATTTTTTGAAATTTCTTTATTTCTCTTTTGGTTCCCGTTTCGAATCAGTTTCGCGATAGTTTTGATATACAGGACTGGTTTATTTTATTTTGGGGTCATTGGTATTCGTTGTTGGTTCGGAGATTTAGACTCCAGTTCATCTTAACTCGTTCGTTGAGTTCAGTTTTGGGTTTCAATTCCTCAATATTGAGTTGTATTCTTGATCGGGTTAAGGTTCCTTGTTCGAGGTTTTTAGTTTCGGATTTCTTTGTTGGCAAAAAATGAATTCTATTGAGGTCCTGTTCTTTGGTTGAAATCTGTTCGGTTGGAAATTTTGAGACACTGATTGGGTTTGCTCGTTGTGAGGTTCTCCGGTCGAGTATTTTGGTCTTCGGATTTCTTTATTATCGACAAGGATCATTTTCATCGAGGTCCATTTCTTCTACCGATCTTTATTTTATCTTGACTCTTTTTTGATGTTGTGTGTGTGGATGATTTATTTGTTGTGTGTTGGGTTTGAATCTTCGTTGTTTGTGCTGTGTTTGATTGTTGGTTTCGGATTATGAGATGTGATTGGAAAATCGAAGGATATACTAATCATGTGGTTAAAAATGGACTTGGGGGTGAGAATTAAAATTTGAATTAATTGGATATTTGGATTAGTTGATTTCATAGTGTGTTTAACTTAAAACGAGCGCTAATTGAACTTGGTAGTATCGTGATACACCGATTGGTCTAGGCAAAGGTAGGTCGGGTAGGCAAGATTTAGGATTTGTGATTGTTGAATGGTGAAATATTTGTGGAATGGTTTTGATTTATTCATTGACATCTATTGTATTAATTTAGTCGGGGAATGCCCCGAAGTATCTGTATATATTTATTCACCGGGGAATGCCCCGAAGTACCTTGTACTTGGAAGATGCTCGTGGTGAAGGCTCGAGGCGTCGGGTGAAGCGGTAGAGCGTAGTATAGGATTAGTCTAGGGTAGAATAGATTTATATTTCCGCATTATTTATTTTTTGACTGTATAATTGGACTGGACTTTACATTTTTGGATTGTTTTTGTTTTGTTTTGTTTATTGTTTGATTACTCTGCGTGCTTTTGTGTGGTTTGTACATTTCGTAATGCCAGAATAGTTGATACACTCTACCAAGTGACCGCGGTTGAACCACGGGATCGAGGGGTGACTAACACCTTCCCCTCGGTCAACAGAATTCCTTAGCCGGAGTCTCTGTTCGCAAATCAGTTTAAAGAGTCAAATGGTTTTTTGAAAAGGATTTTTCCAATGGTGACTTGGCACACCAGATTATGCCAAGTGGCGACTCTGAATAAAAATGTAAATAATCCTTTTCCGAAACAAATTTTCATTTCTTGTCACTTAAATATTAAAACCCTTTCGACCCTTAAAACATAAATCTTTTTTTTGGAGTACGTAAAAAAAGGGGTGTGACAGGGATTTGGAAGAGGAAGTTTATGTTTCCCAACCTGAGGGTTTTGTTATTAGTGGAAATGAGAGCAAAGTTTACAAACTCAAGAAGTCACTTTACGGGCTAAAACAAGCACCAAGGGCATGGTACAACAAAATTGACACCTACTTTTTGAGGTATGGATTTGAAAGGAGTGAGAATGAGCCTACGTTGTATCTAAAGAAACAAGGTATGAGTGATTTTTTGGTAGTTTGTCTCTATGTGGATGACATGATTTATATGGGATCATGTGAAACTTTAGTTGCTGAATTCAAATCTTGCATGATGAAGGAGTTTGAAATGTCAGATTTAGGTATTTTGCAATACTTTCTTGGTCTTCAAGTGAAACAGGTGGAGAACGGGATTTTTATTTCTCAAATGAAGTATGCAAAAGACCTCTTGTTCAAGTTTGGTATGCATAATTGTAAAGTGGTTGCCACACCCATGAATGCAAATGAAAAGTTTCAGCTTAAAGATGGCACAGATCTTGTCGATCCTAGTCATTACAGAAGCTTGATTGGAGGTTTGAACTACCTAACACATACTCGTCCTGATATTATATTTTCTGTGAGTATGTTGTCTAGGTATATGCATTGTCCAACCAAGCAACATCTGAGTGCTGCCAAAAGAGTTGCATTATATTGTTGGGACTGTTGACTTCGGGATTTGGTACTCCAAAGTTGCAGATTTCAGCTTGATAGGGTACAGTGATAGTGATTGGGCAGGAAGTATAGATAACAGAAAGAGTACTTCTGGAAATGTTTTCAATTTAAGATCTGGAGCAATTTCTTGGAGTTCAAAGAAACAAGATGTGGTTGCATTATCATCATCAGAAACAGAGTATGTTGTTGTAACTTCAGCAGCATGTCAGGTCGTATGGTTACAAAGATTGTTGATTGACGTTTTCTATCGGCAGAAGGATGCAACAAAGATATTCTGTGATAACAAGGCAACAATTGCAATGACAAAGAATCCGTCTTTTCACAGCAGAACAAAGCACATTGACATCCGTTATCATTTCAGTCGTGACCTGACAGCAAAAGGTGATATAGAGTTAAAGTTCTGCTGTACAAGGGATCAAATTGCAGATCTCTTCACCAAGGCACTCCCACAAGCCAAGCATGATCATTTCCGACAGAAACTTGGAGTTTGTAATTTTGAATCAAGGGGGGGTGTTGAATATTGATTCAAAGGTTGTTAGTGCTTCCTAGTTAGTTGGCAGAGTAACACGTATGTTAGGAGTCCTAGTTTAGTTGAAGCATATCTCTGTTAGTTGCTAATATTTAGGTTATTGGATAATTAGTGTCTAGTAAGTGGGCATGTTTTCAGTAAGAGGTTGTCACACCCCTTTTTTTAACTCCCAAAAGATTCATTTTACGGTTTGAAAGGGTTTTATTATTAAAGTGACAAAAGATTGAAAATTTTCTTCGAAAAAAGATTATTTACATTTAAACTCAGATTCGCCACTTGGCATAATCCGGTGTGCCAAGTCACCTTTGGAAAATCCTTTTCAAAACTGTTTTGACTCTTTTAAAACTGGTTTGCGAACAGAGATTCTGACTAAGGAATTCTGTTGACCGAGGGGAAGGTGTTAGGCACCTCTCGATCCCGTGGTTCGACCACAGTCGCTTGGCGGAGCGTATCGGCTAATTTGATATTACAAGTGCATAAACCACACAAAGCACATAAAACGATCAATCAAGCATACAACACAAAACAATCCAAAATTCAGTGTCCGGTCTAATTATACAGTCCTAAAATAGAAAAAATGCGAAAATGTAAATCCTATCCTAAACTAATCTTATACTAATGCTCTACCCGATGCCTCGGGCCTTCATCGCGATCATCTTCCACCAACATGATACGTCGGGGCATTCCCCGGTGAATAAATACAATGAACCTTTGGGCATTCCCCGGCTAAACGAATACATTTAATGAAATACGATAAAAATGAAAAAAATCACTCAAACATAAACATTTAAACATTAGATGATTAGATTCCTACGAGTTGCCTACCCCAAAATCTAGAATTTTCCTATTGATTAATGTCCTAATCATGCTACTATCGTGTTCAACAATATTCATACTTAAACCAAAGTCTTAATCAATCCAAATTCAACCTTTTGTCAATTTCTGAATTCCACCCCCGAATTCAATCTCAACATGATTAAACTAATTCCATACGTGGTTCACCAATCAAGATTTCACTTCCAACTCCAATATCAAACAATACTCAATGAAGATTCAAACATGGTAAGCACATAAAACATTCACAATTACGTTAAAATCAAAGCGAGGAAAGATAGAATTGGACCTCAATGTTCCTTTTATTCAATCAACTTGTATCGATTTCAACAGCGACGGAAGCCTCATGAACCGATGAACCCCGAAAAAAACCCAAACAACGAAACCAAGCCTCAGTATTTCAACTTTTGCTTTGTTTTTTCACCAGTTCAAACAAAAATCGCGGAAAATAGACAAAAACAACCCGAAACCAAAACTTCCAAGACGAAGCTGAGAACCCGTGTGATGATTTCCGATGAGACCTCAGCGGAATCAACCCGAATGGCCGGTTTAGGACTAATGATCTACCGGGATATTATTTTCAGAGGGATTTCACCTAAAACTCAATAACAACGATGAGATTTCTGGGGGATTTTGGCACTGGTTGGGTTATTTGGACGAGCCGTCGTCTCTTCTGGCAGAAATCTCGCTGGAAAAACCCAAGAATCAATCCATCTTGTTCTATTTTTTTACTGTTTTGCTCCCATCCTCTCACGATTTCTCGTTGTTCATTGATCTCTCGCCTCTCTACATCGATATCACTGTGTATGCGTGTGAGTTGTGTGTAGAAGAAGAATCTATGAGAGGTGTGTTGTGTTTATATGATGGTGACTGTGTAAAAGATAAATCAGAGATCCATGAGTGAGGTCCTATTTTGTGGAGAAGCTGTGTATATATTGGTGAAGAAAATAGAAATCCCCCCTGTGCGTGAGAATGGGATATGTATATATGGTAGGTGATAGTGTGAGGGGTCACGTGGGTAGGTATTGGGGTAGGGTAGGTGGGTGAATTGTTTAGGATAAATTTTGTTAGGATAGGATTAAAACAAGATAAAATTTGTTAAGGGTTATTATTTTTGTATTTTTGTGGGATATAATCATACGGGTGAGGACACGTAATAAGACGAACGTAAAAATGGTAAAAACTGCTATCGGGGAAGGACAAAATTAGGTGTCTACATCATGCCCCCTTTGAATGTAAACACAAAGTGTTTTCATACAAAAAAGTAGACAACGAGACCAAATTTTGACTCGACCATTATTCAAGGAAAGAAACAGAAGGAAGAAGAGCAACTGAGTCTTGACTTAGGACATCCTACCTACCTAAGTTATGAAAGAATCAATTGACATGTATCTCAAAGGATTTTAAGAAGATGGACTATACTGATTTGGAGAGTCGAGTGAGGTCCCGTCGAGGTTCCGATCCGCGGCTCTGTCATTACATCAAAAATGAAAATTACAAGTTAAAATATAAATGAAATTACAAAATCCTATCTACGCAGCTTCTTTTGGAGTCTTGACTTGAGTTTCATCACCCTATTCTTCAGGCGGGCTCCTGACTTGTGATTTCATCACTTGTTTCCTCGTTTTCAATTGCTTCACCTTGTTGCTTAACTTTCCATTTATTCGCCCTGTGCTTCGGGCGGGCTCCTGAATTACCATTTCATCACCCTGTTCTTCAGGCGGGCTCCTGTCTTGTAATTTCACCACTTTGTTGTTTGGCTTTCAATTGTTTCACCTCATTTCTTAACTTTCAATTTCTTTACCCTATTCTTCAGGCGGGCTCCTGACTTGCTATTTTTCAATCTGTTAACTTTCAACTTTTCACCTTGTTGCTTGACTTTCAACTTCTTCACTTTGTTGCTTGAATTTTCATTTATTCGCCCTGTGCTTTGGGCAAGCTCCTGAAATCACATCAAAACTGGAAAGAAGATTATCCCAAACAAAAATTATCATAAAGAGAAATTTTGTTTGCCAGAAAAGTAAAGTTCCAAAAACAAGAATTAAATTTTTCTCCAGTTTACCATCAAAGGAATTTTGCGAAAGCCACATCATTATAGGAATCAAGGAGAATGACTCGACTATAAGGTACGTCTTACTAGGAATCAAGGGAATGACTCGACTAAAAGGTATGTCTTATAGGTATCAAAGGGAATGACTCGACTAAAAGGTACGTCTTCTAGGAATCAAAGGGAATGACTCGACCAAAAGGTACGTCTTATAGGGGTCAAAGGAATGACTCGACTAAAAGGTACGTCTTATAGGAATCAAAGGGAATGACTCGACTAAAAGGTACGTCTTATAGAGGTGAAAGGGAATGACTCGACTAAAGGGTACGTCTTCTAGGGGTCAAGGGGAATGACTCGACTAAAAGGTACGTCTTATAGGGGTCAAGGGAATGACTCGACTAAAAGGTACATCTTCTAGGGTCAAGGGGAATGACTCAACTAAAAGGTACGTCTTATAGGAATCATGGGGGATGAATCGACTAAAAGGTACGTCTTATAGGAATAAAAGGAGATGACTCGACTAAAAGGTACGTCTTGTAGGAATCAAAGGAACGACTCAACTAAAAGGTACGTCTTCTAGGGGTCAAGGGGAATGACTCAACTAAAAGGTACGTCTTATAGGAATCAAAGGGAATAACTCGACTAGAAGGTACATCTTCTAAGGGTCAAAGGGAATTGACTCGACTAAAAGGTACGTCTTCTAGGGGTCAAGGGAAATGACTCAACTAAAAGGTACGTCTTCTAGGGGTCAAGGGGATGACTTGACTAAAAGGTACGTCTTATAGGAATCAAAGGGAATGACTCGACTAAAAGGTACGTCTTTAGGGATCAAAGGGAATGACTCGACTAAAAGGTACATATTCTAGGAGTCAAGGTGAATGACTCGACTAAAAGGTACGTCTTCTAGGAATCAAGACTTAAGTTAGGAAGTGCATTACCTAAGAAGCAAAATTTGAATTACCCAATCAAGGAAGTGTGTTTCCTTACCAATGTTGTTTGAATTATCAAAACAATGAAGTGCGTCTCCTTACCAAAGCTGCTTGAATTACCAAAACAAGTGAGTCTCCTAGAGATCTTGAATTATGAGTTTTACCATGGTTTTGATTACCAAAACTGTGCAGCAACCTTTCCTCTTGCATTTGTTGAGGTGAGAAATTACGGCCTTTGATGTTTAGGCTCTGAAATCCTTGATCTGAATGCAACATGTATTCCTATTACATACAAAGAAAACTTGTGATTTTAAAAACATGGTAGCTAGTTTGTGGCTTTGGCTTTTGAGGCAATTGCTCCTGCCCCCATCACATTTAGCTTTGCTTCCAACCATTAGCATATGTCATTGACTTGCTGTATCATTGACCCAAACTCAGTTTATTAAGGGTGACTCTGAAACAAACACAGTATTTCTGCTTTGTCGTGTTTCTAAAATAAACCCTTTGAACCTTGGTATTTCCATGAGTTCCCTGACTTCTCTGTTGACAAAACTTTCTGCATGCCCTTTTTTGGCTCACAATTATGTCTCTTTCATGTTCTAGCTTTTGTCTTGCTTTGTGCAATTAAAGAAGCTGGTAGCCAGTTTTGAAATCTTTTCTCACTTGTTTTGACACGGACTTGACTCAAAGACAAGAAACGAAAAAAAAGAATGACAATTTTTTTTTGGATAACTGACTCAAGAAAGATAAAATAAAAATAAAGAGAAGAAATAAAAGATAATGAATGTCCCCGAAAAATTCATCTAAAAATGGCAGTCAACACTAATGATTATGCCATGCATTTTGGATTAAGCAGCTTGATCTTTTCATCCAAACTTTCTACCCATTGTTGTTGAGTTAATGGCCTTGAAACTGAGTTGCTTCCTTTGGTCAATTGCATTTAATACCCCATTCAGCTAGTGGCACCTTGAAGGGTTTTCGCCAACAAGCTTCTCTTATTTTTCTTTTCCTCAGCTCACCATTGCCTTATGGTATCTGTAAGGGTTTTCCACTAATGAGACTCTCTTATCTTCGTTTCCCTTGACTCACAGTCGTCTTACGGTGCCCGTGAGAGTTTTCACCGATAAGACTCTCTCATTTTTATCTCTCTCAATTTACCATCATCTTATGATGCCCGTGAGGGTTTTCACCAATAAGACTCTCATTTTTTTCTCCTGATTTCTTATGCTGAGGAAGATAAGTAGTTCCCAAATGCATCATCTTTTCCCTTGCATGCTTAGCCTTACCATCCTCAAAAATTGATCTGAAGGTCTTTCTTTGATTGTAACTTGGCTTTTGGATAGGGTTAGAAAGAAAAAATGGCATGGGGCCCAAACGACGCTTGTAGTGGGGTAGGACTTACAACTTTTGGAATCGACTCAAGCAATGAGGATTAACTCATGCCCAGTTTATTTTGACTGGGGAATTCTAAATTGTTTATTTGGTTGGACCGAACCCTTAGTAGGGAAGCCTACGTATCTCAGCCCTGAGAGATGAAAATCAGGTCACGCGTAGTTCTGGAAGCTTGTTCTTTTGCTTGATTCTAATTTCTTTTTCTTTTTTTCTGACTCTATTTTACCTGACACTTTTTCTTTTCCTTCTTTTTGACACATTGTTTTTGAAACTTTTGACTCTATTCTTTTGCTTGACACTTATCTTTTGAGCTGTGTTGACTGTATCTTGATTCCAAAAGAGGGGTATGAAAGAAAATAAAACTAAGGCTCAAATGGGGTACACAAAGGATGACACAATATATGGATAGCAGAATGAAATGCCTTCGTTATATCAATCCTTAAGATGCTAGTACATAGCATGCAATGTGAAAGTACACAATCAATATCACTAATGATATGTTTTACAACACTAACTTGCCCCGAGCATATGTGTCACCTCTTCTTTTACACTTGTCGAACATACAACTCCATCTTTGTTGTACATCCCTCACATTGAATGACTCATGCTTTCGTGGAGTTGATTTTTGTTCTGTTCCTCGGGAGCACACATTCGCTATTTGACCTAATTGAGCCATGTCTTTCAATCGATGACCAAGTTGTTCTTGTGATTCTCAAAATAATTATCTTAACTTATCACCAAATATCTTAGCACTCTATCTATTTTCTCATATGCTCTCTTTTTCTAACTTTAACCCTCTGATTCAAAGTTCATGCTTAAACTGGATTTTAAGATCTGGCTAAAATTTCACTAGCATGTCATATCACTAGGGTCAACATAAAATGTACTATGTAAAGAAAACAAACAAACAACACATATTTAAAACACAAAGAAAAATGGGACACTTCATTTAGTTGAAACAAAAGATAGAAGGGTTTGAGCATAAATAACAAAAGGACAAAACAAGATAGATCCCGAACTACAACCCTGAAATAATTCGGATAGCAGAAAATAAAACAAAACAAGCTACCAGACCTCTTCCTAGTAGGGAGAGGGGTGACTTTTAAATTGCTCAGCCTGACATATTAGCCACTGGTTTTCATATCAACAGGACTAGAGCTTCCACCACTGTCAGACACATTTCCTTCAACAAATAAGCTCTGGATCCCCATGTTTAACTCATTGCCTCCCACATATTGTGCAGTACCGCGTGCTGGTGAAGAACTCTGTGGGATGGTCGAAGGGCCAATGTTTTGCACCACAATCAATTTATCTTGAATTATCTTTTCTATTTCTCTTTTCAAAGTGCGACAATCTTCAGTACTATGACCCTGAAAATCAGAATGATATGCACACCGTACATTAGGATCAAAACTTCTTGAATGTGGGTCAGGAGTATACCCAAGGAGAGGAGTGATCATTTCCTGTTGTACCAATCTCTGGAATAAACTTGCATAGGATTCCCCAATAGGAGTGAAATTATCTTTTTCCTTCCTCCTCTTTGTGAACTCTGGCCTCGGATGAAATTTGGATTTAGAGGTCCCTTGGTAAATTTGTGGGGGTCGAGTACGATATTGAGGGACAGGTGCATGCCATTGTGGATAAAAAGATGGATGAGCATACAATTGTGCATTGTTCACAGGATATCGAGGAAGTGGAATGGGATTTCTTGGATTTTGGAGAAAGAAACCTTGTTGCAAGTGGTTATGTGGATCTGATATGTAAGCTCGGGATTGAGGCTGAAAGTATTGGTGGGTTGGACCTATCAAACTCTGCTTTGTCCCTGTCATGACAATAGGTGTGTTTTCCTTCTTCTTTCCTTCAGTTTCCCTTGGTTGATTGTAATGTCGTCCCAAATGTTTCACAGAATCCTTCTGTCCATCAGGCTCCCCAAATTTTGATGTCTCAAAGCTGGGAGGAAGGTTAACACTTGAAGACATGCCCCAGTTTTTATATGAAACATCTTCATAGCCCATAAGTCCAGGGGAATTTTATATCATTTTCTACACTCTTCACTTTCCCAACCAATTTCTCTGGCTCTTTTGGCATGCTAGGCTTCTTAGTAAAAAATTTTGGTGGTCCACTTAACTTAAATGTAGGCTCAAGAGTATACCAATGATCATCAACAGTATTGAACGTGGATTCACTAGTGGACTGGGGAAGCACAATCGTTGGATTGATAGACAAAGTGGAAGCCTTAGTAGAAGGTTGAGCAACAAAAGCACAGACGGTATGTGGTGTTGTGAATGTGGTAGACTTATACTGAGGAGATAAAGAAAGAGTGGTGGAAGTGTTGAGGTGCATTTGACGTGGAATGGATTCTGAGGCATGTTGTGGTGCATCAACAACAGTAGGAAACTGACTTTGCGATTTTGGTGGAAGACTCAAGGTATTTGCAGGGTCAAAAGTGGGGAACGAAGGTGGAGGCAGCCCACTGGCCCAAGCTCGGTACATTTTCATCATTTGTTGTCTCAGTCTCAAATTTTCTTCCTTTAAACTCTCAATTTCCTGACACTTTTTTTCATCCATGATGCCACTCTCTATATCCTTGTTGGACACAACTAACCCTTCCTTGGATTTGGTGTCATATGGAGGACCAGCCAGGAAGCCACAAACCAAACACCTTAAACTGACTCACCAAAAAACAATAAATATGTTAGAGTTCAACAATTTTTCAAAACTTTTTTTTTCTTGAAAAGATCACCAAACCCTAAAAGGGCGCCTACGTATCTCACCCCCGAAAGAGAAGAATCAGGTGTGTGTAGTTCGTGAAGTCTTGCCAAAATGGCCGATTAAACTCTTTTTCTTTCTTTTTTTCTTTTTCTTGAAACTTTAAAAAGAAAAGAAAATAAAAATTTGTCAAAAGAAATGACGAAAATATTTTTGAATTCTTCGGCTTTAACATCCCAATACAAAATGAAACCTATGATTACCAAAGAAAATCTTTTTGGGTTTTCGATTTTGAATTTCATATGAAAAAGAAACTTGAACCTATTAAAGGAAAAATCTTTTTTGTTGTTTTCTCTTAAAGACGTATATGAAACACCTACTCTAATAAAGAGTGAAGAAAATCTTTTTTGGATTTTTGAAATAAGATCCCCGAACCCACAATAGGTTGTCTACGTATCTCACTCCGGAGAGAGGAGAATCAGGGGTGCGTAGTTCGTCCAGATTGGACAATTAACGATTAACTAACAGATTGACCCTAACTTAAGAGACACAACCAAAGACAAATGAATAAAATATTTTTGGATTTTTAATTAGACACTTCAGCTAAAAATGACACCAACAACTACGAAGGAAAAATCTTTTGGTATTTTCGTGAAATGTACAAAACTCCTACAATTTTTGTATTTTTCTTTTATAAAAACTCCTATGAATGAAAAATCTTTTTGAAGTTTTCGAATTGTGAATGCATGCTAAACTAGACAAAGGAAAAATCTTTTTGATATTTTCGTTTTTGAGAAATGAGTGCAAAAGGTAAAATTAAAAAAAAAATGAATTTTTGGATTGTGAAGAACAAAAGCCATAAAGAACACTAAAAGTTACGGCACTCTCTTTTTTTTCTTCTTCTTTTCGACTCACTTCACTTTTTTTTTCTATTTTTTTCAACAGTTCTTGCCTACGCACCTTACTTCTAACATACGTTTTCCCCAAATCAGTCCGTCAAATGACCCCATTACCCTCAAAGATGCAATATTTAGCACGTAGAGATGCGTTAGAGGTGAGTCTCCTACAAAGGACCAAGTGGGCCCCGCTAGGTCTCAATATGATGCACATAAGCATGACCTAAGGGTTGACCTACGTTGGGGTTCACTAACAAGGCTGTTCGGGGGAGCGTATGGTCGATAGTGGCTGCGACAGCTTTCCACCTACTCCATAACACCGACGGCTCCCCCCCTAAAATAAGGGTGACTCAACTAGAGGTCGTGTACAACACGTGTACTACGGACTTGTTGCAGAAAGAAGACCGGAGGTTGGACACATAATGCCAGATATAAAAGCGGTAACACATAAGATAAATATTGTACACAAAGAGCACGAAAACATTCCATAATGATAAAACAATAACACAAAACAACACAAACAAAATGTTTATACACCTATAGTGTCAAACAAAACCAATACGACTCCAAATTAAGCTCGAATTCTGAACAAGTCCCCAGCAGAGTCACCAGAGCTGTCACACCCCTTTTTTAACTCCCAAAAGATTCATTTTACGGTTTGAAAGGGTTTTATTATTAAAGTGACAAAAGATTGAAAATCTATTTCGAAAAAAGATTATTTACATTTAAACTCAGAGTCGCCACTTGGCATAATCCGGTGTGCCAAGTCACCTTTGGAAAATCCTTTTCAAAACTGTTTTGACTCTTTTAAAACTGGTTTGCGAACAGAGATTCCGGCTAAGGAATTCTGTTGACCGAGGGGAAGGTGTTAGGCACCCCTCGATCCCGTGGTTCAACCATGGTCGCTTGGTGGAGCGTATCGGCTAATTTGACATTACAAGTGCATAAACCACACAAAGCGCATAAAACGATCAATCAAGCACACAACACAAAACAATCCAAAATTCAGTGTCCGGTCTAATTATACAGTCCTAAAATAGAAAAAATGCGAAAATGTAAATCCTATCCTAAACTAATCTTATACTAATGCTCTACCCGACGCCTCAGACCTTCATCACGATCATCTGCCGCCAACATGATATTTCGGGGCATTCCCCGGTGAATAAATACAATGAGCTTTTGGGCATTCCCCGGCTAAACGATACATTTAATGAAATACGATAAAAATGAAGAAAATCACTCAAACATAAATATTTAAACATTCGATGATTAGATTCCTACGAGTTGCCTACCCCAAAATCTAGAATTTGCCTACCGATTAATGTCCTAATCATGCTACTATCGTGTTCAATAATATTCATACTTAAACCAAAGTCTTAATCAATCCAAATTCAACCTTTTGTCAATTTCTGAATTCCACCCCCGAATTCAATCTCAACATGATTAAACTAATTCCATACGTGGTTCACCAATCAAGATTTCACTTCCAACTCCAACATCAAACAATACACAATGAAGATTCAAACATGGTAAGCACATAAAACATTCACAATTACGTTAAAATCAAAGCAAGGAAAGATAGAATTGGACCTCAATGTTCCTTTTATTCAATCAACTTGTATCGATTTCAACAGTGACGGAAGCCTCGTGAACCGATGAACTCCGAAACAAACCCAAACAACGAAACCAAGCCTCGGATTTCAACTTTTGCTCTGTTTTTTTCACCAGTTCGAACAAAAATCGCGGAAAATAGACAAAAACAACCCGAAACCAAAACTTCCAAGACGAAGCTGAGAACCCATGTGATGATTTCCGATGAGACCTCGCCGGAATCAACCCAAATGGCCGGTTTAGGACTAACGATCTACCGGGATATTATTTCCAGCGGGATTTCACCTAAAACTCAATAACAACGATGAGATTTCTGGGGGATTTTGGCACTGGTTGGGTTATTTGGACGAGCCGTCGTCACTTCCGGCAGAAATATCGCCGGAAAAACCCGAGAATCAATCTATCTTGTTCTATTTTCTTACTGCTTTTCTCCCATCCTCTCACGATTTCTCGTTGTTCATCGATCTCTCGCCTCTCTACATCGATATCACTGTGTATGCGTGTGAGTTGTGTGTAGAAGAAGAATCTATGAGAGCTGTGTTGTGTTTATATGACGGTGACTGTGTAAAAGATGAATCAGAGATCCATGAGTGAGGTCCTATTTTGTGGAGAAGCTGTGTATATATTGGTGAAGAAAATGGAAATCCCCCCTGTGCGTGAGAATGAGATATGTATATATGGTAGGTGATAGTGTGAGGGGTCACGTGGGTGGGTATTGGGGTAGGGTAGGTGAATTGTTTAGGATAAAGTTTGTTAGGATAGGATTAAAATAAGATAAAATTTGTTAAGGGTTATTATTTTTGTATTTTTGTGGGATATAATCATACGGGTGAGGACACGTAGTAAGACGAACGTAAAAATGGTAAAAAATGCTATTGGGGAGGGACAAAATTAGGTGTCTACAGTGGTTAGGTTATTTTTTATTCATATTTAAAGATTCCTATGTAACTTTGTTTAGTTGTATGAATGAAAATACGTGAAGTTCTCTGCAACTATATTCTTTTTCTTATACATTGCTCCTATTTTCTTCAATTCCCCCAACAAGCTTTTCAATCAATTTAATATTATCAAGAACTCTTCACTATTTCGAATAATATTCATGGTTCTATACCTTTTTCTTAACAACTGTTTTTGAGCTTTTTAACTTCTACAAGGACAGGCATAATTAGTTTCACAAATCACACTGTAATGTTCATATATAACCTTTTTCCTTTAACAAAATAGAAATTAAACCAGATTTAAACTACTAAGTAATTAATAGTTAATGCATGGTATAAATAGTTAGGAAAACAAGACAATGACTGACATATGTGCTTGAACCAAATAAAGGACTAGCTAGGTCTCTTTTTCTAAAGCAAAGTTGACGGACTTTCTATTACTATTTTGTGGAAAAAATAACTACATTCTTTTTTTTTTCAATCTATTAACCAAATTATATTCTAGGAACCAAAAAACACTCCAACTCAAGGAGTGGGCCCTATGTTGTTATGTTTTGAAATAATCAGGTGTCAAGCGAAAGCTAGTAAATCAAACCTCGAAAGACGCAAAATAAGAAGACATCCGAGAAATACATTCAAAGAGATTCAATAATTTAACGTGGTTCGGTTAATCGACCTACATCCACAAAAGAAGATGAGCAATCCACTATATAAAACACTGTACAAAATATATAGAGAGACAACCTCACACAATTCACTCGGAACAAAAGAGGTTCCCATAAGTGACACTGTAACACTTGTGTCTCACAAATTCTCCCCCCAAAAATTACTCTCTAAACCCCTAGGACTACATTATGAATGCTACCAAACTAGAAGAAAGGAGTTTCTATTTATAAAGTCTACAACCTTTTTCTACAGAAACAAGGATTAGCCAACTATGGAGAATATATTTTCCTTTTTCTAACCTAATTATGACACCTAAAAGAAAACCCAATCTATATATAATTAAAAGGAGAGGACAAAGCCTCTACATTTAGCCAAGTGGAAGCATTTTATATTGACACATGTACTTTTTAGTTAATTTGTTAGGAAATAATTGTTATGTTAGTTGGTTTTAAAAATTCAAATTCAAATTTTCAGTTACTTTATAATTTTATTGTTTTAATTCAAATTGTTGGTATGTTAGTTCGTTTTAATTGTTAACATTTACAGAAAAACAATAATAAATTACTATGAAAATACGAACTTCCTATACTTTTTTGGATAGAACAAAATATATTTTAAATTTGTATTATGTAACTACACTTTTTTAAAATTATAACTTACAAAGGAAAAGACATACACTATTTATTATAAAACAAATATTTATGGTACATTGCATAATAAATCCATTACTTGAAATTACCATTTTTCAAAATACATGTTATTTTTTAAAAAATAAAAAATTAAACCAAACTAAATTCACCAAGTGGCAGAAGTTCCAATCTATGTAACTCAAGATAATCGGACATAATTATAGAACAAAAACTATAACATAGCAAAGTGGTTACCTTTTGTATTTGAATTTAAAGTGGTTACCTCAAACTAAAACTGTTCATGCACATGCACTTGCCTTATCCCAATTCCCAAGTATAGCACCCACTTCTTTCCAAAAAAAAATAATAATAATAATTTCAGAATTTATTTATGATCTATTCTTTCATCAACGAAATTTTTTGTATGTATGAACACTGTCTCTCAAGATAGTAGATGCGAAGGGCCAAAGACCCTTCTTCTACATCGAGATTTTCTCCGTGATCTGCTTGATTATTTGATCTTCACCGAATATGGAGAATTCAGGCATCATTTGGTACAATAAGCTTGATGGTATATATGGTGAGGTGGTTTTGTGCGGGCATTACCTCTGTTAATAGAGTTGGTTTAAGGCAAAAGTCGGTGTAATTAGCCATTTATTCAGAAAAACAAAGTAGCGTACAAAAAGTTGAATGAAATTTGATTCATCTCTCATTATAGTCAGAGAACAAACTCCCAGTTTGACTTCTCTTTTAATCCCTCTACTTTCCATGAGGAATTACAAGGAAGCAGTTTAAAATTTGTTGATGTAGTGTTTCTATTAGTTGGTTATATTTTGTGTGTGTAGTATATCTTGCTTTTTAATTTTCCTCTCTTACATTTCAACCTTTTGTTTGAAGATAGTACCTCTATACGAGGTTTTGATGTGAATTTTAAGTGCAATTCGCTTTTGGCGTGATTCACGGGTTAGAGAGAATAAAGCCTTAGCAGTGATGGATGGTGATCATGGTAAGATCCATCGTTTATCGCACTTATTCTTGAATTACTTCGTTTAATACCTTTTTTGGGACTTTTTATTAAAAGGAATTTGCTTAAATTGTTGCAATGTGAAGGCTTGGATCCATAAATATCTGTTATAATACGTATTGTTGGTACCATCTCCAAGTTTTTTTTATGATTTTACCCGTATCATTGTTTATATTTTGGCCATTTTTTTGTGAAAATGACAAAAGAAATGTATGTGTATGTATATATATATATAACTCCTCCGTTGAAAAAGTTAATAGTGACGACTAACACCCGGTAGAAGTAGGGTGAGGGGGGAATTATCACCCGCAGTTTCTTCAAACTGATAAATGTCACGACAATTGCTTAATTCTATTACTTTAACATTGTTTTGTTATAGAAATGCAGAATAATAAGAGAGGATGAAGCCCTCTCATAGACCCAAATGTCAGATTTTAATTCGTCCAAGTGGCAGATTTTTATTCGTCCAAGTCGCAGACTTTAAAATATCCATGGCATTATCTTTACTTTTAAATTTTATTTAAATTAAATACTTAAATTTAAAAGAATAAGTAAACATCTAAAAATATTTGAATGAGAAGTTAATTCAAAAACAAACATTTAATTCTATAAACTGCCCACAAAAAATTGAAACTTCAAATTTAGTTCAACAAAATCAAATTAAAGAGAAGTTAATTCAAAAAATTAATATAAATTATTCTGTAATATTATTAATTTCAGAAAGAAACCTAAACACATCCACGTTTTTTGAGACCTCTTTTGTAGCAACTGCTTAACTTTTCAGTAGTTCTGTTCAAATTATTCACAAGAATGTAACTGCTTCATATTAACAGTTTCTTCACTATTTTTGATATACAATTACAGTTTTAGGGGAGACTAATTTTGAGGCAGACAACCACAAATGAGGTCATAGAAATTGGGTAATGAATAAAAAAGGGGAGTCCTAGCAATTGGTTAGACGAAAATTCCTCTACTGCTTATACATAAAGAATTTTGTCTTTGATTTTTTTCATTGTGGTTGCTGAAATTTCCTTCTTAATTTCTCAGATTTTGACACCAAAAGGCACAAATCAAATATTCAGCTAGCATCTCGGAGGATTTGATTGATAATTATTCCCCCAAAACAGTAAATCTCTCTCGGATGAAACGATTGTCAAAAAATTTCACTCTATTTAATAGTTGCCTCGAAATTACTTTGTTCATCCCTCTTTGGGTTTTCGTCTGTATTGTTGTTCATCATGCTTCTGAGGAGTCAAGACCAAATTTTTCGAAGATATCTTCTATTGTTGAGAGTTAATGAAAAATTGTTGGTGAAAAAGATGAGAAATTGTTCAAATTTGAAAGAGATGTCTCATAAGAAAAATAAAATACATTCGAGAATGAAGTGGTCGATTGAAACTTCAATGATTCATTTTCACTTTTCGACTTCAACTGAATCGTTCATCTACTTTTATGTTAGTTGTTTCACAGTTTAACTTTCTGGATAGTATTGATTCTACATTGTATAATGATAAAATCAAATTCCACATTATTATAATTATCAAGGTTCCTTTTTTCCTTTATCTCTTTCTGTTGTTATTTTAAAATAATTTTGGATCTTTATTTATACTCATTTATTATTTATTGATACAGTTTAATTCTTTATTCACATTGTGACCAGGAGGTCACGGATTCAAACTTTGAAAATAATAACAAAGAAGTGGTTGAGATGTCTGAAAAATCGGAGGTATGAACTATAGACATAGCAGCAAAACACAAAATGGACTCCTTTGCTTGCCTCATATTTTGCTATTTTAAAGTATTACCTCCATCATTTGGTTCACTCCTTCACAGGTAGCATATTTGTTCCTTAAGTTCATAACAACTATAGCATATTTGTTCCTTAGGTTCATATTTATTCCTTAGGTTCATATATGTTAGCATATTTTTAATCCATGTGCATGCCATTTCTAAGTCATCACGTATTTGTTTCCTCTGTACAATGTACATGTTGTTCAAGTCATCTTGCATTCTGACGGTCCAAATCAACCATGCGATATGATGTTGCAATATGATAAGTTAAACTTGGAGGAGACATCTTGATGTAAATATTTATTTATTCTCAAAAAGCTGGAGTTGAGGATTTAAGTTTAACATTACATGAACTTGCATACAAATTCGTACTAAGTTTGCATCTTTGAATAATTTCTCCTATATTGGGGTCAAATCTGGTGGTGAATTCTGTTTGAATTGGATTTAGGTTTAGCAAATTACTTATCTGAACATTCACACGTGAGGTTTTACATATTTGGTGAGTAATATGCTGCAAAACTTATATCTTTAATTAATTTCTTAGTTAAGGTGTCAAACTTCATGATGGTTTATCACGAGTCTGGACATCAAAAAGTGGAATTGGCCTATGGGGTTAGTGATTACTAGCTCGCAAATTTTGAGTTACATTGAACACTCTGATTGCACTTCGATGAATTTTAATTTTTTTCTTCTGTCCAAGCCACATGACAGTTATACGGGCTTATATTTACTAAGTTAAATCAGTATAGATAAATTTTTTGCTTAATTACTTGATAGCCAAATTAAACTTGACATATTTTGTAACATAGACATACAAACTTATAGAGTGACTAGATAGCCACTTAAACTCGCATTCATCTTTACAAGTTTAAGATCCAAAGATGCTATAACCAATCTCCTATTCAATTATCTTTCTTCCTCTTCACATTCTTATAAAAGCCATTTTTGGCTGCGTCGTCAGGTTTTTATATAACATTATTGCTTTGGTGCTATCTATTTCTTTTTTCTTGATTTCATTTTCAGATTTTGTCTGCGGAAAAGACTACAAAGAATGTTCTTTCATGAAATATAGCACCCATATATTTTTATTGATGTTTTTCAGAAAATTCTTTTTATGTATAGGGATTAATTATAATTGTTTGAATCTGCAGATATATGTGTCATGAGATGTTTCCCAAGTAAATTAGGAATTTCTCAGATTTAACAATATCAAGCTTCTGTGTGAAAGTGTGGTCTATAACTTACGTATATGCCTTAGATTATGCATCATTTAATCCATTAGGTACTTTATGAGAAAGAGAAGATTCTTGAGAATGGTAATAGATGGAAATTCGAGGTTGTGAGAGACTGTGATCTAAAAGCCTCTATCGCGGGTACTTACCTTTGTACCTTCAAGCAATTAATGAAATAGAGGGAAATTCTTGAAGATTGTGAATAATTTTGTTCTTCTCCCTGCCTATTAATTCTCTAAGATAGCTTTGTTTTTTATACATACAAATTGATAAAGTATAGAACAACTTAATTAAATGATTGGGAAGTTAATGCTACTGTTTTTAAGAATTATAGGGTCGTGGCAGTCACCTCTTTTTTCGTCTCAATAAGAAATGTTCTCTCAAGGTAGGAAATTTTACATTAGACTCCAGGGATTGTGTTTACAAGTCCTTATTCTCCTCACTCGGTAGCAAATGCTCATTTTCAGAAGGGATGGATCAGCAATCTATGTTGCAATTCCATCAGAAGAGCTGGGTCCCAATTTTTTTAAAAAGCAGAGGTTTTCACCAGAAGGGATGTATTCAATTTTTGAGATACGACAGGTATGCTATGAAGAACAACAACAAAACTTTAGAATTTGTTGAATATTAATTGTATTGCCATAGGTATGCAGTGCTTATTGTGGCAAACAATGTTTGGCATAACAGATGCTACAATAATTCGTGTGTCCATGGTGTTGCTTCCACTATGGTCATTGATGTCGAATTTGTTCGATTGATGTGTTGCTTATGACTAAACTCTATGCTCTGAAAATGTTAAGCCTGAGTGACAATCTATCCGAGTAGCATTGAATTTAGGTGAACTTTTTCCTTTTGTTCATTCTTCTTCTTTTTTGTTTGTCATTTCCATTGTTTATCCTGATAGTGGAATATTATTAATTATTCTGTAATTGACGTTTGCGGCTTCATTTCATATTTCAGAATATATAAGTCCTATGATCTAATTGAAGGACACTTAGTAAAGTTACAAATCTTAAATGTCTTGATGTAGGGTATAAAAATCATTTAGTGTTGGTAGTGATCGGACTGAAGCGTAATAATAAGGAGGAAATTAGGCATCATAACTTTGTAAGCTTTTCACACATATTATATAATTCATGACACTTTAGTTATGTGTAATACAAACGTTCGTCAGTGCAGATACCTAAGGACGATTCTGTTCAAGTTTGAAGCATATTTGGGCTAGAGCAAACTTGAACATTCAGGAATTTAATTGTGGAATATATTGTCTTCCAGCTATGTACTTTGCCTGATCTTTAGGAACAAGATTCGATGGGTTAACTTCTAGAAGAATTGGATTCACCTGTTCTTTTCATTGCATGAATTTGTCTAAAGTGACATCACATTATTGTACAGCTTTGATTTCAGCTATTAGCCTTTGTCTAAGAACCTCAATAATAATAATGTACAAGTGTTTTTTTTTCTATTAGTCCTATTTTTGTGATTAATTGCAGAATTTAAATTCTTTTAATTCTTCCCACCGACGTTTAATGTATTAAATAGAAGATCTTTAAATTGTTTCTGCAATGTCGATCACAACGCCACGTGGGTGGTCATAAACCATAGTACAATGCAGCGTCTATGCTCTATAAGTTCTCACCAGGCAATGACAGTCCGGTTAGGTGATGCAGGATACATCGTCATGATGCGACGACTTTAGTCTGCTGAATTGTGGCATTTGGCCTCTAATAGAGTGGATCGTATCTTCTTTCAAACCTGATAATGACCTTCATAATGTGTTGTGTTTTTTTTTCTAAATATCTGTAGTGTGTTTTCTACTTTAAGTACATGATGAAAATTATATACTTTCCTGTTTAAATTTTTTATACATAACTCTCCCTCTACAATAATGTGAATTTATTAGATTGCCTCATTTCCCTTGAATACTGACCAATCGACCTCTTCTCTGAAATGGAGCGAATATCAGTACCTTTTTTCTAATCTAAGATACTAAATCGTCCTGATTGTGAATATTCTTCAAATTAATATACATGCTTGTAGTTTGAAGGTTTTTGCATTAGTATAGTCATTATGTTAAGATGAGGCGGTGATAAGGAGGTTCTGTAAAATCCATTTAGCTTCCATGTTGTAAATTATTTTTTAATTATACTTAAACAAATGTATCTTGCATTGTATTGCTCATGATTTTGGATCTTTCTAATTTTTTATGGAGTATCATTTATTTAATTTTATTGATACTATACGTTGTTGTTTTAGGCTATGCATTCCATACACCGAAAAGTTCAAGTGATGTATACTACCAATATGGGTCGTCTCCATACATACACCTAGGGGAAACTTTTATTTATGTTGCTTCTCTCTTCATATGATTAAAAAGCCAAACAAGAACGAAAATAATATGAGCATTGCAACAAAGTTATAAGTAAATAAAGAAATCTTTGGATTTTTTTTTTGCAGTAACGAAATGATAGAATTACTCAAAGAGGGTGAAGTCGAAAACAAAAGTTCTCTCAAGAATAGTTTTGTTGAGGATAATTGTGTAGATTGAGTTATACATTAGTAACACTATCATGTTTTTTTCTTTTCATAAATATGGAGGCTTAAGAAGTAAATGTCTTCAATACGTTCTCTTGTTAGTCTGTTTATTAATTATATTTTCACCAATTTTCCTAATAAGTTATTATGTAAATAAGTCATGTAAATATTAAAAATTATTATAATTTCTTAATGTTCCGCGCAACGCGCGGGTATGAATACTAGTTATGATAAGAAAGTCAGGACAAACACTTAATATATGTAACAAAGAGAGTGATTGTTGGATTTGCGAACAAAAGTTCCACTTTGCTAGCTGAGAATATTAGAAAGTTACAATAGCTACATGCTAATCAATGAGGTCTCATTGGGAAAGCCATAGGGGCTTGGCCAAAATAGACAATATCACATCATGTTAACACATGCCATTAATACGAGTTTCTAGTGGTGCATTACAAAAAGCTTATACGCCACATACATGACTAGTTATACTCTATCCTATCACTTCAATCTATTATTTAACCAAGGTTATAAAAGGTAAACTTTTCTTCTGCTTTGTGGAAATAATTAATAATCCAAATTGAGTCAACTAACATTTTTTATTTCTTTACATGTGTTTTTGGGAAACCTTGGTGCTATATATAATGCAGTTTTTTTGGCAATCTATCAAACAAATAAAGTTTCCAAATCCCTTCAAAGCAGTGTGCATTATAACAGCATGGAGAAGCACATTTCCTTATTGATTCTTCTCTTTCTAGTTCAATATTACTCTCATTCTATATCACTTGCTTCTTCAAATGAAACAGACCAACAAGCTTTACTAGCTTTCAGAAATTTTATTACAAGTCCTAGTCATTTTTTGGCCAGTAATTGGACCAAAAATACTTCTTTTTGCTCATGGTTCGGTGTCACTTGCAGTCCAAAAAGGCAAAGGGTTGTAGCCTTGGCGCTTCCCGATATGCAACTTCAAGGCACAATTTCCTCCTCTTTGGCCAATTTGTCCTTTCTCAGCATGCTCAATCTTAAGAACAACAGCTTCCATGGTGGCATCCCTTACGGACTTGACCACTTGCCTCTCTTGCGAGTGATTGATGTTAGAAACAATCAGCTCCAAGGAAGTATTCCAACAAGTCTATTTCAACACCGGAGAGTTCAAGTAATTTCACTGGCTTTCAATAAACTCGGTGGTGAAATGTGGAAAGGGCCATGGTATGTACCAGAGCTAAGAGTCTTAAATATGGGGAACAATAGCCTCACGGGTATAATCCCTCCTTCTGTTAACTTCAGTTTGTCTGGGAACAGAATCAGTGGCAACATTACAAAAGACATCGGTATCTGAGCCAACTTGCATTTTTGGTCTTGTACGATAATCAGTTAACAGGTCCCATTCCCACATCGCTATTTAATATCTCGTCGCTGTTTGTCGTGTCTCTGGTATTCAATAGCCTTTATGGTCCTCTCTTGCTTGATGAAGGGAATATTGTGTCAAATCTGAAGTTTCTAAGTGTATCTAAGAACAAAATTTCTGGTTGCATTCCTTCCAACATATGCCAACTTAGAGAGCTCCAAGTTTTGTCCATATCTTTCAACAACATAACTGGAGAGATACCCAGAAATATTGGTTGTTTATCCAAACTCGAGGAGTTTTATATTGGTGATAATCCAATAAAAGGGACCATTCCCGCTTCATTGGCCAATATTTCCATTCTGCAATATGTTTCCTGTAAAAGAAATTGCTTGGAGGGGCCAATTCCTCCAGAATTGGGGAAGCTATCAAATTTGAGGCAATTAGGCTTTGGCCAGAATTATAATCTTATTGGTCAAATTCCAGATGCTATTTTCAATATATCTTCTTTGGAAAGGATAGCTGTCAATTTCAACAACCTTTCGGGGACACTTCCAGGCACTACAGGTCTTCATCTTCCAAACCTTAAAGAACTTATCTTGGGAGTCAATCAGATCGAAGGGGAATTTCCATTGTTCATAACAAATGTTTCCAAGCTTGAGATACTGGATCTATCAGATAACTTTTTTACAGGAACTATTCCAACTACTCTGGGTAATCTCCGTGAGCTGCGTGGACTGTTCCTGCATAGTAATCAACTTACCAATGAACCAAGAGAGCATGAGTTGCAATTTTTCAATTCTTTGGCGGACTGTAGGATGTTGCAATATCTAGAAGTGGGTTCTAATCCGTTGAATGGCGTTCTTCCCAATTCGATTGGGAACCTTTCATCTACTACTGAAGTAGTACGTTTAGGAGATGCACACATCAGTGGCTTCATACCCGCTAATACAGGCAACATAAGTGGTCTTATTATCCTGGACTTTCAAAATAACAACTTGATGGGAAACATTCCTGCTGAGATTGGTAAGCTAAAACAACTCCAAGGTTTGTTTCTACAGTACAATAAATTTCAGGGACATATTCCAGAGGCAGTATGCCATTTATCTAATTTGGTTAAATTATTTTTGCAAGTTAATGAGCTCTATGGACAGATCCCCGAATGCATAGGCAATCTAAGCATGCTACAAGACCTTTATTTGGGTTCTAACAAATTTTCATCCAAGATTCCTTTGAGCCTTTGTAAGATGAGTGGTCTTGTCTATGTAGATGTGTCACGAAATTCTATAGAGGGAGAAGTTCCACCAGATATTGGAGAACTGAAGGCCATTCTAGAACTATACCTTTCCAGTAACAACCTTTGAGGCGTAATACCAAGTAGACTGGGGGAACTCCTGAGCCTGCAGTATCTTGACCTATCAAACAATTCATTTTCCTGTCAAATTCCATTATCCTTTGCCAACTTGATAAGCTTAGAATTCTTGGATCTGTCTTTAAATACCTTGTCAGGTACTATTCCTAAGTCCTTGGAAAAACTCTCATACATTAAAAGCATTAATGTTTCACTTAATGTTTTAGATGGTGAGATACCAAGTGGTGGCGTGTTTGCAAATTTCACTCTGCAATCATTTCTTGGGAATAAAGATGTATGTGGAATGCACATATTGGAGGTTCCTTCTTGCCCTATCACTAAATCTGGACAACAATCAAAGTCTAAGAAGTTTGTGCTAAAAACTGTTATTCCAGTGCTTACTTCCTTTATGATATTGTTGTTGGTCTCGATTTGGATAATGAAAAGGAAGAAGATAGCAAAGTCCAAAGATGTTGAAAAGGTTCCGGAGATCAACACTTATCCATTGATTTCTTATCATGAGATTCAACGAGCAACAAGTAATTTTGATGGATCAAATTTAATCGGTGTGGGAAGTTCTGGCTCTGTGTACAAAGCAACATTATCTAGCGGAACTGTGGTGGCCATAAAGGTTTTGAATTTGGAAAAAGAGCAAGTATGCAAGAGGTTTGATACCGAATGCGAAGTGATGAGAAATGTTAGACATAGAAATCTTGTCCCTGTGATTACTACTTGTTCTAGTGAGTATATAAGAGCCTTTGTTCTGCAATATATGTCCAACGGGGGGCCTTGAGAATTGGTAGAAGATTGCCACTTGAACCTTCTCCAAAGAATCACTGTAATGCTTGATGCGGCTATGGCAATTGAATATCTACATCATGGTAATGAAACTCTGATAGTTCACTGCGACCTAAAGCCATCAAACGTTCTTTTGGATGAAGATATGGTGGCTCATGTTGGTGATTTTGGTATCTCCAAAATTTTAGCTGTAAGCAAGTCTATCGCGCACACAGAGACATTGGGCACTCTTGGATATATTGCACCAGGTATAAGAAAAATCCCCTCTCTTTGATTTTTGTATCATAATTATGCGTCTCCAAATTCTAGAAGTAAAAAAGTAAGTATTTATTTGAACAAATTGGTGTTATATTTCAATTAACTTTTTTCAACCTGTTTTAAGAGTATGGCTCAGAGGGAATAGTATCCACTAGTGGTGATGTTTATAGTTACGGCATCATGTTGATGGAGGTTTTGACCGAAAGACGGCCAACAGATGAAGACATATGCAATGAAAATCTCGACTTGAGGAAGTGGATAACACAATCATTTTCAGGAACTATGCTCGAAGTTGTGGATGCCAATCTTTTTCCTGAGGAAGAACAAATCACTTCTAAAAGTGAAATCTGCATAGCTTCCATGGTCGAATTGGCTTTAGATTGCACAATGGAAATTCCAGAATCAAGAATAACCATGAAAGATGTAGTCAAGAGTCTTAACAAAATCAAGAACACATTCCTGGAAATGTAGAAGTTAGCATCTCTTTCGGTAGTGCTCTTTCTGAGCTGCAAGTTAACATGTTGTTTTTCAGTTACCTAGTTTCTTTAGTAAAGTCGTTGTATGGTACTACTTTGAGTCATGTACTGCTTGTAATTCAGAGTGTTGTAGTCCCAGCATTTGTAATTTCATTTCAACTTGTTTTACTTTTTTTTTTCTTATAAAAAAGTTTGTAACTATGTTTTGAGTGCTTATATGATTTTGGGCATGGCATCTATGGACGGAAAGCAAAGGACTAGACTACTGCATAAATCAATTTCAGACTCATATTAGCCTTCTCTATATCCAGGACCAGGCAGCGATAGGCCACTAATGCCATCTGTAGTTCTTATGCTAAGGAAGATAGATCAACTGACGGAAGCAGCAAATTATGGTCCATTAGTTATATTACTATGAAAGAACTTGCTATTAACTTTGTCGACGAGCATCGTACTAACCAAATTCTCTAATAATTAACAGAAAGATCAAACTTGTTAGCAAAACTTCTACTAGTTTTAAAGAACCTAAGCTACTGAACATTGGACTAGTAGAGGGTTGCATTTCCCTCATTTACTTTACTTTTGTGATTTCAGATGTGAGTGGTATGGAAGTGTTCAGTTGCACTATTTTACTTGCTGTTTGCTTTAGTGGTACTGTCACGACCCGAACCTAAACCCAAGACGTAACAGGCACCCGGAACCATTAATGGCCCAAGAGAACCACTTAGCTTACATCATGAGCATTCATCCACATGTATGAAAGAAACGTTTAAATAACGTGAGTAATAGACTGAAAAATAAAAACCTACTTAGCTTATAAACTGATAAAAGTCTTAAATCATGATTGAGGAAATTTCAAAAGCCATATGAATAAAACTGAACATAACTGAATATGATATTTACTACTATTTACGAAGCCTCTAAACATATGAATCAATGTCAATAGGAAACAAGACCCCGAAATACTCCAAAACATAGAACTAGTCAATAACAGTATAAACAATGCCTTCCGAAAAGATGGAGGGCTCACCAACAGCTGATTTGATTGGACCTAGTAATCCATGGAATTACAAATGTATGTCTCAGAACCTGCATTATAAGACAATGCAGCGTCTAAGACGATCAATACGTAGAATGTATTGGTATGCAAAATCACATAAGAAAGTAATAAAGCATGAAAATACAAAGATGATAAGTACAATTAAAAACATGATAAGATAAAAAGGGACAAGAGCATAAACTGAAAAATAATTGGTAACGTAGAATAAATTAATCCCTATAGTTATTTGTGGGAGAAAGTAGTGAACCGTCATAAACCACCATGTGAGCGCATGGAGTCTGATCTCGACCCGATCAACTAAGCCATCCTATACCTTGCCGGGCATAGGACATGACATAATTTGCTAGCAAGTATCCATGGTTAGCCCCTTTTCGGGACACATGAAAAAAAAAAGTCATTCGACTTGCGGAATGATCTCTATCCTATGTCGGCAAACATAGTTTCGGGCATTTATCGTTTGAACCTATGCCTTCACAGTCAGCTAACTAACTCCCTAATGCTCATGATGATATCTTTATGAATTCATGTTCAGAGGTTAGCCTTATTAGGCTCATAAAGTTCTGTTTTTTTGTTTTTCTTGACTAGTATCCATGAGTTAGCTGCTTTAGGCAAATGTCTCGAGTTAGCCACTTTAGGCTCATGAATTCTGAATTAGCCATTTTAGGCTCATACTTGATAAGTTACATCGTTCATTAATGTTATTGGAGACTCATGGAAAGTAGTATCATAATACATGTCATGGTTCATAAGATCTAGATTCTTATAACTTTATGAAGAATGAAATTTTGGATGTGTCCATGCCACTTTTAGCATAGCTTAAGGTTATGGAGATATATATGATACCATGAGGATATTCTTGAAGAAATTTCATAATGTTAGAAGTCCTGCGGACCAAATTATCATGCCAGTTCTAAAAAAAAGGATATCATAACATAATAAAAAAAATTTGGAGATTTTTGAAGATTCAAGTCATTTTAGCATAGTTAAAGGTTTAATAGTATGATGGGAATTATGAAATAACTTCAGAGGGTACTCTTTTTTAGCATAACCAATAGTGAAGAGACTTTAGTAATCATGGCAAAAATTCAGATCATTCAATCAATAAATATCGAAGTTCAAGAATTTTATAGAATACATGATTTCGTAAGTCATAAGATCTCCCAACACACTGACAAAGTTCTTGAAGAACAAATAGAGTACTAACCTCTTCGGCAAACCAAGGAATGAAGTAATAAATCAAGAAATACAAAATACGTGAGAAAACCGCAAAGAAGCAATGCTGAATTTATAATTTATATGAGGATTGAGATCATATTTAGGGAAAATTGGGTGATAAGGAGTTTACCCAAAGACATCTCAAGAACCCTACTTTTAGATTTTGTTTGGAAAATAGGATTACGGGAATTTATTCAATCCTAATCTATCTTGTAACAACTTGAATTGGAGAATACGAAACCCAAAGAATTACAAAGTAGTAGGAGTCTTACATACCTCAATACAATAGACAAACTAGTGACTGGAAGAAGAGGGGCTGGGCTTGATTCTTGAAGCAATTATCTTGTATTCTCGAGATTTTGTTTGAGAGAATAATGAAGTTGATAATACCTAAAATTACCACTATGACTTAAACATAAAAGGCGAGGTCTTACAGCGGGTGAATAATATTCTGGACAAAAATCAATGATCAATAATTGGAGTCTTCAATTATGAGGTCTGCATTATTGCTGCTGAGAAAAAGAGAAAAAGCAGACAGCACTAAGGGAAAAAGGTGAAAATTATAGTAGCTGGAAAGTAAAGGTAGGTCCCTTGAAAACACTCCATCAGCATTATTGATGCCTTAGAGATATTTTGTATTCTTGCTTACTGAAAAAGAAGATATAACCTTGAATTATGTCCAAAGTTGCTACAACAAACTCCAACTTCACAGAGGTCTTACAGGTACCAGATATCTTGTTATTTTAGTATCCATAATTGATAGTCAAAATGCAATCCAAAATTTGTTTGCGAGCTTCATTTTGGAGGTCTCACCTTTAGGCTTTAATCAACATATTGGCTATTAGCATAGAATCGAGTTCTAAACTGAAATTAGTGTGGCTACTACTACAGTGAACTGACACCGCGAAGGCCATAATCAATTACCGTGGCTGGTCCTGATCACTCCACCAATTCCCGCTCTGCTTATTAATATCGGTATATATAATACTGATATTAATAATTATGTTTAGCATGTACAACCATGATGATTGAAGGAGTTAAAAGTAAAGGAAGTAAGCTAGAAATAAATATACAATTTCTTAGAATCCATGTAGACTTCGCAAAATATCAAGAGATAATGATTAAAAAGACACCTGAAATATCTTCTTTTTTTTTTTTGCGAGTTTCATGCCTGAACCATTAGGTGTTTGTGCTCACTATCACCAACTAAATACAAAAAGACTTCTACCATCAAAGAACCTAGATGTTATTGTAGTACGGAAGAGTTAATATCGTCTCTTTAGGTTGGTTGGTGCAATTCAACTTTCACTTAGCATGTTTGGGATTGAAACATAATTAATTATTATTTTTATATATCCATACATTCTGCTATTAGATATTGAAATATTAGATGATGAGATAAGCATCTAGTACATCTTTGAATTATGACCAAAGTTTCTACGACACACTCAAACTTCACAGGGTCCTATTACCCCCTGAAGTCAATTTTACTGTATTTTTGTCAACCTTTTGTGCTGACGTGACACTTTTATTACATAAAAATAGGGTCCATGTCAAAAGTGTCACATCAGCTAAAAAGGTGTCACATCAGCTAAAAAGGCTGACAAAATATGCTAAAATTTAGTTCAGGGAGGTAGTAGGGCCCCCGTGAAGTTGGTGTGTGTCGTAGTAAATTCGGTCATAATTCGGGAGGTACTAGATGCTTTACTCTTAGATGATCAATATTGCAAGTTGTGGCATGGACATGGGTGTATCTAGCCAACGTGGTATGGATTCACGTGAACCTAATAACGTTTGTTTAAATTTTGTATCTGTATAGAGAAACACACAAAATATTTATAAATATTTGAAATGAATCCAGTTATTATTGTATAAAACTTTCAAGTCGACGTAAAAATTCATAACTTTAAATTATGGATCCGTCTCTATATGTGGCTGGTAAGAGGTCAAGCAAGATGCCTTTTTCCAAACTTATCTTAGACTGTACAACCTCTAACCTTTTTTAAAAAAAAAAAAGAAAAAATAAAAGCTTTTAAATTTTAATAATACAAGTTGACTGACATTTCTCAATCAATACCCATACTCCTCAGTTTACGCAATTCACTTGTTTTCTTGTGCTTTTGTCTTTACAAAGTTGGCCAACAGTGTACTTCTCAATGTGAGATGACGTTTCAATAGAAGATTGCAAAATCACAATCATTTAACATTTTAGTATGTTCACAAAAAAAATATTTTATACCAAAAAATAGTAAAAGCACTTATTTTGCTTAATTATAATAACTTCTAATGGTATATTACGAGACATTTAAGACTAAAAGTTTCAAAAGTCGTCAAGGTAGAGAATCGAATCCTTACTAATAAGATGGAAGTTGAGGTTGCTAGCCAACCAAATGACTCAATCTTATTCTTGTGTAACTTTTGTAAATTAAGAAGTACAAAACTTTATGAGACTAAGATTGAGAAACTCTGAGATTCTCCTTTGAAGTTGCATAAGTGCTTCGATCTTCAGTCTTCTCTTTTATACTCTTCAGCTACTTCAGCTTCTATTCCTCATAAGAAAACCCAAGAGATTTCTTTTCAATCAAAGATTTGAATTGATTCCTTGATTGAGGGATCGCACCATAAAGTATGTCCATATCAAATATATTCATACGTGGTGAAACCTTTACAACCGTACATGTCTTTATCAGATATGTCCATATAGCGGGTGTGGTCTTCTTTCCTTTTGTTTTTGTCTTGATTGATTCGTTTGCCATAAATCTGGAAAGTCGATGATCTTCGTGATTGATACTCTTCTAATCTTGGAGCCTGCTTTCTTGTGAGTGAATGCTAGTTGATCTTTGTGATTGATACTCTTCCAATCTTGGTGCCGGCTTTTTTGTGAGTCAATGTATCACGATCCGAACCGGGGCCCTGGCTGTGATGGACATGCCGAACCATGAAGGTCCGAGAGCCCTTCTAACTTGTAATCATATACATCATTCATATACAAAAAGGAAATACAGAAATATATAACGAAGCGGAATCATGGTCATAAATCTGAAATCAGTTCAACAATGAAGAATGAAATCCAATACCAACTAACAATAGTTGAAAACCGTCTGCAAAATCGCTACTACATGGTCAAATAACAGCCTTCTGAAAACTGGGACAAGACCCCCAGTAGACCAAAACTATAATAGTGATAAATGACCGAAAGAAAATAGGCCTTATAAAACATAGATGGCTCACCAACTCGACTCTTCACTCCTGTTTGAAGAAATCTACTGCCTATCAGGACCCCTAGATTGAGCCTCAGAACCTGGAAGGGAGGGGGTCAATACAAATGTACTGGTACGTGAAGAAATCCAAAATAATGCATTTGTGTATATATAAAATAGATGAGAGCAATTTACGAAACATCATGCATGATATAATTTCAAACACTTGGGCATTTCTTGAATACACGTAAAACATTCATGACAGTGAAATTATATTCTTTGTGTTACTTCTGAGTTAGGTGGCACCCTCCTACAAGTCTGATATTCCACGGGCTATATGGAATCCACCATTGACTCAGCGGGAAGCCCCCAACCCAAGTTTGCCTCAAGGGTTGGAGTGTCTGAGTCTGAATACGCCACAGGGTACTAGGCCAACGTAGAATAATATACCCGTATTGGTAAAACACGATTTCGGGCAATGAGTTGTCTGAACTCATGCCTTCTTCGGGGAATCACCTAACGTCTCTTTATGACCAATTTTATCCTTTTCTAAACATGTATCATTCTGAATTCTAAATCATAAAAGACTGATAAAAGTCTGATTTCTAAACTAGTCTGTGTCTGTTATGGCACCGTCTGATTTGGTATCGTCATACCAAGACTTGTAGGTCATGTTTTCTGAGCCATAATATATTATTCATGATCTTTCATTTAAAACACAGTTCAGGGCACCCAAACATGCAAATAATATAAGAGATTTCATGTTCCGAAAGCACAAGTCAAAACTATGAAAAGATTCTCATGAAATATTTAGGTTCAACATTTATCACATAAACAACCCTCTCTTTTAAATTCAAAGGCATAATCAACTCATAGCATTACTCACGACATTTCGTATCATGCTTTTCAAGATGTATTCAAACAAATCATAAGTTGGAAAATCATAACAAGAGAGGGATTCCATATGAGTCATGCTCTCAATTTAAATATCAACCTTAAACACATGCATACATATACATAAGATTTCAAATCAATTTGGGGGAAGGCCTAAAGACCAAAACAATATCATCAAGGCTTCTAAAACATGGTTGTAATCGTAAATCCAAAATCCTTTCCTTGAAATCGTGATTTATAAACCCTTTGCATAATTAAAAGAAGATTTTTTTGCCCATGATTTTTTAGAAAAAACCCACGTACCCCAAATTAGGAATTTGATAGATGATTCTTGAAGCCTACTGTTTAGGGATTCCAAATCTTCAATCAATTTCTAAAATCCACAGTTGAATCTTGAGTTATTTAAAATTTTTGTTTGAAACCCAAGGGAGTGTTCTCGGTGGATTTTGATGAAAATATGAATATAGTGACCATTTGGGAGTATAATCCCGTGTTTAAGATGAGCAAGGGGTTGGAAATACCCAAAATACCCTAAAAATTTTGGGGTGGAGGCTGAAAATGGCCTAGGGTGATAGGCAGGGCGTCACCCCGCCTAGACCACCGTTGTAAGCAAGGTGCCGCCTTGCCTATCTTGTGGCTCCTCCCTAGGCAAGGTGTTAGGCAGGGCGCCGCGGGTTAATCGCCCCGGCTCACTGTTTCGCAATCCCAAACGTGCCCTTAAGCTCATCTAAAAAATTTGAAACTCACCTGAGATGTACTCTTGACTTGCCCTATCGTATATTAATAAAAAAATCAAGAAACGGAGGGTGGGAAGGTCGAAAATAAAATCCTCAAAGATTGGGAACTCAAAATGAGACTAAGTCTCCTTGACACATAGAAAAATTTTCAAGTTTTTAACTCTAATAAGCATGCTACTAGGAGCTAATACATGTACGACTTTTACGGGGTGTTACATTATCTCTCCCTTGGGATCATTCGTCCCTAAATGATGACGCGGAACATAAAAAAGCACGATTTTAAGCATACTAGGGCCATAAAAGAATAAGGCAAAGATTGTACCTTCCGTTTCGGTATTCGTCGGATCAAAAAAGTTTGGGTATCTAACTCGCATGTCATCTTCTGATTCCCAAGTTGCTTCTTCAACTTTTTTATTTTTCCACAACACTTTAACCGAAGTTATCTCCTTACTCCTCAACTTTCTAACTTGACGATCTAAGATTGTAATAGGTTCCTCTTCATATGCTAAGAAGACTATCACTTTGATCTCTTCTAGAGGCAACACTAGGGAATGGTCCCCAATACACTTTTTCAACATGGACACATGGAATACTGGATGGACGAAACCCAGACTTGTAGGCAATTCTAACTCATACGCAACCCCACCTATCCTTCTCAAAATCTGATATAGCCCTATATAGCGAGGACTCAGCTTACCTTTCTTCCCGAATTGCATGACTCCCTTCATAGAAGAGACTTTGAGAAATACCCAATCACCAACCTCAAATTCTAGGTCCCTTCTTCTAATGCCAGCATAGGACTTCTGTCAACTCTGGGCTATTTTAAGTCATTCTCTAATGATTTTCATATCCTCCATTGCCTGATGAACAAGATCATGCCTAAACAAACGTGTATCACCTACTTCATACCATCCTATTGGCGACCTACATCTTCTCTCATACAATGCCTTAAACTGGGCCATCTTAATATTGGCATAGTAGCTATTATTATATGCAAACTCTATCAATGGAAAGTGATCCACCCAACTACCTTTAAAGTCAATTACGCAGGCCCTCAATATATCCTCAAGGGTCTGAATGGTGCGCTCAGCTTGCCCATCCGTCTGAGGGTGAAATGCAGTACTTAGGTTCACTTAGGTACCTAAACCCCTCTAAAAAGACCTCCAAAAATGTGAAGAGAATTGCGTACCTCGGTCATATATGATGGATACAGGTGCCCCATGCAAATGAACTACTTCTACAATGAACAGCTCAGCATAATCATCTCCCAAATAGTTGGTCTTGACAGGCAGAAAGTGAGCTGACTTGGTCAGCCGGTCAACAACCACCTAGATAGAATCGTACTGGTTTTGGGACCTCGGAAGTCCCATAATGAAGTCAATATTGATCATTTCCCACTTCTACAAAGGCAAAGCTATCACTTGGGAAGTACCACCTGGCCTCATATGCTCCACTTTAACTTGTTAACAATTCAAACACTTGAAAACAAAGTTAGCCACTTCACGTTTCATATTATTGCACCAATATATATCTTTTAGATCATGATACATCTTAGTATAGCCTGGGTGAACAACATACCTCGAAGTGTGAGCTTCGCCAAGGATTCTTTTCCGCAACACATCTACATCTGGTACACATAGTCGACCTTGGTATCTCAAAATCCCATCACCACCTATTTCAAAAGACATAACCTTTTGTTGACCCATATCTTTCTCGATCTACATTAAGATGGGATCTCCAACCTGTTTTTCCTTTACTTCAGCACAAAAGGAAGATTTAGCTATCTCATGCACAATCACTCCCCCATTTTCGGAATCCAAAAGTCCTACTCCTAAATTTGCAAGTCGGCGAATATCCTTCACTATTTCCCTCTTTCCCTTCTCAACATGAAAAAGACTTCCCATAGATAACCTGTTGAGGGCGTCGGCTACCACATTTACCTTTCCCGAATGATAGTGCAGGCTCATGTCATAATCCTTCAAAAGCTCCAACCAACGTCTCTGTCTGAGGTTCAATTCTTTCTGCGAGAAAATATATTGTAAACTCTTGTGGTCAGTAAAAATATCAACATGTACCCAATAAAGGTAATGCCACTAGATTTTAAGTGCAAACACCACAGTCGCCAACTCCAAGTCATAGGTGGGATAATATCGCTCATGCACCTGCAACTGCCTAGATGCATAAGCCACCACCTTGCCGTACTGCATAAGTACACACCCAAGTCCCAATCGGGATGCATCACAGTACACAACAAAACCCTTTGTACCTTTCGAAAGAGTCAAAACAGGAGCAGTTGTCAACTTATCTTTCAAGTTCTCAAAACTATTCTCACATGAGTCAGACCACACAAACTTTACCTTTTTTCTGAGTCAGCTTAGTAAGTGGTGCAACTATGGAGGAAAAACTCTCTACAAACCGTCTATAATACCCCGCCAAACCCAAGAAGCTCCAAATATTGGTTGGAGTCGTGGGTCTGGGTCATTTGCTCACTGCCTCAACTTCTTGGGGATCAACTTTAATCCGGTCACTAGACACAATATACCCCAAGAATGCAATAGCATCAAGCCAGAATTCACACTTGGAAAATTTTGCATACAATCTATGATCTTTGAGGGTCTAAAGAATAATTCGGAGGTGATTGGCATGGTCCTCCTCACTTTTAGAATAGATCAGAATATCATCAATGAAAACTATAACAAACAGGTCTAGAAACTGATGGAACACCCTATTCATTAGGTCCATGAAAGTTGCAGGAGCGTTAGTCAACCCGAAGGACATGACTAAGAATTCATAATGACCGTAGCGGATTTGGAAAGCTTTTTGGGGGATATCTGACTCTCTAACCTTCAACTGATGATATCCCGAATGAAGGTCTATCTTTGAAAAACATATAGCACCCTGAAGCTGGTCAAAAAGATCGTCAATTCTAGGAAGGGGATATTTGTTTTTAACAGTGACCTTATTCAGCTGACGAGAATCTATACACATACGAAGGGAACCATCTTTCTTTTGCAAGAAAAGTACAGGTGCACCCCAGGGAGAAACACTAGGATGGATAAAACCTTTGTCTAGAAGGTCTGCTAGTTGTTCTTTCAACTCTTTCAGTTCTGCAGGAGCCATTCTATATGGCGAAATAGAAATGGGACAGGTAACTAGCAACAAATCAATACCAAAATCTATCTCCCTATCAGGTGGTATTCCTGGGAGATCATCTGGAAAGACTTCTGGAAATTCATTTACCACAGGGACATACTGAAGAGAAGGGCTCTCAACATTAGAATCTTTTACTCAGATCAGATGATATAGACAACCTCTGGAAATAAGTTTACGGTCTCTAAGATAAGATATAAAGTTCCCTCTAGCTGCTAAAGAATGTCCCTCTCATTCTATTGCAGGCTCATTCGGGAAAGAAAAAGTAACCTTTTAGGTTCTACAGTCTAGCATGGAATAACATGAATGGAGCCAGTCCATCTCTAGGATAGCATCAAAATCAATCATATCTAGGTCTATGAGATCTACCACAGTATCTCGGCCACACATAGTCACAACATAATTTTTATATACCCTCCTAGCCATAACAGAATCACCTACAGGAGTGGAAACAGAGAAAGGTTTTGCAATAACTTCGGGCTAAAACCTAAAACCGACAGCCACATAAGGGGTCACATAAGACAAGGTAGACTAGGGATCAATCAACACATACACATCATGAGAGAAAATTTGTAATATACCGTTGACTACATCTGGTGAGGCCTCTGCCTCCTGACGGTTGGACAAAGCATACAACCGGTTGTGACCGCTCCCGACAGCTGAAGTGGCGCCCTTCTGAGGCGGTGGTAGTGCGAAAGAGTTTGCCTTGGGCTTGGAACCACCAACATTCCTTCTAGCAGAAGGACAATCTCTCTAGAAATAATCTGACTGACCAAATTAATAGCATACTAATGTGCCCAGCTGACACCTCCCTGGATAATGCTTACTGCAAGTCTCACACCGCAGAAAATGTATAATGATGCTGAGCTACACTGTCGTACGACTGTGTATCATGTGCCCTGGATCCATGATTAGTCTAAAAACTCTGAGATCGTCAGTCAACTAAGGGTCTGGGCACTGGGGCGCTGGTTGCAGAGTGCGCATTACCCCAAAACTTTCTTTTCTTCCATCTGTTACCCCAATTACCACTCTGCGGTTGACTGTTGCCCTGGTCTGCTATTTTGGCTCACTTTTCCTGCCCGTCCTTCTCCCTAGATTCAACGATTCTCTTTTTCTAATCCTTCACCTGCTGCATATGCACTGACAGTCTAGAGAATTCCATATCCCTGTTCAGCATTTCCCCCTTACATTCGAGCACTAAGTCATCTGAAAGGCCGGATGCAAAATTTCTCATTCGATCTCTAATATTACTAGCCATCTATGGAGCATAGCGGGCTAGTTAGTTGAACCTCAGAGTGTACTCCTTGACACTCATATTTTCTTTCTTTAGGTTCATAAACTCCTCAGCTTTGGCCTCTATCAACTCTAGAGGAAAGAATCGATCTAGGAAGGCTTCCACGAACTCACCCCATACTGTGGGCTCAGCATTCTTACCCTTAGAATCTTCCCACTCATTATACCGCTGATTCATAAATTCTTTGAGATGATAAGCTACTAATTCCACCTCTTCCACCTCGTCTACATGCATCGCCCTAAAAATTTTCTCTATCTCATCCATAAACTCCTGTGGATCCTCCTCTACCTTGGTGCTATAAAACTTGGGTAGGTTCATCCTCATGAACTGACCCACCCATGTAGCCTCAGATGTAATGGATACAGACCCAAAATCCTCTGATCATTGAGTCTGTATGGCCACCAACTGCATAAGCATATGAATGGACTGCCTAAATTCTACATTAGATACCTCTCTCTCGTGAGGTTGAGTGTGGTCATTCCCAATTTGGGGTGATCGAGGTGCCCTGGGTGGGCTAGTCTGAGTAGGTGGGACTCCCAGAGTAACAACAACCTCTGGAGTCTGACCTCTATTTCGTATCCTCATCCCATGAGTGGGACGGACCTCATCAGTCTAGGCATTTTGATCATTAGAGTGACGTAGAGGAATAGTTATTTTCTGAAATATAAGAGATCATTGATTAGAGGACAGATTAGACTCTAAAGCATGAACAAAATCACAAAGAGAAGAAATATTACTAAACATCTAGCAGCCTCCTACTTATAAGTGTGGCGCACTACACACCCATAAATAAGACTCTACCCGACATGATTTCGCAGACACCCTGGGACCATGAGCCATTCTCTGATACTAAGTTTGCCACGACCAGGACCGGGGCCCTGGCCGTGACGGACATCCCGAACCATGAAGGCCCGAGAGCCCTTCTAACTTATAATCATATACACTATTCATATACAAAAAAGAAATGCGGAAATATATATAACGAAATGCAATCATGGTCATAAATCTGAAATCAGTTCAACTATGAAGAATGAAATCCAATACCAACTAACAACATTTGAAAACCATCTGCAAAATCGCTACTACATGGTCAAATAACAACCGTCTGAAAACTGGTACAAGACCCCCAGTAGACCAAAACTATAATAGTGATAAATTACTGAAAGAAAATAGGCCTTATGAAACATATAAGGCTCTCCAACTCGACTCTTTACTCCTGTCTGAAGAAATCTACTGTCTATCAGGACCCCTAGATTGAGCCTCAGAACCTGGAAGGGAAGGGGTCAATACAGATCTACTGGTACGCGAAGAAATCCAAAATAATGCATTTGTGTATATATAAAATAGATGAGAGCAATTTATGAAACATTATGCATGATATAATTTCAAACACTTGGGCATTTCTTGAATACACGTAAAACATTCATGACAGTGAAATTCTATTCTTTGTGTTACTTTTGAGTTAGGTGGCACTCCCCTACAAGTCTAATATTTCATGGGCTATATGGAATCCACCATTGACTCGGCGGGGAAACCCCAACCCATGTTTTCCGCAAGGGTTGGAGTGTCTGAGTCTGAATACGCCACAAGGTACTAGGCCAGTGTAGAATAATATACCCGTATCGGCAAAACACAGTTTTGGGCAATGAGTTGTATGAACTCATGCCTTCTTCGGGGAACCACCTAACATCTCATTACGCCCAATTTTATCCTTTTTTGAACATGTATCATTCTAAATTCTAAATCATGAAAGTCTGATTTCTAAACTAGTCTGTGTCTGATATGACATCGCCTGATTTGGTATCATCATACCAAGACTTTCAAGTCATATTTTCTGAGTCATAATATATTATGCATGATCTTTCATTTAAAACACAGCTCAGGCCACCCAAACATGCAAATAATATAAGAGATTTCATATTCTAAAAGCACAAGTCAAATCTATGCAAAGATTCTCATGAAATATTTATGTTCAACATTTATCACATAAACAACCCTCTCTTTTGAATTCAAAGCTATAATCAATTCATAGCTTTACTCAAGACATTTTGTATCATGCTTTTCAAGATGTATTCAAAAAATTCATATCATATCATAAGTGGGAAAAATCATAACAAGAGAGGGATTCCATATGAGTCATGCTCTCAATTCAAATATCAACCTTAAACACATACATACATATATATAAGATTTCAAATCAATTTGGGAGAATTCCTAAAGACCAAAACAATATCATCAAGGCTTCTAAAACATGGTTGTAATCGTAAATCCAAAACTCTTCCCTTGAAATCATGATTTCTAAACCCTTTGCATAATTAAAAAAAGATTTATTTGCCCATGAATTTTTAGAAAAACCCCGCGTACCTCAAATTAGGAATTTAATAGATGATTCTTGAAGCCTACGATTTGGGGATTCCAAATCTTCAATCAATTTCTAAAACCTACAGTTGAATCTTGAGTTATTTGAAATTTTAGTTTGAAATCCTAGGGAGTGTTCTTGATGGATTTTGATGAAAATATGAATAAAGTGGCCATTTGGGAGTATAATACCGTGTTTAAGATGAGAAAGGGGTTGGAAATACCCAAAATGCCCTTAAAATTTTGGGGTGGAGGCTAAAAATGGACCAGGGCGATAGGCAGGGCGCCGCCCCGCCTGGACCACCGCTGTAAGCAAGGTGCCGCCTTGCCTATCACGGGGCTCCTCCCCAGGCAAGGCATTAGGCAAGGCGTCGCGGGCTAATCACCCCAGCTCATTGTTTCTCAACCCCAAACGTTCCCTTAAGCTCGTCGTCTAAAAATTATGAAACTCACCCGAGACGTACTCTTGACTTGACCCATCTTATATCAATAAAAAAATCAAGAAACAGAGGTCGGGAAGGTCGAAAATAAAATCTTCAAAGATTGAGAAATCAAAATGAGACTAAGTTTCCTTGACACTTAGAAAAATTTTCAAGTTTTTAACTCTATAAGCATGCTACTAGTAGCTAATACATGTACGACATTTGTGGGGTGTTACACAATGCTATCTTCCTTTCTGAAAATTATAGATTGATTTCTTAGGGATCTTTTTCACCTTCTGTATCTTCAGTGTATCCTGCAAGATATTTGTTTATTAGTTTGTCCTTATTAAAACATATAGTGATAATATGGGGCTAAGAATCTCCCTTTTTTATTATAATGACAAATAATAAATATCAGTTAACTTTCCTGTTTTTGCTTGACTTGCTCCCCTTGACTTGTAAGCACCTCTGATGTTCCTACTTTTTTTTAGCATCAGTTGACTCTCATTCTTTGATAATCGACTTGCTTCCCCTTACTTATTTGTATAAGAAAGTGTCGTTAAGTGTGAGAATGAACTTATGAATTAAATAGATTCCATATTAAAAGTGTTGATCTTCTTGAATCGTCCAAAAAGAAAAGTCAGATAAAATCAAATGGAGGGTCCATATTTTACTAATTTTGAATTGAAGTTAAAGACTACATATCAAAAAACATATAATTGAAAGGGTTCATAGGATCTTGGTATCAGAGTCAGATTCACAGTCCTAGGGTGTCTGCAAAGTTACGTCAGGTAGAGTCCTATTTATGGGTATGTAGCGCACTACACTTATAAGGAGGAAGCTACTAGGCGTTTAGGAATGTTTCACTTTTCTTCATGTTCTAGATCGTGTCATTGTGTTGTCTATTTTGAAGTTATCCAGATTCCTTCTTTACTCTGATTTTATTAACTATGTCTCATTGTCGAGTCGATCCAAGTGCAGAATCTTAGAGTCTAAATGAGGTGGTCCCTTCAAATTGAGTCATAAAAGATTATGAAATTGCACAAGGACTTGAGAGGAGTCCATAAGTACTATAGAGTGTATTGATTTAAACCTATACCCCTATCTACATCAATCATGCATTTGAGCCTGAGGTATGAACTGTATTCAGTCCCTTTCAAAATTCTTATTGCGGATGTCATTCTTAAGGATAGTGATATATGTCGGAACAATATTTTCACCTGAGTAGTAGTATGTGTTAAGGTGTCATACCCTATTGATAGAAATGATCCCAAAGTTAGTGATTGAAGTCACAAGGTTAGAAGTCAGGGTGAGGGTGACTTTTGCATGAATAAGTAGTTCGAGTTGTATAACCCTTGACTGGGGGGTGGGTTGCTCGATCTTTTATGGTGATTGGCCAATATTGTAGTAAAAAATTTAGAGTGTATGGTGGTCGGTGGAGGAAGTGTCTGGCCATGATTATTATTTATTCAAAATAGGGAAGGATCTCAGAATGGATAGTGATGGTGGTCGTAGAAATTATTTAAAGGTTGTGAATGGAAAGGGGTAGATTAGTCAATAAGTTATGGGTGGAGACTCATTGGCATAAGTGAAATTTGAAGGTAGTCTAAATGTATGCTTGGGTAAGTAAGTATGATGTGAGAGAGTAGAATATGTAGATAAGATCGTAATGGGTTATAATATAAGATTAAGGTTGAATGTGTCTATTATGTGACTTTACCCCCCTTGACTTTCTTTTCTTTAGTAATTGTAAACTAGTACTACATGTGAGAAGGTGTGTAGTGAATTTTGAGTTGTAGTAGTAATGTCTCATGAAGAAACCAAAGGGAAGACAAAAAAAATAAGAAGCTCATAGAAGAAACAAACTATAATATAGAGATTAATTAATTAAGATGAAAACAAAAACAAACAAATGTACTATTATTCACTAATCATGATTCCATTAATTAAGGACGTACAATATAATCTTGAGGATAGTTAAATTTTCTATAAGTAGGACCAAGTTTATTATGACATGGAGATGGATCAGAAGTGGCACTGGTCCTCTTGGAAGTTGATTTAGTAATAATTTCTCATAATCCAATTTCTCCTTCATAACTCTTATGCTTTCAACAACTCTGATTGAATCCATTGTTGTAATTAGAAGAAGAAATAATACCAAATCCCTCATAAGAAGTATATTAATTCGTCGATCACACATCGACATTTTCTTCTGTAGCATGCTATTAAAAAGTTGATGATGAACATGACTCTGAAAGAGTGGCTTACTGTTGAGGTTGCTTTTGAAAGGCTTGTAAACAAGTCGATAAAAAAAGAACCAGAAAGAACTTGTGTGAGAAAGAGAAGAAGAATGAGAATTTGCTAACAAATGAGTTGATTGGGAATATTGTAACGCCCCGCAAAAAGTCATACGCGTGTTATCTCATAATAGCTAGCTTTTAGAGTTGAGGCCTTAAAATTTTTCCTAAGTGTAAAAAGGACATAGAATCATTTTGAGCTTCTAATCTTCGGAGATTTTATTTTCGACCTTTCCAACCTCCGTTTTTTGATTTTTTTGTTGATATATGATGGGGCAAGTTAAGAGTACGTCTCGGGTGAGTTTCGGAATTTTTAAACGAGCTTAAGGGCATATTTGGGGTTGCGAACCAGTGAGTCGGAGCGATAAGCCCGCGGCGCCTCGCTGATCGCCTCACCTAGGAGTGAGCAAGGCGATAGGCGAGACGGCGCCCTGCCTATCGTGGTGCTCAACCCAGGGCGGTGCCTTGGAGATCGCCTCATGCCATTCTTCAGTTTTTCTCCGAGATTTTAAGGGTGTTTTGGGTATTTTCAATTCCCCAATCATCTTAAACACGGGATTTAATCCCAAATACACCAAAATACATTCACTTCTATCAAATTTTTTCAAGAACACTCTCAAGGGTTTCAAATAAAAATTTCAAATAACTCAAGATTCAACCGTGGATTTTCGAGATTGATTGAAGATTTGGAATCCCCTAACCGTAGGCTTCAAGAATAATCCATTAATTTCCTACTTTGAGGTACGTGGGGTGGTCCTAAATTTCATGGGCATGATTTTGAAAAGAATTTACACAAGACTTTAATATTTATACAAGTATATATGTTATTACAACTAGGGTTTTCGTTTTAATACCAATAACATGATTTGTGATATGATTTTGAAAAGACTATTGAAATATCATGAGGTTGTTTGCTTGAATATATTTCAATTGTCAAATTTGTGGACATGTGATTTAAATTTAGAAAGGGTGTGATGAATATGAATTGTGAATTCTGTAAATTCCTCAAATGATGTTTTTGTACCCATATGATACTCGTGTTAAACTACAGAGAGCATGAGTTTTATAACCACTATTGTGATACTTTATAGATGATGAAGTTTCTTGACTATTACGTGTTGGGAATCTTTTGTGAACGTGCTTGATGTGTGGAAGTTTTATGTGTGTTCATACTACGATTTGCATAAGAGGTTTTGAGAATTGATGTGGTGTTGATGACTTGTAAGTCGGGGTATGACGATACCCCGCAGAGGAATTTCCTTGAATGAAAAGAAGAAAAGAATGTTGTGAGTATGATGCTTGTTTTGTCTTAAATCAAGCTTAAAGTTTAAATTGATGTGATTTAGGAGGTTCCCCGAAGAAAGCACGAGTCAAATGACTCTATACTGGAAACCGTGATTTGCCGACATGGGAACTTGGTACCCTGCTATGTGATCTTGTGTACCTAGTATTATGTCATCCCTATTTGGGACTAATGTTTAGGAGCCCTGCTTTGTGATCTTGAGCCCAACCATGACACGTTGACTTGATTGGGATTGGGACACCCTGTTGTGTGATCTTGTGTGTTCTTCTCCCCTCACTAATACTCCAGTCTTGGTGGCAACTAGGATTTGGCAGTTGGTGAAAAATGTGAAATTGTAGGGTGCACCACCTAGCTCAGTAGTTCTGCATTATTGTTGAAAAATCTTTATACTATGCCCATGTGTTTTCAAATGATTTTTGCGTTAAAGTGTTTTGTAATAGCTCTCACCTATATTTTATGAAAGTTGTATTTTGTTTATTTTTTTTTGGATTACTCTGCGTACCAGTACAACTGTATTGACCTCCCCTCCCTCTCAGGTTCTGAGGCTCAGTCTAGGGGTCCTGGTAAGCAGTAGATTCTTCGGACAGCAGAGCAGAGTTCAGTGGTGAGCCTTCTATATTTCGTAAGGCCTAGTTTACTTCAGTCAGTTATCATTACTATGTTTTGGTCTACTGGGGTCCTTGTCCCAGTTTTCAGACAGTTGGTCTTTTTTTCATGTATTAGAGATTTCGCAGACTGAGTCACATATTATTCAGATGTTTTGAATAGCAGTTTTCATTATGATTTGAATTCAGACATAATGACCATGATTCCATTTCATTATGCATTTCCGCATTATCTTTTATATATATCTGAACAGTTTATGTGATTACAAGTTAGAAAGACGTCCGGGCATTCATGGTTCGGGATACTCGTCACGGTCAGGGCCACGGTTTGGATCGTGACAAATATGAAATAGAAATATATAGTACTACTACAATTTTTTTCAAAACTGTAAAATAATAACGAAAAGAAGTTAGAGGGCTGCTTTTTATTATTATTATTATTATTATTGGAAGACTTTGAATTTTGTTTTTAGAAATATAAGTTGAAAAATGAAGTGTTGGCAGACATTTAGAATTGGGGAGGAAAATGGATATGTCATTTTCTTTCAAGTATAATATATATAGTACTACGACCCCATTGACTTGTCCTCAGTGCATGTTGCTTGACTATCAAAAATAGTGGACAGATTCTTTTTCCCTTTGCTACTTATTTTCTGTAATGACCCTTCAGGTCATTTTCCATATTTATGCTTATCTTCATCGTTTGAGCTTCTCCATAGCTGCCCCAAATCATTCATGACTTGTTGGGACAGAGGTTTCGGTTACCAGGCAGTTCGTTTGGTTTTTAGAGTCAATTCCCTGTTTAGAAATCTTCGTTGGTTCCAAATGGCCACCGATCAAAAACTTCAGCGAAATGATCTCAGATGAAAATTTTAACTGCGCCAGCATATCCGAAATATCTATTTTAGTATAGGTATACCTTTGGTTCGGGTCCCAATGCACCTGAGCTCATTTCGACCTATTAGTCAGAAAGTCATAAAATCGAAACTATAGATGTGGGCCCCACTTTTTGCCTAAACGACCTTGTATGGAAGTTTTGATGATTCCAATGGATTTGAATTGTGGTTTACACTCAAATTTCACTATTGGATCATATATTTTGGGTCCCGGATGAGTTCTGAGGGTCAAAAATAAGTTTTTGACTTTGCTGTCATAGGGTACCGCGTCTCTTCGCCGAAGGGGTCTATAAATAGACCCCAAGGTCGTGATTTTGGGGATTTTTCATTCACCTTTGAGAGGTTAAAACCCTAAATGGGTATGATAACTTGAAATTTAGTCTTGTGGGTGTCTAGGGAACTTGGTAAACATCTTTTATCATGATTATCATCCGGATTAAGGTAAGATTTCATCACTTTATTGGTGAATTTCATTGTTCTTGACCCAAAACCCCAATTTAGCTTAGGGCTTGATTTAGCCCCAAATTTTGTTTGTTTGCACCCATCAATTGAGGGTTATTCTTTCTTGGTGATAGATGAGCATTGAGTTGACCTCGGAAAAGCAATTTCCGTACGTGGGACCCACTTGGGCTTTTTGGTGTCATTTTTGGACCCGAAGCACAATAGTGCAATATGGGTATCGTTAGACTCGTATTAATGAGTAGATTATATTTTTGATAGTGTGATGGCATTTTGGGGATTGTGAAGTGAAGACGAGCATGTGGTGCTTGAAGTGTGATTTTGCAGTTTAGCCTTGAGGTAGGCTTCTGTCTACCCTTCTTCATGGATGATGTATGATATATATTGCGTGTGAATGTGAATGTTAAGATAGATATTGGATAGAATGACTTAGTATTGAATATACATATAAGTTTGGAGATTAGATAGGATTTTGAACCCGTAGGTTGAATTATTTAATACCCTTGTAGAATCCTATTGCCTTCTCCCTAGTTTGGGTAAATTTGTAGCATGGCTATGATATAATGCTATGCTCGAAATATGGTTTTAGAATTTGAAGCATGATTGGTATATTTAGCCTTATTGGGCTAGTGTGATAGTTTTGGAACCGTAAGTTTGGTAGAGTTTACTTGAGTACCCTTATTTCTAGTCGAAGTTACTATCTTAGGCGTTAATATGGCTTGCTTGACATCTGGAATATGAACTAGATACCTTATCCTAGTTTGGAGCATAGTATGCCTAATTATGGAAATTATAGATTAGAAGTGGGATCATCCGGCCCACTTAGGCCAAGATTTGTGTTAGCCCTTGTGGGCTTAGTTGCGGATAGTAGACCTAGTTGAGACTAATGAGTCTTATTTATGAGAATTACTTGGTGAATTGATAAATTGTGATGATTTTCGTCAGATTATGATTAGTGGCCCATAGAGATGCATTTACCTCTTTATTATGATATTTGGCCCCTAGAGATGCATTTTCCTCTTTATTATGATATTTGGCCCATAGAGATGCATTTTCCTCTTAATTATGATATTTTGCCCATAGAGATGCATTTTCCTCTGAATTATGATATTTGGCCCATAGAGATGCATTTTACTCTTAATTATGATATTTTGCCTATAGAGATGCATTATCCTCTTTATTATGATATTTGGCCCCTAGAGATGCATTTTCCTCTTTATTATGATATTTGGCCAATAGAGATGCATTTTCCTCTTAATTATGATATTTTGCCCATAGAGATGCATTTTCCTCTTAATTATGATATTTTGTCCATAGAGATGCATTTTCCTTTTAATTATGATATTTTGCCCATAGAGATGGATTTTTCTCTGAATTATGATATTTGGCCCATAGAGATGTATTTTTCTCTTAATTATGATATTTTGCCTATAGAGATGCATTTTTCTCTTAGTTATGATTTTTGGCCCATAGAGATGATTTTCTTCTTAGTTATGATTATTGAGCTTATAGAGATGATTTTCCTCTTGGTCATGATGCATAACCTATAGATATGAGATGTCTAATAAAGGCGATATGCTTGTTGATATTATGTCTCCTATATGTGAGATGCCTCCTATATGTGAGATGATTATAGATATGCTACGGTTTATAAATATGATTATTGATATGAGTCCCGGATATGTATATAGGCCTAAGTCCATGATTATGATGTTGTGATTATTCCGGATAAATTAATGGGCCAAGGGCCGTGTTATGGTATTGATTAAATATCCAAGAAGTGTTTATCATTGTGAATGATGTGATTATGATTTATGAATATGAATATGAATATGTATATGTTTGTATACACATCTCTCCGGTATGGGACGGAGGAAGATGCGGTATGATGCTTATTATTCCATTGATTGAATATGGGTGATGGCATGCATAGGTTTGGTATGTTCATGATTATTTACCATTATAAATGATGTGATTATAGCCGAAATATGATCTTATGGTTTTTCTTCTTGTTAGACGGTGAAGCTATGTAGTAACTAGTTGTCTATTAGCTGACTATTGCATTTGATGGCTAGGAAGCTAATGTATTATTGCATTTGATGGCTAGGAAGCTAATGTATTAGCTAATGATGGTCAGTTAATGAATGATGTCTTTTAATAAAAAATGGTTAGGCGACAAGTAGTAATGTGTTGTCTAGTATGATTAACAAAAATAGGATGAATAGTTGATAATAATGAATGGTGGATAAATGACGGTTTTGGTCTAATGATGAACCTAGACTAGATGTCAGATGTTGACTATTAAATGAATAGTGGTTAGTTGTTATCCCGTGAATAAGGATTATGTGAAGGATAATGTTTAGGCTAATAACTAGAGGTAATGTGATGACTAACGAACTAGCGGTTTAATAATAATAAATGTTGGTTAGCTAATAACGAGTTATTGGGATGTATTGATAAGATAGATATCTTTATGGTTATGAGTATATCGGCTTGCGTCTGTGCACCTATTATATGCCTATATTTATGTGTCGAGAGTTATGATGATACATTGATACCCGGTAAGGCCGGAGGATATAATGATGATATTGATATTCGGTTCGAGTTCGGAGGATACTATTGAGATAATATTGATACCCGATAAGGCCGGAGGATATTATGATGATATTGATACCCGGTTCGAGTCCGGAGGATACTATTGAGATGATATTGATACCCGGCAAGGCCGGAGGATATTATGATGATATTGATACCCGGTTCGAGTCCGGAGGATACTATTGAGATGATACTGATACCCGGCAAGGCCGAAGGATATTGTGATAATATTGATACCCGGTTCGAGTCCTGTCACGACCCGATTTCTCAAATCGTGATGGTACCTACCTTATCCCACCAGTAGGCTAGCCAAACCATAGCCCGGAATGATAGGTAATGGGTTATTAGGCAAAGAAAAAATAAAGAAACGCGTACGATAATAACAACCTCAATAATAAATGAAAACTAAGAAGAAAGCATATGTATTATATCAAAACGAAAGGAGGAAAAAGGGACCAACTATACAAATGAATCCCTCCCAAGACCTGATAAGGTCAGTACTAGAGGCACTACTAACAGGTACTCAGAGTACTAGACAAAATCTAAAATGTACACAAGTAGTCTTGAGTGAAAAAGACTAACTAGAGTAGATAGAGGAGGATCAGCCTCGGACAACAGTAAGCTCGCCCCGCTCTAAACCAGTACTGAAAGGTAGGAACCACGTCAACGCCGACTGCTAGTACCTGGATCTGCATCAGGAAAAAGATGCAGAAGTGTAGTATGAGTACCAAAAACCACGGGTACTCAGTAGGCATCATCGGCCGACTGAACTTAATACAGAAAAGGTGTAACTACAATGCAAGGACGTAATCTGAGTTATTAGTAAATAAGGATGGAAAGGTAAACAACTACCAAGCTATGCAACGACTGTAAAGGAATAAACTTGTACGATACAGGAAAATAATAATGCAGTAATAATAATTAAATCAAACATAACGTAACTGAGCCCCCATAAGCCCGCTAGGCACACTGAAGAAGTCCATTAACCCAACCGTACCCCCATAAGTCAGTGGGACACACAAGTGATGAAAGTAAACATAAATAATCAAATGACGGACTCGAACCGGAACTCAGAGTAATCCCAACTATAATCAGATGCCGGACTCGAACCGGAGCTCATAGTAACAATAATAGTCAAATGCCGGACTCGAACCGGAACTCATATTAACAATAATAGTCAATTGCCGTACTCAAACCGGGACTCATAGTAATCATAATAATCAATTGCCGGACTCGAACCGGAACTCATAGTAACAATAATAGTCAATTGCCGGACTCAAACCGGAACTTATAGTAATCATAATCCATCGATAATATTAAAATCCATATCATAACAATATAAATGTCTAAATAATCATTCATTAATCTTAATTAAAAAGGGATAAATTCAAGATTTTTGCATTTTAGCTTCACGTTTTAAAGTAATAGATGCTATATTATGTTAAAAGATAACATTTCAATATTTACTAGAACGAGGCCCTAATCCGGATAAATAAGACAGTTATATAAATCAAATAATACGCATCTACAAGTATTTATTCAAAGCTAGCATAATAGTTCACAATTTCGGTATATAAGCTCAATCTAAAAGTAGGGTAAACCTAGCCTACCTGGACGCCAACGCGAAAAGCCTTTCCGCGAAGCCTCAAAATAGTGCTACTAGAACCCGAGCTTGAATAACATCAAAGAAATTAATTTCCACAACACCTCTTAATTTATAAATAACTTGTAAGACTAATTAAGAACTCCAACCAATTTAAAAGAAACAAACGAAGGTGCAGACATGGAAAAACAGAAACTCAACGGTATGTATATCTATTAACAGTGGATGGTTCACTTTCCGTTTCCCTTAAAAATGACCAAAGTTACTATATATATATTAATAAAGTTGGCCAAAGTTGAAGTCTTTTCCAAAAGTTATGGCTGCTGATAAGCAACAAGTTGCTGCCAACCTTCTTCACCCACGTGTATGGTTCTAATATTTTTCCTACATTGCGTACATAATCAGGTATTGCATAAATTCGTGGTAAAATAATTATAATATTTTGAATATATCATAATTAATAGAAAATTATTTCTAACAAAACCTCTATTATATAAAAAAATAATATTTTAACATTTCTAAATTTACTATCTCCGCTTAAAATATTAATAAATTATAAAAGTCTATTATAAAATGATATAAATATATCATCGCTTAAAGAATTTTATCAGTATCGAATATATTCTATAAGGGTACTAAATTATATTTCTACCAAATGCCAAATTAAATTATATAATCCACGATAAATTTAGATAGTACTAAAATTATATGAAAAATATCGTAAAATGACCGTAAGGGTCATTACAAGTCCGGGGGATACTATTAAGATGATATTAATACCCGGTGAGGCCGGAGGTTCATGACGATGATGATGGTCCTAATGAGGACAGTTATGATGCATTGTGATATTGATGGTATATTTTGCATTCATTCCTACATGCGCATCGCCTATCACCAGTATGCACCTATGTCTATCTGTCAGTATGGGACGGTTGCATAGATATGGGTGAAGAATATGTCTTGTGTTATTGTTTGTTGATTGAACCTTCCGAGTCTGGGGTGGTGGGGGTACGCATAGGCTTGGCTAGGTATTTTGTTGTTCGGAGTAGCCGGTTATTTACGATGTTATTGATATTGTTATTATCATGGTTATGATCATTATTATGGCTAGCTTATGACAGATTGGTCATGGATCCAGTATTGGGATTAAGGTATGTCTTTGGCCTTTGCTATCTTATGATTGCATTACTATGCACGATTATTCTATGTCTAGCCATATGGATTAGAAATCCTGAGTATGTTGGTATTGAATCCTGATAGCATTATAATAAGGTCTTAAAATGAGAACATGACGATGTAGGTTATGTTGAGATAACCTCCTATTTATATACCAACATACTCAGGATTTTATATATATATATAAATAGGAGGTTATCTCAACATAACCTACATCGTCATGTTCTCATTTTAAGACCTTATATATATATATATATATATATATAGCTATATGAAGTCATGGTACTATCGGATATCCCTTTCTTCGTTGTTCATATTGTATAGTCGTTTCTTCGCTTTGTATATTACAATATACCTTTGTTTCGCTCTTTATCTGTATATTGACCTGGGATATATTGTATAGCTTTGGTATATATTAAATGTAGCTGGAATAAGATAGTTCACCTTGATACTTCCTTAGTCTTATTATGTTAGACTCTTGAACATGAATAGGATAGTTGTCCCTTGTTATTCTCACTGACTTATTACATGATTTATGGACTCTTGGTTGTAGTTTTCATTCTGTTTATATGTTGTATATATCTACTTTATCTTTGGAGCTCAGTTGGCAGTTGCCTACTGAGTACCATTCGTTTGGTACTCATACTACACCTCTGCAGCCTGCAGATCATAGTACGAGTTATCGCCGTTGATGTATGCATCGTGTGGAGTAGCCCTGATTCGGAGACTTAGAGTGAGCTCCTAACGTTCGGAGTATTACTTATCTCTCTCCTATGTATTAGACTAGCCTCTAAGTTGTATTCAGAGGTAAGTTGAATCAGTATATTTCTCCTTGATATATCACTTTTGTACTCTTATTATGTTTAGAAGCTCTTGTACTTATACCACCAGGTTTAGGGATTCATCTATGTATTGATCTTTATCTCATATATTCCGCATTCTTTTTCTTATGTTATTAAGTAGTCCGTTACTAGCCATTCCGGACTACGGGTTGGCTTGCCTACTGGTGGGTTATGGTAGGCGACATCATGACCTGAAAAGTTGGGTCGTGAAATTTTCCACCTTTTAATCTGTTTTCACAATACTATATTTGCTATTTATTTTCCTCTGTATAATCTGTTTTTACAACTTGGAAATATTATAGTCTATCCTTTTCAATATTTTATTTGTTTTGGTACTATATAGTGGAGTAGATTTTTTATCTTTGGAAAGAACGCTCACACAAATTAATCTAGTGCCCAAATGGAGAAGCACATTTTCTTATTGATTCTTCTCTTTGTAATTCAATATTACTCAATAAATATATCAGTTGCTTACTCAAATGAAACAGACCAACAAGCTTTACTAGCATTCAGAAATCTTATTACAAGTCCTAGTCATTTTTTGGCCAATAATTGGACCAAAAATACTTCTTTTTGCTCTTGGTTTGGTGTCACTTGCAGTACAACAAGGCAAAGGGTTGTTGCCTTGGCTCTTCCTAATTTACAACTTCAAGGCACCGTTTCCCCGTTTTTGGCCAATTTGTCCTTTCTCAGTGTTCTCAATCTTGGGAACAACAGCTTCCATGGTGACATCCCTTATGTCCTTGGCCACTTGCCTCGCTTGCGGGTGATCGATATTCGGAACAATCAGCTCCAAGGAAGTATCCCAACAAGTCTATTTCAACACCAAAGAGTTCAAAAAATTTCATTGCCTTTCAATAAACTCAGCGGTGAAATGTGGAAAGGGCCATGGTATGTACCAGAGCTAAGAGTCTTAAATCTGGGGAACAACAACCTCACGGGTATAATCCCTCCTTCGGTTGGAAATGCCACAAAATTGATGAACTTCAGTTTGTCTACGAATAGAATCAACGGCAACATTCCAAAGGAAATCGGTAATCTGAGCCAACTTGCATTTTTGGTCTTGCGCGATAATCGGTTAACAGCTTCCATTCCCACATCGCTATTTAATATCTCGTCTCTGGTTGCCGTATCTCTGGCATTCAATAGCCTTTCTGGTCCTCTCTTGCTTGATGAAGGGAATATTGTGTCAAATCTGAAGCATCTAAGTTTATCTGACAACAAAATTTCTGGTTGCATTCCTTCTAACATATGCCAACTCACAGAGCTCCAAGTTTTGTCCATACCTGTCAACAACATAATTGGAGAGATACCCAGAAATATTGGTTGTTTATCCAAACTCGAGGACTTTCTTATTGGTGATAATCCAATAAAAGGAACTATTCCCGCTTCATTGGCCAATATTTCCACTCTGAAATATGTTTACTGTACAAGAAATCGCTTGGAGGGGCCAATTCCTCCAGAATTGGGGAAGCTATCAAATTTGAGGCAATTAAGCTTTGGCCATAATTATAATCTTTCTGGTCAAATTCCAGAGGCTATTTTCAATATATCTTCTTTGAGAAGGATAGCTTTCAATTTCAACAACCTTTCGGGGACAATTCCAGCCACTACAGGTCTTCCTCTTCCAAACCTTGAACAACTTATCTTGGCAGGAAATCAGCTGGAAGGGGAAATTCCATTGTTCATAACAAATGCTTCCAAGCTTGTGGTACTGGAGCTAGCAAACAACTTTCTTACAGGAAATATTCCTAATAATTTGGGAAATCTTCGTGAGCTGAAATATCTGTTCCTACATCATAATCAACTTACCACCGAACCAAGAGACCATGAGTTGCAATTCTTCAATTCTTTAGTGGACTGTAGGATGTTGGGATATCTAGAAGTGGGTAACAATCCATTGAATGGTGTTCTGCCCAATTCTATTGGGAATCTTTCATCTACTATCAAAGACTTACATATATCAGATGCACACATCAATGGCCTCATCCCCCCAGGTATAGGCAACATGAGCGGTCTAACAGAACTAACCTTTGAAGGAAACAACTTGGCGGGAAGTATTCCTTCTGAAATTGGTAAGCTTAAACAACTCCAAGGACTGTTTCTAACTAACAATAAATTGCAGGGACATATTACAGAGGTGGTATGTCATTTATCTAATTTGGTTAAATTAAGTCTAGCTGGTAATGAGCTATTGGGGTTAATTCCAGCATGTATAGGAAATCTTAGCATGCTACAACAACTTCATTTGGATTCTAATAGATTTTCAACAAAATTTCCCTCGAGTCTTTGGAAAATGAGAGGTCTTCTCATTCTAAACGCGTCACAAAATTCTATAGAAGGAGAAGTTCCACAGGATATTGGAGAACTGAAGGCCATTGTAGAACTATATCTTTCTGGTAACCACTTTTCGGGCATGTTACCAAGCAGATTGGGGGAACTCCAGAATCTGCAATCTCTTGACCTATCGAACAATTCATTTTTTGGCCAAATTCCATTATCCTTTGCCAACTTGATAAGCTTGGAATTCATGGATTTGTCCTTAAATGCCTTGTCAGGTACTATTCCTAAGTCTTTGGAAAAGCTCTCATACCTAAAACGCATTAATGTTTCATTTAATGATTTAGAAGGTGAAATGCCCAGTGGTGGTGTGTTTGCAAATTCCACTCTGCGATCATTTCTTGGGAACAAAGGTCTATGTGGAATGCACAAATTAGAGGTTCCTGCTTGCCCTATCAATAATCCTGGGAAACAATCAAAGTCTAAGGAGCTTGTGCTAAAAATTATTATTCCAGTGGTTACGTCATCCTCTCTGATATTCTTGTTGGTTTCAATTTGGATAATGAAACGAAAGAAGAAAGGAAAGTCTAAAGATATCGAAAAGGTTTGGGAGATCAAGACTTATCAATTGATTTCTTATCATGAGATTCAACGAGCAACAAATTATTTTGATGGATCAAATTTAATTGGTGCGGGAAGTTCTGGCTCTGTGTACAAAGGCACATTATCTAGCGGAACTGCGGTGGCCATAAAGGTTTTGGATTTGGAAAATGAGCAAGTATGCAGGAGGTTTGATGCCGAAAGCGAAGTGATGAGAAATGTTAGACACAGAAATCTTGTTCCTGTAATTACTACTTGTTCTAGTGACTATATAAGGGCCTTTGTTCTTCAATTTATGCCCAATGGAAGCCTTGAGAATTGGTTGTACAAAGAAGAATCCCACTTGAACCTCTTTCAAAGAGTCGCCATAATGCTTGATGTGGCTGTGGCAATTGAATATCTACATCATGGTCATAACACTCCGATAATTCATTGCGACTTAAAGCCGGCAAACATTCTTTTGGATGAAGATATGGTGGCGCATGTTGGTGATTTTGGAATCTCTAAGATTTTAGCCATAAGCAAGTCAATGGCACATACTGAGACATTGGGCACTCTTGGATACATCGCACCAGGTATAAAATTCTATTCTCTTAGATTTTCTCTTATCGTAATAAAGCCTCTCCAAATTCTAGAAGAAGGAAAACAAGTCTTTAACTGTACAGAATTATTTTTTAAATTTCAATTGAATTGCTTTTTTTTTCATTTCTTTTTTTTCTAAGAATATGGCTCGGAGGGAATAGTGTCCACTAGTGGTGATGTTTATAGTTACGGCATCATGTTGATGGAGGTTTTGACCAAAAGAAGGCCAACCGATGAAGAGATATGTAATGAAAATCTTGACTTGAGGAAATGGATAACTCAATCATTTTCAGGGGCTATGATGGACGTTGTAGATGGCAATCTTTTTCCTGAGGAAGACCAAATCACTTCTAAAAGTGAAATCTGCATAGCTTCCATGGTCGAATTGGCTTTAGACTGCACAAAGGAAACGCCAGAATCAAGAATAAACATGAAAGATGTAGTCAAGAGGCTTAACAAAATCAAGATCACATTTCTGGAAAGATAGAAGTTAGCATCTCTTTCGATGATGTTCTTTCTGAGCTGCAAGTTAATATGATGCTTTTCGTTCACCTAGTTTTTGTAGTAAAGACAACTGTACTCCTTGGAGTCTTGTAATTTTATAACTGCACTATTTTATTCTATTTGCAAGCTTGGAAACATATCTTCCACCTCTTTTTGGATTTTTGGTTCATTAACTTCTTCCATTGAACTAGTGTGATAAACAATTGGTGCATTATTATTGGGAGAGAGTATAATTTCTCATATCCAATGCAATATATCACCCTTAATTCCCTGATACAAATGTTCATTTAGCAGTAATTAGAAGCAGTAATAGAAGAGCACTTGATTCTTTGAGGATAGTCACACAGCTGCACAAGTGAAAATTCACTAATAGTCTGTTTGGCCGAACTTCGAAAAATATTTGCTTATTAAAAGACAAAGGTATGCAGAGTTAACTTGTCTGTTATTCAACGATTACAACGGTATAAATACATGAGGGAATAAGCTAACTATGGAAACTAAATATCCATCATGCCCAACTTGTTACAAAGATAATCATCCCGAGTTCCATTCAACTTTTTTGTGAACAAATTGGCTAGTTGCTCTCTTGTCTTCGCTAAATATCCATCATGCCAGACTTGTTACAAATATAATCATCCCGAGTTCCATTCAACGCTTTCGTGAACAAATTGGCTAGTTGCTCTCTTGTCTTCGCTAAATATCCATCATGCCAGACTTGTTACAAATATAATCATCCCGAGTTCCATTCAACGCTTTCGTGAACAAATTGGCTAGTTGCTCTCTTGTCTTCGCTAAATATCCATCATGCCAGACTTGTTACAAATATAATCATCCCGAGTTCCATTCAACGCTTTCGTGAACAAATTGGCTAGTTGCTCTCTTGTCTTCACTAAATATCCATCATGCCCAACTTGTTACAAAGATAATCATCCCGAGTTCCATTCAACGCTTTCGTGAACAAATTGGCTAGTTGCTCTCTTGTCTTCACTAAATATCCATCATGCCCAACTTGTTACAAAGATAATCATCCCGAGTTCCATTCAACACTTTTGTGAACAAATTGGCTAGTTGCTCTCTTGTCTTCACTAAATATCCATCATGCCCAACTTGTTACAAAGATAATCATCCCGAGTTCCATTCAACACTTTTGTGAACAAATTGGCTAGTTGCTCTCTTGTCTTCACATAGCCAGTGGAAATAAAGATTTTTTGAATCTTCTCACAAATAAAGTGAAAATCAAACTCAATATGTTTAGTTCTTTCATGATACACCGGATTTGAGGCAATATGAAGAGCAACTTGATTTTCACACCGGAGTTTTGCTGGTGTATGATGCTTAAACCCAATTTCAGTTAAAAGATGATCTATCCACATAATCTCACAGTTAGACTGTGACATAGCTCTATACTCAGATTCTGCACTAGATCGAGATTCAACACCTTGTAGTTAATAGGATCCCCAGCCCAGTCAGCATCTACAAAGTACTCCGCACCTAAGTAGCTCGGACTCTTCAAAAATGTCTTTGGTTGCGTGTCGGATCCTCCAAAACTAATGTATTTTTGAAGTATCCGACACGGGTGCGGCAACATTTTTGGAGAGTCCGAGCAACTTAGCTCCGCACGAGTATGACCCTGATTACTATACAATATGCAATATTCTTAGACAACAAGTAGTGGTATAAGAATTGACTTGTTAATCATTAGATTTGGACCAATTCTCAGAAAGTCAAATGTTTTGTGTATGAAAAGAAAAACTACGTCCACATATTGATAGTGACAGTCAATAATGTAGAATGATATTTTTTTCTCTTTTGACTATCAATAAGCTTTAAAATCTCATAGTATGATACACTATGAGGTCTGCAATTTCACCCTTGATACAACAAGTGGTGGCATTAATAATTCAAGCCACCCTAAACTTGATATCAAATTATAACTTTGACCTTACACTTTGACACTGCACAAATATGACCTTTAACTATTCAAAACTGCACAAATATGACCTCCGATCCTACGTGGCAAAACGTGTGTTCAACACGCAAAACTGGGCGCGTCCAACTTAAAATCTAAGGGCATAATACATATATATGACCCTAACCTTGACACCAAATTTATAACTTTGACCTTAAACTTTGACAGTGCAAAAATATGATCTTTAACTATTCCAAACTGCACAAATATGACCTTTAAATGACTTTTCACTATTATTTTTTCATTATTTTCAGCTCAAAGATGAAAATGGCACCTAATTTCTTTTGCCATTGCATAAAAAAGCAATATTGAAGATTTAATAATTAGGTGGGTCAACCTCATACGAAAAAATCACGTGGGTATGTATATATATTATAAAGCAAAGGGCGAATTTATGTTATATAATATATCTAAATATAATTTATTTAAATATTAAATTAAAGATGAAACTATACTAATAAAAAAAAAATTATAGTTTCAATAAAACGTTATTAAGGATAGTAGTATGTAACACTCCGTAAAAGTCGTGCATGGATTAGACTTTAATAGAGTACTCTTAGACTTAAAAACTTGAAAAAATTTCTAAGTGTAATGAGGACTTAGAGTCATTTTAGCTGGCAATCTTCGGGATACAACTTTTCAACCTTCCCGACATCCGTTTTTAGATTTTCAAGTTGTGTTACGATCGGGAAAGCTCATAGTACATCTCGTATAAGTTTCAGAATTTTTTGGAATGCGTAAGGCTGCGTTTGGATTTCAAAACAGTAGCAAAACGCATAGCCTATTGCCCAGTTTTCAGCATTTCAGGGTCAACTTCAAACGATCATAACTCCCTGAATATAATGAACTGGGAGAGCTGATACCTATCAAATGAAAGATCTTTGAGTCTTATTTCCAATACAACTAGTTTCATCCAAATCAAACGTTTGAGTAAGGAGTTATACCCGCTTTACTTCAGCCTGTCAGCTTGTCAACTGAGGGACAGTTTCGACTTTGATTGTTTTTTTAGGGGCATTTTAGTCATTTCACCTCACCCAAATTTCGCCCCCAATTCATCAAAATATAATTCTTTTCTCAAATTTTCTCTCAAGAACTCTCCTTAGGGTTTCAAAATAAAAACCCAAGCAACTCAAGATTCAACCGTGGGTTTTCAAAACAAATTGAAGATTTGAAATTCCCTCAACGTAGGCTTCAAGAAGCACCTATTATTTCCGCATATAGAGGTACGTGGGGTTATCTCAAAAATCTCATGGGCTTTAAAATTCATGTTTTCAAAATGGAGATTTTGAAATTACGAATATGATTATGTTTTAAACGTTTTATGATATTGATTTAGTCTTTAGGCCCATTCCCGAAGTGATTTGATATAAGATATACGTATATGCATGTATTCCAAAAAGATGTTAACTTGAGAGCATGAATTATATGAAATCCCTCTCTTGGTATGATTTTGTTTTGAATTCTCATATGATATGAAATGTTTGAAATTATCTTGACAAGCATGACATAAGATATTTCGAAAATGATTATGACTTTTGACTTGCAAGGAGAGGGTTGTTTCGTTGAAATATGATGAATATAATGGTTGCATGAAAGAATGATGTGATATTGATGGCTTGCAAGTCGGGTATGACGATACCCTACAGAATATGATATGTGATGGAATTAAATGAAGTTGAATGCATTGATTTTTCATGAGATAGGTGGATGCCCGAAGAAGGAGTTTGAGTGTAAGGCTCATCGCTGGAAACCGTGTTTGCCGACATGGGAATTTGGTACCAGGCTAAGTGATCTTGTGTACTTGACTTTATGTCATTCCCAAATTGGGACTATGGTTAGGAGCCCAGGCTAAGTGATCTTGGGCACTACTATACTTTATTGGGTCGGGACACCCTGCTGTGTGATCTTGTGTGTCTTCCCCTCACTTATACTCTAATCTCGGCGGCAACCGAGGTTTGACAGTTGGTGTAATTGTTATATGTAGGGTATTCCACCTAACTCAGCTGCATTACATTGTTGTTGAAAACTATTACATTTTGCTCATGTGTTTTCAAGTGATTTGATATGAAACTGCTTTATAATGGCTCTCACCTATATTTTATAAAAATATTATGTTTTTGTTTTGATTTCTCTGCGTACCAGTACTTTTGTATTGACCCCCTTCCCTCCCAAGTTCGGAGGCACAGTCTAGGGGTCCAGAAAATCAGTGAATTCCTCAGACAGATTTGCAGAGTCCCTTGGTGAGCCATCTATATTTCGGAAGGCCTAATATTTGGCTGTTTCATTGATCATTTATTATTTTTGGGTCTACTGGGGGCCTTGTCCCAGTTTTCAGATAGTTACTTGTTTCAGTCATGTAGTAGAGATTTTGCAGACGGTTTTCGAGATGTTGATTGAGATTGTGGGACATTATTCCCCATTATTGTTTTCATATGATTCTTGACCATGTTTCCGTTATATTGTGTATCTTCCGCATTTCTTTTATCATATGAATTATGTGCATGATTACCAGACAGATAGGGGTGTTTCGGGCCTTTATGGTTCGGAATACTCGTCACGGTCAGGGCCCCGATCGGGTCGTGACATAGTAGTATATTAAATTAACGTTATCAAATTAACGTTATTAAAATGTTAGTATTAAATTAACGTTATCAAAATGTTATTAAATTAACGCAGGGGCGGACCTACGTGGTTGTCATGGGGTTCACCCAAACCCCCTCAGTAAAAAGATTACGTTGTATATATAAGGTAGAAAATCTATATTTATGTACGTATATTAAAGTTAAACCACATGAAACAAGGCACTTGGATAGCCCAGTGGTGTTATTTGCTCTTCTTGCGCACTTCGTTCAGCCTACTGCGCGGGTTCGATCCCTGCTAGTGGCTTTTTTTTTTTAATAAAAAAAAACCTAGGTGTTGTTGCTATAGAAAATAAATAAATAATAATAATAATAATAAAAAAAAAAACTTTTGTAAGTAATTACACTCTCTCCCACTTTTTTAATTACTTTACTCCCTCTCCCTATTAATATATATAACATAGCTGACATATACATAGTATTCTGTGTATATGTTGGGATTTTTGTAATATGCTTAAGGAGTTGAGATTTTTTGTAATATTGGAAACATAAATTGTGTATTTTTGTAATTTTTAGTAATAATAATAATAATAATAATAATGATAATAAAAACGACGCCGTTTTAACACAAAAAACAAAACTTTGATAATGCACAAATATGACCTTTAACTATTCAAAACTGCACAAATATGACCTCCCTCCTAGTCAGCCCTTTTAACGACGTGGCACCGTATGGTTGGATGAGCTTTCCACGTAGACACGAGTGAAACTCACGCATGGGGTTGCAAAATCGGAGGTCATATTTGTTCAGGTTTTGAATAGTTAAAGTTCTTATTTGTGCACTATCAAAATTTAAGGTCAAAGTTATAATTTGGTTTCAAGTTTAGGATATTTATGTATAATGCCATAATTCAAACACCAAGACAGCCCACATTATTTCTATATCTTTATACAAACAGTGGGATTAAATAAATAGGGGATGTTACTTAATTATGCTAAAATAATCATATCAATCGATACTGCTTGAAGCATGAAAAGTCCAAAGTAGACAAGTAAAGATGAACATCTGAAAAAGATTTAAGACTCCTTTCGCTCGTTTCAATTTGTTTGTTTTGCTCTCTGTTCAAGTCTACAAGATTCAAAAATCCTATTTACGTTCTTATACTTGTTGTCGAGCAGAGAAAAAAGATACTGAAACTTGTTAGTCGTTAGATTTTGAACAATTCACAGAAAGTCAACACTCTGTGTATGAAAAGAAAAACTAAATCCACATATTGAAAGTGGGTCAATAATGTAGTATGATATTTAGAATCTCTGCAAGTTCTCACTAGAATATGAAATTAATTAAAGTATATTATACAACAAGGTGCTATAAATATGATGCAGCAACTCTGGCAATATATCAAACAAATCAAGCTTCTAACAGCATGGAGAACCACATTTTCTTATTGATACTTCTCTTTCTAATTCAATATTACTTTGTTTCTATATCATCTGCTTCGTCAAATGAAACAGATCGTGAAGCTCTATTAGTATTCCAAAATCTTGTTGCAAGTCCAGGTCATTTTTTGGCCAATAATTGGACCAAGAATACTTCTTTTTGCTCTTGGTTTGGTGTCACTTGCAGTTCAAAAAGGCAAAGGGTTGTCGCCTTGACTCTTCCTGATTTGAAACTACAAGGTACAATTTCCCCTTCATTGGCCAATTTGTCCTTTCTCAGTGTGCTCGATCTCGGGAACAATAGCTTCCACGGTGGCATCCCTTACGGACTTGGCTACTTGCCTCGCTTGCAAGTGATTGATATTCAGAATAATCGGCTCAATGGAAGTATTCCAGCAAGCCTATTTCAACACCGTAGAGTTCAAGTAATTTCATTGGCTTTCAATGAACTCAGAGGTGAAATGTGGAAAGGGCCATGGGATGTACCCGAACTCAGAGTCTTAAATCTCATGAACAATAGCCTCACAGGTATAATCCCTCCTTCGGTCGGAAATGCCACAAAGTTGATGAACTTCGGTTTGTCTGGGAATAGAATCAGCGGCCACCTTCCAAAGGAAATCGGTAATATGAGTCAACTAACATTTTTGTCCTTGGTCGATAATCAATTAACTGGTTCCATTCCCGCAGCACTGTTTAATATCTCGTCACTACTTGAAGTGCGTCTAGGATTCAATAACCTATTTGGTCCTCTCTTGCTTGATGAAGGAAACATTGTGTCAAATCTAGAGTTATTAAGTATATCTAAAAACCAAATTTCTGGTCACATTCCTGCCACCATTTGCCAACTCACAAAGCTCAAACGGTTGTCCATATCATACAACAAGATAACTGGAGATATACCCAAAAATATTGGTTGTCTAGCCAAGCTCGAAATATTCTATATGGGTACAAATGAAATAAGTGGGACTATTCCTGCTTCATTTGGCAATATTTCCACTCTTCAATATCTTGAGTGTCCAAGAAATCACATAACGGGGCAAATTCCTCCGGAATTAGGGAAGCTATCAAATTTGAGGAAATTAATTTGTCCAGAGAATTATAATCTTACTGGTCAAATTCCAGAGGCTATTTTCAACATATCCTCGTTGGAAGTCATTGATTTCAATCTCAACAACCTTTCGGGGGGGATTCCAGCCACGACAGGTCTTTATCTTCCAAACCTTGAAGAACTTTACTTGGGAGTCAATCAGATCAAAGGGGAAATTCCTTTGTTCATAACAAATGCTTCCAAGCTTGAGATACTGTCCCTAGCAAGTAACTTTCTCACAGGAAGTATTCCTACTAATTTGGGAAATCTTCGTGCGCTGCGAGGACTGTACCTGGGTGGTAATCAACTTACCAATGAACAACAAGGGCATGAGCTGGGATTCTTCAATTCCTTGGCGGACTGCAGGATGTTGCGAACTCTACAGGTGGGTAGCAATCCCTTGCATGGCGTTCTGCCCAATTCTATTGGGAACCTTTCATCTACTATAGAAATATTATACATGGGAGATGCAAATATCAGTGGTTTCATCCCCACGAGTATAGGCAACATGAGTGGTCTAAAGACCCTAGAATTTCAAGACAACGACCTGACGGGAAATATTCCTCCCGAGATTGGTAAGCTTAAACAACTCCAAGGGCTATCTCTACAAAGCAATAAATTGCAGGGACCTATCGCAGACGTGGTATGCCATTTATCTAATTTGATTGAATTAACTCTGGATAGAAATGAGCTCACTGGAGTGATCCCAGAATGTATAGGAGATCTAAGCATGCTACAACAGCTTTATTTGGAATCTAACAAATTTTCATCCAGGATTCCTTTGAGCATTTCTAAGCTGAGTGGTCTTTTGTATCTACACATCTCACGGAATTCTATAGTGGGAGAAGTTCCGTCAGATATTGGAAACCTGAAAGCCATGGTAGATCTAGATCTTTCTGGTAACCAGCTTTCGGGCGTGATACCAAGCGGAATAGGGGAACTCCAAAACCTGGAGCATCTTGACCTATCAAACAATTCATTTTTGGGAAAAATTCCATTATCCTTTGCCAACTTGAAAGGCTTGGAATTCTTGGATCTGTCACTAAATGCCTTGTCAGGTACTATTCCTAAGTCTGTGGAAAAACTCGCATATCTTAAAAGCATTAATGTTTCATTTAATGACTTAGAAGGTGAAATACCCAATGGTGGGGTGTTTGCAAATTCCACTCTACAATCATTTCTTGGGAACAAAAGGCTATGTGGAATGCACATATTGGAGGTTCCTGCTTGTGCTATCACTAATACTAGAAAAAAATCAAAGTCTAAGAAGCTCGTGCTTAAAATTGTTATTCCTGTGGCTACGTCATCATTTCTGATATTATTGTTGGTGTTAGCTTGGATACTGAAACGAAAGAAGAAAGCAAAGTCTGATGATGTAGAAAAGGCACCGGCGATCAAGACTCATCAATTAGTTTCTTATCACCAGATTCAACGAGCAACAAATAATTTTGATCGATCCAATTTGATTGATGTGGGAGGTTCTGGCTCTGTGTATAAAGGTATATTATCTGGTGGAATCATTGTTGCAATAAAGGTTCTGGATTTGGAAAATGAGGAAGTATGCAAAAGGTTTGATACCGAATGCGAAGTTTTGAGAAATGTTAGACACAGAAATCTTGTCCCCGTGATTACTACTTGTTCTAGTGACTATATAAGAGCCTTTGTTCTGAAATATATGCCCAATGGAAGTCTTGAGAATTGGTTGTACAAAGAAGATCGCCACTTGAACCTTCTTCAAAGAGTTGCCATAATGCATGATGTGGCTATGGCAATTGAATATCTTCATCATGGAAATGGCACTCCGATAGTTCATTGCGACCTGAAGCCAGCCAACGTTCTTTTGGATGAAAATATGGTAGCTCATGTTGGTGATTTTGGCATCTCTAAAATTTTATCTGTAAGTAAGTCCATGGCACACACCGAAACATTGGGCACTCTTGGATATATTGCACCAGGTATACTACTCTTTCTTTCTCACTTATCTTATACCCTTTCTCTTTGATCTTATCTTTATCTAAATCAAGCCTTTGCAAATAAAAAGAAAGTCTTTGGTAGTACGAGCTAACTCTTTTTCATTTTTGTTCAAATGAGTGACTCTTTTTCATTTTTGTTCTTTTAAGAATATGGTTCAGAGGGAATAGTCTCCGCTAGTGGTGATGTTTACAGCTATGGCATCATGTTGATGGAAGTTTTGGCAAAAAGAAGGCCGACAGATGAAGAGTTATTCAATGAAAATCTTGGCTTGAGAGAGTGGATAAGGCGAGCATTTCCGAGAACCATAATGGAAGTTGTGGATGCCAATCTTTTTCCCGAGGAAGAACAAATCACTTCTAAAAGTGAAATCTGCATAATTTCCATGATAGAATTGGCTTTAGATTGCACAAAGGAAGCTTCAGAATCAAGAATAACCATGAAAGATGTAGTCAAAAGGCTTAACAAAATCAAGAACATGTATCCGGAAACATAGAAAGTTAGCATCTCTTCCGATGGTGTTCTTTCTGTGCTGCAAATTTTTGGAATGAATGTAAAAAGTTAGCATCTTTTAAAGCGGTGTCCTTTCCGAACCCTCAAGTTAAATGTTGCTTTTCGTTCAGCTGATTTCTTTAGTTTAAGGCACAATACATAAATATGTTATTTAACTTGACCTCAGATCACATCTATGACCTCCAACTTTGGGTGTGCACTTAAACTTGTATAGTTGAACAAGTACACATATGTCCTATGTTCCGTCCTACATGCCCAGTTCTTGTCCTACATGGCGTCTTATGTGTATTATGCCACATAGGATGTGTGTGTCTACTTGTTCAACTTGATACAAGTGTAAGTGTCTACATATACACACCCAAAGTTAAAGGGTGTGTTTATGTATTACACCTTAGTTTAATGAAGTCGTTTGTACCTGATTTCAGATTGACAATGAGAACAAGATGGTGAGTGATCTAATTTTTGGAAACATAATATTCGAAACAAACTGCAGATGAGAGTGGTATTTACTGTATTTAGATAGATTTCAAACTTTAACAATGAATTTTTTATTTCTTTCCACACAAGGTAAACAAATAGTTGTAATAAGACTCGATAAAAATGTAAAACTATAGATGAATAACACCAGAAATAATGTTAATTTTCGTGAAGTAGAGAACTTGAAATAGGCTCACAAATATCATTAATGTCCATTGGAGGACCAACAATTTAGGCAATAATAAGTACATATTGACATTTATTTTGATTGACACAAAAATGGACCAACTCTCATGCTTCAAACCCCACATTCTTTGGTTGGGAAGTTTGCAAACAAATTCTTGATTTTTTCCTTTTTGAGGCTGTATTTTCGATGAATACTGATGGAGTTTTATATTTTTGTCAACCTTTTTAGCTGACATAACACCTTTTGTTAACCTTTTTAGCTGACATGAACCCCATTTTATGTAATGAAGGTGTCAAGTCAGCACAAAAGGGTGACAAAATACGTTAAAATTGAGTTCACGGGGTAATAGGACCCTGTGAAGTAGGAGTGTGTCGTAACAACTTTGGCCATAGTTCAAGGCAGGGGCGGCTCTACCTTGTAAAAAAATAGGCGACCGCCTTAGGCCTCCAAATTTGAGGGGCCTCATTTTTTATAATAATATAAATAAATTTTTTTAAAAAAACTGAATATTATTTATAGAAAAAAAAAATTATATAAAAGGAAAGAATTATTAGAAGAAGTTCAAAAATCTTGTGTACTATGTCTCAAGAAATATTAAATGCATTGATTATATTATTACTTAGAAAAGAATAATTAGAAAAAATCGATTATATAATTTTGAAAATAGAGTTTATTAAAACAAAGTTATTTTTCTTAAAAAAATTTTAGGTCTCCATTTTATTTTCGCCTTAGGCTACGAATATGCATCAGCCGCGCCTGGCTCAAGGGGTACTGGATGCTCATCTCCAACATAATCCACAAGTATGATTGGCAGCCACCACTGCTCCATGAAAAACTAAAAGAGAAATCAATCATATATGAGGTGATGTATTATTGTATAGATGAATACGTGTATTCAACATACACAGAGAGACAAAAGTACCCAGTATATTTATGCATTCACAACAAGTAGCCCCTTTTTTATATTTTTAATAAATATGCTCAGTAGTTTTGTTTTTTCCCACAATATGTGTATGCATTAAGAAATTTATATATACGTTTTCAGGTTCAAGCCGTGGAAACAGTCTCTTACAGAGATGCAGGGAAAGACCGCATATAATAGATTTTTGTGCTTTGGCCTTTTTCTCCAATTCCGCGCATAACGGTAGTTTTAGTGCATCGTGCAGTTCTTTTATATGAATCTAATTATTATTATTATATATTAATTTGAAATCGCTAAAAAAAATCATAAACTTCAAATCTCAAATCTGCAACGACAATAGAGTATCCAATATAATCTCATAAAATGAGGTCTTAAAAGAATAAAGTATACGCAAATCTTATCTCTCGAAAATATAAAGGTTGTTTTCGATAGATCCGCACCTCAAGAGATAGATCTCATGTATGGAGGGGGCTATCCTTGGGCCAGGGGTGCATCTGAACCCACTTCAGCAGAAAATTATACTATTTATATATGATTAAAATTATTTTTATTGTATATATAGCAGATGTTGAACCCTCTTTGGTTGGTTTGTATGTTTACTTCTTAAACCCCTTAGTGAAAATCCTGCCTCCGCCACTGAAGAGGCCATTGATATTACTCAGACATTGCGGAATTGCTCCCTAGCTTCAAGTTGTTTCTTGCCAAATCTAGCATTACCAATGATGTCAAATTGCAAATCGATGAAGGAATTTCTTCACTGAGACTATTATGGTATATGAAGAAGAATCTTCTGGAATTTTGTAGTGAACCTTGAAGCGAATTGAACCGCAAATCAACAGTATCTACAAATTGAACAGGAATTTTTGCCAGTAACAATTTGTCTGGACTGCATGGAGTCCCATGGACAATGCAAATTGATTGACTATCAAGGCCATTAATGTCAACTATCAAGGATACTGGACAGATTCTTTTTCCTTTTGTTACTTATTGTCCACTTTTTAATCTGTATTCACATCTTGGAAATATTATACTCTATCCTTTTCAACATTCTTGGAAATCTGTATAATTTTGATCTTTGGAAAGACCACACACAAAAATTAATCCAGTGCCCAAATGGAGAAGCACATTTTTTTATTGATTCTTCTATTTCTAATTCAATATTACTCAATTAATATATCACTTGCTTCCTCAAATGAAACAGACCAACAAGCTCTAATAGCTTTCAGAAATCTTATGACAAGTCCTAGTCATTTTTTGGTCGATAATTGGACGAAAAATACCTCTTTTTGCTCTTGGTTTGGTGTCACGTGCAGTTCAAAAAGGCAAAGGGTTGTGGCCTTGACTCTTCCTAATTTGAATCTTCAAGGCAGAATTTCCCCGTTTTTGGCCAATTTATCCTTTCTCAGTGTGCTTAATCTTGGGAACAACGATTTCCACGGTGACATCCCTTATGGCCTTGGCCACTTGCCTCGCTTGCGAATGATTCATATTCTAAACAATCAGCTCCAAGGAAAGATTCCGACAAGTCTATTTCAACACCAGAGAATTCAAATCATTTCATTGGCTTACAATAAACTCAGCGGTGAAATGTGGAAAGGGCCATGGTATGTACCCGAACTTAGAGTCTTAAATCTCAGAAACAATAGCCTCACGGGTATAATCCCTCCTTCGGTTGGAAATGCCACAAAATTGTTGAACTTCAGTTTGTCTGGGAATAGAATCACCAGCAACATTCCAAAGGAGATCGGTAACCTTAGCCAGCTTGCATTTTTGGACTTGCACGATAATCAGTTAACAGGTTCCATTCCTGTAACACTCTTCAATATCTCGTCGCTACTTGTTGTATCTCTGCGAATCAATAGCCTTTCCGGTCCTCTCTTGCTTAGTGAAGGGAATATTGTATCAAATATGATGTTTCTAAGTATATCTCATAACCAAATTTCTGGTCCCATTCCTAAAAACATATGCCAACTCACAAAGCTCAAAGTGTTGTCCATATCTTTCAACAAGATAACTGGAGATATACCTCGAAATATTGGTTGTTTATCCAAACTCGAGGAGCTTTATATTGGTGATAATCCAATAAAAGGGACCATTCCCACTTCGATTGGCAATATTTCCACTCTGCGAAAGCTTTATTGTGGAAACAATCGCATAGTGGGGCAAATTCCTTTGGAATTAGGGAAGCTATCAAATTTGAGGCAATTAAGCTTTGAGCAGAATTATAATCTTACTGGTCAAATTCCGGAGGCTATTTTCAACATATCTTCTTTGGAAATCATTGATTTCAGTTCCAACAACCTCTCGGGTAGAATTCCAACCACTACAAGCATTCATCTTCCAAACCTTGAAGGCCTTTTCTTGGGAAGCAATCAGCTCGAAGGGGAAATTCCGTTGTTCATAACAAATGCTTCCAAGCTTGAGATACTGGTGCTAGCAAATAACTTTCTCACAGGAAGTATTCCTACTAACTTGGGAAATCTTCGTGAGTTGCGATATTTGTTCATACATACTAATCAACTTAACAATGAACCAAGAGAGCATGAGCTCCGATTCTTCGATTCCTTGGTAGACTGTAGGATGCTGCGATATCTACAAGTGGGTTCCAATCCGTTGAATGGCGTTCTTCCCAATTCCATTGGGAATCTCTCATCTACTATTGAAAATTTTAATATAGCAGATGCACACATCAATGGCCTTATCCCCACTGGTATAGGCAACATGAGCGGTCTTACAGCCCTAGACTTTCGAGGAAACAACTTGACTGGGAGTATTCCTTTTGAAATTGGTAAGCTTAAACAACTCCAAGGGCTGTATCTAACTACAAATAAATTGCAGGGATATATTCCAGAGGCGGTATGCCATTTGTCTAATTTGGTTCAATTAAGTTTGGAAGCTAATGAGCTCTCTGGATTAATTCCAGAATGCTTTGGAAATCTTAGCATGCTACAAATGCTTTATTTGGATTCTAATAAATTATCCTCAAAATTTCCCTTGAGCCTTTGGAAAATGAGTGGTCTTCTCTATCTAAGTGTGTCGCGAAATTCTATAGAGGGAGAAGTTCCATCAGATATAGGAGAAATGAAGGCCATTGTAGATCTAGATCTTTCTGGTAACCACTTTTCAGGCATGTTACCAAGCAAATTGGGGGACCTCGAAAGCGTGAAGTCTCTTGACCTGTCGAACAATTCATTCTCAGGCTCAATTCCATTATCCATTGCCAACTTGATAAGCTTGGAGTTCTTGGATTTGTCCTTAAATGCTTTGTCAGGTACCATTCCTAAGTCTATGGAAAAACTCTCATACCTTAAAAGCATTAATGTTTCATTTAATGATTTAGAAGGTGTAATACCCAGTGGTGGCGTGTTTGCATATTCCACTGTGCAATCATTTCTTGGGACTAAAGGTCTATGTGGAATGCAAATATTGAAGTTTCCTGCTTGCCCTATCACTAATCCTGGAGAACCTACAAAGTCTAAGAAGCTTGTGCTTAAAATTGTTATTCCAGTGATTACCTCACTATTTCTGATATCCTTGTTGGTGTCGGCTTGGATAATGAAACGAAAGAAGAAAGGAAAATCCAACGATGTAGAAAAGACACCGAGTATCAAGACTCGTCAATTAGTTTCTTATCATGAGATTCAACGAGCAACAAATAATTTTGATGGATCCAATTTAATTGGTGTGGGAGGTTCTGGCTCTGTGTACAAAGGCACATTATCTAGTGGAATTGTGGTGGCGATAAAGGTTCTAGATTTGGAAAATGAGGAAGTGTGCAAAAGGTTTGATACTGAATGTGAAGTGATGAGAACTGTTAGGCACAGAAATCTTGTTCCGGTGATTACCACTTGTTGCTGTGAATACATCAGAGCCTTTGTTCTGCAGTATATGCCCAATGGAAGTCTTGAGAATTGGTTGTACAAAGAAGATCGCCACTTGAACCTTCTTCAAAGAGTTTCCATAATGCATGATGTGGCTGTAGCAATTGAATATCTACACCATGGCCATAACACTCCGATAGTTCATTGCGACCTGAAGCCAGCCAACGTTCTTTTGGATGAAGATATGGTGGCACACGTTGGTGATTTTGGCATCTCTAAAATACTAGCCATAAGCAAGTCCATGGCACATACTAAGACATTAGGCACTCTTGGTTACATTGCACCAGGTATGTACACTAGTTTGCTCTTTTTTACCTATCGTTAACCCTTTCTCTTATCATAATTAGCCCTTCCGCGAATTCTAGAACTAAACAGAAATCAAGTCCTTGACTGTACAGAACTATTATTATATTTTGAATGTAATTTATTTTATTTTTCATTTTCATTCTTCTTAGAATATGGCTCGGAGGGAATAGTGTCCACCAGTGGTGATGTTTACAGCTATGGCATCATGTTGATGGAGGTATTGGTCAAAAGAAGACCAACCGATGATGAGATATTCAATGAAAATCTTGGATTGAGGCAGTGGACTAGACGAGCATTTCCCAAGACGATTATGGAAGTTGTTGATGTCAATCTTCTCCACGAGGAAGAACATGTCAATTCCAAAAGTGAAATCTGCATAGCCTCCATGACGGAATTGGCATTGGATTGCACAAAGGAAAAGCCAGAGTCGAGGATAGATATGACAGACGTAGTCAAGAGGCTTAACAAAATCAAGAACACATTTTTGGAAACATAGTTGCAAGTAAAGATGTTGTTTTTTAATCAGATTTTTGTGTTTGAATGGTTCATATGGAATGAAGTTGAAAGGCTATAATGGAACAATGTTGAAATGAAGTGTCAAAATGAAAATTGAGTGCAAGTTAGATAGGCTAAGTATTTGGCCTTGTATGAATGTACTTGTCTTGTTGTTCACATGGGTACTATCAAACAGCTCAAACTTTGAATACATCATTTTAACTTGTAGTTGGCCTTTATAAAATGCCATACTGCACAAAGCTGTGCTGTGTTGAGATGCAAATAAAGTATAAATAATTGAAAAGATCCAAGAATTTTTCATATTTGTCTTCATAAGTTACTATAGAGAGTTGGATATTATTAACCTGTGGTAAATCTTTTGCATAAACTTGAGTTAATGTTTTTATTATTTCAAGTTGCCCACCTTTTGCAAAGTTTTGATGGACATAGTAGCTGTTCCGCGAAATTAATCAAAATGTGAGTTGAGTCAGTAGTCATGTAAATGGTCAAAAACAATATGAAGTATTACTTTTTTTGTGAGTTTTCTGTCTGAATTATCGGGTGTTTGCATTTCCTATCTGAACTATCATTAAATATTTGTAGAACATCTTGAAGCTGAATTAATCAAGTGTTGAAATACAATCGCCAAAAATCACATAACTTAGTTTGCCCATAAGATATCATCCTCGTGAAAAACGACTCATTAATTTCGAGGCTTGTTTTGGTATAAGTTGATTATGGTTTAGGTAGGAAACACAAAAGCTTGATAATTTAGGTAGGAAATTCGAGCAAAAGTGATATTTAAGCTATGTTTTTGACCATTATCTCTTAATATTTTAATTTTTTGGTTAATTTATTTAATTATCTGTGTGGAGTGTCATTTAGCACCATTTTTAAACCGAAAAGAAATGAAGTGTAAACCACGCACCATCAGATACTAGATGAAGTGTGTTTTGATAAATGATTGATGATGGTTTTGCAGGTGACACAAACACCTGATAATGAAAACTCGAAAGAGAGTGATACTTCTGATATGTTTTATTATTATCTCAAAATAAAATAAAGAAGTTGTCAACCTTCATGAATGGTTGACAAGGAATTAAGTACTCCTTCCTTTCAAAATAGTTACCCTTTTAGTTCTTAAACTTGACACTCTCCTTAAGAAAATATTTAATAGGACTTATTTATCAAATTAGTCTTATTAATTATGTTTTAAAATATAAATTTGAATATATACACTTTATTTAGTCATTTAGTTATAAGGATAGTACTGGAAGAACATAATAAAATCTTTTTGATTTCATCAAAAGAACAACTAAACTGAAATAAATATTTTTAAAAATAGGACCAATGAAAATGAAACAAAGAGAGTACTTGTATTTTTTTATTAGGCATAAGACCTTTAACTTGACATCAAATTATAACTACGACCTTTGGCTTTACCAGTGCACAACTAGACCCTATAACTATACAAAAAAACACTTAAATCCTACCTGGCAAAATGCATATATACACTCAAAACCACGCACGTTGGAGTTAGAATTGAAGTGTCTTTTTGTTCAGCTTTTGTATAGTTAAAGGGCCTACTTATGCACCGACAAAGTTAAAGATCATAGTTATAATATGTCTTTTTAATTAGGTGGCAGCATTTGAGGGGATTACTAATCCACGTAGGAGCGATTGAGTTTCACGTATATAAGTTGCAAAATTTCAACTTTTATATAGGCAAAAGGCCTACTTGTGCACGGATAAAGTTAAAGAATATAGTTATAATTTAATGTTAAAAGTCAGTTTTGTTTATGTAATTATTATCTCAAAATAAAATAAAGTTGTCAACCTTCATGAATGGTTGAGAATGTGTTAGCCTGCTACACTGTATGGATGAAAGTCTGGACCCACTAGACATTGAAAACTTCAAAGAACGTTTACTTTGTATGAACCCCAATTAATGCCCTTTTGCAACAGTCAAAAGACACATTGCCTTCATATAACTGCAACTCTGCAAGTCAACCAACCAGCCACAAGTTCACATTCTAATAGGCGTTGCAAAATTCTGTATTGACAATGTATGCATATTGGAGGAGACATTGATGCCATAAAAGCTATGTTGGTCGAACTCTTCAAAAATATCGGTGGATGCATGTTAGATTCTCCAAAAATATAGTTTAGCCCTCAAAAAAGTCTAATTCTATCATCAATACTTACAGCATTTTTAGTTTGATTGAAATTAACATAATACATAAACGTGCTCTATAATTTCTCCTTGGCTTGCGTCTACGTCCTCCAACTTTGAGTGTACATAAGTACATACTTAAACTATCAACTCTCCTATGTGGCATCCTACAATGGCATCTCACGAGAATTGTCACATAGGATGTATGTGTCTACTTGTACACATCCAAAATTGAAGACATAGATGCAAGCTAAGGACCAAGTCAAATGACACGTTTATGTTCATGTTTTTGAAATTTCAAACCAAAAATTCATAGAGAGAATCTTGACCAAACTAGACAGCTAACCAACGAGATGTTGCCGCCCCAAATGAGAACTTCATTCAAAGAAGGCAAGGACAATGGCTGGCCTCCCTTTATTACCACAACAACAAACCCAGTGTATTCCCACATAGTGAGGTCTGAGGAGGGTAAGATGTACGCAGTCCATACCTCTACCTCTAAAGAAGTAGAAAGGTTGTTTCCGATAGACCCCCGACTCGAGACACGGAATACTAAACAAATTCATAGTAAAGTATGGAACAAGATGACATAACATAAATACGACACCCACAAGTAATAGTAAACAGAGAAAAGTAAACAGACTCGTAATAAAGCATGAAACAAGGTATCATAACAAGAATAATACCCCCACCAAGTAATTTCCTACACTAGCGACCCAAACTGACCCTAGCCTTCTGCCCTAATTCGCGTCTTCCAGATCTTCCTATCTTGGGTCATGTCCTCAGTGAGCTGTAACTGCTCTATGTCCCGCCTAATCACCTCCCCCCAGTACTTCTTCGGCCTACCCCTACCCTGCCTAAAATCATCCAAAGCTAGTCTCTCACACCTACGAACCGGGGCATCCATGCCCCTCCTCATCACGTGTCCGAACCATCTCAATCGGACTTCCCGCATCTTATTCTCCACTGGAGTTACACCAACCTTCTCCCTGATAGTCTCATTCCGAACTCTATCCCCCTAGTCAGCCCACACATCCAACGCAACATCCGCATTTCCACCACCTTCATTTTTTGAATGTAGGAGTTCTTAACTGGCCAACACTCCGCTCCATACAACATGGCCGGACGAACTGCCACCCTGTAGAATTTGCCTTTAAGCTTGGGTGGCACCTTCTTATCACACAACACCCCCGAAGCGAGCTTCCACTTCATCCATCCCGCCCCAATACGGTGCAAGACCTCCTCGTCAATCTCACTGTTACCCTGAATCACGGACCCGAGATACTTGAAACTATCCCTCTTACATACCACCTGTGATTCCAACTTCACTACTACCTCATTCTCCAGCCTCAAGTCATTAAACTTGCATTCTAAATACTCTGTCTTGCTCCTACTCAACCTGAACCCTTTAGACTCAAGAGTTTGTCTCCACACCTCTAATTTATCATTCACACCCCTCGCATCTCATCAATCAAAACTACATCATCTGCAAAAAGCATACACCAAGGCACCTCTCCTTAAATACGCTGCGTCAATACATCCATCACCAAAGCAAACAAAAAAGGACTAAGAGTAGATCCCTAATGCAATTCTGTCAAGACAGTGAAATGCTCTGAGTCTCCTCCCGTCGTCCTCACCTGAGTTTTAGCTCCATCATACATGTCCTTAATTGCTCTGATATATGCCACCGGGACTCCACTCACCTCCAAGCATCTCCAAAGCACCTCCCCGGGGACTTTGTCGTATACCTTCTCCAAGTCGATAAACACCATGTGCGGGTCCTTCTTCCTTTCCCTATACTGTTCCACCAGCCTCCGTACCAGGTGAATTGTCTCCGTCGTCGAGCGGCCAGACATAAATCCAAACTGGTTCTCCGAAATAAACACTATCTGTCTCAACCCCACCTCGACCACTCTCTCCCAAATCTTCATAGAGTGACTCAATTAACTTAATACCCCTATAGTTATTGCAACTCTGAATGTCACCCTTGTTCTTATAAAGAGGAATCATAGTACTCCACCTCCAAGCCTCGGGCATTTTCGCCGTCTTGAAAATTCCGTTAAACAATCCAGTCAACCACCTTAAACCAACCTCGCCAAAAAACTTCCAAAAATCCACAGGTATCTCATCAGGCCCCATCGCCCTACCCCTTCGCATCCTGCGAACAGCCTCTCTAACCTCCTTTACCTTAAAACGTCTACAATAACTAAAATTCCGACACTCCTCTGAGTGCTCCAGCTCCCCTAACCCAATAGCTCTATCCCCTTCATCATTCAAGAGCCTATGAAAATAGAACTGTCATCTATTCTTAATGTGGCCGTCCTCCACCAATACTGTACCGTCCTCCCCCTTAATGCACTTCACCTGATCGAGGTCACGACCCTTCCTCTCCCTAGCCTTAGCGAGTCTAAACAACTTTTTTTCCTTCCTTTCTCCTGTAACCCTGCATACAAGTTCTCAAATGCTGCCGTCTTAGCCGCCGTAACTGTTAACTTAGCCTCTTTCCTAGCTAACTTGTACTCTTTTCTGTTTACCCACTTCTCTTCTTCGTCCTTACTCTCAACCAACTTAGCATACGCCCCTTTCTTGGTCTCCACTTTCTTCTTAACCTCTTCATTCCACCACCAATCCCCCCGATGATGCCCGGCCCGACCCCTAGAAACACCCAACACCTCACTAGCATTCTCCCTGATGCACCTAGCCACCCTATCCCACATACTATCCACGTCCCCCTAGTGTGCACATAATGCTTGGCAAAACAGTTTAAAATTAGACAAAAGAAACCAGAAGTCAACCAGTTACTTGCCAACCTGGAAATAGAACAAACGTCATTCCCAAGAATTGTCACATAGATCTATTGTTAAAACAACAACGCCAGTGTAGTCCTACAAGTAGGATCTGAGGCGTATACATAAATTTTACCCCTACCTTGAGAGACATACATAGATCTATCATAAAGGGCAGCCCGGTGCACTAAGCTCCTCGCGTTATGCACGGGGTCGGGGAAGTGAATATGTGAATGCAACACAAACGATGTCTCCCAAGGAAAATTCAAGTCTTGAATTGATCAAAGTTACTAGACACATCCATGTAAACACAAGATGAAGTAGGCAATCAAAATGCAGAATTTAAAGGGAGATCAAATGTGCAATTGCCCATTTCTCTATGAAAAGGGAAATACAAAGTGTTCCGTAAATATAAGAATTCATTTCCGCGAAATAAGAGTGCTTCATCAGAGCATCCAAATACAAGAGAAATACTGAGACAAAAAGTAATCTTCGCTGAAAACAATAAATGGCAAGAAACAGCGCCTTTAGGTAATAGGTATTACAAATCACAGGATAAGGTCTACAAACAGCCAATTTTGATCAATGAGCAAAATTACATCATCGGTTTTCAATCCTAAGCGAAGAGGTTTCACTCACGTTATTACTGCTCATTATCTGCTTTCGATGGTTCTTTGATCTCATCGGTTCCATCATCCTGAAGAAGTAAATTCAACAAGAAATGGATTAGCCAAACTATCACAAAACCAAAAAACAAAACAATCCAATTAACAAGAGAACACAAGAATTTACCTGCATATCCGAGGTCCACAAAGTGAGGTTATCACGCAGAAGTTGCATAATCAAAGTGCTATCCTTGTAGGACTCCTCTCCCAGGGTGTCAAGCTCCGCAATTGCCTCGTCAAAGGCCTTTTACACAACCACACAAACGATAAACATCATTGAATAGACCCAAACATCTATTTTTCTTTCCAGAATTACTGTGAATACTCAAACAAGAGATGCAACAAACTTGTTACCTGTTTGGCGAGATTACAAGCACGATCAGGAGAATTCAAAATCTCATAGTAAAACACTGAGAAATTGAGAGCTAGCCCCAATCGGATAGGATGTGTTGGGGCCAAATCGGCATTAGCAATATCCTGGAAAGTAAAGAAATATCAGCTTCATCGAAATGCTTTGATGAAATGATACTACATTATTCAACACGGAAAGCTTATCTTTTTAAACTTTAACAACAAATTTTAATGGAATTCAGGTACTTTCACATAAAAATTGTAAATTTCCATACTTGTTTATGCAATTTCCAAAACTGAAACACACAGAACATCGACATTCCTTCCAGAGCAGAAAATCATGCGAAATTTTTCTCCAACATTTGGAAAAAGGATAGAGTTAAGGGTCAAAAACACACCTAAATTATCTTAATTCTTCTACTTTCATGCCTAAATTATACGGGTGTGAGAGTTCCACACATGAAATATCACCAAATTGCTTATCGAAACACAACTCAACTCAACGATTACGTGTTTGAGTTCCATACATAAACTATTACCAAATTGTTTATCACCTGTTTACTTCACTTTTACTACCTGAACAATGGTGATTGTCCGATAGGAAAGGTGCGTGTTTTTATCTTGATCGCTCATTCGAAAAGATAAATAATGAGAGTCTAACCATATGAACTGCAAACTTCCACATACTTGTATTAGGTGTATGAATTTCCTACATGAATTATCACCAAATTGTTCTTCGAAACACATCTCAAATATCCATTCTTCATTTTTACCACCTAAATTATCAGGTCTACGAGTTTCCTACAAAAACCATCACCAAATTGTTTACCAACACACACCTCAACCATCAATTCTTCACTTTGACTACCTAAGCAATGGTATGAAACTCAAAAAATCAGGATAAAATAGCTGCATTTTCAATCGTTCATTCAAAAAGATAAAAAACAAAAATCAAATGATACAAAAAGGAAAGAAAAAAAAAAAAAGCAAACCTCTGAATTAGCACTTTTACTACCCAAATTATCAGGTGTGCGTGCTTCCTACATGACCTATCACCAAATTGTTTATCGAAACATATCTCAAATAACGATTCTTTCATTTTTACTACCTGTGTGTCAGTTTCCTACATAAACTATCACCAAATTGTTTATCAAAACACACCTCAACTATCAATTGTTCACTTTTACTACCAAAAAATGGTATGAAACTCAAAAAATGGGAATAAATCAGGATAACATAGCTGCATTTTCAATCGTTCATTCAAAAATATAAAAGAACGAAAATCTAAAGCAAACCTGAGCAGACTTATAACCCGAAAGAGTATTCTCAGCAGCTTCTTTTCTCTCAGCTCCAGTTTTAAACTCAGCCAAATACCGATAATAATCTCCCTTCATTTTCAAATAAAAAACCTTCGAATCACCAGTAACAGCCGAACCAATAAGTTTCGAATCAAGCAACTTCAGTATACCATTACAAATCGAAGTCAATTCAATTTCAATTTTAGATCTATAATTTTTAATCGAAGTAACATGATCTTCATTACCACGACTCTCTTCTTTCTGTTCAATTGATGAAATTATCCGCCATGATGCTCGTCTTGCTCCGATCACGTTTTTATACGCGACGGAGAGGAGATTCCGTTCTTCGACGGTGAGTTCGTCGCCGCCGTCTAAGGCAGCGACGACTTTCTCCATGAATTCTACCATTTCTTCGTAGCGTTCAGCTTGCTCGGCGAGTTTCGCCATGTATACATTCTCTTCTCGTTGAGATGCCATTGATGGTTATGTTTTTTTTAGAGAGAGAAAGTTGAGGGTTTTAGAGAGAGAGAATTGAGAAAATGAAAAGTGTTGATTTTGGGATTTTTGCTCTGTATTGTGGATTTTAGAGGTGGGAGAGTTGGGCCTCATGGGCCGGATTGTTGGTTAACTTGGCCCGTCATAAAAATGGACGTTCTTAGGGATCGTTTGGTTGAAAAATAAGTTATCCTGAGATTACAATATCGAAATTTAGTTATCCATCCTCAAGGAGAGATAAGAATGCATTACAATCTCGAGATAACTAATCCCCGAAAATTTTATCCCATGCATTTTGTCCTAACCAAACATGAGATGTGTTTATCTTCTAAATTAATCTCGGGATTAGCTATCCTTATCTCTTCTACCAACCGACCCGTTAAACTTTTGATTCTCGAGTAAACTTTCAGAGTTACAAGTTAAAAATGTTGCTTATCGTACAAGACGTATTAAACTTAGGGTTCATTTCATACATAGGATAAGAATAATAATCTCGAGATATGATTTGAGATCATTTTTATTCTATATTTGGTGTGAGATATTAACTAATTCTGAAATTATTTTTTCCATTAAAATGATGGGATTTAAATCTTATATGGAAAGTAGGATAAAATAGTACCATTAGGTCAACTACACATCCAATGCAGTCCCACGAAATAAAGTTTAAGGAAAATATAGCGTATACATATCTTACGTCTACCTCAAAGGTAAAGATGTTACTTCTGATATACCTCAGCTCAAGAAAAACTCATGAGATAAGTATAAAATACTCCTTCCGTTTCAAAAAGAGTAATCCGTTCTCCGTTCTTTGTTTGACTAACACATTAATTTTAGCTTTAAATGTGGTTATATTTTAAATTAAAGGGACTTAAAAGTGGCTATTTTACTAACTATCCATATACTGGGCCGGCCCAAGTTTCTGTTACTTTTGGCCCATTAACTGGACTCCAGCTTCTTAGGCTGCACTCTCTCCATTTCTCCCTCTGCCGGCGAAATTCAGTTGTAAGTTTCCTTTTCGTTCTATTTACATTTTTCCGATGAATTTCAGCTGTAATTTGTCAAATACTGAATTGGATCTGCAATTTTTTTTTTCTTAATTCTTCTTAATTTGTGATTCTCTACTCTTAATTATTTTTAATAAGGCCAGAATTTATGATGATTTTTTTTTATAATCAATCTTGATACTAAGGAAGTGTTTGGTAGACCGTATATGAATAATACTGAATTAGTATAGTGTGTTCGTTGTTAACTTTATATGTAGCGTGGTGATGTTTCTCGAATTTGCATTTTCATATTTGGTGAATGTTCGGCTTATATATATGTGTGTATATGTATATAGTCCGTAATAATATATGTGTGGTGAATGTTCGCATTGTTTGTAGTGTTTTGAGGATGTTTGTGATTTCGAATAGATAGTTTATAATATTACTCTGTAGGTGTCTTATTTCTTTTATTGTATAGTAGTGTGTTATCCCATTTTGTTGTTTGTCTTTATGTTCTCCCCTTGTTACTCGAAGGGGAGCCTTGGAGTAACATGGTTCAAGCCTTGGAAACAGCCTCTTGCAGAAATGCAAGGTAAGGCTGCTTACAATACATCCTTGTGGTGGGGCCCTTCCCCATACATCACCCTTTATTTTTATACTATTATTTGTCATGAGCCGGGGTCTATCGAGAACAACCTCTCTACTTAATTTGAGGTAGTGGTATGTACTGCGTACAATTTACCCTCCCAGGCCCCATTGGGTATGTTGTTGTTGTTGTTTATATATATATATATATATATATATATATATGTGTGTGTGTGTGTGTGTGTGTGCGCGTGCACGCGTGCAATGTTAGTGGTTATTGATATGCTATTACTTGTTAGGATTGAAATCGGTAGAATCATGCTATTAGGTTGTGATAACTGCTATTCCCTCCATTCCTTTTTAGATGTCATGTTTCGCCTCTCGAGAGTCGATATGACTAATTTTCAAAGTTGAATTAGATTAGATTAACTTAATATTTTACAATTAAATTATACGTGAATTTGTTGCACTTGAGCCGAGGGTCTTGATACAGCCTCGCCGACTCCCCGAGGTAATGGTAAGATCTGCATACACTATACACTCTGCCCTCGTCAGACCTCACTTGTGGGATTCTGCTGGCTATGTTGTTGTCTTTAATATTTTAAAATTAAAGACCTGTAAAAAAAGAAAAATAGATTGAGGATTGTAATTTCTTTTAGGATAGATTGAGAAAAAGTTCGATGAATTGATAAATTAGTGTTTTAAGACAAAATAGTTTTAAGCACTTTTTAGTGTTTGGCTAAAATAAAAAGGTACTTTTAAGAACTAATTTCTAAATAATACCATGACTAATACATGTATTAGATTCTCTAATAAATCCTACCAAATGATCCCTTAGTTTCCTGCATTTGAGAAAGTTATAATATGTTTCTTGGAATTGTGTCAGATTTAGCTCGTCGTATCCTTAGTTTCCGGAAGAGTTGTTAATCACATAATTAAGCTAACATTAGTAACAAAGGATCTTGGTATTCTATGTTTTAATTAATAAACTGTTGTTCAAATTAGGAAACTTTATTTCCAAAAGTGAAGTGGAATGGTGAAATCATTTCCATAATTTTAGTACTCTTTAGACGGGTGGATGTTGAAGGTAACTTGTGGTTCATCAAGACACAGTATTTTTGGCTCAGGCCCTGTATATGTGTTACAAGATCCACTAAATAAGTATAACTAATAGATGTCGAACCCAGTGAATCAAATGTGTTAGTGCTAGAATCCTAACCTCAAGTACATTAGTGTTCAAATTCTGAATCCGTCCTTGTCTTTAGATGTCTATGTACCATCTGTGCTACATGAATTTCTGATAAACGAGTAATTCCTGTGAGTAAACTAGTTAGGTGCAGATGTCATCTCCAAGATATATGCTTCATTGATCAATGAGTACATTCCTTAATTGCTTGTCCTTGTCCTTGCTATTGTCTCAGCTTGCTTTGGTCTCCTATGCAGTAAATGATCATTCTTTGTTTATGTCTCTTTCTAGCTTTACCTACTCTTCTCTTTAACATCTTGAATGTTCTAAAAGGTTTCACCTTATTGTTGTTCCCCTTTGTCTTTATTCAAAAGCTTTTCCTTTAACCACTATTTGGAAGGTTAGGTTAGTCAGTATACAAAACGTGTTCCATTATGCTTCTTTGTGCAACTGCACAATTCTTTGGGTTTGGGCAGCAGCTTTTACAATAAAACAAAGAGATTAAACTAGTTTGGCAAGTGTTTGCTCTCTGTTTAGCGCACGACGCACACAAAAAGAAGAGGAAGGAAGAATGGTGATTAATACTGCTTCTACAGAAATCATTGCTGACCTTTAGTATTCTTTGATGAAGTCTAAGTTTAAGCTCTTGTAGACTACACCATTTCTTTCTCCCTCTCTCTGCTAGATTTGTGAGGTAGATTGACACAACAATGATCTTTGTGGACAAAATAGTATGGCCTTAACCCAGAATTTGAAAATCACAAGCTAGTCAATACTTGTAGTCAATACACCATAGGTGAATTGACCAAATATGCACTTCATAAGCATGAAAATGAAACATTTTTTCTCTTTGAACAGAGTTATCTTACACTGCTCCAGGGAGAACTTGAAGTAGGGGAAAATTTCTTAAGTTTCGGCTGTATAGAACGGTTGTTTAGTTTTCCGTCTCTTCTTTGGGATAGCAAAAACAAGAATGTCGAAAAATCTCTGCATCCAAGGAGAACCTAAGATTCCTAAAATCGCTGTAGTTTCTTAGACGCTGTTTGATGCATGATCGACATGACCAATACAGCTTCTTTTACTCAAGGTACTCAAATCAGTCCTAAAAGGTATCACAACCCCAATCTGTGTTTCTTCTGTAAGATGTGTAGGTATTCGTTATGCTCAAGATTATTTGGCCCCAAGGATCCGACCTGTGTGCGATACTTACCTTGAAATTATATGAACTTCTGCATAGGATGCAATAGATTTTTGTGGAGGAAAAATAATAAAGGCCCTAGGAGTTCTACCATATTTGTTCCTGTACTAGCACATCAGTGATGATATTCCAAGGTCATAACCGATATCCGGACGTGTTTTTGGCTTAATTGTGATTTTAAATGGTCAGTCTTGATAATGACATGTCCTCTTCTAACTTGTTTAGTTGGAACTGATTATAATATACTAATCATTATAGTTGCTGCAGGCAAAAAACATGGCGTCAACCTATATCAGATCATTGAGAAACATAAACATTCCCAAAGAGTTGATTCAAATGGGAGGCTGCAGAACATTTGCTGTGGGCAGTAAAGGGGGTGCAGCTGCCAATGCTCCAAAGGCCTCAGCGATCAGCAAATACTTATTTCCAAGATCTAATTCCAGTCTTTTCTTATGTAGGGGAAACGCCTTACAATCTGAAGTTGTACGCTTAAGGGAAGAAATGTTCTTGGTGGATGCAGGACTTGGGACTCCCAGAATTTGTATGCAAGATGAGCTTACAGGAGTGCCAACTGACCGAGCCACCACCAGGTTTGAGAATAGGGTGGGATTGGATCTAGTGGCCAGTGAATCACCGATCAAAGAACAGATTTTGGAGAGATTCTTCGTCGATCTAGTGGCCGGTGAATCAGTGATCAAAGAGCGAGCAGCTGCCAGGTTTAATGATTTGGTGGGATCTACAGAAGTAGTGGCTGGTGAACCGCTTCTTCTTCTTCCACGAAAATTCCGACAAAACCGAGCTTTGATGGAACTGAACAAGATTTGGCGAATGAATAAAAAGGTCAACGGCTTTATTCTTGATAAAGTGAGAAGAAGCTTTATTAATGAGAAGATGACAGGAGGTTATGCAGTAGCCATTGCAGGTTACATTGCTTTTCTTCCAATCCGTAGCAGAGTGAATAGGTTACAGAATGGTCAGTTCACCATTCAGAGCATTAACCCCCAAAAGACTAATATTGTGTTGTTCTAACCGCGGCAGATCAATCTATCACTCAATCACACGCCGCTCTGTCAGAACTCGGAATGGATGTGGCACCTACTGGATAAACACCCTGCACTTAGCGAACTGAGAAGGAAAGACATTGATTCTCTCCCTTACGAGTACCTCAAACACTTTTGAAGATGGTGCATATCGCACTCCAGTCTTTTATTCATATAAGATCTGGAATTTGAATAATGGTTTCTCTAGGGACATTACTAGGATATACATGCAAGTTTTTATTTTCTAGTTTCTTATATTTTGGGGTCATGTTACTATATCCGAGCACATGCCGATGATATTAACCCTCTAAATCTTGTTTTTGAAGTCTCAAAGTGAATGCTATTACTTAATTGTAAGGTCATGATTCTGGAGTTGTTGGTGATAGGATTTGGTTGGTGGTGAAGGATTTAAAAGTTTCATCTACTTTACCAACTTGTTTGGTGTTAAGGTGTTGTTATTGTTGTTGCTGTTGTTTAGTGTATGGTAACACTCGATCGAGCTAAAGTAGCTACTGTTTGCAAGACCCTAAACCAACTTGTTTGGGATTAAGGCGTTGTTGCTGTCGCTTGTAGTGTATGGATGCACTCGATCGAGCTAAAGAATAGCTACTGTCGAGTGATTTTGCAAGACCCTAAACCTTCTTTGGGATTAAGGCGGCGTTGTTGTGATGCTGTTGCTTATAGTTTATGAAAGCACTCGATCGAGCTAAAGAATAGCTACTGTTGAGTGATTTTGCAAGACCCTTAAGCAACTTGTTTGGAATTAAGGCGTTGTTGTTGTTGTCGCTTATGGTGTACGGAAGCACTTGATCGAGCTAAAGAATAGCTACTATCGAGTGATTTTGCATGACCCTTAACTAACTTGTTTGAGATTAAGGCGTTGTTGTTGTTGCTGTTGATAGTGTATGGAAGCACTCAATCGAGCTAAAGAATAGCTACTATCGAGTGATTTTGAATGACTCTAAACTCGCTTTCATCCTCTCCTTCTAATGTCAGACTCATAGCTCACTTACATTACATAACTAATACTATTAAATAGATCTTTGCTAGTATTTAGATTTAGATTCAGCTTTTTTATTTTGCCTAGTTCAAAGAATCTAGATTAAATTTTTGAAAATAGTACCAAGTCATGATTGAGCCGGGATCTATCGGGAACATCCTCTCTACCTCACCTTTGAGGTAGTGGTATGAACTCTGTACATTCTATCCTTTTCCGACTCACTTACTGAGGTAGTGATTGGGACTACGGACACTCTACTTTCTATGAACTCACTTTATGAGAATATTGTTGTAGTACCAAGTCATGATGATTATAAACTCTTCCAAACGCACCAAGAAATAGTCTTCATTTTTTTCCTTTTGTTTCACTTAACTTCTTGTTTTGGGAATGAAACTTAAATCATATCAAGTTAGGTGGTGCAACTAGTTTTAGGCTATGCCCAAATTGTAAAACATTGGAATGGGTGACATGTGTTCGTTCACCTTTCTCCAATGTGTCAAATAATGAAGGATTCAATGTCCTTGAAAGACATTAGATAGTGATATGGTTGATGAACATACTAGGAGAGTGACAAATGACAATGTCTACGTGTTAGACTAAATCAACTTAAAATATATTTTTAATATGGTGAGATATTATTTATTTCGAGTAGGCATTACAATAACAATAACATATTCAGTGAAATTTCACAAGTGAGGTCTGCGAAGGATAGCGTGTGTGCAGATTTTATCGCTGCCTCATGAAAGTGGAGAGGTTGTTTCTTGAAGAGACATTATGCTAATATAAGACTTTGCTGACGCATCCAACAATACTTCGCTCGAATTAAATTATGCATGGTGTATCAACAAGTCCCCCAATCACACACCTAAACCTGTCAAATGGGCCGGTTTGAACCAGACTGGCCCAATAAGCATCCTCGACCGGTCTGATCGGATACCAGTACTAGGGTTGGCTGGTTCCTGGGCCACGGTCCCGGGCTGGGACACACCCACAACAACACTTGGCCATCATCAAACCAAACCCTTCCAACTAAGCTTCACGTGACTCATCAAACATTATTCATTGATCAATTTTCGAGATTCTCTGCATGCCACCCATATGATCGAACATTTATGGTCACTTAAACCCAGAGTCTAGTTGCTTCTTATGCGCGCTTGTCTCCAAGCTACCTTTCCGCATGGTAAAGGTAGTAAATTGAGAGTCTGAGCGCTATGCCATGACTCTATAATCGTCCTACTTGTCCTACCGAATTAATAATATCAGTTGTTAGGCCAAGTCGATCCAAAAGAATGACATAAAAAATCTAGCTAAGTTCATATGATTTTTTTCAAAAGGTCTCATTATTATTCATATACACCTCGTATAAGACTTTGTTCACACATTTATTTGTGTTAAATCCCCAACAAGAAGACTAATTCATCCATTCACAATGAATGAAGTTCAAAGGCTCAAAGTCAGACACATGGACAATAGTAAATATTGACAAAAAAAATCAATGCAACTAATTAATTTGGTTTCTTCATCATTTTGAATTGGAACTTCCAACACATTAGCAACCAAAGTTTTATTGATTTAGTGGTTTCTATTTTTCCCTTTATGAACCAGCAACAACAATAATTCAATTATTGTTCTTACTGATTTAATTTGTACTTAATATAATAGCATATAATATGATTGAGCGTCTATTGAAAATAGCATCTATTGAAAACAGTCTATCTACATTGATCTCTAAGATTGAAGTTTGCTTGCACTAGTATAGTAATTGATTGCTCTTTAGGAAAAGGGAAAAAGGTTCGGAATATACCTAAACTTTGGCGAAATTTATTGTAACACGCTTCAACTTTCCGAGGGTCCTATGACCCCCCTCGACTATTTATTACCGTATTTCTGTGGCATATATTTGCCCAGCTGGACCACTGCGTGAATACACGTGCACTGGCGCGTAAGGTTCTGAAGTGGTCAAGTTGGACAAATATATACCACAAAAATATGGTAATAAATAGTCGAGGGTGGTCATAGGACCCCTGCAAAATTGAGGCGTGTTACAACAAATCTCGTCAAAATTTAGGTATATTTCTGACCTTTTTTCCTAAGGAAAAAGATTACAATAACGGGGTCTCATAGGTTCGCGAAAAGTTACTATTATAGAAGTAAGATCTATCTACACTAAACGATTACATTAAATATATTATTGTTGTTGCATACCACAACAAAGTTTTAGAAATTAGATAATACTAGCATTATTTATTTCAGTATGATGAAGTCGATCAAAAATTTATACGAGGGGATTTAAGAAGTACTTATTTCAGTATATTAAGAAGTACTTTTTTGGATTTAACAAATTAGATAATACTAACATTACTTATTTCATACTACTAAAATATAGTAGTATGAAATTTTTCCTCATACTTGGTGATTCATAGAGTTTATATATAGTCAAAAAAAATTAATATACAAACAAACTATGCAAGAGTTTGTTGTATTAAAATGGTATGTTATGTGAAATGTGATATAGGCGTTTATAGTTTTTACTATTGGAGTGTAATCTTGTCATTTTCTTTTTGTCTTAATTATTCATTTATTATTAAATATTTGTATGTTTACTATATATTCCACCTTGAATTAAGGATAACCTGATACATTAAAGGTTCCGATATTCTATCTTGCCTCGAATTAAGAATAATTCGATACACTAAAACTTCAACTATTCTATCTCGCATTGATAACACAACAAATTTATGTATAACTTATGCGTGAATTAATTATACAGAAAAGAAGAAGTGAATGAATATCAAATGCGCCCTCAAGTTATCTGAATACAAATTCCAAATAGGTAGACGATTTATTGTCCTATAAAGGATGATTCGTTGCACTAAAACTTCTGTTGTATGCGAGATTCGGGGTAGAATAGAACCAAAGGTCTATTATATGTACAGTCTTACTTAATTTCAACAAAAGGTTGTTTCCACGGCTGGTAGCAACTTTACTAGTTTACTCCACAATTTATTAACTTAAACATTATAAACACATTCGGCATAATACATAAACATGTTCTTTAACTCAACTTCAGCTTGCATTTAATTAATTATATCCTCAAGCTTTGGTGTGTGCACAAGTAGACACGCAAATTTATATAAAGTTGAACAAGCAGATACATCAGCGTTACGTGGCATCCTACATGGCAATTTGCGTGAGACGTCATGCACAATATACGTAGGTCGTGTGTATTTACTTTTTTTAATTTTATATAAATTTAAGTATCTATTTGTATATATTTTAATATTATATTGGAGGACACAAATACAAATAAGATCAAATTAATGAGCACGTTTATCAATTATGCCAAAATTTTCCATTGGCTGAATGACTCAAGTGAGAAGAGAAAATGGTTCAATGACGATGATTTGTTCAAACTTTTAGAAAGGAACAAAAGGACAAAGCTAGCATTTTCCTATGAATTTCATTATTCTTAATAGTACTTCTTCCGTCTATAATTTTTTTTTTTTTTTTAACTCGACACATATTTTAAAAAAGAGAAAATACATAAAGTATTCTCTTTAAGTTATTCGATTTTTTAAAAAATATATTTAAATTATACTTCCTACCTATTACCTCACGAAACTAGTTAAGATCATTAAGAATAACTCCCTTTTCAGTCAATACCAGTTGCAAGATAAGAGAGTGCAATTACACACCAATTATAATTTACTACGTGTTAAATATTTATTTTTTATTTTCATTTATATTTTCCTTATTTTATTAAGTCTAATTCTTTTTTTTTTCTCTGACTCTAATTCTTTTTTATTTTTTTCTCTTTCCTCTTCTTCCATCCTCATTTTACTCATACCTCAAGAAGAAGATTTGAACTGCTACCAAACACTTAGATTCACATTTCTTTTAAAGATTTCGTAGAAAGATGCACTTAATATTGGATGCGCACGTCCACAGTTTGCTAAGCCCACAATGGTGTTTAACATAAGATGCATTCTTCATGTTTTTTTTTTGTCAATGGAATGATAATGGAGATGCATACAACCATTAAGGTTTCTCAAGAAAACATTCGACAGAAAAAACTGTTCGCGACTTGCTCAATCACAGGCTGAAAACCTGTCCGCGAGATGGCAAAACTGATACCGCTCATAGATGTCATCACCAAATCAAATTAAAATCGAAAAAACAAAAATCGCTATCGAATTAAAAATTGAAAATCCTATCAAGAAGAAGATTTGAAGATACCACATTCATCATATTTGTCACCAAGTCATCACCAAATTAAATCAAAATCCTCCAATTTCATACGAAATCAACGGTGGCTAACATACTAATATTCTTAACAGTACATAAAAGAGTGAAATCTCATTACTCATTAGTACTGAGTAATTCCCTGAAATCCGCAACTCTATATATCCATGGAGAAGAAGAGAAGAGGAAAAGCAAAGACACCATTAATGGGGAAGAAGGAAGAAATCAAAAAAAAAAAAAGATAGAAAATGAAGAAAAAAATACTAAAATACAAAATGAAAAAAATGAAACCTATTTATTACACGTAACATCTTTTAATTAGTTATTTCAATTCATTTTTAAGCACTCAGGAGTCTGTTTTGCATGTCTACACGCATAGTCAAAATGGTGTATTTACAATGATTTAGGTAAGTTTTGTGAGCTAATAGTTTGGAAGTATAGTTTAAGTGTCTTTTTTAAAAAATCGGACAACTTCAGGAAGTGCTTTATGTATTTTCTCTTAAAAAAATAATAAATAAAAAAATAAATAATTTTTTACTTTAAAAAATGTAATAATTGATATTATATTTAATATCAAAAATAAAATAAATAAATAAATAAATTATTAATTTTATAAATTAGACATATATTATTGTATATTTTAAAATAGAAAACTGAACATGGTGTTGTTTCTCCAATCGTTAACTTCACATTCTCAGAACAAATATTGAGAATTTCGAGGTTATCTTAAGTGATAGCAACGTCGTTTTCTACTTGATGGCCTTGTCGTTTCAATGTATGTGGTGGTCCAATACTTTTGCAAATTTTCCATAAGATGAAAAAAAAAGGAATATCAGAAATTGCAATTTTTTCCTAGTGACTTTCTTGTTTATTTTCTTATATTTGATACATAAATAAAAAAAATATATTAATCTTAACATATTTATATATAATTTAAATTAATATCATGAATAATAATGGTGTGGAGCAGAGACGAATCTAGAAATTCTAAAATGCAGGTGCAATATTAAAAAATGTATTAAATAGGTAAATAACTTGCGATTTAATTAAAACCGCAATTTAATCTTTTTGTAGTATGGGTGTCAATAAATAATATTATATCAAGATGTGAAATATATTTGCTCTATTTATACTTAAAAAAATATTTTTTTTCATTTTTAAATTAAAAAGAAAAGTATATATATTGTCCAAAAATATTAACTAATCAAACATGAATTTTTTTAAAAAATATTTTTCTCAAATACGACAGGGTGTGTTGGATTCAATGAACATTAATTGACGATACATTGTTCATAGGAGAAATCGAATACGTTGTGTCCTTTTCTATTCCAAATTAGTGGTATTTTTTAAAAAAGTTTATTTGTTTTATTTTCGAAGGTTAAATTAGATTAGATCAGTTTAATATATTTTATTTAAAATTTAGATGTGTAAGAAATATATGATAAATATTAGTATAAGTCATAATTTTTCTCATGTTAATTTGATAAGAAAATATATTTTAAAATGCTAATCAAAATTCATATAATTAAACTACAGTTGATTGATAGTATAAATTTATCCACACCCTATGTGTTCATATATATTGATACTTTCTTCGTTTATATTTAAATATTATTATATTATATATTTCAAAAGTGTAATAAATTCATAATAATTAAGAATTTAAAAGTTGAACCTGTTAAATATAATTATTAGAATTCTGCAGAATAATATACCTATCTTCTTATATTGTCAAAAGTCAGTGGTCCTCTCAAATAATATTTTTATTCCTTTATAATAAGCTTTTGATGACTTTCCTTGGTCAATAAACTTAATTTGTAAATTAATTATCTGTTCAAATTCGACGATTTAAATTTAATAATTCAATAAATACACAAAACTAGTTGTATTTTTTGATTTTGTTATTATGTCTAGTTGCTATCGGTTAGGTCACACTTAACAAATATGTAACAAAAGCAAATTGCATGTAGAGCCTACTAAGGTACCAAGTTGTATTATTTATTATCGACGAGGATTATGGCGGGATGAATAAGATTATTTCTTCATTTTGAAGTAAAAATTTTCGAGTTCGAGGTATCAAAAATTATGTTATGGAGTGTTTTCCCTTAAACGAGCCTTATAAATACACCACGTTAACCTAAATTCGTCAAGTTCCTATGTGAATATTGAACGTCGAGTGAGAACCCCCAAGTCGTACTCTTTTGTTCAACAATAAGGGTTGCGGTATAATGAACAGGATTTTTCCGCCTTAAACTAAAATTCTCGAGTTCGAGGTATCAAAAATCATGTAATGAAGTGTTTTTCCTTAAATGAGCCTTACACGACGCTAATCTAAATTTGTCAGGTTCCTATACGAATATTTAACGTCGAGTGAAAACTCCCAAGTTGTATTCTTTTGTTCAACAATAAGGGGTGCGGTATAATGAACAGGATTTTTCCGCCTTAAACTAAAATTTTCGAGTTCGAGGTATCAAAAATCATGTAATGAAGTGTTTTCCCTTAAATGAGCCTTACACGACGCTAATCTAAATTCGTCAGGTTCCTATACGAATATTTAACGTTGAGTGAGAACTCCCAAGTTGTATTCTGTTGTTCAGCAATAAGGGTTGCAGTAGAATGAACAAGATTTTTCTGCCTTAAACTAAAATTCTCGAGTTCGAGGTATCAAAAATCATGTTATGGAGTGTTTCCCCTTAAATGAGCCTTACACATATACAAACGATGCTAATCTAAATTCGTTAGATTCCTATATGAATATTGAAAGTCAAGTGAGTACCACCAAGTTGTATTCTTTTGTCAGCAATAAGGGTTGTGGATATGATCAGGATTTTTCCGCCTTAAACTAAAATTCTCGAGTTTGAGGTATATCAAAAAATCATGTTATGGAGTGTTTTCCCTTAAATGAGCCTTACACAACGCTAATCTAAATTCGTCAGGTTCCTACATGAATATTGAACGTTGAGTGAGAACTCCCAAGTTGTATTCTTTTGTTCAGCAATAAGGACTGCGGTAGAATGAACAAGATTTTTCTGCCTTAAACTAAAATTCTCGAGTTCGAGGTATCAAAAATCATGTTATGGAGTGTTTTCCCTTAAATGAGCCTTACACATATACAAACAATGCTAATCTAAATTCGTTAGATTCCTCTATGAATATTGAAAGTCGAGTGAGTACCACCAAGTTGTATTCTTTTGTCAGCAATAAGGGTTGCGGATATGATCAGGATTTTTCTGCCTTAAACTAAAATTTTCGAATTCGAGCTATTAAAAATAATGTTATTGAGAGATTTTTCTTTAATGAACTTTATATTGTACGATTTTTAACTAATTGAATTTCAATATAGATACTGAATACTCAACAACAATCTAAAGAAAAATGTTATAATCTCTTTATCTTTTTTCCTAATTAATGTTATGGAGTATTAGTTCTTATATGGATATTGACCATCGAGTGAGAACCACCAAGTTATATTTTTTTATCAGCAATAAGAGTTGCGGTAGAATGAACATAATTTTTTTTTATCTTAAACTAAAATTCTCGAGTTCGAGATATTAAAAATCATGTTATTGACCCCTTTCTCTTAAATGAACTTTATACAGTTTAGGTTTTAATTAATTGAATTTCAATATAGATACTGAATATCAAAAAATAATTTAAAGAAAAAAAGTCTCTTTTATTTTTTTTCTCTTTTTTCTAATTATTGTAGTATTTGATAACTAGAATAATACTAGCACGTTTGAGTTATGCAACTTGTTTTTGCCATCCTCTAATTTCAAGCTATTGGAATATTGGTGTTGTCCCACTAAAGGGTCCCAATTAGATAGGATTCAACCAAATTTTGTTCGTTGAAAAATTATATTTAATATTTTATCGTATCTTACTTGAAATAAATATTTTTGTGTTTTAAAGTAATTGGACTTAAAATTTCTTATTTTATCTTTAATGACATGATTTTATAGCCATATAAAAGTCTATGTATATTTTAAACAATAAAATTCATAATTTTATTTTTTTTAAAAAAGTTACGTCCAGTCAAACATCATTATATAAAACAAGACAAACGAAATACTACAAAAATAACTCTTTTTATGAAAAAATAACATAAACATACACCTTAACTTATTATATTTACACAAATCTTCAACTTTACAAAGTAATTATAAAAATGCCAACTAATTATATATCTTCATTGGATGTATCGAAAGCTAACTATATATCTCGACAGATTCAAAATAGAAAAAAAATGTGTTGAGAGCTAATTATGTATCTTTATAAAGAAAAAAATGTATCTTTGTTGAATGTATTATGTATCTCGATAGATTTAAAATAAAAAAAATATATATTGGGAGCTAATTATATATCTTTACAAAAAAAATTGTATCTTTGTTGGATGTATCGGGAGCTAATTATTTATCTCGACAGATTCAAAATTGAGATTTTCAGTAATTATGCAAAATGTTGAAATTTTCTATAATCAAGCTTGTAACTGTCGGAATTTATGTTGTTTATCCTTTTTTATTCCCACGTTCAAATTTCAAGTATGACATTCTTGCATCTTTTAAATTTCTTATTTAGAATTTTGCACCATTAAAAGATTGTTATTTTCCCATTGAATTTTCATAGATATTTTATTAAATCAATGAAAAAAAATAGTAGGATTTTTCGCACGAAATTAGGAAGTTTTTGGGTGCTTCAATCTGTTTCTCAGCATGCATTTTTCGATTGAGCTGGTTCGACCGAATATGAATAAAAAAATAAAAAAAAATACATAAAATAACATATTTAAGTATTAAATTACAAAAAATAACAATATTTTTATGAAATTATATTTTGTAGCATATGTACTTGTATGCATTTGTATTTTTGTAGCAACAGTTTGCAAAATTACAAAATACATATCGATCATAAGTGTAGTAAAAATCATATATATTTATAGCAATAATTTGTAAAAATATAAAATATAATTTGCTATATTATGTAATTATGAAACTGCTTCTATGAAACTCATAATTAAAGAGATAAATATGTTATTTCTGAATTTTGCCCACAAAAAAAAAAACATATTTTATAATATAAATTTCTCATTAATTGGCAGTAGAAAAAGCCTCCGAGGTGGGTCCCACCATTCTATGCCCCCACTACAAATATAGGAAGCATGTTATTGGACAAAAACCAAAAAATCACTAACATAAAGTTTCTTTCTTTCCAGTTAGCAAGATTTAGACATCTTCTTCACATTTACATATTCAACCTTAAGCAAAGTAAAATTATTATTATTATTATTAATAATAATCTTGTTATGCATGATTATTATTTGTTGTATTAATTGAAGCTGAAATATTATTATATTATAGTGAAAAAAAATGGAAAGATATGAAATTCAGAAAGACATTGGTTCTGGAAATTTTGGTGTTGCTAAGCTTGTCAAAGATAAATGGAGTGGTGAACTTTTTGCTGTCAAATATATTCAAAGAGGCAAAAAGGTTTGATCCTTATCTTTATTTTATTTAATTCTTCTAATATTTCGAGTTTATGAGTTATGAATTCTATTCTTCATATGCTATTTATATACATATGAAGTGGATATTTTAACCAAGTTATTTGGTTATAAACGGTGTGGTGAATTTTTTGTTGTTAAGTATATTGGGAGTGGGAAAAAGGTTTGATCCTTATCTTCATTTTATTTATTTATTTTTAAAAAAATTCGAGTTTATGAGTTATGAATTCTAGAAAAATGCAGTTTTATGTATTCTTGATATATATATATATATATTTATGAAGTGGATTTTTTAACCAAGTTATTTGGTTATAAATGGTGTGGTGAGTTTTTTTGTTGTTAAGTATATTGGAAGAGGCAAAAAGGTTTGAATTTTATCTCTTTAACGATTTCGAGTTTATGAGTTCTGAATTCTAGAAAAACGCAGTTTACTGGATTCTTGATAAGTTGTTTATACAAATTTAGTGGATTTTTTTTTATATCAAGCTATTGAGTTCTACCGAACCTATAAAAAAAAAGGTTTGATCATTATCAATCCCTTTCATGTAATTCTTTTTGAAGTCGGAGTCGGAATTTTAAGTTTATGAGTTCTGAATTCTAGAAAAGCTTAGTTTACTGAATTCTTGATAAGTTAATTTATACATATTGAGTGGATTTTTTTAGACCAAGCTATTGAGTTCTACTAGGAAAAAAGGTTTGATCATTATCTCTATTTCATCCAATTCATTTTGAAGTCGGAGTTAGGATTTCAAGTTTATGAGTTCTGAATTCTAGAAAAACGCAGTTTACTGGATTTTTGATAAATTATTTATATATGTTAAGTGGATTTTTAATTACGAATACGGTGTTTGAGTTTAGCTACTGAGTTCTGCCGAACCTGTAGGCATCGAGTTTCTCTTGTTCAGTTCTTCTGAATTGAATTCTGGTAAGCTGGAGCTAGGATTTGGAGTTTATGAGTTATGAATTCTAGAAAAAACGCAGTTTACCGGATTCTCGATAAATTATTTATACATATTAAATGGATATTTAATTATAAATATGATATTTGAGCTTAGATATTGAGTTCTATTAAACTTGAATATGTTCATTTGAAAGATTCCATTTTTATTACTCTGTTAATACCTTTTTTTTCTTTTAATTCATTTATGTTTTTTTTTTTTTCTTGCAGATTGATGAGCATGTTCAAAGGGAAATAATGAATCACAGATCTTTGAGGCACCCAAATATCATTAGATTTAAGGAGGTAAATATTAATTGACAACAAAATAGAGAAAAACTCGCGATTGGTGTGGAGGGGAAGATTTTTTTTATGATATAGTTCAAGAAAGAATCGTCGATACTATATGTGTATTCCCTTATTTTTACGTGTGTCTACTTTTTTTTAAAAAAATTTGTGACACTGCTTAGTAAAATTTCTGTCTCCGCCACTGCTTTCGATTATATAATCCGGCTTTCTTGGTATGAGAAGTTGGTTATGTAGGCTGATAACTTCCCCTAGGTTGTTCCGATCAGGCCAAATAATCGATTAGTAGTATGCCTGAGAGTGCTGTAAATTGTGCTTTATGAAGTTTCATTTTAGAAAATTTGTTAGTTAATTGTTCTTAATACACTTTGTTTTAGTGTTTCATCAATTATTGTATCAACAATAATATATTTATGAAATCTTAAGACAGTGTGATTTGTTAGGAAGTGAAATTCTGCGTATCTGAAAGTGAAGTTTCCTCTTTGAATCAGATTCCTTTTGTGTGTTTCTATCAACTGATTCTTCCACTCAAAGTGAAAGTTATTTTTCCACTAAGTGGAAACTTGGAATCATGTAATGAAAAGATCCTTCTAACCAAATTGTCTAAACTTTTGTTCTTCATTTGTAATATTTTGATGTTATCGTTGATCTTATAGCATTGGCGTAACTGGTAAAGCTGTTGGCACGTGTCCAGGAGGTCAGGGGTTCAAGTCGTGGAAACGGCCTCTTGCAGAAATGCAATGTAAGGCTGTATACAGTAGATCCTTGTGGTCCCGGCCCCGGACCAGCAGGAGCTTTAGTGCGTTGGTCTCTTTAGTAACAAATTTTATAAGCTTAAGATGCTTTATCAGATTATCTTTTAATACGTGAGTTGGTTAATCCGGTTCTTGACTTTGCACATGATTACTTTTTGTAATTCTGTGCTACTAAGCGGGATCAGACTCTAGCTAATTTGATAGAGCCTCATAGCTCGGAGAACTCTAATGCAGGTTTTCATGATTGTGCAGGTATTTCTCACACCGGTTCATCTAGCTATAGTGATGGAATATGCTTCCGGAGGAGAGCTTTTTGAACGAATATGCAATGCTGGAAGATTCAGCGAAGATGAGGTACCGCAACATTTCAGAATTCTCTTTTTTCATTTTTGTAATCGTCATTGCAGCAAAGATTATCGTGGAGCAATAAGCCACCATACTAGTCCCTCTTCTTGATGAAAATCTACCGTTAAATGTTCGATCATACGATGTGATTTGTCCAAATTGTTGTTGTTTTTCAACAGGCAAGGTTTTTCTTTCAACAACTTATATCAGGAGTCAGTTACTGTCATTCAATGGTATGCGTTAGGCCTATGCTAGTCCGTTTCGAATTGGTTTTTTACCGAGAACATTCATTTACTCTTTCGGTTTATGAGCTTGTGATGTGATCATTTTCTTGAATTGCAGCAAATATGCCACAGAGATCTTAAGCTCGAAAACACGTTGTTAGATGGGAGCTCTACGCAACGTCTGAAAATATGCGATTTCGGCTATTCTAAGGCAATGAAACACAACCGTGTTCGATCTTTTTGATTAATTTCTTTGTTAGTTCAGTTTCTGATTTGTGTTATTTCATTGTTGTAGTCAGCAGCATTGCATTCACAACCAAAATCGACAGTTGGAACTCCGGCCTATATCGCACCAGAAGTCTTATCAAGAAAAGAATATGATGGAAAGGTATGACAATTGACCTTTGACAATTGACAGTTGACATACAGATTCAAATAATTCATTAACCAACAATCTGTTGACCTAATCTTCAAGATTTTTATGTCATTATTCTGATGTGAAGATAGCAGATGTTTGGTCTTGTGGGGTCACATTATACGTGATGCTGGTTGGCGCGTATCCGTTTGAAGATCCTGATGATCCAAGAAACTTCAAGAAAACAATAACCGTAAACTTCTGCTTAATTCATTTCTTTTAAAAACCATAGTTGACTTCTTGATTTGCCTTGTTGATCTGTCTCAAAGATATGCATTTTTGTGAGGGGATCTTAACATAACTAGCCTGCCTGATTCACCGGTTACTTTTCCTAGCCGATATACATAGATTATACACAGTTATAAAGGCTGTTTTTAGTTTAAGCGGTTGGATGGACAACTATTTAGGTTAATCGTTCTTTTGTGTGACAGAGGATATTAAGCGTTCAGTACTCGATCCCTTACTATGTTCGAGTTTCCAAGGAGTGTAATCACCTCTTATCACGGATATTTGTTGCTGATCCTGAGAAGGTGGTTACTAGTTCTTAATCATTTCGACTTTGCACATTGATCATAGAATATGCTAATCGCCGTACACTATGTTTGTAGAGGATAACGATCGAAGAAATAAAGAAGCATCCATGGTTCTTGAAGCACTTGCCAAAAGAATTTATGGAAGGAGAGGAAGCTAGTTTAGTACAAGTGAATGGTGGAGAAAAGCCATTACAAAGTATTGAAGAAGCATTGGCTATAATTCAAGAAGCAAGAAAACCAGAAGAGGGATCTAAAGCAAGTGATTATTTTGTTAATAGTAGCATTAGTATGGATCTTGATGATTTTGATACTGATGCTGATTTAGATGATGAAATTGACACAAGTGGTGATTTTGTGTGTGCATTATGAGTGCTACTTTTGAATGGGACTGGAGTCTTGGAGCAACAATAAAGTTGTCGTCGTGTCGTGTGACCTATAGTCACGAGTTCGAGCCGTGGAAGCAACTACTAATGCCTGCACTAGGTTAGATGTCTACATCATACCTAATTCAAGTGGTGATTTTGTGTGTGCTTTATGAGTGCTACTTTTGAATGAGATTGGAGTCCTGGAGCAATGGTAAAGTTGTCGTCGTGTCGTGTGACCTATAGTCACGAGTTCGATCGAGCCGTGGAAGCAACTACTAATGCTTGCACTAGGGAGGGTGTTTACATCATACCTCTTGAAGTACGTCCGGCTCATTTCGGACCTTGCTAACGCGGAATATTTTGTGCACCAGATTGTCCTTTATTATGAGTGCTACTTTTCTTGGCCAAATGAAAAAATAATTTATATTTTATTTTCTACTTGGCCCATAGTGTTGTACTATTTTTATATTTAGTTTCATAAATCTTCAATTTGATAGGAAGTTTGAAGGTCCTTTTTAAAGATGCTATATTCAAATATAGTAGTATATCATGTATAACACCTAAGGACTCCACATAGTTTTGTTTGTTTGTTTACAATTGTATATAAAAATTGTGCAACTAGTTTGAATGTAAATTTAATATAAGATCTTTGTCAAGTTGAAGATAATGCTAAATATTTAGATTAACTAATCCATAAAGATTTCCAAGTATTGGATCTTGATCAGTACAAGGAACATAAAGAAGTATATTAATTGCTAACCATTGGTCATTGACATTTGATTTTATTTTATATTTTATTATTACTATTATTATTATTATTATTATTATTATTTTGCCTTAATGTTGGTATTAATTAATTTGTTGAAGTCACCATCAATTGTCTAAATTGACATGGACTTTTGACTATTTTTTGTTAGTGTCTTGTCATTTAGGATAATAACTATATTTTCTTGTCACAACACAATGCATGTGATATATTTTCCTGTTTAATTTGTTTTAAATTGAAATGATATATTTTTTAGAAATAAATTAGTTTTAAATTTTTATTTTACTCTTAATGAAATGATTTATAGCCAGACAAATATCTGTTGATTTTTTCTCTAGACCTTAATCGGAGAGGTATCATCTGACATTGTTTGTAAAAAAAATTAACTAAACATGTATATAAACATTATTTTTTAAAAATTTGAATATGTATATAAAAAAAGCCAGCAATGCTTGAAAATATTACAAAGTAAATATTTATAACAAAGCTTTAAAAATACCCACATCGCATATCTTAATTCATATTTCTGCCAAATGATGATAATATGTCGACATAAAAAATTTCCGCATACGCTACTGATTTTTTCGATGCTATTTGATTTTGATAGGATCTCAATAATTTATGGCCATTATATATTGATGTCTTTTTGTGCCCAAAAGTTTATAAATTTTAACATAATAATTGTTTTACACTATTTGTTTCTCTATTCCTATTTAGGTAATGAATTGAGATTGATAAAGAAATAATGTTGGAGAAGATAAAGAAAATTATGATTGTCTTGTTGACCTTTACCGCCTTAAATGATGTGGCCATTCTTTTTTAAAAAATAATCGTGATATCGAGGTCAACTTTCGCGCGATTCAACTAAATTCACAGGATATTTGCCATCTCCTACCATCAACAAATATCAAGTAATTTTGTCTATCAAGACTAGGACAAATGGAGAAAATCACCTAGTCAGGGGCGGAACCACCCTACGGTTAGGGGGTTCGAGTTGAAAAATTATATTATTTATATATGGTTAAAATTATTTTTTATGTATATATAATTGATGTTGAACTTCCTTCGAATAGTTTTTGGGTTTACTTCTTTCGATTTTAAATCTTTTTAGTGAAAATTCTGACTCCACTACTATATCTGCTATTATTATCTCATTGAAATTTGAACCTGAGACATCGTGTCATGATGTGGACTTTTGAATGAATTATATGATGGAAGTTGATAGAGAAATGTATTATTTGAAAAAAGAAATCATTATTTTTGTATGAAGTGAAACATATTTTTATTAAAAAAAAAATCAATAGTTTGTTGATGTTGTATGCACGCCATTGGTCATTGGTCTTATCCATTGAAGAAAGAGCAAATGGCACAAGAGATTATTAAAAATTTGCACGCCATTGGTTTATTGATCTAGTTTTTGAAAGATTCTAAAAAATAGAGTCGCCTGCGGCAGGAAGATTCTAAATATAAGAAAACAAATACACCAAGAAGTTAGGGGATTCAATCAGTGCGGAGCCAGAATTTTCATCAAAAGGGCTCAACAAAAAAAAAAAAATAAGTACAGAAACTAGTCGACGGGGATTCAACATCAATTTTATATATATATATATATATATAATAATAATAATAATAATTTAAATCATGTATAAATAACATAATTTCCGGTCGAAGGAGGTTCGGGTGAACCTCCTAATCATAAGGTGGCTCCACCCCTGGTTCAATTCTACTCTATACACATTAACAGTAACTTGAAATGTTTTTGCATGGATTGTCCCTATATCGGGATGATTTTTAATTTTTACTCTCACGCTCATGTAACAAAAATGTATCGGCAAAGTAACCTTAACTATGATCTTATTATGCAAGACAGACATTTTAGAGATGCTCGCCCTATGACATAGTTCAGTAGAATCTAATTCACAAGGCAAGATTTTTAAAAAATTTCGTCTAATCATAAGTTCAGCAGGCATAACTTGAGTCTTGGAGCATACGTTAAGTAGGCACTTGTACATCGAGGCGTAAGTTCAGTATTATGAACCTGTTAACGCATAATTTGTGCCATGGGACACAAGTATACAAACTTCTTTTTTTGAGAATCATATTTTTATCATCCTTTTTAGCTGACGAGTACCTTTTGTCTACCTTTTTGAATGACGTGACACCTTTGACGTGAGCCTCATTTTATGTAATAAAGGTGCCACTTCAGCATAAAAGGACGACAAAAATACGCTAAAATTGAATTCAGGAATAATAGGATCCTGTGAAGTTGAAGTGTGTCGTAACAACTTTGGTCATAGTTCGAGGGGTACTAAAGGCATGCGTATCTCAAAACTAAACTTATGCCTTGAAACACGATTTATTTCTCAAGGCATACGTTCAGCAGTGTATGAACTTAAGGCATAATATTCTACAACTGAACTTATGCATATAAGGCGTAACCTGCCTTCCAATTTTCTTTTAGAAAAACATATTAGGGGTATTTTATTTTTTTTACCTTGTAGCAAAAAATTCTCATAGAGCCAGGTAGATCAGTTTGAACAAATGCTGAAGTATGAACAATGGCCATAAACATACATTTACAAATTACAACAACGATATAAATTATAACCAAAAAATGATCTAATAGTAATCTAGATGGCGTCTAGTATGCAGCTCAGACTCTTCAAAAATGTTGCCAGGTGCGTGTCGAATCCTTCAAAAGCAATGCATTTGTGGAGAGATCCGACACGGGTGCGACGGTATTTTTGAAGAGTCCGAGCAACTTAGGTATCTACTAGAAATTAATACATTTGTTGTAATGGCTCAAAAATCTATCTCGTAGAAAAGAAGTCATCTTCTGTAGGGCTGGGCATTCGGTTTGTTTGGTTTGATAGTTTAATGTTAGTTCGATTTTTCGATTGACAAAAATGACAACCGTAACCAAACCGAAATAAATTCAGTTCGTTCGATTTCTACAAATTCGATTTGGTTATTTCAGATTTTTATTTCGGTTTTGAAGATTAAAATAGTAAACCTCTCTTTGTTATGACTGAACATTTAAAATTAATGATTTAAAAAAATAAAAAAATTCAAACCTATTTTTCATTTCCAGATATAAATAACTCAACATGGATGAAACTAAATGATATAACCATAAGTTTAACATAATATTATGCATAAGTTTGCATAAACAGTCGGAACTCGGAAGAGTGATCGCTGCCGGAAAGACCACAGTCGACACTGCAAGCTGCAACCCACAATGGTCGTCTGGTCGCCGGCTCTGGTGTTGTTGTACAGACGACGATCTCGCTGACGGTCTATGGTTCGATCGATTGTTCGACTATTGGACTGATATATGTTGTTAGTTGTATGTGGCGTGCTATTACTTATTAGTTATTAGGGTTGCTATTATATATTTATATTAAATATTATATATATATATATATATAATAAAATACATATATTATTAATTATTTATAGAATTTCGGTTAATCGGTTTATCCGAATTATTTTTTTGAAAAAAACAAAAATCAAACCGTTTAATCGTAAAAACCAAAATCGATCCGAAATTAAAAATTCGATTTAAACCAAAATATGCCCGCCCTAATCTTCTGTACATTCTAATAAATCATTTTTGAAGAGTAAAGAGACTACATATATGTACACAATAATATATATACATCTCAAGGTTCCTCTGCATCCTAACTTTTTTTTCCCGGTTTCCGTATTCGCTGCATAGGGCCCATTCAGGGAAGCACTTCCTATCCAAGATTCGAACCCGAGACCTATGATTGAGAGACGAGCAGCCTCATCCACTGCACTACATTGTTTGGTGGTTTTACTTCCAAACCTTAACAGCTCCATCTCTGCTGCCTGATATCAGAAGTCTCTGATTTAGTTTTACGGAAGCCAAAGAGAGAATACAATCACGGTGACATCCCGCCGCATCAACAGCAGCAGCTCCAAGGATTGCCTTCGCCGTTAATCTGGTGGCCAAAGGTCTCCTCTTCGCCTCCTTTTACGATGAGCAAGCGCAAGATATTAGACATCCAATAATCATAAGACAGAAATTGTATGTCACAACTGTGAAGGGAAGAAGTGGATCGGGCTTAATTTATATGATAAATTCACATACCTGCACTATTTGTACGCCAAAGCTAGATTTTGTCTCATAAAAATCATCATTAGCTACTCCTTTTACAGATGGTCCGCAAACACAATAACTTCGTTCCGGACTGAAATATGCAATAGGATTGTTGAGTTATATATGGAAAAATTGGGCTAATTTAACATAGAGCTAGAGAAACAGTCTCGAACCTGCAATGGTCCCAACGACGTATTTTTAAGTCAGTACCCCCTGTTAACAAATCACCACCAGGTAATGGAAGCAATGCACGAATGCCAGAAAGGCGAGGTGGCGGTTCACTCAATTCGTCAACTCGGTACTTCGAACCAGTATTTCTTCTTAGATCTTGTTTAGGATTAGCCTTATTTGACGGCTTCGCTAAAGCCCAAGGTAAGTCGGAGTTCTCAGCCTCATTCTCATTGTTTGCTACCCTCAAGACCTGCAGAAAAAATATCAAAATTGCAAAAAGTTGGAAAAGTCACGAGAGTAGAAACATATATTGTAACTCATAGCGTGTCCCAAGAACACTGCTTCATCTTAAATGATAAATCAAAAAAGTCAAGCCTCCGTATTTTTTATATAGTACCATCATCAATGTAAATGAAATCTCAAATTCAGTAGTTACATCCAAGACAAACAATTCTAGCATGAATTTTTCAACATTAAAACATCAGCTACCACCAATTACAATGGGTTGACAAAGGATCTCATTATCCAAACACTTCCAGTAGAAAAGGAAAGAAAGCTGGAAGGCGCAGATAGAGATTCAGATACTATACTCTTTCCTTTAAGGATCTCAAATCCCCAGACACGGTAGCCACTTTCAAGTATATCTACACAGGATACATCACATAAATCAAATAAAGGAAAATGACAAGTTATATGGACTGAAAAAACTGACCGCATAAAGACAGTTATCATTAGGAACTAAAAGTACGTAAGTCGAGCCTTCTTTTCTCAAGGAAAATTCCACATTACCTGATGGCAGCTCCCATTCTCTGCATTCCAGAGAGAGACTTCATTACAACCTGCTGCAACATAAACAAGGGGTCTTGCCGCTACAGACAATGAGGTACTAGGAGGAGGAAGAAAAAGAGACATTCTCTCGATTGGGCAGGCAAGAGAATATTGCCACGTGTTAACTGGTATGCAGAACCTCAAATCCCAAAGTGTAAGTACACCTCTTGAGGAACCTGATACAAACCAGTTTCCACAAGGCCCTGCAACTAGAGATGATATATAACCCTCTTTGGGATAAACTTTGGTGTTCCAGGCATGTGCACTTGTTCTGGTGTCCAACAGATGGAGCCCACAATTCTGAGTGCTGTACAAAATCATTTTTGAGGCACCAACATCTGAACAATAGTTCAAGAGGCTTGCAACAGCACCCTCTCCCACTTCATTCTTTTTCACATCAACAATACCAGAATACTTCTCGACAACATTACCGAGTCCTCGGGAGATATAATCAACAGAGAACATATGTATTGTTCCATCACATGCTCCGACAACAACTTGAGCAGAACCTTGGAGCACTGTAACACATAAAGCTCGGCTTCCTTCTAAAGAATAAGTTAACCTTGACCTGAATGAGATATCCTTCTCCAGCTTTTTCGAATCCCAAACCTTAACAGTAGAATCGTCAGATGCGCTAACAAAAAAACTGTGGTCTGCTGAAATGGATATATCATTGACAGCAGAACGGTGCTCTTGGAGGTGAGCAACCAAAACACCACGAGGCCTCCATCCTGAATCAGTAATCATAGATGTTCTGGCAAAAGATGACAAATCAGTTCTATCTGTTGCGGCTGTGTTGTCTTCCATTGTTAGGGAAGCCATTTTAGATGCGCCAGACCCAATGTCCTGAAACTTGTTATTCACATATGCCGTTTGATCAGCTTCCCTGTCTTCCACTTCATGTACAACTCTCCGCAACAGTGTGGAGCTATTGCCAATGCTTATTGAACCTGAGACAAGCTTAGGTGCTGGAACTGAATTTGCCAAGTTAAATGACTTGTTCACAGGATCCATCCAAGGCAAGGATGAAGAACCAAATCCAAATGGAGTATATGGAAATGGGGATTCAGAGGCTGCTGTACCAGTGCCTGCTGGTCTCTTGTTATCCTCCTTAAAATAGTACAAAGGAATGCCTTCAGGTGATTTATCAATAAAGCTGCTCATACCACTGACTTGTGGAGACACAAAGCCAGATAGCTGCAATTTTTCTGAAGGGAGGCGATCACCGCTATCCATTATGCTTGAAGGATCTTGTATTAAGCTACCCACAGCTTTCACCTTGGTTTGATTATCATCACAATCAGTAAAATCAATTGGTTTTGTTAAATCACTAGCAGATTTATAACCTGGAAAATCATGTTTTCTCCCAGACCAGTGTTTCATTCGATCCAACTCACTGCAACTTCTCTCAAGTAAATCTACAGCTTCCCATTGTTTTGACAAAGGTGGTGAATTGTACCATATCTTTCTTTGTCTGTCCAGCATATCTGAACTCTTTGCATTTTCAACAAGCTGATAGTAGAGTTCTTTTGAAACTGATGGCTTCAGGCACGAAAGTAGAGCTTTCTCTGAAGCTAGAGATGCTGGCTGCCTGCGAAGGAAGGGCTTTATTACTGGGACAAGAAAAACATAAGAATCAACTGCTCCTAAGCTCTCACTGCTTGAAGCAATAAAGGTGACAGCTGACCTCCTTACCCATTGGCTAGGGTAGCACAACAAATGGAAAGAATGGTCTATCATTTCAAGTAGGACCCTCTTGCGCAGAAAGCCACTTTTGCAGAGAATGGCCATGCAATCTAGTGCATTGACAATTACAGCCTCAGTTGTATCAGTCAATGCCTGCTCAATGTACGGCAAAAGATATTCTTCAACACTTCTTTGTCCAACAAAAAAACAGACATATATGATTTGCCCATAAAATACTGCCCTGAGCTGCTCATCTCTATCATTCAGAAAAGCAGGGAGAATGGGCAACAGGAAGTCATTACTTTGCCTTTGCCCAAAAAACCAACAAAGGTTACCAATATCTTGCAAAAGTGCTCTCCTGATGTTTGGAGTTTGCTTTGGGCCCATCACGAGTTCTTGAATAACCTCAGCAACTGACTTCCTTAATTGACCAAGTTGTGTATCACTATTTAGACTCTGTGGCCGTACTGGTTGGCCTGAGGTCGATATAGATGAATTCTGGGATGAATTTGTTTCATTTAGAACACCTGCCTCACTCAAGCTTATTGAGTGAATCAGAAAACCATAAGCAGTTAGTGCAAGCTTTGATATGTTGCTGGCATAACAAATCCTAACACTCTCCTCTGGGTCATCAGGAAGCATGGAAAGCATAGGGAGAATGTACTCGGGAAAAATTTTGGCATCGCTTGGAGGAAAATCTCTAACCAAAGGAAGAATATCACATAAAGTCTCTACAGCAGCACAACGAACAATTGCAGCTGGATCCGAAAGCATCGCTATAACATGTGGAAGTACTCGTTGCAACCGATCTTCGTCATCAATGTACAAGGAACAAGAGTTCAACAGTAATACAGCACCTCTCCTCATAAAAGGCAGTTTGACATTACGTATGCAGGAACACAACAGTGAGGCTATCAGCACCATTCCTTCACAGCTCATTACATCTTCAGGAAGCGGTAAGAAAGGCATTCCAAAAGTGTCTGACTGATTATCATAGTCAGACATCAACAAAGTCAAATCTTCCATGGTGATCCTTTTTAATGGATGGTGACTTCTCTTGAAAGAAATGGAGCTGACCGGGATTTCTTCACCTGGTGATTGGATGTGACATTGTCTTTGCTTCTGAGAATCTGCTGTATTGGCTATACCTTCCAGCACTGGCTTCACAACAGAACATTGATTATTTTGTTTCACATCCCTGAGCAAAGTGTTCACGTTGCCAAGCAGATCAAAACGATCATGAGTTGAGCCCTTCTCCATCTCTTTTCTGTTGTTCGGTGAGCCCTTCACTGAATTCAGATTTCTATTCATATCATTCTCTTGATGTGTTTGACAGAGGGGAACTGAATGTGGACTCGCAGCAGGGAAGTTCCTGTTACCAGGCTTATCATTCATCATTTGTCTAAGGATCTCATGAAAAGAGGTTTGGCATATCAGAACCTACAAAAGAGATGTGGCTACTGATTAAAAATGTTGAAGCGGGTGACCAACAGAAACAATAGAGGTAAACTTATAGTCCTACCCTTGCATCGGAATTAAGGGGATTCAACAAGGAATAGAAATTATGAAGGAACGGCGAGAAGTAGTTTGGGAACACAACTCCTGCATAGTTCTGCAGGTAGCTTTCAGCAGAACACCGTGACTCTGGGTCCAATTGAATCATATGAAGAATCATCTTCCGGATTCCTGAATCTGGAATCTGCATTTAAGATATATGAACAAGCATTTATCAGAAAAAAATTGCAAGAATTGATGAATAGAACACAAATAACTCTTAAGAAAGCTTTTTGATGTGTAACCTTAAATTAAAATAATTATAAGTCATGCTCCAAAACATCCAATCAAAGAATATAATTCAATAGCTTAAGGTGCTAAAATACCATAAGAAGGTATAAAGCAGAAAAATGCTAAGTTAAGACACTAAGAAAAAGGAAAAGAAAATGATACCTTTTCCAGAAGTTGACTGGGATCGTGTTGTCCTCTGCGATAAGCAAGCAGTTGAGATAATTCAAATAATGGCTGGCCCTCGAGGAAAAGCTCAGCAATAACACACCTGGTGCAATGTAGATAATGTTCAAATACTCAAACCCTTATTACATACATGTGTATTTCTTACTTTGGCAAATCCAATTATATATTTTAATCAGTTTAACTTACCATCGTGTTACGCATTATCTTACCTACAAGTGCCTCCATCTAATCCTTTTTCAGATATATTTTCTGTTTTTGTTTAAGTTCAGTAACCCCCTTTTCATGATAACTAGCAAATAAACCAAATTTCGGGCATAAATCCTCGGCCAAGTTATTTAGCGCAGCGGTTAAGGGATACAACATGATGCTTTGCATCAGTAAGTCCTATTTCTTCTCGTCAAGGACTTCAAAGTCCTATTATAACAAAATTTGCAAAAGATGTATTTCAATGTGCCAATATTTTATTTAAATACTGGTGAAAAAAACAAAATAATTATCTTAAATGATATTGGAATGATACAGATTAATACTCTTATTAATAATATAACTCAGCTACACAAGAAAAGGATAATATAATTCAAGCTAGGGCAAAAAACAAAAGCCACTAAAATAGTCATACCTGATTTTATCATTTTAATTTAAGAGAATGCATGACATCACACTATTTAAACTAGAAAACTAAAACAAGGTAAATTGAATGAGTTAATCTATTGAAAGGAGCAACCCTTTAAATTAAGGATGACTGATTATTGTTCTTGTTGTTATGGAAAACATCCTTAATTTTTTTTAGCAAAACTAGTTTAGTAGGATGTCTTGCAGAGACAACAGGAAAATAGTTGACAATTATCTGGAGAACTAGCGAGTGTGGAACTGTTAATAGTATGGAAGGCGTACACAGTAACTGCCAGTAAAAATAGGGAGCTTTGGTCCCTAAATGTTTGATATGACTCAAAAGTCTTAAGAGAAAAAGGATTTCTTTGCAACAATCATTGCTCTTATTGTAAAACTAAAAGCAATTAGTGTTCTAATAGCTTCATCTCAAAAAACAAAGTGTTCTAATTGTTACAGGAAACATCTTTAATTTTATAGTCTTGAATTATTTTCAACAACAACAACAACAACAGTCCCAGTGTGGTCTGGGGATGGTCTGGGGAGGGTAAGGTGTACGCAGTCCATACCACTACCTCCGCAGAAGTAGAGAGGCTGTTTCCGATAGACCCCCGGCTCAAGATAGAGAATAGTACACCAAGGTCGTAATGAAACATGAAACCGGATGGATGACATAAACGAAATAAGAAATAATAAACATAAAATACAAAATAAATATTAGAGAAATACGAAAATAAGCGAAATACTAACAATTCGCAATAAGACATAAGAAAGAGGACACCCACCTAGTAGTAACCTACACTCCCAGACCAAAGACACCCACCACACCCAAACACTCCTGACTAGAGGCTCCTACTCAAGGACACAGACCTAGGATTACTAACTCGGCTACACAAGCGCTCTCCTACCACCTTGCAATAACCCACACACTCACACTAGCCTTCTACCCTAATCCGCAACCTCCACACCTTCCTGTCTAGGGTCATGTCCTCAGTAAGCTGAAGCTGCTCCATGTCATGTCTAATCACCTCCCTCCAGTATTTCTTCGGCCTACCTCTACTCCTCCTGAAGCCATCCGCAGCAAGCCTCTCGCACCTCCGAACTGTCCTCATCACATGCCCAAACCATCTCAACCTTCCTTCTCGCATCTTTTCCTCCACCGAAGCCACTCTCACCTTCTCCCGGATAATCTCATTCCTAACTCTATCCCCTCTAGTAAGTCCACACATCCAACGCAACATTCTCATCTCCGCCACCTTCAATCTTTGAATGTGGGAGTTCTTGACTGGCCAACACTCCGCTCCGTACACCATGGCAGGACGGATTACCACTCTGTAGAATTTGCCTTTAATCTTAAAGGGCACCTTCTTATCACACAACACTCCCGAGGCGAGCCTCCACTTCATCCAACCTGCTCCAATACGCTTAGAGACATCCTCGTCAAGTTCATCTTGAATTATTTTCCTTTTCAAAAAATAGTCGTCCACTGGTTTAAGTAAGATTTCTTGCTGACAATTAAATGGAAAATTATCTGGTTTTAATAACAACAACAACAACAAACCCAGTGAATTCCCACCAAGTGGGGTCTGGGGAGGGTAAAACGTACGCAGTCCATACCGCTACTTCCGAAAAAGTAGAGAGGTTGTTTCCGATAGACCCCCGACTCAAGAGTGGTTTTAATAACACGTAGGATATATAAGGAAGTTGCTAGTAGAAGTATGGTGCTCTGGAGTCTGGTCACTAGAAAGTTTGATATGACTCAAAAGTCTTACAAAAGAAAAAGGATTTCTCCACGAGTCTTTTCTGTAGGTTTTTCTGTTTGACGTGAAATCATTGCAAAAAATAAAAAAGGCAAACTAATGAGCAATTCATAACTTTCCTAAATCTTCCAATTGCTATACATAATGTCGAATTAGCAAATTATAAGTGGCCATCATGCTGATACCAGTGCAAACATGGTAAATGCCACAACACAGATAAAGCTGGGGGAAGTCATCACATGACGAGTTGATATATAAAGTTTTTTTAAAAAAACTGGTAACTTTGAGTTGATATATAAACAATATGATAACATTCTAGAAGAAATTTTACTTCAGATGTCTTAATAATAAATTTAAAAGGAGAAAAAAGTAAAGAAAGAGTAAACTTTTAAGAGGCCACTCCAAAATAATGACTCAAGAGAAAATCTCACCCAACAGCAAAGATGTCCATAGATGGCTTCAAAGGAGCATCTTGTGCAACGTGTATCTCACCTCCATGCTCATAAAATCTCTGAAAATTAGTGACATTGATGCAAACATTACTTTGACATCATGGCGCATTATGCATAAGAATAACGTATCTATTAAAGGGGGATATGGTGTGGGACAAGGATGCCTTTAGAAGAAACGTGCAGTTTTTTAATTTTCTTTTTTCTTATTTTTTGTTTTCCCTTCCTGTAAGGACACATGCAATTTTAGCATACTATTGCTTATTCAAGCTTATTGGTGTCTCCCAAAGTTCACTCTAATGCCTACACTCAACAGCTCTTGAACACACTTATCACCAATAATCCCTTTTTCTTGCTTAGTTTCTACTAACAAAACTACTACTCTAAATCTCTTTACAGCTATCCACTGAATATGAAGGTTAAGAATATTATAATCACAAACAGGTCAGTCTTTGAAATACGGCACAGTTTCTCCCCTTCAAAGTGGGAAATAGTTAATAAGTGGCTGTGTACGAACTGCAATTGGGCAGTGGAGCAAGTGAAGAGAAACTCTGACTGTCCGCACCGGTCATCTACATGCACAAGATAACTGTTTGCCATTGTTCAAACTTAGATACTATTGGAACTCACCCATATCAATATATTTGATAATAGTACTTCAACTAAACATTAGAAATTCTGTTACGCGTAGTGTTCACTACTCACAGCAATCATAAATACTGGAGAGACACTTAGGATTCGAAACATCGTGGTTAGATATGCAACTTGTTCGCAGGAAATTTCAGATCAAGCTTCCTTTTTGTATTAAGCCAACAAATAACTAAAAATTAGTTGGTTTTACTCATAGTAAACAACAAAGGGAAAAACTTAATCAAACCTCGGGTGCAAGATAACATCGCCTTCGTCCACCAGTATCAAAGAAGAAGGAAAAATCAGAAGGATCATCATGTGGAATATAGGTGGGTTTGAATGACGCAAAGTCTGCAAGATAAAGCCAGTTCCAAGACGTTACCAACACATTCTCACACTTGATATCACCTGCAACCAAGTCCATGCCAGTCTTTAAAAAGAGAAAAAATAAATGCCTGAGCCAGTGTAAGATTTTCCAGGTAATGATTCATTCATTTCATATCATGAGTCATCTTACCATGACACACTCCATGTTCATGACTCTGCTTCACTGCATAAAGCAACTGCAAAAGTAGCAGTACATGATATGACTATTTGCAACTCGATAAACTAGAATTATACCAATGGAGATTACAGAACAAGAAATATTTACCTGGAAAGCAAGCCATTTCTTCTCAACAAGACATAGGAAAGGTCGGGTACTAAGACGATCATGAAGATTGTTAAAGAAGTATTGTCTCAACAAATAAGCAGCTTTATCTGTTTCAAGCCAGAACTGCAACATTTGACATCAAGCAAAGACACAATATTTAGATTCCTGTTAAACTAATACTCCCTCCATCTCAATTTGTTTGCCTGATATTGACTTGACACGGAGTATAATAAAGTAAAGAAGACTTTCAAAATCTAGCGATCTTAAACTAAAGATATATAGAGTATACCAAAATGTCGTTTAATCTTGCATAGAAAGTTGAAATTAATGAGCTGCCAAAAAAGGAAAGAGACATTCTTTTTGAACATACTAAAAACGAAAGTAAGCCAAACAAATTGAAAAGGAGGCAGTATGTCACTAATGTCTAATATAAGATCTTCCATCCACCTACTAGCTGGGAAAACAAAACAGAATGAGTGAAGGTCAAAAACATAACTAAAAGTATCCCAATTTTTCAAGTTCCATATCAGGTGCGTGAGTTTCGTGCCTGAACTATCACCCACTATCTATCAAAACACACCTCAACTATCAATTATTCACTTTTCTACCTGAAATATCACTGTCATTCAGGTAGAAAAAGTGAATAATTGATAACTAAAGTTTGTTTTGACAAATAGTTGGTAATAGTAACTCGCACACCATCATTCAACTAGTAAAAGTTAGAAGTGAACAACTGATAATTAAAGTGTGTTAATTAAAGTCTGTTCTGATAAATAGTTGGTGATAGTAACTCGCACATTATCATTCAACTAGAAAAGTGAACAATTGATAATAGAAGCGTAATTTGATAAAATAGTTATGATAGTAACTTGCACACCAACATTCAACTAGCCTAATTAAACAATTGATAATTTAAGTGTATTTTAATAAATAATTGGTGATAATAACACACACACCTAATAATTCACATTATGAAACTAGAAAAACCGAATCTTTAGCTACGTTTTTACCATTAACCAGCGGAAAAAAAATCAAATTTGAACTCAATTAGGAAAAAATATAATGAAAACATTGCAAATTTTTACATAACCTGGAAAGGCCAAACATGTGAATGATCAAGACAGTAAATACATCACGAAATATTACCATAATTCAGCAAGCAAAAGTGAACAATCGATAATTGAAGCACGTTTAATAAATAATTGGTTATACTAACTCGCACACCTAACAATTCAGCTATGAAACTCGAAAAATCGTAACTTACACACCTAATAATTAACCTACGAAACTCGAAAACCGGAAACTTTACGCGTATATTTGACCATAAATTCACAAAAAAACATCAAACTCGAGCTCAATCAGCCAAAAAAATCAACAAAACACTGCAAATTTTTACTTCTTTCAGCACTAAATTATACGTGAAATCTCCTCTCTTGAAATACACCTTAACAAGTACAAGTCCTTCATCAGTTTACACAAAATCGATTTCAAAAGTCGACCTCGGCCTAATACATCTGTCAGCACTAAATTATACGCAATAATAACTCACACACCTAATAATTCACCTACGAAACTCAATAAAAAACCTGGATACTTTATGCATATTTTTAACCATTTAACTCGCAAAAAATCAAATTTGAAGTAAATCAAGCAAAAAATCAACAAAAACACTGATAATTCAGCTATAAAACTCAAAAAACTCAGCTACTTTCATATTTTTACCATTTAACTCACAAAAAAATCAAATTCGAAGTAAATCAAGCGAAAAAAATCAACAAAAACACCTGATAATTCAGCCATAAAACTCAGAAAACCCGGATACTTTAAGCATATTTTTACCATTTAACTCGCAAAAAAATCAAATTCGAAGTAAATCAAGCTAAAAAATCAACAAAAACACCTGATAATTCAGCTATAAAACACGAAAATGGAGCAAAAAATTAATAAAACCACTGCAAATTTTTACTTAACCTGGAAAGGCCAAACATGCGGATGATCAAGTGAGGCAAATATATCTCTTATTTTCGATAAACGATGTTCATATTCACGTAAATCAATGAAATCTCCTCTCTTGAAATACACCTTAACAAGTACAAGTCCTTCATCATGTTTACACAAAATCGATTTCAAAAATCGACCTCGACCTAGTACTTCTTTCAGTACTAAATTATACGATGACGGTAAGTCGTGTAGGTAATACTCCATCGCTGATGCTTGCGTTGTTTTCGCGATCTTATTCCCCATGTTGTGCGAATTTTGGCACGAATTTCGAGGTTTTTTTAGGGCTCCGGTGATCAGAGTTGGGAGGAGATCGTCGGAGCTCCGGCGAGGTGAAGAGGAAATTTAGGTTGAGTGTTGCCGGAGTTTTATCTGAGAGTAATAAGGAGGAATTTTGAGAAAGAAATTTGGATATTTTTGAGTGAAAAGACAAAAATATCCATATCTTTAATTTGCTGTTAAGGTTATTTTGGTATATTTAAAAGTGGATTTTTTTTTAATAAGATTTATAAAAATTTAAATATTTTGATTAATCACCCACAAATGGTTACTCTCAAAAAGTACTTTCCCAAAGAGCATTTTTTACAATGAAAAAAAGATAAATACATCATCGAACTATAATAAATGATACATATATATTCACCGTCATAATTTAGGTACACATCGTGTCATATACTTTTCATTTCATTAACGATAGAGACATATATGTATCCAAAATATGACGAAGAATATACACATACTATTTATCATAATTCAAGCATATTTGTCCCTTTTCCATTTTGACAAAAAAAACTTTTCAAAATAAACTTATTTCTCAAAGTTTGACCAAACAGACTAATTGTTTTCAAAGTCACATTTTGCTCATCTTATTTTTTTGGCCTGAAGAATTCCAATCATACATTTAGATCATTTACAACCCAATAAAGTTGAATATGAATTTAACTACATACATATTATAAAACACGTAAAAGCACATATACTCTTTTGCTATTGTCCAGAGTCCTCACTCCACACAGAACGATCTAAGCATTTCCTTTCATATAAAACATCACAAAAACAAAATGAATTTACAACAAAATATAGGAGATTTTCAAGAATTACGCGCATATCAGGAGCTATAGTGCACTAGAAAATTTGAGACCTTAATACTCTCGTAACAATTGTCACCTAAAAAAGAGTGAATGAAGCGCCGAATTTGGATATCTTAAGATGTACAACATGCTTTCTTTTCTGGGATGACTTGTGCAGGACCAGGAACAAGAATCTTCTTCCCAGATAAAGATGCAGGATTCCCATTAGACGGATTCTCATCGGCAGCAAGAGTCTTCTTGTTTACGATGTTGAAGATCTCTGTCAACACAGTCGAGAATGCATCCTCTACATTTGTCGCTTCCAATGCAGAAGTCTCTAAGAAGAACAGTCCTTCCTTCTGAGCAAATTCCTTAGCATCCTCGGTTGGGACAGCTCGTTGGTCTTCGAGATCTGTTTTGTTTCCGATCAGCATGATAACGATATTCCTATCAGCATGTGCACGCAACTCTTCCAGCCAACGGGGTATGTGATCAAATGTTTGGCGTTTTGTTATGTCATAAACCAACATAGCTCCAACGGCTCCCCTATAGTATGCACTTGTGACAGCTCTATATCTGAAAATAACAAGAAATCAATTAGATCAGTTGTGAAATTGTTCAGTTTCTACTCCGCTGATCGAGTCTAAAAGCGGTCTTAGACGAGGAAAAGCGTTCAATGTGGAAAATCAAGCTATTCAAATACTGATTGTGATATCAGTGCAGGGAAACACCAATGCTTGGTAACAAGTATTTATAAGCTAAGCTGCGCTGACTCTTTACTTTTGATGCCGCAACCGTGTCGGTTTCTCCAAAAATACACTACTTTTGGCGAATCCGACACGCACCCGCTGACATTTTTGAAGAGTCCGAGCAACATAGTTTATAAGAGCTGGTGAGAATCCATAAGGTCATACTTAAATACTCAACTCTAATAGACCACTTGGCGGTGCTACTAACTCCAACAGATCGTTTAGCAGCTGCAGCACTTTTACAACAGTAATTTGATAGAAACGTAGATGATGTTTTCTTTTGAATAAATATGGTATCGATAACAGGCATACATAATACGTTGCACAATAATAAGTAGGAAGCAAATAGCAACCAGAAAAGCTTTCTTGTCCAGCGATATGATACTTGAACAATTATATTTCACAGCTATTTACAAATTCACTAATATACATTTCTTGATAGGTAATTTTACAAAAGATTTGAGTTACAAAACGGCAGAGATATTTCACATTATAGTGAAGAGAAAAACAACCTAATAGTTCCAAGAAAACAAAAAACAGTACAAGGCAATCTATCAACCTGATCGACAACATCCACACAGATACTTTTCGCATTCAAAAGTAGATCAAACTATTACTAGATCAAGGAACGCATTTGACAATTCTGTTTATGGTTCATAATCTTGAGAATGTACAACACTTGCCATACAACAACAACAACAACATATCCTGCGGATGTTGTGGGATCTGGGGAGGGTAAAGTGTACGCAGTCCATACCACTACCTCATACACTTACCGTACACAAAGGAAAACTAGGACTGAGCCTACCCAACTCAGACAGTTCAACTGATTCGTCAAAAACTTGCCTAAGTCTACTCAACTTGGTTAAATATTGTTGTTGATTCAAAACGATATTTTACCATATGATTCTACTCATAACACGTGGCTGTTCAATTTTTAACCAATTCTAAAAGATAAAATTATTGTTACAGTTACATTTATGTAAGAGATAACTAAGTAATGACAACTGAAAACCAAATATAATACTTTTAGGGGTCGTTTGGTATGAGAGATAGGGGATAATAGTCTCAAGATAACTGCATGGTTAGGGGTATTAGTTAGTCCCGTGATTATTTAATCCACCATTTGTACTACAACTCCATATATATGGTGCGATAACGAATCTCATGAGATAACTCTGTCTATCACATCCTTCAAACCAAACAACCCTCTTAGAAAGTTATATATTTATGCCCTTTAGTAGTCAAAAGAAAGTTGTGATTCTAATGAGTGTCTTCTATAATAGATAAATGAGTGTCTTAAATTTGGAGTTGGACTAACTATTTGCATAAGCTCACTTCTTCTCATCAATTTGAGTGAGTTTTGAGAAGACGCGTGTTGACATCCAATTTATTTATTTGCGATTCTAATACCTTTCATAACATAAGAACACCTTTTTTTTATTCTATTACAATTAAAAGCTTTAAATATCATTCTTATACATATTATTAATATAATTTACACATTTTTTAATCCCCTTGTCAAAATTTCTTGCTCTGCCACTCTTTCATGTTCAAAATTATTCCCAAATGTTCTTTCTCAAAAAAGATTATTTCCAAAAGTTTGATCTTCTACTACTAATCCCTCCAATTTTTTTGGTGGAAGGGAGAGTAGTAATACAAATGATTCAAGTTATACACGCCGACAATGTAATGACTTTTTTTATTAACAGCGGTATCTAGGCCCCCTTGCGTAACGCGATTGATTCCACGGGATATCAACCACCTCACACCAGCAACACAACTAATTACACGAGATACCTGCCACCTCCCACCAGCAGCCAGGTAACTCTGTCCACCAAGGCTAGGACATGACATACTGTAAGAAATGACCTAGTGTTTTTTTCTCCACTAGGACTTGGACTTGATACCTCGCGGTTCTCAACCACTTCATTTACCACTAGATCAAACACTTACATGCAGATTACAGCAGTTTACATAACATTTATTCTAGATTATCAATCAATACTATTTAAATACATTTAATAAAAATTAAGTAACATTCAAGTAGTTAATTGATTTAAGCAAACTTAAAACATTACGCAAACAAGGAATAACTGAGTTTGAAGTACCACACCAAGAATCAAAGAACAACAACACACCCAGTGTAGTCCCACAAGTGGAGTCCGGAGAGGTATAGTTTACAAAGACCTTACCTTTGATATACCTGCCGCTCAAGACAAAAATACTCTAAAAAAGACATGATAAAAGTACAAGAAACAATAGATAGTACTAACAAAAATAACATATAATAGCAAAATAGTACTCCCTCCATTCCTATTTACTTATCACATTTTTAAGTCGCACACCCTTTAAGAAAAACATTAACTAGAAGGTAATTTGACTAAATTATCATTATGTATTACTCTTCTTTATTTAATGCTTCTTTTTTTTTTTCACTAAATTATTATCCCTCTATATGAGAGGGAGGTGATCAGGCATGACATGAAGCGGTTACAACTTACAAAGGACATAACCCTTGATAGGAAGGTATGGAGGACACGAATTAGGATAGAGTGTTAGCGGATAGGAGTGTGTCCATAGTAGTAGGGAGGAGTGCTTTGTTTGTATCTGACCCTGTAGTTTCTTGTTCATAGTGTTCTGATGATGTTTGTGATATGGAATAGATAGTTTATAATATTACTGTGTGGATGTCTTGTTTCTTTTATTATCTAAAAGTGTGTTATCCCATTTTGATATTTATTTTTATGTTTTTTATTTGTTATACTGTTATTTGTCCGTAGCAGGTGGTCTATCAAAAACAACCTCTCTACTTCGGTGGTACAGACTGTGTACACTTAACCCTCTCAGGTGGTTTATCAAAAACAAACTCTCTACTTCGGTGGTACAGACTGTGTACACTTTACACTCTCCAGTCCCCAAGTTTGTAGCCAAAGATAGAAAACAACAACTTGTGTCTTGATATTCAAGTATTATGGAATATCTCTTTTTAGTAAGAACGACGGAGTACTACAACAAAACAAATACTATATTCGAACTACACGAACAACAGATAGTAACACAAATCGAAGAGTAAAAAAGTAAAAATCAAATGATACCGTTCTTGACCAGCAGTATCCCAGATCTGAGCTTTAACAGACTTATGTTGTATAACAAGTGTTCTTGTCTGGAATTCAACACCAATAGTTGCTTTTGAATCTAGACTAAATTCATTACGTGAAAATCTAGCTAGTATTTGTGATTTCCCTACTGCTGAATCACCAATCAACACTATTTTGAATACATAATCTACTTTCTGGCTCGAATCCCCATAACCACTTGCCATTGAAACAACTTTACAAAAATGGAAGAAAGAGGGGGTGGGGGGTGGGGGGTGCGGGGTGCGGGGGGAAATAGAGGAGAAGTAGATCTTTGTTTAGTCTTTGCTAGGATCTTAATAGTCTACCGCTGTCTTTATTCTTTTCCTTTTTTTACTCGCTAGTCCCTACGTATTATTAAAAAGGGGAAAGGCTCAACTATGCACTCAATAATCAGAAATAATTTATTTATATCATCCGTTAAAAGTTTGATTTATTTATACTATCATCATTACAAAATAGATTTATATATGCTATTAATTATTAATGGTGATTTTTCAAAAATAACTTTGCCATGTGTCATATTACTAGAGATCCACATCATAAATTAAAATAACGGAAAAAGGTTCAGATATGCAATCAAACTATCAGAAATGACTCATTTATGTCATCCTTTAAAAGTTTATCTCATTTATTCTATTGTCCTTATAAAACAGGTTCATCCATTCTATTACTTGTTAACAATGATTTTTCAAAAACAGCTTTGCCACGCATCGTCTTACTAGAGATCCACGTCACTAATTAAAATTTTGTAATTGTCCTAATTAATTTAACTAAACAGCTGAATATATTTCGAGATATTCTTAGGCCAAACTCCAATAACTGTAAAAACAAGTGAGGTCTAAAATAGTCTTTTTCCAAGCCTTACAAACCACAAAATGACTAGTTAATCATTCTCCGTTGCATACATTTTGGTCGATTAATGTTTATGCTTAAGGAATTTTTTATTCAATGCTATGATATGTGATCTTCCTCAGAGATTCAAGGCACTGACTAGTATGAACAAAATGTAAGAGAAAATAAACCAATTCTTATTGATTTATTTTAATTAATGATGTGGACCTCTAGTAATATACATGACGGAGGTGTTTTTGAAAAACCACCATTAACAAGTACTGACATGTATGAACCTGTATTATAACGATGATGACATAAACGAGTCAAACTTTTAACCGATGACATAAATAAGTCATTTCTAATAGTTTGATGACATATTTGAGTCTTTTTTCTTTGTTTTAATTAATGATGTGAACCTCTAGTAGGACGACACGTGGCAAGTCTGTTTTTGAAAAACCACCGTTAATAATTAATGGCATGGATGAACCTATTTTGTAACGAAGATAACATAAACGAGTCAAACTTTTAACGAATGACATAAATGAGTCATTTCTTCGATTGCATATTTGAGCTTTTTTCCTATTAAAAATAAATGTGCAACAAGTACGTAAAAATCGAATCGATAAAATATTATTGATTTATTATTACTGGATTATTAGATTAGCGGTTTTGTTAATAGTTTTATAAATCTTTTTTATTGGATTATTGATTTGATTTTGATTTTTTATTATTGAGTTATTGAATAAACTACTAACCCAATAAGAATATATTAGAAATATAGTCCCTCCGTCCCATTTTTATGTATTGCCTTTTGATCAGAGATGGAGTTTAAGAAATAAAGGAAAAAGAGTCAAAAATATCCCTCTACTTTCATAAATTAGTTATATTTTCCCTTAGTTAAACTTTAGGGTTAAATATACCCCCGCCATTACTAAAGTATGCAAATATACCCCTCTATTTAACGAAAATCCACACGGACTAATATTTATCTAACATGGACTCCATGTGGCATGCCACGTCAGCGCCACATTTTTTCCACTCACACAAGACCCCATTTTTCTTCTCTTCTACACAGAATATACACACACAACACACCCATATACACACACATACACATACACATCCATATACACCATACACACACTCCATTTTTTTTATTTTCTCATTTTTCACAGAATATACCAAAGGAATACAAACACCCACAGGATTTTTGGGAGAGTCTCCATTCTTTTTCTTTTCTTGCTCCCAACGCACACACAGAGAAGACACTCACAGTTCACACACTAATACACATATCCGATCGAGAGAGGGAGATATTGAGCGAAAAGAGAGGGAGCTTGAGAGAGAGTGAAGCAGCGAGTGAGGGAGCGAGACACCCGAGCTCGTTCCGGCGACCAGATCTCGCCGGCGATTCGAAACGACCAAGACAAACTGTTTTTCTATCAATTCCGGCGACCAGATCTCGCCGGCGATTCGGCAACGACCAAGACAAACTGTTTTTCTGTCAATTCCGGCGACCAGATCGCATAAGCAGGGATTGGTTCTGTCGTAGTTGGATTTTTGTTTCATGTCATGTTCGGGCGTGGTCTGTTTTTCGCTATTGCTGTTCTGGGTCTGTGTGTGTAGTTTAACTCTAAATCAGTGAGTGTGTGTATGGTGTATATGGATGTGTGTGTATATGGGTCTGTTGTGTGTGTATATTCTGTGTAGAAGAGAAGGAAATGGGGTCTTGTGTGAGTGGAAAAAATGTGGCTCTGAGGCATGCCACGTGGAGTCCATGTCAGCTAAATGTTAGCCCGCGTGGACTTTCGTTAAATAGAGGGTATATTTGCATACTTTAGTAATGGCGGGGTATATTTAACTAAGGGTAAATATATTCAATTTATGAAAGTAAAGGGGCATTTTTGACCCTTTTCCTAGAAATAAATTATGACTTTGTAAAGTTTACAAAATTGATCCTTTAAAGTCACTTTAATGTTTATTTTTTAGTTGTCTTTTCTTATTAAGTGGACTCAGTAAAGATGTCATTAAATAGTTGTCAAACAAGAAAATATGATATTCTTTTTTAAATGGACGAAAAAGAAAAATATGTCACATAAATTCGGATGAAGAGAGAGTACAATTTTTAAATTTCATAATTGAACTATTTAAAGTACGAGTTTCCTATCTAAATTATCACACAATGCTTAGAGAAACATACTTAGATGTGTATTAAACCAAATGTTGTTTACAAACTCTTCAAGGCGTCATTGTCCATAAAATCTTCGTCCATCTGGCATATATATAATGGCTCAAAATATAAATGTCATGATTGAGACGAGAATACTGTTAAGCAGGTGGAGAATAAGATGTCCGATGTGGGAACATTATGCGATAGCTCTAATCAATAGAAATTGGCCACGTGTCATAAGATAAAGTGATGTAAATAGTAAGAGAAACATAGTAGATTCTCAATGGTTTCGATCTTGAACCCTGAACCCTTTTTGCGTAATAAAAGCGCGTGTAATACACCGCAACTCATTTACTGGGACCATGGTGCCATGTAAGCATAAAAGGCAGCAAAAATGCAGTAAAATTGAGTTAGGGGAATAATAGGATCCCATAAAATTGAAGTGTGTTGTCGCAAATTTGATCATAATTCGGAGGTATTAGATGCTTATCTCAAAGTAAATCACAACGATGAAGTCTTTTCCAAATGATGGTAGTGTTGGCCAATTTACTCCTAATATTAAAGTTTGATGGAGATGAGTATTACATAGTATTTCTTGATTTAGTTCAGGTTTATTCAACTATTGAAACCATAACAGTTAAAGTACAAACAATGAAACCATAACAGTTAAAGTACAAACAATACATGACTTCAAGTGATACAAACATCTTTAATACAAAAATAAAGGGAAACAAGATAAACAAAAAGCAACATATAAACTTGGAGCTCAGAAAGAACATCATCGAAAGAGATGCTAACTTCTATCTTTCCAGAAATGTGATCTTGATTTTGTTAAGCCTCTTGACTACATCTTTCATGGTTATTCTTGATTCTGGCGTTTCCTTTGTGCAGTCTAAAGCCAATTCGACCATGGAAGCTATGCAGATTTCACTTTTAGAAGTGATTTGTTTTTCTTCAGGAAAAAGATTGCCATCTACAACGTCCATCATAGCCCCTGAAAATGATTGAGTTATCCATTTCCTCAAGTCAAGATTTTCATTACATATCTCTTCATCGGTTGGCCTTCTTTTGGTCAAAACCTCCATCAACATGATGCCGTAACTATAAACATCACCACTAGTGGACACTATTCCCTCCAAGCCATATTCTTTGAAAAGAATGAAAGGAAAGAAAGTTACTTAATTGAAATATAACACCAATTATGTACAAATAGAGACTTGCTCTTCTACTTCTTGAATTTGGGGAAGTTTAATTATGATAAAAACAAATTCAAAGAGAGCGGATTATTTATACGTGGTGCAATGTAACCAAGGGTGCCCAATGTCTCCGTATGTGCCATTGACTTGCTTATGGCTAAAATTTTAGAGATGCCAAAATCACCAACATGAGCCACCATATCTTCATCCAAGAGAATGTTGGCTGGCTTTAGGTCGCAGTGAACTATCGGAGTGTCATTACCATGATGTAGATATTCAATTGCCATAGCCGTATCAAGTATTACAGTGATTCTTTGAAGTAGGTTCAAGTGGCAATCTTCTCTGTACAACCAATTCTCAAGACTCCCGTTGGACATATATTGCAGAACGAAGGCTCTTATACTGTCACTAGAACAAGTAGTAATCACAGGAACAAGATTTCTGTGTCTAACATTTCTCACCACTTCACATTCAGTATCAAACCTCTTGCATACTTGCTCATTTTCCAAATCCAGAACCTTTAGGGACACCACAATTCCGCTAGATAATGTGCCTTTATATACAAAGTCGGAGCTTCCTTCACCAATTAAATTTGATCCATCAAAATTATTTGTTGCTCGTCGAATCTCATGATAAGAAATCAATTGATAGGTCCCGATCTCCGTTACTTTTTCGACATCTTTAGACTTTTGTTTCTTCTGCCATTTCATTATCCAAATTGAAACCAACAAGAATATCAGAAAGGATGAAGAAACCACTGGAATAACAATTTTCAGGACAAGCTCTTTAGACTTTGATTTCTGTCCAGGATTATTGATAGGGCAAGAAGGAACCTCCAATATGTGCATTCCACATAGCCTTTTGTTCCCAAGAAATGATTGCATAGTGAAATTCGCAAACGCACCACCATTGGGTATTTCACCTTCTAAATCATTAAATGAAACATTGATATTTGTGAGGTGTGGTAGTTTTTCCAATGACTTAGGAATAGTACCTGACAACCCATTTAAAGACAAATCCAAGAATTCCAAGTTTATCAAGTTTGAAAGGGAGAATGGAATTTGGCCTGAAAATGAATTGTTTGATAGGTTAAGAGACTGTATGTTTTGGAGATCCCCCAATCTGCTTGGTATCATGCCCGAAAAGTGGTTGCGAGAAAGATCTAGATGTACAGTGGCTTCCAATTCTCCAATATTTGGAGGAACTTCTCCCTCTATAGAGTTTCGTGACATGTTTAGATAGAGAAGATCTTTCATTTTCCAAATTCTCAAGGGCAATTTTGCTGAAAATTTATTAGAATTCAAATAAAGCACTTGAAGCATGCTTAGATTTCCTAAACATTCTGGAATTAATCCAGAGAGGTGATTACCATTCAGATATAATTCAACCAAATTAGTTAAATGACATACTGCCTGAGGAATATGTCCCTGCCATTTATTGTTATGTAGATACAGCCCTTGGAGTTGTTTAAGCTTGCCAACGTCAGAAGGAATATTTCCCGCCAAGTTGTTGCCTCCCAAGTATAGGGCTCTTAGACCGCTCATGTTTCCTATACTTGAGGGGATGAGGCCATTACGTGTGCATTTGCTGTATGAAAGTTTTGAATAGTAGAAGAAAGATTCCCAATAGAATTGAGCAGAACGCCATTCAACGGATTGTTACCCACTTGTAGATATTTCAACTTCCTACAGTCCGTTAAGGAATTGAAGAATCCGAACTCATGCTCTCTTGGTTCATTGTTCAGTTGATTAGTATGCATGAACAGATGTCGCCATTCACGAAGATTTCCCAAATTATTAGGAATAGTTCCTGTTTAGCCCAAGTATCTCAAGCTTGGAAGCATTTGTTATGAACGATGGAATTTCCCCTTCGATCTGATTGACTCCCAAGATAAGTTCTTTAAGGTTTGGAAGATGAAGACCTGTAGTAGCTGGAATTCTACCGGAGAGGTTGTTGTAGCTGAAATTAACGATTTCCAAAGAAGATATGTTGAAAATAGCCCTTGGAATTTGACCAATATGGTTAGAGTTAAACTCCCTCAAATTTGATAGCTTCCCTAATTCAGGAGGAATTTCCCCCGCTATGCGATTGTTTCCACAATAAAGTTTTCGCAGAGTGGAAATATTGCCCATTGAAGTGGGAATAGTCCCTTTTATGGGATTATCACCAATATAAAACTCCTCGAGTTTGGATAAACAACCAATATTTTGGGTTATATCTCCAGTTATCTTATTGAAAGACATGGACAAAATTTTGAGCTCTGTGAGTTGGCATATGTTGGAAGAAATGTGACCAGAAATTTGGTTGTAATGCATAACTAAGAACTCTAGATTTGACACAATATTCCCTTCATCAAGCAAGAGAGGACCCGAAAGACTATTGAATGACACTGACACGCCAACTAGCGATGAGATATTAAAGAGTGATGCAGGAAGGGAACCCGTTAATTGATTATCGGCCAAGTTCAAAAATGCAAGCTAACTCAGATTACCGAGTTCCTCCGGAATGTTGTCGCTGACTCTATTCCCATACAAACTGAAGTTCAGTAACTTTGTGGCATTTCCAATAGAAGGAGGGATAATACCCTTGAGGCTATTGTTCCAGAGATTTAAGACTCTGAGTTCGGGTACGTACCATGGCCCTTTCCACATTTCACCACTGAGTTTATTGAAAGCCAATGAAATTACTTGAACTTTCCGGTGTTGAAATAGACTTGTTGGAATACTTCCGTTCAGCTGATTGTTCTGAATATCAATGACTCGCAAGCGAGGCAAGTGGCCAAGACCATAAGGGATACCCCCATGAAAGAAGTTGTTCTCTATATTGAGCTCTCGACAAATTGGCCAAAGACGGGGAAATTGTGCCTTGCAGTTGCAAATTAGGAAGATTCAAGGATACAACCCTTTGCCTTTTTGAACTGCACTTGACACCGAACCAAGAGCAGAAAGAAGTATTCTTGGTCCAATTATTGGCCAAAAAATGATTAGGACTTGTAATAAGATTTTTGAAAGCTAGTAGAGATTCTTGGTCGGTCTCATTAGAGGGTGCAGCTGATATAGAAACAGTACAATATTGAACAATAAATAGAGGAATCAATATGAGGAATTGCTTCTCCATACCTTTTTGATTTGTTTTGTTTCCTGCAAAACAAACACAAAAACACATCATATCTGACAAAACAGACCTAAGTACTTGCATATTTTTCGGTTTCAAGCATCGAAAGTGCATGAAATCATGGCACATCAACACCCTCAACTTAGAAAGGTTTTCATGTGTGTTCCTAAATTACATCATTATATAGTAATGTCCATCACTGCAGAATGATTAAACAATAAGACAAATTTAATTGACTACGCTTCCTGTGTCATACATGATACAATCATATTATTCTAACCCAAAGTGTTAAGAAATAGTATAAGCAAGTTATTATACATCATATCATTCACAACCTTGGCTTGACTATTTCCAAAATACTTTTCAGAACCTTGACTTGACTATTTCCAGGATCCATTTGGTTTAAAGAACAAGAAAATTTCATCTCCATATATACATTATTAATTTGTCTAGTTTTCAGTATAAAATTTAGCGCAACTAACGTATTCTCTCAATAAATAATACAGTGCTTCATTTTTGACATTAAACTCCGAATAAGTTATATAGAGTTATTTAGTTTTCACTAGACAAATTGCGGTGAACAAATTCCACATGTATCAACTATCAAGGAGTTTACTTCACAGAGCAGTTGTATTGTCCAAGTCAAATTTGGTTATATGATGTAGTTAATTTTTTACTCTAATTTGAAGTTGAGTTTTTCAAGAAAAAGTCGTCGCCCTCACAAAACGTTAAATTGTCCAAACACAACTTACAAATTTAAAATACCCTTCTTCAAGTTAACTTCAAATGCTATTTTTCTCAAATATTACCCAAAATCATGTCTAACTGCCTACTCTAGCTGGTTTATTTTCTTCACATAAACATGGCGTTTCTGTCAAATAATTTGAGTAGTACATTCCTTTTCACATTTTCTATCAAACTCTCATTTCACCAAAAAAAATATGAATGAATTCACTGAAAATATTTTATGCCCCTTATTAAGGTTGGCTTTGGGACACCATATCTGTCGAGCCGCCTCTGCAAATCTTTACGGCAAATGCAAGAATTCCCCACAAATGCACTTTCACATCAGACATAACTGTATTTTGTATGTAATGATCCTTAAAATGAGAATTTATATTAAGAAGAACCACACCTATAGAGAGGCACGAAAAAGAAATTCTAATGAGAAAACAAGGCCAACTTACAACTGCTAGCTAGTAAAACATTTATAGGGGTCACTTGGTTTAAAGTATGATAAAATTAATCTCCCTGTATAAATTCGGATTACTTATACTCTGTCTAGTTTTGAATATAAATTTTTGCATTGTTATTGTAATCTCCAAATAACCAAACCAAAGTTTGATTTGCGATATTAAAGTCTGTATGAGTTATGTGTGCAGAGTTCAATATATAATTTTATTTTTCAGGAAAGAAAAGTGAACCAATACTGAACTATTAAAGGAAAAGATACTTGCGACGACCACCGTGCTCTCAAGTTTCCGAATCTCATCAGATTGGAAGAAGATCAACACACTAATTTGGATGATAACGAGATTCTTAATTATATTCATCTCATCTGAACATATATAGCAAAATCGCCACACCTACCCCTTCCGTCCTATCTTTCTAAAGGCAACACAAATAAAACACTGGAGGAGGGGTTGAATTTGCAAACACACCGCCACCGGGTATTTCACCTTCTAAATTATTAAATGAAATTAAACATCGATGACTTTAAGGTATAAATTTTTTCCAATGACATAGGATTAGTACCGGACAAAGCATTGACAGACAAATCCAAGATTTCCAAGCTTATTAAGTTTTGGCAAAGGATAAAGGATGGAAGTATTTTTGTGAACCAAGTTGGAAGGGTGAATGAGACGGATTTAGTCGGGATTATCGGGCCAATTGAAATGTTGGAGAGTTTTATTTGGATTCTAGATCCAATTATCAATTGGTTAAATAGAGGACTTGGGATTAGACAGAACAATTTATGCGTATTGTTAAGAAATGGTCTTTTCCTCTCAATCTTCTTTCTAGAGTATTAAAGTCAAGTAGAGTCAGTTAGATAGGTGCTTAGCTGAAGTTAGTTGCGGTTGTTAGTGGCATTTGAAGTTTGTTAGTAGTGGAAGTTGTTAGCCAGTTGTCATGTCCAGCTGTCAATGATTAAGTTAGTGGGGCAACAATGAGGGAAGTTACTAGAAGCTTGTGTGCTTGTGTATATATATTTTGTTCCACATTGAATAATCAATTAAGTTCATTACCACAAAATATCTTCTTTCTCAATTCCTATCATAAACTAGCAATTCTGTCATGGTATCAAAGCAGTGAGATCCAAGCTTTTTCACACTTCGTTTTCCGCTATTATCTTTTCTTAGCTTAGCCAATTGAAGCTCGTAACAATGGTGGAAGTTGCAACACGGATCGATGAAGCTGAAGCACAAATTGATCACCATCATCCACTGTACTTACAACCATCGGACACCCCTGGTTCCATCTTAATTCCAATCCAGCTAACCGGCTCCGAAAATTATGGTTTATGGAGTAGGTCCATGCGAATTTCTCTCTTTGGTAAAGGAAAATTAGGGTTCATCAATGGAACATGCAGGAAGGAGAAGTTCAAGGAGAACTTGTTCAATGCATGGGAGAAATGTGATGCACTCTTGGATTATGAATTCGATTTCGAAAAATTTGCTAACTGGTATTGTGTATGGTGAAAATGCTCATGCTGTTTGGGAAGATCTCGCAGAGAGATTCAACAAGATCAATCGAGTGAGAGTTTTTCAGTTGCACAGGGAGATTGCAAATCATGTACAAGGTACTAATTCTGTTTCTGTTTATTAGTCCAAGCTTAAGGAATTGTGGGATGAATATAGCACTATGATTCCTGTCCCCAAATGTGATTGCCCTAAGTCTAAGGAGTATGTCGAGCATCTTCAAGAGCAACGCCTGTTGCAATTTCTGAATGGTCTAAATGATTCATATGACCAAACCCGTAGACAAATTTTGATGAAGTTCGTAGCTCCTAATGTAAGTCAGGCTTATGCTATGATTACTGAAGATGAGAGTGAAGGAACCATTAGTTGTGCACAAGTAACCACTACTGATGGGAGGTTTAATGACCCTATTGTTTTACAAGATGGAAGAGTACAGAGTTACAAACCAAAGAAGCCTTTTCTGCGATGTGAACATTGTAATATCAGAGGACACTCTAAGGATCAATGTTGAAAGATATTCGGCTACCCTGCTGATCATAAATATAAAGGAAAGTTCAATCCAGGAAGAGGAAATGGAGGTTATCTCTCTGGAAGTAGTGGCACTCAAACTCCTCTGTTTTCTGCCAATGGAAGATTTGGAAATCAGATGCATCCTACTGTGAATAATGTGTATGGCAATACTACACCTGGAAAGGGTACTAGTGACGTTGGTTCATCCCAGTTTGGACTGCAAAATATTGGAAACAATAACATGGTCGAGGCTAGAGGCCAATACTTCACTGAGGAATAGTATCAGCAGATCCTTAATCTACTAAACAAGGATGCCATAGGTGGTTAGCAACCAACCAATGTTGCAGGTACCATTACTTGTTTTCATTCACGTATTCCACATAGTGAATGGATAGTTGATTCAGGTTCTACTCACCACATAACCACCAGCCTTGAAAACTTATTGAACCCTTCAATAGTCAAGGACTTAAAACATGCCAAAGTAAACTTACCTACAGGGGATAGAGTAGATGTTTCGCACACTGGCGATATTCAGTTACTTGATGAATCTGTGTTGAAGAATGTATTGTTTGTGCCAGGGTTTAAGTTCAACTTATTGTCAGTGTCAAGATTAACCAAGGAACTGTCATGTTTTGTCTTTTTTCCCTGATTTTTGTGTGTTCCAGGACATATACAGTGGCAAGGTGAGGGGGATTGGTAAAGAGCAATGTAGCTTGTACATATTCAAATCTGGTGGTGTAAATACAATAAAACAGTATTGTGCAGCAACAAAAGTAACCAGGGTTGCAGATAGTGCTGAGAGCAACTACAAGTTGTGGCATGAAAGACTTGGGCACCCTTCCTTACCTGTGATGCAGATATTAGATATGCTTGGCTCTAAATGTAGTAGACATGTTCATGAGAACTGTTCCATATGTCCACAAGCTAAGCAATCTAGATTGATATTTCCTATTAGCAATTTCAAAAGTCAATTTCCTTTTCAACTTGTACATATGGATCTATGGGGACCCTATAATAAAGTTGTAACACTTGATAAGAAGTCTTATTTTTTGACTATTGTTGATGATTACTCAAGATTTACTTGGATATACTTGTTACAGTTGAAGTTGAAGTCATAGTGGTACTTAAGCAATTTTTGTCCATGATAAGAAACCAGTTTAACACATCAATTAAGGTCCTGAGGTCAGATAATGGGACTGAATTCTTCAACAATCAATGCAATGAGCTACTTAGCCAGTATGGGATCATACATCAAAGCAGTTGTGTCAATACACCACAACAAAATGGTCGAGTTGAAAGAAAACATAGACATATCATGGACACAACTATAGCATTGAAATTTCAAGCAAACATTCCACTCAAATTTTGGGGCTTATGTGTTAAGACTACAGTATACCTTATAAATAGGTTGCCTTCTAGTGCTTTAGAAGGAGGTGTTCCTTATGAGTGGTTGTATAAGAAGAGGTGTAATCTTTCTCATCTAAGAGTATTTGGATGCCTGTGTTATGCAACAAATTTAATCAAAGATGACAAATTTGCAGCAAGGGCTAAAGAAGCTGTCCTGATGGGCTATTCTGAAATACAAAAGGGTTACTTGTTACTTGATACTTCCACTAACCTCTTCTTTGTTAGCAGGGATGTTAGATTTAGAGAGTGTGTTTTCCCTTTCAAAAGGGATACATCAGAACATATGCTTGGAGAAGGACATTTATTCATAGAGGAGGATCAATACTATCCATCACATTCTCCTAGTTCTCATGGCCATGAAAAGCAATATGATGGCTCTCATAATTCTCATGACTTTACAAATGATGTGCAGATTGAAACTATAAGAGATGATCATGCAGATATCACTAATGATGAAGTGGAAACTGCTGGACCTGGTCTTTCACCTGAAACTGTCACTTTTGAAGAAAATATAACTTCTAAAGATCTTGTAGATGATGACAGTCAAGACAATGATGTTGCTGATTTGAACAACCATGTAGTTGATCCACCAAATGATCTTAACACATTATCATCTACTCCATACATTAGAAGATCTCAAAGAAATGTCAAAGAGCCCATATGGATGAAGGATTATACTACTCAAAAGAAGAAGAGCAGTAGTCTGTATCCTATAACACAACATGTTTCATATACAAGAACTTCCCCTAAGTATCAATGTTATGTGGATAACATTTCAAGGTTGGTAGAGCCACAAATATTCAAGGAAGCAGCTAAGGGCCCCAGGTGGATAGAAGCAATGAAACAGGAAGTTCAAGCTTTACAAGACAACAATACATGGGAAATTATGGATTTACCAGCAGGAAAGAACACAGTGGGATCCAAGTAGGTATACAAGATCAAATATCAAGCTAATGGTGAAGTGGAGAGATTTAAGGAAAGATTAGTGGCCAAAGGTTATAGTAAAAAAAAAGGTCTGGACTATCATGATACTTTTTCACCAGTAGCAAAGATGGTTACAGTCAAGTCAGTCATAGCAATTGCTTCTTCTAAAGGATGGAATTTGTTCCAAATAGATGTATATAATGCTTTTCTTCAGGGTGATCTTGAGGAAGAAGTATACATGGAAATGCCAGAAGGTTTTAGGAGATAGGGGGAGAAAAGAGAGTGTAAACTGATCAAGTCTTTGTATGGTTTAAAGCAGGCTTCAAGACAGTGGAATGTAAAGCTGACAGAAGCATTAATAGGTTCAGGTTTCTCTCAAAGCAATCATGACTACTCTTTGTTTACTTTGAAGGAACAAAATGAGATTGTGATTGTACTAGTATATGTTGATGATTTTCTCATCACTGGGAATAGCAGCCTGATGATTGAAAAGGCAAAACAAACCCCCAGCCATAAGTTCAAGGTGAAGGACCTGGGAGACTTAAAGTACTTCCTAGGCATAGAAGTCCTAAGATCTGCAGTAGGAATACTTTTGAATCAGAGAAAGTATGTGTTGGAACTTATATCTGAGTTAGGTTTGAGTGGGTCAAAACCTTCTCCCACACCTTTGGAACTTAATCACAAGCTCACCACAAGGGAGTATGATGAGATTACAGATAATACTGCTGGAGATGAACTATTGAGTGATGTAAGTTCATATCAAAAGTTGATTGGAAAGTTGTTGTATGTTACCATCACAAGGCCTGATATCAGCTTCTCAGTGCAAACCCTGAGTCAGTTCATGTAGCAACCCAAGAAATCACATTGGGAAGCTGCACTCAGAACTGTAAGATACCTGAAAAATGCACCAGGTCAAGGAATCCTTATGAAATATGGTCATGCTCAACAACTTACATGTTGGTGTGACTCTGACTGGGCAGCATGTCCAAATACCAGAAAGTCGGTTACTGGTTTTGCAGTGAAATTTGGAGAGTCCTTGATTTCTTGGAAATCAAAGAAGCAACAAACTGTCTCAAGGAGCTCAGCAGAAGCTGAGTATAGAAGCCTTGCAGCAGCAGTAGCAGAGTTGACATGGTTGCAAGGATTATTTCTGGAGCTGGATGTTCACATTGACAAACCTATTGCAGTCTTCAGTGATAACAAATCTGCCATTCAGATTGCAGAGAATCCCATATTTCATGAAAGAACAAAGCACATCGAGATAGATTGCCATTTTATCAGAGACAAGATTAAAGAAGGAGTGTTTAAGGCTGTCTATGTGAATACGAAGGAACAAGAAGATGACTTGCTGACTAAGTCCTTGACTACTTCTCAACACATGCATTTACTTGGTAAGCTTGGAGTGTTCAACATTTTGGACCCTCCAGCTTGAGGGGGAGTATTAAAGTCAATTAGAGTCAGTTAGATAGGTGCTTAGCTGAAGTTAGTTGCGGTTGTTAATGGTAGTTGAAGTTTGTTATTAGTGGAAGTTGTTAGCCAGCTGTCAATGATTAAGTTAGTGGGGCAACAATGAGGGAAGTTACTAGAAGCTTGTGTGCTTGTGTATATATATTTTGTTCCAGATTGAATAATCAATTAAGTTCATTACCACAAAATATCTTCTTTCTCAATTCCTATCATAAACTAGCAATTCTGTCATAGAGTCTAAGCTTCTCATCCCTATTCTTTTCTCTATTCCTTATCTACTTGTTATTTCAATATTTTCCATTGTAATCCAATAGTTTAAGTGTTACCATTGTCATTTGGGCTATCTGTTATTATATAATATTTAAGTGTTTGTGTTGAGAATTCGGGTTTGTTACAGTTTCCTGACAAATTGAAATAGTGTCGAAGACTGGTGCAGAAGTAGCTAATAAACTTGACTTATAAAAACTTTAAAACAAAATAAATTTATAGGTGGAAAACTAACCAGATCCCGATGAATGTAACAATAACGACCTACACCCTTGTAGGATTCAGCAATAAATTATTGCTAAATCTCTTTTTCATTATCCTTGATTATTTATCGAATAGAACCCTTGTGAGCACAATTTTATGAAAAGCATATTTCATTTATTTAACAATCATCAAGACAACACTCAAACAGGAATACTGGAAAATGGAAAGAAGATACAAGCAAATATAGTACACACATAAGCAATGGCATTGAAACATGGTGGAGCTAGTTGCTTCAATCCTTCAAAGTGCTTCATTTCCAGTTTTTGGAACCCACACTAGATCATTACTTGATGGGAAGAAGTGACAGATAGGCGATGCTCCTGGTAATACACCGAGCACTCGGAAAGATACATGAGATGGATCCCATTCAGAGGTATCCAAGTGACATACAGCAATTGATTCCACTGTATCACCATTTGCTTCATTCCTCAATGAAACTTTGGACACCTTTCTTTCATCGCTAATCGTGTGATGACAATAGAAAACCGTATAATCACAAGACAGGATATGACACATCACCATCTTAGGAGCAGAAACTTCTTGTGGAACATCCACAATAGTATAGTTCTGTGGGTTAGGAGTTGAGTCCTCGTTTGAGAAATGAGTTGTTGTGGATAGAGTTTCGACTTGGGTTTTCTTTCCCATGATCTCGTGAACAAAGTCGAGCATTCCCTCCGCGGATGTGGCACAGTACTGTGTCTCTCCCGTTATAGGTGATGATAATTCACATATTCTCAATGCATCTTCCATGGATTTAGCCTGTGGAGAGTTTTCAGACAACGAGAAACGTTGAAGAAGGTTTTGGAGTTCCTTGAATGAAAATGGAATGGAATCGGCTGCTTTTTTGGGAAAGAAATTTTGCGGGGAATTAGAAGGAGAAGAAATTAGATTTATTCTTTTTTGAAAGGAGAGAGTTACTGTTTTCCCCATCTTTAGATCATCCTGAAGGAAGAAAATTGATGCTATCGAAGGATCATCCATATGTGTATGGGATGATGAATGCATTATATGTTCATTCCTTCTTTTCACTTGCTCGTTGTTTCCCTCTTTATAAAAAAAGAAGGGAATCGCCAGCTTTTTGTTACCGGAAATCTCTTGCTGATGATTGTGTTCGGAATGAATATGTTCATTCTCTTTCTTCACTTGCTCATCATTGGCCTGTTTATAAAAAAAGAAGGGAATCGACAACTTTTTGTTACCAGAAATCTCTTGCTGATGATTGTGTTCGGAATGAATATGTTCATTCTCTTTCTTCACTTGCTCATCGTTGTCCTGTTTATAAAAAAAGAAGGGAATCGCCAACTTTTTGTTACCGGAAATCTCTTGCTGATGATTGTGTTCGGAATGAATATGTTCATTCTCTTTCTTCACTTGCTCATCATTGGCCTGTTTATAAAAAAAGAAGGGAATCGTCAGCTTTTTGTTACCAGAAATCTCTTGCTGATGATTGTCTTCAGCTCCGTAAATCGCTTTTAATGCTTGCTGATGGTTGTCTTCAGAATGGATATGTTCGTTCTCTTTCTTCACTTGCTCATCGTTGTCCTGTTTATAAAAAAAGAAGGGAATCGCCAGCTTTCCATTACCGGAAATCGATTGCTGATGATTGTCTTCAGCTCCGTAAATCGCTTTTAATGCTTGCTGATTATCGTCTTCAGAATTTCCTTGAACCACTTTCCTAGCTTCTGTTCCATAAGCAACCTGCCATATCATATTATAACGGTGATCAACAACATATATTTACAATCAATCATAGTTTTTATATAGTAATAAGTAGTACCAATAATATTATATTATAAGGTGATCAGTGACATATATTTATAATCAAATAGAGTTTTTATATAGTAAGAAGTAGTACCAATAATATTATATTGAACAAAATATTACTTAAAGCTAGCTTGTAATTAAGATGGAGGAGAATATTAAATTACCAACAGAATTAGGGAGAGAAAACAAAAATAAAACTTAAGATCCATTGTTTTTCTGTTGAGTTCTTGAGACAATTCTTCTGAAATAAGATATATATATATAGTAGTGAAAATAATTGGAGGAGGGTACTGTGCCATTTTTATCTGCACAAATAAGTAATACGTAATAAGTAGGAGAGTCCAGAGCCTAAAGGGCAAGTTTTTTTAGTCAAAATTTCAGAAGGGCACTGCTTTTTTTATGGTTTTTCCTTTGATTGAAAAATTCTAAAACGGACAAGGTAAACACACACCTGTATTTATCTTGTCCATTAAAAAGTTAACGGTGTTAGTCCAAATATTAAAATATAAGGTAAAATGGTGAGTTTACCTTATAAGGTAAAATGGTGAGTTTACCTTATTATTTGCTGTTTGTAAGGGCCGGCAAAGTGTAAGATATTACAAGGTAAATGGAGTTGTTAACCTTGTAAGGTAGGATCTCAAGTTCACCTTGTAAGGTAGGATTCCATGTTTACCTTGAAACAACTTCAAAATTCTCGCTTCTATATAAAGAGTGTGAGTAGAGGTTAATTTCTTGCATCAACTCAAAAAAAAATGTTAAACTTCATAACTCAAATGGATAAGGTAAGAGTAAATTTACATTGGGGTGGTAAAGTTTTGCATGATGAGAATTCGGTGCGATATAGTCAGCGTCCTATAGTGGTTCAATCATTTCCTTTATCTCTCAAATATGATTGTTTGAAAAGGTTGTTTAGGAGTAAAATGGGTATTACTAATTCGGAAGATGATGTGGTTATTTCTGGACGATATCCGAATTATTTTACATCAAACGGACAACCAATGTGCCTTTTCAAATACCTTCGGACCGATGCTTACTTTGCGTGGCATATACGTCATACTGTGATGGTCCTGGATGCACAAAGTGTTGATAGACAAAAAGAAAATTAAAATTAATTTTGATATGGGTTTCACAAAAAGTGTTAATTTACACATGCATGCAACTAAAGGGCAAATTTTTTACACATGCATGACAATACTAACTTAACGTAGGTTTAGGCTTAATAAGTTGATATGCTAATAACAACTTTTGACAAATTAGTAAGCTACAAAAACGATTAATAATATTATACTACATACTCTTTTTGTTAGATATTGAAAAAAATTATATAAGAAGGTGGTTAAAGTATACCTTAAAGTGGAAATTTTTTGATAAAGTAAACTTTGAGTAAAAACAAACACCCAAATAATATAGATGAATAGAGTGAAACGTGTAATGTGAATAAATGAATGAAATGAATGGACAATATATAAAAAAAATTTAGTAAGGTAAGGGACACATTTTACCTTGTAAGGTAAGAGACATATTTTACCTTGTAATGCAGTGCATTTGAAATAAATTCGTCACTAAATAGTCCCTCCGTCCATAAATACTTTTTCACTTTTGACTTGACATATGTCCTAATAAACAATAAACAGATGGTTGATTTTACTATATCACCTTTTGGATATAATAAATATTTTACTTTGAAAAATATAATGAGTGGTGTATTGTATTTAGTACCATGGGTAAATAGGTAAAAAAAAGATAAATTATTCATTGATTTTATACACTAAACAGGTATATTGGACATTCCCAAGTAGAAAAGTGGATAAATAAAGATGTACCGAGGGAGTACATTGATGTCATTAAATTTTGAACTCCCACCAACTTTTTCAGTCAAATAATAAGGTAAACTCACCATTTTATCCTACACTTTAACATCTAGACTAACACTGTTAACTTCTTAATGGACAAGGTAAATACAGGTGTTTACGTTGTCCATTTTGAAAATTTTCAATTTTGGTGTGCCTTTTTGGATTTTTAACTAAAAAAACTTGCCCTTTAGGTTTCGGACTCTAATAAGTAGTACCAATAATATTGTTAAATTTCAATTGAATAACATTTTTTCATTTCTTTCTTCTCTAAGAATATGGCTCTGAGGGAATAGTGTCCACTAGTGGTGACGTTATAGTTACATCATCATGTTGATGGATGTTTTGGCCAAAAAAGATCTGCAATGAAAATGCTCATGCCAATGCTATATCAAAATTAATTCCTTGTTTAGCGGGAATGCACATCAAAGTATCTGACAAGAGAGAGTTATTCGGATGGTAAGCACCCCTCACTTCCAACTCAAGTAAATGACAAGAGAGTTGTTCGGATGGTAAGCACTCCTCACTTCCAACTCAAGTAACTGACAAGAGAGTTGTTCGGATGGTAAGCACCCCTCACTTCCAACTCAAGTAACCAACTCAAGTAACTGATGAGAGTTGTTCGGATGGTAAGCACCCCTCACTTCCAACTCAAGTAACTGATAAGAGAGAATTGTTCGGAGGGTAAGTACCCCTCACGTCCAACTCAAGTAACTGACAAGAGGGAATTGCTCGGATAGTAAGCACCCCTCACGTCCAACTCAAGTAACTAACAAGAGGGAGTTGCTCAAATGATAAGCATCCCTCACTTTCAACTCAAGGTACTGACAAGAGGGAGTTGCTCAGATGGTACACTTTCGAAGAGACCAAAGGAGCAAAAAGAGGTGGGAGCTCCTAGGGACGGGTTAATGCTCATTTAGCACTAATTAGAAGAAGTTATAGAAGAGCACTTGATTCTAACTTTTTCATAGGTCTTTTCTTAGAATAAATATGTCTTGGAAGTAGTGAAAGTGGTGGGGTGCTGTGCTATTATTGTCTGCACAAATAATTCACAAGCATGATTGTTTCTAACAGGAAAAGTTATCAACTAGTACCATACGTTAAACTCGTTTAAATGGAAAGGCCCAAAATATCCCTTTATGTCACATTTTGTCCTCCACTTACTTCCCTCTTCTTAACTTTTACTATTTTTTTTCTTCTGCTTTTTGTTCAATTTCCTTCCAAATCTCTTCATCTTCGTACCGTTTAACTTGACTTCAACTTTCATCTATGTCTTCTAATTTCGGTTGTACACAAGTAGACGCTTGAACTTGTATAAAGTTGAACAAGTAGACACATGCACTCTATGTGGCGTTTTACATGGCCAATCCATCTCCTATTGGCGTCCTACGTGTATTATGCCATATAGGACGTGTGTGTCTACTTGTTCAATTTTATACAAGTTTAAGTGTCTACATCACATCCAAAGTTGGAGGTCATATATGTGAGTTGACGCCAAGTTAAAGGGCATGCTTTTGTATTATGCAAAAAATATAATATTAATTAAGCACAAAATGATATGATTAATGCTCAAAAGACTATTAAAAATACTTAAATGTGAAGCAAATAATGACTAAATATATGTAGTTTTGACCTCACATCAGTTTACGTCTTTACTAATCTAGTAGAGCCCTCGGCTAAACAAGCATCTGCCGCTTATTTCATGACTGATTTTATTGCATACTAATTTATTTTATTGGAAACCAACAAATGAATTCACCTCAGTGCGCTGGAGTACCAGCCATCTTATACATCTTAGAAAAGAAATATCAAAGATATTTGTTTACTTTCTGGACTTGCTGAGACAGACAATGGAATCTTCAAGCAGATATTCTTTTAATCTGAATCTTGGCCTCACATTTCTGATAATTCATGACGTACATTTGTTGTATAATTTTTTTCTTTAAAGCAACATTTTGTTATTGGTTAAATCAAAAACAAAAACAGAACCATTTAAGACCGTTAATTGATTAGCTGAAAATTGATAACAAATATCTTATTGGTTTGGTTGTAACACATTTACAAATCGATAACCAATAAATCAAACCGATAAAGTACAAAATTGGACTAAGCCGGCCAATAAGCTCTCCTAGTCGTACAAGTAATACAAGATGGTAAGTGTAGATATATTGTATCTATAGAGACTTGGAAGATGATTCAAATTCTTATTTCACTATTCGTAAAAGAACCAAATAATTCTTGAAATGGTTGTTATTTCACTATTAGAAACGCGTTTGTTTAAATCAGATGATGGAGAGGTCCAGGGTCTTGGCCTTATTGTTTTGAGTATCAATCACTCCCAAGAGAAGCAAGTGGCCGCCGCCATGAAATAAGTTGTTCTCGAGATTTTGTAGGAGTACATTTGTTTATCTCCGAAACCTACTAAAAAGGAATAGTGAAAAAACGGAAGGAGGAACAACTGATCAGATTAATAGACAAGCTGTGTACACATATTAAAACAGTAGAGTCAAATATTGAAACTCAATTACATAATTCTTAGTAGAATATTTTATTTGGTTATCGTCCTTCTGCCGATATGTATACATATCGACAGTTCATTCACTCTGCCTGTATTGGATACTAAAATTACAGGATATATGGAGCAACTTAAGCATGCAAACAGAAAGCAAAAGTGAAAACATAGCTACAAATAAAGAAAGTGAATCAGGTTCAAAACTACTTAAATCTGAAATCACAAAATGAGGGAAATGCAACACTCTGAAGTACAAATAGTACATGACTCCAGGTAGTAGTATACAACAACTTTACAGAAGAAACCAGGCAAACAAAAGGTAACATATTAATTTGCAGCTCAGAAAAGAACACCATCAGAAAAGATGCTAACTTTTATGTTTTCAGAAATGTGTTCTTGATTTTGTTAAGCCTCTTGACTACATCTTTCATGGTTATTCTTGATTCTGGTGCTTCCTTTGTGCTGTCTTGTGAAATTTTACCAAACAACTGATACAAAGCTTGGTTTACCAAGCAGCATTAGACAGAGAAGAGAGAAGGAGGAAATTTTATTAACTGTCAAAATCATATTGCTATTACAACTTACACCTATATATAGAGATATATCTTCTGGAACCTTCTATTCTAGAATCTTTTCACTACACTACACTCTCAACCTTCCAGCTCATCACACAGCTCATTAACCACCTAACAAACTAACTGTAACACCCTGCATTTTAGGCTAGAATGAAAACCGTCATTTCTACGTGTAGATGTTCCAAAAGCCATAAATCCTATGCAAAATTTGATATGTTAATCAATTATGTAGTGTGGGAACCTATTTGAGCATGAATTGAGATCATAGAGGTCCCCTAACTCAAGGTCAAGTTGAAAGCTTTCCTATCGTTCGAGTTTTAGTAAGCGTCGAAACTTAAGTCAACTTCAATCGACCATAACTCCTTGTATATGACGAATTGGGTGGCCTACTATATATCAAATGAAAGATCTTCAAATTAGCTTTCCAACGATACCAATTTTGCCTAAATCCAATACCTAAGCAAAAAGTTTGGCCATTTTAGTGACTGAGACAGTAGCATCATGCGATAAGCGTGCGATGCACGCCCTATCGCACGCACCAAAATTTCAGGTTCTGTTTCCGCGTTTTTAAGGGAAAAATAGGTATCTTCCATCCCTTATCCAGCTATAACACGGGATTAAACTCCCAAAACACCAAAATATGATTCTTTTCTCTCAAATTCATCAAGAACTCACCCTAGGGTTTCAAACTAAAAAACCAAATATCTCAAGATTTAACCGTGGGTTTTCCTTAATTCTTCAAGATTCGGAATCCCCATTGCGAGGGATACAAGAGGCACCCATCAGTCGTACGTATAGCATCCCAAAAGCTAGAGTTCATTCAAAAGCTTCTAATTTAAGGTACGTGGGGTTTTTCTAAAAAATTCATGGGCAAAGAAACCTTCTTTAATTCATGCTAAAGGTTTAGAAATCATGATTTTATGAAAAGGGTTTGAATTTTTCTATTTCTAGCATGTTTTAGAAACCTTGATTAATATTGTTTTGGTCTTTAGGCCTTCCCCCGAAGTGATTTGAAATCTTATACGTATGTATGTATGTATGTATGTATGTATGTGTTTTAAGTTGATAGTTGAATTGAGAGCATGAATCACATGAAATCCCTCTCTTGATATGAGTTTTTCCATTTTTCATATGATATGGATTGTTTTGGAAAGCATGATATGAAATGTCTTGATTTATACTATGACTTGAATATAATTTTGGAATCAAAAGAGAGGGTTGTGCATGTTGATAAATGTTGAATATACATATAATGAAAGAGTGCATGGTTTTGTCGAAAGCACATGACCACTATATGTTTGAAGAATTCTTGCATAGTTTTGACTTATATTTTGGAACATGAAATCTCTTATACTATTTGCATGTTTGGGTGGTCTGGATTGAGTTTTTGATGAAAGAATCATGCATGATGAATTATGGCTCAGAAATAGGACTTGCAAGTCTTGGTTTGATGACACCAACTCAGTTAATACCATGGTAATTCAAAACAGAATAGAATGGATGTTTGAAATCAGACTTTCAGATTTTGAGATTCAGCATGATGTATGTTTAGAAATGGTTAAAACTGGGCATAAAGAGACGTTAGGTGATTCCCCAAAGAAGGCATGAGTTCAAACAACTCATTACCCGAAACCGTGATTTTTCGATCTGGGTATATTATATTACGTTGGCCTAGAGCCGTGTGGCATATTAGAATCAGAAATTCCAACCCTTGCGGCATACTCGGGTTGGGGGATTCCTCGCCGAGTCAATGACGGATTCCATATAGCCCGTGGGATTTTAGAATTTTAGGGGAGTACCACCTAACTCAGAATTAATACGAAGATCAGAAACTGCATGGTCAAGAACGATTTATGATTTTTCAGAAAAGTGCCCATGTGTTTTGAAAACTATTTTATGTATGATGTTTTGACAAATTATTTTATTTGTATAAAAGCTTTATTTTGGATTACTCTGCGTACCAGTACATCTGTATTGACCTCCCCTCCCTCCAGGTTCTGAGGCACAGTCTGGGGTCCTAATAAGCAGTAGATTTCATCAGACAGAAGTGAAGAGTACCAGTTGGTGAGCCTTCTGTATTTCAGAAGGCCTAGTTTCTTTCAGACAGTTATTATTTATTATGGTTTTGGTCTACTGGGGGCCTTGTCCCAGTTTTCGAACAGTTGTTATTTGATCATGTAGTAGAGATTTTACAGGCGATTTTCAGATGGTGTTCAGTTGATATTGGATTTTATTCCTTATTGTTAAACTAAATTTAGATTATGACCATGTTTTCGTAGCAGCTTTTATTTCCGCATTTCCTATTTATATATGAATGGTGTATATGATTACAAGTTAGAAGGGCTCTCAGGCCTTCATAGTTTGGGATGTCCGTCATGGCCAGGGCCCTGGTTCGGGTCGTGACAAACTTGGTATCAGAGCACGGTTCATGGTCCCAGGGTGTCTTCAAAATCGCGTCGGGTAGAGTCTTGTTTATGGGTGTGTAGCGCGCCACACTTATAAGCAGGAGGCTACTAGGCATTTAGGAATGTCCCTCTTTCTTCATGTTTTATTTTGTGAAATAGGGCCAAAATGTTCCTCTTTCATACTCTAATTCGTGCTATGGTGTTGCCCATACGAAAGTAAAGTCATCCCAATTCTTTCCTTACTTTGATCTTCCCAGATATGTCTCATTATTAGGGTGATTCAAGTGCAGAAGTTTAGAGTCTAAATGGTATGGTCCTTTCTGGTTGAGCCACATAAGAGTTTAAAATTTGTGCAAGGACTTGAGAAGAGTTCGTTAGTGCCTCAGAGTGTATTGATTTTAGTGTGAACTTTGATTCTGATGAAATCGTGCTTTTCATCCTACGGTATTAAGAGTATTCCATCTCTTTTCAGAATTTATATTGCAAATGTCATGCTTAAGAGGGAACGATGTGTAGCAGAATGTTGGAACTGTATTTCCACCCGAGTAGTAGTATAAGTTAAGTATTGGTGTCATGACCTATTGGTAGTGATGTTAGACCAAGAAGTTGGTGATGTGAAGTCACAAAGTTAGAAGTTAGAGTGAGGGTGACTTGTGTGTAAATAAATATTTTAGTTGAATAACCGATGTTTGAGGATGATTTACCACTTTATAGTGATAGACTAATGTGGTAGCTAGTAGCATCTATGGATTGTATGGTAGTCTGTAGGGGAAGTGTTTGACTCAGATTTTTATTAATACAGAGTAAGATGTGTATCCTTAGATCATTGAATATTGTGTGTCAATTTTCTATTTCTTGTAATATGTAATCTTGTTATCATAGTATTTTTGAAAAAAATCAAAGTCTAGTGAAGCCGTGTGGGGTCTTTCGATTCACTAGCATAGTTACTTTGTTATTCATTTCATTTTCTTGTTCAAAACATAAAAATCAAAGTCTAGTGAACCGTGTAAGGTCTATTTCGATTCACTAGCAACTTGTTGTTCAACTTGTTGTTCTTGTGTTGGTTGAATATTTGTATAATCGAATCTTTTCTCATGAGATTGAGTTGGTAATAAAGTGATACGTCCTTTTGCGTTAGTTTAGTAGAAGGTAGAGAAGGAATTACTAGTTAAGGTGAATTGTTGTCTGCTTGAAGTATGAAAATGGCTAGATGTGCCAGTAAGAAATAATTATAGACTCATGGTTGTTTGTGAAATTTGAAGGCAGTCTAAATGCACGCTTGGGCAAGTAAGTGCTATGTGAGAAAGCCATATAAGTAGATAAGATTGTAGGGGTGATAATATAAGATTAAGGTTGACCATGTCTATTACGTGACTTTACCCCCCTTGACCTTCTTTCCTTTGGTAGTTGTAAACTAGTTGTCACGACCCGAACTAGGGTCTGGCCGTGACGGATATCCCAAACCATAAAGGCCCAGAACGCCCTTCTCTATCTGGTAACCATGCACAACATTCATATAATAAAAGAAGATGTAGAAACATAATCTGCTACGGAAGCATGGTCAATTCTGAATTCAACATAAGTATGGAAACTGTAAATCAACTACATCTAAATAACATCTGACTCAGTCTGCGAAATATCTACTACATGAAATTCTGATAACTGTATGAAACTAGGACAAGGCCCCCAGTAGACCAAAACGGAAATAAATGACATAATCTGGAAAAGACGGGCCTTCTAGAATAGAGAAGGCTCACCAACTGAACACTGCAACTCTGACTGATAATCTACTGCCTGTATGGACCCCTAGATTGAGCCTCAGAACCTGGAGGGAGGAGGGGGGGTCAATACAGATGTACTGGTACGCAAAGCAATCCAAAATAGAACTTTTATATATATAAGATAAAGAGAGAGCAATTTGTCAAAATATCATGCATGTAATAGTTCTAAAACGCATGGGCACTTTTCTGAAAAATCATAATCATTCTTAACAATGTGGTTTATGATCTTCGTATTAATTCTGAGTTAGGTGGCACTCCCCTCAATTCTGATATTCCACGGGCAGTATGAAATCCACCATTGACTCGGTGGGGAAGCCCCCAACCCGAGTGTGCCGCAAGGGTTGGAGTTTCTGATTCTGATACACCACACGACACTAAGACAGCGTAATATAATATACCCAGATCGACAAATCACGGTTATGGGAAATGAGTTGTCTGAACTCATGCCTTCTTCAGGGAACCACCTAAGCTCTCTTTATGCCCATTTTTATCCTTTTCTGAATCATGCATTTTTTAGTTTCAACATCTGAAAAGTCTGATTTCAAACATGCATTCTATTCTGTTCTTAAATTATCATGGTATAATCTGAATTGGTATTGTCACACCAAGACTTGCAAGTCCTATTTCTGAGCCATAAAGCATCATGCATAATTCTTTCACTAAAATATAGTTCAGACCACCCAAACATGCAAATAGTATAAGAGATTTCATGTCCCGAAAGCATAAGTCAAAACTATGCAAGAACTCTTCAAACATAAGGTGGTCATGTGTTTTTGGCAAAATCCATGCACTCTTTCATTATATGTATTTTCAACATTTTTCAATACAAACAACCCTCTCTTTGGAGTTCAAGATTCATAACCAAATCATTCATAAATTAAGATACTTCATAACATGCTTTACAAGATGCATTTCAAAAACAATCCATATCATATGATAAGTAAGGAAAATCATATCAAGAGAGGAATTTTCACATGAATCATGCTCTCAATTCAATCATCAACATTAAAACATGTACATAAATACATATATCAATTTAAATTAATTTGGGGAAGGCCTACAGACCAAAACAATATCATTAAAGCTTCTTAAATATGAATATATTCATAATCCGAAACCCTTTTCTTAAAAGCATGATTTCTATGCCCATGAGATTTTTAGGAAAACCCCGCGTACCTTAATTCCGGAAGATAATAGGCAATTCTTGAATCTTACAGATTGGGGATTCCAAATCTTCAATCGCTTTTGTGAACCCACGGTTGAATCTTGAGATACTTGGGTTTCTAGTTTGAAACCCTTGGGAGTGTTCTTGGTGATTTTTGGGAAAAGTATCAATGATATGGGTATTTGGGAACTTAATCCTGTGTTAGAGGTGATAAGGGGTTGGAGAAGTACCATTTTACCCTTAATAAGATGGAATAGGGTGCTGAAAATTGGCCGGGCACGATACCCCGGGCGGCACCCTACCTAGAGCACTGGAGTACTCCAAGCATCGCCCACCTTATAGCGGTGGGGTAAACTGGGCAGCGCCTGCCTTAGAGCGGGGTAGAACCCGGGCAGTGCTCCTTTATCGCCCAGAGCTACTGGAATAAAACACCAAACATGCCCTTAGGCTTGTCTAAATATTCCGAAACTCATCCGAGATGTACTACGACCTTGCCCCATTGTAACATAACAAGAAAATCGAAAATCGAAGGTCAGGAGGATCGAAAATAAAATCCCCGAAGATTAAGAGCTAAAAATGAGACTAAGTCTCTTGACACTTAGAATATTTTCAAGTTTCCAAGGCTAAGAGTACACCACTAGGGGCTAGCACGTGCACGCATTTACGGGGCGTTACATTATCCCCCCTTGGGATCATTCGTCCCCGAATAATGATGCGAAAATACAGCCAAGCACGATTTCAAGCATACTAAGATATAGGAGAATAATACAAAGATTCATACCTTCCGTTTCATCATTCACCGGATCAAATAAGTCAGGGTATCTAACTCACATGTCCTCTTTGGATTCCCAAGTAGCCTCTTCAACCTTCTGATTCCTCCACAACACTTTAACTGAGGCTATCTCTTTGTTCCTCAATTTTCGAACTTGACAATCTAAGATTTCCACCGGTTCTTCATCATAGGATAAGGAGTCTGTCACTTTGATTTCTTCAACAGGAAACACTAATGAATGGTCCCCAATACACTTTCTCAACATGGATACATGAAACACCGGGTGAACAGAACCCAAACTAGCAGGCAACTCTAACTCATACGCAACTGCACCTATCCTTCTCAAGATCTGATAGGGTCCTATATAGCGAGGACTCAACTTACCTTTCTTCCCGAATCGCATGACTCCCTTCATAGGAGACACTTTTAGGAATACCCAATCTCCAACATCAAACTCTAACCCTCTTCTTCTAACATCGGCATAAGATTTCTGACGACTCTGAGTTGTCTTAAGTTGTTCCCTAATAAGTTTCATGTCTTCAATTGCCTGATGAACAAGATCAGGCCCAAGAATCTGCGTCTCACCTATTTCATACCATCATATTGGTGATCTACATCTTCTCCCATACAGTGCCTCAAATGGTGCCATCTTAATACTGTAATGAAAACTGTTATTATAGGCGAACTCTATCAATGGCAAGTGCTCAACCCAACTACCTTTAAAATCCATCACATAGGCCCTCAACATATCCTCAAGGGTCTGAATGGTGGGCTCAGCCTGCCCATCAGTCTGAGGGTAAAAAGCAGTGCTTAGGTTCACTTGGGTACCTAGACCTCTCTGAAAGGATTTCCAAAACTGAGAAGAAAATTGGGTACCTCGGTCGGATATGATGGACATAGGTACACCATACAAATGTACTATTTCAGTAATGAACAGCTTGGCATAATTCTCTCCCGAATAGTTAGTCCTGACAGGCAGAAAATTGGCTGACTTGGTCAGTCTATCTATAATTACCCAAATAGAATCATACTGGTTTTGGGACCTCGAAAGTCCTGTAATGAAGTCAATATTAATCATCTCCCACTTCTATAAGGGTAGAGCTATCTCTTGGGAAGAACCGTCTGGCCTCAAATGCTCTACTTTAACTTGTTGGCAGTTCAAACACTTGAAAACTAAGTCAGCCACGTCACGTTTCATATTATTCCACCAATACACAGATTTCAGATCATGGTACATATTAGTAGAGCCTGGGTGAACAACGTATCTCAAAGTGTGAGCTTCGTCAAGGATTCTTTTCCGCAACCCATCAACATCTGGTACACATAATCTACCCTGATACCTCAAAATACCATCACCACCAATTTCGAAGGACATCACCTACTGCTGACCCACATCTTTCTTGATCTGCATCAAGATGGGATCTTCAACTGCTTCTCTTTAACTTCTACACAAAGGGAAAACTTAGATATCTCATGAACAACCATTCCCCCATCTTTGGAATCCAAGAGTCGCACTCCTAGATTTGCAAGCCGGTGCATATCTTTCACCATCTCTCTCTTCCCTTCCTTAACATGAGAAAGACTGCCCATAGGCAATCTACTGAGGGCGTCGGCTATAATATTTGCCTTACCCAGATGATAGTGAAGTATCACGACCCAAACTAGGGCTTGGACGTGATGGACATCCCGAACCATGAAGGCCCGAAATGCCCTTCTCTATCTGGTTATAATGCACAATATTCATATAATAAAAGAAGATGAGGAAACATAATCTGCTACGGAAACATGGTCAATTCTGAATTCAACATAAGTATAGAAACTGTAAATCAACTATATCTAAATAACATCTGACTCAGTCTGCAAAATCTCTACTACATGAAAATTTGACAACTGTCTGAAAACTGGGACAAGGCCCCCAGTAGACCAAAACGGTAATAAGTGACATAATCTAAAAAGATAGGCTTTCTAGAATAGAGAAGGCTCACCACTGCACAATCTGATCAGCTGTCTGAATTATCTACTGCTTATCTGGACCCCTAGACTGAACCTCAGAACCTGGAGGGAGGAGGGGGGGTCAATACACATGTACTGGTACGCAGATCATATCCAAAATAATTATTTAATATTCAACATATATGAGAGCATTTTAAAACAGTTCCCAAGTATATCATATAGTAAGAAATCACATGGTCATTTTAAAAGACTCTGTAAAAATCATCATGTCTCTGAGAAATATGTATTACTTCTGCGTTAGGTGGTATACCCTACAACTTTGAAAAATTCCATGGGCTATATGGAAACTGCCATTAACCCGGCAGCGAAGCCCCCAACCCCAGTGTGCCGCAAGGGTCGGAGTCTCTGAATCTACTACGCCATACAACCATCTCTAGCGTACAATAATAATCTACCCGCATCGGCAAATACTATTTCAGGCTAAGAGTTGCTTGAACTCGCGCCTTCTTCGGGTAACCACCTAACCCTCTTTAAGCCCCTTTTCAAAACTCTATCAAAACATGTAGTCTCTGAAAACATGCACTGAAAATATACTATGAAAACATAATCTATTATGGCATAAATACATATGGTATCGTCATACCATTCACTTGCAAGTCACATCTCTGATCCATTATTAGTCTGTCATAAATCTCTGTTTTCAAAACACAAGTTTTGGGACCACTATTTCAATAATTCAATTCAAAAAACTCTTTCTCAAACCTTATGTAAGCACATGCAAGGAACTCATCTTTGTCAAGCATTTCAATAGTACAGGGTGGTCATGTCAAAGTTCCCAATTCACGTGCAATTCTTTCTTTCAAACACAAGAATACATTTATATCAAGAAACACCCTCTCAACAATTTCAAAATCATACTCAACTGCTATACTATTGCGAAAACATCTTTCAAATCACAAAACCATAATCTTTAATTCAATACAAGAGAGGGAGTTCCTAATTTATACTCTCAACAATCTTAAATCTCAAATTCATACATATACATATACAAGTAAATCAATTTAGGGGAAAAGACCACAAGGTCAAAGCAATAGTAGCATTGAAACTTCCAAAATGCATAACCGATAATATAGTTTTCAAAACCCCCATAAAATACATGCATCAAAACCTTTAAATCATGCTTTAACAATTTCAATCCCATGTAGTTTTTTGGATAAACCCCACGTACCTCTATTTCGGAAAATAATGGATGATTCTTGAAGCTTACAGATTGGGGATTCCAAATCTCTAATTATCTTCTAAAACCCACGGTTGAATCTTGAGTTATTTGGGAATCTTGTTTAAAACCCTAGGGAGTGTTCTTGAAGAAAATTGAGAGAAATAAACTTATTTTGGTGTTATGGGAGTTTAATCCCGTGTTAGATATGATATGGGGTTGAAAACTATCACATTTACCCTTAATGAGTCAGAGAAGGAAGATGAAAATTGACTCCAGGTTATACCCAGGGCGGAGCCCTGCTTAGTCCACTACTCTAGTATGGGTGTCTCCACCCTTAGAGCACCGCTCTAGCCCGGGTGGTGCCCTGCTTATAGCCTCTTTCTACTGGTCAAGAAAATGGCTGTAACTTTTCGCTCCGGTATCAGATTTTTGCAAAATTTGTATCGTTGGAAAGCTAATTCAATTATATACAATTTGATGGATCTTGGGATGAAAATTTCCATGTATATAAGGAGTCATACACGTTTGAAGTATACCCTTGTTGAATCGAATATCGAATTTTGGACGAATCAAATGATCTTAGCTTAACTTTGTTCTAAGTCATTGCTATGAACATTTTTCACCTCTAAACTACTTCATAGATTAGGATAATGATAATGAAACTTGTATTCACATTCAAATCATTTGGATTAGAGCTTAGACGTGTAGGAATGACGGTTCGATTTCTAGTTCGAAAATGCGGGGTGTTACATTATCCTCCCCTTGGGATCATTCATCCTCGAATGATGGGTAGGAAATTGTTGAATCTTACAAGTATGGAATAACGAGGACATAATGTTTCCTCTAAGAAAGATATATCCGATTTGAAATATTTAAACTTCTATCATGAAACTGAATTCTAAGCTGACTTGACTTTACTTGCTTCAAGAAGCTGATTCATGCCGAGAGTTTAGGATTCTCTTAAAGTATTCATGATCCAATTATACATATTGAATAGAGAAGTGATAGCTTATGAAAGTACGAATCATGAGACAACCAGACTTAGGTCTCTCAAGGGTATTACACTGTCTGAGCTAAAATACTTAGAAATTTTGAGATTATGCACTGAACTTTTATGCACCGAGCCATGAACAAATTGCTGAATCTGAAACATAATGCTTGGAATGAATTGATTTAACAATTTACATGGATGGAATAGATTATATCCTGGGATGGTCATACGCATGAGACTTCGGATAGTAGGAGTGCGTGAAAAGGTGGAAATCCACAGTAACTGATTAGCGTGACTGTCAAACTGAATTGCTGGCTATACAGACTGAATTACACTGGATATTTATACTTAACTGGAGTATCTCTTCAACACCCTTTATAAAGAAGTTCTAGTAGCCTTAGAAATCAAGGGATCTTGGGCATGAGTTATACAAGACATCCAACTAGGGAATCACAACAATGACATTACTCTTTAACCCGAAATATAGACATATAACTCATAAACTAGGATAGAATTACATTACCACACCTTAAGCAAAACAACTTCTTACTTTCAGGTTAGCCACACTTCTAAAATACTCTCTCAACTATACTTTTCCCCTTAAATATCATGCTCATTGATTCCACTTATTTTTCTCACATGGACGCTGATATCTCCATCTACTAATGTCTAAACTGAACTAAATCCTCTTACTATCTTCAAGCCTAACTCAAACCTCAAGACGCTCCACATAATACAGTAGTACTAGTCTGAATCATAAATTCAGTATACCCTGTATTTCACAATTCCTCATCTCATGCATAATTCTTATTGCCACTCCCACAATCACCTTCAACTTCTGATTAGACATTCACAAACACTCAAAGCATCCATCCGTATGTAAACAAACATGACATTCAAGCCTATATTCTTACCCACATATACACTTCTAAACAAAAACTCGTAAAGCACCTTCCTCATATTCTCTAATACTTCTATCCAGAACAAATTCCCTACACTATTCAGATGAAACACATAAAATATTCTCAACTAACCGAGCCATACACGAAACCTCACCTCAAAATTCTTTCAAACCTATAGACTTGGACTCAATCTTACTCCATAATTACTGCCTTAGCTCAAATAAGCACACAACCATCTTTCATCAACAAGAAATGTTTACTCTTTCCCATCTAGACAATTGTTCATATTCACTATCTCGACCTAAGGGAAAGGTCACTAAAAGGTTGGAATATCGGGATCCAGAACAAGAGGAGAGTACTAAGCATAACTTGATACCTTTCTGAGACGTGAGGAATAGAGCACTCACGACATGGACTCATTAAAGAGATCTAATCAGAGGATACCTGATATAAAATCTGAATTTTTCTTTTCACTGATCGTTAAGAGTATCACATGCGTACAAGAGTCATGGACTGCATGACCTGAGTTTTGGAATTCATAACTTACGGAAAGCGATTCTGACTGTTGCACCAACTGGGAACTCATCATACTAAGAGCTAGGAGAGTATATGATTCCCTATCATATTCATGAATACGAACTATGATCGTGGAGCTGAAACATAAAGCATGAGTATGTATCGGAATAACTGAAGCAAACTACTAAAATAAGAATAGATTGAGCATCACTCTTCTCATGGCTATTCCACCACTTACTGGAACAACATTTAGAATTTGAACGCTTGACTTGGTTACTCGTTCTATCATATCCCCCTTAGATTCAAGCCATCACTCTGAGTCGGTGAACCACTGTATACACGCTGGTAAAAACTGAAATCACTCTACTCTAGAGTCTGGGATATACAATACACATAAAACTAAACTTACTCTAAAAGACGGTATCTTCGTGTATAACACCCAATACTAATATTTCCTTCTAAGATTCCACCCTTAGGCTTCTATAGCCCCAAAAGTCGTCATTTAACAACTTAAACATTCACTAACTTAGATTCTAACACTAAACATGGATATCATCAACCTCCAACACATCATACTTCTTCCGTCATAGTCTACCGGTATCGCATCTCAAAACTTATATCTCTCCTCTAAACCATGAGAATCAAAATCATACTTAAAAAGGCTCAACATCCTTAATCATAACTCCATAACTTAGCTATCATGAACATCACATATTATTTAACTAGTCTTTCTCCACCTAGCAACTCAACAGTACTACTAATCCACACAGCATGCAATGATCCTTAAAAAAATAATATAGCCCCATAGCACCTTGGGCGTACTTCTACATCATACTTACAACACCAGACTTGATTTCGAATCAAATAAACTTAAGCTCTTATATACACTGTTCAAGCCGACTAGGTTATTTTCACACAACTAACATCTACCACATTCTTCACTATACCCACCTTGATCACCATCTACTATTCCAACTTAGTGTCTAGTTCTAGCTACGAAGAACCACAACTTCACACAATATTCTTACATGCCAAACATCTGAAAACATTAATCCACCAAAACTTCATAACAGTAAGGATCAATCACAATCCTATGATCTATCTTATTTAAAACCCATTAACACGTCCTCTTTCTACACAATATTACTATCTACCCTTATACAACTAAAATTAGGGCAAAGCTCTATAAGTCTCAATTAAACTCCCTTTTACAATCTCAGGGGCATCTAATTCAACAACACTGTTCCACCAAGTACCTTCATCAATAAACTATACCTTCCTTGCTCACAAAAAACACTGTCAACAACTCTTTTCATACTTCAAGCAAACAACAATTCACCTTAACTAATAACTCCTTCTCTAACTTCTACTAAAATAACACACAGGGATGTATCACTTCATTACTAACTCACTCTCACACGAAAAGATTTGACTATACATATATTCAACCAACACCAGAATGACAAGATGAACAACAAACTGCTAGTGAATCGAATAGGCCTCACACGGCTTCACTAGAATTTGATTTTGTGTTTGAACAAGAAAAAAAGAGATGAATGACAAGGCAACTATGCTAGCGAATCGAAAGAGCCCCACACGGCTTCACTAGACTTTGATTTTTTTTTCAAAAACACCATGATAACAAGACTGTATATTCTAAGAGATAGAAAATAGACACAAGATGTTCAATGATCTAAGAATACATATCCTACTCTATTAAAATAAAAATCTGAGTCAAACACCTCCCCCACAGACTACCATACAATCCACACATACTACGAGCTACCACATTAGTCTACCACTATAGAGAAGTAAATCATCCTCAAACATTGGTTATTCAATTAAAATATTTATTTACACAAAAGTCGCCCTCACTCTGACTTCTAACTCTGTGACTTCATTTCACCAGCTTTTTGGTCCAATCTCACTACCAATTGGTCATGACACCCACACTTTAACTTATACTACTATTCAGGTGGAAATACAGTTCCAACATTCTTCTACACATTATTCTCTCTGAAATATGACATCTGTAACATAATTTTGAAAAGGACCGAATACTCTTAGTACTGCAGGCTGAAAAGTACGATTTCATTAAGATCAAGGTTTACACTAGAACCAATACACTCTGGAGCACTGAAGGACTCTTCTCAAGTCCTTGCAAAACTTTTATATGATTCAATCAGAAAGAATCATACCATTTAGACTCTAAACTTCTGTACTTGAATCAGCCCAATAATGAGACATGTCTGAGAACATCAGAGTAAGGAAAGAATTGGGATGACTGTTACTTTAATATGGGTGACACCATAGCACGAACTAGAGTATGAAAGAGGGACATTCTGACTCTATTGCACGAACTAGAACATGAAGAAAGAGAGACATTCCTAAATGCCTAGTAGCCTCCTGCTTATAAGTGTGGCGTGCTACACACCCATAAAAAAGACTCTAATCGACGTGATTTCATAGACACCCTGGGACTATGAACCATTCTTTGATACCAAGTTTGTCAAGACCCAAACTAAGGCCTGGCCGTGACGGGCATCCCGAACCATGAAGGCCCGGAATGCCCTTCTCTATCTGGTAATCATACACAACATTCATATAATAAAGAAGATGCGGAAACATAATCTGCTACGGAAACATGGTCAATTCTAAATTCAACATAAGTATGGAAACTGTAAATCAACTATATCTAAATAACATTTGACTAAGTCTGCGAAATCTCTACTACATGAAAATCTGACTATTGTCTAAAAATTGGGACAAGGCCCCTAGTAGACCAAAATAGTAATTAGAGACATAATCTGGAAAAGACAGGCCTTCTAGAATGGAGAAGGCTTACCACTGCACAATCTGATCAGCTGTCTGAATTATCTACTGCTTATCTGGACCCCTAGACTAAACCTCAGAACCTGGAGAGAGGAGGAGGGGTCAATACAGATGTACTGGTACGCAGAGCATATCCAAAATAATTATTTAATAGTCAACATATATGAGAGCAATTTAAAACAGTTCCCAAGTATATCATATAGTAAGAAATCACATGGGCATTTTAAAAGACTCTGTAAAAATCATCATGACTTTGAGAAATATGTATTACTTCTGCGTTAGGTGGTATACCCTACAACTTTGAAAAATTCCATGGGCTATATGGAAACTGCCATTAATCCGGCAGCAAAGCCCCCAACCCAAGTGTGACGCAAGGGTCGGAGTCTCTGAATCTACTATGCCACACGGCTGTCACCAATATACAATAATAAACTACCCGCATCTGCAAATACGGTTTCAAGCTAAGAGTTGGTTGAACTCGTGCCTTCTTCAGGTAACCACCTAACCCTGTTTAAGCCCCTTTTCAAAACTCTATCAAAACATGCAGTCTCTGAAAACATACTTTGAAAACATGCTTTGAAAATATACTCTGAAAACATAACCTGTTATGGCATAAATACATATGGTATCGTCATACTATTCACTTGCAAGTCACATCTATGAGCCATTATTAGTCTGTCATAAATCTCTATTTTCAAAACACAAGTTTTGGGACCACCATTTCAATAATTCAATTCAAAAAACTCTTTCTCAAACCTCATGTAAGAACATGCAAGGAACTCATCTTTGTCAAGCATTTCGTACAAGGTGGTCATGTCAAAGTTCCCAATTCACGTGCATTTCTTTCTTTCAAACACAAGAATACATTTATATCAAGAAACATCCTCTCAACAATTTCAAAATCATACTCAACTGCTATACTACTGTGAAAACAACTTTCCAATCACAAAACCATAATCGTTAATTCAATACAAGAGAGGGAGTTCCAAATTTATGCTCTCAACAATATTAATTTATGCTCTCAAAAATCTTAAATATCAAATTCATACATATACATATACAAGTAAATCAATTTAGGGGAAACGACCACAAGGCCAAAGCAGTAGTAGCATTGAAACTTCCAAAATGCATAACCGATAATATAGTTTTCAAAACCCCCATAAAATACATGCATCAAAACCTTTATATCATGCTTTAACAATTTTAAGCCCATGTAGTTTTTAGGATAAACCCCACGTACCTCTATTTCGGAAAATAATAGATGATTCTTGAAGCTTATGGATTGGGGATTCCAAATCTCTAATTATCTTCTAAAACCCACGGTTGAATCTTGAGTTATTGGGGAATCTTGTTTGAAACCCTAGGGAGTGTTCTTGAAGAAAATTGAGAGAAATAAACTTATTTTGGTGTTATGGGAGTTTAATCCCGTGTTTGATATGATATGGGGTTGAAAACTATCACATTTACCCTTAATGAGTCAGAGAAGGAAGCTGAAAATTGACTCCACGATATACCCGGGGCGGAGCCCTTCTTAGTCCACCACACTAGACCAGGCGTCGCCCCCCTTAGATCACCGCTCTATCCCGGGCGGCGCCCTGGTTATAGCCTTTTTCTACTGGTCATGAAAATGGCTGTAACTTTTTGCTCCGTTATTGGATTTTTGCAAAATTGGTATCATTGGAAAGCTAATTCAATTATCTAAAATTTGGTGGGTCTTGGGATGAAAATTTTCATGTATATAAAGAGTCATACATGTTTGAAGTATACCCTTGTAGAATCAAATATCAAATTTTGGACGAATCAAATGATCTTAGCTTAATTTTGTTCTAAGTCATTGCTATGAGCATTTTTCACCTATAAAATACTTCATAGATTAGGATAATGATCATGAAACTTGTATTCACATTCAACTCATTTTGGATTAGAGCTTACACGTGTAGGAACGACGGTTCAATTTCTAGTTTGAAAATGTGGGGTGTTACATGAAGGCTCATGTCGTAGTCTTTCAAAAGCTCCATCCAACGCCTCTGCCTGAGGTTTAGTTCTTTCTGTGAGAAAATATACTGCAAACTCTTATAGTCAGTGAAAATATCAACATGCACCCAATAAAGATAATGTCTCCAAATTCTAAGCGCAAACACTACAACTGCTAATTCCAAGCCGTGAGTGGGGTAATTCCGCTCATGCACCTTTAACTGCCTAGATGCATAAGCGACCACCTTATCGTGATGCATAAGTACACACCCAAGTCCCACACGGGATGTATCACCGTACACAACAAAACCCTCTGTGCCTTCCGGAAGAGTCAAAATAGGAGCAGTAGTCAACTTATCTTTCAACTTTTCAAAACTATTCTCACAAGTGTCAGACCACAAAAACTTTACCTTTTTCTGAGTCAGCTTAGTAAGTGGTGCAGCTATGGAAGAGAAACTCTCTACGAACCTTATCTAATAACCCGCCAAACCCAAGAAGCTTCGAATGTCGGTTGGAGTCATAGGTTTGGGCCATTTACTCACTGCCTCAACCTTTTGGGGATCAACCCGAATCCCCTCACTAGACACGATATGCCCCAAAAAGGCAATATCATTCAACTAGAATTCACACTTGGAGAATTTTGCATACAACTTATGATATTTGAGAGTCTGAAGAATAGTGCGGAGGTGATTGGCATGGTCCTCCTCACTTTTGGAGTAAATCAAGATGTCATCAATAAAAACTATGACAAAAAGGTCTAGGAAATGACGGAAGACCCTATTTATTAGGTCCGTGAAATCTGCAGGAGCATTAGTCAACCTGAAGGACATGACTAAGAACTCATAATGACCATATCTGGTTCAGAAAGCTATTTTTGGAATGTCTGACTCCCTAAATTTCAGTTGATGATATCTCGAACGAAGGTCTACTTTTGAAAAGCACTTAGCACCCTAAAGTTGGTCAAAGAGGTCATCAATCCTAGGAAGACAATATTTATTTTTAACAGTGACCTTATTCAGTTGACTGTAATCTATGCACATACGCAAGGAACCATCAATCCTTGAAGTTGCTAAAAAATGACCTTCCCACTCTATTGCTAGCTCATTCGGAAAATAAAAGGTAACATTTTGGGTTCTACAATCTAGTGTGGCATAACACCGATAGAGCCAATCCATCCCTAGGATAGCATCAAAGGCGACCATATCAAGTTCTATGAGGTCTGCCACAGTATCTCTACTAAGAATAGACATAACACAATTTTTGTACACCCTCCTAGCCATAATAAAATCACCCACCGGAGTGGAAACAGAGAAAGGTTCAGTAATTACATCAGGTTTAAACCCAAAACTAACAGCCACATATGGGGTCACATAAGATAAGGTATAGCCGAGATCAAGCAACACATAGACATCATGGGAAAAGAGTTGTAACGTACCGGTGACTATGTCTAGCGAGGCTTCTTCCTCCTGGCAATTAGTCAAAGCATATAGCTGATTGTGACCGCTCCCGGCAGCTGAAGTGGCACCCTTTTGAGGAGGTGGTGGTGCAGAAGAGTTTGCCTGAGACTTGGCACCCCCAATATTCCTTTTTTCCGAAGGGCAATCCCTCTGAAAGTGACCCATATGACCACAAGAATAACACACAAATACGCCAAGCTGACACCTTCCCAGATGATGCCTTCCACAAGTCTCACACCGTGGAAAAGTACGATGTTGCTTCTCCACACTGCCCTGCGACTGAGTATCCTGAGCTCTGGGTCCATGACTAGTCTAAAAATTCTGAGGGCGTCTATCAACTGGGGGTCTGGGCGCTGGGGCACTAGCTGTAGACTGTGCGTTACTCCAAAACTTCTTCTTTTACCATTTGTTACCCCAATTACCGTTCTGCTTCTGATTGGGGTTCTGATCTGCTGATTTGGCCCTCTTTGCCTGCCTATCCCTCTCTCTAGATTCAGAAATTTTCTTTTTCTTCTCTTCTACCTACTGCATGTGAACCGACAAACTAGCAAAGTCTATTTCCCTATTTAGCATCGCCCCTTAGCATTCAAGCGCTAGATCATCAGAAAGGCCAGATGCAAATTTCCTCATTCGGAATCTCATATTACCGGTCATTTCTGGTGCATAACGAGCCAGTTGGTTAAACTTCAGAGTATACTCTCGAACACTTATCTTCCCCTACTCAAGATTCATGAACTCTTCTGCCTTGGCCTCCCTCAACTCTAGAGGAAAGAATCAATCAAGGAAAGCTTCCACGAACTCATCCCAAACTGTGGGATTAGCACTCTCCCCTTTCGTATTCTCCCACTCATTGTACCATTGGTTCGCTACATCCTTCAGCTAGTATGCTGCTAACTCAACCCCTTCCACCTGATCCACATGCATAACTCTGAAAATTGTCTCCATTTCATCTACAAACTCTTGTGGGTCCTCTTCTGTCTTGGTGCCTGAAAATTTGGGCGGGTTCATCCTCATAAATTGGCCTATCCTAGTAGCCTCCGAAGTAACAGATGCAGACCCAGTATCCTCCGACCTCTGAGTCTGTGCGGCTACCAACTGTGTAAGCATGTGAATGGATTATCTGAATTCTACATTCAATATGTCCCTCTGAGAATATTGAGGATGGTTAACATTTGTCCTTAGGTCTCGAGAAGGACTGGTCGGGACTGAAGGTACTCTCAGAGTAGGAATATGTTCTAGAGTGTGTGCTCAGTTATGGGTCTGCATCCCATGGGTGGGGCGTACTTCATCATCCTGAATATCCTGGTTGTAGGAACGATGAGGAGGCATGGCTGTTTTCTGAAACACAATAGACCACTGATTAGGGGACAATTCTAATTCAGACTCTATTGCACGAACTAAATCACAAAGAGGGGAAACATTTCCTAAACACCTAGTATCTCCCTGCTTATAAGCGTGGAGCGCTACACGCCCATAAATAAGGCTCTACCCGACGTGATTTCGCAGATACCTTGGAACCATGAATCGTGCTCTGATACCAAGTTTTTCATGACCCAAACTAGGGCATGGCCGTGATGGACATCCCGAACCATGAAGGCCCAGAACGCCCTTCTCTATCTGGTAATCATGCACAACATTTGTATAATAAAAGAAGATGCAGAAATATAATCTTCTACGGAAACATGGTCAATTCTGAATTCAACATAAGAATGGAAAATGTAAATCAACTACATCTAAATAACATCTAACTCAGTCTGCAAAATCTCCACTACATGAAAATCTGATAACTGTCTGAAACTGGGACAAGGCCCCCAGTAGACCAAAACGGAAATAAATGACATAATCTAGAAAATACGGGCCTTCTAGAATAGAGAAGGCTCACCAACTAAACACTGCAACTCTGTCTGATAATCTACTTCCTGTCTGGACCCCTAGACTGAGCCTCAAAACCTGGAGGGAGGAGGGAGGGTCAATACAGATGTACTGGTACGCAAAGTAATCCAAAATAGAACTTTTATATATATAAGATAAAGAGAGAGCAATTTGTCAAAATATCATGCATGTAATAGTTCTAAAAAGAATGGCCACTTTTCTGAATAATCATAATCATTCTTAACAATGTGGTTTCTGATCTTCGTATTAATTCTGAGTTAGGTGGTACTCCCCTACAATTCTGATATTCTATGGGAGGTATGGAATCTGCCATTGACTCGGCGGGAAAGCCCCCAACTCGAGTGTGCCGCAAGGGTTGGAGTTTTTGATTCTGATACGCCACACGACACTAACCCAGCATAATATAATATACCCAAATCGGCAAATCACGGTTTTAGGAAATGAGTTTTCTGAACTCATGCCTTCTTCAGGGAACCACCTAAGCTCTGTTTATGCCCATTTTTATCCTGTTCTGAATCATGCATTTTTTAGTTTCAACATTTGAAAAGTCTGATTTAAAACATGCATTGAATTCTGTTCTGAAATTATCATGGCATAATCTGAATTGGTGTCATCATACCAAGACTTGCAAGTCCTATTTCTGATCCATAATGCATCATGCATAATTATTTCATTAAAACATAGTTCAGACCTCCCAAACATGCAAATAGTATAAGAGATTTCATGTCCCGAAAGCATTAGTCAAAACTATCCAAGAACTCTTCAAACATAAGGTGTTCATGTGCTTTTGGAAAAATCCATGCACTCTTTCATTATATGTATTTTCAAAAAATTTCAATACGAACAACCCTCTCTTTGGAATTCAAGATTCATAACCAAATCATTCATAAATTAAGATACTTCGTAACATGCTTCTCAAGATGCATTTAAAAAACAATCCATATCATATGATAAGTAAGGAAAATCATATCAAGAGAGGGATTTTCACATGAATCATGCTCTCAATTCAATCATCAACATTAAAACATGTACATATATACATATATACATATATCAATTTAAATCAATTTGGGGAAGGCTTAAAGACCAAAACAATATTATTAAAGCTTCTAAAACGTGAATATATTCATAATCCTAAACCCTTTTCTTAAAAGCATGATTTCTATGCCCATGAAATTTTTAAGACAACCCCGCATACATTAATTCCAGAAGATAATAGGTAATTCTTAAAGCTTACGGATTGGGAATTCCAAATTTTCAATTGCTTTTGAGAACCCACAGTTGAATCTTGAGTTATTTGGGTTTCTAGTTTGAAACCCTTGGGAGTGTTCTTGGTGATTTTTGGGAAAAGTATCAATGATATGGGTATTTGGGAGCTTAATCTCGTGTTATAAGTGATAAGGGGTTGGAGAAATACCATTTTACCCTTAATGAGACGGAATAGGGTGCTGAAAATTGACCGGGCGTGATACCCCGGGCAACGCCCTTCCAAGATCACCGGAGTACCCCAGGCGTCACCTGCCTTATAGCGGTGGGGTAGACCGGGCGGCGCCTGCCTTAGAGTGGGGGAGAGACCCGGGCGGCGCCCCCTTATCACCTGGAGCTACTAGAATGAAACACCAAATATGCCCTTAGGCTCGTCTCCGAAACTCACTTGAGATGTACTACGACCTTGCCCTATCGCAACGTAACAAGAAAATCTAAAATCGGAGGTCGGGAGGATCAAAAATAAAATCCTCGAAGATTAAGAGATAAAAATGAGACTAAGTCTCTTGACACTTAAAATATTTTCAAGTTTCCAAAGTTAAGAGTACACCACTAGGGGATACCACGTGCACACATTTTACGGGGCGTTACACTAGTACTACTTGTGAGAAGGTAAGTAGTAGATTTTTGAGGTATTTGGATAGAATGTCCCAATTTGATGGACTAGTACATTATGTTTCCTTCTTCACTGGTGGTAGATGATTGATGCTAGACTATTGGCTTGAATTTAATGTAGGATATGGATGTAAGAATAGTGTCTTAAGATTAATGATGAATGTTTTGTGAGAATTGTGTGTCAGGTCGGGTTGTAAATCATGCTTAGCACTAGACATTAAGTTTGAACAGTTGATGTCCATAAAGGTGGATGTGATGAGTTCTTGGTTAATGATACTATTTATATGGAAGTGATCTAATAGGCTTGAATGGTGTATGCAATAAATTAAGTTTATTTGATTCGTAACAAAGTATGATGTTGTATTTATGAGGTAGAAGTATGCCCAAAGTGATATGGAGTTGCGGCATTTTCTAAGACTATTACATGTTGCGTGTGGCTAGTAGACATAGTTGTACCATTGAGATGCTAGGTGGAGAAAGACTAGTAGTATGATTCATCAAAGGCTTGGTGATATCTATATTAAGTGTTATAATCTAAGTTTAAATGTTTGAAGGTTGAACTGACAGAAATAAGAGTTGAAGCGCTATAGGGTGTGCACTCCAACTATGGGAATACTCATGAAGATTCAAAGTTAGTAAGTGTTCAAGTATTATATGATGACTATTGGTGGCTATAGAAAGACAGAGTGTATCTTAGAAGCTAGTATTAATAGTGGGGTTTCCACTTTCAGGTGTAGTCAATCGGGTTAAGTTCTATGATATGCATGTATTGTCGTTTTCCAGGCCCTAGAGTGTAGTAAGTGTAGTTCATTTAAAATCTAGTAAGGGATCTCTCAAACTTAAGATAATGGCTTGAAGCTAAGGGGGAGATGATAGAACGAATAACCAAGTAAGGCTCTCATATTCTTGTAGTAATGCAGTATGATATAGAATGTCAGAAAGTGAGGGTAAGACTCAACCCATTCTTATCTCAATATTTTTCAGTTATCCTAATACCTACTCATGCCTCACATTTCAATTCCATGATCATAGTTTATGTTCATGTGTATGATCGAGAATCACGTACTCTTCCAGTTCTAAAATGAGGAATTCCAGTTCATTCAGTAGTCGGGATCACATTCCATAAGTTATAAACTTTAAATTGAGGTCATGCAGCTCATGACTCATGTACTCACGCTTTATAGTGTTCTCAGTTCCCATAATTTATGCTATACTCTTTATGATTGATGAGATTCAACTTATAGTCATGTATGCCCCAATTCAGATCACTTTGATGAATCTCTGATGTTGATTTGCTATTCCTTCGGCCTCAGTTAAGTGTCAAGTCTCGTATAATATCCTCTCATGCTTCAAGGTCTTATGTTCTAACCTTTTAGTGACTCCTTATGTGATGATAGTGGTGATGAGTAAATGTTTCATGTTAATGGAAGATCATAATATGCTTGTTTTAGATAAGGCCATAAGCGTGAAGTAAGATCTGGGGCCAAGTCTTTGATATATATGATAGTTAGTGGAAATTTGTGTGTATGTTCTTGGGGTAGCGCGTGGGAGTTATATTGATAGTGGATTAGAGAATATGTGAAGTATGTCGTTATGGGTGTTTGCCTTGGAGTTCATATGTGATTATAAAGATAGGCTTGAATGACATGTTGAGATTTAAGTGGAGGAGCACAATATTTGCTAGTGAATCCATAGTAAGAGATCAGAGTTAGTCATTGAAGTGGTAAGGCACGATATGCTTAGGGTGTGATCTCTAAATATATATATATGATTGAATCATATGGTTTAGACTAGTATCGTGGTGTGGAATGTTATATTTTGTGATTTGAAGTTAGGTTTGATCATGGTGAGAGGACTTATGTTACTTTAGGCATTAGTAGAAAGACTTATCAATGCCCTTATAATAATTCTAAGTTGAATCAAATAAGTGTGGTATTTAAAGGGAATAATATAGTTAAGGGAGTATTCGAGAAGTGCGCTAAGCTTGAAAGTAAGAAGTTGCATTGCCTAATGCCTGGTAATTCTATCCTAGTTTTTGAGTTATATGTCCATATTCTATGCTATAGGGTAGTGTCATTGTCGTGATTACTTAGTTGGCTTGTATAACTCATGCCCAAGATTTTTTGCTCCCGAATGCTACTAGAAGTTCTTTAGAAAGAGTGTTGAAGAAATATTCTAGTTAAGTATAAATTTCCAGTATAATTCAGCCAGTATAACCAGCAGTTCAGTTTAACAGTCAGACAGACAAGTTACTATGGTTTTCCACCTTTACACCCAGTCCTGCTATCCGAAGTCCCATGTGTATGACCATCCCATGAGATAATCTATTCCATCCATGTAAATTACGAATTCAATTCAGTTCGAACATCATGTTTCAGATTCAGCTATTTAGTCATGACTCAGTTCATAAGAGTTCAGCGCATAGTCTCAAATCTCTCTAGGCATTTTAGCTCAGACAGTGTAATACCTTTGTACGATCTAAATCTTGTTGTCTCAAGATTTGTACTTACATAATTTATCACTTCCAAATTCGATACGTATGATTGGATCATGAACACCTCAAGGGAATCCTAAATTCTCAGCATGAATCAGCTCCTTAAAGCAAGTAAGGGCAAGTCAGCCCAGAATTCAGTTTCATGATAGAAATTTAAATGTTTCAAATCAGTATATTCTTTCTTAGAAGACATATCATGTCCACTTTATTCCATACCTTTAAGCTTCGACATTCCTACCCATCATTCGGGGACGAATGATCCCATGGGGGAGATAATGTAACACCCCGCATTTTGGGCTAGAACGAAAACCGTCATTTCTACGTGTAGATGTTCTAAAAGTCATAAATCCTATGCAAAATTTGGTATGTTAATCAATTATGTAGTGTGGGAACCTATTTGATCATGAATTAAGATCATAGAGTTCCCCTAACTCAAGGTCAAGTTGAAAGCTTTCCTATCGTTCGAGTTTTAGTAAGCGTTGAAACTTGAGTCAACTTCAATCGACCATAAATCCTTGTATATGACTAAATGGGTGGCCTACTATATATCAAATGAAATCTCTTCGAATTAACTTTTCAATGATACCAATTTCGCCTAAATCTGATACCCGAGCGAAAAGTTATGGCCATTTTAGTGACTAAGATAGTAGCATCATGCGATAAGCGTACGACGCACGCCCTATCGCACGCATCAAAATTTCAGGTTCTGTTTTCGCATTTTTAAGGGGAAAATAGGTATCTTCCATCCCTTATCCATCTATAACACGGGATTAAACTCCCAAAATACCAAAATATGATTCTTTTCTCTCAAATTCATCAAGAACTCACCCTAGGGTTTCAAACTAAAAACCCAAATATCTCAAGATTTAACCGTGGGTTTTTCTTAATTCTTCAAGATTCGGAATCCCCATTGCGAGGGATACAAGAGGCACCCATCAATCATACGCATAGCATCCCAAAAGCTAGAGTTCATTCAAAATCTTCTAATTTAAGGTACGTGGGGTTTTCCTAAAAAATTCATGGGCAAAGAAACCTTCTTTAATTCATGCTAAAGGTTTAGAAATCATGATTTTACGAAAAGGGTTTGAATTTTTCTATTCTAGCATGTTTTAGAAGCCTTAACTAATATTGTTTTGTTCTTTAGGCCTTCCCCCGAAGTGATTTGAAATCTTATACGTATGTATGTATGTGTTTTAAGTTGATATTTGAATTGAGAGCATGACTCACATGAAATCCCTCTCTTGATATGATTTTTTCCATTTTTCATATGATATGGATTGTTTTGACAAGCATGATATGAAATGTCTTGATTTATACTATGACTTGAATATGATTTTGGAATCAAAAGAGAGGGTTGTGCATGTTGATAAATTTTGAATATACATATAATGAAAGAGTGCATGGTTTTGCCAAAAGCACATGACCACCATATGTTTGATGAATTCTTGCATAGTTTTGACTTATATTTCGGAACATAAAATCTCTTATACTATTTGCATGTTTGGGTGGTCTGGATTGAGTTTTTGATGAAAAAATCATGCATGATGCATTATGGCTCAGAAATAGGACTTGCAAGTCTTGGTGTGATGACACCAACTCAGTTAATTCCATGGTAATTCAGAACAGAATAGAATGCATGTTTGAAATCAGACTTTCAGATTTTGAGATTCAGAATGATGTATATTTAGAAATGGTTAAAACTAGGCATAAAGAGACGTTAGGTGGTTCCCCGAAGAAGGCACGAGTTTAGACAACTCACTGCCCGAAACCGTGATTTGCCGATTCGGGTATACTATATTACGCTAGCCTAGAGCCGTGTGGCGTATTAGAATCAGAAACTCAAACCCTTGTGGCACACTCGGATTAGGGGCTTCCCCGCTGAGTCAATGTCGGATTCCATATAGCTCGTGGGATTTTAGAATTTTAGCGGAGTACCACCTAACTCAGAATTAATACGAAGATCAGAAACTGCATGGTCAAGAATGATTTATGATTTTTCGGAAAAGTGCCCATTTGTTTTGAAAACTATTTTATGTATGATGTTTTGACAAATTGCTCTCCATTATTTTATTTGTATAAAAGCTTTATTTTGGATTACTCTGCGTACCAGTACATCTGTATTGACCTCCCCTCCCTCCAGGTTCTGAGGCACGGTCTACGGGTCCTAATAAGCAGTAGATTTCATCAGACAAGAGTGAAGAGTACCAATTGGTGAGCCTTCTATATTTTAGAAGGCCTAGTTTCTTTCAGACAGTTATTATTTATTATGGTTTTGGTCTACTGGGGGCCTTGTCCCAGTTTTCGGACAGTTGTTATTTGATTATGTAGTAGAGATTTTGCAGACGGTTTTCAGATGGTGTTCAGTTGATATTGGATTTTATTCCTCATTGTTAAACTAAATTTAGATTATGACCATGTTTTCGTAGCAGATTTTATTTCCTCATTTCCTATTTATATATGAATGGTGTATATGATTACAAGTTAGAAGGGCTCTCGGTCCTTCATGGTTTGGGATGTTCATCACGGCCAGGGCCCTGGTAATAAGAATAATGTCAATTCGGATGTTAATTGCCTTGGCGGTGGTATATGATCTTGAAATCCATCAAATGGATAAGAAAACAGCATTCCTAAATGGAGAATTGAAGGAAGAAATTTACATGAAACAGCCTGAGGGTTTTATGGTTCTAGGAAAAGAAAATAAGGTGTGTAAACTTGTTAAGTCACTTTATGTACTAAAACAAGCACCTAAACAATGGCATGCGGAGTTTTACCAAACCATGTTAACAAATTGGTTCAAGATAAATGAATGTGATAAATGTGTTTACATTAAAGACACTCCGAATCACCAAGTCATTGTTTGTTTGTATGTGGATGATATGTTGATCATCAGTAGAGATATTTCTGACATAAATGCTACGAAACAAATGCTCGAGAGCAAGTTTGATATGAAAGACCTTGGAGTTGTAGATGTGATCTTAGGAATAAGAATCCATAGAACTCCACAAGGATTGGCATTTTCACAGTCTCATTACATCGAAAAGGTACTTGACAAATTCAAGTATTTGGAATTTGGTATTGCCAAGACTCCATTGGATGTGAGCTTCGTACTTCAAAAGAATGAGGGTGAACGTGACTCACAGTTGGAGTACGCAAGAGTGTTGGGATGTTTAATGTATATCATGAGTTATACACGATCAGACATTGCATTTGCTATTAGTAAGTTGAGTTGGTACGTGAGTAATCCCTAAAACTCATTAGATGACAATGAAAAGAGTTTTGGGGTATCTTAAATACACTCAAGACTATGCTTTGCATTATAATAAATATCCCGCGGTACTTGAAGGATATAGTGATGCAAATTGGATCACCGGATTGAATGAAGTAAAATCCACGAGCGGATACATATTTACTATCGGTGGAAGAGAGGTCTCTTGAAAATCATCCAAACAGACTTGTATTGCTCACTCCACAATGGAATCTGAGTTTATCGCATTGGATAAAACCGGTGAAGAAGCAAAATGGCTTCAGAATTTCTTGAAAGATATTCCTTATTGGACCAAACTAGTGGCACCAGTATGTATACACTGTGATAGCCAAGCGGCAATAGGTAGGACAGGGAACATGATGTACAATGGTAAATCTCATTGTATAAGACGGAGACATAATACAATTAGAGAACTTCTCTCTAGTGGAATATCACTATTGACTATGTGAATTCAAAGGATAATGTATCGGATTCACTTACAAAAGGCCTATCTAGAGAAGGAGTTTAGAGGACATCCAAGAGAATGGGTTTACGGCCTAGGACAAGTCAGCATGGCTGTAACTCTACCTAGCAGATTGGAGATCCCAAGAGCTAGGTTCAAGGAGATCAAACAAAGTTGTGTCTGACAGGTTCAACATTGTCAATATACCCAACCCATCCTCATAATGTAGACAATATTTAGTAAACAAGGATAAGACTTATGGAATGAAGTCTTTTAATGATTATCTAAGTTTGGTACATTTGACCACACATATTAATCTATAGGATTGAACATTTAGAAATCACCTATGTGAGGGCGAAGTGCAAGCCGTTTCAAGGAGAATGTTAGTAAAGGCTTATTCTCTAAGCTCTGATGAGACCGGAACATGTTCATGGATGAAAAAAAAACCGTGAGAACCATAAACGGTAAAAGGTTGGTTGTGTGACATGTGTTGTCTAGGTGTACATTAAAGCTCGACGGTTCAAAGATATCAAATCTACCGATTGACCGAGTGCATCCGATGCATGTTCACTACGGAAAGTTCAAAGAGAAACCACTTATCCAGATGCAATCAGTCTTTGCTTAATGATCACATACGTGTTCGTAAAGTTTTATGAAAAAGTAGTCATTCCCCATTCATATGGGGGATTGTTGGGTTCAATATAAAAAGTGTGAATGGAAAATGGAGGGAACCGCAAGTGGAGGAAAAAATTAAGAAAACAATAATATGAAAAGTGTACTCTAAAATTGGAAAATCTACTAATTCTCCCACATTGGTGGGAGAATGGAACTTTTAAGTGTGTATATTAAGAAACACTTATTCCACATGGTAAGTGAGGCAAGAACCAAGAGGTGCCTCACGCCATCATCGTCGTTCGCTCGGCTCGGCTTTGGCTTTGTCAAATGTTTGGACAAAATTTATTTGAAAGAAATTTAATCCAAAAAATTTAAAGGAAAAAACGCAACTGTTTTCTGTGTTTTGATCCTCCATTAATACATGCATGCAGTGCAGAAACACTGTTTCGAAATGCAGTGCGCTTCGGAAGGGATGCAACCCTTCGATGAAATGCACACTGATTCGTGAAATATGCCCGTTTGGATGGTTGTGGCTGTTTGGAAAAAGACACTTTTTGGAATGAACAAACATGATTTTTCAGAAGGTATACACTTTTTCAGTGAACCATTGCCACCTTTCGGAAGGGACACCTGATGGCTATATAAACTTGCTTTTATCCACAGGTTTACATACGAAAAATTTCTGCATTTACAAACTCTTCTTGTCTTCTAAAATTACTCTGTGTGATCATATAATTGTTGAGTGAGTTAGAAGAGAATTCGACAGTTTGAGGTACCACTACCGTTGAATTGTTCGGCCATTTTATTCTGAGAGAAAAATTTCACAACCTCTGGTACTTGAGGGGAATTATTTTCTTAAGGACACTCTGTGAATTCGGAGGACTTAACCCTTTTCTGTTTCATCTAATTTTTTGAAAACCAGGTGTGCATCGGTCGGTTCGGTTCGGTTTTACATATTATCGATTCGGTTTATCAATTTTTGGTTTTTAAATATGCTAAACCAACAACAAAACCAATAAGATATTTTTTATCGGTTTTCGATTTATCGATTTTTAGTCCTTAACTGTTCGGTTTTCGATTTAACCGATAAGAAAATACTCCAAATAGAAATAGTAGTAACTAACATGAAAAAAATCGAATCTTAGTTGCAACCAAAAATCCTACATGGTGTGTTTAAATTTACAAAATTCTTCAAGTTTGAACTAAATGTTGTTAGGAGAAATTAAGAGTTTCTATAATTAAAATAATATATATATACTAGTTTCTCGACAAGTGCGTTGCACGTGTATGTCAAGTCATGTAGCATATGATAATTAATAAACTAATACCAGTATTATTAAAATAAGAATTTTATGAGTAATTATACATGAAAAGATACAATACAAAATTTTAAATATGATCAATGTGGATCGCCGTAATGGCAAGTTTGTCGAGGTCAAGATGATTGGACATTGTCTAAAACTATGAAGATTAACAATCAAAGCTTCAGTGGATACATTTCCTTTATTTGAAGTACAAATATGCAATGCAGTATATCACACCTAATACATTGATATAAACGTTATTCTTCACATAATACTTCTTAAAATTATTATGAATATTTTCATTTCAATAAGCCATTTTGAATCATTAATCGGCATCCTACAATTTCAATAACAATAGATGATAATGGTTTACGTATTGCTCGAGTTGTGTGTTCATATGACCATTTATGTCATCATAAAAATACAAACTCTGTAAATGCAATTTTGGAGTTGCTATACTTATACGTAAAGATATTTTGGTGTCAAATAACACTAATATCTTAATCAAGACACTTTATTTCTGCTAGCAAATTCTTTTTTAAGATTTCACAAATATTTCATTGATGGATAATCATCATTGTATATCTCATATTTCATATACACCATGTGTAGCTCTAGTATAAATCAAATTAACCAAATAAGAAGGTTGACACTCATAACTTAACAAGTATACAAAGGTGTGTTAAAACTCAATTGGCAAATGATAAGATAAGATTCGACTTATTTCAAATTTGGTTTCACCTATGCGTAAGTTTCTGCTTATTTTGAACAATAAGCAATACTTATTGAGTTCCTCTCATGTTGGTTCCTCACTGCGTCTTGGTGAGAGTGACATGGACAGTGGGCATAGATTTTGCTTGTTAGCTTAGGATGGAAACACGTCTTTTTATTTTTTCCTCGTGCCAAATCTTGTACTATCCTCTATATGTTTGTACAAATTTGTAATGGAATCAAAACACAACAAGGGGCACTGGAATATCTATATACTTCTAGGTGTATTAATAGCTTGGGAAAATGATTTCGAGATATAAAGGACTTGGTTTCATTATTTTGACAACAAGATGTCAAAATATTGAGACATAAAGGCATGCAGATTGGTCCTGCACTTGGGCTGTCACGTTTTATTTGTTCAAACAATTGAAAGTTAAAGGATTTTAACATGTATGTATCCAACCTGCTCTTAAATGTTGTCCGTCTCCAACCTTCTCTTAAATATTATGTTATTAGGGGTAGATAACTGCAATTATCTTACAATTCATCTCATCTGATGTTTGATTGTTGGGTGAATATCAAGTATGTTAGGCATGAAATCATTGTATATATTATCTTTTTAATTAAAAAATGGCATGGAATGACTACGTGTTTTGTTTTCAAGGAATGGAATTACCATAGTAAACTGACTATAGGAAATATCAATGAATCTTGTTAGTTGTCGCACACAATGTGATTTAAAGGCTAGGCTCACGTCACGAGCTTAAATCCTGTCACAGACAAACAACCAAGTATTTAAGTGGAGATGGGTAGAGGCAAATCCATTATTTTTGCTGAGTTTCAAATCACAACCACTGGCTCTCGAAATCCATAAAGCAGTGTTACTTTGAACTTTGAAGGGGCACATCGGTTGTATTGAAGCGCTGGTTGGTAATATTTACGCGGGAGAGTGGTGTGTGTTTTCATAAAGTACTTAATTAGGTTTTAGAGTTAAGAAGGACATTTTAGTAATTTCACTTTAAGTTTTTTGAGTTGGTGCTTTTAAGGTAGTATAGATTCTTATTGGGTTATCGGTTTACCCAATAAGAAAAAATCGAACCAAACTAATAACCCAATAATTTTTTTTTTATAAAATCATTAAAAAACCGTTGATCCAATAACAATAAACCAATAACATTTTTATCGGTTCAGTTTCTTCACACGCCTAATGAAAGGTCACTTTGATCTTGTGTTGAAGATGATATTGTGCTAAGGTATCTTGTTTTTATACTTGAATTGGTATTGAAGTTAATCTACCAAATTACAAATTCTTGTGTACCCGCAAAATAACAAAAAATTCTGCTAATTAGTTACTAAAGACTCGGTCAACTAAAATACTAACAACTGAAAGAGTAAAACAATAGTATCCCAATTATTAACTTGGAGCTTAAAGTCACTGAGCATTCCAATTATTAAATAGAGGAAAAAATTACTTTCATAATATTTCTTTGTTTATTCAAGCACACAAAACATAGTTACAAATAAAGAAAGTGAAACAGGTTCAAAACAACTCAGATCTGAAACCACAAGATGAGGGAAATGCAACACTCTGAAGTACAAATAGTACAAGACTCCACGATGAAAGAAACCAGGTAAACAAAAGCAGCATATTAACTTCTATATTTACAGATATGTGATCTTGATTTTGTTAAGCCTCTTGACTACATCTTTCATGGTTGTTCTTGATTCCGGTGCTTCTTTTGTGCAGTCTAAAGCCAATTCTATCATGGAGGCTATGCAGATTTCACTTTTAGAAGTGATTTGTTTTCCCTTGGAAAAAAGATTGACATCCACAACATCCATCAAAGTCGCTGGAAATACTCGATTTATCCACTTCCTCAAGTCCATATTTTCATTGCATATCTCTTCATCTGTTGGCCTTTTTCTAGCCAAAACCTCCATCAACATGATGCCGTAACTATAAACATCACCACTAGTGGACACTATTCCCTCCGAGCCATATTCTTAGAAAAGAAAGAAATGAAAAAAAAAGTTATTCAATTGAAATTTAACAATAATTCTGTACAGATAAACACTTGTTTTTCTTCTTTTAGAATTTGGAGAGGCTTTAATATGATAAGAGAAAACCAAAGAGAGTGGAATTTTATACCTGGTGCAATGTATCCAAGAGTGCCCAATGTCTCGGTATGTGCCATGGACTTGCTTATGGCTAAAATCTTAGAGATTCCAAAATCACCAACATGCGCTACCATATCTTCATCCAAAAGAACGTTTGCTGGCTTTAGGTCGCAATGGACTATCGGAGAGTTATGACCATGATGTAGATATTCAATTGCCATAGCCACATCAAGCATTATGGAGATTCTTTGAAGGAGGTTCAAGTGGGACTCTTCTTTGTACAACCAATTCTCAAGACTTCCATTGGGCATAAATTGCAGAACAAAGGCCCTTATACAGTCACTAAAACAAGTAGAAATTACAGGAACAAGATTTCTGTGTCTAACATTTCTCATCACTTTGCTTTCGGCATCAAACCTCTTGCATACTTCCTCATTTTCCAAATCCAGAACCTTTACGGCCACAATAGTTCCATCAGATAATGTTCCTTTGTACACAGAGCCAGAGCTTCCCACACCAATTAAATTTGATCCATCAAAATTATTTGTTGCTCGTTGAATCTCATGATAAGATATAAATTGATAAGTCTGGATCTCCCAAACCTTTTCGACATCTTTAGACTTTCCTTTCTTCTTTTGTTTCATTATCCATATTGAAATGAACAAGAATATCAGAAAGGATGAAGTAACCACGGGAATAACAATTTTTAACACAAGCTCCTTAGACTGTTTTCCAGAATTAGTGATAGGGCAAGCAGGAATCTCCAATATGTGCATTCCACATAGACCTTTGTTCCCAAGAAATGATTGCAATGTGGAATAAGCAAACACATCACGACTAGGTATTTCACCTTCTAAATCATTAAATGAAACATTAATGTTTTTAAGGTATGAGAGTTTTTCCAATGACTTAGGAATAGTACCTGAAAACGCATTTAAAGACAAATCCAACAATTCCAAACTTATCAAGTTGGCAAAGGATAATGGAATTTGGCCAAAAAATGAATTTTTTGATAGGTCAAGGGACTGCATGTTTTCGAGTTCCCCCAATCTGCTTGGTACCGCGCCCGAAAAGTGGTTACCGGAAAGATATAGTTCTACAATGGCCTGTAGTGCTCCAATATCCTGTGGAATTTCTCCCTCTATAGAATTCTGTGACACATCTAGACCAAGAAGACCACTCATTTTCCATAGGCTCGAAGGCAACGTTGAAGATAATTTGTTAGAACTCAATGAAATGATTTGAAGTGTGCTAAGATTTCCAAAACATTCTGGAATTAACCCAGAGAGCTCATTATCTTTCAGATATAATTGAACCAAATTAGATAAATGACATACCGCCCCTGGAATATGCCCTTGTAATTTATTGTTACTTAGAGATAGACCTTGGAGTTGCTTAAGCTTACCAACATCAAAAGGAATACTCCCTGTCAAGTAGTTTCTTTCAAAGTCTAGGATTGTAAGACCGCTCATGTTTCCTATACCTGTGGGGATGAAGCCATTGATGACTGCATCTCCTATTTCAAAATTTTCAATAGTAGATGAAAGATTCCCAACAGAATTGGGCAGAAAGCCATTCAACGGATTAGAACCCACTTGTAGATAGCGCAACATCCTGCAGTCCACCAAAGAATTGAAGAATCGCAACTCATGCTCTCTTGGATCATTGGTAAATTGATTTCTATGTAGGTTCAGTCTTTGCAACTCACGAAGATTTCCCAAATTATTAGGAATAGTTCCTGTGAGGAAGTTATGTGACAACTCCAGTATCTCAAGCTTGGAAGCATTTGTTATGAACAATGGAATTTCTCCTTCCAGCTGATTGGCCCCCAAGTAAAGTTGTTTAAGGTTTGGAAGATGATGATCTGTCATGGATGGAATTCTCCCCGAAAGGTTGTTATAATTGAAACCAATCTTTTCCAAAGAAGATATGTTGAAAATAGCCTCTGGAATTTGACCTATAAGATTATAATTCTCTGGAAAATTTAATAGCCTCAAATTTGATAGCTTCCCTAATTCCGGAGGTATTTGCCCCGCAATGTAATTTCTGGGACAATCAAGATACTGCAGAGTGGAAATATTGCCAAATGAAGCAGGAATAGTCCCACTTATTTCGTTTGTACCACTATAGAATATTTCGAGCTTGGCTAGACAACCAATATTTCTGGGTATGTCTCCAGTTATGTTGTTGTATGATATGGACAACGCTTTGAGCTCTGCGAGTTGGCAAATATTGGAAGGAATGTGACCAGAAATTTGGTTTTCAGATATACTTAAAACCTCTAGATTTGACACAACATTCCCTTCATCAAGCAAGAGAGGACCCGAAAGCCTGTTGACTGCCAGATACACCGCAACTAGCGACGAGATATTAAACAGTGTTGCAGGAATGTGACCAGTTAATTGATTCCCAGTCAAGGTCAAAAATTCAAGTTGGTTTAGATTACCAATTTCCTTTGGAATGTTGCCGTTGATTCTATTCCCGTACAAACTGATGTTCAACAACTTTGTGGCATTTCCGACAGAAAGAGGGATTATACCTGTGAGGCTATTGTTCCTGAGATTTAAGACTCTTAGTTCTGGTACAGACCATGGACCTTTCCACATTTCACCACTAAGTTCATTGTAAGCCAATGAAATTATTTGAACTCGCCGATGTTGAAATAGACTTGCTGGAATACTTCCATTGAGCTGATTGTTTTGAATATCAATCACTCGCAGGCGAGGCAAGCTGCCAATGCCATAAGGTATGCCTCCATGGAGGAAATTGTTCGCAAGATTGAGTTCTCTGAGAAAAGACAAATTGGCCAAAGAGGGGGAAATTGTGCCTTGAAGTTGCAAATTAGAAAGAGTCAAGGCGACAACTCTTTGCCTTTTTGGACTGCAAGTGACACCAAACCAAGAGCAAAAAGAAGTATTCTTGGTCCAATTTTTGGTTAAAAAATGACTAGGACTTGCAACAAGATTTTTGAAAGCTAGTAGAGCTTGTTGGGCTGTTTCATTTGAGGAAGCTAATGATATAGAAAAAGAGTAGTATTGAATCAGAAAGAGGAAAATCAATAAGACAATATGCTTCTTCATTCTGTTATTGCTTTAAAGGGATTTGAAAACTTGATTTGTGTAATTGCCAAGGTTATTATTCCATTATATAACATTAAAACTATCCAAATGTTAGTTGACTTGACAGTTGACTCAATTTGCAGCTCAGAAAGAACCCCTAAACTCAATTTTAGTGCTGCCCCACATGTAATGTCACATCAAACGTACAAAACATTAATTTCTTTTACATGGAATGGTTCTTAAAATGAAAATAATATGATAACATTTTAAAATGTTGAATTTATTCTAATAGTTTAGGTATGAAACTTGTAAAATAATAGTAGAGTTTACGGGGGTTAACTTATTCACTCTTCAGTTAATTTGTACGTATGTGTTGTTTATATTGTACTCCTTATGTTCAAGTTTGTAGGACATAGTCTGATTCGACACAAAATTTGAGAAGAAGTAATTGAAAACTTTTGACATGTTTAGTCTTAAACATGTTACAACATATGAGTTTAAAAAATTGTCATTATAGATAAGATGAAATATTTAAAGATAAATATTTTTTTTAACTAATAAAGTTAAATGATTGTGATTTCCACAGTTTTTTTGTGGTGTATTACACATTATTGAAAAGTCACCTCACATTGGGGAATATATTGGCCAACTTTATAAAGAAAAGAACGGGTATATTTCATTCATTTCATTCATGGTCACTTAACTTTGCATCTATTATCTAAAAATCACTTTTTTTCATTCATTTCATCCATGGTCACTTAACTTTGTATCTATTACGCAAAAGTCATTTTTCTTTGGGAAAAGGCATCATTTTTACCCCATACTATACATGAAAAGTCGAAGCCACACCTAAATTATATAAGTGACCTATTACACACCTTAACTACATAAAAATGATATTATTACCTCCCCGCGACCCCATGCCCAAATTTAATGAGTGGAGCGCACTCCACTCGCTCTCTTATGGTGCCACGTGTCTAAACTTATTTTCCTATTTTATTAAAAACCTAACCCGACCCATTACTCTTTTAACCCATCTATTTAATCCATCCGACCCGACCCAACTCTCATATTTTATCCTAACCCGATTAAAACATTCACCCATCCAAACGAAAAGTCATCGTTTGAGAGCAAAAACCCGATAGAAGATTCACCTCTATTTTTTAAAAAAAAATTTGTGAAATTTAAACCCGACAGAAAAGATAAACAATAATTTTGTTGTGTTTTTCGTTGTTGACAAGCAAAAATTATTTTTTTATCTCTTCTCAGTTGAAGTTGGTTGGGTTGATTTCAACAGAGGTGGTACGATCTAAGTAAAAACTAAAGGTTGCATCATTTATGTAGGAACTATTGATTTTCAGTTCAAAGGTTAGCTTTCTTCATTCCTAAATATAGTAGATCTGGGATTTATTTTTGTTCCTAAATTAGATCTAGGGTTTTTTGAGTTAGGATTTTACCGTCTTTAATTTGTCCAAATTAAATTATTTTATTTCCATTTAGATGCTCAATATGTGATAATATAACCCTTGACATTTATAATTGTTTGATTTTACTAGGGTTTTGACTAGGGTTATGAATTAGGGTTTTGAATTAGGAATTTTTGTTGTCTTTAATTTATCTTTAAAATTAATTTATTATATTTTGTTTATGTGCTTCAATCTGTAACAATATGAGCTGTGAGGTTCAATATGTGATAAATAACCTGGGGATCCCAAATAACCTGTGATACTTCTAATTGTTGCATAAATTTAATATGTAAATAACCTGTGAGGTTCAATATGTAATTTTTTTATTTTTTTGTGTTGTGTTTTTGTATCTTTTTGGTTTTTGTGTACTGTAACACTTGTATCTTTATTGTGTTTTTGTGGTCAATGATTTTAGATTTATAAAATGAGTTTTGAACTGATCACTTTGAGATTTTACCATGATGGAGAACTTAATATGGGTAAGTGAAAGGAAAAAAAGGAAAAAGATATGAGGGTGGACAAGTTACTGAATTTTTAGCTATTGATGTAGATAGGCAGTCTTTATTTGAATTTAGGGATTATATAAAGTATTTAGGGTATATTCCCAAACAGTGCTTACTATATGTTAGACTGCCTAAGTGTTCTAATTTTAAAGAAATTAGGTCAGACAAGGACACAATTGAGATTTCAAAGAAATTGGATAATGGGCAAGTTTTGGAAGCTTTTGTGTGTCACATGGTTGTTGAACCTAAATTGGCCTCACTTTTGGAATTTACAAGTGATTGGGAAGGACATGTGGAGGAGGGAAATGGTGTGTCTTTTAATAAAGACACTGAAAATGACATTGAGAGTGTTGACAGGGCATCTAAAAATATTGAAGATGCCCCTCCTTTTGAACAACCTACTGCTCATACTTCTTCTCCTCTAATTGTCCAACCTACTGCTCATACTTCTCCTTCTTTTATCCAACCAACTGCTCATATCTCTTCTCTTCCTGCTGACCAACCTAATGATCATGTCTCTTCTCTTCCTACTGATCAACCTACTTCTCATGTCTCTTCTCCTATAGATGTTGCTCCTAGTAGTTCTACTGCTGCTCCTACTAATTCACATGTTGCACCTTCTGAATCTGTTATAGATTCAGATGTAGAATCTATTGATGGAGGTGTAGAGATTGGGAGTGATGTGGATGAATATGTGGATGAAGAGTTAAGAGATCTTAGGAAAGAAAAGAGGAAAAGAAAAAGAAGAAAGAAGGGAGAGAGACCAGTAATTCCTGAACATATTAAGTTAGGAACTGAAAGAAAGGGACCAGATATTGGCTATGATGAATCTATAGGTGGTGATAGAAATAGTTTGGAGGGTAAGTTAGCTGGTGATGAACCTTTTTAATCATCTGATGAAGCTTCCAGCTTTGAAACTGATTCAGATGATGTAACTAATGAAAAAGATGAAGTTGAACAAGTTGAACATATAGATAAGCCTAGAAAAAGAAAAAAAGGTAAGGGAGTTGAATATAGTTTAGATTGTCAGAAATTTGTGTGGGAGTTAGGACTTGTTTTTGAAAGTGTTAATGAATTTAGAGCTATTGTTACTAAGTATGTTGTTGCTGAACATGTTGCAATTGAGAAATGTGTTAATGAATCTACAAGGGTAAGGTTTAGGTATACAACTGGTTGTCCATGGCTTCTTTATACTAGCATTGATTCTAGGTCCATGAACTTTATTGTGAAGACCTACAATCCAATTCATAAGTATGATCCTATCAATAGAAATAAACTTTATAATACCAAGTTCTTAGCTAGCCACTTCAATGAGAGGATATACGAATAACCGGATATTAGAATTTTTGAGTTTCAGCTGCTTATTAAAAAGGAACTGGATTTACATGTTGGAAGAACAGTATGTAGGAGAGCAAAAAATAAGGTGATTGCAGAACAGATGGGTGACTATAATCTGGAATTTAAGAGAATTTTAGATTATAAAGATGAGTTGTTAAGATCAAATACAGGTAGTACATGTGTAGTGAAGCTTCATGATGAAACATTTGAAGATTGTAGAAAATTGTTTTAAGGCTTCTACATATGTTTTGATGCAATGAAGAAGTCCTTCCTAGCTAGTTGTATGAAGTGCATTGGTTTGGATAGATGTTTTTTAAAAGGAGTGACAAAAGGACAGTTATTAGTTGTTGTGTGTAAAGATGGTAACAATCAATGTTGCCACTGGCATGGGCATTGGTTGAGATTAAAAACAAGACTACTTGGAGTTGGTTTATTAGGATTGTAAAAGAAGATCTTCAACTTAAAGATGGGACAAAATTTGACAGTGATAACAGACATGCAAAAGGTAAAGAATTGCTATTTTTATTTCTATTTTTGTTTCTGTTTATATTGTAACTGTTTCTGTTTATGTTTATGTTGTAACAGTTTTTATTTTTATTTTTGTTATAGGGATTAGAAATTGATGTAACTGAATAGTTACCAAATGCTGAACATAGAATGTGTGCAAGGCATGTCCTTACAAATTGGTCAAAAGATGCTATATGCAGAGGTGTTGAGAAGAAAAAATATTTTTGGAGGTGTGCAAGATCTACCTTTGAGGCTGAGCTTAGGGACAACATTAGTTATATGAAGACGTTGGGGGGGAGACATACTAGATAAGTTGATGTATTTTAATCGAGAGAGATGGAGAAAAGTTTACTTTAGCTTTGGAACAAAGTGTGATGTTGTAGACAACAACATGGAAGAATGTTTTAATGCATGGATTTTAGGAGCTAGGCACAAGACTATAATTACAATGCTAGAGAAGATAAGGGTAAAAATAATGAAAAGAGTGGGACAGATGAGGGATTTTTATGAAACTTGGATCAGTGACATTTCTCCAATGGCTATGAAAGTACTAAATGATAACACAGCAAGGTCTATGAAGTGCAACATAGAATGGAATTCTAATACATGGTATGAGGTGCTTGATAGAGGATATAGGCATATTGTGAATCTTTCTGGACAATATTGTAGTTGTAGAGCACAGATGTTGAAGGGTATACCTTGTCCTCATGCAGTGGCTACTCTTCACCACAAAAAACTGGATCCAGTAAACTACATCTGTCCTGGTACAATAGAGTTTTCAACCAGTTTTGAATATGAATATGTGGACACAATCACATAATATCTCTGTTATGCCACCTCCTGTTAGAAAGATGCCAGGTAGGCCTGGAAAGAATAGGAAGAAAAAAAAAGGTGAAACCAAAAAAAAAAATTGGAAAGTTATCCAAAAGGGGGATTGAGATTTCATGTGGCACTTGCCATAGCAAGGGTCACAACAAAAGAATATGTCCAACAGGTGTACCTATTGCTGGCACTAATGCAAATCCTGGCCCAAGTTCATCTGCTGGTGCAGACCCAAGTGCAGGTTCAAGTGTAGTCCCAAGTGCAACACCTACTATTGAAAAGGGGAGAGGTTCAACTGGAAGATGAAGAGGTAGACCACCAAAGAATTCTACAGAAAAGGTATTTTATTTAATTTGACAGTTTTGTGAACTAATTATGCTTACCTTATACTAAATATCTTCTTTTCTTTCTTTTTAGTGTGCTGGCAGACCAAGAGTGGTTGGAATGGGATTACTTCACACATAAAGTGGATGCACAATTCTTAATGTAAGTTTACTATTGCATTTACTATCTAAATTTTATTTACTACAATTTTATTTACTAAAGTTAACACTTTCTTCATTTAAGCAGGCAAGAATACCAAGTGAGAGATTCAAAACTGTCAAGTCTTCAGCATTTGTGACTGAAAATCTCGGATATACACCAAAAACTGGTGTAAAATAGAAAGAAAAAAAGCTATGACCTCCAGACAACTACAAGAAATGAGAGGCAAAAAATAAATGCAAACAAGGTCCAAGGCTGCACACTTGAGTCAAGAAAGCTCCAATGTTCAATCTCTATGAGAAGTTGGTGTAGACTATATTTACTGATGTGACTTCATTTCTTTGTATAAAGTTTGACAGTTGTAACTGCATTTAAGACTATGTTTTTGATAATTCACTGATGCTGGCAGCTAAGACTGCATTTAAGACTATTTTTTGGTAGTTCGCTAATGTTGGCAGCTGTGACTTCTTTTTGTAACTGTAATTAGTTCACTGATATTGGTGGCAACTTTGACTGCATTTTGTAATTGTAATTAAATGTATTTGGCAACAATATGAAATTGGCACTCATTTTTGGTTAATGATTATGCAGTTGTAAGTTCATTGTTGCTGAAATTTGTGTTTATGATTGTGCAGTAGCTGTGGCTGTATTTACTAATATTAAATTTGTATTGTGATGTTAAAATTTGTGTTTGTATTTGTGCAGCAGCTGTGACTGCATTTAGTATTGTGGTGTTGTATACAAATTGCAGCACAAAGAACCACTGAAAACAAAGTCAAAACTGTCAAGTTCAACCTTATAATTTCATTACACAATAATTTAATTACACAACCTGACAGTTTTTTCAAGGGTAAAATCTAATAATTGATACAAATTTCAGCCCCTTAAAACATAACAAAAACAAAGCAACTTAGTTTAGGGCAGCCTTCTTGGAGCTCCTTTCAAGAACATCAATTGAACTAGAAAACTAACACCCAAAATACATACACAAATGAGAGTAGTCCATAGTTGTTTTTCCCTTTTCTTGTACTTAGCCAACTTGATCTTCCATTTCTTCTCATTTGTCTTCATCATCTTCAAATCATCCTGAAAATTATCCATTTGCAACTTTATTTTGTTCATAGCTATTTTGCTCTCCACAGATTTGGTTGTCCTAGTTGTCTTGTCATCAACTATTTTGTGTTCATAAAATGCATAATTTATCGAAGATTTAACTCTTTCCTCAAGCTCCTCAATTCTTCCCAATAATTTAGGAATAACAAATTTCGATCGTTCATCAATAGAATCATCCTTCCAAAACCAAAAATCACATCATCTAGCATTCTAAAATGAAAGCAATTAGATTCGTATACAATTCAGGATCAATGTTTGAAGGCAAAACTCACGTACCCCATAGTAAGGATAAGTCCAATATCGTCTACCCAGATTTTTTGAGGTCCATGAAGTCATCAAAGGAAAAACATGTCCATGTTTGCATCGAACCTCGACCAAATCATGATCTTCTTCTTGCTTACAAAGTCTACTTAAACTTATCTTAGCCATTAAAGTACCTTGATTAAGAAAACAAGGTTTAAGATAGGTTGAACAACACTTGAAGAAAGAAAAAATTATGAAAATGGCAATAAAATTAAGACAAGATAATCATCAATATAGAAAGAAATCGAAGGATTAAAAAGATTTAGTTACCAATTCTTCAAACAAATGCTCTTCAATTTCAATTTTGAGAGACAAATTTGGGAATTAGGGTTTCCTAGTTTTGAGCCCCAAATTGGCTTATAAATAAGAATAGATCAGTTGGAAATTAAAGATGATGTACTTTTAGCCATTTACTTTTGTTATTTAATAGGCTGGACGCGCCTAAAATAAGTGTAACATACGCGCCTTAGAATGGGGGTCGCGGGGAGGTAATAATATCACTTTTATATAGTTAAGGTGTGTAATAGGTCACTTATATAGTTTAGGTGTGGCTTCGATTTTTCTTGTATACTATGGGGTTGAAATGATGTCTTTTCCCTTTTTTCTTTCATCCATTTCATCTATGGTCATTAAACTTTACTCCGACCATCACAAAGGTCACTATGACCGGATTTTATAATAATTCCATCAGAAAAATAATGTGGCAACTTTAATTAGTTCTTAATTTTAAGTGAATATATAATGTATTACTCATATATTAAACCTTTTGATATGACAAAGACAACGAAAGCAAGAAAATACACTCCAAATCAGTCCACTAATCTTAAGGATCCAAGGACCTTTTTGGAGACCACTCTCGGATTCACTACAACAACAACAATACGAGATAACAATGGTGTATTTGACACCAAAACAGCCACCACAAACTAACAAAGAGAGTATCAAGATAACAAGATGAAGAACAAGATGAACAATAACACAATGGAAACAACAACACAGAGTTTTTGACTAGAACAACAACAAAGTGTACAATAAATGTAAAGATAGATAGATAGACAAAGTGAAGGTATAATCTTAAGAACCCAAGAGCCTATTCCACTCTTGGACCCTTAACACTACACACTACAAATACCTATCTCTTCGGTGAGCACAAGAGAGACCTCAACCTCCTCTAGCACCCAACGTTCCAAGCATGAATCCAACACGAATGATTCCACACTTAAGTTGGAAATCCTAGTTACAATGTTTTGGCTACAAGCCTTTCTCACAAGAGAGAAATGTTCTTCTTACAACTTTCAATATTAATAAACATCTAAGACTAAAAACCCTAAGAGATTCTACATATAGTGTATTATAAAATAGAATACAAAATAACCATAATACCCCTCAAGGGTGAGGTGCCCATCAAGTGTAACTTAGGTGCTGTTTTTAGTGCATTTAGGCCATCTTTCACACTTTACTTGTGCACTTCCTTAGACAGATTCAATACGCACTCGTTCTCGTCCATCCTTGTGGTCGTACTCGTATCATCCTCTCCTTCTTGAAAAGAATTCGACCTCGAATACATACCTTGCAAATCAAGAGAAAACAAACAAGTACACATCCTCATGATATGAGGGGTTAGGGTTAGCAAAAATAACACATCAACATGCTATGCTGAGGAGGGACAAATTTGAAGTATAGCCACGAGTCCTTTGTTTTAATCATGAAAAGATTAGTACAATTGCTACAAAGAAAGTGGCTCGGACAAGCATCAAGACAAAAGGAAAATAAGCCGAGAGTCATTCTTTCCCACCCTAAGATGGTACCAGGATCAAATGGAAGAATTAGCCAAGGGCCTAAGCCGAGGCTAGCCCTTCCTTCCCCTAGAATGTCACTCCCACATTCACACACAAAAGCATTTTCATACACATGATCTCTATGAACAAAACTAATCGCAATGCTTTTACCACACAAGATATTCAAAGAGTCATGTTCATTATCAAGATCAATTCTATAGACACCATCACTAACTTGTGAATTTTTAAGCACTTCATTCACATGCTCAAGTAGTGAACTACATTTAAGAGTAAATTGATCATCATGAACACCAAGAGTACTACCAAGAGTACTCATTTCCGAGACTACACATTCCTTGCCCATAAGAGTACTATCATCTTCCAAGAAGAGATTTCCATCTTTAGGAGGAATATTGTCATACCATAGTAGGTTAGCATATAGTCAATAGCCTTCAAGGCAAGATAAACCATCATTTTCACCACTAGGTTCATTAGGAGTGTTTATATCATCTTCAAACAAAACATTAAACCTAAAGAGAGCATGATCTATCTCACGGACAGATTTGGAACTAACAAGTGTTTCACTCTCTATAAGTTCATTATCAAGTACCAAAGATGTTTCAGTCTCCTCTTTACCTTGGTGTGGGTCGGGGCAGCCCACCTCTTCCTTCGGGAAGCTCTCGGCACAAGGTGTTTGGACAAGAGAAGTTGGATTTTGTGGGATAAGTTTAGGTAACAATTGGCGTAGCCTTTTCACGTGCCATTTTATTTCTTCAATATCATCATTGATGCGATCAAATGTGGCATCGAGATTAGTGGCCGCCATGGTACCTAAAGCAAAAGACAACAACAAACAACAAAACAAACTTGTTAGTTCAAAATGCCTCACCACACTCTCACTCTCGGTTTTACCTCACACTTGGTTTTACAAGTGTTGAAAGTCGGCTTGTACTTCGTGAGTAATTGAGGGATGAGTCCATCTTTGCCCGAAATAGATTTTCGTTTGAGTTGACTCAAAAGAAAAATTGTTTACGGACTTGAACCAACAAGACACAACGAATTCACAAAAGAGAAAAAAAGCACACAACAAACGCTAAACACAAATGAATGAACACAAAGACTAACTAACAATCTAGTAGATGAGTACTAGTTTTCCATTAGTATTGGAACCAACAAATGAAACTACGGAACAATAAAAAGAAACTAAGAAAATCTGAAATTTAAGCCAAAATTTAATGCGTGAATAGTAACTTGATGATGTGGCAGCCACGTATTGGTTGCGGTTTCTACAATTTTTATTTTCCAAAGTCCAAGTCTTGACCAATTTTAATTTGGATTGGTGAAATTTATTTTAAGGAGGGAAGAATAAGTCTTGGAGCCTTTTTTTTTAGTGCATTTAGGCCATCTTTCACACTTTACTTGTGCACTTCCTTAGACAGATTCAATACGCACTCGTTCTTGTCCATCCTCGTGGTCGTACTCGTATCACCTTTTTTATATGTGCACAACTCAATTTTTCTTATGGATTATTTAATGAAAGAATACTATTTTTTTAATAGATTAGATTACCTAATGAAGACTATTTACATAAAAAAAATTGGTTGATATTCTTATGAAATATTTCATAATATTGCATTCATCTGCCAAAAAGGTGCATCGAAAAAAGAGTGGTAAAGAAGATCAATTCTTCAAAACAGATAAAATAAAAATACATGTATGATATTATTTTTTTAAAAAAAATTATTTTAATTCTTTGAAGATAAATCAATATGCTAAAGATAATTTTAAAATAAAATCTTTTTAATTGTGTCATTGAATAAGTATTGTCAAAATTTATACAAATAATATTATATTAACGTACAATTATGTTAATAAAAGTTATAAAATATAAGTACTTTAATAGATAAAAAAATTATAGGATATCTAATTTTTATATTTATCAATTAAATTAATTAAACAATATGTAATTTATCAGAAATTGAATATTATAATAAAATCTTTTAAGAGAATTAATCGATTAGTCAAACAATTAAGAATACAAAGACAAACTCAATAAATAGACTAGTTTATCATATTATTATAATATACCGAATGCAAAGACTCAAGTGGCAAGAAAAAAAAATGTAAGCAAAAATAATTTTATCAACTACATATCACAATTTTAGAGGGAGAAAAATAATTTTATCAACTACATGTCATAATATTAGTGGAAAAAATAATTTACTAACACATGTCTCAACTTTAGAGGATGTTAAGAATATATAAATATAATTTTATTTCATAAAAATATCAACCAAATTTTTTTATTAAAATAGTTTTCATTAGGTAATCCAATCTATTAAGAAATTAATATTCTTTCATTAAATAATACATAAGAAAAATTGAGTTGTATATATAAAAAGGGTCAAGATATGAGTAATATATTATATATTCACTTGAATTAAAATTAAGAACTAATTAAGGTTGCCACATCATTTTTTCGATGGAATTATTGAAAAATTCAGTTATAGTGACTTTTGTAATGGTCGAAGTAAAATGACCATGGATGAAATGAATGAAAGAAAAGTGACTTTTGGATAATAGATACAAAGTTAAGTGATCATGGATGAAATGAATAAAAGAAAAGTGATTTTTGGATAATAGATACTCCCTCCGTCCTATTTTATATGTCATCATTTCTTCTTTAGTCCATCCCAAAAAGAATATCATCTTTCCTTATTTGATAATTATTTAAAGGTACAATTCCACTTTTACCCTTATTGGTCCCACTTAATTAAAAAAAAGACACAAGCACATTTTTTGATAAAGAACAATTTGGTAAACATTTTCAAGTCTTCCCTTATTTCTTAAGCTCCGTGCCCGGTCAAATGACGACACATAAAATAGAACGGAGGTAATACAAAGTTAAATGATCATGGATGAAATTTACCGAATAGAACACAAGAAGACAAGTGAATTGCGTAAGTGAAGGAGGTAAGGAAATTGATTGATAAAAGTCAGTCGACTTTAAATCATGGATCTATCCCCATATGTGGTTGGTAAGGGGTCAAGCAACATGCTTTTTTTCCAAACTTGTCCTAGATTGCATGAGCTCCCATTGACTTGGTTCTGGACCATAAAAATATGGAGGATTTATGGGTAGTCCGATGCACTATGCTCTAGCTATATGCAGTTTGTGATCGGATCCTTTCCGGGACTCTGTGCATAGAACCTAGAGGTGGACGTTCGATATTTGGTTTGGTATTTTCAAAGTTCGGATTCGGTAATTCAGTAATCGGTATTTGAAAGTAGATACCACATACCAAACTTATAAACATCGGTTCGGTAATCGATAAATTAAACTTCGATTCGGTGCGGTATTTGATAATACCATATTAAAGTTGGTGATGTGCAAATATATGTTTAAACTTTAAAGAGTATATTTAATAGAAATTCTATTTAATATTCTTTTTTTTGCTTTCTACGAATATATTACCAAGGTCCAAGAGATTCTTTGGGATGACTAATACTAGTGTCTCTTTGATTATATATATATATATATATATATATATATATATAATTTGATATTCAGTAAATACCGAAGACCAAACGGTATTAATATCTAGTACCAAATATATACTCATTATTACGTTAAACATACACGTCTATAGAAGATCTATTCGCATATATACACTCTATTCTATGTATATGTAATACTTTAAATCAAATATACTATAATATATATACATTACAATATATATTTGTATAGTTATATACTAATTTATAAAACATATACACATGTATACGTTAAATATACACGTCTATAGAAGATCTATTCACATATATACACTCTATTTATGTATATGTAATACTTTAAATGAAATATACTACAATATATATACATTACAATATATATTTGTATAGTTATATACTAATTTTTAAAACATATACTCATGTATACGTTAAATATACACGTCTATAGAAGATCTATTCACATATATACGCTCTATTCTATGTAAATGTAATACTTTAAATCAAATATACTACAATATATATACATTACAATATATATTTGTATAGTTATATACTAATTTATAAAACATATACTCATGTATACGTTAAATATACACGTCTATAGAAGATCTATTCACATATATACACTCTATTCAATGTATATGTAATACTTTAAATCAAATATACTACAATATATATACATTACAATATATATTTGTATAGTTATATACTAATTTATAAAATATATACTCATGTATACGTTAAATATACACGTCTATAGAAGATCTATTCACATATATACACTCTATTCTATGTATATGTAATACTTTAAATCAAATATACTACAATATATATACATTACAATATATATGTAATACTTTAAATCAAATATACTATAATATATATACATTACAATATATATTTGTATAGTTATATACTAATTTATAAAACATATATACATGTATACGTTAAATATACACGTCTATAGAAGATCTATTCACATATATACACTCTATTCTATGTATATGTAATACTTTAAATGAGATATACTACAATATATATACATTACAATATATATTTGTATAGTTATATACTAATTTATAAAACATATACACATGTATACGTTAAATATATATGTCTATAGAAGATCTATTCACACATATATTTGTATAGTTATATACTAATTTATAAAACATATACACATGTATACGTTAAATATATATGTCTATAGAAGATCTATTCACATATATACACTCTATTCTATGTATATGTACTACTTTAAATGAAATATACTACAATATATATACATTACAATATATATTTGTATAGTTATATACTAATTTATAAAATATATAGACATATATACGTTAAATATACACGTCTATAGAAGATCTATTCACATATATACACTCTATTCTATGTATATGTAATACTTTAAATGAGATATACTAAAATATATATACATTACAATGTATATTTGTATAGTTATATACTAATTTATAAAACATATACACATGTATACTTTAAATATACACGTCTATAGAAGATCTATTCACATATATACACTCTATTCTATGTATATGTAATACTTTAAATGAAATATACTATAATATATATATACATTACAATATATATTTGTATAGTCATATACTAATTTATAAAATATATACACATGTATACGTTAAATATACACATTTATAGAAGATCTATTCACATATATACACTCTATTCTGTGTATATGTAATACTTTAAATCAAATATACTATAATATATATACATTACAATATATATTTGTATAGTTGTATACTAATTTATAAGACATATACACATGTATACGTTAAATATACACGTCTATAGAAGATCTATTCACATATATACACTCTATTCTATGTATATGTAATACTTTAAATGAAATATACTATAATATATATACATTACAATATATATTTGTATAGTTATATACTAATTTATAAAACATATACACATGTATACGTTAAATATACACGTCTATAGAAGATCTATTCACATATATACACTTTATTCTATGTATATGTAATACTTTAAATGAAATATACTATAATATATATAAATTACAATATATATTTGTATAGTTATATACTAATTTATAAAACATATACACATGTATATGTTAAATATACACGTCTATAGAAGATCTATTGACATATATACACTCTATTCTATGTATATGTAATACTTTAAATGAGATATAGTACAATATATATACATTACAATATATATTTGTATAGTTATATACTAATTTATAAGACATATACACATGTATACGTTAAATATACACGTCTATAGAAGATCTATTCACATATATACACTCTATTCTATGTATATGTAATACTTTAAATGAAATATACTACAATATATATACATTACAACATATATTTGTATAGTTATATACTAATTTATAAAATATATACACATGTATACGTTAAATATACACGTCTATAGAAGATCTATTCACATATATACACTTTATTCTATGTATATGTAATACTTTAAATGAAATATACTATAATATATATAAATTACAATATATATTTGTATAGTTATATACTAATTTATAAAACATATACACATGTATATGTTAAATATACACGTCTATAGAAGATCTATTCAGATATATACACTCTATTCTATGTATATGTAATACTTTAAATGAGATATAGTACAATATATATACATTACAATATATATTTGTATAGTTATATACTAATTTATAAAATATATACTCATGTATACGTTAAATATACACGTCTATAGAAGGTCTATTCACATATATACACTCTATTCTATGTATATTTAATACTTTAAATGAAATATACTATAATATATATATTACAATATATATTTGTATAGTTATATACTAATTTATAAAACATATACACATGTATACGTTAAATATACACGTCTATAGAAAATCTATTCACATATATATACTCTATTCTATGTATATGTAATACTTTAAATGAAATATACTACAATATATATACATTACAATATATATTTGTATAGTTATATACTAATTTATAAAATATATACTCATGTATACGTTAAATATACACATTTATAGAAGATCTATTCACATATATACACTTTATTCTATGTATATGTAATACTTTAAATGAGATATACTACAGTATATATACTTTACAATATATATTTGTGTAGTTATATACTAATTTATAAAATATATACACATGTATACGTTAAATATACACGTCTATAGAAGATCTATTCACATATATACACTTTATTCTATGTATATGTAATACTTTAAATGAAATATACTATAATATATTTGTATAGTTATATACTAATTTGTAAAACATATACACTTGGATACGTTAAATATATACGTCTATAGAAGATATATACACACCATTCAATATATATGTACTAGTTTAAATAAAATATATACTATAATACATATATATATATATACTACAATATTTATATATATATAGTTATATACTAATTTATAAACCATATACATAACGTATACATTAAATATACTCATCTATAGAAGATATATACACACATATATATATACCATTCAATATATTCACTACTTTAAATAAAACATACACTACAATATGTATATATATATATATATAGTTATATACTAATTTATAAAACATATACACATGTATACGTTAAATATATACTACTTTAGATTTAGAAGACACACACACACACACACACATACATATATATATATATATATACCATTCAATATATACACTACTTTAAATAAAAGTATAAAACATATGCTACTTAATATAATAAATTAATAATACTTGATAGTAAATTAATAATGTTTTAAAACTAAGTTTTTAATTTCAGTTTGTGAAATTCTGAATTTTCAAAAAAAAAGAAAAAAAAAAAAACTTAACCGGCTGGCCCAAATCGGGTTGGGTCCGGGCCGGGTTAACCGGGCCCAAATAAAAAATCCAACCAGACCGGGACTTGGACCCCTAAAGCCCTTGGGCTTACCTGGCCGGGTCAAACCGGGCCGGTTTAATTATGTGGGCCGGTTTTAACCGGCCCGTTCGACACCCATACTTTGACCGTTAGCTTTTCTTGGAGGCATGATTTGAAACGCGAGAGAAATTCAAGAGTTAGAAGAATTCACTTGAAACTAGACTTTCTAGCATGAACTAGAACATGAAGAACGAGATACATTCCTAAATATTTTGTAGCCTCCCGTTTATAAGTGCGGGACGGCGCTACACACTCATAAAAAGGACTCTACTTAAAACGACTTCATAGAAACTCTGGGATCCTGAACCGTGCTCGAATACCAAATTTGTAACGATCCGAGCCAGGCCTTAGACATAACAAAAGCTATTAGGCTCACGTGAATTCATACCATGTTTGCTAGATCCGCCCAGGACCACTTCACAACTTGCATTATCTATCATCTAAATTATATGGTCCAGAACCAAGTCAAAGGGAGTCCACGCAATCTAAGAAAGTTTAAGATCAGAAAAAAAACATGTTTCTTGACCTTTTTGGTACTGGGTGAGTACAAAATTTGTGTAAAAATTTACATAAATTATAATAAATAGTGGACGTGAACCTATAACACTTTACGATGAATTCAATGCTAATTGTGAACCTATAACACTTTACGATGAATTCAATGCTAATTATGAACCTTGAAGGTAAATCCTAAATTCATCTTTGATCACGCAAAAGGTAATGAAATGGTGTATAGAATGTGGAGTGTGATCCTATTGGATAAGTAGATCACCAATTTGTCTCAATGAACACAAGGCTGCAATCTTACATATATGCAATTACCATTTTGCCCTCAGGTTTGATCTTTTATCTATCCATTACTAATAGGAGAAGCAAAACATTTCTATGCTTACAAGTGCTGACACCAGAAAAATCATATTTACAAAATTAAAAATTTAATTTAAATATTAAAAAAAGATAACTAAAAAATAATTGTTTTTGAAATTTACTGATTTACGATTATAAAATAAATATAAAAATAGCTTAAACAGATTTGCATGGTTTTGATTTATACCAAGTGTCATTACTACACAAGTATGAATAAAAGATAGAAACTATACATATCAAAATTAGCCAAGTATGAATAAAAAATAGAAACTATACATACCAAAATTAGCTAATAGTAGAAAATTCAAAAAGACAAAAAATACAACTGTCTATCCAAAAAGTAAGAAATAACATCCTTGGAAAAAAATTTCAAAATTATCGATGTTTGTCAGATGCCTAAATTATTAATTTAAATTTCAAAAAATAGGTGACTAATCTAATCTCTAGAAAACTCATAATCCACTTCTTTGAAAAAAAAATATATACTATCCTTAACTTCCTTCCACGTCTTCTTAAAATCAATTCTTCTGAAAAGATAAAATAATTCTGTATTGTTCGGTATCTCTACAGATTATCAGTGCCTCTAACTCCTCCATCTGGCCTCTTTCTCTTTATACCGTCAGATCTCTCTATAATGACATCTTATTATCACGTTTTCTAGCGATCTGATTTTCTCCGAAATCAGTTTTCATGTTATATTTTATCTATCAATAACGATATTCTATCTATAACAACAATGCCGTTTATTTTAGCAATACACTCTTTGTAAAATTACCTCTCTATAACAACATGCTCAAATATTATGCAGTAATATTGTATAAAAAAATATGTTATGTACAAACTAAAATACCAAAATATTTATGATAATCATTATTAATATCATGCACACATCGTACTTCCTTTAGTTTTTTTGCAGGTGAGGAGACCCTTTTCTTTATTTATAACTGTGTTTTGATGTACATTCAAAACAAACAAAAAAAGAGGTACTCTTATCTCTCTTCTAACACAAAATTTAACAATTTTTGTTGCTAATGCTAAAGAGGGTCCTCAGTTGTTTTTGTTTGAGAATCGGATTAGTTGCATGCAGGGTTTCATTAAATATTGAAACATTTTCTTTTAAAGTTTGTTCCAAAAATAGTGTATCTTAATATTAAAAAATAATGCAGTTAATTTTCTAAATAATGTATTTTAAATATAAAATGGTTGATATATAGTAAATCATTTTGTAATCTAACTTCCTTATTTAAAAATAAATAATTTAATTATGGATTTTGACAGCCATATTTGTAGATTTGGCCAATTAAAGGCAAAATTTACTTTCTTAATCTATTCAACAATATTTAATTTAGATTAAAATACAAAACATTATAATATAAATCATCTGAAGTTTATTTGAAAATAAACACATTATTTAAATTAAAAATATAAAAAATATAATAAGAGAAAAAAGGAAAAAGAGCAAATGATGAAAAATTAAAAAGAAGGAAAACATAACTAACTGGAAAGCCACTTGGGATACCCTTAAAAAAAAAATCAATTTAATCTCTCGTTAGGATGGGATATGATAATTCCTTTTGCACTTTTGAAGCATCTGGCTTAATAGAAATGACAATCTCTTCAATATAATCTCTTCATCTGTTGGTCTTCTTTTGGTTAAAAACTCCATCAACATGATATCGTAATTGTAAACATCATCACTAGTGGACACTATTCTCTCCGAGCTATATTCTTAGAAAAGAAAGAAATGAAAAAAAAGTTATTCAATTGAAATTTTAAAATAATTCTGTACAGATAAAGACTTGTTTTTCTTCTTCTAGAATTTGGAGAAGCTTTATTATGATGAGATAAAATCAAAGAGAGTGGAATTTTATACCCGGTGCTATGTAACCAAGAGTGCCAATGTCTCGACATATGCCATGGACTTGCTTACGACCAAAGCTTTTAGAGATACCGAAGTCACCAACATGTGCCGCCATTTCTTCATCCAAAAGAACATTGGCTGGCTTTAGGTCACAATGAACTATCAAAGTGTTATGACCATGATGTAGATATTCAATTGTCATAGCCACATCAAGCATTATAGTTACTCTTATAAGAAGGTTGAGGTGGCAATAGTCTCTGCACATCCAATTCTCAAGACTTCCGTTGGGCACAAATTGTAGAACAAAGGCCCTTAAATAGTCACTAGAACAAGTAGTAATCACAGGGACAGGATTTCTGCGTAACATTTCTTATCACTTCGCATTCGGTATCAAACCTGTTGCAGACTTCTTCATTTTCCAAATCCAGAACCTTTACTCCCACTTCAGTTCCACTAGGAAAAGTCTCTATTTTGACTACCACATACACTGGCACATACACGACTACCTATTCCATTGATATGTAATACTGATAGGAGTAGTTATTCAGTTAGTTAGTTAGTCGACTGATGAGTCAGCTGTATAAGTGGTTGAAGGTTGTTAGAGGTTGTTAGATAATGATTAGTTAGTTACAATGAGCTGTCAAATAGAATGTTCTAGAAGGAGGTGGTTATTAGATATTTTGTATCCCCTTCACAGTTTATATAAGGCACAACATCTCACAAATCTCAGATTGTAACACAAGTTTAAGAAGCAGTTATAATTTTGATCCTTCTCCTCTTCTTAGCTCCATCAATGGAATCTTAGCAAATATTTTCACATGGTATCAAAGCCACGAGCTCAACACTAAGTGTGTTTTTTCGATCACATTTTACTAAGTTTTCTGCGCATTTTGGATCTCTGTCTTCAGTTCCTTTTTCGCAATTTAGATCTATATTGCAGTTACATTCAATCAATCATGGCGCCTAAAATTGATCAAAGTGATCAATTTTTCATTGGTGCATCTGATAGTTCCAGTGTTGTACTCTTTCCAATCAAGTTAACTGGTTCAGAAAATTATAGTCTATGGAGTCGATCGATGCGTATTGCTCTTTTAGGAAAGAGAAAGTTTGGATTTGTCACTGGAACCTGCAACAAGGAGTCGTATCGAGAAGAGCTTCATGAGCAGTAGGAAACATGTAATGCAATTGTGCTTTTCTGGATCATGAACACTGTGAGTGAGAGTGTGTTATCTGGCATTGTTTATGCCACGAGTGCTTGTGCAGTTTGGGGGGATTTGAAGGAGAGGTATGACAAGGTGAATCATATGCGTATATACCAATTGCATAGTGAAATTAATATACACTCTCAAGGTACAGATTCAGTCTCAACCTATTTTACCAAATTGAAGAGTTTATGGAGTGAGTATGATGTACTAGTGCCAAATCCTAGTTTTGATTGCCTTAGGTCTAGAGAGTACTCAGATCATATGTGTCTACTTAGACTTTTACAGTTTTTAAGTGGCTTAAATGAGTCCTATGATCAAGCTAGAAGACAGATATTGCTCAAAGGAGTGACTCCTACTCTTAACCAAGATTATGCTATGCTTATAGAGGATGAAATCCAACATTCAGCTTGTATGCTGACTGTGAATGACAAATCAGAGCCACTTGCTATATAAGTGAATCGAAACTATGATTTTGGACAAAGAAGCACTAACTATAAGGGCAGAAAATGTGATTACTGCCATGTCTTAGGTCATACCAAGGAAAATTGTTACAAGTTGGTAGGGTTTCCAAATGACTGGAAGAACAAGAAGAAACAAGGCTACAATTCTAACTTCAGATCACAAATCACTGGTAGTAATAACTTCTCCACACGCAATGGTAGTAAGAACTTTGTCAACACTGACAACAAGTCTTCTTAGGCTTCAACTATGGTAGCTGGTCAGGTTGATGCTACTAGTTCTAGTCATGAAGTGACTCGTGCTCCACTGGCCAAGCCTCACACATTCACTGAGGAGGAGTACACTCAGATTATGACCATGTTGAGCAAAGACACAAAAGACATGAAATAAGTAAATATGATAGGTATTACTGCTTGTTTCTTTTCCAAAGAATGTCCTGACAGTTGGATTGTAGACCCAGGTGCTATGCATCATGTGTCTGCACATAGACACCCATTCAAAAGAGGTGCCAGATTAGATTCTAAACATTTGGATAAGTTGCACCTTCCAACAGGTGATGAAGTGACAATCTCACACACTGGAGAAGCCCACATTTTTACAGATGATGTGATCAAAGATGTTCTACTTGTTCCAGACTTCAAACTCAATTTGTTGTCTGTTGCTAAGATAACCAAGGAACTTTCATGTTTTGTATCCTTTTATCTTGATTTTTGTATCTTTCAGGACCTCTTCAATGGCAAGGTGAAGGGGATTGGTAAACAAGAGGGTGGACTATATGTTCTTAAAGGTTGTTGGATAGGAGATACTAATCAGTCAAGATAAGAAACTAGCAGATTCATTGCAGAAGTCTCAACGTCCAATTGCAGCTTATGGCACCAGAGACTTGGACACCCTGCTGCTCAGGTTCTCAAGTGTTTAGACATTTTGAAGAATCCTAGTGATGTAAATATGTTGAATAAATGTTTTGTGTGTCCACTAGCTAAATACTACTAGATGCTCTACATGTTTTGAACTTGTACACATGGATTTATGGGGTCTATATAGAACTTCTACTTTTGACAGCAAATACTATTTCTTGACTATGGTAGATGACCATAGTAAATACACTTGGGTGCACCTGTTGCAGTTAAAGTCTGAAGCCATAGTGGCCATTAAGATATAGTGGCCATTAAGACATTCATTTCCATGATTAAAACTCAGTTTGGCATAATGGTGAAAACCATTAGATCTGATAATGGAACTGAATTTATCAACTCTCAATGTAAGACATTGTTCCAGTCCCTAGGCATACTACATCAGACCAACTGTCCTCATACTCCTCAACAGAATGGAGTTGTGGAGAGGAAGCACAGACACATATTAAACATAGCTAGAGCACTCAAGTTTCAGTCTCACTTGCCCATTAAGTATTGGGGACTATATGTAAAGGTTGCAGTGTATCTAATGAACAGGTTACCATCTTCTATTCTAAGTGGTAAGATCCCATTTCAGTTGATGTTTTCCAAGGATCCCAAGTTGTCATATCTCAGGGTATTTGGATGCTTATGCTATGTCACTATCCTCCCAAGAGGTGATAAGTTCACAGAAAAGGCCAAACCTACAGTCTTGGTGGGATATTCAGAGTCTCGGAAGTGATATTTACTGTTGGATATCACCTCAAAGAAACTATTAGTCAGTAGAGATGTTGTGTTTCATGAAGATACATTTCCTTTTGCTCCCTTACCAGCACAAAATTCACAAGCTTCCTTATCTGAAGAAAATATCACTAAATTCTTGATCCTCACAGATGAAGAAATATTTCATGAAACAACTACTGAGAGTGTTACTGAAGAAGCTTCAATTGAAGAGGATGGAATTTCTGATGCTGCAGTACCTAGTACAGCTTCCCCTGGCACCAACCATGAAGAAACATGTCAAGATGAATGTTCCCTACATCAACCCTCTTCCAGTAGACCAATAAAAATAAGTAGACCACCAGTGTGGAGGCATGATTATGTTGATACTTTCAGAAACCAGAGATGTAAACATCCATTAGCCAATAACTTGTTTAAAAAAAATTTGAGTCCTACTTATCAGTGCTATTTAACCAAATTCTCCACTTTGATTGAGCCTCAGCACTATAAACAAGCTATAAAAGATGAGAGGTGGGTGGAAGCTATGAAGTCAGAGATTCAAGCCTTGGAAGCTAACAACACATGGATCATTGTTGATCTACCTAAAGGAAAGAATACTGTTGGTTCCAAGTGGATATACAAAATCAAATACCTTGCAAATGGTGAAGTGGAGAGGTTCAAAGCAAGGTTAGTGGTTGTCGCACCCCTTTTTTATTAACTCCCAAAGAATTCAATTTTAAGTTTGAAAGAGTTTTATTATTAGAGTGACAAAATGATTAAAATATTTTTTGAAAAAAGATTATTTACATTCAAAAAAACTTAGAGTCTCCACTTGGCATAACCGGGTGTGCCAAGTCACCTTTGGAAATCCTTTTTCAAAACTGTGTTTGACTCTTTTAAACTAGTTTGCGAACAGATATTCCGGCTAAGGAATTCTGTTGACCAAGGGGAAAGTGTTAGGCACCCCTCGATCCCGTGATTCGACCACGGTCGCTTGGTGGAGCGTATTAGCTAATTTTGACACTAAGAATGTATAAACCACACAAAAACACATTAAAAAAAATCAATCAAGCAAACAAAACAAAACAATCCAAAATTTAGTGTCCAACCCAATTATACAGTCCCGAAATAAAAAATGCAGAAATATAAACCTACTCTATTCTAGACTAATCCTAACTACGCTCCATTCCTTTATCCACCCGACGTTCCGGGCCTTGATCGTGCGCCGTCTTCAAGTACATGACACTTTGGGGCATTCCCCGGTGAATGAATACAATTCCTTCGGGGCATTCCCCGGTAAATGAATACAATATCAATTTCATGCGATAAACTAGGAAAACATCCAACAAATATTCCAAACCCTCCAACAATCCACCAATTCTAAATTTGCCTACCCGAGCCTACTGTTTGCCAACCCACCCGACGACATATAACGTTCAACATCAACAATGAATCAAAATACCATAATATTCACTTCTATCAATTTTTGATTCCCGACCCAAATCCATTCTAAACATTAATAAAGTGTCATTTCAACACGCAGTCCATAATCACAAAATGAATCACAGAATCATAACAACAACAATTCATATCATGTTCCGAATAGAATAAATGATGAAATAAAAAGACGAAGGAAGTAGAATTGGACCTCAATTTGATGATTTTATTTCGAACAACCAAGATGGATCGGAACTCGCAAAGCCACGGAACCTCGACGTTGCACAAACTAACTTCAACATAGATCCATTACTGTTTCTCGCCCCAATAGAACAAAAACCACAAAATGACAAAGAATTGAACTTAATCCATATCCATTTCCGATGGATTTTGATGAATATTTACCGGAAAGGGGACGGGAATGGTGGTTCCGTCACTGACAGTCGTCGGAATAGGGTATTCCGGCGAGTTTGACCAGATTTTTGAGATTGGTTTGTTTTGGGTTGTTTTTCGGTCAACCTCCGGCCGCATGAACAGTGCAAACGGCGATGGTAGAAGGGACATTTGGTCGTCGATCTCCCTTTTTCTTTCTCAATCACAAATCTCTCTGTCTTCTCTCTCTCTCACATTTAAATCTCTCTCGATATCTCCTTCTCGATTTTCGTACTCTTCTGTTCCTCCCTCAGCTCTTCATTTCCCGTAGATGTGTGCGTGAATCTGTGTAGAAGAGGATGGTGGTCAGTGTGTGCATGATGTGTACTCTTCAGTGAGGATCAGTGAGTGTGTGAGGTTTGGGAGTGAGTATCCGAAGGGAAAGAATGGAATCCCTTGTGTATTGCACTCCCTTTTTCTCTCTCCGTATGTGTGTACCCCCTATCTGGTATGGTGAGAAAATTGTGAGGTGAGGTATATGGGTAGGAGGGGTAGGGTATGGTGAGGTGTCCGCTTTTAATTGGAGAGGTTGTTAGGATAGGATTAAAATAAGATAAAATTTATTAGGGATTTTGTTAAGGGTTGTTATCTTTTGTATTTTTGTGGGGTATAATCACATGGATAAGGGTGTGTGGTACGGTGAGCTAAAAAATGAATAAAATTGGACTTGTGAGGGACAAAATTAGGTGTCTACAGCATGCCCCCTTTGAATATAAACATGAAGTGTTTTCAGACAAAGAAGTAGACAACGAGACAGAATTTTGTCACGATCATTATTCGAATGAAGAAATAGAAGGAAGAAGGACAACCGCATCTTGACTTAGGACACTCCTACCTACCCAAGTTGTGAGGCAATAAAGTCATAAGTATCTCAAAGGGTTGGAAAGAGAGGGACTATACTGAGTTGGAGAGTCAAGTGAGGTTCCATCGAGGTTCCGGTCTGCGGCTCTATCATTAGATCAAAAATAAAAATTACAAGTCAAAACATAAATGAAAATACAAAAATCCTATCTATGCAGCTTCTTTTACTCCTGACTTAAGCTTCATCACCCTATTCTTCAGGCGGGCTCCTGATTTACGATTTCCTCAACTTGTTGCTTGGATTTCAATTGCTCCATCTTCTTGCTTGACTTTCAATTTCTCACACTGTTCTTCAGGCGGGCTCCTGACATGCTAATTTGACTTTTGATTTCTTCGCCTTGTTTCTTCAGGAGGGCTCCTGACTTGCAATTTTATCATCCTGTTCTTCAGGCGGGAACCTGCCTTACAACTTCGTCACCCTGTTCTTCAGGCGGGCCCCTGAAATGAAAATAAAAACTAGAACGAGAATTATCCCAAACAAAGATAATGATAAAGAAAGATTTAATTTTTTGAAAGTAATGTCCCATTTTCTAGGAGGGTCCTGGACAGAAAGTAAAATCCCATTTTTCAGGAGGATCCTGAACATAAAGTAAATTCTCATTTTTTAGGAGGGTCCTGAACAGAAAGTAAAGTCCCATTTTTCAGGAGGGTCCTGAACAGAAAGTAAAATCCCATTTTTCAGGAGGGTCCTATGCATAAATTACAATCTCATTTTTCAAGAGGGTCATGAACATAAAATAAAGTCCCATTTTTCAGGAGGGTCCTGAACATAAAGTAAAATCCCATTTTTCAGGAGAGTCCAGAACAGAAAGTAAAATCCCATTTTTCAGGAGGGTCCTCGACAGAAAGTAAAATTCCATTATTTAGGAGGGTCCTGAATAGAAAGTAAAGTCCCATTTTCCAGGAAGGTCCTGGACATAAAGTAAAATCCCATTTTTCAGGACGATCCTGGACAGAAGTAAAGTCCCATTTTTAGGAGGGTCCTGAAAAGAAAGTAAATTCCCATTTTTCAGGAAGGTCCTGAACAGAAAGTAAAATCTCATTTTTTAAGAGGGTCCTGAACCAAAAGTAAAGTCCCATTTTTCAGGTTAGTCTTGAACAAAAAGTAAAATCCCATTTTTCAGTAGGGTCCTGAACAAAAAGTAAAATCTCATTTTTCAAGAGGGTCCTGAAAATAAAGTAAAATCTTATTTTTTAGGAGGGTCCTGAATAGAAAGTAAATTCCCATTTTTCAGGAGGGTCCTGAAAAGAAAGTAAAATCTCATTTTCCAGGAGGGTCCTGAACAGAAAGTAAAATCCCATTATCCAGGAGGGTCTTGAACAGAAAGTAAAATAATATTTTTCAGGAGGGTCCTAAACATAAAGTAAATTCCTATTTTCCAGAAGGGTCCTGAACAGAAAGTAAAATCCCATTTTTTAGGGGGTCTTGAACAGAAAGTAAAATCCCAATTTCAAGGAGGGTCCTGAGCAGAAAGTAAAATCCCATTTTTCAGGAGGGTCCTGAACATAGTAAAATCCCAATTTCAAGGAGGGTTCTGAGCAGAAAGTAAAATCCCATTTTTCAGGAGGGTCCTGAACATAGTAAAATCCCATTTTTTCAGGAGGGTTCTTAAAAGAAAGTAAAATCCCATTTTTCAGGAGAGTCTTGAATAGAAAGTAAATTCCCATTTTTCAGGAGGGTCCTGAACAGAAAATAAATTCCTATTTTTCAGGTGGGTCCTGAACAGAAAGTTAAGTCCCATTTTCCAGGAGGGTCCTGAATAGAAAGTAAAATCCCATTTTCTAGGAGGGTCGTGAACAGAAAGTAAAATCCCATTTTTCAGGAGGGTCTCCTGAACAGAAAGTAAAATCCCATTTTTTAGGAGGGTCCTGAACAGAAACTAAAATCTCATTTACCAAGAGGGTCCTCAACAGATAGTAAAGTCCCATTTTTCAGGAGGGTCCTGAAAAGAAAGTAAAGTCCCACTTTTCAGGAGGGTCCTGAGCAGAAAGTAAAGTCCCATATTTCAGGAGGGTCCTGAACAGAAAGTAAAATCCCATTTTTCAGGAGGGTCCTGAACAGAAAGTAAAGTCCCAATTTTCAGGAGGGTCCTGAAAAGAAAGTAAAGTCCCATTTTTCAGGAGGGTCCTGAACAGAAAGTAAAGTCCCATTTTTCAGGAGGGTCTGGACAGAAAGTAAAATCCCATTTTTCAGGAGGGCCCTGGACAGAAAGTAAAATCCTATTTTTCAGGAGGATTCTGAACAGATAGTAAAGTCCCATTTTTCTGGAGGGTCCTGAACAGACAGTAAAATCCCATTTTTTAGAAGGGTCCTGAGCAGAAAGTAAAATCCCATTTTTCAGGAGGGTCCTGAACAGAAAGTAAAATCCTATTTCCATTTTTCAGGAGGGCCTTAAACAGAAAGTAAAGTCCCATTTTTCAGGAGGGTCCTGAACAGTAAGTAAAATCCCATTTTCCAGGAGGGTCCTGAACATAAAGCAAAATCTCATTTTCCAGGAGGGTCTTGAACAGAAAGTAAAATCCTATTTTCCAGGAGGGACCTGAACAGAAAGTAAAATCTCATTTTTTAGGAGTGTCCTGAACATAAAGTAAAGTCCCATTTTTTCAGGAGGGTCCTGAACAGAAAGTAAAATCCCATTTTTTAGGAGGGTTCTGAGCATAAAGTAAAGTTCCATTTTTCAGGAGGGTTCTGAGCATAAAGTAAAGTGGGTCCTGAACAGAAAGTAAAGTCCCATTTTTTAGGAGGGTCCTGAACAGAAAGTAAAATCCCATTTTTCAGGAGGGTCCTGAATAGAATGTAAAGTCCCATTTTTCTAGAGGGTCCTGAATCCCATTTTCCAGGAGGGTCCTGAGCAGAAAGTAAAATCCCATTTTCCAGGAGGGTCCTGAACATTAAGTAAAATTCTATTTTTCAGGAGGGTCCTGAACAGAAAGTAAAGTCCCATTTTTCAGGAAGGTGCTGAATAGAAAGTAAAATCTCATTTTTCAGGATGGTCCTGTGCAGAAAGTAAAATATCATTTTCCAGGAGGGTCCTGAGCAGAAGTAAAATTCCATTTTTAGGAGGGTCCTGAACAGAAAGTAAAATCCCATTTTTCAGGAGAGTCCTGAAAGAAAGTAAAATCTCATTTTTCAGGAGGGTTCTGGACAGAAAGAAAAATCCCATTTTTCAGGAGGGCCCTGGACTGAAAGTAGAGTCCTATTTTTCAGGAGGGTTCTGAACAGATATTAAAGTCCAATTTTTTTAGAAGGGTCCTGAACAGAAAGTAAAATCCCATTTTTTAGGAGGGTCCTGAGCAGAAAGTAAAATCCCCTTTTTCAGGAGGGTCCTGAGCAGAAAGTAAAATTCTATTTTTTTCAAGAGGGTCCTGAAAAAAAAGTAAAATCCCATTTCCAGATTTCAGGAGGGCCCTAAACAGAAAGTAAAGTCCCATTTTCCAGGAGGGTCCTGAACATAAAGTAAAATCTCATTTTCCAGGAGGGTCCTGAACAGAAAGTAAAATCCTATTTTCCAGGAGGGCCCTGAACAGAAAGTAAAATCTCATTTTTTTGGAGTGTCCTGAACATAAAGTAAAGTCCCATTTTTCAGGAGGGTCCTGAACAGAAAGTAAATCCCATTTTTTAGGAGGGTCCTAAGCATAAAGTAAAGTCCCATTTTTTAGGAGGGTTCTTAGCATAAAGTAAAGTCCCATTTTACAGGAGGGTCCTGAACAGAAAGTAAAGTCCCATTTTCCAGGAGGGTCCTGAATAGAATGTAAAGTTCCATTTTTCTGGAGGGTCCTGAACATAAAGTAAAATCCCATTTTTCAGGAGGGTCCTGAGCAGAAAGTAAAATCCCATTTTCCAGGAGAGTCCTGAACATAAAGTAAAATCCCATTTTTCAGGAGGGTCCTGAACATAAAGTAAAGTCCCATTTTTTAGGAGGGTCCTGAACAGAAAGTAAAGTCCTATTTTTCAGGAAGGTGCTGAATAGAAAGTAAAATCTCATTTTTCAGGATGGTCCTGTACAGAATGTAAAATACCATTTTCCAGGAGGGTCTTGAGCAGAAAGTAAAATTCCATTTTTTAGGAGGGTCCTGAACAGTAAGTAAAATCCCATTTTTCAGGAGGGTCCTGAACAGAAAGTAAAATCTCATTTTTCAGGAGGGTTCTGGACAGAAAGTAGAATCCTATTTTTCAAGAGGTCCCTGGACAGAAAGTAGAGTCCTATTTTTTAGAAGGGTTCTGAACTGATATTAAAGTCCAATTTTTTAGAAGGGTCCTGAACAGAAAGTAAAATCCCATTTTTTAGGAGGGTCCTGCGCAGAAAGTAAAATTCCCTTTTTCAGGAGGGTCCTGAGCAGAAAGTAAAATTCTATTTTTTTCAGGAGGTTCCTGAACAGAAAGTAAAATCCCATTTCCACTTTTCAGGACGACCCTAAACAGAAAGTAAAGTCCCATTTTTCAGGAGGGTCCTGAACAGTAAGCAAAATCCCATTTTCCAAGAGGGTCCTGAACATAAAGTAAAATCCCATTTTCCAGGAGGGTCCTGAACAAAAAGTAAGATCCCATTTTTCAGGAGGGTCCTGAACATAAAGTAAAGTCCCATTTTTCAGGAGGGTCCTGAACAGAAAGTAAAATCTCATTTTTTAGGAGGGTCCTGAGGATAAAGTAAAGTCCCATTTTTCAGGAGGGTTCTTAGCATAAAGTAAAGTCCCTTTTTTCAGGAGGGTCCTCAACAGAAAGTAAAGTCCCATTTTTCAGGAGGGTCCTAAATAGAATGTCAATTCCCATTTTTCTGGAGGGTCCTGAACATCAAGTAAAATTCCATTTTTCAGGAGGGTCTTGAACATAATGTAAAATCCCATTTTTCAGGAGGGTCCTGAACATAAAGTAAAGTCCCATTTTTCAGGAGGGTCCTGAACAGAAAGTAAAGTTCCATTTTTCAGGAAGGTCCTGAACAGAAAGTAAAATCCCATTTTCAGGAGGGTCCTGTGCAGAAAGTAAAATCCCATTTTTCAGGAGGGTCATGAGCAAAAAGTAAAATTCCATTTTTTAGGAGGGTCCTGAACAGAAAGTAAAATCCTATTTTTCAGGAGGGTCCTGAACAGAAAGTAAAATCTCATTTTTCAATAAAAATTATGTAGTGTCTATTTGTAGTCTTGATACCGTGGCAGATCTCGTAGAGCTCGATATGGTTGATTTTGATGCTATTTTAGGAATGGACTGGCTCCATTCATGTTATGCCACGCTAGAATGTAGAACCCGAAAGGTTACTTTCTCTTTTCTGAATGAACCAGTGACAAAATGGGAAGGGCATTCTTTAGCACTGTAGACACGTAATTTCGTCCCTCCCCAATATGATTTTTACCTATTTTTACCTTATCCTACCATGCACCCTCATCCATGTTATTATGTCCCCACAAAATGACAAAAAATAACAACCGAACTAATTTTATCTTATTCTAACAACCCCTCCCTATTAAAGTTTAACACCTCACTCACCTCACCCCATACCTCTAACCCCACTTACCCACGTACCCCACCCCTCACATTTTTAATCCTTTTTTTATAACAAAATAGGGCCCACGAGGAATGATCCAAAAAAAGAAAAAGAATAAAATAAAGGAGAAAGAGATATCCACAAACAGGGACACGGGAGGAGAGAGAGAGAGCTACGAGAGGAAGAGGGAGAAGAGGGAGAGTTCACAATTCATCTTCTTCACGAGGGATATCAACAGGGAAGAAGAGAGATTCACTCCATTTTCTTTTCTTCTCCACCAGTCCATTTTTCTTTTCTTCTCCACGAGTATCATCAATAGAGATGAATCTCTATTGATTGAGATAGATTGAGAGAGGCAGAGAGAGAGAGATCCAAGAAGGGAGAGAGAGATAAAGTGATAAAGAGAGAGCTGCGAGAGAGTAATATTGAGGGAGAGAGGAGAGAAAGGGGATTGGGGCTGACTGTTCCAGCTTCTTGGCCGAAAAATAGCATCCTTTCGCCGAAAAATGTTTAATTCCGGTCCCCACTGATTTGAATTGATCATTTTTAGGCTGAATTTGGTTACTTCTCATCTGGAAACAGTCATACAGGTTTCTGGTTTGTTCCCGTTCGGAGCCTTGATTTTGATTTTGTTTTCGTTTGTTCTTCGTGGAGCCTTGCTCGAAAGAGGGTCTGAGTAAATTGGAGTTCGAGATCGAAGTTATTGATTTGGGTTCGTGATTGAGGTTCGACTTTGAGGTTCCGTTTGGACGCAGTTCTATTTGGAAAGATTAATTAATTAAAATAAAATGTCAAATTGAGGTCCAATTCTACTCTCTTTCCCCTTTTGTTTCATTATTTGTGATATTCGATTCATTGAATGAAATATTGTGTGTTGGTTGATTATTGTTGATGATGAATAGTTGTTTGTTTTGATTCGTTGTTTGGTTATAGATTATGTAATGAAATGATATCTCGTTAAGAATTAAAAAAAACTGAAATTGGGAGGTGGAATTGATACTTGCTAAAAAGGTAAATTTTGGTTGGTTTGATTCATGAGTTATTGTTTGACTTGAAATGAACGTTAATCAAACTTGTTAGTATCATGATAAGTCGAGGGAGGTAGGCAAACGTAGGTTGGGTAGGCAAGGTTTAGAATTTGTGGATTTGTTGAATGTTTGAAATTTTGTTGAATGGTTTAGTTTTATCGCATTGAAAAGATGTATTCATTTTGCCGAGGAATGCCTCGAGGTCACTTGTATTTACTCACCGGGGAATGCCCCGAAGAATTTTGTATGTGAAGGATGTTCGTTATCAAGGCCCGAGGCATCAGGTAAAGCATAGTTTAGGTCTAGCGTAGGTTATTTTTGTATTTTTATTTCGGTTTGTAATAAATTGGACTGGACGCTAAATTTTGGATTGTTTTGTTTTATTTGCTTGCTTGATTGTTTTGCTTGCTTTATGTGGTTTATGCATTTTATAATGTCAAATTAGCCGATACGCTCCATCAAGCGACCGTCGCCGAACCACGGAATCGAGGGGTGCCTAACACCTTCCCATCGGTTAACAGAATTCCTTAACCGAAATCTCTGTTCGTGGATCAGTTTTTAGAGTCAAACCATTTCGAAAAGGATTGTCCAAAGGTGACTTGGCACACCGAATTATGCCAAGTGGCGACTCTGAATAAAAAATGTAAATAGTCCTTTTTCGAAACAAATTTTTAATGTTGTGTCACTTAATAGTAAAAACCCTTTCAAACCTTAAAATTGAATCTTTTTCGGTTGAAAAAGGGGTGTGACAGCTTTGGCGACTTTGCTGGGGACTTTTCAGAATTCGAGCTTATTTTGGAGTCGTATCGCCTTTGTTTGGCATTACGAGTGTATAAGCATTGTTTGTGATTTTTGTTTGTGTTATTGTTATCACTTTTGTCCGATTTCGTGCTCTTTGTTTACAGTATTTATCCTATGTGTTACCGCTTTTATATCTGGCATCATGTGTCTACCCCCAGGCCATCTTTCTGCAACAAGTCCGTAGTACACGTGTTGTACACGACCTCTAGTTGAGTCACCCTTATTTTAGGGGGGAGCCGTCGGTGTTATGGAGTAGGTGGAAAGCAAAGCATCCACTATCGACCATACGCTCCCCCGAACAGCCTTGTTAGTGAACCCCAACGTAGGTCAGCCTTTAGGTCATGCTTATGTGCATCATATTGAAGACCTAGCAGGGCCCACTTGGCCTTTCGTAGGAGAATCACCTCTAAGGCATCCCTACGTGCTAAATGTTGCATCTTTCAGGGTAACGAGGTTATTTGACCGACTGATTTGTGGAAAAACATGAGTTAGAAGCAACGTGTGTAGGCAAGAAATTGTTGAAAAAAAGAAAAGAAGAAAAAATAGAGTGAAAAAAAAAAAGATTTGGTAGTTTTTAGGGTTCTTTATGGCTTTTGTTTTTCACAATTCAAAATTTTTTTTTTAAAAAAAATGTTTTTTTTACCTTTTGCACTCATTTCCTAAAAATCAAAACCGTTAAAAAAAATTCCTTTTATTTCTTTAGTAAGCATTCATAATTCAAAAACTCCAAAAATATTTTTTCCTTTCAATAGGAGCTTTGTACATTCTTATATAGTGAAAATGCCAAAAAGATTTTCCTTCGTAATTGTTGGTGTCAGTTTTAGTTGATGTGTCTAATTAAAAATCCAAAAAAGATTTTATTTGTTTTCTTTGGTTGTGTCTCTTAAGTTAGGGTCAATCTATTAGTTAATCATTAATTATCCAATCTGGACGAACTACGCACCCCTGATTCTCCTCTTTCGGAAGTGAGATACGTAGGCAGCCTATTGTTGGTTCGGGGATCTTATTTAAAAAAATCCAAAAAATATTTTCTTCACTTTTCATCTAGAGTAGGTGTTTCATACATGTCTTGAAAATAAAAATACAAAAAAAAATCTTTAATAGTTGTAGGTTTTATTTTTGGTTGATCTTATTTCAAAAATCCAAAAAAAGATTTTCTTCACTCTTCATTTAGAGTAGGTGTTTCATGTACATCTTTAAAAGAAAACAACAACAAAAAAAATATTTCCCTTTAATAGGTTCAGGTTTCATTTTTCGCATGAAATCCAAAATCCAAAATCCAAAAATATTTTTTCGGTAATCATAGATTTCATTTTGTACAGAAATCTGAAAAATTCAAAAAGAGTTTCTTCACTCTTCACTTAGAGTAGGTGTTTCATATACATCTCTAAAAGAAAACTACAAAAAGATTTTTCTTTAATAGTTTCAAGTTTCATTTTCCTATGAAATTCAAAATCAAAAACCCCAAAAGATTTTTCTTTGGTAATCATAGGTTTCATTTTGTATAAGGATGTTAAGCCTAAAAAATGCAAAAAAAAGATATTTCGTCAATTCTTTTGACAATTTTTTATTTTTTTTTCTTTTTAAAATTTCAAGAAAAAGAAAAAAAAAGAAAGAAAAAAAGTTAAATCGGCCATTTTGGAAAGACTTCACGAACTACGCACACCTGATTCTCCTCTCTCGGGGTGATATACGTAGGCGCCCTTCTTGAATTCGGTGACCTTTTCAAAAAAAAAAAGAAGAGGTTTTGAAAAATTGTTGAACTCTAACGCATTTGCTATCTCTTGTCCAGTTAGTTTAAGGTGGTTGGTTTGTGGCATTTTGGCTGGTCCTCCATATTGCTCCAAGTCACAGAGGAAGTTATGGCCAACAAGGATACCGAGTTAGTGGTCACTAATCAAATAGGGAGTTCGGAGAATGAGAATGTAGGAGATAATGAAGAGATTCGGAAATTAAGGCGGCACATAATAGAAATGCATCGAGCTTGGGCTAATGGGTTTCCGCCTCCTCTAGTTCCCACTGATAATCCAGAATATCTTTCTAGCTTGCCTCCCGTGTCACATGCACAATTTCCCATTTTTGTTGATATGCCACAACATACATCAGGATCAACTCCGGGGCAACAATATCCAACCACTTCCAATGTTCATTTCCTCACTCCCCAATCCAAGACTACCACATACTCGGCTCCAACTGTTGTTCATGCTTTGTGGCTCCACCCCCACCTAAAGCTCCTACTTTTGATGTTCATCCACAAGTTATGCCTCCCTACTCTACAAGGGAGCCTGCATTGAATATTTTTAGTGATCAGCATTATGCTCTCGAGCCTACATTTAAGTCGACTGTTCCTTACGATTGCCCTCAACCTCCTGAATTTCCTCCTAACATTGAGAAGCCTGTTATGACAGAAGAACAAGAGGAAATAGCCAGAAAATTGAGAAGCTTGGAACTGACTATGAAAAACTTGCAAGGACTTGGGGGGTACAAAAGTGTCTCATATAAAGATCTGTGCATGTTTCCTGGTGTACATCTTCCTCTTGGTTTTAAAATGCCGAAGTTTGAGAAGTATGATGGACATAGCGATCCTGTAGCACATTTGAGACGCTATTGTAATCAGCTAAGGGGCGTTGGAGGGAAGGAAGAATTACTCATAGCATATTTCGGTGAGAGTCTTTCAGGTCTAGCTTCAGAATGGTTTGTTGACCAAGACATTGACAAATGGATTAGTTGGGATGACCTAGCTAACGAATTTGTGCAACAATTTCAATACAATGTGGAGTTGATCCCTGATGAAAAATCCCTAACTAGTATAACAAAGAAAAATACTGAGAGTTTCAGGGAGTATGCGATCAGATGGCGCGAACAAACTGCTAGAGTAAAACCGCCAATGACAGAAAGCAAAATAGTGGAGGTGTTTATTCAAGCGCAGGACGAAACATATTATCAACACTTGTTACCTGCATTAGGCAAGTTGTTCATTGAGGTCCTTAAAATGGGGGAGATGATAGAAGAGGGAATTAAGACTGGTCGCATTGTAAGTTTTGTAACATTGAAAGTGACTACTCAAGTAATTCAAAAGGGTTCAGGAAGTGTTGGGGAGAAAAAGAATGAGGAAGATGCATCTGCAATTATAGTTGGACAAAAAAAAGGTCAAGAAGACCACGTCGTCTTCGATCTCAGGCTCAAGCTCAAGTTTATGCCCAGGCTCCATATAATCACTCCTAAAATCCATTATACTCTGTTCCTCCACATCCATATCCAGCGTATAATGCACAACCACATGTTCAACCCTCATCTTACCCACAATGGCATACCCCAACGCCCCAGAGTCATCCTCTAAATCCACAAACATACCAAAACCCTTCTAAGCCAGATTTTCTATCCAAGCCAAACAATGAAATGAGGCAGAAGTGAGAGATAGCTTCACACCAATTGGAGAGTCATATGCCAGTTTATTTCAGAGATTGGTATAGGAGGGAATGATCACTCCTCTCCTTGGGCACACCCTTAATCGGTGTTTAAGAAATTTTGATCCTAACGCACGATGTGCGTATCATTCTGAGACTCAGGGTCATAGTATTGAAGATTGTCAAGATTTGTAAAGAGAAATTGAAAAGATGATTCATGATGGATCAATTATGGTGCAGAACATTGATAGTGAGGGAAGCTCTAGTCATGCTGATATGCAAACCAGCGGCTAAGTTGTCAGGCTTAGCAATTGAGAATTCACCAATCTCCCTACTAGGAAGAGGTCTGGTAGTTTGTTTTGTCTTCTTTTCTGTTTTCCGAATTATTTCAGGGTTGTAGTTCGGGATCTATCTTGTTTTGTCCCTTTGTCGTTTATGTTCAAACCCTTCTATCTTTCATTTTTATTAAATGGAGTGTCCCATTTTCCTTTATGTTTTAAATTTGTTTTGTTTGTTTGTTTTCTTTACATAGTACATTTTATGTTGATTCTTCGTGATATGACATGCTAGCGAAATTTTCAGCCAGATCTTAAAATCCACTTGATCAGGAAGCATTGGATCAGAGATTTAAAATTAGGAAAATAAAGTATCTAAGAAAATAGATAGAGTGCTGGGGCATTTGGTGATAAGTTGAAGCCTTTCCTGAAAATTAAGGCACTTATTTTGAGAATCACAAGAATAACTTGGTCATCAATTAAAAGACATGTCTCAATTAAATCAAATTGTGGCCGCGTGAACAGAAAGAAAGTCAGCTTCACAAAATCATGAGTCATTCAATGTGAGGAATGTGCAAATAAAAGTGGAGTTGTATGCCATATAAACGCAGAAGAAATAGTGATGCGCAGACTCAGTCAAGGTTAATGCTATAAAAGATGTAAAAAGATCTTCATCTTTCACTTTTATATTGCATGATATGCACTTGCATTTTCGAAGATTGATATGACGAAGACATTTTATTCTGCTATCCAAACATCGTGTCATCCTTTGTTTACCCCATTTGAGCTTTAGTCTTATTTTCTTTCATACACCTCTTTTGGAATCAATATAGTCAGCAAAGCTCGAAAGAAAAGTGTCGAGCAAAACAATAGTCAGAAAAGTTCAAAAAAAAAAAGAGAAAAAATGTGTTTAAAAAAAAAAAGAAAAAAAAAAGAGTGTCAAGAAAAATAGAGTTGGAAAAATCCCCAAAAGAAAAAAGTCAATAAAAGAAAAGAAAAAGAATCAGAATCAAGCAAAAGAACAAGCTGCCAGAACTACGCATGACCTGATTCTCCTTTCTCGAGGGTGAGATACGCAGGTTTTCCTACTCCGGACTCGGTCCAACCAAATAAACAATTTAGAGTCACCCAGTCAAAAGAAACTGGGGCATAAGTTAATCCTCATTGTTTGAGTCGATTCCAAAAGTTGTAAGTCCTAACCCACTTTAAGTGTCGTTTGGTACTCATGCCATCTTTTCTTTCCAACCCTATCCAAAAGCCAAGTTACAACCAAAGAAAGACCTTCAGATCAATCTTTGAGGATGTCAAGGCTAAGTATGCAAGGGATATGCTGATGCATTTGGGAACTACTTATCTTCCTCAGCATAAGAAATCAAGAGAGAAATAGAATGAGAGAGTCTTATTGGTCAAAACCCTTATGGGCACCATAAGGCGATGGTAAGTTGAGAGAAATATAAATGAGAGAGTCTTATTGGTGAAAACCCTCACGGGAACCATAAAGCGATAGTGAGCCGAGATAAAATGAAAGAAACTTGTTGGCTAAAACCCTTCAAGGCGCCACTAGCCAAATGGGGTCTTAAATGCAATTGACCTAAGAAAACAACTCAGTTTCAAGGTCATTAACTCAACAACAATGGGTAGAAAGTTTGGATGAAAAGATCAAGCTGCTTAATCCAAAATGCATGGCATAATAATTAGTGTTGACTGTCATTTTTAGATGAATTTTTGTTTGTTTGTTTTAAAAGGGGACATTCATTGTCTTTTCTTTCTTCTCTTTATTTTAATTTTATCTTTCTTGAGTCAATTATCCAAACAAAAAATTGTCATTCTTTTTTTTCGTTTCTTGTCTTTGAGTCAAGTCCGTGTCAAAATAAGTGAGAAAAGATTTCAAAACTGGCTACCAGCTTCTTTAATTGCACAAAGCAAGACAAAAGCTAGCACATGAATTAGACATGATTGTGAGCCCAAAAAGGGCATGCAGAAAGTTTTGTCAACAGAGAAGTCGGGGAATTCATGGAAATACCAAGGTTCAAAGGGTTTATTTGAGAAACACGACAGAGCAGAAATACTGTGTTTGTTTCAGAGTCACTTTTAATAAGATGAGTTTGGGTCAATGATACAGCAAGTCAATGATATATGCTAATAATTGGAAGCAAAGCTAAATGTAACGGGGGCAGGAGAAATTGGCTCAAAAGACAAAGCCACAAACTAGCCACCATGTTTTTAAACTCACAAGTTTTCTTTGTATGTAATAGGAATACATGTTGCATTCAGATCAAGGATTTCAGAGCCTAAACATCAAAGGCCGTAATTTCTCACCTCAACAAATGCAAAAGGCAAGGTTGCTGTACAGGTTTGGTAATCAAAACCATGGTAAAACTCATAATTCAAGATCTCTAGGAGACGCACTTCCTTTTTTTGGTAATTCAAGAAGCTTTGGTAAGGAGACGCGCATCATTGTTTTGATAATTCAAGCAACATTGGTAAGGAAACACACTTCCTTGATTGGGTAATTCGAATTTTGCTTCTTAGGTAATGCACTTCCTAACTTAAGTCTTGATTCCTAGAAGACGTACCTTTTAGTCGAGTCATTCACCTTGACTCCTAGAAGACGTACCTTTTAGTCGAGTCATCCCCTTTGATTCCTATAAGACATACCTTTTTTTCGAGCCATTCCTTTTGGCCCCTAGAAGACGTACCTTTTAGTCGAGTCATTTCCTGTGATTCCTATAAGACGTACCTTTTAGTCGAGTCATTCCCTTTGATTCCTATAAGACGTACCTTTTAGTCGAGTCATCCCCTTTGACCCCTAGAAGACGTACCTTTTAGTCGAGTCATTTCCCTTGATTCCTAGAAGACGTACCTTTTAGTCGAGTCATCCCCTTTGATTCCTATAAGAAGTACCTTTTAGTCGAGTCATCCCCTTTGATTCCTATAAGACGTACCTTTTAGTAGAGTCATCCGCTTTGATTCCTATAAGACGTACCTTTTAGTCGAGTCATCCCCTTTGACCCCCAGAAGACGTACCTTTAGTCGAGTCATTTTCCTTGATTCCTAAAAGACGTACCTTTTAGTCGAGTCATCCTCCTTTGATTCCTAGAAGACGTACCTTTTAGTCGATTCATTCCAATTAACTCATAGAAAATGCATTTCTTTATTTGGGATAATTTTCTTTTCAGTTTTGATGTGATTTCAGGAGCCTGCCCGAAGCAAAGGGCAAATAAATGGAAAGTCAAGCAACAAAGTAAAGAAATGAAAAGTCAAGCAACAAGGTGAAAAAGTTGAAAACAAAGCAACAAGGTGAAAAGTTGAAAGTTAACAGATTGAAAAATAGCAAGTCAGGAGCCCGCCTGGAGAATAGGGTGAGGAAATTGCAAGTCAGGAGCCCGCCTGAAGAACAGGGTGATGAAATGTCAAGTAAACAGCCCACCCATAGCACAGGGCGAATAAATGGAAAGTTAAGCAACGAGGTGAAACAATTGAAAGACAAACAACACGTTGAGGAAATTGCAAGTCAGGAACCCGCCTGAAGAATAGGGTGATGAAACTCAAGTCAAAAGTCCAGAAGAAGCTGCATAGATAGGATTTTGTAATTTCGTTTATGTTTTTAACTTGTAATTTTCATTTTTGATGTAATGAAAGAGTCGCGTATCAGAACCTCGATGGAACCTCACTCGACTTTCCAACTCGATTGTCATTCTTCCTTCTGTTTCTTTCTTTGAATAATGGTCGGGACAAAATTCTGTCTTATTGTCTACTTCTTTGTCTGAAAACACTACGTGTTTACATTCAAAGGGGGCATGATGTAGACACCTAATTTCGTCCCTCCCCAATATCATTTTTACCCATTTTTACCTTATCCTACCGTGCACCCTCATCCATGTTATTATGTCCCCACAAAATGACAAAAAATAACAACCCAACTAATTTTATCTTATTCTAAAAACCCCTCCCTATTAAATTTTAACACCTCACTCACCTCACCCCATACCTCTAACCCCACTTACCCGCGTACCCCACCCCTCACATTTTTAATCCTTTTTCATAACAAAATGGGCCCCACAAGGAATGATCCAAAAAAGAAAAAAAACAAAATAAAGGAGAAAGAGATATCCATAAACAGGGACACGGGAGGAGAGAGAGAGCTACGAGAGGAAGAGGGAGAAGAGGGAGAGTTCACAATTCATCTTCTTCACGAGGGCTATCAATAGGGAAGAAAAGAGATTCACTCCATTTTCTTTTCTTCTCCACTAGTCCATTTTTCTTTTCTTCTCCATGAGTATCATCAATAGAGATAAATCTCTATTGATTGAGATAGATTAAGAGAGGCAGAGAGAGAGACATCCAAGAAGGGAGAGAGAGATATAGTGATAAAAAGAGAGCTGCGAGAGAGTGATATTGAAGGAGAGAGGAGAGAAAAGGGATTGGGGCTGACTGTTCCAGCTTCTTGGCAGAAAAATAGCATCCTTTCGCCGGAAAATATTTAATTCCGGTCCCCACTGATTTGAATTGATCATTTTTTAGGCTGACTTTGGTTACTTCTCATCTGGAAACAGTCATACAGGTTTCTGGTTTGTTCCCGTTCGGAGCCTTGATTTTGATTTTGTTTTCGTTTGTTCTTCGTGGAGCCTTGCTCGAAAGAGGGTCTGAGTAAATTGGAGTTCGAGATCGAAGTTGTTGATTTGGGTTCGTGATTGAGGTTCGACTTTGAGGTTCCGTTTGGACGCGGTTCTATTCGGAAAGATTAATTAATTGAAATAAAACGTCAAATATAGGTCCAATTCTACTCTCTTTCCCTTTTTGTTTCATTATTTATGATATTCGGTTCATTGAATGAAATATTGTGTGTTGGTTGATTATTGTTGATGATGAATAGTTGTTGGTTTCGATTCGTTGTTTGGTTATAGATTATGCAATGAAATGATATCTCGTTAAGAATGAAAAATAAATAAATTGGGAGGTGGAATTGATACTTGCTAAAAAGGTAAATTTTGGTTGGTTTGATTCATGAGTTATTGTTTGACTTGAAATGAACGTTAATCAAACTTGTTAGTATCATGATAAGTCGAGGGAGGTAGGCAAACGTAGGTTGGGTAGGCAAAGTTTAGAATTTGTGGATTTGTTGAATGTTTGAAATTTTATTGAATGGTTTAGTTTTATCGCATTGAAAAGATGTATTCATTTTGCCGAGGAATGCCTCGAGGTCACTTGTATTTACTCACCGGGGAATGCCCCGAAGAATTTTGTATGCGAAAGATGTTTGTGATCAAGGCCCGAGGCATCGGGTAAAGCATAGTTTAGGTCTAGCGTAGGTTATTTTTGTATTTTTATTTCGGTTTGTAATAAATTGGACTGGACGCTAAATTTTGGATTGTTTTATTTTATTTGCTTGCTTGATTGTTTTGCTTGTTTTATGTGGTTTATGCATTTTATAATGTCAAATTAGCCGATACGCTCCATCAAGTGACCGTGGCTGAACCACGGGATCGAGGGGTGCTTAACACCTTCCCCTCGATCAACAGAATTCCTTAACCGAAATATCTGTTCGCGGATCAGTTTTTAGAGTCAAACCATTTCAAAAAGGATTGTCCAAAGGCGACTTGGCACACCGGATTATGCCAATTGGCGACTCTGAATAAAAAATATAAATAGTCCTTTTTCGAAACAAATTTTTAATGTTGTGTCACTTAATAGTAAAAACCCTTTCAAACCTTAAAATTGAATCTTTTTCGGTTGAAAAAGGGGTGTGACAAGCACCTCGAGGGAATTCAGATCTTACCTCAGAGCCTGTAAGCTTATTTTCAAAGGTTGTTTGTATCATTTGATTCGGGTAAAGGATTCTAATACTGAAAGACCTTCTTTTCAGTCTGTCCCTGTGGTTAATGAATTTCCAGAAGTCTTTTCTAATGATCTCCCAGGGATACCACCTGATAGGAAGATAGATTTTGGTATTGATTTATTGCCAGACACCCGTCCCATTTCTATTCCGCCATATAGAATGGCTCCTGCAAAATTGAAGGAGTTGAAAGAACAGCTAACAGATCTTCTTGACAAAGGTTTTATCCGTCCTAGTCTTTCCCCCCAGGGTGTACATATTCTCTTTGTACGTAATAAATATGGTTCCCTCCATATATGTATAGACTATCATCAGTTAAATAAGGTCACCGTCAAAAATAAATATCCCCTTCCTAGAATTGATGATCTCTTTGACCAACTTCAAGGTGCTGGGTGTTTTTCAAAGATAGACCTTCATTCGGGGTATCATTAGTTGAAGGATAGGGAGGCTGATATTCCCAAAACAACTTTCCAAACCCGATATGGCCATTATGAATTCTTAGTCATGTCCTTCGGATTGACTAATGCCCTTGCAACCTTCATGAACCTAATGAATAGGGTGTTCCATCAATTTCTAGATCTGTTTGTCATAGTTTTTATTGATGATATTTTGGTTTATTCTAAGAGTGGGGAAGATCATGCCAGTCACCTCCGAACCATCCTTCAGACCCTCAAAGATCATAGATTGTATGCAAAAATTTCCAAGTGTGAATTCTGGCTTGATGCTATTGCTTTCTTGGGGAATATTGTGTCTAGTGAGGGAATTAAAGTTGATCCCCAAAAGATTAAAGAAGTGAGAAAATGTCCTAGACCCACGACTCCAATCGACATTCGGAGCTTCTTGGGTTTGGCAGGGTATTACAGAAGGTTCGTAGAAAGTTTTTCTTCCATAGCTGCTCCACTTACCAGGTTGACACAGAAAAAGGTGAAATTTGTGTAGTCCAACTCTTGTGAGAATAGCTTTGAGAGATTGAAGGAGAAGTTGACTACTGTGCCTGTTTTTACCCTTCCAGAAGGTACAGAGGGTTTTTTTTGTATTGTGATGCATCCCGGGTAGGACTTGGGTGTGTACTTATGCAGCATAGTAAGGTGGTAGCTTATGAATCTAGGCAGTTGAAGGTGCATGAGCGAAATTACCCCACCCATGACTTGGAGTTAGCGGTTGTTGTGTTTGCACTTAAAATCTTGCGGCATTATCTGTATGGGGTACATGTTGATATTTTCACTGACTACAAAATTTTACAGTATGTCTTTTCACAGAAAGAGCAGAATCTCAGACAGAGGCGTTGGTTGGAAGTGTTGAAGGATTATGACATGAGCCTGCACTATCATCCAGGCAAAGCGAATATGGTGGTCGACACCTTCAACAGATTATCTATGGACAGTCTTTCTCATATTGAGGAAGGAACGAGAGAGATGGTAAAAGATATTCACCGGCTTGCAAATCTAGGGGTGCAAGTTCTGGATTCTGAAGATGGATGAGTAGTTGCGCATGAAATAGCTAAATCTTCCCTATGTGCGGAAGTTAAGGAGAAGCAGGTTGAGGATTCCATCTTGATGCAGATTAAGAAAGATGTGGGTCAACAAAAGGTGATGTCTTTTGAAATTGGCGGTGATGGTGTTTTGAGATATCAAGGTAGGTTATGTGTACCAAAAGTGGATGGGTTACGAGAAAGGATCCTCGATGAAGCTCACACTTCTAGGTATGTTGTTCACCCAGGCTCTACTAAAAAGTAGCATGGCCTTAAGGCTATATATTGATGGAATAATATGAAACATGATGTTGCTAATTTTGTTTCTAAGTGTCTAAATTGTCAAAAAGTCAAAGTGGAACACTTGAGGCTAGGTGGTACTTCTCAAGAGATAGACCTACCCTTGTGAAAATGGGAGATAATCAATATATATTTCATAACGGGATTTCCGAGGTCCCGAAACCAATATGATTCCATCTGGGTGATTGTAGACCGAATGACCAAGTCAGCTCACTTTCTGCCAGTAAGGACTAACTACTCGGGAGAAGATTATGCCAAGCTGTACATTGAGGAAATAGTTTGCTTGCATGGGGTACCAGTATCCATTATATCGATCGAGGTACGCAATTCTCTTCATAGTTTTGGAGATCTTTCCAGAGGGGTTTAGGTACCCAAGTGAATTTGAGCACTGCATTCCACCCCCAGAAGGATGGGCAAGCTGAATGCACCATTCAGACCCTGGAGGACATATTGAGGGCTTGTCTAATTGACTTCAAAGGTAGTTGGGTAGATCATGTTCCATTGATAGAGTTCTCCTACAATAACAACTACTATGTCAGTATTAAGATGGCTCCTTTTGAGGCACTTTAAGGGAGAAGATGTAGATCACCGATTGGCTAGTATGAAGTGGGTGAAATGCAGTTCTTTGGGCCTGATCTTATTTATCAGGCAATGGAGAAAGTGAAAATCATTAGAGAATGACTCAATATGGATCAGAGTCGCCAGAAATCCTACGCCAATATTAGAAGGAGGGAGCTAGAATTTGAAGTTGTTCATTGGGTATTTCTAAAGTCCCCCCTATGAAGGGAGTCATGCGATTCGGGAAAAAGGGTAAAATGAGTCCTCTCTATATAGGACTATATCAGATTATGATAAGGATAGGTGGGGTCACTTATGAGTTTGAGTTGCCCACAAATCTGGCTTCTGTTCATCCCATATTTCATGTATCCATATTGAAAAAGTGTATTAGAGATCATTCCATAGTGTTGCTTGTAGAAGAGATCAATATGAAAGACTCCTTGTCATATGAAGAAGAACCTGTTACAATCTTAGATCGCCAAGTTTGAAAGTTGAGGAGTAAGGAAATAGCTTCGGTCAAGGTGATGTGGAAGAATAAAAAAGAGAAGGAATCTACTTGGGAGTCAGAAAATGACATGCGATCTAGGTACCCAAACCTCTTTGAGATAGTGGGTAACAACATAGAAGGTACCACTCATTTACTCTCTCTATATATTTTGTTCCTTTTTTCCTTGGTCTGTTTGAAATCGTGCTTATCTGTGTCCTAAGCCATCATTCGGGGACGAATGATCCCAAGAGGGGGATAATGTAATGCCCCATAGATTTCTCGACTTGATATCGCTTAGTAGCATGCTTAAAGAGCTGACAACTTGAATGATTCCTCTTTTTAAAAGTTAAAGAAAAGGACTTAGTCACATTTTGAGCTCCTAATCTTTGATGATTTTATTTTTGACCTTCCCGACCTTAGAATGTTGATTTGTAAATTGATTCATGATTGAGGGTGTCAAAGGTACATCTCGGGTAAGTTTCGTATTTTTCGGACAAGCGTAAGGGCATGTTTGGAACTCCAAAATAGTAGCTCAGGGCGATATACCCGCGGCGCCCTACCCAGTCCAGTACCTAGGAGAGCCGCGATGGAAACCGCGGCGCCTCACCCAGAGTGGCGCTTTAGAGCCCGCAGTGCCTTGGCTAATCCAGCCCGTGTATTTTCTGCAGTCAAGCTCTACATTTTTAAGGGCAAATGGGTCATTTTCCTTCACCCAATTCGCCCAAAAACGATATTAAAGCCTATTCTAAGCACATTAGGCTTGATTTGATCAAAACTCTCTTAATTGGAACCCCTAAGTTTCAACATTCATCTCCAAGAATCCTAAGATTCCACCATCTTTTTTCCAAATAAGTTCTAGTTTCAAGATTTTCAAACCAATAATTTAGCATCATAATTCAAGAATCTCAAGAAAGCATTCAAGATCATCTCCTAGGATTTTAAAGTCAAATTCCCTAAATTCAACCAAGTCTATTGAGGTATGTAGGGTTTTTCTAAACTACATGGGGATAAGAAAATTGTTTCAACAACAATTAAACATTGTGAGATCATGAGTTTTGAAGGGGTTTTAGAATTTATGTTACAATTTTGCTTTATGAATTCTTTAATGGCATTATTATTTTGGTCTTGAGGCCTTTCACCCAAATTTGATTTATAACCATGCATAAGTATATATATGTATGTGTTTGATGAATTTGAATGATGAATTGAGAGCATGATCTATTAGAAATCCCTCTCTTATTTACAAGCTTCCTATTTTTGTAAGTTATGATTTATTCGAAATGCATTGTTAGAAGCATGATACAAATGTCTCAATTTTTATTTATGGCTGGATTATAGATTTGGATTGAAGAGAGGGTGTTTTTCTTGGTGTTAAAGGTTAAAGATGTATACTATGAAGAGTGCATATTTTGTCACAAATTTCATGACCACCTTATTTTTATTGAAAGGCTGAAAACGGTGATCTTCATATAATTTGACAAATGCTTTAAAAGTATGAATCTTCTTTAAGTGTTTGAAGTATGGTGGTCCAAACTTTATGTATTGAAAGAAGAGACCGTAATATGATATTTTATGACTCAGATATATGACTTGCAAGTCTTGATATGACGATACCAATTCAGATAATTCCATAGTATCACAGAACATAACAGAATGCAGATTTTCTTTCAAAATTTCAGATTTTGAACTTAGAATGATACATGTTTAGAAAAGACTAAAATTGGGCTTAAAGAGAGTTAGGTGGTGACCCAAAGAAGTCACGAGTTCATAAAACTCATTTCCTGAAATCATGTTTTGCCAATACGGGTTAGTATATTCCCAAAGCGGAATTATACGTTGGCCTAGTGCCCTGTGGCGTATTAGAACAGAAACTCCAACCCTTGCGGCAAACTTGGATTGGGGGCTTGACTGCCTAGTTAAGGGCGGATTTCATATAGCCCATGGAATGTTAGACTTGTAGGGTGGACCACCTAGCTCAGAAGTAAAATAAAGAATGGTATTGCATCTACAGAATTATTTGAATAACCATTTGAAGTTTCCCATGTGTTTTAAATCATTTTATGCATAACGTTTTAGGAAATGCTCTCACTTATATTATATATAAGAGTACATTATTTTGGATTGCTCTGCATACCAGTATAATTGTATTGACCCCCTATATTTCAGGGTCTGAGGCTTAGTCTAGAGGTCCTGCTAAGCCGTAGAGTTATTCAGACAGAAGTGAAGTGCGCAGTTGGTGAGCCTTCTTTATTCCGAAAGGCCTGTTTCTTTCAGTCATTTGTTATTTACTTTGGTTCAGGTCCACTGGGGCCTTGTCCCAGTTTCAGATAGTTTGTTAATTTTTGTATGTATTAGAGATTTTCAAGACAGAAACAGATGTTTTTTAGATGTTGATGGGTTTTCTTTCGTATTGATATTTTTGACTCAGAACATGACCATGATTCATTAATGATTTATATTTTCGCATTCTTTCTTCATTGTATGAGTATTGTACATGATTACCAGATGAAGAAGGGCGCCCGGGCCTTCATGGTTTGGGATGCTTGTTACGGCCAGGGCCCCGGCTCGGGTCGTGATAGGATATGTGATCAAGTTAGGAGATTCATTGGTTTCTTGGAAGTCCAAGAAACAACAAACAATTTCTAGAAGTTCATCTAAGGCTAAGTATAGGAGCCTAGCTTCTGCTACAGTTGGTCACATGGCATCTTGTCTTATTTACTGAATTAGGAGTCTCAATGCAACTACCCATCCCTCTTATGAAAGATAGCAAATCAGCCATTCAATTGGCTACCAATCCTTTCTTCCATGAAAAGACCAAAAACATAGAGATTGATTGTCATTTCATCGGAGATAAAATCAAAGAAGGATCACTTGAGACTAACTATATTCATACACATCAATAGGTTGCAGATCTTCTCACAAAGGGGCTGAGTCAGGCTCAACACTTTTATCTTCTAAGCAAGCTTGGTGTGCTTAATATCCTGCACCCTTCAGCTTGAAGGGGTGTGTTGGTGACCATAACACTGTTACATTGGATCATTACTGTTACATTGGTTCCATTTGTATTGTAGATCACAGTTACTTAGCTATGACTTTGTTGATTAGTGTTTCCTCCGTTGGTTAGTTATTGAGTGGAGTGATCTTAATGAGCTGCTAAATAGAATGTTTTAGAAGGAGTTAGTTATTAGATTTTTTGTATCACTTTCCCAGCCTATATAAGGCACAACATCTCATGTTGTAACACAAGTTTAAGAAGCACTTATAAATTTTGATTCTTCTTCTCTTCTTAGCTCCATTAATGGAGTCTTAGCAAGTATTTTCACACTTGACTCATTTTTGTAGTGCACAGCAACCCCATGACCCACTGTACTAGAGTTGGGAGTACCTTCACTGAATTACATCAAATTGAATGAGTTTGGTACTCCCTCCGTTCAATTTTACTCATCACAAATTAAGATGACACATATATTAAGAAAAACAATTAATAGTATGACTACTTTACCATAATATTTCTATTAAATGATGTTTACATTATGCCTTGATATTAATTTGAAGAAAAAATAATTAATGCTAAGGGTAAAATAGGAAAAAAGAAGTTGTCTTTTCTTGATATGTCAAAAATGACAAGTAAAAATAAAAATTTAATTAGGAAATTTGTGACAAGTAAAAGCGGAGGAGGAAGTATGTTGTAGCTTTTATTTGAAATTTCCTAGGCAAGACTTGCACATTGATCTGAGAAATCCATTTATTACTGCGTACATGAACTTGGTGCATCCTCTTTAATGGCTCTTCAGCAACGTGAGTCCAGATTTAGGGGCCTAATGGTGATATTGTAAACGGACATAGAAGCAAAGTTCAACTGATGTTCCTCCATATGTCCTTTTTGTATAGCATGTCCGGTCAAGGTTTTTGGAAAAAATAAGTGTTCTTGAGTGGTAACAAACGCTTTTTTTTAGAAGCTAAAGAAAGTAATTATTCTCCAAAATACAAATTGATAGTATCCAAAGTACGTTTTCAAATAAAAGGCACTTTTTTAAAAATAAGCAAGTAATTTTGAAAGCTTGGCCAAAACAAACTATTAGTAAATTTTCACTTCTGCAGCTAAAGTGACTATCCCCAAAGAATCTCTATTGGCATTGTCGCCACTGGATTCATATGAATCCATTACTTTCGATTTAGAGTGCAAAGATTGTGTGTACAATTTAGTTAAATTGTAATCAATAGTGGATATGAAACATAACTTCGAAAATATAATAGGTTAATGCTAAGAACCTTAAAAGGTCGAACCATATAAATTAAACCCTGAATCTGCCTTTGATCACACCATCAGTACAGAAAAAGTGGATAGGGAGAACACCAATTTGTACGCGCACATATCCCTACTTGTCTAAAATAATATGTAAATTGAGAAGAGTTTTCCTGCGGGGAATGATGGGTGCTCACGGCCTTAACCAATTTTGGGTTATAAAATTTGGCCATAAATTATTGCTAAATCTCTATCATTATCCTTGATATTGCCCGAAAACTTTGAATAAAACACTTGTGCACACAATTTTCAGACAAGCATATTTTATTTATTTATCATCATCAAAATAAACTTGATACGCCTTCAAAGTTAGGTGCAGTTACAAGCAATAACTGGGAAAGTGGTGCAGTTAGGTGCTCCGCTCCTTCAAAGTGCGTGCTTCATGTCCAATGTCAATTGTTTTTGGAACCCACACTAGATCATTTCTTGATGCGAAAAAGTGACAAACAGGCAATGTTCCTGGTAATATACCGAGCACTCGAAAAGATATATGAGATGGACTCCAATCAGAGGTATCCAAGTGACAAGCAGCAATTGCTTCCACGCTATCGCCATTTGCTTCATTCCCTAATGAAAACTTGAACACCTTGATACTATTGCTAATCGTGTGATGACAGTAGAAAACCGTGTAAGCATAAGGCATCAAATGACATGCCACCATCTTAGGAACGACAACTTCTTGTGGAGCCTCCAACATAGTATAATTTCGAAGGGTAGTTGATTCTTCTGAAAAATCATGAGTGGTTTTGGTGTACAAAGCTTCGATTTGGGTTTTTTCTCCCATGATTCCTTGCACAAAATCGAGCATTGCCTTTGCGGATGTCACACATGAGGATTTTGTGTCTCCCTTTGTGGATGGTTCTAATTCACATACTCCCATTGTATCTTCAATGGCTTTTGCTTGTGGAGAGATTTTAGACAAGGAGAAACGTTGAAGAAGGTTTGGGAGTACATTCGGTGAAAATGGAAGGAATTCAGTTTCTTCTTTGGGAAAGAATTGCATAGAAGGACTTGGAAAGGACAGACTCATTGTTTTCCTTATGGCCTTTAGATCAGCCATATGAAAAAAAAGTGATTTTAGAGAACTGGAAATCTCTTACTCATCATTTCCATCAGCTCCCTTTCTATATGTATAAAAAAATAACGGGTTTCCGAAACCAGGAATTTCTTGCTTATGATTGTCTTTACTTCCCTGGTTATAATTATTACAATGAAATGCGGAACCATAAATCTCTTTTAGTGCTTGCAGATGATTGTCTTCAGCCATTTTCCTAGCTTCTGTTCCATAAGCAATCTGCCATATATATTATGAGGTGAGCAACACATATTTATAAATGTTCTTTATAAGTAGTACAAATAATATAGAACAAAACATTACTCAAAGCTAGCCTTTATTTAAGACGGAGGAGAGTATTAAATTACCAGCAGAAATAGGAAAAGAACACAAAAACCAAGATTAAGATCCATTATATTTTCCTTTTGAGTTGTTATTTATTCTCTTGAAATAAGAGAGAGATATATAATAAAGAAGTATGTTTAAAAATTATGGTGTATTTCAAAAGCTGATAACAATTGTCGGTCATCAACAAATGACTAGATATGCACTTGACAACACATACAACAGATGGCCTTTTGGATGTAAGAGTTTGGACAAGTGACACATTGTATGTTGGAAAATTATTGTGTATTTCAAAAGCTAATAACAAATGTCGGTCATCTAAAAATGACAAGACACTACACTTGGCTACATATACAAAAGATGGCCTTTTGCATGTAAGAGTTTGGAGGAGTGGCAAGCCATTTTTCACTGTGTTGGAAACTTATGTGTTTCAAAAGTTAAAAAACAAATGTCTGTCATATAAATATGATCGTTTGCATGTAAGAGTTTTAAAAAAATTGCAAGCCAGTTGTCTTAAATGATTTGTAAAGAGATAACGAAAAGGGTTCATCTACGGGGAATGATGGGTGCCCTCGCGGGCTAAATGGATTTGGGTCATAATAGTAAAATTTAGCCATAAACTATTGCTAAATCCCCTTTTCGTTATTCTTGATATTTGTAACACCTCGCACTTTCGGACTAACATTGAACCTTCTTTTCTACGTTTATAGAATTAAACCCAATGATTTCTATTTAAATGTAAGAGTGAATAACATTTACTTAGTATGGGAACAACCTTCGAAATGAATATACGTCATAAAAATCTCCTAGCTAAAAAGTTGAGTAGTTTTCTATCGATTGACTTTTAGTTGATGATTTTGCATGGGTCAACTTCCAGCAACCATTTCTCCGTGGATATAAAGAGTTATGTGGCCTACTTTATATCAAATTAGATCCCTTCGAGTCTTCTTTTCAACGCCACCGATCGTTCGTCAATCCGAGTCTGGAGTCAAAAGTTATGAGTGTTTGAATGAGGCACTATCCAGGGTGTGCTATGGCCATGCGCCGCAAAGCAATCGCCTAAGCACACTGCCTCAGGTATGCAATGTGTTATGAATCGGATAGTATCAAGCAAACCACAAGCAAAAAGAAAAACAAGAACACACAGATTTACATGGAAACCCTTGCAGGAAAAAATCACGGGCAGAGGCAGTGGAATTCACAATAATGGAGAGGAGTAAAATTAGTAAACGATTTGTCTCAAATGAGTAATGCGGACATAAGTTCAATAAAACTCAAACCATCTAGTACACATTTGCGAAATCTCTATGTCACGATCCGAACCGAGGCCCTGGCCGTAACGAGCATCCCGAACCATGAAGGTCTGGGTGCCCCTTTCTTTCTGGTAATCATACACAACATTCATATACTTTAACAAATGTAGAAATAAGTAATAAATATGGTCACATGGTTGATAAAGAAATGAACCTTGGGCCTAACTCAACCTCAAAAGTTAGCTCATGAGCGGAGGATTGTCCAAGACCATATAAGGAGACCAAGGACCCTTAAACCCACCAATGTGGGACCCCAACACCCCCGCACGCCCAGGGATGGACATCTGGAGTGTGAACAATATAAAACGGGGGGCCCAACATCGGAAACAATGACTATGCATTGCTTATAACTCAATTGGACTAACTTGTTTCATTCTGTCATTCTTTTATTTAAATTTCTTATTGAGTATGACAGGTTTTTGTGGTGTTGTGCTGTTAAGTTTGTCATCATCAAAAAGAGGAAATTTTTTAGGGCATATGGAGTTTTGATGATAGACATATGAATGAAACATGTTGTGAAAGCTGGTCCATTCAAGTGTACAAAGCATAACTGCAGGCAAGGTTGTTGATAAGATGATATTGCGTGGAAATAAGAGTGGATAAGCAAGAATGTTCAGACACTCTCTCAACACTTATCACTTCAGTAAGGTGGAGGAGGAATGCAGTATCCAGAAGTTGAATTGATCAAGAAGTCCAACAATAAAAGGAGTCTTGTAAGACTAAGGGGTAAATGAGAAGAGTCCTAGTCTACCAAGGAGGGAGAGACGGCTACAACAAGAAGTGAAGTTACTTGATAGAGTTCCACTAAAGATAGAAGAAAGGATCAAAACGGACTTTATCACAAGATGTGCATATATACGACAAACAACATTCAAGTAACTCACTCATGCACTGATAAGATAATCAACAATCAACTAAACAGTTCACTCACTTGAAGAAGTTTCTGGTCCCTTGTTTAGCAAGTCTTCGACTGTGTGTACTAGGTAGGTTCTTTGAGTTGTAATGAGTCATTGTTCTAGTTTCAGTAATCTATAAACTGAGTTAGGAATTGTGTATTCAAGTTAGGGAACTCGAAGACTTGGGAACACTTATCTTGGAAAGATTTGTGTTTTTGTAGTTATAGGAGTTAGAAGTTTTAATTCCTGTTTACAAGAAGTCTTGTAATTTTGTTGATTGTTGAGGCTCAAGAGTTATAGTGAAGTTGGGGTTAAATCCTGTAGAGGTACTGTAGACACGTAATTTTGTCCGCCTTAAAAATTAATTTTTCACTTATTTACCTCCCTACCTACCCTACCCCACCCACCCACCTTTGCACCTATACACCCATCACCACACAACACCATCATTTCTTCTCCACCAATAGAGATATCATCATCATGATCTCCATTTGCTTGATTTTCTTTTTTTTTTTTACTTTAAAGATAATCTTTCTTTTATTTTCTTTTTAAAAAAAGACAAAAACACTCATCATCATCACATGGGCACCCACACACTCGATTAATCACATGCACCTCACAACTTACAACTCACTTTAAAATTCTTTATTTCTACATACACATGAGAATTTTTTAGGACGGAGAGAAGAAGATTCACATACACAACTCCATTAACACACCTCAATACTCTTCCTCTTTCTTCCATTGCTTTTTTACCAATTCATACCCACTCACAAGACCAGATACACACAACACTTTCATAGAAAACACTGACCAAACCTTACTACTCTTCCATTGATATACACATACACATAGCAAAGAGAAAGGAGTTGGTCGCGGGAACTCTCCATTTTTTGAACCACAACAGGCACACACGCATCACACAAAACCACACTACTGAAATTTCAACCATAAACACTCACACACACTTGACCAAAGTGAACAGTACGGTAACGGTTCCGGCATGAACAGTTGCGTGAACAGTAACGTGAACAGTATGGTGAACTGTAACTGTGAAAAGTGATGGGTCGGATCGAGGTTTCAGGGTGCGGACTCTCTTTATTCGAATAACATTGAGTTTGAACGCTTCGAATTGAGGTCCGATTCTATTCTCTTTCTCTTTTATTACATTGTTTATTATATTTTGTGTTGGATTGAATATTGTATGTTGTTTGGATAGTAGTTGGTAGTGAATAGTATTTTGTTTTGATTTGCGGTTGGTTCCCTTGAATATGGATCTTATGATGAAATGATATCTCCTTTGAGAAATAAAAATTGATTGTTTGGGGCGGTATCGAAAAATTAATAAAAAAATGAATATTGTTGTTTATTTTGATTCATTGACGATTTTTTAATTTGAAATAAAATGTTGACGTCGTTGAACATAATAGTATCATGATTAGTCGAGTTGGGTAGAGAAATCTTAGGTTCGGGTAGGCAAATTTAGGAATTATGAATTATTGGAGGATTTGACATGTTTATGGAATGGTTTATTTTTATTTTTCTTCTCACTAAAAAAAATATATTTATTTAGCCGGGTAATGCTCCGAGACCATTTGTATTTATTCATCGGGGAATGCCCCGACGTATCATGTATGCAAAGGAGGTTCGTGATGAAGGTCCGAGGCATCGGGTGAAGCATTGAAGCTTAATCCAGAATTAGCTTAGAATAGGATTTACATTTTTCTATTTTTCTATTTTTTGGTCTGTAATAAATTGGACTGGACACTAAATTTTGGATTTTTTTGCTTGTTTGTGTGATTGATTGTTATCGCGTGCTTTATGTGGTTTATACATCCTTAGTGTCAAATTAGCCGATACACTCTACCAAGCGACCGTGGTCGAACCACGGGATTGAGGGGTGCCTAACACCTTCCCCTCGGTCAACAGAATTCCTTAGCTGGAATCATTGTTCGCGGATCAGTTTTAGAGTCAAAACGTTTTGAAAAAGGATTTCTAAAGGTGACTTGGCACACCCGATTTATGCCAAGTGGCGACTCTGAGTTTTGAATCTAAACATAATCCTTTTTCGAAACAAATCTTCATTTTGTCACTTTAATCATAAAAACCCTTTCGAACTTAAAAAATAATCTTTTTGGAGTTAAAAAAGAGGTGTGACAGGTACAGATTGCGGGTTTTTACACCTTTCTTGAGCCGGATGTTTTTTACGTAAAAACACTGTGTTCAGCTTTTACTTCTGTGAACCACGTTTACTTACTTGTTCCACAGATCGGAAACCAGTAGAGTCTAATATTGAAATTAGTAGGACACACACTCTAACAAAATATATAATGACTACAACTGATAAACTCAAAACAAGAATCATGTGATAACTTGAAGAGTTGGAGTTAGTCTACAACACCTGAATTCCACAGATAGGAAACCAGTAAAGTCTAATATTGAAATTAGTAGGACACACACTCTAACAAAATATATAATGACTACAACTGATAAACTCAAAACAAGAATCATGTGATAACTTGAAGAGTTGGAGTTAGTCTACAACACCTGAAGAAGCATGAGTTTAAAAAGGAATCTCACTTGAACAAGATATATAATGACTACAACTGATAAACTCAAAACAAGTATCATGTGATAACTTGAAGAGTTGAAGTTAGTCTACAACACCTGAAGAAGCATGAGTTTAAAAAGGAATCTCACTTGAAGTAAAACACGAGTTGGAGTTAGTCTACAACACCTGAAGAAGCATGAGTTTAAAAAGGAATCTCACTTGAAGTAAAACACGAATAAATAAGAGTTCTCATAAATGAAGGAGTTTGATCTGAAGAAGAACTTTTTGAAGAGTTGTGTTTAAATAGATGAAATATCATTCACAGTGACGTACGCTCAAGTATGCAGCTTGAAGACTAAAGGAGACGTTGTTGAACCTGTACTCTAAGAAAGATAAGAGGCCATAATCTTCATGTATTAAGAGTTGGTTACAGAGTTGTAATATCGATATAATTCTAGTACCAGTGAATTATAAACTGAGTTAGGTTTATTGTCTTCAAGTTAGAAAACTCGAAGACTTGGGATCACACACCTTGGGAGGTTTGTGAATTGAGCTTAATTGAGAGTTAAGAGTTTATAATTCCTAGTTTACCCAGAGTCTTGTATAATTTATCGTTGTTAAGACTCAAGTTATTTTAGTGAAGATTGATGCTAAACCCTGTAGAAGTGCAGCTCGTAATTTTTTACATCTTTTTGAGCCGGATGTTTTCCACGTGAAAACAATTCTCTTTTACTTGAAGTTTTACTGATTCATTAAAATACATATATTTGGCAACATGTTTCGTACATAGGCAACTCTTAAGTAATAACGAGTAAACTTATAGGTCGTGTAGAATTCAAAATTTTATACTTTTTTTTAAATCAATATTACTTACATTTATTGAACAACGTTATAATAGGAAATTTTAATCAAATTATTCTTGCAAGGTGAAAGAAGCAATTAAAAAGAAATATAAAAATAACTCATATGGAGCAAATAAAAAGAAACTGAGGAAGTAACATTTTATTTATTTAACATCAAACCACAGTTAAACGGCTTTAGAGGAAAAATAAAAAGCAGATACAAGCAAATACTACTACAAACATAAGCAATAATAGATAACATGGTGCATGCATGCACTTAGGTGCTCCGCTCCTCCAAGCTGCGCACTTCATGTCCAGCGTCAATTGTTTTTGGAACCCACAGTAGGTCATTACCTGATGTGAAGAAGTGACAGACAGGTGATGTTCCTGGTAATATGCCGAGCACTTGGAAAGATACATGAGATGGACTCCAGTCAGAGGTATCAAAGTGACATAAAGCCATAGTTTCCACTCTATCATCCTTTGCTTCATTCCCTAATGAAACCTTGAACACCTTTCCTTTACTGCCAACTGTGGAATGACAGTAGAAAACGGTGTAAATACTAGGCATCAAATGACACGCCACCATCTTAGGAGGGGCAACTTCTTGAGCATCCAAAATAGTGTAGTTTTGCATGGGAGTAGTTGAGTCCTCCACTGAGGAATGAGTTGTGGTGGACAGAGCTTCGATTTGGGTTTTCTCTCCCATGATTCCTTGAACAAAATCTAGCATTGCCTCCGCGGATGTGGCACAGTACCTTGTCTCTCCCTTTATGAGTGATTCTGATTCACAGTCTCTCAATGCATCTATCATGGGTTTTGCATGTGGAGAGTTTTTAGATAAGGAGAAACGTCGAAGAAAGTTTGGGAGTTCCTTCAGTAAAAATGGAATGGAATCGGTTGCTTTTTGGGGAAAGTATTGCATGGAAGCACGATGTAGAAAGGAGGGATTTGTTATTGTTTTCCCTATCTTTAGATCATCCATAAGAAAGAAAAGTGATCTTACAGAAGGAGAAATCTCTGGTTGATGTATGTCTTCAGCTCCCTTGGCATACCCATAGAGCTTGTGATAATTATAAAGAATAGGGACATTCAAACCAGAAATCTCTTGTTGATATTTGTCTTCAGCTCCCTCTTTAAATTTATAGTCTGAACCATAAATTGCTTTTAATGCTTCTTGATGATTGTCTTGTGAAATAAAGAGAGATTCAGCATTTCCTTCAACTATTTTCCTAGCTTTTGTTCCACAAGCAACCTGCCATATTATATTAAGAAGTGAGCAACAAATACATTTGTATAATAAATAGTATCGATAATAATAAGAGTGAAACTACCACATTAGATTATGAGGTGAACAACATATACATTTATATTATAAGTAGGATCAATAACAATAAGAGTATGAAATTACCAGCAAAATTAAGGAGAGAAGTACACAAAAACCAAAATTAAGATCCATTTGTTTTTCTTGTGGGGTTCTTAAGAAAATTTTTATAAAGTAAGAGATATATATAGTAGAATGTATATAATTGGAGAGTCAAAATTAATGTAATTATGCAACCACGTTTCAAAAACTGGTCACACATACACAAAATGGCCTTTGCATGCAAAAGTTAGGCCCCAGTAAACACATACACACTAAATGGCCTTTTGCATGTAAAAGTTAATTAGCCCTAGTTTCAACTTTCAACACAAACAAATATTGAACTTTTTTCATCTAATTTATGATCGACGTTAACAAACAAAAGCCGTCTTTGTTATTTCGTCATTTAGTAATGATTAATTTTAATTTTGAGATGATGAGTTCGAGTAACTAAACAAAATATTGTCATGTATCAATTAATAAAGATGTATGTTAGAAAATTATGATGTATTTTAAAATTAAGCTGACAACAAATGTCGGTCATCCACAAATAACTAGATATGCACTTGACAACACATACAACAGATGGACTTTTGCATGTAAGAGTTTGGACAAGTGGCAAGCCACTTGTCATTGTGTTGTAAAACTACTGTGCATTTCAAAAGAAAATAACAAATGTCGGTGATCTAAAAATGACTAGATACTGCACTTGGCAACACATACAACAGAAGAGTTTGGAGGAGTGGCAAGCCAATTTTTATTGTGCTGGAAAATTATTGTGTATTTTAAAGCTAATAACAAATGTCGGTGATCTAAAAATTACTAGATATGCAATTGACAACACATACAATAGATGGCCTTTTGCATGTAAGAGTTTGGACAAGTGGCACATTGTATATTGGAAAATTATTGTTTAGTATTTCAAAAGCTAATAACAAATGTCGGTGATCTAAATATGAATAAATACTACAATTGGCAACATATACATAAGATGGCCTTTTGCATGTAAGAGTTTGAAGGAGTGGCAAGCTATTTTTCATTGTGTTGGAAAAATTATTGCAAAGAAGAAATATTGCCAAATGAAGTGACATACTGTCACGATCCGAACCAGGACCCTAGCCGTGACGAGTATTCCGAACCATGAAGACCCGGAACACCCTTTCTCTATCTGGTAATCATGCACAACATTTATAAAAATATAAGATAATGCGGAATTGAAATCTAATATGGAAACATGGTCAAATCTGATAATGTATCTGAATAGTAATATCTGACATCAGTCTGCGAAATCTCTACTAAGAACTCAACATTTGTCTCAAAAAAAAATTGGGACAAGGCCCCCAGTAGACCAAAATATAACTACTATTAATATTCTGAAAAATCTGCAGGCCTTCTGGAGTAAAGAAGGCTCACCACTGCAAAATCTGATCTGCAAGTCTGAATATCTACTGCTTATCTGGACTCCTAGACTGAGCCTCAGAACCTGAGAGGTTGGAGGGGGAAGGGGTCAGCACAAAAGTACTGGTACGCAGAGCTAATCCAAAAATAATCATTTATAATTAACATATATGAGAGCAGTTAAAACAGTTCATAAACAATCGTATAGTAGGAAATCTCATGGGCATCTTTAAGAAACTCTGTGGAAAACATCTAAAATCTGTGACACACTTTATACTTTTCTGCGCTAGGTGGTATACCCTACAATTCTTGAAAATTCTATGGGCCATATGGAAACTGCCATTCACTCAGCAGCCAAGCCCCCAACCCAAGTGTGCCGCAAGGGTCAGAGTCTCTAACTCTACTACGCCACACGACCATCGCCAGCGTACAATAATAATCTACCCGTATCGACAAATACGATTTCAGGCTAAGAGTTACTTGAACTCACGCCTTCTTCGGGTAACCACCTAACACTCTTTAAGCCCCTTTTTAAAACTCTATGAAAACATGCATTTTCTGAAAACATACTCTGAAAGCATATTCTAAACACATACTCTGAAAACATACGTTGTATTGGCATAATTACGTATGGTATTGTCATACCATTGACTTGCAAGTCAAATCTCTGAGCCATTTTTAAACTGTCATAAATCTCTGTATAAACATATGCAATTCTTTCTTACAAACACAAGTACATATTGATATTAGAACACTCTCTCAATACTTTCAAAACATGATCAAATGACAAGTTGTTATAAAAACATCTTTCAACTCACTAAAGTCATGATCTTTAAATCAGCTCAAGAGAGGGAATTCATGATTTGTGCTCTCAAACATTTATAAATCTCAAATTCATACATATACATATACATGTAATTCAAATTGGGGGGAAAATCACAATAGTAAGACAATAATAGCATTTAAATCTTCGAAACACAAAATCTGTAATATAGTTTTCAAAACCCCCATAAAATATGTGCATAAAAACTTAAATCGTGCCTTTAACAAATTTCAAGCCCATGTAGTTTTTAGGACAAACCCCACGTACCTCTATTTTCAAAGATGATAGGTGCTTCTTGACGCTTGCGGAGTGAAGATTCTGAATCTCTAATTATCTTCTAAAACTCACGGTTGAATATCTAGTTATTAGGGTTTTTATTTTGAACCCCTAGAGAGTGTTCTTGTAGAAATTTGATGATTATGGGTGAAATTTGGCTCTTTAGGGATTAAATCCCGTGTTTAAATTGATAGGGGAATGACAATTTACCAAAATGCCATTAATTTCCTGGAGGAGGCTGAAAATTATGCCTGGCGCAATATAGCACGCGACGCGGGCCTTAGTGCACTGCAATTAGGCAGGCGTCGCCCGCTCAATCACGGGCTAAGGTTCAAGGCACGCGATCCAGCAGGCGGCGCCCGCTTATCGCGCGCTGCTACTGGTTTGGAAATCCAAACTTGCCCTTAAGCTCGTCTAAAATTTTGAAACTCCTCCAAGACGTATTACAACCTTTTCCCATCGCAATGCAACAAGAAAATCCAAAAACAGATGTCGGGAAGGTTGAAAAGTTATATCCTGAAGATTGCCAGCTAAAATGACTCTAAGTCCTCATTACACTTAGAAAAAAATTTCAAGTCTTAAGTCTAAGAGCACACTGTTCAAGGCTAATCCATGCACGACTTTTACGGGGCGTTACATTATCCCCCCCTTGGGATCATTCGTCCCCGAATGATGACACGGAACACAATCACACATGATTTCCGGTATACATAGATATAGAAAAGAAGACATAAGGCAAGAATTGTACCTTCCATCACATCGCTCACCGGATCAAATAATTATGGGTATCTATTTCTCATATCATCTTCTAATTCCCGGGTTGCTTCTTCAACTTTCTGATTCCTCCACAATACTTTTACTGAGGCTATCTCTTTGCTCCTCAATTTTCTAACTTGGCGATCTAAGATTGCTACAGGCTCTTCTTCATAAGACAAGGAGTCAGCTTACCTCAACAGGCAACACTAAAGAATGATCTCCAATGCACTTCTTCAACATGAATATATGGAATACTGGGTGAACAGAACCCAAATTTGTAGGCAACTCTAACTCATATGCAACTCTACCTATCCTTTTTACGATCTGAAATGGCCCTATATAGCGAGGACTCAGCTTACCTTTCTTCCCGAATCTTATAACTCCCTTCATGGTAGAAACTCTAAGAAATACCCAATCTCCAACTTCAAACTCTAACTCTCTTCTCCTAACATCGGCGTAGGATTTCTGACGACTCTGACTTAAGTCGTTCTTTAATGAGCTTCACATCCTCCATCATCTGATGAACAAGATCAGGCCCAAACATCTGCATCTCACCTACTTCATACCACCCTATCGGAGACCTACATCTCCTACCATACAGTGCCTCAAACGGTGCCATCTTAATACTATAACGGAAGTTGTTATTATAAGCAAACTCTATCAGTGGCAAGTGATCTACCCAACTACCTTTAAAGTCAATCACACAGGCCCTCAACATATCCTCAAGGGTCTGGATGGTGCGTTCAGCTTGCCCATCAATCTGAGGGTGGAATGTTGTACTTAGGTTCACTTGGGTACCTAAACCTTTCTGAAACGATCTCCAAAACTGAGAAGATAACTGCGTACCTCATTCAGAAATAATGGACACAGGTTCCCCATGCAAATGGACAATTTCAGCGATGAACAACTTAGCATAATCCTCTCCCAAATAGTTAGTCCTGACAGGCAGAAAGTGCGCTAACTTGTTCAACCTATCTACAATCACTCATATAGAGTCATACTGGTTTCAGGACTTCGGAAGTCCTGTAACGAAGTCTATATTGATCATATCCCATTTCCACAACGGTAAAGCTATCTCTTGCGAAGTACCTCTTGGCCTCATATGTTCCACCTTGACTTGCTGACAATTCAAACACTTGGCAACATATTTAGCCACATCACGCTTCATATTATTCCACCAATAAATGGTTTTCAAGTCATGATACATCTTAGTAGAGCCCGGGTGAACAACATACCTCAAAGTATGAGCCTCATCAAGGATTCTTTCCCGCAACCCATCTACATCAGGCACACACATTGTACCCTGATATCTCAGAATACCATCGCCACCAATCTCAAACGACATTACTTTCTGTTGACCCACATCACTCTTAATCTGCATCAAGATGGGATCTTAGGTCTTCTTTTCTTTGACTTCGGCACAAAGGGATGATTTAGCTATCTCATGAACAACCACCCCTCCATCTTCGAAATCTAAGAGTCGCACTCCTTGATTTTTAAGGCGGTGAATATCCTTTACCATTTTTTTCTTCCCCTCTTCTACATGAGCAAGGATGCCCATAGACAACTTGTTGAGGGCGTCGGCTACAACATTTGCCTTACCCGGATGGTAATGCAAGCTCATATCATAGTCTTCTAAAAGCTTTATCTAACGCCTCTTCCTGAGGTTCAATTCTTTCTGCGAGAAAACATACTGCAAACTTTTATGGTCAGTATAAATATCAACATGCACTCCATAGAGATAATGCCTCCAGATTCTAAGTGCAAACACCACGGTTGCTAACTCCAAGTCATGAGTGGGGTAGTTCTGCTCGTGCACCTTCAACTGCCTAGATGCATAAGCTACTACCTTCCTATGCTGCATAAGTACACAACCAAGTCCCACACGGGACGCATCACAGTATACCACAAAGCCATCTACACCCTCAGGAAGGGTCAAAACAGGAGCAGTGGTCAGCTTGTCTTTCAACTTCTCAAAACTATTTTCACACAGATCAGACCACACAAACTTTACCTTTTTCTGAGTCAATTTGGTGAGCGGAGCAGCTATGGAAGAAAATCACTCTACGAACCTTTTGTAATAACCCTCCAGGCCCAAGAAACTCCAAATATCGGTTGGAGTCGTGGGCTGGGCCATTTTCTCACTGCCTCAACCTTTTGGGGATCCACTCTAATCCCGTCACAAGATACAATATCCCTAAAGAAAGCAATAGCATTCAACCAGAATTTGCACTTGGAGAATTTCGCATACAAGTTATGATCTTTAAGAGTCTGAAGGATAATTCGGAGTTGGGTGGCATGATCCTCCTCGTTTTTTGAATAAATCAAGAGGTCGTCAATGAATACTATGACAAACAGATCTAGGAACTGACGGAAGACCCTATTCATAAGGTCCATGAAAGCTGCAGGGCCATTAGTCAACCCGAAGGAGATGACTAAGAATTTATAATGACCATATCTATTTCGAAAAGCTATTTTGGGAATATCTGACTCTCTAACCTTCAACTGATGGTATCCCGAACGAAGGTATATCTTTGAAAAACATCTAGCACCTTAGAGATGGTCAAAAAGATCATCAATCCTAGGAAGAGGGTACTTATTTTTAATGGTGACCTTATTCAGCTGACGGTAGTCTATGCACATACAAAGGGAACCGTCTTTCTTTCGCACGAAAAGTACAGGTGCACCCCAAGGAGACACACTGGGGCGTAGAAAGCCTTTATCTAGGAGGTCTGCTAGCTATTCTTTCAACTCTTTTAACTCTGCAGGAGTTATTCTATATGGTGGAATAAAAATGGGACGGGTATCTAGCAACACATTAATACCAGACTCTATCTCCCTATCAGGTGGTATTCCTGGGAGATCATCTAGAAAGACTTCCGGAAATTCATTTACTATAGGGACAGGCTGAAGAGGAGGACTCTCGGTACTAGAGTCCTTAACCCGGATAAGGTGATACAAACAACCCTTAGAAATGAGTCTGCGGGCTCTGAGATAGGATATAAAGTGCCCTCTAGGTTCTAAAGAATGCCCTTCCCATTCTATCACTGGCTCATTCAGGAAAGATACAGTGACTTTTCGAGTCCTACAATCTAATGTGGCATAGCATGAATGGAGCCAATCCATCCCTAAGATAGCATCGAAAGCAACCATATCTAGCTCTATGAGATCTTTCATCATATCCCGGCTACCAACAGTCACAACACAATCCCTATACACCCTTCTAGAAATAACAGAATCCCCTACCGGGGTGGAAATAGAAAAGGGTTCATAAATCACATCGGGCTCAAACCCAAAACCAACAGCCACATAAAGGGTCACATAGGATAGGGTAGACCCGGGGTCAAGCAATACATAGACATCACGAGAAAAGATTTGAAACATACCGGTAACTACATCTGGCGAGGCCTCTGCCTCTTGGCGGTTGGTCAAAGCGTACAACTGGTTGCGGCCATTCCCGGCGGATGAAGTGGCACCCTTCTGATGTGGCGGTGCAGAAGAATTTACCTGTGTCCTGGATCCCCCAGCGCTACTTTTTGTTTCCAGACACTCTCTCTGAATATGGCCTGGTTGCAACCACAAGAATAACATACCATGGTACCAAACTGACATTTTCCGGGATGATTTCTTCCACACTTCTCACAACGAGGATATGGCCGAAAAGTTTGAGCTACACTTCCCTAAGACTGCGTACCCTGCACTCGGGGCCCTTGGCCAGACTGAAAACTTAAGGGTCGCTGATCTGTTGGAGGTCTGGGCGTCGGAGCACTGGCAGCTGACTATGCATTACCCCAATTCTTTCTCTTCTGCCATTTGTTACCCCAGTTACCGCCCTACTGCTGACTATGACCCTGGTCTGCAGATCTGGCTCTCTTTACCTGTCTCTCTTTCTCTCTAGCTTCAGAAATCTTCTTTTTCTTCTCCTTTACCTACTGCATATGAACTGTCAGCCTAGAAAAGTCCAACTTCTTATTCAGCATAGCTCCCTAACACTCAAGAACTAGATGATCCAAAAGGCCAGAAGCAAACTTCCTTATTCGGGCTCTCATACTACTTGTCATCTCAGGAGCATAACGGGCCAGTTGATTAAACTTTAAAGTGTACTCCTGCACGCTCATCTTACCCTGCTTGAGGGTTATGAATTCTTCTGCCTTAGATTCTCTTAGCTCCAGAAGGAAGAACCTATCAAGAAAAGCATCAACAAACTCATTCCATATCGAGCGCTCAGCATTGTCGCCCTTCGCATCTTCCCAATCGTTATACCACTGATTCACCACCTCTTTCAGCTGGTAGGCTACCAATTCTACCCCTTCTACCTCATCAACATGCATCACTTTAAAAATCTTCTCCATTTCATCTACAAATTCCTGCGGGTCCTTTTCTACCTTAGTACCTGTGAATTTGGAAGGATTCATCCTTATGAATTGGCTCACCCGAGTAGCCTCAGAAGTAACAGATTTAGACCCAGTATCCTCTGACCTCTTAGTCTGTACAGCCACCAACTGTGTCAACATATGAATAGACTGTCTGAACTCTGCGTTTGAAATATCTCTCTAATTAGTTGGGGGACGGTTAATATTTTTCCTTGGAGCCCGAGGTGGACTGGTTGAAACAGGAAGAACTCCCGGTGTAGGAACAGGATCTGGAGTGGGAAATCTGTTACGGGTCTGCATCCCATGGGTGGGACAAACCTCATCTATCAGAGCATTCTGATCAATGTTGCTGCGGGAAGGCATAACTGTGTTTCTAAAATACATGAGATTATTGATTAGGGAACAGTTCAGACTCTGAAGCACGAACTAAATCACAAGAAAAGGAAACATTTCCTAAACGCCTAGTAGTCTCTTGCTTATAAGTGTGGCACGCTACACACCCATAAACAAGACTCTACCCGACGCAATTTTGCAGACACCCTGGGACCATGAACCATGCTCCGATACCAAGTTTGTCACGACCCAAACCGGGGCCCTAGCCGTGACTAGTATCCCAAACCATGAAGACCCGAAACACCCTTTCTCTATCTGGTAATCATACACAACATTCATAAAAACATAAGATAATGCGGAATTGAAATCTAATACGGAAACATGGTCAAATCTGAAAATGTATCTGAATAGTAATATCTGACATCAGTCTGCGAAATCTCTACTAAGAACTCAACATCTGTCTGAAAAATAAACTGGGACAAGGCCCCCAGTAGACCAAAATATTACTACCAATAATACTCTAAAAAATCTGCAGGCCTTCTGGAGTAAAGAAGGCTCACCACTGCAAAATCTGATCTGCAAGTCTGAGTATCTACTGCTTATCTGGACCCCTAGACTGAGCCTCAGAACCTGAGAGGTTGGAGGGGGCAGGGGGTCAGCACAAAAGTACTGATACGCAGAGCTAATCCAAAAATAATCATTTATAATTAACATATATGAGAGCAGTTAAAACAGTTCATAAACAATCGTATAGTAGGAAATCTCATGGGCATCATTAAGAAACTCTGTGGAAAACATCTAAAATCTGTGACACATTTTATACTTTTCTTCGCTAGGTGGTATACCCTACAACTCTTGAAAATTCCATGGGCCATATGGAAACTGCCATTGACTCGGCAGCCAAGCCCCCAACCCAAGTGTGCCGCAAGGGTCAGAGTCTCTAACTCTACTACGCCACACGGCCGTCGTCAGCGTACAATAATAATCTACCCGTATCGGCAAATACGGTTTCAGGTTAAGAGTTACTTAAACTCACGCCTTCTTCGGGTAACCACCTAACACTCTTTAAGCCCCTTTTTAAAACTCTATGAAAACATGCATTTTCTGAAAACATACTCTGAAAGCATATTCTAAACACATACTCTGAAAACATACTCTGTATTGGCATAATTACGTATGGTATCATCATATCATTGACTTGCAAGTCAAATCTCTGAGCCATTTTTAAACTGTCATAAATCTCTGTATAAACACATGCAATTCTTTCTTACAAACACAAGTACATATTGATATTAGAACACCCTCTCAATACTTTCAAAACATGATCAAATGACAGATTGTTATAAAAACATCTTTCAACTCACTAAACTCATGATCTTTAAATCAGCTCAAGAGAGGGAATTCATGATTTGTGCTCTCAAACATTTATAAATCTCAAATTTATACATATACGTATACATGTAATTCAAATTAGGGGGAAAATCACAATAGTAAGGCAATAATAGCATTTAAACCTTCAAAACACAAAATCTGTAATATAGTTTTCAAAACCCCAATAAAATATGTGCATAAAAACTTAAATCGTGCCTTTAACAAATTTCAAGCCCATGTAGTTTTTAGGACAAACCCCACGTACCTCTATTTCCAAAGATGATAGGTGTTTCTTGACGTTTGCGGAGTGGGGATTCCGAATCTCTAATTATCTTCTAAAACTCACGGTTGAATCTCTAGTTATTAGGTTTTTTATTTTGAACCCCTAGAGAGTGTTCTTGAGGAAATTTGATGATTATGGGTGAAATTTGGCTCTTTAGGGATTAAATCCCGTGTTTAAGTTGATAGGGGAATGATAATTTACCAAAATGCCATTAATTTCCCGGAGGAGGCTGAAAATTATGCTTGGCGCAATATAGCAGGCGACGTGGGCCTTAGTGCACTGCAATTAGGCAGGCGTCGCCCGCTCAATCGTGGGCTAAGGTTCAAGGCACGCGATCCAGCAGGCGGCGCCCGTTTATCGTGCGCTGCTACTGGTTTGGAAATCCAAACTTGCCCTTAAGCTAATCTAAAATTCCGAAACTCTTTCGAGACGTATTACAACCTATCCCCATCGCAATGCAACAAGAAAATCCAAAAACGGATGTCGGGAAGGTTGAAAAGTTGTATCCCGAAGATTGCCAGCTAAAATGACTCTAAGTCCTCATTACACTTAGAAGAAATTTTCAAGTCTTAAATCTAAGAGCACACTGTTCAAGGCTAATCTGTGCACGACTTTTATGGGGCGTTACACATACAGAGGTATCCAAGTGACATACAACAATTCAGAGGTATCCTAGTGACATACAACAATTGCATCGTCCACTCTATCACCATTTTCTTCTTTCCCTAGTGAAACCTTGAACACCTTTCTTTCATTGCTAAATGTGGTATGACAATAGAAAACCGAGACATCATATGACATGCCACCATATTTGGAATAGGGGCGGAGCCAGCCTTCTGTTCGAGCTTCGGCTGAACCACTTCGACGAAAAAATATACTATTTATACGTGATTAAAATTATTTTTTATGTGGTTATAGTAAGTGTTGAACTCCCTTCGACTAAGTTTTCTTTGAATGTGGAGTTGGAACTCCCTTAGTTGAAATCCTAAGTTTTCTTTGAATATGAAATCCCTTCGTTGAAATCCTAGCTCCGCCTCTGTATTGGCACGGCAACTTCTTGTGGAGCATGCAAAATAGTATAGTTTTGCAGCGGAGTAGTTGAGTCCTCCATCTAGAAATGAGTTGTGGTGGATAGAGCTTCGATTTGGATTTTTTCTCCCATGATTCCTTGAACAAAATTGAGCATCGCTTCCGCAGATGAGGCACAGTACTTTGCCCCCCTTCATGGGTGATTATAATTCACACACTCTCAATAAATCTTCCATGGCTTTTGCTTGGGGAGAGTTTTTAGACAAGGAGAAACGTTGAAGAAGGTTTGAAAGTTCCTTTAGTGAAAATGGAATGTAATGGGCTGCTTCTTTTGGAAAGAATTGAAGAGAAGGAAGACTTGGAAAGGAGAGTGATCTTACAGAAAGATTTATATGGGATGATGAATGGATACATTAATTCTCTTCTTCCACTTGCTCATCATTGCCCTGTTTTTTATATAAATAAATAAAAAGTTTTTCGAACCGGAAATCTCTTGCTCATGTTTGTCTTTAGCTCCCTGTTTATATTTATAATAACTAAACTGGTATTGAGAGCTGTAAATTTCTAATGCTTGTTGATGATTGTCTTCAGAATTTCCTTGAACCATTTTTCTAGCTTTTATTCCATAAGCAACCAGTCATGTTATATTATGAGGTGAGCAACATATATTTATTATCAAATAGTACCAACAATAATATTGAACAAAATATTACTCCAAGCTAAATGTATTTAAGATGGATAAGAATATTAAATTACCAACAGAATTAGGGAGATAAGTACACAAAAATCAAGCTTAAGATCCATTGTTTTTCTTTTTGAGTTCTTAAGAAATTCTTCTGGAAATAAGAGATATATACTTTGAAGTATTGTAGCATCCCATATTTTTAGGCTAGAGTTTGAAATTGTCCTTCTTATGTGTATGGATCCGAACCCGATGATTTTTATTTATATATAAGTGTGAATAACAATTTTTTTATTATGGGAACATCTTTGGAGATGAGTATAAGTCGTAAAAATCTCCTAGCTCAAAGTTAAGTTGAGCACTTTCCTACCGATTGAATTTTAGTTAAGAGTTTTTACTTGGGTCAATTTTGAGTGACCATTACTCCTAGAATATAATGAGTTATGTGGCCTAATATATATATCAAATTAAATTTCTTTGAGTCTTCTTTCCAACACAACTGATCATTCGTCAATCTGAGTTCGGAGTAAAAAGTTATAGACATTTTAGTGAGATACTGTCCAGGGTGCGCGACAGAGCGCGCAGGGCAAAGCTCTTGCTGTGCGATTAGGATCGCGGGGCACAGCTGGAGCTATGCTTTTGGGTCCGCGGCGCAACCCTCCTTTTTCATACGTTAAAATATGTTTTTCCCTTATTAAATCAAAGACAAAATGGTTCTTTCGCCCCCTCATAACTCCTCCAATCCATTTTATAACCCTACATTTGTCAAAAAATTTGTCCAAAACTAGTTGAAAGTCCCAAATCCTAATTCTCTTCCTCCCAATAACATCAAAAAGGGGTTTCTCCATTCTAAAGCTTGTAGATTCCAAACACAAGGTTACTAATCAATTTCCCTCCATATTCTCTTCCTCCCAATAACATCAAAAAGGGGTTTCTCCATTCTAAAACTTGTAGATTCCAAACTCAAGGTTACTAATTAATTTTTCTCCATCAAAAGGTATGTGGAACTATCCTAACTCTCGTGGACGTAAGTATGATGTTTTAATAAACTTTATATTGTAAATATATATATGATATGGGTTTTAAAATTGTTTGAAGAGCACATATTATGAACCATTTTTTATGATGCACTTATATATTTACTATGGGGTTTTCTATAAACTTGAGATTCTATTTATGAGCATACATTATGTGTTGTGAAGGGGTTGAAGGGCTTGAAATAGGAAACCCATTTTTATGATAAGAATTATGTATTTAACAATTGTTGTGGGTTCTCAAATAAATACGGAATATGTGTATGTATTATGAATTTTAAAGTGGATTTGAGAGCATGAACTATAAATCCCCTATTATGGGATTTATTTATTGACTAGTGTTAGGGGTTATGTAACGAATGATGATAAGCTTGAGTTTTAAATGTATCTTTATCAATTATGCATTATTATTTTACGTGTGTTCAAAGGGGTATTTTTTATTTATAAATGCTCTTGTTTTCTAATGGAGACAACTATTAGAACAGTCACTTCTTTTTTCAAAATAATATGTCTTTTCCTCAAAGATTGTGTCCTTCCATTTTCCATTAACACCTATTGAACCCAACAAGTAGTTGAGTGCTGCCCTGAGAAATGAGTTGTGGTGGACAGACCTTCGATTTGGGTTCTCCCTCCCATGATTGCTTGAACAAAATTGAGCATGGCCTCCGCAGATGTTGCACAGTACTTTGTCTCTCCCTTCATCAATAATCGATCTGATTCACAATCCCTGAATGCATCTATCATGGGTTTTGCATGTGGAGAGTTCTTAGATAAGGAGAAACGTCGAAGAAGGTTTGGGTGTTCCTTCAGTGAAAATGGAATGGAATCGGTTGCTTTTTGGGGAAAGTATTGCATGGAAGCACGATGTAGAAAGGAAGAAAAATGATCTTACAGAAGGAGGTATATATATCGGATGATGAATGGATATGTTCATTCTCTTTTATCACTTGCTCGTCATTGCCCTCTTTATTCGAACCAGAAATCTCTTGCTGATGTATGTCTTCAGCTCCTTTTGCATAGGCATAAAAAAAATGCTGGTTTTTCGAACCTGAAATCTCCTGTTGATGTTTTGTCTTCAGCTCCTTTTGCATAGGTATAAAGAAAAAAGTTTTTCGAACCTGAAATCTCTTGTTGATGTTTGTCTTCAGCTCCCTGTTTATATTTATATTCGGAACCATAAATTGCTTTTAATGCTTCTTGATGATTGTCTTGTGAAATAAAGAGAGATTTTGCATTTCCTTCAACTATTTTCCTAGCTTCTGTTCCATAAGCAACCTGCCATATTATATTATGAGGTGAGCAACATATGCTTTTATCTAAAAAGTAGTACCAATAACAATAAGAGTATAAAATTATTACCATATTATATTATGAGGTGAGCAGCATAAACATTTATATAATACGTAGTACCAATAACAATAAGAGTATGAAATTACCAGCAAAATTAGGGGGAGAAGTACACAAAAATCAAACTTAAGATCCATTGTTTTTCTTCTTGAGTTGTTAAGAAAATTCTTCTAAAGAAAGATATATATATATATATATATATATATATATATATATATATATATATATATATATATATATATATATATATAGTAGAATGAATATAATTGGAGAATCAAAATTAATGTAACTATGCTACCACGTTTCAAAAACTGGTCACAGAATATTGACAACACATATACCAAATGGCCCTTTGCATGTAAAAGTTTGTCCCTAGTCAACACATACACCAATAATAGCCTTTGCATGTAAAAAGATTGGCCCTAGTCAGCACATACACCAAATGGCTTTTTGCATGTAAAAGTTTAGCCCTAGTTTCAGCACATACAAATATTAAACTTTTTTCATCCAATTTATGAACAACGTTAACAAACAAAAACCTTCTTTGTTATTTCATCATTTGATAATGATTAATAGTGACTGGTTATCATTATAGACTAACTTTCTCCTTTACTTCTAATCTTGAGGTGGTGAGTTCGAATAATTAAGAAAGTGTTGTACATGTATTGATATATCTAAGACTTAGCGAGACGTTGATGCCAAATTACAGTTATGTAAATAGATGTGATTATAAATTGAAATATAATTCATAAAAGAAAAAATGCATTGCAAGAGAATATTTTGTAAAAAAAACAGTACTGCTAAGGGAAAAATAAATTTGGCAAAATGGGATGATATGATTATTGCGGTAATTTTAGAAATAAATATTGAGGCTAATATAAGAAATTAAGTTACGGACTCTAGTGCTACAAGACACATTTGTGTAATCAAATCAGATAAATGACATACTACCTCTAATTTATTGTAATGTAACAATAGCCCTTGGAGTTGTTTAATTAAGCTTGCAATTTTCAGAAGGAGTATTTCCCGTCAAGTTATTTTTTTGAAAGACTCGGGTTGTAAGACCGTGTATGTTGCCTATACCTATGTGTATGAAGCACATAAATGTGAAGTTACACTTAAACTTGTATAAATTAAAGTTGTTGTGTGCATCTTCTATAACAGATTGATGCAGTGACAGGCATCGAATTAGATTGATGCAATGACAGGCATCGAATTTAAATCGTTGACCCAATCTATAATGGTGCACACAACAACCATCCTTTCTTGAGCCTATGGAGGGTGTTTTAACTACTGTGTTTTGACACATACACGACTACTTGTTTCATTGATGTGTAACACTGATAGGAGTAGATATTCAGTTAGTTAGTAGCATATTGCTGAGTCAGTCGTATAGGGTGTTGAAGGTTGTTAGAGGTTGTTAGACAATGATTAGTTGGTGCAATGAGGTGTCAAATAGAACATTCTAAAAGGAGGTAGTTATTAGATATTTTGTATCTCCTTCTCAGCCTATATAAGGCACAACATCAGATTGTAACACAAGTTTTTTCATGATGAATAAACTTTCCAACTTCACTCTCTCTTTCTCCTTCCTTGTTCATGGATTATCAAGCTGTAATGCTTGAATTTCACATGGTATCAGAGTCAGGTTCATCTCCGTTTTGGGATCCCGGTCCACGCGTCAGTGTCAGTTGGGCATGGGCGTGAGGGGGTGTTAGAGTGGGTAAAAATCCCACATTGATTGGAGAACGGACTAGTGATTTGCTTATATGGACTTGGATAATCCTCACCTCTTGAGCTAGCTTTAGAGATTGAGTTAGGCCCAAGGTCCATTCTTGATCAGAAAGGATTTGATGGGTTCAAGTGAATTCCTACCTCTATATGAGTTACTGATTATAAAGTTATGGGTTTTAATTAGTTCTGTTGTTAGCAAAGTATGTCAAGATTTAAAGAAGAAAATCATATTATTAGATATACTTAAAGTTGGGAAGCACATTAATGTGAAGTTGGATTACCAAAATACCTTTTAAAAGTTGAACGTCATTCTTCACCCTTTTATCTAAAAGTAAAATTACTCTCCATTAAAAGTTAACATTTGCTACCACGTTTCAAAAACTGGTAAAAGATGTTGACAACACATACACCATGTTAAATTTTTCCATGTAAAATTTTGGCCCTAGTTCCAATACATCATACAAATATTATACTCTTTTCATCCAATTTATGAACAACAAACAAAAGCCTTCTTTGTTATTTTATCATTTCATAATTGATTATTTAATAATGAGTGGTTATCATTATAGACTAACCTCCTTGGTCACTTTCAATCCTGGAATTGTGAGTTCAAGTTACTAAGGAAAGAAAAGGCGAGAGGTTCTTAAAAAAGGTAAAAAAAAAAAAAAAAAAGTCTTTATTTTTCTCCCGTGATATTTAGTTGTCTTCTCTTAATTCATTTATCGACTTGCTGGTGGAAAATCTTATAATTTAGTTGGTTGGCTATCTGAATCCCTACCTTATTGATGAGGGTTTGATTCCTCACATTATGATCCCCTTCCTGTTTCCCTTACCTACCCCACCCCTACCCCCAAAACAAAGTTTGTATTTTACTATTTTTCTTCTTGAGTTCCACATTGTTCATCAATCTAGCTAAGGGTCACACATAGGAAGCTCAAAATCATGTTAATATCCAAGTACTTTAATCGGGGGTCTCGTCCATTAGACCACTTATTAAACAATTATTTAGGTCCTCATAATTAGGGAAACCCATATTTTTATATAGAAATAGTTAATATACTATATATAAAAAAAAAAGTATTAAAATCTCTTATTAGCATAAAAAAGAAAAACAACACATTTTTCAAAAAGAAATAATAAACAGCCATTTGGGGAAAAAGCTCATACTTTTCTACTAAGGGATGAAAAGTTTAAAAGATTCTGTGTCAAGCCTAACTCAGAACTTTGGGATGAAAAGTTTAAAAGATTCTGTGCCTAGCCTAACTCTGTGCCAAGCCTAACTCTGGGGAAAAGGTTACAAAATTGTCACAATCGTGTTGGATAAATCGTATTGAAAATATCAAAGCAATGTTGTGATTGGTATACTCAATTAGATATAGTGATTGATAATACCGTGATTCATACATTATCCCAATAATGAGCTGATAATTCAATAAAGAAGAAAACACAGAACTTAAGAAATCCACATAATATTTCTGTTCAAAAAAACCAAGTTTAAGATCCATTATTTTTCTTTTGAGTTATTAGTAGTTCTTCTGAAATAAGAGAGATAAATAATCGAGAAGTATGTTAGAAAGTTGATAACAAAATTGGTATCCACAAATGACTAAATATGCACTTGACAACACATACAACAGAGAGCCTTTTGTATGTAGAGTTTGGACAAGTGTGCAAGCCACTTGTTATTGTCTTGGAAAATTATTGTATATTTCAAAAGTTAATAACAAATGTCGGTCATCTAAAAATGACTAGATACTACTGTAGCACCCCAACTTAGGATAAGGAGCTCCACGTCGTCAAAACACAGAAGGGATGTCGGGTATATAAGTAGGCAAGCCTTACTCCATAGTAACGTGTTTTAATGCCGTGCGGGTCTGAACTCAGAGCGGACAATATCACTAGTGGGTTGGAATAAGGGGTCTGTCGGGCCTTCGTGATTCAGAATGTCCATCGCGGCCAGAGCCTCGACTCGGATCGTGACAACTACACTTGCCAACTCATACAATAGATGACCTTTTTGCATGTAAGAGTTTGGAGGAGTGGCAAGCCATTTTTCATTGTTTTGAAAAATTATTGTGTATTTCAAAAGATAATATAACAAATATTGATCATATAAATATAATTAGATACTACACTTGACAATACATACAACAGATGACCTTTTGCATGTAAGAGTTTGGACAAGTGGTAAGCCACTTATCTAAAATGATTTGTAAAATGAAAAAGCTTCGCCTACGGGTAATGATGAATGCCCTCGCGGGCTAAAGCGATTTGGGCCATAATCGTAATATTTATTCATAAATAATTGTGGAATCCCCTTTTCATTATCCTTGATGTTGCTCGAAAACTTTGAATAGAACACTTGTGCACACAATTTTAGGACAAACACCTTTATTTATTTTATCATTATAGAAAGCAACTTGATGCAACGAAAATAGAATGCAAATACAATTAAATATAAGAAATAATTGTATCCGCTCCTTCAAAGTGTGTGCTTCATGTGTAGTGTCAATTTGTTTTTTCAAATCCATAATAGATCATTACTTGATGGAATGAAGTGACAAACAGGTGATGTTTCTGGTAATGTATCCAAGTGACATGCAACAATTGCTTTCACTCTATCACCATTTGCTTCATTCCTTACTAAAACCTCGAACACCCTTCTTTCATCGCTAATTTTCAAGCTTAGAGCTAAATATTAATATCTCACTCCTCAAACCATGAATTAAAACTGTAAATATCTCAACATCTGACCAAACTTAATTAATAAATCATCTAGCCAATAAATTGACACTGTGTTCTCAAATAGTCAGACTGTATGTGCACAGAAAATTCTTTAAGCGAGATAAATTTCTGCAACAACAATATTACTACCTATATAATAACCAACAGGTGACTACTTTCCAATTTAATTTGTTAAAAGAAATCCCCACCCATCATCATTGAACAATGATTACTCATTCAATATAATCATTATCAAATTATGAATTTATAACCACTTTCTAAATTTTCTAACACATACAAATATATAAATGCATATCACTGTAATTCTATTGACGTTAATACCTGCTTTGACAAATCGTTCTTTCTTCCAAGTTAAAAGGAATCAAAAAGCTCTAATATTCGTGAAAAAACAGAATAACGGGGTGAGTGTGGCTCACTCCTTTTAAATCCTCTTAATTAACAATAATAATTGATTAAAATTATCAATTAAACCTTCATTAAAATAAGTTGGTCTATTACATGATCATCCAAAGTAGTATAGTTTTGCATGGGAGTAGTTGAGTCCTCCACTGAGGAATGAGTTGTGGTGGACTGAGCTTCGATTTGGGTTTTCTCTCCCATGATTCCTGGACCAAAATCGAGCATTGCCTCCGCGGATGTGGCACAGTATTTTGTCTCTCCCTTTATGGGTGAATCTGATTCACTTACCCTCAACTCATCTTCTATGACTTTTGCTTGTAGAGAGTTTTTAGACAAGGAGAAGCGATGAAGAAGGTCTTGTCGATGTTTGTCTTCAGCTTCCTTTTTATATTTATAATAACTAAATGGGTATTCAGAACCATAAATCATTTCTAATGTTTGCTGATGATTGTCTTCAGAGTTTCCTTGAACCATTTTTCTAGCTTTAGTTCCATAAGAAACCTGTCATGTTATATTATGAGGTGAGCAACATATATTTATATATCAAGTAGTATCGACAATAATATATTGAACAAAAATATTACTTCTAGCTAAAGAATATTAAATTACCAGAATTAGGGAGAGAAGTACACAAATACCAAGGATCCATTATTTTTCTTTTTGAGTTCTTAAGAAATTCCTCTGAAAATAAAAGATATATACTTTGAAGTATGTTGAAAAAAAATGATATATTTAAAAAGCTGATAACATGTCTGTCATTTATAAATAAACCGATATATTTTTCAATCAACACTTGTACAATATATTCTTCAGATTCCATTACAAGCCAATAGCTAGAAGTATCATAAAACTAGAATCAACATATGAGAATTTGGGTGTTGATCATTTTTAATAAACCGATGAAATAATAAATAACATTCGAATTTCCGAATAAAACTTGAATGCATATATATTCAAAATCTGCATACATATATTTAATTAATTATATGGAGTGTTTGGAGAAGTGGGGAAGAGAGATGCGTATAGAATATACTGTAACGAAGGTGAATCGTACTAATAGGGAGAACTGTAATCGCAAACATTAACATAAGAATTCATCTTCACACTTTTACAATTACTCCGAAATAGTAATCAAATCTTCCAAGGGAAGAAGAAATTTTTTTAAAAAAAGGAAGAATAGAGGAAAATGCAACACTTTTAAGTACAAACAGAACAAGACTTTAAGTAGTAGTATATGGCCTTTCGCGCAAAACAACGGCATCGCAACTAGAGGTTTTCCGCGATGCGGAGTGTGGCTTAAGTTCTCAGCGATGCGCCGAGAACAATGTCGGTGCGTGGAGGCATGTCGCAATTAGAGGTTTACTAAAGAAACCAGGAAAACGAAAGGCAAGATATTAACTTGCTCAGAAACAACACTATCAGTAGAGATGCTAACTTTCTACGCTTTCAAAAATATTCTTGATTTTGTTAAGCCTCTTGAGTACATCTTTCATGGTTATCTTGTTGATTCTGGTGTTTCCTTTGTGCAGTCTAAAGCCAATTCCATCGTGAAGGCTATGGCAGATTTCATTTTTTGAAGTGATTTGTTCTTTCTCAAGAAAAAGATTGGCATCTACAACTTCCATGATAGTTCTCGGAAATGCTCGCCTTATCCACTCCCTCAAGCCAAGATTTTCGTTGAATATCTCCTCATCTGTTGGTCTTCTTGTTGCCCAAAACCAATATTAGCATGATGCCGTAACTGTAAACATCATCACTAATAGATACTATTCCCTCCGAACCATACTTTTAAAAGAACGAAAAATGAAAGAGAATTACTCATCCAATATAACATTAATAATTTTATAGTAACAAAACACTTTATCTTATTTATTTCTAGATTTTGGAAGGTCTTAGTTATGATCTGTGAAATAAAAAAAGAAAGAGACTAATATACCTGGTGAAATCCAATGTCTCACTATGTATCATGGACTTACTTACAGCTAAAAATTTTGAGATTCCAAAATCACCAGCATAAGTCGCCATATCTTCATCCAAAAGAATGTTGATTGGCTTTATATCGCAATGAACGATATGAGTATGATCACTATGATACAGATATTCAACAGTCACAACCACATCTAGCATTATGGAAACTCTTTGAAGAAGATTCAAGTGGACTCTTCTTTATACGGTCAATTTTCAAGACTCCCATTGGACATATATCGCAAAGGCCCTTACATAGTCGCTAGAACAACTAGTAATCTCCAGAACAAAATTTATGAGTCTAACACTTCTCATCACTTCGCATTCAGCATCAAACCTCTTGCATACTTCCTCATTTTCTAAATTCAGAACTTTTAAGGCCACAACAGTTCCACCAAGCCTTTGTACACAGAGCTAGAGCTTCCCGCACCAATTAAATTTGATCCATTTGAATAATCTGTTGCTCGTTGAATCTTATGATAAGAAATCAATTGATAAGTTTTGATCTTCCAAACCTTTTCGACAACTTTATACATCCTTTTCTTCTTTCGTTTCATTATCCAAATTGAAACCAACAAGAATATCAGAAAGGATGAAGTAACCACTGGAATAATATAACTAGCACAAACTTCTTCGACTGATACGAGCCAAATGACCGCCTTAGCTCTTGATGAAATCATTCAAAGTCAATACGTGAAGAATCAATCTTTGGTCGCATTGAGGGCACGGGATCATGTATGGAGGTGCCGATTTGAGCACACCACAGAGCAATCCCGTGTGTGGGAGATTGCTTGGAGCATTGAAGACTTGAGTACTCACGACCTTGGACAACAATTAATGGCTCACGGCTTTAGTCACCTTCATTAAGGGCATTTTGGTTACTTCATTTTGTCCAAATGCACTCCATGGCCGCCCCTCCTCATTAAGGGCATTGTTGTTATTTTGTCTTGTATTGTAATAGAATAAATAGAACATGTTAAGGTTATTTTCACTTAGATTATGAATGATGAATAGTTGAAATATTGAAAATTCTCTCTTTGAGAGTGTAACATCTTAGTTGTAGGGCTTGGAAAATCCACAAAATCGAAATAAGGGATAATTCAAGTGTGGAATCACTTGAGTTGCAACTTGGCTTGAAACGTTGGTGCTGGAGGAGGTAACGTCCCTCTTGTGTCTACGTAGGAGTTAGGTGATTGTTGTGTGTAGGTGTTAAGGGTTCTTAGATTTGATATATCTTAGGGTTCTTAGGATTTATATATTCATTAGTTTATTTATCTCTCCTTTTAATATATTGCAAATCGTGTGTTTGTGCCTGGCTTCTTTGTTTCCGTTTTTAGTGTTGTTTGGTCATCTCATGAGTGGACTGTTTTGTGTCGTGTTGTGGCTTCTTTGTGCCATTTGTTGGTTGATTTTGTATCATTTGGTATCAGATCTAAGGCTGGTTTTGTTTCCACAAGACCAATCTTGGGCTCGTTTGATAGAAAATTAAAAAAAAAAAGTGTTTTACGTGTTGGTGTTCTTGGCCGAGAAGTGAGTCCTTGTTGTTGTGTTGTCTTGGCCGAATATTGTGTGTCTAGATCTAGGTGTCTTTTTCTTATTTTGAGTGTTTCTTGTGTTAGTTTTTGTAACACCCCGCATTTCGGGCTAGAACGAAAACCGTCATTTCTACGCGTTGATATTCCAAAAGCCATATATCCTATGTAAATTTTGTATGTTAATATATTATGTAGTGTGAAAACCTATTTGAGCATGAATTGAGATCATAGAGGTCCCCTAACTCAAGGTCAAGTTGAAAGTTTTCCTATCGTTCGAGTTTTAGTGAGCGTCGAAACTTGGGTCAACTTCAATCGACCATAACTCCTTGTATATGACGAACTGGGTGGCCTACAATATATCAAATGAAAGCTCTTCGAATTATCTTTTCAACGATACCAATTCATCCAAATCCAATCCCCGAGAAAAAAGTTATGGCCATTTTCGTGACTAAGACAGTAGAATCGCGCGATTAGCGTGCGATGCACTCTCTGTCGCACGCACCCAATTTCCAGGTCCTATTTTCACTTTTTTAAGGGCAAAAGTGGTATTTTCCACCCCCTATTCAGCCATAACATGGGATTAAATCCCCCAAACACAAAAATAAGGTCATTCTCTCTCAAAATCACCAAGAACACTTCTTAGGGTTTCAACCCAAAGATCAAAATATCTTAACATTTCACCGTGGGTTTTCAATAATTCTTTGAGATTTGGAATCCCCAATCTGCAAGCTTCAAGAATCATCCATTATTCTTCGTAATCGAGGTACGTGGAGTTTTTCTAAAATTTCATGGGCAAAGAAACCATCTTTAATTCATGCTAACAGTTTAGAAATCATGATTTTTAAGAAAGGGGTTTTGAATTTACGATTACTAGCATGTTTTTAGAAGCCTTGATCAGTATTGTTTTGGTCTTTAGGCCTTTCCCCGAATTGATTTGAAACTCTATATATATGTATGTATGTGTTTAAGGATGAATATACAATTGAGAGCATGAATCCTAAATAATTCCTCTCTTGTTATGATTTTTCCCATCTTTTATATGATATGAATTGTGTTTGAAATGTCTTGATTATTGCTATGACTTGAATATGATTTTGAATCCAAAAGAGAGGGTTGTGCATGTTGATAAACATTGAATACACTTTTAATGAAAGAATTGCATTTTTGCCAAAAATACATGACCACCACATGGTTATTGAAAGAATGAGAATCTTAGCATGGTTTTGACTTGTGCTTTCGGAACATGAAACTTCCTATACTATTTGCATGCTTGGGTGGTCTGAATTATATTTTAATTAAAGAATCATGCATGGTATAATATGTCTCAAAAATAGGACTTGCAAGTCTTGGTGTGACGACACCAACTCAATTAAAGTCATAGTAATTCAGAACAGAATAGAACACATGTTTGAAATCAGATTTTCAGATTATGAATTCAAAATGATGCATATTTAGAAAAGGTTTAAAAATAGGTTTAAAGAGAGTTAGATGGTAACCCGAAGAAAGTACGAGTTGAAAGACTCTATGCTAGAAACTGTGATTTGCCAACACGGGATTATAGTACCATGCTTTGTGATCTTGTGTACCTTGATTCATGTCGTTCCAAATTGGGACTATGGTTAGGAGCCTTGCATTATGATCTTGTGTACTACCATGACATGTTGATTTGATTGGGGATTTTGGCACCCTGCTATGTTTTCTTACGTGTCCCCCTTATAGATACTCCAATCCTTGCGGCAAACTTGGATTGGGGGCTTGGTTGCCGAGTCAAGGGCGGATTCCATATATCTCGTGGAATTACAGATTGTAGGGTGTACCATCTAGATCAGAAGTAAGACAAAGAGCGAGTCATGGTTTCAAGAAAATATTTCAAAGACTTTAAAATGTGCCCATGTGTTTTCATATATTATATGAAAAATGTTTTATGATTTGCTCTCACTTATGTTATATATAAATACATTATTTTGGATTGCTCTGCGTACCAGTACAATTGTATTGACCCCCCCCCCTCCTCCCAGGTTCTGAGGCTCAGTCTAGGGGTCCAGATAAGCAGTAGATAATTCAGACAGTTGATCAGATTGTGCAGTGGTGAGCCGTCTCTATTCCAGGAGGCCTGTCTTTTCAGATTATGTTACTTATCACCGTTTTGGTCTACTGGGGACTTGTCCTAGTTTTCAGATTTATTAGTGATTATGTATTAGAGATTTCACAGACGGTTTTCAGATGTCGATAGATGTTGTGGGACTTTATTTCCCATTATTGATTTTATTAGACTCATGACCATGTTTCCATAGTATTGTGTATTTTTTCGCATTTCTTTTATCATATGAATTATGTGCATGATTACTAGATAGATAGGGGTGTTTCGGGCCTATATGGTTCGGAATGCTCGTCAAGGCCAGGGCCCCGGTTCAGGTCGTGACAATTTTCTTCTTCTCCAACACCTTGAGTCTAGATCCAAGTGAGCTTTAACGTTTGTGTGGTATTGTTTTTGGCGGGTTCAAGAACTCGAACATGGTTGGTGTTGTTGTGTGGACCGAAACTTGAAGGTATGGTTTGAACTCATGTTGTTGGTATTTTTTTGTGAGTTTTTAAGCTTGAAAAAAGTGTTGTTGATTGTTGGAGGTTCAACATGAGGCTAGGTTTTTAAACTTCTATTGAAAGTTCTTGTTGTTCTAGACCATCTTCATGTCTAGTTGCAAAAAGCCTCTTCAATAGTATTGTTTGATCCAAAAGCCAAGTAGAAATAAGTGAAGCCTTTGTTAGACTTGAAAATAAATCCCAAAGACCTACCAAAAGGGAAGGGGGACAAAAAGATCTACAAAAGACTTGGTACTAAAAGAGGAAAAGAACACTTTTCTAGGTATCCAAATGAGGAAAGAGTCACCAACCCTTCAAAAAGGTATCTTTCCCAAAAGGTGTAAGACAAGTCAAACCTTTTTTAATGTGAAAAAAAGGCTCCAATCTTGATGTTTTCTTCCCCAAGGCCGAAATACACTTCTTACAGAATTGAAAATTGGATTAAAATTTCAAAGTTGGAAAAATAAGAACCTTTCAAAAAGCGTCCAATCCTAAACCTCCACATCACAAATTTCCGTACAATACCAAAAATTAGGGCTCAAAATCTTGGATTCTTAGTTTATTGTTATTGATTCTTAGTTTCTTTTTGTTGATTCTTATACTAATTGGAAACTAGTAACTACCTACTAAGTTGTAAATTAGTTTTTGAATATGTTGCTTCGTGTTAGCGTTATTTTTGTGCTTTTATTATTTTTGAATCGTAGTATTTCTTGGTTCAAGTTCGGACATTAATTTCTTGAGTCTTCAAGGAAAGAATCCATTTTGATCAAGGAGTAGACTCACCCCTCGACTCATCACGAACTACAAGCCGACTTGTAACACTTGTGAAACTAAGTGTGGGATGATCAAAGTGTGTGAGAGTGTGGTGAGGATTTTGTGAACTAATTATTTTCTTTTTCTTTTGTTTTGTAAGTTTGTTTTGTTTTAGGTATAATTACAACGGAACCCGCGGATTCAACCTCTCAACCCATGGACAACAATGTCACCAATGCCATTGTTTCCCTCCTTGACACTATCTAAAGGTTGGATCGTAGGGTAGGTCAAAGGGAGCAAGTGGGATGCCCGAAGATACGTCAAGAGGAAGACCATAGCTCATGTGAGCTACAAGGTAAAAACGATATCCCCTACACTCCTTTGAACTTAGAGTATTGTGTTGTGGCTAATAGTATCCAAATGGGTGTAGATGCGGTTTTGCCAAAAATAGAGGTGCTTGAGTCTTTCTTTTGTGATACTCTTGGTATTGTTAGGTCGCATGAGGACCAAACTCTTGTTGTAGGTACGCAATCACTAGTTGATCCTTTAGATAACGAAATTGATTCTTCTCGTGAGAATGATTTGTGTCCATCTAGTGCTATCACTTATAACTTGACTAAGGTTCCATTACCAAGTGATAAGAGTATTCACATACTAGTTAACCCTTGTGAAAACCAAGGTGAGCCTACGTTTGTATGTGAGTTGCCAACAACTAGTGAGGGTGTGCAAAATGATTAACCGGGTGACGATGATCTTGATTTGCTTGAATGTATAGAAAACCCGAGTTGTGATTATCCTTGTGAAGGCGGTTTTGATTGTGGTCCCTTAGCTTCCCGTGATGGTTTGTATATATGTGAGGACTACTCTTGTGAAAGAGAAGGTGGTGCGTAGTTATAAATTCTATCGATTTCTTCTCTATGTGTTTCTTATGTTGGGCATACTCCTAGTGGAGATTTTGAAATTAGTAGTAAGTGCATGCATGAGAATCCTATATTTGAAGAAGACATGGGGAACACCTTTCACAACCCTCTTTTTTCTCATGAAATTTCCAATGGTGATAAACAGGGCACGCTTAACTTTGAGGATGCCACCCTAGGGGAGAGTGAGAGTGGCCGAGACCTAAGTCCTTGGTTACATCTTTCATTTGACCCCGGTAACTTCTTAGGGTGTGAAGGACGGATAGTTGTTGGTCAGTCCACTTGTTTGAATGACATCGTTATATGTGTTGCGTCGACTTTACTCTTAATTAAGTCACTCCCCCCCCCCCCTTGATGGTGATTTCTTTCGCCAACTCCTTTGTAATGTTTTTACTAAGTTCATCGTGATTAAAACAAAGGATGTGTGGTTATATCTCAAGTGTGTACCTCCTTGGCATGTTGATATTGTTTATTGTGCTAACTCTAACCCTCATGTCATGGGGATGTGGTGCTTGTTTATCTACTATTTGTTCTTGCAAGGTTTGGATTCGAGGTTGAATCCTTTTCAAGAAGGGGAGGATGATACAATACAAATGGACATCTTAGATTTTGATGACATCATTCAAAGTCAACACATGGAAAATCAAGCTTTGGTCGCATTGAGGGCATGGGATCATGTATGGAGGGGCTGATTTGAGCACACCAAAGAGCAATCCCATGTGTGAAAAATTGCTTAGAACATTGAAGACTTGAGGACTCACGGGCTTGGACAACACTTAATAGCTCAAAGCTTTGGTCACCTTCATTAAGGGCATTTTGGTCACTTTATTTTGTCCAAATGCACTCCATAGCCACCCCTCCTTATTAAGGGCATTGTTGTCATTTTGTTTTATCTTGTAATAGAATAAATAGAACATGTTAGGGTTATTTTCACTTAGATTATGAATGATAAATATTTGAAACATTGAAAATTCTCTCTTTGAGAGTGTAACACCTTAGTTGAAGGGCTTGGAAAAGCCATAAAACTGAAATGAGGGCCAATTCAAGTGTGGAATCACTTGAGTTGCAACTTGGCTTGAAATGTTGGTGCTAAAAGAGGTAATGTCCCTCTTATGTCTACGTAGGAGTTAGGTGATCATCGTGTGTAGGTGCTAAGGGTCCTTATATATGAGATATCATAGGGTTCTTAGGATTTATGCCTTCATTTGTCTATCTATCTATCCTTTTAATATATTACAAATCGTATGTTTGTGTTTATCTTCTTATTCCCATTTTTTGTGTTGTTTAGTCATCTCATGAGTGGACTGCTTTGTGTTGTGTTTTGGGTTGTTTTGTTCCATTTTTTGGTTGATTTTATATCATCGACTTTTATAGTTGACCTAGAATAGTGATGGCACAAGCAGGAATCTCAAATACATGCATTTCACATAGACCTGGATTGCGGGGTGGAATTTGCAATTAGCTCTACTCTGCACTGATTATGAGGCCTTAAATATATGCACATAAAAAAAAGATTATTAATAATTTAGAATATTTTTTTATTCTTACTGTCACGACCCGAACCGAGACCCTGGCCGTGAAAGGCATCCAGAACCATGGAGGCCCGAACACCCTTCTACATCTGGTAGTCATGCACAACATTCATATAATAAAAGAAATATAGAATTACGATCTAATACGGAAACATGGTCATACTCTGGATTAAGTTTAACAATAAGAAATGAAATCCGAAAATCATTGACAACATCTGGAACAGTCTACGAAATCTCTATTACATGAAAATCTGACAACTATCTGAAAACTAGGACAAGGCCCCCAGTAGACCAAAACTTTAACTAATAATAATTGTCTAAAAGTAAACAGGCCTTCTGAAATATAGAAGGCTCACCAACTGGACACTGTAACTCTGTCTGATGAAATCTACTGCTTTTTTGGACCCCTAGACTGAGCCTCAGAACCTAAGAGGTAGGGGAAGGGGGTCAATACAGATGTACTGTACGTAGAGAAAATCTAAAATAATCATTTATATTCAACATATCTAAGAGCAGTTTAAAACAGTTCGTAAACATATCATATAGTAAGAAATCACATGGGCGTTTTAAAAGACTCTATGAAAACATCTGAACTCTGTGAAACCCTTTGTATTACTTCTGCGCTAGGTGGTATACCCTACAAACTAAAATTCCATGGGCTATATGGAAACTGCCATTAACTCGACAACCAAGCCCCCAACCCAAGTGTGCCGCAAGGGTTGGAGTCTCTAAATCTACTACGCCACACGGCCATTGCCAGCGTACAATAATAATCTACCCGTATCGGCAAATATGGTTTCAAGCTAAGAGTTACTTGAACTCAAGCCCTCTTCGGGTAACCACCTAACCCTCTTTAAGCCCATTTTTAACTCTTAAAATATGCATTCTCTGAAAACATATTCTGAAAACATTCTCTGAAGACATACTCTGAAAACATACTCTGTGATGGCATACATACTTATGGTATCGTCATACCATTGACTTGTAAGTCACAACTCTGCGCCATTATTAGCATATTAGAATCTCTATTTCCAAAACATAAATTTGGGACCACCATATCAATAAATCAGTTCAAAGAACACTTTCATTAATTACTCATGTAAACACATGTATGCAACTCTCTTTGACAACATTTCAAATGATACAAGGTGGTCATGTCAAAAGCATTAATCTTATGCAAATCTTTCTCTCTTAAACAAAAAAAATTTATATCAAGAAACTCCCTCTCAAAATCTCTAAATAATGCTCAAAATACTATGGTATTTGAGTAAACTATTTTCAAGCCATAAATCATGCATATCAAATCATTCCCAACAAGCCCACAAATTTAAAGTCATCACAAGAGAGGGATTTCATAATTTATGCACTCAAACAATCTTCAAATCTGAATTTTTTTCAAACATATACATATACATGTAAATCAATTTAAGGGGGAAAGGCCTAAAGACCAAATCATCAATATCTTTAACATTCATAATGCATAATAAAATCATGGATCTAAAAAACCCTTTATAAATTCATGCTTGATAGATCTTTAAATCATACTTGAATATTTCAACAAGCCCATGTTGTTTAGGATAAACCCCACGTACCTCTATTTCGGAAGATCATGACTGATTCTTGAATCTTGCAGATTGGGGATTCCAAATATCTAATTGTAATACCCCAAAAATCCTAACCGACTGTAGAGTTGTGCTTCAACCTCATGAGGAATATATATTATAGGTTGGGTAGTTTATGATCAAGGTTGATGTGTATTAAGACCTCAATTATGTCCTAGCTATTAGGTGAATCAAAACATCCCTTACCGATTGAATTCTTGGGAAGGATATTGGTATAGTCAACTTCAAATGCTCATATTTCCTAATATATAATGACATAGAGATCCTACTATATATCAAATGAAATATCTTTGAATTAGCTTTCCAACGATACCAATTTTTCTAAAATCCATGGTCAGAGTAAAAAGTTATGGCCGTTTTACAGTGGGCTGTCCGGGCTGCCAGATCCGACGGCCAAGTTCGATGGACCGTCGGAGGTGCGATGGTACCGTCGCACGAGACCGTCGAACTGAGTCAGGGAGCTGCTTTCTGGCCAAAAATCGATGGTATGAAGCGACGGTACGTCGCCCAGACCGTCGGGGGCCTCTGTTTAGCGATTTTAAGCCGTTTTTAAAAGGGTTTTTGGGTCTTTTCCACCCGTTTTAACACCTAATTACACCAAAATGAAGAACATAACTCCTTATTCATCCTTAACATCAAAAATTAGGGTTTCCTTCAAGATCAATCCCCAAGAACAAAAATTCAAACCCTCTCTAAGAACACTTAAAAATCAAGCACCACAATTCAAGAACTTTCAAGAAAAGCCTTCAAGAACACTTGGTTCATAAGCATTCAGTGAACGACCTTTGCTTTCCAAGTATTCTAGTTTAGGACAATCTTTCCTTCGATGAGACCCTCATTGAGATCCTTGATTTTAAATTCCGAAGACTAAGGAACAAAGAAGTTCCCTTGGTCAAAGTGTTATGGCAGAATCAATCTATTGAGGGTGCTACTTGGGAAGCCGAGGCGTATATGCGACGCAAGTACCCGCACTTTTTCTCTGCAAGCTCAGATAAAACTGAAGGTACCATTCTTCTCTAATTCAGTCCCTTCTTAAATCAAGTTGCAGTTGTTCAGCTGTTATTTCGTACTGTTCAGCTTTTATTGCATGAGTTTATGCGTTCTATGAAGTATCCGAAAGTTTAGAAAGAAGTAGAATCCATTTAGCAAGATGTTTAAGTTGTGTACCCTTAGATTTCTCCATATTCTTAGTCTATCAAGCGTCATTCGAGGATGAATGTTCCCAAGGAGGAGATATTGTAATACCCCAAAAATCCTAACCAACTGTAGAGCCGTGCTTCAAACTCATGAGGAATATATATTATAGGTTGGGTAGTTTATGATCAAGGTTGATGTGTATTAAGACCTCAATTATGTCCTAGCTATTAGAAGAATCAAAACATCCCTCACCGATTGAATTCTTGGGAAGTATATTGGTATAGTCAACTTCAAATGCTCATATTTCCAAAAATATAATGAATTAGAGGGTATACTATATATCAAATGAAATATATTTGAATTATATTTCCAGCGATACCAATTTTGCTAAAATCCGAGGTCGGAGTAAAAAGTTATGGCCGTTTTACAGTGGGTTGTCTGGGCTGCCAGATCCGACGGTACCGTCGCACGAGACCGTCAAAATGAGGCAGGAAGCTGCTTTCTGGCCAAAAATCGATGGTATGAAGCGACGGTACGTCGCCCAGACCATCGGAGGCCTCCGTTTAGCGATTTTAAGCCGTTTTTAAAAGAGTTTTTGGGTCTTTTCCACCTGTTTTAACACCTAATTACACCAAAACGAAGCACATAACTCCTTATTCATCCTTAACATCAAAAATTAGGGTTTCCTTCAAGATCAAGCCCCAAGAACAAGAATTCAAACCCTCTCCAAGAACACTCAAAAATCAAGCACCACAATTCAAGAACTTTCAAGAAAAGCCTTCAAGAACATTCTCAAGGCTTCCAAAAGTCATCTTGTTCTATTGAATCAAGCCAAATAAGGCATGTGGGGTTATGAACAAGAACACCCTTTCGTTCTTGTGCCCAAAAATGTCTTTCTTTTATGAAGTTATGGATTTTATATGCTTTATTATGAATTTGAAGCATGAATTTATATCCTATATTGATTCTCATGAGATTATGACATTTTTGATATTTTAGAAGTGGAATTATATGAGAACAATGATATTTTGTGCTTAAACCTGAAATTTCCAGATTTTGAAGAAATTTATATATGTTTATGATATAAAGCTTGAATTTTGATAAGTTTTAATGTGATATTGAGACATGGGTTTTGAACTCTATTTGAGATTGTTGTTTTTGAAAAATCATGTGTTATTTTCCTGCAGACTTTGTTATTTTGGATTGCGAGGTGGATTCTGAAGTTCCCATAATCTTGGGACGCCCTTTCCTCACAACTGGAAGTGTGCTGATTGATTTAAGAGCTAATGAGCTTTTATTTCGGCTGAATGACGAAGTGGTCCGTTTTGATGTATGCAAAGCAATGAAGCAGCCCAGCGATATGAATGTGTTCTCAGTAGATGATGTTTATTATGAGGATAAGAAAGAATTATCTGTAGAGAAGCAGCTTACTGTTGAGTCACTATCTGATGTGCTGCTGAATTTTGAGCGTGAGGAGGTTGAAGAACATGATGAAACCGTTTGTGCTATAACAGGAATAAGGTCTTATTCTCATGCTCCTAAGAAGCTGGACCTTGATCTTAAGAATCAATCTGCACCAACAAGAAAGACTTCCATTGAAGAGCCACCAATGCTAGAATCAAAAGAGCTCCCCAGTCACCTAAGGTATGCGTTCTTGGGAAGTGGAAATACACTTCCGGTGAGTGTTGCAGCTGATTTAGGTGAATAGCACGTAGAGGCTCTCATCTCTGCTCTAAAGAGGTACAAGAGAGCCATTGGGTGGTCTATTGATGATATAATTGGTATCCCTCTTGGGATATGTACGCATAAGATTCATCTCGAAGGAGATTGCATGCCCACAAGTAAGCACCAGCGTCGTCTGAATCCATTCAGAAAATGATGCACCATCTATCTCGATGAAGTCTAAGTAATCGAGATAAATATGTCGTGCCGCGATAATAAATCAAGCGCTTGGTGGGAGGCAACCCATCGTTTTTAATTGTTTTGTTTTCCTAGGATTTTGTTGAGCCACGACCAAAACCAAGGCGCTTGATGGGAGGCAACCCATCGTTCTAATTTTTTTTGTTGTTTTTGAGTAAGTGTAGGTGCAAGAGGTATAAAGGAGGAGATTGGTTTCAAATGTTGATTTAGAAGTGTTTCATGTCGAAGGTGGTAAGTTTGGAATGAAAGAACAAAGGCTATGAGTTAGGCATTGCCTATGAAAATCTAGGCAACGAACAAGGCAAGGCCTAGGCTATGGCCTAATCTCTCTGAATCTAGAGTGCCATGGCATAGGCGCCACCTATGCCTAACAATGCCATAGCATAGGCGCCGCCTATGCAAAAGCCTTTTGTCTCTGAATCTAGAATGCCATGGCATAGGCGCCGCCTATGCCTAACAATGCCATAGCATAGGCGCCGCCTATGCTCAACTAGGGTTTGCAAAAGGCGCCGCCTATGCCAAGCATAGGCAAAGCATTAGGCACCGCCTATGCTCACTTTTTGGTCTCCTAATCCGATTCCAAACGGGTCAAAACCCGACCCAAGCTTGTCCTATAAATAAAACCTTAGTCTTAGAACAAAACTTCATTGCAAACTCAACCTAAGCGCCGCCTACCTCTCCAAAATCTCCCAAAACTTTTCTTTTTGCTCATCTAACCTTGCAAGATCATCTTCCGAGTTCAACACCAAGTAAGTTCTCCATTTATATTCCAAAGTTGTTACAATCTTACGCTTATAATGGTATTTTAGATCTTAAATTGGTGTTGGTAATTTGAATGTGATTGGTTTAATATGATACATCTCGTTGAGTGAAAGAATCAGGTGGAAACCTTCACCAACACATCATTCAAGATACCCACAGGTCGTTTTACCGACCTATCTGCCATCACAAGCCGCATATTGGTTGGTGTAGGGTCACCCAACCCCAACTTCCTGTAGATAGATAGTTGCATCAAATTGATGCTAGCTCCTAAATCGCATAATGCCTTAGCAAAATCCAACGATCCAATCGTGCAAGGAATAGTGAAAGCACCAGGATCTGCCTTCTTCTGTACTAAAGATCTTGTAGCGATTGCACTGCAATGATGAACATTATCTGCCAGCTCATAGCTTACTACCCGCTTCTTTGTCAAAAGGTCCTTTATGAATTTAGCGTATTCGGGCATCTGTTCTAGCGCTTCCACCAAAGGAACATTAATAGTCATCTTCTTCAACATAGTCATGAATTTACTGAACCTGGTATCATCAGTTTCCTTCTTCAGTCTCTGCGGAAAAGGTGGTGGTGGAAGGGGAATTGTTTTCTCCACCACTTCCTTTTTATCTTGCTTTCGATTATCACCCTTTTCAGGAGTGTCATCAGCCTTCTTCTTCAGTCTCTGAGGAAAAGGTGGTGGTAGAAGAGGAATCATTTTCTCCACCACTTCCTTTTTATCTTGCTTCCGATTATCACTCTTTTCAGGCTGGTGACGCCTAGGTGTAACATTATGAGCACTCACTTAAGCTTTTACGGCATCTTCAAACTCTGCTTCATCAACATTCTCTGTTATATCATCAACCACCTATTTGCCTTTGGATGGATTTTCCAATGCTTTACCACTCCTGGTAGTAATAGCCATACATGATCCATCATTCCTTGGGTTTTGCACAGTGTCGCTAGGTAAGGTGCCAGCCTTTCTTTGATTGAATGTCGCTTATAGTTGACTCAATTGTTGCTCCAACTGTTTTATCGCGGTAGAATGCGAATCAACCAATTGATTTATTGATGACAAATCATTCTTTACCTTAGTAACACCTATATTGGTCGCTTCCACCCCTTTCAACAGCTTAGCCATCATATCATCCATGGACATCTTTTCAGAGCCAGACGCCACAGCCTCACGGTTTCCAGGAGGAACATACAAACCACTCCTGTCAGTCTTATTCTTCCAACCACTTTGATCGCGGTCCTTGTATCCAGCTTTATCATAATAGTTCCGACCTTGGTTTCCTTGGGCATTGCCTCGGAAACCCCCCTGATTATTCAAGTAATTTGCTTCCCCCTCAGAATCTGACTCATCTCTTCCCTGTGACACCACAGCCTTGACTTTTTCGGTCTTCCCTGCTAATAAATGCTTGGTAAGAAGATCCATCTGCATTTTCATGTGAGCCATATCCTGATCACGTTCCTCTTCTCTTCGCCTCTGTTCTGCAGTCATGCCAATCGATATAGTAGAGCTTGCTACCTCAGAATCCCTGGTATGCCAAGCTCTACTTTGCTTTGTCATACGATCTAACATATCACTTGCCTGAATAAAAGTGAGGTCCATGAATGACCCACCTACTGCATTATCAACCACTGGCTTAGTCACCAAATTCAAAGACCTGTATAATATCTCTATCAAGTGGATATTGGTCATCTGATGGTTTGGGCACCACATAAGCTTCTTCTTGAACCTCTCCCATGTTTCGTGGAGAGCTTCAGTTGGAAGCTGTCGAAAGTTGCTGATCTCATCCCGTAATTGGGCTCTCTTGGATGGCGGAAAAAATCTTTCTAGGAAAGCGTCTTTTAGTTGCCTCCAATTAGTAATAGAGTCAGGAGTTAGCCCGTTCAACCATAGAGTTGCCTCCCCAGACAGAGACAATGGAAATAAACACAGCCAAATTGCATTCTGCGCAACTCCTGGATTGTCAAACGACTTGCATGTTAAAATAAAGTTGATCAGATGCATATTCGGATCATCTCCTGCGAGTCCACCAAATAACCCCTTGAGCTGCAATAACTGAATCATGGTGCTAGTGATATTGAACTTAGCTCCGGGTGCCAAGGGTGGAGGAATAATAGCCCCTGTGGAACCAGCTCCATCCAGATCGTCATCATCATCATCAAAAGGAGCCTGCATAGCTCGGCGGTCAGGTCTCATTCTAGCTAGACGATCTCTCCTGTGCATAGGTGCTGCCACTTCATCTGCACGCCTAGGATTCAGTAACTCATCATCACCCAGGTCCTCATCATCAGGATTTGTTGTCCGACCTGGGTTATCAATATTTTGTTGATGCACTTGAGCAGCTACCAACGCAGCTAACCTAGCCTGCTCCTGTTGATCCTCCCTTCTTTCAATGTCACGTTGTGCATCCATTCTGCCAATAAGTTAAGGTTCAGGATTTATGGGTAATAATGGCTGACCAAAACTACGAGTATTTGGCATGCACTCAACAGAACCTGAATAAAACAAAAACAACAACTAAAAGTAAAATTCAAGAATCTTTGACCAAAGGGTCTAGTAACTATCACAAACTTAGTTGACAACCGTATTCCCCGGCAACGGCGCCAAAATTTGATAACGCTCAAACTACAGCTCTCGTAAGAGTGTAAGCGGTCGTTGTCAAATATAGAACCCAACTGGGTTGGGTGTCGAATCCCACAGGGAATATTCGGTCACTAAGTATGCAACGATTAGTAGACTTTTGGTGAAAGTTCTGTGAAAAAAAGGGGATTGGAGCGTGACGTTAAGTAATAAAAATAAAATAGCAAAGTAAAAACGGAATGCTTGGTAGGTTTTAATCAATGAGAATTGTAAATTAGGGTTATGTCCACCTTATGAGTTCTACGTATCTATTGGCTATGAGTTATGCGGAATTCAGACATGCATGCGCTTATAGAGATTCGTATTCTATGGTAAATCCTAGCGTCTTTCGACCATCAAGGATTATATCACTTTAACTCTTTCGAGCTTAAAGCGTATACTAATGGTACGAATTCTCCAAGAGGTTAATCCAGTTATGGCACTAACTTTTAAACAGGGGTTGGTAGCCCTATTTCCTTGTCACTCTCTCTTTTCCAGACATGTAACTTTTCTTTCGAACAAGTTAATGCTATACTGGCGTATTCTATATGTTTGCAACCACAAGAATTCTATTAAGATGAAGAGAGTAATGATATAAGCAGCATACGTATCAAGAATTCACAAACTCATAGCAACAGATAGTATCTCATAAGGCTTCCATAACCCTAACAGAGAAGTTTAGCTACTCATGAGAGCAACGGAGATCACAATAAACATCATCATCATATCAAAACTAGAATGATCTCACGTTGGAGAGGAGTGTGGCATCACAACAAGGTTGACATTTTTCCTCTTGGTGTTTCCCACGAGTTAGCGTTTTTCTCTGTTAACAATTGTAACGTGAATTAGGAGTGGAAGTTGAATGAAAAAGAATTGAATTAATGAATGAGTGAATAATAAAAAGCTTGCTGAAAAATTTGGCAAATAGGGTTTTTATAACATCCTTGTCCTAGTCCTACTGAAATAGGGTTTTTATCCTTGTCCTAGTCCTACTAGGTTACTGCATACTTGTCCTAATCCTACTAAGTTACTACTGATCCCCCAAGTCTTTAGAAATGTTGTTTTTGCCCGGAACAAGTTCTCCATGCATTACTTTCAGTCCACAAGCTTCCAGAAGCTGTCTTCCTTCTTTCGTGAAGTTTCCTTTGGCGTCCAACAGTCCATAAAATGCTGAAATCTTCATCATAAATACCTGAAATCTTGCTAATCACGTTGGTTAGCTCACTTACAGGAAAATGGACTAAAAGTGCAGGAATTATATATTTTGTCCTCAAAACTTAGCTAAAATATGGGTACATTAAGGTGCTTTAGGCGTGTAAATACGTCTATTATCAATACTCATGAAGATTCGAAGTTAGTAAGTGTTCAAGTATTATATGATGACTATTGAGGGCTATAGAAAGATAGGAGTGTGTCTCAGGAGGTAGGATTAGTAGTGGGTTTTCCCCTTCCAGGTGTAGCCATTCGACTTAAGTTCTATTAATTGCATGTATTGTCGTATTCCAGACCCCAGAGTGCAGTGAGTGTAGTTCAATTTAGAGTCTAGTAAGGGATCTCTCAAACTTAAGATGATGCCTTAAAGCTAAGGAGGATATCATAAAACAAGTGACCAAGTCAGACTCTCAGATTCTAATAGTACTGCCAGTATGATATAGAACATCAAAAAGTGAGGGTGGGACTCAACCCATTCTTATCTCAGTAATTTTTCAGTTATCCCAATACCTACTCATACCTTACGATTCAGTTCCATGGTCATAGTTCACGTTCATGCATATGATTAAGAGTCATGTACTCTTCCAGTTCGAAAATGAGGAGTTCCAGTTCATTCAGTAGTCGAAATCACATTCCATATGTTATGAACTCCAAATTTAGGTCATGTAGCTCATGACTCATGTATTTATGTCTTATAGTGTGCTCAGTTTCCATAACTCATACTTTACGCCAAATGATTAGCGAGAATCATCTCATAGCCATGTATGCCCTCAATTCAGATTTACTTTGGTAAATCCCTGATGTTGATTTGTTATTTCTCAGGCCTCAGCTAAGTGTCAAGTCTCATATAATATCCTTCCATGCTTCAAGGTTTTATGTTCTAACCTTTTGGTGACTCCTTATGTAATGATAGTGGTGATGAGTGAATGGTATCAGAACCGCTCCTGTGTCGTCCCTGTCGATGTGGGACAGAGTTCAAACTGAGTGTAGGCAAATCCTAGTAAGGCGGTGTCAACCTCAGTCCTGAGTGTAGGCAAATCTCATTCGGTGGGGAAAAACTCAGCGAGAATGCTGAGTCCGTAAAGGGGGTGTATGTTACACCCTAACTTAGGAAGGAGTCCCACATCGGCAAAACACAGGAGGAATGCTGGGTATATAAGTAAGAAAGCCTTACTCCCTAGTGACGCGTTTTAAAGCTGTGCGGGCCTGGGACCAAAGCGGACAATATCACTAGTGGGTTGGGGAGTGACAGGGGTATCTCGGGCCTATGTGGTTCGAGATGCCCGTCGCGGCCAGGGCCTCGGGTCGAGTCGTGACAGTTACGTACTATTTTTTTAGAGTAGTATTCTTAGACACTAAATGTTTAACTTATAGTAATATTATTATTTATAAAAGTGAGGACTAATTTTAATTAATAATATGTTAGTCATTTGTTTGCAATGTATTACCTTGAATATTTCTATGAAAACTTTATTTATTAATATGAAAGTTTGATAAAAAGTTATGAAATACTTTTAATAAAAGTAGATAGTATCTTTTTCTTTTTAATTAATTTAATTTTATACATTTTATATTTTATAATATTTAATATTATTTTAAGTGAAATTAAAACCATAACATTCATATAAAAAAAATTGGGACCTAAAGCATATGTTTTACTAGCCTTACCATTGAGTCATCCCTGATTACTTGAACTCTCCTGTAAAAACTAGAGACAATATTTGGGAAGTTAGAGACAATATTTGGGAAGTTTCTTCTCTGTATATTCCTTGGCGATCAAATAAAGGAACCTTCTAATCTAAGCTAAACAATGAAAAGAACGGAAGAAGCTTCTTTAATAAGCTAAACAATAAAACTCTTATAAGCTTAAACAAAAACAAAAAGAACCATCTATTCTAAGCTAATCAATGAAAGAAAACATTCAGTTGTTGGGTCGTCTATGTGTCTCAAATATTAGCCCAAATGAAACATAGTGATTTCTAACATCCCCCTCAAGGTGGAGGGGAAAGAAGTGACACCCAAATTGCACAAACTCTGATGGTGAGGAGGTCCGGCAAGGAATTTGGTGAAGATATCAGCGAGTTGGTCCTTAGATGGAACAAATGAAAGAGATATCAAGCCTGGGAGATATTGTTGACGAACGAAGTGGCAGTCAAGTTCGACGTGCTTTGTTCGCTCATGGAAAATCAGATTTCAAGCTATATGTAGGGCTTCTTGATTGTCGAAGTGAACTGGAACAGGAAGAGAGGGAGGTACGGATAGATCGGTAAGCAATTTTGTCATCCAGATTAATTCTGCAACTAATTTCCTCATTGACTGATATTCAGCCTCTGCAGACGAAAAAGAAATAGAAGATTATTTCATCAATTTCTAGGATATTGGTGAATCTCCCAAGCTTATAAAAAATCCACTAACGAACCTTCGTGTTGTATGGAAAGAGTCCCAGTCAGGATCACAATAAGCAGCGACAGAGAAGGAGGGTGAAGCATTGAAAAAGATGCCCTGACTCGAATATTCTTTCAGGTAACTTATGACTTGCAATCCTGGCTAGGATGTTGCATAAATTGTCTGAGAGTCAAAATAGCAAAACACAGATCCGGTCTAGTGTGAATCAAATAATTGAGCTTACCAATGAGATAACTGTAAAGTGTAGGATCTGACATGTGATTTCCTGATGCCTAATGTATGATTCCTTAAGATGTTAAAAAATTTGATGCCTCCGTACTCCTACCCAACTCCATTGCATTATCAGGTCTGATAATCTTTACCCTTTTGTGAAACTGTCTTTTTGTCATTTTCAAGAAACATTGAATAACAGAAAATGCATTACTTTTAGTTGCTAGCAGTTATGTCCAGGTTCCTCTACTGTAGTCATCTACTATAGTCAAGAAGTACCTATAATTGTTATGAGTAGGTGACTTGTAGGGACCCCAAGTGTCTATATGAACCAGATAAAAAATGGATTGAGAAGTAACTTGACTGATAGGAAAAGGTAATCTAGCTTGCCTAGCTAAAGGAAAGATTTCACAATGACAATCATAATTAGAGGAAATTGTAAGGAAATGAACATTTTTCATTGATGAATAAGGCAAATGCCCTAGTCTTACATGCCATAACCTTACATCAGAATTAGTATTGATACAGACTAGAAAACAATGTGAAACTGAACTGGGACCAGAAACAGTACTGTTAAAGTTAAAAAAGACATTAGAATCCTTATAAATTTCTTGATTCTCACTAGAATCCTTAGGAATAATTTGAAGAAAGTATAGACCTTCCTTTACTTTACCAAAATATTGAGGCCTCTTCATTAATGGGCCTTGCAAGACACAACTATTAGAAGTGAAAGATAAAGTATAATTGTATTGGACATTAAATCTATGAACTGACAGTAGATTGTATCTGAAACTTGGAACATAAAGAACATTATGCAGTGTGAGGTTATTAGGAATTAGAACACTTCATATATGAGTCACAAGGATGGACTAAGAGTTGGGCAAATTAATGTTAACAGGAACTTTAAGAGCTAAACAATTAGAGTTGTAACACATGTGCTCAGAAACACCTCAGTCTATTATCCAAGTTCCAGAATTAATGACGGTAAGAAAAATTCTAATATATTTAAGCACAATACCAGCAACTCTATTAGCATTTATCTCAAATCCCTTGTGCATGGATGATCCCTCTGTTGATTTCTTTTTTGCCATTTGAATGAAATGCTTGAATTCTTCTTTAGTGAAATGTTGATTGATTAAATCCATATCAATCTGATGCTCATTTTCACCTTTTTCTCCAGATATAACAACATTTCCAATGATTTGAACATGTCCATCTCTATTATTTGTGAACTAACAATCTTCAGGAAAACCATGTAACCTGAAGCAATCGTCATCAACATGACCAGTCTTACCATAAAAATCATAGGACACATTAGGATTATACTTCTTCTTAACCCTAAATTTCTGTTGTGGCCGGTTTGTCCTTGAGTTTTGGGGTAAAGTTTGATGATTGTTCATCCTTGGATAATTGAATGATCTAGTTCCAAAATTAGGCATAGTACTAAAGGGTTTCTAGACTTTCTTGCCAAATTTGTTTTGATTCACATTGCTTACCATAAAAGAAGAAGAATCAATTGGGATCAAACCACTCATATAGGTTTCTCTCTGATTTTCATCTTGTAGAATCAGAGAGTGAGCAACATTTATGTTGGGCAGCAGATTCATCATTAAGATGTTTCCTCTTGCCTGAGCATACACATCATTTAGACCCATAAAAAATTATACAAGTTTCTCATCTTCAAGAGACTTTTCTAGCTTCACTTTACCTTCACAGTTACACACAAAAGTGCACTTATCAGACTTGAGAGATTCCAGCTCACCCCAAAGTCTCTTAAGTTAAGTCAAATATCCTGCAATGTCATTATTTCCTTGAACAGACCTATTCAGTTCTTTGTGCAGGTGAAACAATTTGGCTCCATTAGATTATCCAAATCTATGCTCTAGACTCATCCATAAATCTTTAATTGTAACACCCCATAATCTAATCCCGAGACACCACACGGTGCTCAAGACTACGAGTAGCCTTAAGTTAACCGTGTCTGCCTATTACTAAGTCTGAATCTCATAATGAGGAATAATAGATGTATAATCATACTAAAATATAGAAATCTGACTGAAATATCTGAGAATAATCTGAATGTAATCTCTGAAAATCAAATATTGTAAGTCTGAATCAAATCGAGCAATCTGACAAGCCTCTACTACTAATAACTAGATAGTCATGGGGACAAACCCCCAGCTAACTCGAACTGTCTGAAAAGAATGCTAAATCAAATGAACTAATAAGATGCAAAATCTGAATGAATAAGTCCCTGAACTATGAGGACTCACCAACTATCGAATGTAGATGGAGATGCTCAAACTACTCACGCTGCTGATACTGAGCACCTGAACCTACATTATGAGACAATGTAGCACATAGACGTATACGTAGATCAGTACTTTGAGCATATACTGAGTATATGGGGGTGAAATTCATAAGTAAAACATCATCTCATCATCATAATTTGTAAAACAATGAATGCTAAATGTAAATGACACACATAAGCTGGAATATATGAAATACTGAAATCTGAAATCATGAATAGAAAATTATACTTGTAAATCTAGTGAGTCATAACATTTACTTCTAAAAGTTGTGCTAATGTGTTGTCTGTAAATCATACTGTCTAAGTGTAAAAAAGAGCTCACTTTTGCATCTGAAATCTGTAACAATTAACTTTCTGTAAAGCATAATCTGAATAAAACTGTGAGCCCTTACACTTAGTTTTCTAAAAGCTTTTCTGTTATTCTTTTTCTTTAAATAGCAGGGAGGTTCTCTTAATCGACATAAATCATGTGAGCTAACATGGAGTCCAACGTCTCATCCTCCTAAGGAGGAAACCTCACATTGAGGAGATGCGTCATACTCTGGCCAGGAAGTATAACCTACTATCCATGTGATCGATCACAAGCTAAATCTGACATCCATATAGAAATGGAAATAATCTGATAATCGGTACCTACGTTGGCTACATAGTTCTGTGGAAGATAGGGCACGCTAATCCCACACTTCCCGCTCGGTGCTAAATACTACTCCCTTTAATCTTCTACGCTCATTCTGTTAGAAATCCACTTTAAAAACTAGCATAAGGGTTTATCTGAAACCAATTATTCATTTATCTGATTAAATCTATAAATAAAGTTGATATGATTTCTATAATCTGTAGTAAATCTATAAAGTGGATTCCATAGCTAAACTGAGGATCAAAAGATCAAAGCTTTACTAAAAATCTGTAATTAATCTGATCATAAGATGCTTAAAGCATAATCTTTCTTGAAATATCAACATATAGACTTGGGCTTATAACCCATGCATCAAGTTCATGTCAAAACATCATAAAGTTCATGCTTGTTAATGAAAACAATAATAATTCATCTCAAAATCTGGAATTTTTTGCAATAGGCATGAAAATATGAAAATAGACATGCAATTTCATCTTCAAAATCTCTCAAAACTCATAATTTTGCAAATAGCAATAATGGGTATGAACCCTAATTCAAATCTCATGCATATTCATTCAAAATTATATGAATTTGTAATTAAAACTTGGTTTTGGACACAAGGATGGAAGAAGATCCTTGTTCATAAACCCCACATACCTTGGTAGATGATTAGATGAAGAATCTTGAATTATTGATTCCTAATTGAGTTCTTGAAGATGAGTTCTTAATTCTCTTGCCTTGGGAATCCTCAATTTAAAGCTTTCTTGGAGAAACAAAGGAGGATTTTGATTTCCTGGAGAAGAAGCTTTTGAGTTCTAGGGTTTTGTTTGAGAGAGAATTGATAAATAATGAGCATAATAGGCTTAGAATGGGTTTAATCTCATTTTTTCAAGAATTGGGTACTTGGGAATTGACCAAAATACCCTCTTTAAACTTTTAAACGGAACTGGAAAAGAGTATCAAAAATCCCAATTTAATAGGCCACCGTGACGCGCCACTATTGCGGTAGATCACTGGATAAGGGACAATTGGGAACTGGAAACTCTCTGCGACATAGAGCTATCGCGGTACCCCTTTGGAATGCCATTTTGGCGATCGTCTCGACGTGGTAAAATCGCGTAGACTTACTGAAAATTGACAAATGGGATTTTGAACCTCTCTGCAATGCGCCAATATTGCGGAGGCCCACTAAAAATTGACAATTATGAAATTTTTCTTCACCGCGATACGGTGACTGCCCAGTTGGCACACTGTTGACTAAAAATTCCATAACTTCTTCACCGAGTGTCGGATTTGGCAAATTTGGTATCGATAGAAAGATTATTCAATTTTCCACACAATGGAATGTCTAAATCTAGAAAATCTTACATTTATAAAAAGGTATTAATCTTTGAATCAAATCTTTGACATTTTAGGGATGAATTTTATGCTAGAAAAAGTTTGGGGTATTGCAATATCTCTCTCTTGGGAACATTCATCCTCGAATGTGGATAGTTAAGCTGGAAATACTGAGGAATTTGAGGCTATAAGCTATCATGCACAACTGAAATAAACTGAATGACTGAATCTAAAGCATACTGAGTTGCTGAACTAATCTGCGAGTGCATGAATTCGCATGAAAATAGCTATATGGCTGAATCTGCAACTGGAAAAGAACTGAATGGAGGAAAACTATTACCTTCAGTTGAATTTGAGTTCGTAGAGAAGAGATAAGGATTCTTGGTATGCATGTCTGTTTCTGTTTCCTAAGTAGCACCCTCAACTAACTGATTTCGCCACAGAACTTTGACCAAGGGAACTTCTTTGTTCCTTAGTCTACGAATCTGATAATCAAGGATCTCTATTGGAACTTCTTCATAAGAAAGACTATTCTGAATATTTGTACTTTCTAGAGGAACTATAACGGCTGAATCATCTATGCACATCTTTAACAAGGACATATGGAATACTGGATGACCTGAGGATAAATCTACGGGTAGCTCAAGCTCATACACTACCTTCCCAACACGCCTCAAAATCCAGAAGGGACCTACATATCGGGGACTAAGTTTCCCCTTCTTGCCAAATCTCTTCAACTTCCTCATGGGTGAAACTTTTAATACACAAGATCATCAACCTCGAACTCAATATGTCTTCTTCTTACGTCTGCATAAGATTTCTGATGACTCTGGGCTGCTTTCAATCTATCTCCAATCAACTAAAATTTCTCCATGGCCTCAAACACCATGTCTGGCCCAATCAAAGTGGATTCACCCACTTCGAACCAACCAACTAGCGATCTATACCTCCTCCCATAAAGAGCCTCAAATGGAGCCATTTGAATACTAGCATGATAATTGTTATTATGAACTCAATCAATGGCAAATGATCATCCTAACTACCTTTGAAATCAAGAACACAAGCCCTCAACATATCCTCTAGAGTATGAGTGGTCCTCTCCGCGATGCGCCAATATCGCGGAGGTCCACTGGAAAATGACAATTATGAAATTGTCCTTCCCCGCAACGCGGTGACTGCCCAGTTGGCACACTGCTTACAAAAAACACCCAAACTTCTCCACCGAGTTTCGAATTTGGGAAAATTTGGTATCGATGGAAAGCTTATTCAATTTTCCATACAATGGAAGGTCTAAATCAAAAATTCTTATAATGCCTTGAATATGATACTCAAAATGCTACACGGTGCTCATGACCCCGAAGGACCACAAGCTAACCCATGACTGATATTTGTACCTGATCACTAAATAATATATTGTATAAATGCAGAAATAAAGGCTGAAAGGCCATAAGGTTCAAAATTGATAAAACATAACATCTGAAAGTACCGTATATCAATACCAAAATAAACTGAAATAAAACTGTCTGAATATACTGTAGTCTGAAAAGCCTCTAAAACTGAATTGTTTGAATAAGGACAAAGTACGGTATATCAATACCAAAACAAACTGAAATAAAACTGTCTGAATATACAGTAGTCTGAAAAGCCTCTAAAACTGAACTGTTTGAATAAGGAGTTGATGGGACATGTCCCCAACTAACTCCAACTACTAAAATAAACTAAGTAATGAAGAAATAAAGTAACAAAAATGTCCTCGAAGGATGAGGACTCACTGCTAACTCTGACTGCTGAAACTGGAATGTTACTGATGCTATGGAGCTCGTGCTCCTGAACTAATGGTATAGAATAAAACACCATAGTGCAAATGCGGTAGTACAATTGAATGTACTGGTATGCATGTGAGGTAGGCTAAATGCAAAAGGTTCAAATGCATGAATAATGCTAACTAACTGTATAACATAAACGTGAGAATACATGCATGAATAAGTGACTATAACTGAATTCGTGATGGTACTGACTACTGAGTCTGATTACTGATAACATGAGTTGCTGATAACTGATATAACTGATACTGAGTGACTATATCTGATAGTTTAGGTTCTGATGGAACTAGATGAGTTTCATACTGTGTTGAGTTGACTGTATCTGACAGTCCTGAAATCTAAAGAACTATCTGAGTTCTTTTACTGAGACTGGGACTGTGGGAAGTATTCATCAAACCGACATGCCCCAAATAATGTATTATAGCTGAGTTGGGGTCCAATCTGTAATCCCAATTAAAAGGATGTCAATACCGCGCCACTGGTAAAGACAAGTTGTGGGTGATCCTCACCTGGCAGTGTCCCCAAAAGAGAACGGTGGGACCCTCATCTGACAGTGTTTATCCACCTCATCAACCCTCATATTTCAGTATTGATGTCTCAACCTATGTTGGATACATAGTTCTAGAACGTAAGGATTGCTTCTAAGGATCACACCCTCAACTGTCAGTGTGTGTCCCCATCCTTGGGTTCACTCGGTGCTAAATCTTACTCCCATCTGAATAGACACTGAACATGATTAACTGAACTGAACTGGACTGAGTTCATTGAGTTCCATTGACTGAGGGAATACTACTGAGATTACTGAATTACTAAGCTTTCTGAGATTACTGGGATTATTGAGTTTACTGAGTTTTTCTAGTCACATGACTGACTGAATTCTATTGAACATGGCTTAACTGAGCATATCGTGAAAACATGACACTGGATCTTGGCACAAAGCTAAATTGTCAGGTACAATTACCCCCAGGAGTCGATATAAGAAAAATGGCAAGGCATGACATTCTTGAATACATGACCAACATCAACAGTCCATAATACAATAAGTTGGGGATTTCATGAAGTACATGGTTATCATAATCTTGTACATGCTAGGAATGCATATACTCAATGTCATCATTTCATACTCTAACATCATAAGCATTCCAACAAATATCTACATTGCATATCAATAACATGGGAGTCAGTTGAACATAAGGGTAAAATATGAATACATCACATAAGTCACAATTGAGCTATATTACATAATTTCTAGTCTCTTAGGCATTTTATCAAACACTTAGGTTGCATGACTTAAGGCATGGCATAATCATCAAATTAACATATCATAACCAACTAAAATTCATGGTTTTCAACTCACATGCTAACATATTTTTATAAAAAAACATAAAGATTCCAACTTGGGAATCATACAACAACAACCACATGAACATAATCAACCCATAGCATGAATATCAAAATCCATAGTTTAAAACTTGATTCTTGGGCTTCATGGACGAAAGAAATCCATCAATGAACACTATGCATACCTTACTACATGATTCTACAAAGATTTACGGTTGAATTTTCTTGAATTCGAATCCCCAATTAAGAACCCTAACTTGTTTTTGAGAGAATTTTGAGAGAAGTGATTATATTTTGGTTGAATTGTGGCTAAATCCCGTGTTATAGGCTTATATAGGGGTGGGAAATACCCATTCTTCCCTTAAAATAACTCAAAAATGGGGTGTTTATGTCACTTGGGCCATAAGATATGCGGTGCACAACTTATCGCATAGCTAGGTTGTGCTGCGCACAACTTATCGCCTAAGTTAGGTTGTGTGGCGCACAACTTATGGCATAAGTTAGGTTGTGCGTTGTACAACCTATGGAATAACCATTCCAGTAGCCTTAGGCGATTTGTTAGGCGACGCACTCCACTTTGCAAAGCCATAACTTCTTCCTCGAGTGTCGGATTTTGATAAAATTGGTATCGTTGGAAATCTAATTTGATCCTCTATAATTTGGTGGGTCTAAATTTTCCAAAATACCACATATACATCAAGTTATGCTCGTTCAAATATGACTCTTATGAAATCAAACACTAAAACTTGATGGATTCAAAAGCTCTTAGCTCGCCTTACTCTAAGTGACTCTTATGAACACGCTTAACACATCATAAGCTCTCTTCTCACTAGGATACTCATTGTAAGTCATGTACTCAAATATAAATCACAGGATAGGAGGTTTCGTATGTAGGAACAATGGTTCATTTTCTAGCTTAGAAATATACGGGGTATAACAATTCTACATGCATAAAAAGGTATTATCTTTGAAGCAAATCTTTGACATTCTAGGGATGAATTTAAAGTTAGAAAAAGTTTGGGGTATTACATTAACAGTCCTAGAGTATATAACACTATAAGAAATATCCTTGGAAAGAGAGTTAAGGTGCCAAGATGTTACCATGTTATTGCATCTGCTTCAAGATTGCAGATCTGGAGATTGAGCATCTGGTGAAGCATCAGCACCAGTGATAAAACCAAGCTTGTTATTGGCTAACGGTGCTATAAGCACTTATCTCTTCCATCCTTGATAACCTTTTCCATCAAATGGAGTGTTAACCAAGGCCATTCCAGGTGAATCTGAAGAATGAAGATAATAAATATGAGTTGGGATCCATAGCTGGTGGAGTTCTGGTGGTAGAATCATAAGATGCTGAAGAAGTAGTGACTTCATCCGCCATTCTAGAGATAGCTCAGATGAAGGAAATTGATAATCGAGAGGATGATTTGTCTGCAACGACCTACCGCACTGATACCATGTAAAAACTAGAGACAGTATTTGAGAATTTTCTTGTCTGTATATCCCTTGCTCATCACACTTATTTATACAAGTTGATGGAATGAAAGGAACCTTCTCTGCTAAGCTAAATAATGAAAAGAAAGGAAGAAGCTTCTCTTCTAAGCTAAACAATAAAACACTTATAAGCTTAAAAAAAAATAACCTTCTATTCTAAGCTAATCAATGAAAGAAAAATATCCAATTGCAGGGCCGTCTATGTGTCTCAAACACTAGACCTAATGAACCATCATGATTTATAACATCTCCGGTGTTGAAATAGACTTACGAAATACTTCCATTGAGCTAATTGTTCTTAATATCAATCACTCGCAGGCAAGGCAGGTGACCAAGTTCGTTACGGATGCCATCATGGAAGCAGTTGTTCCTTAGATTGAGCACACTGAGAAAGGATAAATTGGACAATGACGGGGAAATTGTTCCTTGAAGTTTCAAATTAGGAAGAGTCAAGGCTACAACCCTTTGCCTTTTGGACTGCAAGTGACACGGAGCCAAGAGCAAAAAGAAGTGTTTTTGGTCCAATTACTGGCCAAAAAATGACTAGGACTAGTAACAAGATTTTTGAAAAGCTAGTAGAGCTTCATGATCTGATAAAGAAATAGAATAATATTGAATTAGAAATAAATGAATCAATAACAAAATGTGGTTCTCCATTCTGTTACTATGCACTGGAAATAGAATGTTTCAAGGTTAATTTGTGTGTGGGGTATTGCCAATTCTCAAACTTACTCCAATATATAGCACGAAAACAAATAAGATGTTGAAAAGACTAGACCATAATTTGTAAAATGTGTAAAAATATTAAAAGGAGGAAAATAAGCAACAAAAAAGAAAAAATAATTGTTGACACTAAACTTGTCAAACGGGCCGGTTTGGCCCATTTCGACCCGTTTAACCCCATCAAATTGGTGGGCCCGGCCTGGTTGATCCAGCCCAGTCAGCCTATGGGTTGTAGGGCCTCCGGTCCCGGGCCTAGTCCGGCCAAATGTTTTCACTCGGTGGACCGGCCCGATTGGAAAACCGGACCAGGCCCATCGGGTAACCGGACCGGTTAGTTTATAATTTTTTTTTTAATTTTTAATGGGTTAGCCATTAGGGGTATTTGGACCAAATGATCGTTGGAGGCCCAACAGCTATAATGTCGTTGGCCTCAACGGTCATTTGGCCATTTGCCCTTTTTTGAAAAAAAAAAAATTCAAAAATTTGGTATAAATACCCCTAACTCAAAATTCATTTTTCACACAATTCTAATTCTCTCAAATCTCAATCTCTTTCAAATCTTCTAATTATCTCCTAAAGTACTCAATTTTATTTTTTAATTTTACAATTACAAATACAAGGGAAAGTTTCTAAAGTCACAACTTTCGGGTACTTTCAAAATTTGATATTGTCGTTCCATCTGTTAACTTTAATTTTTAATTAGTGTATTAATTGTTGAATATTTATTTTTATTATTTGTTGTATTTTAAATATTTTTTAGTTTATTTTTTAATATGAATAAAATAAGAAACCTCGGTAAAAGTGTCAAAAAATTGTCCCGGAAGTGGTAGTGGTAGTAAAAACTAAAATGGTGGCGGTTTCGGTAGAGGTAGTTCAAGTAATAGACATACCCGTGTGTAGGGGTGTACATAGGTCGGGTTAGTTCGGTTTTTATTAAAAAAAAAAAAAACCAATCATGTCGGTTTATTAAAACTATAAACCAAATCAAACCAACATAAAATTGGTTTTTTCGATTTAGGTTTTAGTCGGTTTTTTTAGATTTTTTGATTTTTCAGTTTTTTTTTATAATCTTTAGTTTTTATAATTATATTCTGATCGAAGACTAGATCAAATATGTTTTCACTCATGTGCTAATGAAAAACTATAATGATGAAAAAATAAGGAGCGGAAAACTCTCTTGAAACTAAAAAGTGAGATGAAGAGTGAAAAGTTTAGGCTTTAAGTTTATATTGGATTTTCGATCATTTAATTAGAAATTAATGGACAAATACTACAACTTAAAGGCTCAAATCTAAATATATATCTACATCTACTTTCAAATTATTGAAAATTACTAAAACTAGTTGAAAAAATATTTAAAAAGTAGATTATAATTAATATTTTATGTATAGAAAAGTTTGAATATTGTATATATATATATATATATATATATATATATATATATATTATGTCGGTTTGATTCGCGTTCGGTTTGACTTTTTTTTGGTTAACACCAAACCAAATCAAGAATGGTCGATTTGTTTTTCTAATGTCAAACCAATCAAACCAAATCATAAGTCGGGTTTTTTCTCGGTTTGGTTTGGTTCGTTGATTCGATTTGACTTGATGGTTTGGTCTGTACACCCCTACCTGTGTGCCTCTGGTACCAGTTAGTCAACCTTTTGAGGAAGAAATAGGTGTAGGTGCTCACGATATGGATTATGCAGAAGCTCAGGAAAATTATGTTATAGAAGAAGAAAATGAAGTAGATGCAGTTAATTTAAATGAAGATAATGATAAAATTGGTGATACATCCGCAGTAGAAAATATTAATGTTAGGTCTGAATCGGTTAATCGTCCTCCCCGTCTGCCCCGTGCCCCAAGAGCTCGTAAAAAAACTAGTATTGCATGAGAATTTTTTTCAAAAATAGAAGGAGAAAGTAAGGTGCAATGCAATATTTGTAAAATAATATATGAGCATAAAACCGGAGGCAATAAAGAGGATATGGGTTTGTTGATGAGACATTTAAGAGACAGACACTCTATAGAGTTATTTATTGCACAAGGTGGTGAGACTGTTGGTGGGCCAACACAAACTAGATTGAACCCAACAACCGGTCAATTAACTAAAAAATATAATAAAATGAAGGACCGAGAAGAAATAACGAAAATTATAGTCGTGGGTTCTTTGCATTTCACGTTTGCTTCTTCTAATGCTTTTATTCATTATATTCAAGCTTTAATGATATTCCTAGAAGTACTTATCGAGCCGATATTTTTAGTCTCCATGCACAATATGTTTATTATTTATCTATATTATTAAAAAATATTCAATGTAGAATTGCTCTAACTTCTGATCTTGATCGTGTCGTTAATAAAAATAATTATTTAACCATTACTTGTCACTATATAGATAGTAATTTTGTTATACAAGAACTTATTCTAGCATTTTTTTATGATAAAGATCATATACATACTAGAAAAATTATTTCTGAATCTATTACTAAAATTGCAGAATATTATGGTATTGAAAAAAAAATTATGTATTGCTTTTGATAATGCATCTAACAACAAAGTTGCTATTGAGAAGTTAAAAGCTGACCTTTCTCCATCGTTACCTGAAATATTTCATGTTAAGTGTGCTTGTCATATATATAACTTAATTATAAAAGATGGTCTTGAATTTTTAGAGATTTATATTGAAAAGGTCCGGCTTGCTGTTGGCTTTATTCAAGGAAATAATTGAAGGGGTAAACTGAGAGATTTTAAAGTTAAATGTGAACAAAATGGACTTAGACCGATATTAATGCCGGGAGAATGTGATGTTAGATGGAATTCTACTTATATTTATTTAAAAACTTGTCTTGCTTATAAAGTTTCTATTACTATGACGTTTAATCAATTTTGTAGTTCCTTTCCTGAGTGTATGCTACATGATTCTGATTGGACTGCAATTGATGATCTTGTTAAGTTTTTCAAAAGATTTTATATAGCTACGGTTGAATTTTTCGGAGATTATTATCCTACTGCTTGCAATATTATAGCTTATTTAGCTGGCATTTTTTGTGTGCTTAAAGATTATAAGGATAGAGAAGGTTACAAAGAATTTGTTGGTGTTATGTTTTCTAAATTTAAAAAGTATTTTTTCCTACTTTCCCCAATTTACTTGGTTGGTGCTATACTAAATCCATACATGAAATATAATACTATGTGAGACTTTAGTACTGTTATTCATAATACCTTAGAGATAGAGCCTCAAGAAAAATCAGATTTGTTTACGGCTATGAGTGATGTGAACATTTACTAAGAAGCATTATATAATCATTATGCCGATTTAATTGATTTAGCTGTACCGACAAATATCACTCCAACTGTCGCTCCTCAAGCTCCCGAGGAGCCATCATCTTCTAAAAGGCCGCACATAGTGGTTTTCCTGATTTCTTTTATGATTTAAATGTTTGGAATAGGGTTTCTCCATCAACAAATTACACAGTAAATTATCGGGAAGATCTAAGGTATTATTTTCAACAGCCGACAGAGGATCGTAGAGCAAGGATCAACGTATTGGATTGGTGGAAGAATAATTAAAGACAATATCCTGTGCTTTCAAAATTAGCTAGAGATATATTGAATGTTTCAATGTCAACTGTTGCATCGGAGAGCGCTTTTAGTCAGGGACGACAACAGCTTGAAGACAACCGACACTCATTGGGAAACAATGCTATGAATGTTCTAGTTTGCCTTAGAGATTGGATTAGAGCGGAACGAAAAAAATAAGGAATAGGGGTGAAACCGAAAGATAAATAAAATATTGAAGAAATTCTAACTTCAAGGGAGAACTCAGCACAATCAAGTCCAATGCATGGTTGTGCCCCCATTGATTTTGATTATCCTATGGCAGTTCCCGTTAATATTAACATGAACGAGTTAGAAAAGATGATGCGAAATTTGTAATTTTTCATTAATGTAAATTATAAGTTTTAGATCATTTTCCAATCAATAAAATACAACATTCATTCACTCCTTACTTTGAAATTTTTTTATTTAAATTGAATTTCTTGTTTGAATTAAATACTTTTAATATTAAATAATTTAATATATTACTATTAAACTTTACACTATGTAATAAACATAACTAACATATATACACATATATTCTATGTAACGCCTCAAAATTTCACCCGAGATGTCACACGGTGCTTAAGGCTACAAGTAGCCCCAAGCTAACCCTTTGAGCCTTTTGCTATATTCAATATTCATTTAGAAATTTAAAATCAGATACTTAGGAATAAATCTCATCAATCCACACTGCAAATAAAGTGTCCAAATCACAAGATACAGAACAATCTGATAATATGAATAACAGTCTAGTTTGACAAGCCTCTATAACTCAAGAATAGGAAGCCATTGGGACAGATCCCCAACTGACTCATACTCAAATGGAAGAAAATAAATACAACAACTGATAATACAGAGCATCTGGAGAAAACTGGTCCTCGAACCATGAGGACTCACCGCTGCAGGGATATAGATCAAGGTACTCGGATATTACTGTCACTACTGAGACTGAGCACCTGAACCTACATTATAGGAAAATGTAGCACACACACGAGTGTGTGGGTCAATACCATGGAATGTACTGAGCATATGGGAGTGTAATGCAATTAACTAAATAGTAGCATTTATATTTAAATAAACCATGCATGCTAACAATAATGACTCACAACTCCCGAACAAATCTGAAATATAATTTCCATAAAATTAGGAATAAAGGAACATGTATCATAAATCTCGTGAGTCATTATACTTAGCTCAATATTTGAATTTTTTTATCTTTTATTCTCAAAACTCGTAAACTAAGGAAATTCATAAACAATACTTTCAAAATTCATACTTTCAAATTTAATTAGAGTAGGGACTGTGGGAGTTTCTTATAACCGACATAAACCATGTGAGCTACATGGAGTCCAACGTTCAACTCACGTTGGGGAGAGCTGTCCTATCCTTGCCATCGGAGTAGGACCTTTATTTTTAATTCAAATTCATTAGTGATCACTATTTCAGCCTCAGGATCACATCCTACGGGGCACGTAGTTCTAGAGAAGTACCACACTTCCCGCTCGGTGCTAAATACTACTCCCAGACTTAGCTCAGAACTTTAATCAGCCTCAGGCTCACATCATAAATAATTCAATACTTTGCATTCGGGAGCCAATATGCTACCCCTTTTTATCATAAATCGATCAATTGTGGATTTCTTGTCTTAATTCAATATCAAACAACTATCTTTGCTTTTGAAAATACTTATAAAATCATATCCATGACTCGAGATCAAAATCTCCTTATAATTTCATCAAATATATTTAGGACCCAAAATATAAAGATTTAATACATCAAAATCATATCTAAATTTCATACTCAACAATCATCTCGAAAATCTTCACTTATCTCAATTAATATATTGGAAATAAATTCATGACATAAATATCATAATTGCAACAACTCAAAATTCATATCGCAAATTCCGTAAGTTCATTCTCAATACTCATTTCAAATAAATTCAACAATATCAATTCTTAATAGAAAAATATAAATCAAAATATGTATATCTCAACTCAAATCATATCAAGATAAAATATCATGCCTTCAAATACTCAATTCATTGACAATTCCTTAAACTCAATATAAGAACAAGTTGATATAAACTTTAACATAATAATTCATATAATCTTTATAAAAATCAAGTTTTGGGCACAAGAACGGAAGGATTATTCTCGTTCAAACCCCACATACCTCAAATTTGTGATTTTTGGATGAACTTGTGATTCCGGACTCTATTCATGAAAATAAGATATGCTCCTTGAAGATATCGACTTGGGGATTATAATTATCGAATTATTTTTGGAATTTAACGGACGAATTTTTGTGGATCTTGAATTTTATCTGGAAGCTGTGCGTTGGTTTTTCTTCTCTTTTTCTATTGCTCTTGTCTTCTGGAGTGGACGAATGAGAATGGCCAAATGGAACCAATAATTAAGTTAATGAACGGAAAAAGATTGAAAAAGTATTGGAGCACCGAAGTTCACCAGGCGTCGCCTGGCCTGGAGCACCGGAGTACACCAGGCGGTGCCTAGTCTAGAGCACCGATATTCACTGGGAGGCACCTGGTCTACTGCAGTGCAGTTGCCAGGCATCGCCTGCTTATCGCGCGGGCTCACAGGATCGAAATCTAAATGTGCCCTAAACGAGGTCCAAAAATTCCAAAACTCACCCGAGATGTACTATTGACTTGCCCCATCGTAACACAACTTGAAAATCAGAAAACGGATGTCAGGAAGGTCGCGAAATAATTCATCGAAGTTAAGGGCTCAAAATAAAACTAAGTGTTGGAACACAACCAAATTTTCAAAGTGTAAGACTTCTTTCGAGTAGTTAGGGAGGCTTAAACGATGAGGGAACTTCACAGGGTATTACAATATCTCCACCTTGGGAACATTCGTCCTCGAATGTCTCTCGATAGGCTAAGAATATAGGGAAAACTGAGAATACACAACTCAAAGAACTTACTTAATTAGCTCAACTTCACTCTAAACTCATGAATACTTCAAAGAATACATAAACTCTTAATGAGAATGGATAGACAGCTGAATCATGAATAAGAAAGGACTGAATTAAGAAAGAGTAGTACATTTATCTTTCTCGGAGAAGAGGTACGGGTATTTGGTTCGCATGTCTGCTTCTGCTTCCCAAGTAGCGCCCTCAACTGACTGATTACGCCATAAAACTTTGACCAAGGGAACTTCTTTGTTCCTTAGTCGACGGATCTAATAGTCTAAAATCTCAACTGGAACCTCATCATACGAAAGACTTTACTGGACATCAGGATTCTCCGAAGGATCTACAACAACAGCATCACCAATACACTTCCTAAGCATGGATACATGGAAGACCGGATGAACAGCTGACAATTCTGCGGGTAACTCAATCTCATAGGCTACTTTCCCAACATGACTCAAAACGCTATAAGGACCAACATACCGGGGACTAAGCTTCCCCTTTTTCCCAAACCTCTTCACTCCTTTCATTGATGAAATCTTCAGATACACTAAGTCACCAACTTCGAACTCAAGGTCTCTTCTTCTCACATCTGCATAAGACTTCTGGCGACTCTGAACCACCTTAAATCTTTCTCTAATCAACCTTACCTTTTCCATAGCTTTGAACACCGCATCAGGTCCAACTATAGAAGCTTCACCCACTTCGAACCAACCTATCGGCGATCTACATCTTCTCCATACAAAGCCTCAAATAGTACCATCTGGATACTAGCATGGTAACTATTGTTATAAGCGAACTCAATCAAAGGCAAATGTTTATCCCAACTACCTTTGAAATCAAGTGCACATGCTCTTAACATGTCCTCCAAGGTCTGAATAGTCCTCTCAGCCTGACCGTTAGTCTGTGGATGAAATGCAGAACTCAAATGAACTTGGGTACCAAGACTCTTCTGAAAAGTTCTCCAGAATTATGAAGTGAACTGAGTACCCCTATATGAAATGATGGACAAGGGAACTCCGTGCAACCTGACTAACTCACGAATATACAATCAAGCATAATCCTCAGCTGTATAAGATGATGCACGGGTAGAAAATGCACTGACTTAGTCAATCTATCTACAACAACCCAAATAGAATCATAATGACGACGCGAAGGAGGTAAACCAGTCACAAAATCCATATTCACCCCTTCCCACTTCCAAGTAGGAATGCTAAACTCTTGCATCTTACCACCAGGTCTTTGGTGCTCTACCTTAACTTGTTGGCAAGTCGCACACTTTTCTATAAACGCTGCTATATCCTTCTTCATACCGCTCCACCAATAGATTTTCCGCAAGTCGCGGTACATCTTGGTAGCACATGGATGAATAGAATATCGTGCGCCATGCGCTTCAGTCATAACTCTCTGCCTCATATTATCAACATCAGGAACACACAACCTACCCTGCAATCTCAACACCCCATCTCCCCCTTGGGAGAAAACCTCTACCTTTTGGTCCTTGACTGACTCCTTCAGTCTGACTAAACTAGCATCTAAGTCTTGCTTCTCCTTCACCTCCGAGACTAAAGAGGACTCAGAACTACTCTGCACTAACATACTCCCTTCAGAAGAATCAAGCAACCTAACACCCAATCTAGCCAAATGATGCACATCACGAGCTAATTCTTTTTTATAATTCTCCACATGAGCTACACTACCCATATACAACCTGCTAAGGGCGTCTTCTACAACATTGGCCTTACCCGGGTGATATAATACACTCATGTCATAGTCTTTTAACAACTCCAACCATCTTCTCTGCCTAAGGTTCAATTCCCTCTAAGTAAACACATACTGCAAACTTTTGTGATCAGTAAACACATCAACATAAACATCATATAAATAATGTCTCCATATTTTCAAAGCAAACACTACATCAGCTAACTCAAGATCATAGGTTGGGTAATTTTTCTCATAAGGTTTCAACTGTCTGGAGGCATAGGCTATAACTTTACCCCAATGCATCAACACACAACCCAAACCAACTTTAGAAGCATCAAAATACACCACAAAACCATCAGTACCATCAGGCAAAGCTAACACTGGAGCTGAAGTGAGTCTAGTCTTCAACTCCTGAAAACTCTTCTCACAAGCATCTGTCCACTGGAACTTAACTTTTTTCTGGGTCAACCGGGTCATGGGAGACGCAATAGAAGAGAAACCTTCGACAAAACGACGGTAGTAACCAGCTAAACCTAAGAAATTCCTAATTTCAGACGAAGAGGTAGGTCTAGGCCAATTCTTTACAGCTTCTGTCTTTTGGGGGTCAACTCGGATGCCTTCGGCGGAAATAATATGACCCAGAAAAGCAAATAACCTTAACCAAAACTCACACTTGCTAAATTTAGCAAATAATTAATGATCTCTAAGAGTTTGTAGGACAATTCTAAGATGATTGGCATGATCATTCTCACTTCGGGAATACACAAGAATATCGTCTATGAATACAATGACAAACATATAAAGGTACTGTTTGAACACTCGATTCATGAGGTCTATGAAAGCTGTGGGAGCATTGGTTAACTCGAAAAACATAACTAGAAACTCAAAGTGACCATAACGGGTTCGGAAGGCTGTCTTTGGAATATCACATTCTCTTACTTTAAGCTGATGATAGCCGGATCTAAGGTCTATCTTTGAGAAGTAACTCGCACCCTGTAATAAATCATCAATTCTAGGAAGAGGGTATTTGTTTTTTATAGTGAATTTATTAAGATGACGATAGTCGATACACATACGCAATGAACCATCTTTCTTTCGCATGAATAGAACAGGTACACCCCAAGGAGAAACATTGGCCTTATGAAACCTTTATCTAAAAGATCTTTAAGCTGGTCTTTCAAATCTTTAAGTTCTGCAGGTGCCATACAATATGGAGGAATAGAAATAGGTTGTGTATCGGGAAGAAGGTCAATCCCAAATTCTATCTCTCTATCGGGAGGTACCCCTGGAAGATCTTCCGGAAAGACATCAGAAAACTCATTAACTATGGTAACTGACTGAAGTGTCGGAGCTTTGGACTCAGTGTCTTTAACTCTAACCAGGTGATAAATACAACCTTTGGATATCAATTTTTTGGCTTTGAGATAAGAGATAAAATGACTCTTAGGAGACACAGAATTTCTGAACCACTCAAAAACTGGCTCATCAGGGAACTGAAATTTGACTACATGGGTACGACAGTCAATAGATGCATAACAAGAATGAAGCCAATCCATACCCAGAATAACATCAAAATCCACCATTTCCAACTCTATCTGATCAGCAAGTATGACTCTGTGAAGAACAGTAATAGGAAACTTTTTATACACTTGTCTAGCAATAACATACTCCCATACTGGAGTGGAAACAAGGAAAGGCTCAGAAATCTTTTCGGGACTCACTTCAAAATTCACAGTAACCAATGGTGTCACATAGGAAAAACTTGACCCGGGGTCCAGCAATACATAAACATCAAAGTGGAAAACACAAAGCATACCAGTAACAACATCTGGAGAATCCTCCTGCTCCTGTCGGGATGGTAGGGAATAGAATCTGTTCTGGCGCTGACTACCAGCAATACTGGAAGAAACACCCTGAAGAGGAGCTGGACGGGCTACGGGGGCTGGGGCTCTAGCAGTCTGAGTTTGAGGGAGAACATCACGGTTCCCCTGCCTGGCATACGGACAATCCCTAAGTCTGTGTCCCATCTTTCAACAACCAAAACAACCTCTCTGTTCGGCCCAACATTCGCCCGGATGAGTCTTGCCACACATAGCATAAGGAGGATAATTGGGTCTGTTACTTACACTGTTATGGGACCTGGACATAGACGACCTATTTCCCTGTTCATGTCTGTCTCTAGGTGCGAGGGCACTAGCTGAAGAAAATGCAGGTACAGGTGGACGGATCCAAAACTGTGGACGATTTCCTTCGTGGAACCTAGTCTGGTTGTACTCATTCTGCTCGGATCAAGCTCTTTTGTTCCCCCTCACTCGATCTCTTTCCCTTACCTTATCCGCCTCTATCTGTTGTGAATAAATCATCAATCTGGACAGATCCAATTCCCTGTTCAACATAGCAGTTTTACAGTCTTTCAACACAAGGCCAGAAACACCTGTCAAGAATTTATACATAATAGTGCGGGTGTTAGACATCAAATCAGGAACATATTTTGCTAGCTGGTTGAACTTCAGGCAGTACTCCTTAACAGTCATGGAGCCCTGCCTTAGGTTCATGAACTTCTCTATTTTTGCTTCCCTCAGCTCCAACGGAAAGAACTTATCCAAGAATGCATCTTAGAATATCTTCCAAGTAACGGAAACGTCATCTGCCCTTCTACCTTTCCTCCAAGCAACTACCCAGTCATACTTAATGTCTTTCAACCTGTAAGAAGCCAGCTCAACACTTTCTTCCTCAAAAATATGCATCACATGTGTGATCTTTCTTACCTCCTCAAGGAATAACTGTGGGTCCTTACCTACTTTAGACCCATAGAACTCAGGCGGATTCATCCTCATAAAGTCACGGAGTCTAGCTATAGCCGAATTACTTCCTTGTGAGGGCGGAACTGTGGCCTGATGATTGGCCTGAGCATTAGCAGTGACTACCTGGGCTAATGCCTGAAAAGCTGCCCGAAACTCAGCATGCGACACATTTTCGTTCGGAGAGTTTTCAGGCTGAGGTGGCTGGTCATTGATTCTATGGATATTGGCTCATCGACGAGCCATATTCTTTCATAAGAGAGCATTAGTTAATAGCAGAAAGAGACAACTGTAAGCATTATGGATTATGAGAGAACGAGAAAAGTTTTCCTAAAACGTCTTGTAGCCTCTTGCTCATAGATGTGGCGCGCTACACACCGATGATCAAGACTCTACGCAACGCGGCTTATCAGACTCCCTAGGACTCTCCTCAAACCTTAGGCTTTGATACCAAGTTTTTAATGCTCCAAAATTTCACTCGAGACGTCACACGGTGCTTAAGGCTACAAGTAGCCCCAAGCTAACCCTTTGAGCCTTTTGCTATATTCAATACTCATTTAGAAATATAAAATCAGATACTTAGGAATAAATCTCCTCAATCCACACTGCAAATAAAGTGTCCAAATCACAAGATAGCGAACAATCTGATAATACGAATAACAGTCTAGTTTGACAAGCCTCTATAACTCAAGACTAGGAAGCCATTGGGACAGATCCCCAACTGACTCATACTCAAATGAAAGAAAATAAATACAGCAACTGATAATACAAAACATCTGGAGAAAACTGATCCTTGAACTATGAGGACTCACCGTTGCAGGGATATAGATCAAGGTACTCAAATATTACTGTTGTTGCTGAGACTGAGCACCTGAACCTACATTATAGGAAAATGTAGCACACACACGAGTGTATGGGTCAGTACCATGGAATGTACCGAGCATATGGGGGTGTAATGCAATTAACTAAATAGTATCATTTATATTTAAATAAATCTTGCATGCTGACAATAATGACTCACAACTCCCGAACAAATCTGAAATATAATTTCCATAAAATTAGGAATAAAGGAACATGTATCATAAATCTCGTGAGTCATTATACTTAGCTCAATATTTGAATTTTTTTATCTTTTATTCTCAAAACTCGTAAACTAAGGAAATCCGTAAACAATACTTTCAAAATTCATACTTTCAAATTTAATTAGAGTAGGGACTGTGGGAGTTTCTTATAACTGACATAAACCATGTGAACTACATGGAGTCCAACGTTCAACCCATGTTGGGGAGAGCTGTCCTATCCTTGCCATCGGAGTAGGACCTTTATTTTTAATTCAAATTCATTAGTGATCACTATTTCAGCCTCAGGCTCACATCCTACGGGGGCACGTAGTTTTAGGGAAGTACCACATTTCCCGCTCGGTGCTAAATACTACTCCCGGACTTAGCTCAGAACTTTAATCAGCCTCAGGCTCACATTATAAATAATTCAATACTTTGCATTCGGGAGCCAATATGCTACCCCTTTTATCATAAATCGATCAATTGTGGATTTCTTGTCTTAATTCAATATCAAACAACTATCTTTGCTTTTGAAAATACTTATAAAATCATATCCACGACTCGAGATCAAAATCTCCTTATAATTTCATCACATATATTTAGGACCCAAAATATAAAGATTTAATACATCAAAATCATATCTAAATTTCATACTCAACAATCATCTCGAAAATCTTCACTTATCTCAATTAAAATATTAGAAATAAATTCATGACATAAATATCATAGTTTCAACAACTCAAAATTCATATCGCAAATTCCGTAAATTCATTCTCAGTACTCATTTCAAATAAATTCAACAACATCAATTCTTAATAGGAAAATATAAATCAAAATTATTCTTGTTCAAACCCCACATACCTCAAATTTGTGATTTTTGGATGAACTTGTGATTTCGGACTCTATTCGTAAAAATAAGATATACACCTTGAAGATCTCGACTTGGGGATTATGATTATCGTATTATTTTTGGTGGATCTTGAATTTTATCTGGAAGTTGTGCGTTGGTTTTTTTTCTCTTTTTTTGTTGCCCTTGTCTTCTGGAGTGGACGAATGAGAATGGCCAAATGGAGCCAATTATTAAGTTAATGAATGGAAAAAGATTGAAAAAGTATTGGAGCACCAGAGTTCACCAGGCGTTGCCTTTCTTGGAGCACCGGAGTACACCAGGCAGCGCCTGGTATAGAGCACCGATATTCACCAGGCGGCGCCTGGTCTGCTGCAGTGCAGTTGCCAGGCGTTGCCCGCTTATCGTACGGGCTCATGCCTTAAACGAGGTCCAAAAATTTTGAAACTCACCCGAGATGTACTATTGACTTGCCCCATCGTAACACAACTTGAAAATCAGAAAACGGAAGTCGGGAAGGTCGCGAAATAATTCATCGAATTTAAGGGCTCAAAATTAAACTAAGTGTTGGAACACTTAACCAAATTTTCAAAGTGTAAGACTTCTTTCGAGTAGTTAGGGAGGCTTAAACGATGAGGGAACTTCACGGGGTATTACATTCTACATATATACACAAGTGGTATTCTATATATATATATATATATATATATATATATATATATATATATATATATATATATAGTGTATATATGTTGTATGTATATTGTTTCAACTTTCAAGTTTCAAGTGGTATATATTCAAGTTTCAAGTGGTACTTTAAGTTGTATATATTCTACATATATGTCTATATAGTAAGTCTATATATTTAATGTGTATAAGTTTCTAAGGTAGCATAATACTATAATATGTAATGTATAATACGTTACTTTTGATATATTACTATCAAACTTTACACTAAATAATAAACATAACAAACATATATACACATAGTGAAGAAAAAAATATCTTTTTAAGTTCAAACTTCAAACTAACAAAAAATATAGGTTGTATGTATATTATGTAGACTAGTATATATATTGTAATATATATTTAGTGTATATATGTAGTATGTATATTATGTAGACTAGTATATAAATTTAGTGTATATATGGTGTATGTATATTATGTAGACTAGTATATATATTGTATTGCACGTACATATATGCATATATTTTCTATGAAATCTAAACTAGTATCTATTCAAAGTATACACGCGTATATTTTTTCTATAGTAGTAGTATATATTTAGTGTATACATATTGTATGTATATTATTTAAAATAGTAAATATATTGTATAGTACGTATATATGTGCATATATTTCCTATAGAATCTAAACTAGTATCTACTTAAAGTATACACACGTAATTATTTTCTAAAGTAGTATATATTTAGTGTATATATATCGTATGTATATTATGTAGACTAGTATATATATTTAGTGTATATATGTTGTATGTAAATTATTTAAAGTAGTAAATATATTGTATTGTACGTATATATGTACATGTATTTCCTATAGAATCTAAACTAGTATCTACTTAAAGTATACGCGCGTAATTATTTTCTGAAGTAGTATATATTTAGTGTATATATATATCATATGTATATTATTTAACGTTTTTAAAATGTATATAGGTGTGTATAAATTGAAAAAAAATATGAAAATGTGAATTTATTTATTTTTAAAAATTGACCGATTTTGACCAGTCAAAATCGGATAAACTATAAGTGGGCCGGTTTTGGTCCGTTTGAGAAAATTTTACTGTTTGGGCACGGACCGAACCGGCCGTTAACATTGAACCGGTACTGGACCCGGCCCCAACCCGAAACTTAATGGGCCGGTGCCAAGTTGAACCGGACCGGCCCACTAAACAGGATTAGTTGACACTAGTTGGGTTGTGTATCACGAAATGAAATAAAAGTCAGTGTTATGATTTGGACAGAATAAAGCAAACCACAAGTAAAAAAAAACAAGAACAACACAACAGATTTACGTGGAAATCCTTGTGGAAAAAATCACGGGCAGAGGCAGAGGAATTTCACTATGAAAGGAGAGGAGTACAATGTGGAGAATGTACGTATTTTCTGAATACTCAAAACAACCCATTAAATGCACTTATATAATACGTGCATACAAATAAGTCCTAGGCTAAAAAAATAAAGGTCCATACCGCGGGGGCTTCGCCCCCATAAGTCGCAAAAAAATAAAGGTCCATACCGCGGGGGCTTCGCCCCCATAAGTCGCACCGTAAAAATTTCAGGGCCGGATCAACAAAATTCGGGTCACAACTCTAACAGTCAGAATAGAAAGAAGAAATGTTGCTATCAATTTTATCTTGATATTGTTAAGAGCCAAGTCAATAGGAGTCAACCTTTCAATTCAACCTTATAAGGTTGTGTTACACCTAAAGGAACAAATCACAACACACATTTAATAATTAGCCCGAAATGGAAGAAATTTTAAGGTTTTCTCTCAAAGAAAATAAAATGTGGCACACACACATACACTAGATATGTTTTACATTTCTATAAAGGCATGACAGATAAACGTGTCATTTAACTTGACTTCAACTTACATGTATGTTCTCTAACTTTAGATGTGGATAAGTAGACACATACGTCCTATGTGGTGTACTACGTGGTCAATTTGTATCCTAAATGTATTATATTACATAAGACACATGTATCTAATCCGGATAAATTGAACCGGAGAGAGTACAATATATGCACACAAGAAGTAAAGGTTCATGGGCTGGACTTACTGCATGCAGACCTTTGGATAATTATCACACGCTTTTTCTTTGGACATATTTGCAAAGTCCAAAGGAGACCAAAAAATATTTGGGGGCAAGTGCACAAATAGCCTATTTTGAAATCACCATTCAAGTCATTACGACATTGCATCAAAATTTACAAATTTCTCCATTTAAGACCGACTTCAGAAGACAGACCGTGTTTGGAAGTTTTGTTTGTGAAAGTATAACTACTCTCCCTTCGTTCATAAATATTTATCCTCTTTTAATATGACATGTATTTTAAGAAACAATACTCCCTCCATTCTATTTTATGTGTCATAATTTTATCGAACATAGAATTTAAGAAATAAGAAAAGCCTCGACGATGTTTAATAGTTAAAGGGCCAGCTTGTGCACTGTCAAAGTTTAAGGTCAATGTTATAATTGTTGGGGTTAACCAGGCCGGGCCGGGCCAAACAGTAAAAAAATTAAAACCCACCCGAACCCGGCCCACTTAACCCAATCCGGTCAAACCCACCAAGACCCGGTCAAACCCGTTTAAAAAATAAATAAAAAATCCAATATACACTATATACACTCCAATATACAATATATATTTTTAAAAAAATATATAAAGTATAAACAATTACACATATATACGTACCATTCAATATATAATTATATATGACTATACGTACTACTTTAAATAAAACATATGCTATAATAGTATAATATATATATATATATACACTACAATATATATATATACTAATTTATAAAACATATACACATGTATACGTTAAATACATACTACTTTAGAAGATATATACACATATATATGCACCATTCAATATATATGTACTACTTTAAATAAAATATATACTACAGAATAGTGATATACATATATATATATACAACAATATGTATATAAATATAGTTACATACTAATTTATAAAACATATACACTTGTATACTTTAAAGATATACGTCTATAGAAGATATATACACATATATACGCACAATTCAATATATATGTACTACTTTAAAAAAAGTATATACTACAATATATATACTAATTTATAAAACATAAAGTAATGTATACGTTAAATATACACGTCTATAGAAGATCTATTCACATATATACACTCTATTCTATGTATATGTAATACTTTAAATGAGATATATACAATATATATACATTACAATATATATTTGTATAGTTATATACTAATTTATAAAATATATACACATGTATACGTTAAATATACACGTCTATAGAAGATCCATTCACTCTATTCTATGTATATGTAATACTTTAAATGAAATATACAATAATGTATATACATTACAATATATATTTGTATAGTTATATAATAATTTATAAAACATATACACATGTATACATTAACTATACACTTCTATAGAAGATATATACACATGTATACGCACCATTCAATATATATGTACTACTTTAAATAAAATATATACTACAGTATAGTGATATACATATATATATATACAACAATATGTATATATATATAGTTACATACTAATTTATAAAACATATACACTTGTATACTTTAAAGATATACGTCTATAGAAGATATATACACATATATACGCACCATTCAATATATATGTACTACTTTAAAAAAAGTATATACTATAATATATATACTAATTTATAAAACATAAAGTAATGTATACGTTAAATATACACGTCTATAGAAGATCTATTCACATATATACACTCTATTCTACGTATATGTAATACTTTAAATGAGATATATACAATATATATACATTACAATATATATTTGTATAGTTATATACTAATTTATAAAATATATACACATGTATACGTTAAATATACACGTCTATAGAAGATCCATTCACTCTATTCTATGTATATGTAATACTTTAAATGAAATATACTATAATGTATATACATTACAATATATATTTGTATAGTTATATACTAATTTATAAAACATATACACATGTATACATTAAATATACACTTCTATAGAAGATATATACACGTGTATACGCACCATTAAATGTATATATAGTACTACTTATAAAATATACTACATTATATATACATTACAATATGTATAGATATATACTAATTTATAAAACATATACACATGTATACGTTAAATATACACTTCTATAGAAGATATATGCACAAATATACAAAACATATGCTACTTAATATAATAAATTAATAATATTTGATAGTAAATTAATAATATATTAGAAGTAAGTTTTTAATTTAAAGTAGAAAACTAGAAATTCAATTTAAAATTTTAAATCGTTAAATAAAAAAATAAAAAAAAAACGACTAAGGAGTGAATGAATTTGGGGAATTTTATTGATTGCAAAATGATCCAAAATTTATAATTTACATGAATGAAAAATCTATAAATTATGCATCATTTTTTCCCAACTCATTCATGTTAATATTAATGGGAACTTGCATAGGATAATCGAAGTCAACGGGGGAAAAACCATGCATTGGACTTGATTCTGCGGAGTTCTCCCGTGAAGTCATAATTTCTTCAAGTTTCAGCTCGTCGCTCGGCTCCGGTTCCATTCCTTGGTTTCTTCTTTCCTCTCTAATCCAATCTCTGAGGCAAACTAGAACATTCATTGCATTGCTTCCCAATGAGTGTCGGTTGTCTCCAAGCTGCTGTCGTCCCTGACTGAAGGCGCTCTCTGATGCAACGGTTGACATTGGAACATTCAAGATATCTCTAGCTAATCTTGAAAGCACAGGATATTGTGATTCATTATTCCTCCACCAATCCAGCGTGTTGATCCGTCGTCTGCGATCCTCTGGTGCCGTCCGAAGATAATATTTCAGCTCTTCCCGATAAGTTGATGTGTAAGTTCTCTCATCAACACTGTTCCAACAATTTAAATCATAAAACGAATCAGAAAAAATACTATGTGCCGGCCTTTTAGAAGATGATGGCTCCTCGGGAGGATGAGGAGCGACAGTTGGAGTGATATTTGTAGGTAAGGCTGAATCAAATAAATCAGCATAGTGATTATATAATTTTTCTATATAATCCTTTGCATCAGCCGTAGTCGTCCACAAATCAGGCTGTACTTGTTCAGAATCATGGTTAGTATTTATTTCTAAGTTAGTATAAATAAGAGTACTAAAGTGACACATATGATTATATTTCATGCACGGATTTAGCATAGCACCAACCAAGTAAATAGGGGGAATCGGGAAAAATATTTTTTAAATTTCGTAAACATAGCGCCAACAGCTTCTTTATAACCTTCTTTATTTTTATATTGTTGGAGCAAACCAGAAATATCGGCTATATATGCCAAAATATTACAAACAGTAGGATAGTAAGCACCGGAAAATTCAACCGTAGCTACATAAATTTTTTCTAAACACTTAACAAGATCATTAATTACAACCCAATCAGAATTATGTAGCATGCAATCAGCAGAATCAGCAAATGAACCGCAATGTTGGTTAAAAGCTAGTGTAATAGGAATTCTATATTTATAACAAGTTTTTAGAAATTCATACGTAGAATTCCATCTAGTATCAATTTCCTCAGGCATCAAAATCGGTGTAAGTCCATTTTCTTGACATTTAAGTTTAAATTCTCTAATTCTCGATCTACGATTATTTTCTTGAATAAAACCAACGGCAAGACGAATTTTTTCAATATAAAGCTCAAAAAACTCAAGACCATCTTTTACAATTAAATTATATATATGACATGCACACTTAATATGAAAAATTTCAGGCAAGGGTGGAGATAGCGTAGATTTTATTTTTGTTATAGCAGTCTTGTTGTTAGAAGCATTATCAAAAGTAATACATAAAATTTTATTTTCTATACCATAATATCCGGCAATTTTAACAATAGAATCAACAATAAATTGTCCAGTATGTTTACGATCTTCATCATATAAAAAAGCAAGAATACGTTTTTGCATCACGAAATTACTATCCATCCAATGACAAGTAACGGTTAAATAATCATTTTTATTTACAGCACGACCAAGATCAGAAGTTAGGGACAATCTACATTGAATATTTTTTAACAATGTTGATAAATAAAAACAATATTGTGAATGGAGTCTAAAAATATCAGACCGACAAGTAGTTCTAGGAATACCATTAAACATAGGATTATTAATTGCTTGTATATAACGAATAAAAGCATCAGAAGAAGGAAAACTAAAAGGCAAACAACCCACAGCTACCATTTTAGCTATTTCTTCCCTGTCCCTCAATTTATTATACTTTTGCGCTACTTGACCGGTTGTTGGGTCCATTCTAATTTGCGTTGACCCACCAACATCCCCACCACCTTTTGCAATATTTAACTCTCTTTTGTGATCTTCAGCTATATGTCTCGTTAACGTACCCGTACCCCCTTGCTTGCCTCCACTTCTATGCTTATATATTTGTTGACAAATATTGCACTGCACCTCAATATCTGATATACGTTCAAAAAATTGTCATGCAATACTAGTTCTTTTACGAGGTTTTGGGGCACTGGGAGGACGGGAAGGGAGATTAACTGATTTAGATCTAACGTTAGCATCTCCTACTGCGGGTATTTCAGCAATATTTTCATTATCTTCGTCTAAATTAACTGCATCTACTTCATTTTCTTCTTCTATACCGTAATTTTTCTGAGCTTCTACATAATCCATATCGTGAGCACCTACACCTATTTCTTCCTCAAAAGGTGTACCAAGCGGTACCGGAGGCGAAGGCACACGGGTATATCTATTACTTGAACTATCTCTACCGCTAGTAATTCGCTTTTTACTACCACTACCGCTTCCGGGACAAAAAAATTTAACACCTTTAGCAGCGAGGTTTTTTTAATTTATCCATAATATAAATTAAATTAAACTAAAAATATTCAAAATACACAAATATAATAAAATTAAATATTAAACAATTAATACAATAAATAAAAATTAAAAGTAAGAGATGGAACGACAATACCAAATTTTGGAAGTATCCGAAAATTGCGACTTTAGAAACTTCCGCTCGTACTTTGTAAACGAAAATTAAAAAATTAAAGTGAACACTTTAAGAAATTAAATATATTAAATATTAGAGAATTGAGATTTGAGAGAGAATGAGATTTGAGAGAGTGAAAAATTGTGTGAAAAATGATTTGAAGTTGTAGGGTATTTATAGATTTTTTTGGGGGATTAAAAAATATTTTTTAAAGTTTTTTTTTATTATTATTAAATGGGCCCAAACTAGCCGTTTGGACCCAAAAACGGCTATATAGTCGTTGGGCCAACGGCTAGTTTGGCCCAAAATAAAAAAAAAAAAAAATCGGGCCGCCTGGACCGGGCTTGATCCGGGCCGGGTTAACCGGACCCATTTTAACAAAAAAACCGGCCCGGGACCCGGAACCTTAAAGCCCTAGGGCTTACCGGGCCGGGTTAGCTAATCGGGCCGGGTAGGGCCGGGTCAGCCCGGCCCGTTTGACACCCTTGGTTCAAGGTGTATGTGTGAATGGAAAATTAAGAGAAAATAGTAGAGGGAAAGAGAGACACAAAAATGGAAAGTGTACTCTTTTAAGGAGAAGTTCACTAATTCTCCCACATTGGTGGGAGAAGGGAACTTTGAAGTGCTTATAATAAGGAGCACTTACTCCGCATGGATAGTGAGGCAAAAATATGGTGGTGCATCGCGTCGTCGTTGCTTCGGCTTCGGCGCATTTCAGACGCTATGCAAACGCACATACGCAATGCATCTCGAAGGGATGCTTCGGACATTGTCACCTGCGGCCGCATTTGGGCGCAGGTGACGTGACTGCACTAAATAGATGCGCCTTTTTGAACCAATGCATCATTTCCAAAAGGACACATTAAAGGCTATAAATACCTGATATATTCCTCAGGTATGGACATAATTTTTGACAGAAAAAACACTCTTCATATCTTTAAAAACTCGTTGTGATCATTAGTTGTTGAGTGAGTTCAACGAATCCAATAATTTGAGGTACCGCAATTGTTTGGATTGAAAGTCATTTTATCCTGGGAGAAAATTTTAATAATCTCGGTTACAGTGAGGAAAATTATTCCTTAAGGACACTCCGTGAAATCGGGGGACTTGGCTTTACATTTCTGTTTCATCTTATTTCTGAAAATTAACACACTTCTTGGATAGATTATTCATAATCTTATGTTGAAGGTGTTAAGTAACTTCATAGGTGTTCTTGTTTTGGAACTTGAACTTGTGTTGAAGTTCTTGAGCCTATATACAGATTCTTGTAACCGAAAACATTGAATAATAACAATAATTTGGTGTCAAGTTTAGGGTCATATTTATGTATTATGCTTTATTAATTTTTGTCGTAGTTCTTCGGATGATTTGTAGTAATTTCTTCATGTCTATGTGGAGTTAAACTTCTCTTTCTAGAGTTATGGTAGTTGCATATTTGTTGTTGCATGAACGAGAATTGACTTGTTAAGATATTTATCGCCATGCTATGGGTCGTGTGGTTATTTACTACTTGTTGATCTTAATTATTTGTTTGATTGATCATCATTCTAATACTATCTGTGGCATGTAAATTGGACTCAAAATTTGTGTGCGGAATAAGAGGATCTCTGAGGAAGTAAAGCTTGGTTGTGAACATTATACTAAAAGGGGATTGATTCTCTACTATGGATGGGAATATACCCATTCCATTAGACTTGCTCAGTTGATACAAATGACATATCACATGCACTTTATTATCGATCGATAACCGTAGAAATACAGTTATTAGGAATAGTCGAGTAGTCTTAAAGTAATTTGTAGAACTATCAATAAAGTATTATCATCCTGCAACTAGAAACCCGATAAAAAATCAGAGTCAGTTCAAGTGAATCCTTAATATGACTGCAAGAAAATCCGTAGCCCTAGATTGATTGCATCTCAATGATTACGTAAAAATCTGCTCTTCGCTAGTTAATGGTTCACTAGTTAGCTTATTTTCATTTTTAGTTTAGTTAATTCATAAATATATTGTTAAAAGGAAGAAGATTGTTAGTAAGATAGACAAAGAAGTTAGTTACTTTTTTGAAGTTAGTTACATTCAATAAGTTAGTTATAACTAACTCATAGCTGGTTAAGTATTAGAGTTAGTTGTAACTAACCATATAGATGATCCATAAATAGTACCTGAACATGTATCAATAACAACTAATCAATACAATAAAATACAATCAGACTGATAGTTCTCTTCTTCCTCCTTCTTTACCTTCTCCTCACTTTGTATCTCTTCCATTTCTGTATTTTATCCTATTGAGCTGAGTCAAGATCTCAGAAAGCTCATATTATTTCATGGTATCAAAACACGAGCTCTTAGCTCAGATCATAGGTCTGGGAATTAACATTCAGGCTAATTATTGATAAGTTTTGCATCAGTTCTTGTATGATCTTTGAAGTTCTTGGATATTATATCTTATGCTTTGTGTCTTCGATTACAAGTTATACTGCTGAGTTGTGAAGAATGGCTTCTGTTGATGGAGAAGTTGTACCTGTTGCACAGAATGGAAGTCTTGTCATTGATTATAATCACCCACTTTTCCTTAGTCCTGCAGATCAAAGTGGTATTCAAATAGTATCATTTCAGTTAACAGGTATCAAAAATTACTCTGTTTGGTATCGATCTATAAGAGTCGCTCTACTAGGAAGGAATAAGTTGGGGCTGGTGGATGGAACTTGTTCGAAAGACAAGTTCTCTGCAGAACTAGGAAACTAGTGGGAAAGGGTTAATGCTGTGTGCTTTATTGGATAATGAATTCAGTTTCCAAATCTCTACTTGGTGGTATCATGTATGCCTCTGTGGCTACAGTAGTCTGGGATTATTTGCATGAAAGATTCAACAAGATTAATGGTGCTAGGACATTCAATCTACACAAAGAAATTTCTACATGCACACAGGGGAGTGCATCTGTGTCTATCTATTTCTCCAAGTTGAAAGATCTTTGGGAAGAATTTGAGGCCTTAGTGCCTGCACCTGGTTGTGAGTGTGATAAGTCAAGAGAATTTGTGGTACATCTCCAGAAACTGAAACTGTTTTAGTTTTTAATGGGATTAAATGATGTGTATATCCAAGCAAGAAGTCAGATATTACTTATGAGTCCCTTACCCACGATTAATCAGGCTTATTCTATGATCTTGAGTGATGAAAGTCATAAATCTACGGCTAACAATTCAGGCATTCTTGGTCTTAATCTTGTCATGGTGTCAAAAGGGTGTGATGTTGTTATGTACTCAAGAAATACAGGAGGAAATGGTCAGTTTCAAAGGGTAAAGAAAAACTACAATGTTCAGTGTGACTTTTGCAAAATGAAGGGCTATACTAAATATAGTTGCTGGAAAATCATTGGGTATCCACCAGACTTCAAGAACAAGAAGAAACCTAGAGTTGAAGGAGGTACAGCCTACAATGCAATACTAGATCAAGATGCTATCTCAGGACAATACTCTTATTATCATAATACAAGAGGACAATCTAGCTCAGGTGTGCAGATGTCTCGATTGAATTAAATGGGAAATCCAGCCTTCACTAAAGAACAATATGCACAGATTGTTCAGTTGATCAATCAAAATAGAAAAGCAACTAATGAACCTGAGTCAGCTAATGTAGCATGTATCAGTAATGCTTTTTTGGTAGCATCTAGAGTACATAAATGGATAATTGATACAGGTGCAACAAATCATATGGTTTCTAATTTGAGTCTGCTTGATGGAAAATCTATAACTAAGCCTGCAAGTCCTAAACAAGTGTACCTGCCAAATGGTGATACAACCATAGTTAATCATGTTGGAAGTTGTTGTTTGACTAAATAAAATGTTATTACTAATGTGTATCACTTGCCTGAGTTTCAATACAATCTACTGTCAGTTCCTAAAGTGACCAAAGAATGGCAATGCTTAGTGACCTTCTTTCCTGATTTCTGTGTATTCCAGGATCTCTCTGCTGGAAGGGTGAGGACTATTGGTAGATTAGAAAAAGGCTTATATATACTAGGAGATCAACATAACAAGAGTACAATCAATGTAGTGCCAAGTGGTGAAGCAGGTGGATCATGTATGACCAAAGAAAATGCCAAATATGCAGAAGTACAGGTGTTGCATCAAAGGTTTGGTCATGTATCTACTAACATACTACAAAACCTAGTACCTGAGAACAGTCAAGTTGTAAGTGATACTGTAAAGAAATGTGCAGTGTGTCCTGTTGCAAAACAACATAGGTTACCTTGCAGTTCTAGCAGCATTAAGACTGCAGGTTGTTTTGAGATTATGCACATGGACTTGTGGGGTCCCTATAAAGTTTCCACTATGAATGAAAAAAGGTTTTTCTTGGCAATTATGGATGATTTCTCAAGATTTACTTGGGTATTTTTTTTGAAGCTTAAAAGTAAAGTATGTGTATTGATTCAACAGTTTATTGCTTATGTTAGAACTTAGTTTGACAAAAACTATTAAAGTAGTAAGGTCTGATAATGGAACTGAATTTGTCAATTCAGTATGTACTCAGATGTTTAAAACTTCAGGTATTGTGCATCAAACTACTTATGCTTATACTCCTTAGCAAAATGGTGTAGCTGAGAGAAAGCACAAGCATATTCTTGAGGTGACAAGGGCACTGAGGTTTCAGGCAGGGATTCCTATCCATCTGTGGGGTTATTGTGTCTTAGCTGTTGTGTACATCATCAGTAGACTTCCAAATTCAGCTATAGAATTTCAAACACCTTATACAAGGTTACATGGAAGAGAGACAAATTATAGTCATCTCAGGGTCATTGGTTGTCTGTGCTATGCAAAAGTGCTAAATGAACAGGATAAACTACAGAGTAGAGCTAAAGCCATAGCTTTGCTGGGATATTCTGAAGTTCAAAAGGGGTATGTGTTGTTTGATCTAGCCAGCAAAGTGGTGTTTGTTAGTAGACATGTGTTATTCAGAGAGGATGTTTTCCCATTCAAGCAGCAGGGTAGTCAGGCTGAGTACACTCAACATGTGTTTTCTGTGGAGCCTTCACAGAGTGTTTTGTATGATACACAAGAGTACTTGCAGCCTTAATATATCTCACACACTTTATCACAGCCTGTGGAGATCTCACCTAAAAGAGCAGAACAAGAACAACCTCAAGGAGTTGAGGTTGAGCTAGTACCATCTGTTCCCATGGTACAAAATCAAAGAAAGTCAGATAGAGGCAGAAAAGCACGAGTAAGGATGTTTGACTTTGTATCTCTTAACATCCACACAGATGTTGCCTACCCTATATCAAACCATGTAGCTTATGATGGTCTATCAGATGGTTATAAAGCCTTTGTTGCTTCTTCCTCCTTTGAGTGTGAACCCACTACCTATTCAGAAGCTTGTAAAGACACTAGATGGATAGCTTCCATGAAAATGAGATTGAATCACTTACAGCAAATAACACTTGGGATATTATCACATTACCTAAAGGGAAGAAACCTATAGGATATAGGTGCGTATACAAGATAAAATACAAAGCTACAGGAGAGGTGGAATGGTTTAAGGCTAGATTGGTTGCTAAAGGTTATAGCCAAAAAAGATGGTATAGACTATAAAGAGACTTTTTCACCTGTGGTTAAAATAAAGACAGTGAGAACAGTATTAGTTACTGTAGCAAATAGAAAGTGGTTTGTGCATCAAATGGATGCGGATAATGCCTTCCGGAATGGAGATCTTACTGATGAGATATACATGAACTTGCTAGAAGGTTTTGCAAGTCAGGGGGAGAATGTGGTATGTAGACTTGTCAAATCCTTATATGGATTAAAGCAAGCCCCTAGACAATGGAATTCAAAACTCTCAGAAGTGTTGATGAAGTTTCAGTTTATTCAAAGCAAATATGATCCATCTCTATATGTGAAAATAACAAACAAGGGCATGGTGCTAATACTTGTGTATGTTGATGATATGTTGATTACTAGTGAAAACCTAAAACTGATAAAAGAGACAAAAACAGACCTACAACAAGCCTTCAAAATGAAAGATCTTGGAGAATTGAGATACTTTCTGGGCATTGAGTTTGGAAGGTCTGAAAAAGGGATCCTAATACATCAGAGGAAATATGCTCTACAACTTTTGTCTGATCTTGGATTAGCAGCAGCCAAACCTATAACAACTCCTATTGATTATAATGCAAAGCTGACTACTGTGGAATTTGATGAGCATGTTAAAGGGAAATCAGAGAATGACCCTCTTGCTGATCAAGGAGCTTATTAGAAACGGATTGGGAAGTTGTTGTACTTAACTATGACCAGACCAGACATATCTTTCAGTGTTTAGACACTAAGTCAGTTATTTTAACACCCCAAAAAATCTCATATGGAAGCAGCTATAAGGGTGGTAAGTTATATCAAGAATCAACCAGGTCAAGGAATACTTCTATCCAGCAGTACAAATAGTCAGGTAAGTGCCTATTGTGATGCAAACTGGGCATCTTGTCCTCAGACTAGAAGTTCAATCACTGGGTATCTTGTGAAGATTGGTGACTCTGTGATGTTTTGAAAATCAAAAAAATAAACTACTGTGTCTAGAAGCTTAGGTGAGGCAGAATTTAGAAGCATGGCAGATGTAACTGTTGAACTTGTGTGGATACTAGGTTTGATGAAAGATATTGATCTTGAGTTGACACTTCCAGATGAAATATTTAGCGACAGCAAGTCAGCTCTTCAGATAGTTGCTAACCCTGTCCATCATGAGAGAACTAAGCACATTGACATAGATTGCTACTTCATCAGGGAGAAGATACTACAAGGAATGGTCACAACAAGATACATATCAACACAACAACAACCTGCAAATCTGTTCACCAAGGGACTTAGTCGAGTACAACATACCTATCTCAGTTCCAAGCTAGGAATGTGTGACATATTCACCCCTTCCTAGCTTGAGGGGGGAGTGTTAAAAGGAAGAAGATTGTTAGTAAGATAGACAAAGAAGTTAGTTACTTTTCGGAAGTTAGTTACATTCAATAAGTTAGTTATAACTAACTCATAGTTAGTTAAGTATTAGATTTAGTTGTAACTAACCATATAGATGATCCATAAATAGTACCTGAACATGAATCACTAACAACTAATCAATACAATACAATCAAACTGATAGTTCTCTTCTTCCTCCTTCTTTACCTTCTCCTCACTCTGTATCTCTTCCATTTCTGTATCTCATCCTATTGAGCTGAGTCAAGATCTCAGAAAGCTCATATTATTTCATATATCATTATGTTTTATCATTATGAATGAATAATTAACATTAGTTTAATTTAATAAAATAGTTAATCAACAAGTCTCAGTGGGTCTGAGGATACTAAATCCTATATTACTTGTACGATTGCTTGAACTTGCGTTAGGACGCAACATAAACCTACAATCAGCTGCTTGTCTTATTGATTCTCCTCTTTTTAATTCAATATTACTCTGCTTCTATATCAACCACATCCTCAAATGAAACAAACCAACAAGCTCTACTAGTTTTCCGAAATCTTATTTCAAGTCCTAGTCATTTTTGGCAAGAATTGGACCAAGAAACCTTTGTATGCAATATATTCCTAATGAAATTCATGAGAATTTGTTGTATAGAGAATATTGCCATCGATCTTTGAGAAAAAGGCTCATCTATGTTATTCGTTAATAGTTGAGCTGAACCATGTCACTGTCGATTTTGCAAAATAATTTTTTCCATTTGGGCTCCAATTAAAGTGTCAACATTGGTATTTTATTGTTTTTAGTAGTGATTTTATGTTTTACGAGTTTGTCGGTCAGTTAAGTCAGAAAACTGTGTGAATGAATTTATTTAATTGGGGTCAAAGTTTAATTGTCTTTGAGTATTAATCATATCATTTTGTCTTTAATATTATATTTTATAATGTTGATCTCAAAGTAACTAATCCGAATTTTGCTCAAAAAGAACAAAATAGACATTCATTGTAATACATCAAATATATTTACAATAGTGTTTATGTTTTTTTTTCTTTTCTCTGAACTTTTAATAAAAAAAAGGAAATTAACGTGGGTAATTGATTAAATATTACTTCTAATAAGGAATATATTTTTTTTCCAATTATACATTTTCCAACAAAAATATTATAAGTGTTATGATTTTTTTTTTCTTTTTTCGGATTATTTATCAAAAAGGAAATCAAAGTGGGCAATTTTTTGAAGACTGTTGAATTACGGGTATGGGTCACCCATGTGGACTGATCCGACCCGACCCGACCCGTTTCTCAGTCAAAATAATAAGATTAAGATAATCTTAGTTCAAATAAAAAAGGGGGAACGGTTGTAACTGTTCCCGCCCCAAATCACCCCTATAAGATGATTTTTCCTCTTTGTCTGACGAAGATGAGAAACAAAATACAGAGAACAAAGATTGGGCTTGAATTCTAAAACAAACCAATTAAGAGCATTTAGTTTGTGAAACAATTTCGTTTCCAAGAGAGACGAAATGAACTTGGGCAGATCCGTTCAGAAATAAGAATCGATTTCCGTTGCGAACTAAGGTACACTGTTTTACTCTAAAAATTACATCAATAGTATCAGAGCCTGAGTTTAAATTTCCTTAATTTCACATGCATAATCTTGATTTTTAGTCTAGAAATACAAAATCGAGTTAGTACTCACATGTTAGAAATTTTGTTGACCGAATTAGCACATACCTGTAAAATAATTTGGTCTCCAGTCAGACGTTGCTCTGGTCAAAGACGCCACCACAACTCCGATTGGACGTACTACTGATTCAGTTCAACACTGATTCAGTCAGACGCGTCAAAGATTTTATAGATCCGACCAGACATAATTATTATTAGATGGTGGAACTTCGGTGATTACTCATAAAAAAAAAAAAAAAAAACGAATGTTATCTGAGAGAGAAGATGATGAATGTTATCTTTATTTTTTTATTTGTTGTTTTATTGATATATGATATATGGTACTAGTGTAGTACAAGTACTACTAATTGTAGTACAAAAATATTATATAATGAAAGAATTGGTTTTAATAAGAATGATAAGGAATGATAAAGTATATTGTTATTGTTATTCTTCAAAAGGATAAAGTGCATGTGCACTATCTTGAAATCCGTATTTTTAAAAAAATTATAATGATAAAAAAAAAAAGGAATTTTTTTTTTCATTCCAGTATAATAAAAGCTTTTAGAATTAGGCTTCATATTATTCTTGTCCTAATTAGTCCATAATTTTAATTCTATAACAGATTTTGCCTTCTACGGTAAAAATGTAACATAAGAGGTTACATTGAGTGGTTCTACCATTCTTGATGTTTCTTGGTTCCTATTTCAGAAATGGCTGAACAAGGACACACTCGAATCACTTCAAGTGGGAGTTCAGGATGTCGAGCAAAGAGACAAAGTGAAAGAGCACGTCGTAGAAGGGCATGCTTTCGAGGTCGAGAGATCATACGAAATGGTGTCCCAAGAATGACGCAAAATTTGTTACGAAGGGAAAGAGAGAAGAAGCTGAAAGAATTCAAGTCTTCCAAGATGTCACCTGACATTAGTGTTGCTTGTTTTATACATCTGTTTGAGATGAAACGTGTAGAACTAGAAAACTATGTAGAAATATCGGATTGGGAAGCATTATCTATTTTAGCAAATTCTCTCTGTGACCCTTGGGGCGAGAGATTAATTGATGTTTACCACGAGATTTGGCCTAGCGAGCCTTTTTGGGTGTACATAAGTCGTCTAGAATATTTGTGGAATGACTTTCATTTCTAGATTGACTTGTAACATGAAGTTATTATAAACTTTGTATTATATATATATATTAAGTTGTTTATCTCCTTTTATATGAATTTCATTCATTTGTTTGAGTTTTAAATGACTTAATTATAAGCTATCATTATAATGCACATAAAGAAATTAATTTCTAATTTTGGTTAAGTGTTTAGTTAGTATATGATGATTGGATTCTTAAGTATCTTTTTGATTATACACAAAACATGAAACCTATATGTGAAATTATTTGCTTGAATGTGTAACTTGCAGGCATAATTGATAATATACTTGCGTAATTGTCTCTTAATAACAGACATGGCATCTAAAAGCATAATTGCTGACTTGAACAAAGGAGAAAAACTTAATAGAGACAACTACGACATTTGGAGTCGTAAGATGTGGTATGTACTAGAAGAGCAAAATGCTCTCGAAGGTATTAACCATGTATTAAGTCTACCAAAAGAGGGCAATATTGCACAACACAGGAGAGACCTTGAGGCCTATAAATCTTGGAAAAAGGTTGATTCCATTGCACGTGGAATCATAGTAAGTTCTGTGGTTGATGACCTTATACATACTCTAGTGTAGGGACGGCGATACGTAACGCCTGCATTCACTTAGGCAAATCCCACATCGGTAGTGAAGGGGAACGAAGTGTGCCTTATAGGTGCATGGATACCTTCCACGTATGTGACGCGTTTTAAAACCGTGAGGGACCGAGGCTCCAAAGCGGATAATTTCACATGCGCCGGTGAGCTTGGGCTGTTACAGATGGTATCAAAGAGCCAGCGCCGGTGCCGGTGGTGGGGCAAACCTCAGAGAGGACGCTGAGTCCCTACGGGGGGTGAGTGTAGGGACGGCGATACGTAACGCCTGCATTCACTTAGGCAAATCCCACATCGGTAGTGAAGGGGAACGAAGTGTGCCTTATAGGTGCATGGATACCTTTCACGTATGTGACGCGTTTTAAAACCGTGAGGGGCCGAGGCTCCAAAGCGGACAATTTCACATGCGCCGGTGAGCTTGGGCTGTTACAAAAGCATACTCTAGTGTAGGGACGGCGATACGTAACGCCTGCATTCACTTAGGCAAATCCCACATCGGTAGTGAAGGGGAACGAAGTGTGCCTTATAGGTGCATGGATACCTTCCACGTATGTGACGCGTTTTAAAACCGTGAGGGGCAGAGGCTCCAAAGCGGACAATTTCACATGCGCCGGTGAGCTTGGGCTGTTACAGATGGTATCAGAGCCAGCGCCGGTGCCGGTGGTGGGGCAAACCTCAGCGAGGACGCTGAGTCCCTACGGGGGGTGAGTGTAGGGACGGCGATACGTAACGCCTGCATTCACTTAGGCAAATCCCACATCGGTAGTGAAGGGGAACGAAGTGTGCCTTATAGGTGCATGGATACCTTCCACGTATGTGACGCGTTTTAAAACCGTGAGGGGCCGAGGCTCCAAAGCGGACAATTTCACATGCGCCGGTGAGCTTGGGCTGTTACAGATATCGAGAGACTTGTTTGAGAAACATGTTATGGCTCTAGGATTACGTAGGATATGATTATGTTCATGTATTGTAGATGACTTGATTATAATTACTATCAATATAATAATCTTGAATTTATGTTCAATCTTATATGCATGTGAAAATGTGTTGTATTAATACAGTGTGTCAAACAAGTCGCGAGATTGACTCTCTCATACGAGAAATCGCCTCTTACGTCGAGGAACGTGAAGAGAAAAGTTCCATCATAAGATAATGACTTATTTTGTAAAGCCAGATGTGAGTTTCTCTAAGAATATGGATTTGAGGATTAATTAAAGAAAGAAACTCAGGTTAGACATTTAGGAGTGTCTAGACCTAGATCTGTACGATGTTGAATAACTGAAAGAATAAGACACGCGCACCAATATGAGGTGATAACATCGTACCGCGTGTTTCATACCACGTGTGCTTAGCGATCAATGGTTTAATGGGAGAATGAATTCTTGCTTCTTCATTATGTGAGACCCTCAAGGTTATTTTAACCTTTCAGTGAAATACCCTTAGACCTTTAACTGTTTCTTAAAGTTTCGATCAGTGTTGTTACTTTAACATGTTACTAATAGCCATGAGAGAATCGGCAATGCGGTGCATGTCTAAGAAAGCAGTTGATTGGAACAGATAGATTCGAGTGGAAAGGAAAGACGATTAAAATAAATATTTTAACTTGTTTACACAAGCCGGCTATTACACTAACTATATAAGAGTCAAGTGTAATTGTGTATATAAAGTTAATCTTGAACTCGAGTTCATCTCTTTAAGAAGATGAGGGATCAAATAAGTTACTACTGAAGTAGTAAATGATGTCTGGGGTATTGTGAGTATTAGTATCCTCATATTAGTATAGAATTCTTTCCACATGTGATTGGATTCCTAAGTATAGCTTGTAAAACCTTATAGGTAAAGCTCGTAATGCTCACAGGTCGTACGAACTATTTGTCGTATGAATTGGTGATTGTTGATGTAGTAGTGGCTCAAGTCATGCCCACCATGTGTGAAGTGGGAGATGTTGGATTACGGGTATGGGTCACCCATGTGAACTGACCCGACCCGACCCGTTTCTCAGTCAGAATAATAATATTAAGACAATCTTAACTCAAATAAAAAAAGGGGGGAACGGTTGTAACTGTTTCCGCCCCAAATCACCCCCATAAGATGATTTTTCCTCTTTGTCTAACGAGGATAAGAAACAAAAATACAGAGAACAAAGATTGGGCTTGAATTCTAAAACAACACCAATTAAGAGCATTTAGTTTGTGAAACAATTTCGTTTCCAAGAGAGACGAAGTGAACTTGGGCAGATCCGTTCAGAAACAAGAATCGATTTCCGCTGCGAACTAAGGTACACTGTTTTACTCCAAAAATTACATCAAAGACTACTTCTAATAAAGTAAGGACCAACTTCTTTCCAATTATACATTTTAATTAAAGAAACAAAGAATTAGAAAACCTTGACCGTATAAGTTTTCATATATTTAGGAATTTTATTTCTAAATATAATATTTAACATTATAATAATTTAAGGAAATAGGTGAAAAGACAATTATATCTATTGCGTAGACTTTTAATGAAAGACAAAATTTTCAATTCACTTTTCTAAGAGTTTTCATACTTTTAATATATTATAGATTATAAATATAGATTATAGATATAGATATAGATATAGACGAAGAATTAAAGGATATGCAGATAAGAGATTTGGAGCAAAATTGAACGCATAATCATTTAAAGTCATAATCATAACAATTAAACGGAAAAGAAAAGAATAAGAATGAAAGTGACTTAACTGAACTTTTAGTAACTCTATAAATATTTTCCAAATATAATAATTATGGAACTTTTGACTTAAAGAAAAGCTAGGAGCCGCTGTGGAGATCGGAGAATTTTGATTTTATCTTTCTTCTCTATATTTATTATTTTTTTGTCGTAGTTCTTCGAATGATTTGTAGTAACTCTTTCATGTCTATGTGGAGTTAAATTTCTCTTTCTAGAGTTATGGTAGTTGCATATTTGTCGTTGTATGAACGAGAATTGACTTGTTAAGATATTTATCGTCATGCTATGGGTCGTGTGGTTATTTACTACTTGTTGATCTTAATTATTTGTTTGATTGATCATTATTCTAATACTATTTGTGGCACGTAAATTGGACTCAAAATTTGTGTGTGTAATGAGAGGAAGTAAAGCTTGGTTGTGAACATTATACTAAAAGGGGATTGATTCGCTAATATGGATGGGAATATACTCGTTAGCCTTGCACAGTTGATACAAATGACATATCACATGCACTTTATTATGGACCGATGAACGTAGAAATACAGTTATTAGGAATAGTCGAGTAGTCTTAATTAAAGTAGTTTGTAGAACTCTCAATCAAGTATTATCACCCTGCAACTAGTGACCCGAAAAAGAAAAAAAAATCAGAGTCAGTTCAAGTGAATACTCAATATGACTACAAGCAAATCCGTAGCCCTAGATTGATTTCATCTTAATGATTACATAAAAATCTGCTCTTCACTGGTTAATTGTTCATTACTTTGATTATTTTCATTTTTAGTTTAGTTAATTCATAAATATATCATTATGTTTTATCTTTATGAATAAATAATTAACATTGATTCAATTTAGTAAAATAGTTAATCAGCAAGTCTCTGTGCATCTGATATTTGGACACTAAATCCTATATTACTTGTGTTAGAGTGGGTAAAAGTCTCACATTGGTTGAGGAATGGACTAGTAATTTGCTTATATGGACTTGGGTAATCCTCACCTCTTGAGCTAGCTTTTGAGGTTGAGTTAGGCCCAAGGTCCATTTCTTGACAACTTGTACGACTGCTTGAACTTGCGTTTGGACGCAACATAAACAGACCACCAGGCTCTACTAGCTTCCCGAAATCTTATTTCAAGTCCTAGTCATTTTTAGCCAATAATTGGACCAAGAAACCTTTGTATGCAATATATTCCTAATAAAATTCATGAGAATTGGTTGTATAGAGAAGATTGCCATCGATCTTTGAGAAAAAGGCTCATCTAGATCATCCGTTAAGAGTTGAGTTGAACCATGCCACTGTCGATAAAAAAGGGCACATTCATTTTTAACAAGTCGATTTTGCAAAACTATTTTTTCCATTTGGGCTCCAATTAAAGTGTCCACATTGGTATTTTATTGTTTTTAGTAGTGATTTTATGTTTTCCGAGTTTCTTGGTCAGTTAAGTCACAAAACTGCGTGGATGAATTTATTTAATCAGGGTCAAAGTTTAATTGGTTTTTGAGTATTAATCATATCATTTTGTGTTTAATATTATATTTTACAATGTTGATTAACCGGTATAAAGATGAAGAGATTTGGAGCAAAAAACAGAAGAAAAAAACAGTAAAAAAAATTGACATAAAGTGGTATTTTTGAGCTTTCCCATTTAAACATATTAAACGTGTGGTACTAGGTGATAACTTTTCCTGTTAGAAACAATAATGCTTGTGAATTATTTGTGCAGACAATAATAGCACAGCACCCACCACTTTCACTACTTCAGTTCCAAGACATATTTATTCTAAGAAAAGAACTAAAGAAAAAGTTAGAATCAAGTGCTCTTCTATAACTTCTTCTAATTAGTGCTAAATGAGCATTTGTATCAGGGATATTAAGGGTGATATTGCATTGGCATGGAAAGAGACATGATAGTTACATTGGTGTTTTTTTTAACCCATCCCTAGGAGCTCCCAGCTCTTTTTGCTCATTTGGTGACTCGAACTCACAACCTTCGAAAGTGAAGGGCGCTTACCATCCGGGCAACTCCCTCTTATCAGTTACTTGAGCTGAAAGTGAGGGGTGCTTACCATCCGAACAACTCTCTCTTGTCAGTTACTTTGATGTGCATTCCTGTTAAACCAAGGAATTAATAAAAATTGTTTCCCGCAGGGGTTTCCATGTAAATCTGTGTGTTTTTGTTTTCTTTCTACTTGTGGTTTGCTTTATTTCTGCCCGATTTCTAACAAAAACCACTCAAATATGAAATCACAAAATGAGGGAAATGCAACGTCCGTCATTGTCCTTGGAAATGCTTGTGTTATCCATTTCCTCAAGTCAAGATTTTCATTGCATATCTCTTTTGGCCAAAACCTCCATTAGATGTAACTATAAACGCCACCACTAGTGGACACTATTCCCTCCCAGCCTTCTTCTTAGAAAAGAATTGAGAGAGAAGTTAATAGAAATTAAACCATAATTCTTCATACATGAAGACTTGCTTTTTTTACTTAAAAGAATCTGGAGAGGTTTAATTATGATAAGAAAAAAAAATCAAAAGAGAGTAGATTTTTAATACCTGGTGCAATGTAGCCAAGAGTGCCTATTGTCTTGGTATGGGTGATGGAGACTTGCTTATGGCTAAAATGTGAGAGATTCCAAAATTCACCAATATGAGCCACCATATCTTCATCCAAAAGAGTGTTCTTTGGCTTTAGGTCGCAATGAACTATGGGAGTGTTATGACCATGCATGGTGCATATATTCAATTGCTATAGCTACATCAAGCGTAACAGAAACTCTTCGAAGGAAGTTCCGTTGGGCATATATTGCAACCAATTCTCAAGACTCTCGTTGGGTCGGGCATATATTGCAGAACAAAGGCTCTTATGATGTAGTCTCTAGAACGAGTAGTAACCACCGAGACAAGATTTATGTGCCTAACATTTCTCATCACCTCACATTCAATATCAAATTTTTTGCATACTTCCTCATTTTCCAAATCCAGAACCTTTATGGCTACCAAACTTCGACTATAGATAATGTGTCGTGCCTTTGTACGCAATGCCAAAACTTCCAACAGCAATTAAATTAGATCCATCAAAATTATATGTTGCTCGTTGAATCTCGTGATAAGAAACTAATTGATATGAGTCCTGATCCCCAGTACGTTTTCCACATCGTTGGACTTTCCTTTCTTCTGTCGTTTCATCATCCAAATTGAAACCAAGCAGGAACCTCCAATATGTGCATTCCACATAGACCTTTATTCCTAAGAAATGACTGTAGAGTGAAATTTGCAAACGCATCACCACTGGGTATTTCTTCTGTCGTTTCATTATACGTTATCTCTGGATTTATCTCACCCACAATATGTGATAAAAATAACACTATAATCTCGGGATGAGTTATGTAACACCCCGTATTTTCTGGCTAGACATTGAAGCGTCGCTCTTAGGTGTGTAAACTTTAATCCCATGATTTGTATGTTAATACATGTGTCATGATCTTTATCCTAGTGTGTGAAGTGCTTTCGAGGTGAAAAATGTTCATAGGAATCACTTAGAACAAAGTTGAGCTAAGAGTTTTTGATTCGTCCAAAGTTGGGTATTTGATTCTACAAGGGTCTATTTTGAATGTGTATAACTTTTTATATACTTGGAATTTTTCAGCTCAAGATCCACCAAATGATAGATAATTGAGTTAGCTTTCCAACGATACCAATTTCTCCTTAATCCGATACCCGAGCGAAAAGTTATGAACATCCAAAGGAGTGTGCGTCGCCTAACAATTGCCTAAGGCTACTGGAATGGGTGTGCGATTGGCTAGGCGTCGCCCAACCAAAGCTAGGCGATTAGCCATGCGTCGCCTAGCGATTGGCAAGGCATCGCCCACCTTGGCTTGGGCGATTGACTGGGCGTCGCCTAAGTCATTGCCCAGTGGCAAAAACACTCCGTTTTGACTTTAATCAAGGATGTTGAAGTCATTTCACACCCCTAAACCGTCCCTAATCACTTCAAAACGTTTTAATGATGTATTAAACACATTAACTTCATCCTCTTAACCCTAAGAAATCAATAAACTGAATACAGTTTTCTTCCTCTTCAATGTAGTTAATTCGTCAAAGAGTTCTCTGTTCCTATCAGTCGATCTAGTAGATTTTAATAAAATTATCTTTTTATCCCTAATTATATAATTATCTTTTTATTCCCACGCGAGGACCTGAACTAGATGCATGGAGTGCTGGAGTCATCTTATACATCTTAAAAAAGAAAAATCAAGATTAATTATCTGTAATCTTATTTTGAGGTGTGCTTTGACAAATAGTTAGTGATAATTCAGGTGATTGGAAATTTGCAAAAAAGAGATAATTCAAATGTGTTTTGGGCCAGTTGGTATCTTCAAGCAGATATTTTTCGCCAAATGTTTTTGGAGATTCAAAATTGAAGTGATGGGTGCTCTACATAAATAATTGAGAAGCATTAACGTTTGTCGTTTTTCATTCACGTTTCACGAGAACCCAACATGAAGTTACTCTATTGCAATGGGTCATGCGGTTTTTTCGTGCTATGGAGTGAATTGTCATTCTCACAGGAAATCTACAAAATGTCTTTTCTAATTCAGTGTTGGTCAGTTTATTTTACTACTATATATATCTCTCCTAATTCTTATGAATTTCTTATCAACTCAAAAAGAAAAACAATGGATCTTAAGCTTTGTTTATGTGTACTTCTCTCTATGGGTGTCAAGTAACTAACCCGACCCGGTTTGACCCAGCCCGATAAGCCCTAGGGCTTTAGGGTTCCGGGTTTCGGGTCGGTTATTTTTTTAAAATGGGTTCGGCTAATCTGGCTCGGACCAAGCCCGGTCCAAACCCGTCGATTAACCGGCCCGGCCCGAATACCCTTTTAAAAAAAAATGGGATTTTGGGCCAAACTAGTCGTTGGCCCAACGGCTATATAGCCGTTTTTGGGACCAAACGGCTAGTTTGGGCCCATTTATTAAAAGAAAAAAAAAAACTTTAGAAAATATTTTTTAATCCCAAAAAAAAATTCTATAAATATCCTACAACTTCAAATCATTTTTCACTCTCTCAAATCTCATTCTCTCTCAAATCTCAATTCTCAATTCTCAAATATTCAATATATTTAATTTTTTAAAGTGTTCACTTTAATTTTTTAATTTTTCGTTTACAAAGTACGAGCGGAAGTTTCTAAAGTCGCAATCTTCGGATACTTCCAAAATTTGGTATTGTCGTTCCATCTCTTACGTTTAATTTTTATTTATTGTATTAATTGTTTAATATTTAATTTTATTATATTTGTGTATTTTGAATATTTTTAGTTTAATTTAATTTATATTATGGATAAATTAAGAGACCTCGGTACTAAAGGTGTTAAAATAATTTGTCCTGAAAGCGGTAGTGGTAGTAAAAAACGAATTACTAGCGGTAGAGGTAGTTCAAGTAGTAGATATACTCGTGTGCCTTCGCCTCCGGTACCGCTTGGTACACCTTTTGGGGAAGAAATAGGTGTAGGTACTCACGATATGGATTATGTTTAGCTCAGGAAAATTACGGTAAAGAAGAAGAAAATGAAGTAGATGCAGTTAATTTAGACGAAGATAATGAAAATATTGTTGAGACACCCGGAGTAGGAGATGCTAACGTTAGATCTGAATCGGTTAATCTCCCTCCCCGTCCTCCCAGTGACCCAAGACCTCGTAAAAGAACTAGTATTGCATGGCAATTTTTTGAACGTATATCAGATATTGAGGTGCAATGCAATATTTGTCAACAAATATATAAGCATAGAAGTGGAGGCAAGCAAGGGGATACGGGTACGTTAATGAGACATGTAGCTGAAGATCACAAAAGAGAGTTAAATATTGCACAAGGTAGTGGGGATGTTGGTGGGCCAACGCAAACTAGAATGGACCCAGCAACCGGTCACGTAGCGAAGAAGTATAATAAATTTAGGGACCGGGAAGAAATAGCTAAAATGATAGTTGTGGGTTGTTTGTCTTTTAATTTTCCTTCTTTTGATGCCTTTATTCGTTATATACAAGCAATTTATAATCCTATGTTTAACGGTATTCCTAGAACTACTTGTCGGTCTGATATTTTTAGATTTCATTCACAATATTGTTTTTATTTATCAACATTGTTAAAAAATATTCAATGTAGATTGTCCCTAACTTTTGATCTTGGTCGTGTTGTAAATAAAAATGATTATTTAACCGTTACTTGTCATTGGATGGATAGTAATTTCGTAATGCAAAAACGTATTCTTGCTTTTTTATATGATGAAGATCGTAAACATACTGGACAATTTATTGTTGATTCTATTGTTAAAATTGCCGGATATTATGGTATCGAAAATAAAATTTTATGTATTGCTTTTGATAATGCTTCTAACAACAACACTGCTATAAAAAAAAAAATCTACGATATCTCCGCTCTTGCCTGAAATTTTTCATATTAAGTGTGTATGTCATATATATAATTTAATTGTAAAAGATTGTCTTGAGTTTTTTGAGTTTTATATTGAAAAAATTCGCCTAGCTGCTTGTTTTATTCAAGAAAATAATTGTAGATCGAGAATTAGAGAATTTAAAGTTAAATGTCAAGAAAATGGACTTACACCGATTTTGATGCCTGAGGAAATTGATACTAGATGGAATTCTACGTATAAATTTTTAAAAACTTGTTATAAATATAGAATTCCTATTACACTAGCTTTTAACCAACATTGCGGTTCATTTGCTGATTCTGTTGATTGCATGCTATATAATTCTGATTGGATTGTAATTAATGGTCTTGTTAAGTTTTTAGAAAAAAATTATGTAGCTACGGTTGAATTTTCCGGTGCTTATTATCCAACTGTTTGTAATATTTTGGCATATATAGCCGATACTTTTGGTTTGCTCAAAGAATATAAAAATAAAGAAGTTGTTGGCGCCATGTTTACGAAATTTAAAAAATATTTTTTCCCGATTCCCCCTATTTACTTGGTTGGTGCTATGCTAAATCCGTGCATGAAATATAATAATATGTGTCACTTTAGTACTCTTATTTATACTAACTTAGAAATAAATACTAACCATGATTATGAACAAGTACAACCTGATTTGTGGACGGCTACGGCTGATGCAAAGGATTACATAGAAAAATTATATAATCACTATGCTGATTTATTTGATTTAGCCGTACCTACAAATATCACTCCAACTGTCGCTCCTCATCCTCCCGAGGAGCCATCATCTTCTAAAAGGCCGGCACATAGTATTTTTTTTGATTCGTTTTATGATTTAACTTGTTGGAACAGTGTTGATGAGAGAACTTACACATCAACTTATCGGGAAGAGCTGAAATATTATCTTCTGACGGCACCAGAGGATCGCAGACGATGGATCAACACGCTGGATTGGTGGAGGAGTAATGAAACACAATATCCTGTGCTTTCAAGATTAGCTAGAGATATCTTGAATGTTCCAATGTCAACCGTTGCATCAGAGAGTGCCTTTAGTCAGGGACGACAACAGCTTGGAGACAACCGACACTTATTGGGAAGCAATGCAATGAATGTTCTAGTTTGCCTCAGAGATTGGATTAGAGCGGAAAGAAGAAAACAAGGAATGAAACCGGAGCCGAGCGACTGAAACTTGAAGAAATTATGACTTCACGGGAGAACTCAGCAGAATCAAGTGCAATGCATGGTTTTGCCCCCGTTGACTTCGACTATCCTATGCAAGTTCCCATTAATATTAACATGAACGAGTTGGAAAAAATGATGCGTAATTTATGGATTTTTCATTCATGTAAATTATAAATTTTGGATCATTTTGCAATCAATAAAATTCTCCAAATTCGTTCACTCCTTAGTCCTTGCTTTTTATATTTTTTCATTTAACGATTTAAAATTTTAAATTGAATTTCTAATTTTCTACTTTAAATTAAAAACTTACTTCTAATATATTATTAATTTACTACCAAATATTATTAATTTATTATATTAAGTAGCATATGTTTTGTATATTTGTGCATATATCTTGTATAGAAGTGTATATTTAACATATACATGTGTATATGTTTTATAAATTAGTATATAAGTATATCTATATATATTGTAATGTATATATAATGTAGTATATTTTATAAGTAGTAGTATATATACATTGAATGGTGCGTATACACGTGTATATATCTTTTATAGAAGTGTATATTTAACGTATACATGTGTATATGTTTTATAAATTGGATATCTTCTATAGAAGTGTATATATCTTCTATAGACGTATATATTTAAAATATACAAGTGTATATGTTTTACAAATTAGTATATAACTATATATATATACATATTGTAGTATATATATATGTATATTGTAGTATATATTTTATTTAAAATAGTACATATATATTGAATGGTGTGTATATATGTGTATATATCTTCTACAGATGTATATATTTAATGTATCCAAGTGTATATGTTTTACAAATTAGTATAATATAACTATCTATGTATTGTAATCCATGTATATTGTAGTATATATTTTATTTTAAGTAGTACATATACATTGATTGGTGCGTATATATGTGTATATATTTTATATAGATGTATATATTTAACGTATACAAGTGTATATGTTTTATAAATTAGTATAATATAACCATCTATACATTGTAATACATATATATGTATATTGTAGTATATATTTTATTTAAAGTAGTACATACATATTGAATGGTGCGTATATATGTGTATATATCTTCTATAGACGTATATATTTAACGTATACAAGTGTATATATTTTATAAATTAGTATATAAGTATATATATAGAGAGAGTAGTATATATATATATATATTGTAGTATATACTTTATTTAAAGTAGTACATATTATTGAATGGTGCGTATATATGTGTATATATCTTCTATAGACGTATACCTTTAACGTATACATGTGTATATGTTCTATAAATTAGTCTGTAACTATATATATATATATATATATATATATATATATATATATATTGTTGTATATATATATATGTATATTGTAGTATATATTTTATTTAAAGCAGTACATATATATTGAATGGTGCGTATATATGTGTATATATCTTCTAAAGTAGTATACATTTAACGTATACAAGTGTATATGTTTTATAAATTAGTATGTAAGTATATATATATATATTGTAGTATATACTTTATTTAAAGTAGTACATGTATATTGAATGGTGCATATATATGTGTATATATCTTCTATAGACGTATATCTTTAACGTATACAAGTGTATATGTTTTATAAATTAGTATATAAATATATATATATATATATATATATATATATATATATATTGTAGTGTATATATATATATTATACTATTATAGTATATGTTTTATTTAAAGTAGTACGTATAGTCATATATAATTATATATTGAATGGTACGTATATATGTGTAATTGTTTATATATTTTTTTTAAAAAATATATTGTATATTGGAGTGTATATAGTGTATATTGGATTTTTTATTTATTTTTTAAACGGTTTTGACCGGTTTTTAACCGGATTCGACCGGGTTTTGGTGGGTTTGATCGGGTTGAGTTAAGTGGGCCGGGTTAGGGTGTGTTTTAATTTTTTTACTGTTTGGCCCAGCCCGGCTAGCATCAAAACCGGGCCTCAACCCGGTTAAAATGGAAGGTCCGGTTCCGATTTGGCCCGGCCCAGCCCGTTTGACGCCCATACTTCTCTCCCTAATTCTGCTGGTAAATTTAGTATTCTTCTCCATCTTAAATACAAGCTAGCTTTTAAGTAATATTTTGTTCAATATAATATTATTGGTACTACTAATTATTACTATATAAAAACTCTGATTAATTTTTAATATATGTTGCTCACCTCATAATATAATATGGCAGGTTGCTTATGGAACAGAAGCTAGGAAAATGGTTCAAGGATATTCTGAAGACAATCATCAACAAGCGTTAAAAGCGATTTACGGTTCTGAAATCCCGTTTCATTATTACAGCTATAAACAGGGAGCTGAAGACAATCATGAGCAAGAGCTTTCAGGTACCGAAAACAAGCCGTTCCGTTATTATAATTTATAACTATAAACTGGGAGCTGATGACAATCATGAGCAGGAGCTCTCCAGTCCGTTCTGTTATTATAACTATAAAATGGGAGCTGATGACAATCACAAGCTGTTCCATTATTATAACTATAAACAAGGCAATGATGAGCAAGTGAAAAAAGAGAATGGAACATATCCATTCATTATCCCATATGGATCCTTCTCTAAAATCTTTTTTCATCCTTATGGATGATCTAAAGATAGGGAAAACAATAACTCTCTCCTTTTCAGCCGTTCTTCTGTGAAATTCTTTCCCAAAGAAACAGCCGATGCCATTCCATTTTCACTAAAGGAACTCCTAGACCTTCTTCACCGCTTCTCCTTGTCTGAAAACTCTCCACAAGAAAAAGCCATAAAAGATGCATTGAGATTATGTGAATTAGAAAAACCCATGAAGGGAGAGACAAAGTATTGTGCCACATCCGCGGAGGCAATGCTCGATTTTGTTCAAGGAATCATGGGAGAGAAAACCCAAATCGAAGCTCTGTCCACCACAGCTAATTTCTCAATGGAGCACTCTACTACTCCCGTGCAAAATTATACTATTTCGGATGCTCCACAAGAAGTTGTCGCTCCTAAGATGGTAGCGTGTCATATTGCTCCTTGTGCTTACCCCGTTTTCTACTGTCATCACACAGTTGGCGATGAAAGAAAGGTGTTCAAGGTTTCATTAAGGAATAAAACAAATGGTGATAGTGTGGAAGCAATTGTTGTATGTCACTTGGATACCTCTGAATGGAATCCATCTCATGTAGCTTTTCAAGTGCTTGGTGTATTACCAGGAAAATCACCTGTCTGCTACTTCATCCCATCTAGTAATGATCTAGTGTGGGTTCCAAAAACAATTGTCACTAAAAATGTAGCGATTTGAAGGATCGGAGAAGCTAGCTAGCTCCACCGACCACCATGATCTCAATTACTTATGCATGTACTAATATTTTCTTGTATCTGCTTTCTATTTTCCAGTAGCCTGTTTGAGTGTGCTCTTGATGATGTTAAATAAATAAAATATGCTTTTCCTAAAATTGTGTCCACAAGTTTTTTGCCCTTTTTGTCAACAAAATAAAACAACAGACAACCTACAGGCACCTAAGACCACCACTCCTGCTAAAAAGATAGAAGATCAGTTAGTATGTTGCTCATTCTCTAATTACAAGAATTTCTGCCAAAAAACTTTCTATCTATTTGCTCTCTTAGTATGTTGTAAAAACTCTATTCTGTCTACAATCTCACTTGTAATTTGCCCCAAAGTGTCTATAGCTTGTATCTGAACACCCCTAAATTGCTTCCTACTGTTAACATCACCAAGTTTTAACCAATTATTGCTAAAGAGCACCAATTTGTACACGCACATATCCCTACTTGTCTAAAATAATTTGTAAAATGAAAAGAGTTCTCCTACAGGGAATGATGGGTGCCTTCACGGACTAGAGCAATTTTGGGTCATAACAGTAGAATTTACCCATAAATTATTGCTAAATCTCTAAACTGATTTGCACAAGGTTGAAGAATGCTAAGTTACCTAGTGGCAGATAACCATGCTGCTTTTGTTCAACGAATATCAATGACACACAATATTTTTGTCATGACCGGTTGAGGCATTACAACAGGAAAACAACTCCAAGGTGTTTAATGAAGATAAACCTCAGGAAGGCTTATTGTTGAAAGTTACTTTAAGAATGCAGATTGTTTTATCTTTGATAGGTACTTTAATTTTGGCAGAAATAGGTTGTTTCTTTTATAGTAGGTTTGTCCTATTTTTAGTTGTAATAGCAACTATTTAAGTTGCTAGTTGATGATACGACATTTACAAGAAAATAATCAACCTCTCTGCATATTCTCTTCTACAAACTCCATCTCTGTTTAGTCGGCTACCTTTTGAATTGAATTCTTGTGTCATTTTCCTTTAACGATTTTAAACCAACAATTGGTATCAGAGCTTTAATTTTAAGGAACCTGTGAGTGTGTGCATCAATCTGATCCAGTGGATACTATGAACGGATAAACAAATTTTTCTTCAATGGCACCACCAACTTTCGATGGAGAAAGTTATCAAATCTGGGTAGTTAGAATGCGGATATATCTGCAAGGTTTGGATCTCTGGGAAGCTATTGAAGATGAATACGAGATAACTTTCTTGCCGGACAATCCCACGGTGTCTCAGATTAAAACTCACAAGGAGAGGAATACAAGGAAATCAAAGGCAATGACATGCTTATTTATTGCAGTTTCATCTAATATCTTCACTCGTATCATGTCTCTGAAATCAGCGAAAAAGATATGAGATTATCTCAAGACTGAGAATGAAGGAGATGAAAGGATTCGAGGGATGCAAATGTTGAATATGGTACGTGAGTTTAAGCTGCAAAAGAAGAAAGAAAGTGAAACCATAAAGGAGTACTCTAACAGACTTCTTAATTTAGCAAATTGCATCAGATTATTGGGTTCCACTTTCAATGATTTAAGGATCGTTAAGAAAATCCTAGTAACGGTACCTGAAAGATTTGAGGCTACCATAACAACTTTAGAAAATACTAAGGACTTGTCCAAGATCACACTTGCAGAGCTCTTAAGTGTTTGTCAAGAAGGTGCCTTACCAGCCAAGCATCACGATGATGAACTTTCTAAGAATAAGAATAAGAATAAGAAGTACCAACCAACTGATGGAGAAGGTGCAGTGCACAACAACAAAAACAAAACAAGTGGTTTCAAAGGAGACCTTTGGATAATTATCACACACTTTTTCTTTGGACATATTTGCAAAGTCCAAAGGAGACCAAAAAATATTTGGGGGCAAGTGCACAAATAGCCTATTTTGAAATCACCATTCAAGTCACTACGACATTGCATCAAAATTTACAAATTTGGCCATTTAAGACCGACTTCAGAAGAAAGACTGTTTGGAAGTTTTGTTTGTGAAAGTATAACTACTCTCCCTCCATAAATATTTATCCGCTTTTAATATGACACATATTTCAAGAAATAATACTCTCTTCATTCTATTTTATGTGTCTTAATTTGATCGGACATGAAATTTAAGAAATAAAAAAAGCCTCGATGATGTTTAACAAATTGTCTATTAAAAAATGGGTGAAAATCGTCCCCCCCCCCCTCCCCGAAGTTTGCCTTAAAAATCAACCTCCCCTGAACTATCAACATTAATCAATCTCCCCCCTTATCACATGAAATGTCTATTTTGTCCTTGTACTATATTTATTTAATATTTTTTTATATTATATGTAATGTGTATTTTTTTAACATGGCTATTTATAGTAGTTTATTTAAGTTTATTAACTTAATAAGCAAAATAATACTTTTTATAAATTTATCACAAAACTTAATGTTATTTTTTAAGATCGTTATTTTAGTATTATATTTATTAAAGAGTCGTTTGGTGTGAGGTATAATTATAATAATTCAGAGATAAAGTTCATGATTATTTATCCTGCATTTAATTAGATGTATTAAGTAGTGTCAAAATTATTTGTCGCACCATTTATACCACAATGATGAGATTAATTATCACACGTACATGTTAGTACAACTTATTTTGTGATAACTAATCCCGGAATAACTTATTTCCAAACAACCCACCCGTAAATGTGTATATATACATATGTATGTACATGCATATATTTTCGTGTTTTATCACAAATTCGTTTCGTATTACTTAACTTTTTGTTGATATAACACAATCCTTAAGAAAATTTTACTTAGAGGTATATTTTGCTAAATTAACCTTATTAATAATAATTTGAAACTTAAAATTTGTCTATACTGTTACGTTATATAGTTATTTAACATTAAATGGTAGAAAAAAACATAATACAATTTCTTTGATTTCACAAATTGAGCAGATAAATTAAAACATTTATTTTTAGTAGGAGGATCAAGTGATAAGAAACGATATTATTTATTGTCCATATCAATAAACAAGATGTAAATTCATAACGAAAATATACGCATATGCATGTACATATATATGTATATATACACATTTACGGGTGGGTTGTTTGGCAACAAGTTATTTCGGGATTAGTTATTACAAGATAAGTTGTACTAATATGTATGTGTGATAATTAATATCATCATTGTGGTATAAATGGTGCGACAAATAATTTGATACTACCTAATACATCTAATTAAATGCAAGATAAATAATCATGAACTTTATCTCTGAATTATTGTAATTATACCTCACACCAAACGACTCTTTAATAAATATAATACTAAAATAACGATCTTAAAAAATAATATTGAATTTTGTGATAAATTAATAAAAAGTATTAATTTGCTTATAAAGTTAATAAACTTAAATAAAATATTATAAATATCCATGTTAAAAAAATCTACATTACATGTAATATAAAAAAATATTAAATAAATATAGTACAAGGACAAAATGGACATTGCATGGGATAAAGGGGGGGGGGGAGAGGTTGATTATTATTGATAGTTCGGGGGAGGTTGATTTTTAAGACAAACTTCGGGGGGGGGGGGGGGGAAACGATTTTCACCCATTAAAAAATGTACTACTACTATTTTTAATTAAGTGAGACCAATAAGAATAAAAGTGTTGCGTCTTTAAATAGTTACTAAATAAGAAAATGTGATATTCTTTTTTAAACGGACGAAAAAAAAGTAAAAGAATGAAATACTTTTTTTTTTTTCAATCGCCTCGCGAAGACAGACGCTTGAGAAGGTTCTTGAGATTCTCAATCGCTCTTTTTAGTGGGGAAAGAACAGTGCGTGGAGAGAGCAATGTATAAAATGGGACGGAGGGAGTATTATATTTAATACCAAGTTAAAATGGATAGAAATACATCTAATCTATTGATTTTATAAATTAAATAAATATTAATAAATATTTTAAAATATAAAAGTGGACAGATAAAAATGCACGGGAGAAGTAACTTCAAATGACATTTGCAAGGATGTTTAAAGTTTGACTTGGCCAGTCCTAAACATTAGATATTTTTCGTCTGAATTTTGGCTTAACAATCTCAAACTTTGATTCAAAATTTTTACCAACTTTTTTTGTAAAATGTGAGAAATACTTATCCGATTAAAAGAAAAAAGAATAAATCCTCTTTTGAAGCATAGTGAAGTGAATTCAAAATTCAAACTTTTGAATTAAGATTTTAAAAAAAAAATTTGAAATTCAAATATGTGAATATGTTGACTTCCATTACAAGATTGGAGTTTGGATCCCAAAAATGAACAATTTTTTTTTTTTTTTTTAAAAAAAGATACACAGTACATAATGGTCCAACTTCCAAACTCCAAGCTTGTAATGAAAGCTAACCTATTCATCATATTAAATTAGTCCTGCCTAACACAACAAAAAATTTATTAAAATTGGCGGCAAAACAAAAAATATTAAATGGACCATCAAAATTGGTATTTATGATTCATCACTAAAGTTAATGATAAATAAAAGCATTTAATTTTGTTTCTTACCCTCTCAATTTAGTTTTATTTGTCATATTTTAAATTGACATATTTACTAAAAAAAATAACAATATAATTATTTTATTATTATATTCCTATTAAATAATACTTACATTATATTTAATTTATTTATTTTTTAAATTAATATTAAGAATAAAATAGAAAAAAATAATTGTCTTCTCTAGATATATCAAAAGTGACAAGTAAAATTAGAAATTTAATTAGAAAATTAATAACAAGTAAAAATGAACGAAGAAAATATTAACTAGAGGAATTCTTATTAGTTAATCATATACTAAAAATTATAAATAAGAAGGTATTTTTACTATTAATTTGATATTTAACTCTTATTCATACATTTTATTTTTATATGCCAACAATAGATAGACATTTTTGGAACTTTTTAATTTAAGAACAAAATTAAAAAAAGAAATTAATTCTATGTTAATTTTATAAATTGATAAGTAATTTTAAAATAATTTATTTTGTTAAATAATATGAAATAAGTAATAACTTTTAAGATATATCTCTAGACTAAAATCTAAATATCTATATATGAAAAAAAGAATATTCCATGCAAAAGCATCTCACGTTTATATAGGATTCAAGAAATGGGTTATTACTCTAACTTGTGACTATACATCACACAAAAATTATTTTTACCATTACTTCAAGTCTCCGATATGACATGAAATAAAATAAAAAACAATAAACCTTCATTAACTATTATTTTTAATTTATTTTTTACAATTATAGTTTTCACAAAGATTCTAATAAGTGGGTCCCACATCCAACTTTTCTCCCTCTTTTCCTGCCATAATAATTTAATATTTTACCCGCCAAACCCCACAAATCCCCCCGCTCTTCTTTTTGGCGGGAAAATTGAAACACCCTAATTTCTTCTCCCCAAAAAAAGAGGGAAATTCAAATTTATAAAATTAAAAAAAATAAAAAATTCAAACATTGTTAATTAATTACTATATATATATACCCATAGATCTCACAGAAAAAAATTGCAAGCAATTTCTACAGCAATTCTTTAATTTTCGTTCCGTCTGCCAAGCGTTTGACGAAATTCCTAAGTGAAAAAAAATGTATGTAGTGAAGAGAGATGGGCGTCAAGAAGCAGTGCATTTTGATAAGATTACTGCTAGGTTGAAGAAATTGAGTTATGGGTTGAGTCCCGATCATTGTGATCCGGTACTTGTATCGCAGAAAGTTTGTGCTGGTGTTTATAAAGGGGTTACGACGAGTCAGCTTGATGAATTGGCTGCTGAAACTGCTGCTGCTTTGACTGCTAATCATCCTGATTATGCTTGTGTGAGTCTTTGATTTTGCGTTTTTTGTTTTGTTTAATTGGGTGTAGGTACAGAGGTTAGGTAGTCAATTCTATATGATTTGATACATATTATATATGGATTACACACATTTAATATACATTTGATGGTTTTCAGTTTAAGTGGTTAAATGGGCTGCTATTTAGGTTAATTCTTTTTTTTTTTTTTTTTTTTAAATTAAAAAATTGGGGGTATGGGAATGGAAAATGGGGAGGGGTGTATAAAAAAAAAGAATTGTTATTGACAAGGTGAGAGTTTAGGTACTCAACCAATTGAGCTACTATCTGATTTGATTTACGTCTAATGATTTGTGTTCTTTTGGTTTGTGTGCTTGAGCGTGTTGAAGAGGGAAATGATAATTAGTTTTAGATTTTGGATTAGTTTGAGGTAAAAGTATTTTTGTAATTTAATGAAATTGGTCTGAATAGTGGGAATCACCCTGATTATGCTTATGTAAGTTTCTGATTATGCTAGTAGTGTTAGTTTATTTTGCATACTGTATTAGTTTATATGCTTTGTTTTTATTATATTGTTATCTGTCTCGAGTTGGGGGTTTATTAGAAATAGCCTCTTTACTTCATTGAGGTAGTGGTATGATCTGTGTATATTTTACCCTCTCCAGACCCTCTATGTGGGAATACATTGGGTATGTTGTGATTGTGATCTTTTAAAAAGAAAAATTGGGGGTAGAGGAAGGGAAAATGGGGAGAAGATTGTGAGGTGGAGAATTGAATTTTCATTGACAAATTGAAAATTTAGGTAGTTGACCAATTGAGGAACTTGTTGATTTGCATTATGTCTATTGAGATGTGTTTTGAGTATGTTGAAGATGAAAATGATAAGTAGTTTTAGATTTTGTGTTAATTTGAGGTATATAGGAGATCTATATAGACAGTAATAACTAGGTTGTAATTGAGGTGTATGTGATAAATATTGATTGATTTGTGTGTTGCATTGAATGTTTCATTTTTTGGCGTTTGCATGTGAATGGTTCTACTTAGGATTTACTGGTTTCTGCAGAGTTGGGGATTTTCACTAAAAGGGTTCATTAGTGAATATGCGAACTAATCAAAGGGGGCTCAATATCTATTGTATATACATAATAAATAATTTTAATATATATATATATATATAGCATAATTTTCCAACGAAGGGGGTTTGGATGAACCCCTACTTGAAGGGTAGCTCCACCCTTGTTTCTCATAGTACTCTTATTGTTTTTTATTTGTTAATGTTTGATTGGATATGAGATTCAAGATATTGATTTAATTTTAGCATATATTAGTAGTATTGAAAAATATACTGTATAAAACCATTAATTGAGAAAGTAGTTTGATAGAGAAGCATTGTATCAAAGTTTATAAATTGAAGTCTAAATGAATTTGAATATTTTGAAAGTCATGTCAAATAATATAGCATGTTGAATACTGTCAAACTCTTTTGAATGTTCTAGAATGGAAAAAATGTTGTATAAGTTGGAATCGGGTAGTAACTATCGTGTTCTCTCCCTTAGCTGGGATTACTTCTAAAGATGAGTATTTTTTCTCTCTGTTGAAGGTGTATTTAATCATCTGTTTGTTTAAATGTACTTCTGTTGCAGCTGGCTGCAAGGATTGCTGTTTCCAATCTGCACAAGAACACAAAGAAAATATTTTCCGAGACGTAAGAGCTTTGACTTATTATATATTGTCAGTGTTTTTGTTCTTTGGGTGTTTTTGTTCTTTGGAGACAAAGTGATGGTGTAGTCATTGCAAATAGAAAGGTATTGTTTACAATATTTTGTGATTTTCAGTGTTAAGGACATGTACAACCATGTCAGTGAGAGATCTGGACTTAAAGCACCTCTGATATCTGATGAAGTGTATGAGATTATAATGAAGGTATCATTTCCTTTTTGAACATTATTTTGGTAAATGTGAGAATGATATTGTTTAAGTGAAAGCTTGTTGAATTATAATGTGTTCATAAACACAGTAGAGTGGATTAATATATTGTAGAAAAGGTCACTGATTCTTGAAAGCACCAGTTTCCCTGAGTCTTTTGTATTCCTTTATTATTACAACAACAACATACTTGGTGTAGTTCCATATAGTGGGGTCTAAGAAGTATAGAGTGTATACAGACTTTACTCCTACTGTTGATGCAGAGAGGTTGTTTCCAACAGATCTGTAGTTAAAAAATGTCCATTTATTATTGATATCCTGTAATATGCATGTATCCAAAACTGTTCTTGTGCTCTCACTTGCGTATTGTTGACATAGCTTAGTTACTGTGACTGCTATACCCCTATATCCATATAGCCTTGTAACAGATTAAAAATTGCTAAGTTGTCCAATTTTCATGCACATGACATTTCCTTGCTGCTACTTAGACCAAGTAATTATGAGATTATTGCCCTTCTTTACTCCTCCATTAAGAATTTTGCCTCCCATTTTCAGGAAACAACAACTGCTGTGTTTTGTTTATTTTTCATCCCTTTATTTAGAAGAACACATTTCAGTTATTAACTACTAGCCTTTTTGTTACAGAATGCAGCTCGATTGGACAGTGAGATTATATATGATAGGGACTTTGACTATGATTACTTTGGTTTCAAAACCCTAGAGAGGTCTTACCTCTTAAAGATTGATGGAAAAGTTGTAGAAAGGCCACAACATATGCTGATGAGAGTCTCTGTTGGGATCCACAAGGATGATATCGAATCTGCCATCAAGACGTATCACTTGATGTCTCAAAGATGGTTCACTCATGCTTCTCCAACTCTTTTTAATGCTGGAACTCCAAGGCCTCAAGTATGTCAATTTAATTAGGAAATAGTTCCAGAGCATAATTTCCTTCATGTTTAATAGTTTTCTCCCTTGACCTGCAGTTAAGTAGCTGCTTCCTGATATGCATGAAAGATGATAGTATTGAGGGCATATATGACACTCTTAAGGAGTGTGCTGTTATTAGCAAATCTGCTGGAGGAATTGGAGTATCTGTGCACAATATCCGTGGTACTGGGAGTTATATTCGTGGGACAAATGGGACATCAAATGGAATTATTCCCATGCTACGTGTGTTTAATGACACTGCTCGATATGTTGACCAAGGAGGTGGCAAAAGAAAGGGTATTCCTAGAATTGTGTTTGTATTTGATATAGTTATGATGGATCCAGGCCTTGATTTGATTTTTTCTGACAATTTTATGTTGTTTAGGTGCTTTTGCTATCTATCTTGAGCCCTGGCATTCTGATATATTTGAATTTCTGGATTTGAGGAAGAACCACGGAAAGGTGTAGTTACGATCCTTGATCTAATCAATTCTGTATATTTATGAGTCTTATAGGACTCAAGTGGCATAATCAAACTGCTCTTTTTGCTAGGATCTGTGTAATCCTCTCATATCATAAGTCTTGTAATTGCTTAAATGACAATTTTATCTCTGCAGGAAGAGCATCGGGCTCGGGATCTTTTCTATGCTCTTTGGGTGCCTGATCTTTTTATGGAAAGAGTCCAAAGCAATGACCAATGGTCTCTATTTTGTCCAAGTGAGTCTCCTGGATTGGGAGATTGCTGGGGTGAAGAATTTGAGAAGCTGTATACAAAGTATGAAAGAGAGGTAAAACAAGTCTGTTATTATGATTAATTGCTTGGCAAGTTCGGATAATTGAAGCTTGTCTGCATATGATCTTAAATGACCTCATTTTGTCAATTCAGGGTAAGGCAAAGAAGGTCGTGCAAGCACAAAATCTCTGGTTTGAGATCTTGAAGTCTCAGATTGAAACTGGGACCCCTTACATGCTGTATAAGGTAACTTTAGTACTGTTTATCTTGTTTTTGTTGTTTGGATGCATTGAAATTTTGTTAATCCTTTCTTTTGTCTGTTATCATAGGATACTTGTAACAGAAAAAGCAACCAACAGAATCTTGGCACAATCAAGTCTTCTAACTTGTGTACTGAAATCATTGAGTACACAAGTCCTACTGAAACTGCTGTGTGCAACCTTGCATCAATTGCTCTTCCACGATATGTTAGAGAGAAGGTAGTTACAAATGCCATTTACTTGAAAATATTGCTTGGTTTTAAGTTGTACTGTCCTGTTATTTATCATTTTCCTTTATATCTTTTAGGAGGTCGCAAGTGAATCACAACCATCTAAGCTTGTTGGGAGCAGAGGTTCTAAAAACCGGTACTTTGATTTTAACAAACTGGCAGAGGTTAGAATTCGTTCTAACGAATCAGACTTGTCTGCTTCTGATGTATTATCTTAAGTTAATCGTGGATATCCGTCTTATTGTGTTCTATTTTTCATGTGAGACAGGTCACTGCATTGGTGACTAAAAACCTGAACAAGATTATTGATGTCAACTACTACCCTGTTGAAACTGCAAAAAGGTCTAATTTACGACATAGACCTATTGGACTTGGGGTCCAGGGTCTTGCAGACACATTCATATTGCTTGGCATGGCATTTGATTCAGCAGAGGTAAATCACCCTCCATCCAACTTTTGTTCTTTAACTGGTTCAGTGGGGCCTGATCTTGTACTTTATCTATGCATAGGCTCAACAGCTGAACAAAGACATATTTGAGACAATATATTACCATGCTTTAAAAGCCTCTTCTGAATTAGCTGCCAAGGAAGGCCCATATGAGACATATGCAGGAAGTCCAATAAGCAAGGTATGTATTGGAGTTTTTACTTTGTTTGATGATTTATTATGTGGATCGCTTGCTTGGTTGTCCAAGACTTTTGAAAATTAAGCTAGGCTTTCATTAAGCGCCCTTGATTAAAAAAATGTGATTTTGTGTTGAACTATTCTGTTCAGGGTATTCTCCAGCCGGACATGTGGGGAGTAACGCCATCAGATCGATGGGATTGGGGTGTTCTCCGTGAAATGATTGCAAAGAATGGTGTAAGAAATTCACTTCTTGTAGCTCCAATGCCCACAGCTTCAACCAGCCAAATTCTTGGAAACAATGAATGCTTTGAGCCATACACATCCAATATCTACAGTAGAAGAGTTCTAAGGTTACTTTTTGCTGTCCGATCCTTTAGCTCAATGCTAATTCAGTTAATTCTGCTGTCTTCAGATTTTAACAATGGATGTTCTTTTTCAGCGGTGAATTTGTTGTGGTGAACAAGCATCTTCTTCATGACTTGACTGAGATGGGCCTCTGGTCTCCTACTCTCAAGAATAGGATAATTTATGATGATGGTTCTGTTCAGAAAATCCCAGAAATTCCAAATGATCTCAAACTCATATACAAGTATGGATTTTCTTTATCACATTGCTTGTTTTTTCTGTTGTCATGTTCAGTTTACTTACTATTTATTGATGTTAGAACTGTTTGGGAGATCAAGCAACGTAACTTGGTTGATATGGCTGTTGACCGTGGATGCTACATTGATCAGAGCCAGAGTCTCAACATCCATATGGACCAACCCAATTTTGGAAAGCTCACATCCCTGCATTTTCATACTTGGTCCAGGGTATGCTTTCCACTTCACGTTACACTTTGTTGTTTCAATTGTCATATTATTGTGATTTATTATTTGTACTGGTTGGCATCCCAATAGTTTCTTACTAGACCTGATAGTTGGGGTCTAGGAGACAACACTCCATAGGTTACTTAAGTTTCTATGAATTTCAAACTTTACTGGCAGGGTTTGAAAACAGGAATGTACTATCTACGATCACGTGCTGCAGCTGATGCAATCAAGTTCACAGTTGACACTTCCATGATAAAGGTAGCAAGCAATACATCTTACTTTACTTTCCTATCATAAACCCAACATGTTCATCATTACAGAATGTGTTTGGGACTACGATGCAGGAAAAGCAAGAGACTGCAGTCGATGAAGAAACTAAAATGGCCCAGATGGTGTGCTCATTGAGTAACCGTGATGAGTGTTTGGCTTGTGGAAGTTAAGTGATCTACGCAGATAACCAGAAGCATTTTGAACTTGTGGCTTTTGTTGTTTATGTTTTCCCTGCCTGCTCTGAAACCTTAGTATCTATAGGCGATATCGAGATGTGGCCTGTAGTAATGTCCCTGGTTTAATCTGATTTAACTCGTTGTACATACATCACTTTATAGTATCTGCTGTTACAAACAAGCTAGTAATTTCCTTATATCAGTAAATCATATTTGCCGTAACGCGTGCTTAATATATCAGTGATGAATTTGTGTTGATGACAAGAAAATGTGTTCTGGAATGCCTGGATATTGATTATTTTTGTAATTGGAGTATGTCAACTTTTCTATGAATCTATACAAGTTTCCCTATTTTTGATGCCCCTAAAATGTTTTACATATTTTGGATAATGTTGGTATCAAAAGAAAATTTATATGTAAAACATAAAAATGTTGACACATTCCAAATATGTTTTACATATTTTGGTTGTGTGAAATTGGTCTGGAGCTGGTTCATTACATTGTGTATATTAAGAATCATGCAACCAATTTTAAGTGGATATGCCAAGTTCTAAAAAGAAACCATAATACTACTTGATTAAGTAAAACACCACTACACATTATATTAAATAAATCACTAGGCTAATAAACCAAGTTTTGTAGTTCTTAACAAAAGGTTTTAGGTTCAAGTTATGGGTATGGAGACAATCATGTTGGGAGCATCATCTACAGAATATCGCTGTGTAATGCATGGTTTGGATAATCGAGACTCCACTGTGTATAGGAGTGTGCAAAAACTGAATTGATAAAAATGTTATGATTTATTGGTTAAATTGATAACCCAATAATAATATACTAAACTACTATATATATATATAATTTCTACAAATTAACAAATCTATTCAATTTTCTGAACTAACATTCAATTCAAGTTTGAAGATTCTTGTAAATTAATACACATTAAGTAGATTTAGCTGCATCTAAGATTTAGTGTCTTTTCATGTTAGTTGCTACTATTTCTACTTTATGAGTATTTTTTTATCAGTTAAATAAAAAAACAAATTTTTAAGAATTAAAAATTGATTAAAAAATATCTTATTGGTTGATTATTGATTTAGCATATTTAAAAATTAAAAATCAATAAACCGAATTAAAAATTGATAAAACTAAATCAAACCGAACCGATCGATGTACATCGTAAATGCTAGTACCAGACGAAACCAAAAAAAAAAGAAAGTTTTCTAATTAAGATTTTTCCACAAGTCAAACATTAACAATAAATGATTTGCCTGTAATTTTTATAACCAATAACTAAGTCAAAAGCTATGAATTGTTAGTTATTTGCTGACTTAATAATACTATAAGAAGACATTCAAAAAAAACACATCACTTTCCATTTTATTTCTATCCCATGATGAATATCCAAACACTTGTCAATTATATTTGCATATTTTTGGGGTCTAATCTTTGACTTTGACTTCCTCTAATTGCGTAACTAATGAGTTATGATATTGACAAATTATCATAAATAAATCAACATAATTAATAAGAGGATATTAAGTTATTAAGTCAAAATTTGAACAAAATATGTCAAATAAGAACACTTTATCATATGTATAGTTGTAGTAATTTGAATATTTTAAATAAAATTTGCTGGCAAGTTTATGGAGTTATCTATATATTAAACTTTTTCATACTTCCTATGAGTTGTAATCATGTATATATGTATAGTAACAATTCATCATCTTGTATAATAAACTCGGCTTAGTACATAATCAATCTCTTAAAATTATCAATAAATTTCATTTAAATATTTGAATTAAGTTTTGTTTCAGCTAACACCTCAATTCCTAACGTATTTTGGTTAGACATTTTCGATAAAAATTTGTGTGTGTTCATTCGTCTATTATGTAGTTAAATTAACCACATAAAATATGTTATTTTCTTTAATTATATGCATTCGCCTCAATGAGACATAAAACTCCAAGCATTTTCTACTTGAGGTTGATGCATATTATTAGAGGAAATAACATATCTTATATGGTTAACCTAACTATTTAATAGATGAACAAACATACGCGCTAAAATCTTTTTAAAATTTGATCGAAGTTGAGGTGTTCAATTGAAATAGAACTTAATTCGAATATCTAAATGAAATATTCTGATAAATTTGAAAGAATGACTATCTATTAAGCTTTTTGTTTTTAATTTGCCTTTATCTTATTTGATTAAATTGTTATGTTTTGGAACTTTAAAATCTGGAAGAAATCAAATTTAATACTACTATTTTTTTTTATTTGAATTCAATTATAATATTGCTAAAAATTCACAAAGTTGGACCTACCAATTTAATGCATGTGCAACAATCATATCTCCACGAGTTATGACCCATTATTACTTTAAGAAGTCGATTCAAATTTGTGGACAAAATTGATTTTGAGTTTGAAATATGTGTCTTTTTCAAAATAATTAAATACATTTTTTTTTTTTTTTGGATAATTGAGGAGAAATCTTTTTTATTTTAATTTTCATACACTGTTCGATACTTATATTAAAGTTCAACTAAATTAGATTTTGTATACTATAAAATTTATTTCTTAAGATGCTGATATTATCTAACAATTTTCTTTTATAAAAAAATAATAATTCAAATTCGAAACCTCTGATTGATGAATCAATGAAATGAAAACGTGAACTTAGGTTTATTCCAACATGCCAAGATGGAAGAAGAAAAAATTGGTGATTTTGTGATGTATCATGACATAATTATATATATATATATATATTTAAAAAAGCAAGAGAACAAAATAAAAGTCTTAGGCTTAATGTCCTAGCCATACAAATATTATAAATTTAAATTTCTTATAAACACATAAATATTGTGACATGTGGAAGGTTACAAATTTAAAAATTTACATTTTTTTCTTAAATGTTGAATCAATCAAGCTATGTCAAACAATAAAATATAAACGAGGATATCACTTTCTAGAATGGTGTACTTGAAATATATGTAGGTTTTTTATTTTTTTGATTTCCTAATTAGCACCAATATTCAATTGGGATACTAACTAATTTAGACTTGCATTAAAATATTTATTCATATTGAAGAGTATTCATGCATGTTGACGTATTAGGGGACGTATAATAGATTTTGAGTGAGCTATGTACATATTAAACTCTTACAAAGTATATAAATAAAGATAAGTTATTTATTTATAAAACTAATATGATGTTTGTTTTGCAATTCAGGAAGATGCATCACTGATACATTCATAAGTTATGAGGGGGTCAATGTATATATTATTTTATGTAGGATAGACAGTGAAATAATTAATACATGTACAACTAATCTTTACATAAAATAATACTTAAATTTTCTCATAACTGATTCGTGCATAACTCTAAGTAGCTGTCAAAGGACCCGTCAGTGATATATGTAATATACTAAAGCAACACTATTACAGAAGTACTTCGAGATGACTTAGTTGGTTTGGAGGGTGGTTACCCACACGGATGATCCGGGATCTCTCTCTCTCAATGCCTTCTAAATCGAACCTATCGTACAGAATTTGCCTAGTGCGGTTTATATTTTCTGTGTGGTTTGTAGGCTATTTACACAGTGAGAGTTTAACTGATGGGCATAAAGTGCTCACCGGAAGAACAAAGATTGTAGCGGAACAGAATACTGTTAAGATGGATGATCTCTTGAAAGTCCTCATGTTACATTTTTTATTTTTAAAAATTACGCAAATACACAACTTATGTTTTCAGTATTATAAAAAATCTCAACTCTCTAAACATAATATACACAGAATGCTATGTATATGTCGGCTATATTATGTATATTAATAGGAAGAGAGAGTAAAGTAATTTAAAAAGTGGAAGAAAGTGTAATTAGAGTTGGTATTTATGTTATTTACACTTTTTATTTTGCACCCAATGTGATCTACCTAGTGATCAATAAAATTAGCAACTATGTAATCTTAAATCTCAATGTAAACAAAAATATAATATTAAATGATTTCTTTTCATATATAATATAATACATACATACACATATATTGAGTAAGCAGCAACAATATATACTATTAATGAAACGTAGCAAATAAAATTAAACAATGGGTACAATTGAATGGAACATCACAATAAATGTGCTTCAAAACGAATACGTTTTGTTTTGGATGTTTCATAATTAAATCGACTGATAATAATTTCAAGATACCACCTTTGAAATATCTAATTATATACTTCCTCCGTTTAAAAAACAAAATCTATTTTTTTATTCATTAAAAAAAATGAACCTCATGACCCCTTTATTTTTTTTAGAAATACTTAATTTTAATTTTTCACGTGACATATTTAATACCACAAAATTAAAGAATATTTTAATACATTTGACATATATTTAATTTAAGATCACAATATATATATATTTTTTAATTTTATGCCAAATCAAAATATTTTTTTTTTTCTAAACGAATATTATTATTGTACTTATTTATTTTTAAAAAGCCAAATTGCATGGGAGAGTTATAAAACCGCGTTATATTTCACAGTGTTTGACTGAAGTCAGAGTTGACTAATTACTTGTCTTTTTATTAAAAAAAAAAAACTTTCGGCGTCAGCACCGTCAATCTCCGTCCACAACCAAATAAACATATATCATAGCAAGTGACGAAGTCAAAATTTTTACTAATAAAATTTAAGTTTAGAAGAAAAATTAATTAAAAAAATTTTGATATTTATTATATATATATATATATATATCTCCGTCCACAACCAAATAAATATATATCATAGCAGGTGGCGAAGTCAAAATTTTTACTAATAGAATTTAAGTTTAGAAGAAAAATTAATTGAAAAGAATTTGATATTTTATACATATTATATATATATAGAGAGAGAATTTTAGTCATATATTATTGCATATTTTTTTATCGAATAAAATTCGAATGAACCCCATATCAAAGACTGGCTCCGTCGCTGTATACTGCTCAATAAAGTGTATTTTAAAACTCCCTCTGTCTTAGTATATACTTTTTTCGTTTATCAATTGTTGTTCACTATTAATTTGCCACACATATTAAGAAATAGTAAATGTTATTTGTATACTTTCTTTTGGATTGTGATTTTATTTCTAATTAAATGTATGTTTGAGTTTTCAAAATATTTGAGTAGAATCTTCTTAATATGTTTTCGAGTTTAAATATAGTAATTAATATTAATTCGAAAAGAAATGAAAATTAATAATGGATAAGTTGATTAAATTATTACTTTAATTTTCTAGAAATGAATAGTTTATTAAAGAACATGCCTAAGCCAAAAAATAAAAATAAATAAAAATTTATTTAGACATAGAGGAAGTATCGAAAATACAATACCGACTCTTCCTTAAAAGAAAAAAGCTATTCGCCTTAAGCCTCCAAATTTGAGGGCCTTTTTTTTTTTTTTTCTTTTTAGTAATAATAGATTATATATATATTTTTTAAAAAATATTAAATACTACTTATTTCTAGAAAAAACAAATTTTTTATATGAAAAAAGAATTATTAGAAGAAATCTAATATATCTTGAGTATTTTACTATGTCTCAAGAAAAATAAAATGAATAGATTATTTTTTCAAATTGAAAAAAAAAATTATTAGTAAAAATTTATTATTAAAAATTTAGAAGGTAATTTTATATATATAAATTTTTCTTAATAATCTAAATCTTTTATTCGATTTTGAATCTAAATCACTAATGTATTTGGGCCGCAGTTCGAATAGAGAGGAATGGGATGTCTCCTGTATTGGCGTGTCTTCATGTCGGCCTTTAGCTACATTGAACTCAACATACACCAACACTAACCAAACAAAAATTAAAAGTTGGTTATGTCGTATCCTCAATTTGTCACATCTCCTTCACACTTACTATAGGCAACAATATCCTTTCTCTTTTCACACTTTAACTTTTGTTTTCAATATAATTTAATTTATAAAAATAAATTTTAATTATAAATAAAAATATTAAAAAATAAAAAATTTATTATTGATAAATGATGTGGGTATAAATCTATTTCTCTCTTAATTCTTTTTATTTTTCTTCATAATTCGAGTACCGTTAATAGCGTATTTCTCGAACTTGATCTCTTTATGAATATTTCATGATTTTATGTGATATTAGAGATCGTTGATCTCTTTGTAAATATCCCGTAAATTTATGGAATATTGAAGATCTCGATCTCTTTATAAATACCCAGCCTTCAAGAACTCTAATAGAAATTAAATTCTTCTTATAGAGTCCACAAAATTTCAATATCTATGGGATCATTTGGTTGGGAAAGGGTTATCTCGAAATAATTAATTTTGAGATTAGTTATTCTGAGATAACTCGAGATTAGTTATCCCACCATGTATATAGATAATTTATTCCATTACTGTGTAAATGTTGAGATAAATAATCCCGGCTATAACTAATACTTCAAACCAAACATGGAATAAAATAATACTTTATTTTATTCCAGAACTATTTATCCCTATACCTCACACCAAACGACCCTAAGGTTGGTTTATTTTTTTGTGTGTTAATATTTATATTGAAGTTAGATTAATTTGAATTTACGGTGAGAAGTCCCACCATAGAGATAAAGTGTTTCTTATCAAATATGATTTTATATTTGGAATTCGAATTACCTCTGCACAAAAATGAAAATGGAAGAGTACTTACAACTCCATCATAATTTTAAAAAATTTAGGGGCGGACTTACATTGATTTTTTGGGTGCTCCGACACCCATTAAACTTGATGCGAAATAAGCATAATTACATAGAAAATATATGAAAATAGGTATAAAATACATAAAAGCATTCACTAAATAAAAGGTTGGCACCCGCTGTATTTAGGTTGATCTTAAGGTTCTCCACTGAGAGGGTGTCCCAGGTTTGAATCTTGTTGAAGCGATTTTTTTTTTAGCTTTAAAATTTTTTAAACATCCACGATCTTTAAATTCTGTGTCTGGTGCGATTTGAAATTGACTTTAATGAAGGCTCTAGAATGAAAAGTAAATACCAAAAATAAGAATGTTCATCAAGAGTACTTTCTCTTCCTATAACAAAAAAAAACTATGTACTCATTCAACTTGAAAGAAAAATACAAAATTAAGGTATCTAGCCCATGAGTTGACCAGCAAACTCTACTTATTATAGATTTGCTTTAATTTTTTTTTTTAAATAAATCGTTTACTTTTTTATTTTTTCTTCTTTTGCCTTTTTAGTATATTTTCAACTCTCAACTTGAGCCATCTAAAATATCTCTCTCCCTCTATAAATAACGGTCTGTTGAAGAAAACTTAAAAAAGAAAACTAGTTCAAACTTTCTTGAAAACTCAAATATATTTTTTTCTCTCTTTGAATATTTGAAGTTAAATTCAAACTTTTCATTTTATATATATATAGTAGTAATTGTTAAGACTATTTTAAGTTAGTCGAGTATATAGTACTTTTGCTTGAGTTGAGGTTTTCCAAATGTCTTTCGGAAACAACTGCTCTATCTCTCCGAGGTAGTGATAGGTCTGCGTACACTCTACCCTTTCGAGGCTTCACTTGTGAAATTTTCCTGTATATCTTGTTGTTGTACTTGAGTCAAAGGTTTATCGAAAACAGTACCTTCACAAGATATAGTAGAGTATATCATACTTTTGCTTGAGTTGAGGTTTCCCAAGTGTCTCTCCGATGTAGTGGTAAGATCTGCGTACACTCTACTCTCCCTAGACCTCAGTTGTGAGATTTTACTGTGTATGTTATTGTAGTTGAGTCGAGGTTTTATCGAAAGCAGACTCTCTACGTATGTTATTGTAGTTGAGTCGAGGTTTTATCGAAAGCAGACTCTCTATCTTTACAGGATATAGCGTAGTAAGACGGCGCACATCCTATCATCTCCAGATCCCACGTGCAGAATTACATTGAGTATGTTGTTATCGTTATAATATATAGTACTAGACTATCCTTTTTGTTTTGTGTGTGTTACATGTGTATATTCAAGGTGGCTAATCATAGAAAAAAAGGGGATTATAAGCCAATTACTATAAGAAATGATGATGAAGATCATGAAGGTTGGATGATTAATAACAATGTGATGTTTTCTGGGAATATTAATAGAGAAGAAGAAATGTCTGTGATGGTTTCTGCATTGACACGTGTCGTCACGGGAGAAGATAGAATATTAAATCAAGAAAATAATAATAATAGTGATAATATTATTATTGGTTCTTCTTCTTTGAATGAATTTTCTGGAGGTGTTGGAGAAAAAAGAGGACGTGAAGAGCATCAATATTTTTTGTCAGATATTAGTTCATCATCAGGTACGTAAACTGTTTTACTTTCAAGATTACGAATTTCATATTTTAAAAAGGTTAATATGTAATATTCATTGGATGATCTAATAGCGAGTGCAAAAAAAATAAATACTCTTTATGGTAATGATGATGTATATAACTTATGTTTTATAAGTACGTGTTCAAGCTTGATATCGTTTATGCTGTTCAGACTCTGCAAAAATTTTGTGACAGCCATGTCGAATCCTTCAAAAATACATTATATTTGGAGGATCCGATACGCATCCTTTAAATTTTTAAAGAGTCGGAGCAACGTAGGATATTATAACCTGAAAAATAGAAGAATAAACTACGTACTACAATAACTAAATATATTTAAGTTAAAATCATACAAGATAACAATGAAGTAAATCTAGAGCTCTTATTTTACTTTTAGGCAATGTAATTAATTTGTTTACTTATGATTTTATGATTGCCATCATAACACAAGCTCCAAATATGGATTCAACATTCAAATATATATATTAAGGATCACTTGTTTTGAGTAAAAGACATTATGCATTTTGCAATATTGTTGATCATCATGTTGTAGTTTAATCAATGTGAATAGAGAAAAAATTTCTTTTGTTGATGAAATTTCTTACCGTTATTGTGGCAGATAACCTATCTTATTTTCAAGATTATAAATTCTATATTTTAAGGAGGTTTATAAATGAATATCCTTTAACTGACCTGATAGGTATAACACAATTCTTTACACTAACGATATATATATCTTTTATGATAACAAGTGGACATTCCCCTAAAATTTTGTTTTTTTGGAATGTGTTATGTTAATAGGTGGAGAAGATTCAAGTAATAGTAAGACTATTGCAAGCAACACACCAACAAAAGAATCAACATTCATATACATTACTCCAACATATGATCATAATACCACAAATATTATTGATTATAATCAACCAAGAAGAAGATATAGAGGAGTGAGACAAAGGCCATGGGGAAAATGGGCAGCTGAAATTAGAGATCCATATAAAGCTACTAGGGTTTGGCTCGGAACATTCGACACTGCTGAAGACGCTGCTAGAGCTTACGATGAAGCCGCTCTTAAGTTTCGAGGTAGCAAAGCCAAACTCAACTTCCCTGAAAATGTTAGGCTCTTGCCAGCTTCTTCAACCCCAAGTCAGAACGACGTCGGCAATACGGGATATCCGATGGAGAAGCAGTTTCTGGCAGGCACATTTCCCAAGGATCCCATGGAAAATAATAATAATAATAATGTGGAATTTCTGACGGACACATTTCCCAAGAATTCTATGGGAAATACACATGTTTCTAGTATTGTTTCTCCTAATGATTCTCCAAATACTCTTTCTTTTTTCCCTAGTATAGTTCACACTCAATTACCTAATAGTAACATAAACCCTCCATTTTTCTTGAATGATGATTTTCAAATGGTGCATTCATCTTCAAGTTTGTTAAACCAATCCATGTTTTCTACTACATTCCAGTCTTCTTCTTCTTCATCATCATCGTCTTCTTCTTCCCGCGTACCTTTTGTTCCAAATATGTATTTTCATGGTGGTTCTCAACGTACTAGTCAGAGTAGTGAACGCGATTTTCGGGCTACCTCATCGGATTCAGCTCATCACCCTTCGTCTTCGTCTAGATGATCTAGTTGTATTGTCTAGCTAGAGTTTTATATGTATCACTTTAATGTGATTTTTGAATGTATTGTGAACCAAAATTGGTCTGTATGATGACCAATGTATGTGGACAAAGTCCTATTTTTCTTTTTTGATAATGTTGGGGATTTATATCTTGAGTGGGTGCTTATGATATGAGTTATTTTTTTTTGGAAATTTTCTCGTTCTAACGAAGAATTCTAACATATGATGAAAGAAGTTAGGATTGTAGCATAGATTTTGTCATTTTATATGTCGGAAATAGCTTCTCTACCCCATAGAGGTAAAGGTAAGATCATCATACATTCTATCTTCTCCATACCCACCACTTGTAATTATATTGAATATGTTGTTGTTGTCATACACGTCGGTATTTGATTGAATGTTGAATTTTAGAATGGAAAATCAAAGCTTTGATGAAGGAGAGACCTAGAGTAACTGGTAAAGTTGCCTCCAAATGACCCGGAGATCACAGGTTCAAGCCTTGGAAACAGCCTCTGGCAGAAATGCAATTTTAATCAAGGTAAAGCTGCGTACAATATACCCTCCTTGTGGTGAGGCCCTTTCCTGGACTCTGCGCATAGCGAAAGCTTTAATGCACCAGGCTGCCCTTTTAAAGAAGTCAAAGCTTTCGAGTACACAAGCTAATTAATATATGCAAGATACCAAAGTTGTGCTGGTTACCAACAATTCAATAAGAGGGGATCAAGAATTGGTTTAGACAATAGGACCATACACAGTATAAACACCTCAATGAACTCATCTAGATGTTCTTCAATCTACGAAGAACCTCTAGATGTTGTCAAAATGCAAACTACCAAAGAAGTATAAAAAAGGAAAGGGAGACTCAACGCAACTACGATAACAACATACACTACCATAAAGAGTACGCAAGCTTCACCCCTACTATTGTAAGGTAGAAAGGTTGTCTCCGATAATCAAATGGAACTGTCATCAAAAAGTCTAATTTTTGATATTATAACAGTTGATAAAGAGTATATTTTGCCACCAGAAATTCTATAATCCAGTGTCACTTGAAACACATGGTTTTGATATTCACTGATCCTATTTGATTAATAACTCTCTAGTTAAAAAGTATCGACGAACCTGTTATCGCTTATCATCAACGATAAACGTTGATCCCAAATGAATAGAGCATCTGGAAATACACAACAAAAAATGTACACGCAAGGAACAAAGTCTAAGCGAAGAAGATGAGGAAAGTAAGTAGCCAGATGATGATAGCAGGGAGAGAAGGATCGAGACTACGAACTCTTTTTCCCCTTTGAGAGTCGGGCAGACAGACTGCAAAACGATTTCAGTTTTTGTCACGTAATTGCTCCCCGTTCAGAATTACCATATCAAATGAGCTACCTTTGGAGTCCTGCCGCCACTATTTCAAGCCCTTACTGCAGCTTTGTGCTCCATTGTTTCCTTGTGGATTTGGTGACAACTCTTCTCAACAAGGTCAAGCAACTTCTCCAAATTAAAAGCCCAGGAATTTAAAATGTCATTGCTGTCTTTTGCATGTTGAAAACAGATCATACCCACAGGTCTGTCAATTTTCGCGACTAGTGCTTTTGATACAACCATTTCTGAAAGATGCTTTTCGGCTTCCTGGGATTAGAGAGCATCACCACAAGAACATGTTAATGAGTAAAACATGTAATCTCAATCGGATTAGAAGAACAAGTAAACAATGTTCTAAATAACAGTGAAGGACGCTGCAGCTTTAATGTATCCACAATATGATCAGGAAGATCACAAGTAACTGGATAACGAACATTCTTCAGCCATAATCAGTTTTAGTTTAGGCAGCCAGATCACAATTTTCAGTCCCTAAACCACTCAAACTATACCTAACTACACCAGTTGAATTAACTGCCAATGGAGCTTTTTGGACAATATTAAATCTAAATGTGCTATAAGACTAAAGAAGGCTTCGACGTGCTATAACATCCCTACAAAACTTTTGCAGCAGAGAAATAATAAAAGAAAATTTAATTAAATTTCAATATATTAAGATTTATGAGGAGCAAGTTCTGTACTGAAAACCAATAAGTTGCTGCAGACGTGATGTAAAATCAGATACCAACCCGAATAGAGAGGCACAATAAATCTGCTAATCTCTTCAACGTTATCCTCGAGTAGTATCTTGAGACAACAAGAATGTTCTGCAAGGAAATAATAATTGGAAGAATGAATTAATAGAAGCCATAAGAAGAAGCAAAACGAGAGTGTATTACATGCTCTATAACTCTCAGTCTGAGATCTTCAGCTGCCTTGTCCCCCAAAGAGCCACCAAGCATGTTCTTTTCGTTTTCGAACTCATCCTTGAAAGTATTCCATAACGATGTCCACTGAATGACTTCCATGGTAATTAATTGTTTCAGAAGCAGCCTAAAACAAAAGAAAAGGCAGATACTAATAAACCTTAGACAAACTTTTTTGCCTACTCGAGCAGAAGGATAGAGGAAAATCGTAAATTTTCATATTGCAGATGTCCCATAAAAGATGAGAAATATTTTCCAACTATTTCGCGTTATATGCCAACAGTACCGTATGGCTAATTCATCCCAAGTCATTACTTATTATTTAACTTTAGAGTTTCTACTTGGAAATTATCATACATTCACGCTGATACATCTGCATCTAATCTTGAATATGTATTCAAGCCATTATGAGAAGAAACACATTTACTTTGATAGAGGAATTTATGAGACGGAAGAAAATTCATATCTAGCTTGCATAAAGATAAATGTAAGCTAAATCATGGGGTTTCTTCTCCATTTTATTACAAAATACTTTACTACCTAATGCCAATTGATACAAAAGCAAGGGATATTTTGCAGCAAGGGTGCTAATGATGGTAGGAAAAATTTGAGAAACATCTTTCCCCACAAGCTCCTATGGACAAATGAAAGATAATTGCTAATACTCAGCTCCATAGAACAAAATAGGGCAAGTAGAGTTTTCAAGAGAACCTGAAATGACGGATCTCTGAAAGATTCTTGTCCTCCAAAGTTGAGTTATGAAGACTTGACTGCATAGGATCATGCGGTGACAATACCAAGTACCAGCAAATTTTCCTCAGCACCTGCATAAGATATAAAAAGATCAGAATAATTTAGGGGTATTTAGGTATCATATAGAGATCCTGTGGCCAAGCTTTTCAAGAAGGCTCCTAAGTGGCACGTTATCAAATATTTCTTTTGGATCTTTCTGCCAAAGTTGAACTAGATGTATCTGGTTATTCTTGCAATCCTTCCTTTTGACAAAGTTGAACTAGATGTATCTGGTTATTCTTGCAATCCTTCCCTTTACAATTTGGAAAAAAACATGCATCAACTTAAGCTGGAAATGGTTGCCGTTTAAGTTCTGAACTTATTGGATATATCCATTTACAGCACATATTTCTCCCAATATACCTGGTTGCTCTTTGTTAATTGGCCGCCCAAACAGCTTAATATTTTTTTTAAAAAAATACTAACAGCTTTTGCATAGATGTCTATTGTTTTCTAAAGAGGTTTGAGAAGTAGTAAGGCCAGCACTAATTCGTCACAAAGGGATAGACTTGAACAAGCATATAATAAAGTGTTTCCTTCTTTTTATTTCTTTTTCCCATGTGTCATCTTCCTAACAAGTGATTTCTCTTTCTTTCATAGAATAAGACGGACTACATGTAGAAAACTAAGGCCCAGTTTGTTTCCACTTAGTAAAGGTTTGAATTCGAAGCATTTATATCTCAGCCCAATCAATGCAATGAATATATTGCATGTTGATGTTATACGTTAATTCTCTAATTAAGATTGATATTCACGGATGCAATCTTGGAAAATGAAAATTTACATACGAATTGCACAGATTACCATAGCACCTCAAAAATATAAATGAACTAGGCTTACTGGAATCCATTGTGCTGGGTTTTCCTTTACAGAAGGAATCTCATATATGGCCTTGTAACATCGACATATCTCAAGGTAATCATTGTTCTGAAAGTAATACCTGCAGCACCGGAATAAAAGAAATGATTGTGACAAGTTTAAGACATACAAATACAAAGAAAAGTTCCAGATGCAACAACTGCAGTCTTCAACTTTCTCATAACAGCTTAAAGTTATCTCAAAGTACCATAACTAAGTGAGTTCTTCAAGCTCTAAAATTGACAAACTTGTAAATCAAAGATGAAGTAAATCAGGTATGATCAATTGCTTCAATCCCGGACTAACTAGAATCAGTATTGTAGCCTTTTCAATCCGACCATTTCATTAATGGAATTGAAGTCCATTCATCAACTAATCCTAAAAGACAGGAAATGAAAACTATAGCTCTCAAATACACATCTTTGCAGAATTTGAATGAGGTTGACATGACAACACAAGCATGAATATTATCTCTTTGGTGGAAAATCTAAATCTTTGTACAAGCAAACTAAAAACAGCATTTCCCTTTGTGGTACCGAATAGTTGATAACAGTAACAAGTTCTACATTCTACATTGTATCATTGTCAAACCCCACTTCGTAAGGCCGATTAACTTAAAAAATAGCAATAAAACCAAATTCATTTATAAGACAAACCAAATTATAAGCAAAATGAGGACAGTCAAAATGTTTCACTGGAATGCACATTATGGACACATTCAATTGTATGGGGCATGCACTACAAAACAAGACAAACAAACATCAGCAAAACATGGTCAGTCAGAATGTATATGTTAACCTTATTCAGTCGTAAAATGAGCAATTGTACATCAAGGGTTAGGATGCATTCAAAATCAACCAAGAATCAAGTCGGTGAATTTATACAACACTAATCTGCTCAAATTAGGACCATGCTACAAAAATCAGTGAAGAAGATAGAGGCATCAACTACAACTACTAATCTGTTCAAATTATGAGTTTGGTATATTTATGCTGATTTCCTGAGCTCTTAGGGTAACAAAGGTCTAGTTTATCATCAAAATCAAGTGAAAAAATTCGAGGTACGCCACAGAAAATCATAACTCACCTAATCATCAATTCATAGTAAATTCGCTTCAACTCTAACAGCGATGGAATATCTGGAGCAGGTTCTTCGACTACATTTTCACCTTCTTTTGGTTTCTTCTTTTCTTTAGAAAGATCAGCTTCAAACACTTTGGGATTGATCTTTCTTGAGAGTATTTGTGCACGCACAAAATCTAGACTATCCAAACAGAGACGCACCTGCAGAGTTCAGCATTACATAACTAGCCCAAAGTCATGCTTCAGTTTTCTGTGGAAAAAATGGGATCAGTGGTTCGTACTTGTTCAAGAATAAAAGCTATCTTCTCTGTTTTCGCCATTGCTCCAAAAGTTTCAACCTGTCAGCCAACACACCCATTGATGATAACATTGCAAGTAAGGAAATCCCAAAAAGCTTCCAATAAAACTGCTGTGCAGTTTGACACTGATCACTAGAGCAAAAAGATCTAGAAGTCACCAAGGAAAAGGTCAACAAATACTGACCGCAACTTCTTGCATCAAATTAGCAGCCTCGGTTATGAGTCCTTGTTCTTCTTTAATTTTTGCAAGTTTCTTAACCAAACGGGCTCTCTCAATTTCAACATATATCTACATGCAAGATTAAAGTCCCTCAGTGAGAGAGAAAGACAAAAGAAACCAAAGTGCTCTAATATAAAATATTTTTTTTAAGAAAAAAGACAAAAAGAACAATAACCTTTCCTGCAGATACATTGTTAAGGGTCTTGATGAGTTCTATCTTAGTTTCAAGATCAGGTGTCTGGTCAATATACTGCAGCGCTTGTTGGACCATAGCCTGTACAGCCTGCACAAGTCCCAAAAAATAAAATACCGAACAATGTTATTATACAGTAGTTTACGACAGACAAACCCATAATATCATCCATCACCACTAGAGAAACACCGTGTCTCACAGGTTTCTCATAGCAATGAATAGTATCAGATACAATATGTTGTGTACTGTAAAGAAAGAACATGTATAAGCACTAGGCGTAAGAAATGAGAAGGAGCATATATTCAACTGCATCATGTTAATTAACTTTGCAAGGTAAATATGCACATGACTAGTAGCCAAGCATGCCTAAGCATTAACACATATACCTGTCATCATATTAACATCTAATCATGCAAATAATGAGTGAACTATATTAAAGGAAAATCCTCACTTCTCTCCATACGTGTATGACTTTTAATGATTAATCTGTTAGGTAAGTAAACAAACTTTAGAAAGCATCAGCAGGGTGCAAACCAATTTTACTAAAGACTGCATTAAGGCAGAAACCCGCTGTTCACTGGTCAAACACATCAACCATAATCACCGCACACAAGCCAGTCCATCTTCTACGCAAATGTTCATGCATCATGGAAATTAGAAAATCTAGACAACTGAAGTACTAGTTCCATAGTATGGTCTCCCAGATTGGTTCTCCATATTTGTATTATTTATTAGTAGGACTAAAATATTTATATGGTTCCCAAAATTTGTATATAAATGTTCATTATTTATGTATTTCTGTCTCTTTGCTGCTTTGTGGGGCTTCAGTTCACTTTCACTTACTCCCGGGTGTCTTTTATAATGACATAATCAAACTCCTGGCCATTTTCTTTATCCTCTTGGCATTCACTCCTAAGATTTTTTCAAATCCATCATAATAATCAAAAAGATTTTTCTAAATCCATTGCACCTTTCAATTGTATTGTACTAATTCAGGATGAAACTACAAATTGGGGGTAGAGGAAGGGGAAATGGAGGAGGGAATTACAATGTGGGAAATCGAACCTCACCAACAAGGTAAAATTCCAGGCAACCAACCAACTAAGATACTAAGATTACCTATAACCGTACATTTAAGTATGTCTATGTATGCATATATCAATTAACTATGCCTCAATCTCAAACAAGTCAGAATGACCATACGAATCATCTCAACTCATTCCCGTCCATTCGAGCTCATTATATTGTACTACAAGGACATGCATACACTAACAAAGAAAAAATGTTACCTGTTTCAATTATCCACGACACTTAGACAATAGAACAATCTGCTCATTAGTAAGTGTATTCCAAACAAACTATAAGTATGCCTCAATCTCGAACGAATCAGAATGACTATACAAATCATCTAATACTCATTCCTATTCATTCGAGCTCATTACATTCTACTACGACGACATAAATAAGAATCGTCTATACTCATTCCTATCCATTCGAGCTCATTACATTCTACTACAATGACATAAATAAATACTAATATGTATATGTTAAGGTAGCGTACGGACCAACTGAGCTATTCCCTTATAAACGTACATTTGAGCATGTATACGTATGCATATATCAATTAACTACGCCTCAAATCCACTAACCAGTCAGAATGACTATACAAATCATCTATACTCATTCCTATCCATTCGAGCTCATTACATTCTACTACAACAACATAAATAATTACTAATATGAATATGTTATGTTAGCATACCGACCAACTGAGCTACTGAGATTCCCTTATAACCATACATTTAAGCATGTATATGTATGCATACATCAATTAACTATGCTTCAATCCACTAACTAGTCAGAAAGACAATACAAATCATCTATACTCATTCCTATCCATTCGAGTTCATTACATTCTATTACAACGACATAAATAAAAACTAATATGTATCAGTTGAGGTAGTGTACCAACCAACTGAGCTACTGAGATTCCCTTATAACCGTACATTTAAGCATGTATATGTATGCATATAGCAATTAACTACGCCTCAATCCACTAACTAGTCAGAATGACTATATGCATCATCTATACTCATTCCTATCCATTCAAGCTCATTACATTCTACTACAACGACATAAATAAATACTAATATGAATATGTTATGGTAGCGTACCAACCAACTGAGCTACTGAGATTCCCTTATAACCGTACATTTAAGCATGTATATGTATGCATATCTCAATGAACTACGCCTCAATCCACTGACTAGTCAGAATGTCCATTCGAGCTCATTACATTCCACTATAACGACACATATACTAATAAGAACTTTCTTATTACCTGTTTCAATTGTCCACGGCGCTTAGACAAGAGAACAATCTGTTCATTAAGCATATTCCAAGCACGAGCATCGAAACATAGCTGAAGAATATCAGTAACTGCTTTCCTCGTACCGGCAACATCTCCACCTTGCCTCATTTGCTTCTCTACATTCAATAAATCCTCTATTTTTGCTTCCAATTTTCCATCACCTTCCTGAAATATTAAACAAAATTATGTAAAATTGAACAAAATTAAATAAAATTGAGCATAATTAAACAAAATTGAGTAAAATTAAACAAAATTGAGCAATATTAAACAAAATTGAGTAAAATTAAACAAAATTAAACAAAAATTGAGTAAAATAAAAAAAAAATTAAACAAAATTGAGCAAAGGCAAATTAAACACAATTAAGCAAAGTTGAGTAAAATTAAACAAAATTGAGTAATATTGAGCAAATTTGAGCAAAATTAAACAAAACTGAGTAAAAAATATATTAGCAATATGAAAATAAATGTGAATTGAATGAAAAAAATGGAGAAATTCATCAAGAGAATGGTAGATTATACCATTTTTGAATTGGAATTTTAGGAAGGGAAAGAGGGAATATGGAGTGTTGAAGAGGGTCTTTGTTTGATACTTTTTCAGTCTATTCTCTTTTTCTTGTAAACGGGGCTAGGAATAAATATCATATGATTTAAAATTTTAAGAGTTTAATTTTCAATTTTTTATTACTAGTTGTGTTATAGTATTTTTTAAAATTAAAAGTGAAAATTTCAGTTCCTCTATTAGTGACTTTTTAAAAAAAAAATAAAAAAATTATCACTTGATATTCATATTGAAATTCAACTAAATTCAAATTCGCATTGAAAAGTTCACCTTAAGGATAAAACACTCTCTAACAAAGATGACTCTATACTCAGAAAGACTCAAACACGTGACATCTGATTAAAAATGAAGGAATACTTAAAATTCGTTATTTATAGCTTAGACCTACAAGTGAAAATAGGTACGTCTTTAGTCTAATTGTGTCTCCTAGAGAGATTTAAACACATAATATCTAATTAAGGATAAAAAAGTACTTGTCACTCACCACAACCCTGACATTTTCATTTAAATGTTCAGAAGGAATTGAGTTAGATAAAATTTGTTATTTATAGCTTAGACCTACAGTTGAAAATAATTAATCTGTTTAGATTAACTTGTGCATAACTTAAGTAAGTTATTTGTATGTCACTTTTTACCTACATTTTTACGAGGGAACTTATGAGTAGCTAAAGTTTGGTTAATTTTTTAACGAAAATAGTATATTTTATTAGTAGTAGAAATTATTTTTCAGTCGTCAAAAAAATAAAAACTTTTGCCATAAGCAATTTTAGAACCTCAATTTAGTACAAATTGTTGTTCTATTATTAGCTAAAATATTTTCTTAATTAATTATTAAAACGCAAATTGATATCTCCAAATAATAATTTTTTTTTTGTAAAAAAAAAAAACAAAGAAAATTTTGAACGCTAAACTAAACATGTTATAAATTGAAAAAGGGACGATGGCATTCACAATTTCCATTGCCACTTGATATTTGAATGACAATATAATGCTAAATGCTTCAATTATCAAGTAGTTTGAGTTTCCAACACATTTCCTTGCTAAACAATGTAAAAATGATTGTCAAAATATGATTTAATTCCTCAACACTTCTCCATTCTAAACAAATTTAGCTAGAATAGTGTTGAATCTCCAAAGTAATGATGCGATCATATCAGCACTAACGTATCAGGAAGTTAAGCATACGGGGATTCGATCTCGCTTGGACACATAGAAAAAAGGAATTTACAGTGTAGTTCATATAGGAAGCATACACAACAATAACAACATACCCAGTGTATTCCCACATAGTGAGGTTTGGGGAGGGTAGAGTGTATACACAGTTCATACCACTACCTCCGAAGAAGTAGAGGCTGTTTCTGATAGACCCCCACTCAGGATAGGAAGCCTGACAATAGGAAAAGAATGACTAGATGTATACATTTTCAAATTCCTTTCGACATATGTCTATAGTTCTTTCAAGCAATAATAACACTAGCAAAAGACATTATAGAAGTCAGCAGATAATGTGTGTGGTTTGTGACAAAGTTGTTCTGTGCCTGGTCTCGTGACTCGCGTCCACAAAAACAGGTTGAGCCAGCATGACACCGGGAAAGAGGACTGGAGATACGCGCTTTCATGGCTAGCCACCATTATGTATCACAATATCAAATATCGCAACTGACTGCAAAAGCATTGCAGTAGATGGCTTTGGTGTGATGGTAATATCGGAGGACCAGTTCCTTTCGCGCTTTCATCACCATCCAGAATGGCGGCTCTCAGATCTTGAGGAAAACTGCGACTCGAGACCAAATCCAAAGTCAAGCTCAGAACGACTTATGGGCGACCTGTCACTTCCTCTACCTCTAATATCTCCAATGTCTTGAGAATTACGTCGTTGGGATATCTTCATCAGATCATCTCCAATCTCAAGATCGTCTTCTACCTTGACTCTTCTATCATCGTCAGAGGTGTCAACGTCTGTTACTTGAATGTTGCCGCCTTTGCTAGTCATCTTTGGTGCCTCTTCATGTACATATCCGCGGAAATTGTTCTTCGAAGGTTCTATCTTCGAGCAGAATACTTCAAGAAAACTGTTCATGCAACCGCGGTAATATACATTGATCCTGTTGTCTCCTCTTAGTCCTCGTTGACGGAAGTTCTCATATGTGGTCTATCAAGTTCAAAATAACTAAAACAAATCAAAACAAGGCATGAGAAAAAGAGCATAGTGATTATATCTTATGACAAGTTGATTCCTGACATTGTTTCCGTAAAACCAGGTGGCGGGAACATGTTCAACAGGACCATGACAATGCTATAAATTGATAAACAAATGACCGAGCATACGACATAGATAGCTCAATGAGTTTTATGATCGTTGATACCAATTCATACCAGTTGTGAATTGAACTGGTAAACTAAAAAAGATTACTCTAGACGAACTATATTCACACATTCCGAAGAATGAGCCTTCAATATATGTTCCGATTCAACAACAACGACATAGCAACTAGAGGTCAATCAAAAGTTCTGGTTGATAAAAGAGTTCCAAAAATCTAGGAAGGAAAAGGGATGCGTGTTTGTGAGCAACATAATCATCACAGAAAGTAAAATGATCACGCGTATAGAAACTAAAGCAGTACTGCAATTATTATACTTGCAAAACTAAGGCAAATAACAATTGAATTGTATATTCAAATAAGAGGTGTTAATGTATATTGAAATAAGAGGTGTTAAAGAGTAACCTGATTTCTACTTATGAGATACAAATGGAAGCCAGTGAGACCTCCAACAAACCATAGCGAAACAAAACAATATGCCATCAGCGCCACTGAAGCTGGCGATACTTTGATAGCCTTCCAAACAGTTCCATAATCATCCACAAGAAGTTTAAGATAATATGCCGACACCGAAAAGACGTAAACGCAGAGAAGAGCAGTTGAAGAAACAAATAGGAAGAAGCAACGATAGTTGCGCTGTACACCAAAAAAGAAAGAAATGAGTCTCAACAGGCCATGAAGCACAGGTAAAAAGTAGCAGGTGAAGTTCTTTGTAATAGACGTGAACATTTGGGATATGCTTCAACTAAAATAATTTTCAGTGTACAAATAATCCACATCTGTAAGATGAAGGCTAGAAACATACATCATAAATGCTAATGACCACACCGAGGTAGTGTCTTGCCAAAGCTTACAGCAGCCGATCAGTCAAGTCAATAAACAACAGCGTTTACACATAACATAACCACTTTTACAACAACTAATCATCTAAACAACTGCTAAGCACTTTTACAACTACTAATCATCTAAACAACGGCTGATATTTTTCGGCAAAAGCCTCAAAACTTGAAGCTGAAGTGAACTCCTGAAGAGAAATAGCTCAGGCGGCAGGATTCATCTCCACGATGAGCCGAAGAAACCATAGAGGTAGTTATAGAAAGAAAAGGAATATAAAGTGGAATAAAAAAAGAATCTCGAGAAAAGAATAAGCTTTAGAAGGAAGATTCATTACCTTTCCAATGCATTGACCCACCCAAGGACAATGGTGATCAAAACGCTCCACACAGTTATTACATACTGAACAATGAGAGCATCTTGGTGGACGATACAACATGCATGTTTCACAATATTTAACTCTCACTGGCAGACCATTTACAAGGATTTCTTTGGTGCGAGGCAAAGGTTTCCCAACTTCAATGGAAGCTGAAGAATCGTAACCTAATACATCCTCTGGAGGATGAGAATTGCGTGGAACAATGCCAGGATCCTTAGTTGATGTTGAAAATAGAAGAAACAAGACCTATTGCAACAAGCATGATATCAAGATTGTGAAGTACAGAGAAAACAACAGACTACAGCATGCTGGCATTAGCGAACTGCAGTTATAAAATTGTAAAATGAAAGCGTGCTTAGATACCAACCCCCACACACACCAAAGAAAAGAAAACCCTCTCCCTGCTTGTGCCCGTCATCAGTTCTGATTTTTCGCATTAATCACAGAAAAGCTATGTTGCTTGGACTATTCAAAAATGTGGACAGGTGCGTGTGGATCCTCCAAAAGTAGAGCATTCTTGGAGGATCCGACACGGGTGCAACGACATTTTGGAAAGTCGGAGCAACATAGAAGAAAAGTGGACAAAATTCTCGACAGTTATCAGGCGCAAGGAAAATCAAGGGCAGCTGAAAAAGCATAAACAAAAGAGAAACTCTGGGGATGTTTTCAGAAACATAAATAGAAAGTTACGGGCAGATTTCTGCTAGAGGAAAGTAAGAAGGAAATAAGTATCAGCAGAACTTCGCCCCGCGTATGATAAAACGTTACAGGCCAAATAAAAGAAAGTGTGAGGGAACTAACATAGATTGTGAAGACAATTGCTAAGACCAGAATTGCATATCCTGTAGTTCCAGTTGTGAATTCCCGAGCAAGATTACTTGCAACAAATACACAAAATAAAACAACAGGGACAATGATAAGCGTAAAGGTGATGATCAATGACTTAGCATCTGGTCCGAAAATCAGCCTCCCATCGAACAAGAATTTCTGCAGATAACAAACATTAACCAAAAAGAACATTAAATGCGAACACAATTCCACAGAAGAATAAATCCTACAAAAGCCTCTCATTTCAATAATAACATCGGCACACTAGTGATTTTCCGGTGAAGTCGACTGCCTTGGGTGTTGCATCAATAGTTCAAATAAAGAAAAGGGTAACTTAATTTGGAAATTGATAAGATAACTCGTCTTGACGGAAATGATACTTTACTTATCACTAATTACTTGTGCAATCATGTGCAGCTGTGTGTACAAGGTCCACAACATTGTTAAATTGTTTATCGAAACCTGAATAAGTAACCAACGCGGCCTATTGGCCACTACATTTCAGTTCTTAACAGTAATTTCAATTGGCAATCCACCGTAGCACTACTACTATTTCAACCGTCCCATCAACAAGCAACAGACAATATGCAACTAAAATACAACAACAACAAACCCAGTATATTCCCACTTAGTAGGGTCTGGGGAGGGTAGAATGTACGCAGTCCATACCACTACCTCCGAAGAAGTGGAGAGGCTGTTTCCAATAGACCCCCGGCTCAAGACAAAGGACCATAGTCAAACGTCGCAAGCATACAACAGGATAAAAATAACAGTGATACAACAACCACAAAATAGAGTACATTGACCAACGAAGGACACCCCTCTCCCCCAACCCTAGCATTACCAACCAAGCTACACCAAACTCTCCTAGCTACAGCCTATGACTAGACCACACACCTTAGCCCTCTACCCTAATACTCTTCCTCCAAACCTTCCTATCGAGGGCTATGTCCTCATTGAGCCGTAACTGCTCCATGTCATGTCTAATCACTTCTCTCCAGTATTTCTTCGGTCTACCCCTACCCCGCTTGAAACCATCCAAGGCCAACCCCTCACACGTACGAACTGGGGCATCCGTGCCCCTTCTCATCACATGCCCAAACCATCTCAACCTCACTTCCCGAATCTTATCCTCCACCGACACCACTCCCACCTTCTCCCGAATAATCTCATTCCTAACCTTGTTAGCCCTCGTGAATCCACACATGCAACGCAACATCCTTATTTCTGTCACCTTCAACTTCTGGACGTGAGAATTCTTAACAGGCCAACACTCCGCTCCATACAACATAGCCGGCCGGACTGCAACTCTGTAGAATTTGCCTTTAAACTTGGGAGGCACCTTCTTATCACATAAAATTTTCGAGGCGAGCCGCCACTTCAACCAACCTGCCCCAATACGGTGAGAGACATCCTCATCAATCTCACCATTCCCCTGAATCATAGACCCAAGGTACTTAAAACTATCCCTCTTACAAACCACCTGAGACTCCAACTTCACTACCACCTCGTCCTCTTGCCTCGAGTCACTAAACTTGCACTCCAAATACTCCGTCTTGGTCCTACTCAACCTAAATCCTTTAGCTTCCAGGGTTTGTCTCCAAACCTCCAACTTATCATTAACACCTCGACGTGACTCATCAATCAAAACTACATCATCCGCAAAAAGCATACACCAAGGCCCCTCACCTTGAATACTCCGAGTCAACACATCCATCACCACGGTGAATAAAAACGAACTAAGAGTCGATCCCTAGTGCAACCCTGTCAAGACCGAAAAATGCTCAGAATCCCCTCCTACAGTCCTAACCTGAGTCTTCGCCCCCTGGTACATGTCCCTAATCAAATGAATGTACGCCACTGGGACCCCCTCACTTCCAAACATCTCCAAAGAACCTCCCTAGGAGGTTTGTCATATGCCTTTTCCAAGTCAATAAACACCATGTGCAAATCTCTCTTCCTTTCTCTATACTGCTCAATCAATCTCCGCACTAGGTGAATTGCCTCAGTCGTCGAGCGAACAGGTATAAATCCAAATTGATTCTCCGAAATAGACACTATCTTCCTCAACCTCCGCTCCACCGCCCTCTCCCAAATCTTCATCGTGTGACCCAATAACTTAATACCACGGTAGTTGTTGTAACTCTGAGTGTCACCCTTGTTCTTATATAAAGGAATCATTGTGCTCCATCTCTACGCCTCTGGCATCTTAGCGGTCTTGAAAATGTTGTTGAACAAGTCGGTCGACCACCTTAACCTTGCCCCGCTAGCAAACTTCCAAAAATCTACCGGAATCTCGTCGGGCCCCGTCGCCCTGCCTCCTCGCATCTTGCGAATAGCCTCACAAACCTTCTCTACCTTAAAACGCCGACAATAGCCGAAATCGCGACAATCTTCGGTGTGCTCCAACTCCCCTAACACAATGCCTATGTCCCCCTCACCATTCAATAGCCTATGAAAATACGATTGCCATCTTTTCTTAATAAGAACGACATCCACCAAAACTCTGCCATCCTCCCCCTTAATGCACTTAACTTGGTCCAGATCCCGACCCTTATGCTCCCCAGCTTTGGCAAGCCTGTACAACCTCTTTTCCCCGCCTTTCTCCTCTAATCCCGCATACAATCTCTCAAACGCTGTTGTCTTAGCAGCGGTGACTGCTAACTTAGCCTCTTTCCTAGCTAACTTGTACTCCTCCCTGTTCACCCACCTCTCCTTTTCATCCTTACTCTCAACCAACTTAACGTAAGTTGCCTTCTTCGACTCCACCTTCTTCTTAACTTCTTCATTCCACCACCAATCCCCCCGATGTCGGCCAGGCCCGCTCCTCAAGACACCTAAAACCTCTGTAGCCGTCTCCTTGATGCAGCCCGCAGCCGTATCCCACATACTATCAACGTCCCCCTACACTCCCAAGCCCCCATCCCCTCCAACTTCGCCCCTATCTCCAAAGCAGTAACCGGGGTCAGGCCACCCCACCTAACTCTAGGTCGACCCTCCAAGACAGGCAAGTAAAGTAAAAAATCCAAATCCGACATTCCATTTCCGCTAAGTTAATACTATATGCATAACCAGTTAACAATGCCATTCAAAAGACATTAGCTTACTAAATCCAGCAACACACCAAGATCAAATCTTTTTTCTTTCTTGACGAAGGAATGTAAAACAACAAAAACCCAAAATCAAATTCCCTCTAAAGTAGACAAACGATTAGTTTTAACACATAGTCCACAAAAGATTAGTTTTAACACACAATCCAAAAAGTACCAATATCCTAAAAAGACATTAGCTTTCTAAAAATCAAAGAATACTCTCTCCCAAGTTTGCATAATCCTTAAGCTCAAACGAAACATTCAACTAATAGAACTCAATCTAGCAACCCCAACACGCCAAAACTTCTTTTTTTGTCGAAGCAAAGCAAGTAAAGCAACAAAACCCCTGAACAAACCCCCCTAAAGTACATGAAAAAACGAGCTTTAACACAATATATGCACATCAAACACCCATATCCCTAAAAAGACATTAACTTTCTAAAAATCAACGAACACACTCTTCAAATTTGCATCATCCTTAAGCTCAAAAGGAACATTCAACTAACAGAACTCAATCTAGCAACTCAAACACGGCCAAGCAAGTAAAAACAACCAAAACCCAAATCAAACTCCACTAAAACAAACCAACCCATCGAATTTTAACACATTGTATCAACGCCCATTTAGTCATATTCTTCAAAAACCACTAGCTTACAACAACAACAACAACAACAACAACAACAATACCCAGTTTAATCCCACAAATTGAGACCAGCTAGGGGAATACAATATACGCAGACCTTATCTCTATCTTAGACCGGCTCAAGTAAAAGCAGTTCAGAAAGAAAGTAATGGAATTACAAGAAACAACAGAAAATACCATTATAAAACCAATAGCTTAATTAGGAAAAAATAAATAAAAAATTACACTATAGTCCAAGTTGAATAATGTATTATGTCTAACAAGTAACGAGAATTCTACTAAAAAAACAAGTAACAAGAAGCTCACATTGTTCCCCTTCCAAGACTGGTACACTCTCTTAGGCGTGGCCATGAAATAATAAAAATGATTCTTAATTTTTTCACTTTGCTATAACTGGAACAAAAATAATAATAATAATATTAATAATAATAATAATAGAACAAAGAGAAAAACATAAAACAGAATTTGACATTCTTTTGCTTTCATTTTTATTTTATTCTATACTTTTGTTCTTTTCCACTTTTTTTTTCTTACTGTTTTGTGCAAACAGTGTCTATAATACAGCAATAACAACAACAATGCCAGTATAGTCCCACAAAAGTAATCCTGACCTTATCCTACCTTCGAAGTAGAAAGACTTTTCCGATGGATGTTCGACTTAAGTAAAAATAGTACAAAATAAAGTAAAAAAAAATATAACAAACTAATATATTATAATAATAAATAGTAACAAATCAAAATAGATGGTAGACTCAAGTAAAAATAGCCCAAAATAAAGTAACGAAAGTACAAAAAAACAACATATTATAATAACAAATAGTAACAAATCAAAATAAATGCTAGATTCAAGTAAAAATAGTCTAAAATAAAGTAACGAAAGTACAAGAAACTAACATATTATAATAACAGATAGTAACAAATCAAAACTAACTTAATTAGAAAAAAATTAAAGTTAAACTATACTTAAAGGTTAAAAAATGTATAACAAGTAATAAAAGATAGTAGCTCACATTGTTGCCCTTCCAAGACTGGTATACTTTCTTAGGCTTAGCCATGAAATAATACTAATAATAATGATTCTTGATTTTGTCACTTTGTTAATTAAGCTGGAGGAAGAAGAAGAAGAAGAATAGAACAAGTGGGAAAACATTAACAGAAATTTGGATTTTTTTTGCTTTTATTTTATTTTATTTTTGTTCTTTTCATGTTTTTTTTTTTTTTTTTTTAACTTTTGTGCATACAAATTCGTGTCAAAATGGCGGTCTATAGTTCAAATGCGGTGGATTTCATCATTTGTTTATTGCTTTTACTTTCTTTTTTTTAATTATTTTCTTTTATTCTGTCGGCCTTCCCTTTTTTTTTTTTTTTTTTTAAAATTCTTTTTAGTTTTGGAGGTTCGATAATCATATTGAAGCTTGATTAATTCATCAGATTCGAATATAACACTCTCAGTAAGATCATTTTCATATGCAAAACTCAAATTCGAGATATTTGATTAAGAGTCGAGGGATCCTCGACTGATAAAGTTGTTATTATTTGATCAATAGATTACGAGTTCAAGCCGTAAAAAGTGAAAACGTTATTTGGTAAAAATGTAAAGTAACACGGATACGATAAATCTTTATGATTCGATCATTTTTGGGAGTTACCCTAATGAGCAAGCATTTAATGTTTGAATGAGTTTAAATAAAGTATCGTAAATAACACACCGTTTATTTTTACAAAAATAGTGAAATTTTGATACTTATGTATTTATGCGTATACAATATGTTATTTTAATTAAAAATGTTCTAATGAGTTTTTAATTATGACTGTTTATATATGTATGTGTGTACATATATATTTTTTTAAAGTATGAGTTGAATGTATGTGAAGCCAATAATATGTGTATGTCTATGCTCGTTCTAATTAACTGAATTAATTTGTTATAAGAATATCAGAAAAAGAAGGGAACATTGCTTTTGCAAACATGAATTGAATTTTTTTAATAACTTTTATGAAAAGTTATATCTTTATCCCGGGGCCTCAAAAGAAAGAAAAATTATTCTTTGCTTTGACTTTGATGAAAAAATTTCAGTTATAATTTTTAGATACATATAAAGTGTATATATGTTATCTAATTGCATAATCTCGTAATTACGTACAATTTTTTCCAAAATACTAATTTAAAGATTAATTAATATATGAGTCGAAATTACTAATTTGGATAATTTTTCCATTAAAATACTAATTACAACATATTGTAAAATCACAATTTGCTTTTGGCAAATAGGAAAGTAGCCTACAATATCAGTGGCACAATTCACGTTGTGATTGCATAGCGTTAATTTGACCAAATAAGAAAAAGTAAAAGTAACGTTGAATATATATTCTATTGTTTATTTAAAAAAAAAAAAAATCTTACCCACACACGATATTTTTATAACAAATAAAGATGTGTCACTTATCTACATGTATACTCTTGATTAATTGCAATACGTTCTTAGCTTACCTTTATTTTATGACCCAAATATTGTAAATAATAATTTTTATATACCTATGGAGCATAAATAAATTTATATTCGAGTATATTAAGAATTGAGAAAGGATAATAAAGATTTCGAGTTCTAAGTATGGAAAAAATTATGTTGAAAGTGTTGTAGTGTATGATTCACATTAGTCGAGACTTCTATACGGATACTAAACAACGAGCGGAAAATAAAAAAAGATAATTTATTTTTATGAAGACTCAAATAGAAAAAGAATGTTGTGAAAATACTTTAAGGAATATTTAAGGACTAGGGATTAGGGAGAATAAACATCAGATTATGAAATCCATCTTTATATTACTATATTAATCCACAAGAATAATTTCTTGTGACAGATTAGTTGGAAAAGAATTTTCCTTTGCTTGCACTTTCAAATTTGTTCCATGTGATTTTTAAAATTCATGTAAGCTTTTGAAAGATGGTTCAAATTCCTATCCCATCTGCATGAATATGTTAGTCTACTCTATGCTAGCAGATTTTACACACCTCAACTAAATTCATATTCATCGGGAGGTAGGGTTAACTAGCGGCCCAAGTAGTGCAGCCTAGTACCACTGGGCAATGATTCAACATTGGTTCAAGTTGAACAAAGCCAATATATGTACAGAAATACAGAAAGTCCACCCTATACATACAATGTAATTTTTTGTCGAGGAGATTCGGGTGAACCCCGATCCCCGGCACCCACGTAGGTCCGCTCCGGTTTGATGAGAGATCTAATGATTCGAGCATGGTTAAATTCCCCAGTGAGGATGGAATGTGGCTACTTAGGCTGCGTAACAAATTTGGAAATCGAACGGCATAAATTAAAGTTTTTCAAAGAATGAAAATCGATCCAAAACAGATGAACCAAACTACGTCAGAAATTGGCGTCATTGAAATCGAACCTAAATATTTATCATGACATTGAACAACTCTGCTACTAGAGTACCACTCATGTTCTTTGATGAAATATTTTCGACGTTTTTATTTATACTCTTGTTTATTTTGCACTTCAATAATCGATGAATGTACAACAAATCCAACCAAAGGTACAACGTATACAAGGTACAAGAGTGTGTATATATGTAGACATTAGTCTACAAGGGACTTGTAACAATGATGATTTCGCTCTTTATAAATCACAATATATTTAACAACAGATTTAAGATTTAAAATTTATACATTTCGAAATTTGTTGCATGTGCGTATATTCAATAAATTTCTCAACAAATGTACAATTGATGACTAAAGCTACTGAATTTTGCTCAATCCTTTAGTTAGTTCGATGCTAGCTCCACCCTAACAAGCACCACTAATCATAATAGTTACTATTTGTGAATTTTCTCTTCAACCGCTTGAAGTTGTTCCTCAAACTCACCAAATATACAGTTGGATCAAAGTTACTGAATTCTGATCAATCCTTACGTTCCACACTAGCTCCACCCTAACATGCAACACTAATCATAATAGTTATTTGTGAATTTTCTCTTCAACCACTTGAAGTTCTTTCTCGAGTTTGACAAAGTTACTGAATTCTGTGAAATCCATATGTTCCATGCTACCTCCGCGCTAACATGCAACACTAATCATAATAGTTATATGTGAATTTTCTCTTTAACCACTTGAAGCTATTCCTCAAAGATGTTTTCAACTTACCTTCCATGGAATACATGTTATAACTAGCCACCCTTTTCTTCCTCTTAACTTCTCCATTTTCGCCCGATTTGCCATTGAAGCTATAAGATTTATAATATAAGTTGTCTCCTCAAGATTAAATCTTGAATCTTGATTCAACATAAGAAGTAGAATGATAAGAGAGTGATTTACTCTTGTCCATGATCAAGAAAACAAGAAGTTCACTAAGAAAGATGAGGAGAGGACCTCTTTATTATATGGTGGAATAAGGAAATAAAGAAGCATTTGTAACCAATGCAACATGGATTGTGGTGCAGTGGTGGACCTGTTCCATCCTTAATCAGAAGTTTCAGGTTCGAGCCCTGGATATGGAGAAAATTCTGTTGGGCGCGTCACCCGTAGAATGGGTCTTGCAATGTGCGATCTGAATTAGTCGAGTCACCCATAAAATGGACTTTGCAATGAGCGATCTGAATTAGTCGAGACTCCAATATAAATATTGAACACCTGGTGCAAAACAAAGCAAAAAAAGAAGCATTTGTATATATTGTTATTAATGGACCACTTGGTGCAACAATGTTAGTGCGGTTTTTATGCATGGGCCATGAAAATAAGTTGGATCTTAAAATACAAGATCTCACCTGAAACTGAAAGTTATAGTTCAGGGGTAATATAAATTATTAGACATAATTTAAGTATGAGATTAATGAAAATGTGATAGTTTAAGACATAATTTAAGTATGATTAATGAATATGTGAGAGTTTAAGGAGGGTGCCATCAAATACAATAAGACATAGATGTCTATAATGTTTTTAATCACTAATTTGCATGCACCTTTACCTATTTTAAAGGTTGATATCTTTCATTAGTATAGGTACCAATCGAGTTACTTCGTCCACATAGATTCAAGCAAATAAAAAGAGGTAACCTACTATTTTTTTTTTTCTTGTGACCTCATGATTTTAGACTAACTTCATCAATAATCGTAATTTAATCACATTAAAAGTTCATTAAATTATTTTACTATAACATGTTAAAATATATTGGTAGTGCAAAAATGATTATAATGTCAATGTTTAGACTTTATTATAGGTTAATATATTTATATAAAATGGTTGTTTCTGGATATAATGGGAAAGTGTCCACTTCATAAATTAAGCTCTGTTTGGCTATATGTTATAAAAGGATATAAAGCATTTCAAGTTGGTGGTTGAGCCAATTGAAGGAACCAACATTTATTCTATTTTATTTAGTGTTCCTTTTCCGGATGAGAACCTTACAGTAACTGATAAAATTGATGTTATATGATCAGGATATATCACTAGTGGCGGAGTCACAGCCGACGAAGGGTGGTCAGATGAACACCCTTCGTCGGAATTTTTTTTCGAGTATATAGGTTAAATATAGATATTTATGGTTATATACATGTTGTTGCACACCCTTGACAAGCTAGAGAAGCATAGTCTAGTGGTCAAGAGTGTGCATTTTTGCATCAACAACCCGGGTTCGAACCTTGGCAAGTGGTGCTTTATTTTCTTTCTTTTTTTAAACAGTTCTTTGCTCAAGAAAAAATATGAACACCCTTAATCATTCTTTCTTTTTTTAAACAGTTCTTTGCTCAAGAAAAAATATGAACACCCTTAATCAAAAGTCTGACTCCGCCACTGTTAATATCACGGGTTCAAATCCTACATGAAAACAACTTTTGTAAAAATTCAAGGTAAAAATGAGTACAATAATTTTTTTGTGATTCGATCCTTTCTTAAACTCTGTACATAGCTTAATCTTTAGTGCACCGAGCTGTCTTCTTTTTCCTTTTCTCTTTTTCTTTCATTTCTTTTTTTGTCATTGCTGTTTTGAGCTGGAAGAAGCTTTTTAGATGTTGATGAACTCTGACTAAGCATTTTCTATATATGTAAAATCAATTGTGGGGACTTAAAGTTGGTGCAATTATTCTAAGAGAAAGCGTATAGCCCATCCATTATACGACCTTTATCACAACGATGCTTGTAAAGGCTCATCATGGTATTGTTCTCTTTGAATTTGGGCTTGTACAAAAACATTTTTTTTTTTTCGCCTTATAAGAATAAGTTCAGAATTAATCTATAACACGCCTTTTAAATTAAAACCCAAGACACAAATTTAAACCCAAAACGAACAATACCTGAATAGGTGAACTGTGGCCGGCTTAGATGGTGTCATCAGAGTAGGACTCTTCCTCAATGCCATGAAGGGCAAATCTCATGCGATGAAGGTAAACCTCAACGAAGACGCTAAGGGTCGTTTGGTAGAGTGTATTATAAAGGATAATGCATGTATTAGTTTTGTGTATTACTAGTACTTTGTTTGGTATATTTTTTTAGCCTGTGTATAACTAATGTCTTGCATCAATTATACACTCTATTGTGTGTTGGGTGTGTATTATTAATACCTTAAAATCTATGATATTAGTAATGCAATAAATTCTAATACATGCATTGTATCTTGTTTAATCACCTCCCCCTCTACTTCTTCGGTCTATCTCTACCTCTCCAAAAATCATCCATAGCAAACTCTCACACATTCATACCGAGACATCCAAACATCTCCTCTTCACATGCACGAACCCTCTTAGCTGGACTTTCTACATCTTGTCCTCCACCGAAGAAACTCTCACCTTGTTCAGGATATCCTCATTTCTCTAATTCTATCTCTTCTAGTATGCCTACACATCCATCACAACATCCTTATTTTATAAATTTCTACTTAATTCTGAACATGAGAGTTCTTGACTGACAAACATTTCGTCCCATACAACGAAGTTGGTCTAATCAACACATATTTCTTACATATTCAATAGATTTCTCAATATTGAGTCCACACAAAAGTTTGTGGTTTTCTGAAAATTCGCACTCAAAATTCTGAATCCGCCCCCTAATTATATGATGATCAGATCAACATATTTACATGTTTGGCTTCACATGCGGATCTACTACTATCGTTTCAGAACAAAAAGCTCATAGACTAATCAAAGCAATGTGTTACGGTGATAAAAATTTAATTGGCACCAAATATTTAATTATACCAAGCTGATAAGTACATGACATGTATTTTGGGACAAATATTAATACATTAAAACGATTGAAAAAAGGTGATCAGACTATAATTCAATAAGTTGTTTTGCATGGAGACTGTATCAAAAATGATGAAGAACAAAAGTTTAGATGTTAATTACTTGGCATAATATGACCCTAAACTTGATATCAAATTATAACTTTGACTTTAACTTTGATAGTGCACAAATAGGACCTTTAACTAATCAAAATCTGAACAAATATGACCTCCGATTTTGCAACCCCCATGCGTGAGTTTCACTTGCGCCTACGTGGAAAGGTAATCCAATCACACGGTACCACGTCATTAAAAGGGATGACATGGCATGATGACGCGGTTTCAATTAAAACGACGCCATTTTGCTTTTATAAGTCAAAACGACGTCGTTTTGCTGCTTATTATTATTATTATTATTATTATTATTATTATTATTATTATTATTATTATTATATAAAATTTTCATCCTAATAACGTTTTATTAATAACGTTTTAATAATGTTAATTTGATAATGTTAGTTTAATAACATTTTAATAACATTAATTTAATAATATTTTAATAACGTTAATTTAATAACTTTTTAACATTAATTTAATAACATTAATTTAATAATGTTAATTTAATAACATTTTAATAAAGTTAATTTAATATCGTTTTATTAATAACGTTTTAACAACGTTAATTTAATAATGTTAGTTTAATAACGTTTTAATAACGTTACTTTAATAATATTTTAAAACGTTAATTTAATAGCATTTTAATAACGTTAATTTAATAATGTTTATTTAATAACGTTTTAATAATGTTAATTTAATAATATTTTAATAACGTTAATTTAATAACATTTTAATAACGTTAATTTAATAACGTTAGTTTAATAATATTTTAATAATGTTAATTTAATAATATTTTAATAACGTTTTAACGTTAATTTAATAACATTAATTTAATAACGTTAATTTAATAACATTTTAATAAAGTTAATTTAATATCATTTTATTAATAACGTTAATTTAATAATGTTAGTTTAATAACGTTTTAATAACGTTACTTTAATAATATTTTAATAACGTTAATTTAATAGCATTTTAATAACGTTAATTTAATAATATTTATTTAATAACGTTTTAATAATGTTTTAATAACGTTAATTTAATAATATTTTAATAACGTTAATTTAATAACATTTTAATAACGTTAGTTTAATAATATTTTAATAACATTAATATAATAATATTTTAGTAACGTTATTAAAAATAACGTTTTATTAAAATTATAATTTTTTTATTTATTATTAGTATAGTTTTATCTTTGAGCTGAAAATAATGAAAAAATAATAGTGAAAAGTCATTTAAATATATAAAAAGGAATTAGTAAGGACATAATAGTCATTTTACCCTTCTTTTTTTTTACTGTTGGAGCGCTCAAAATTTTAGCCCGACGCGCCCAGCCAGTTATGCGTGTACAACACGCATTTTGCCACATCGGATCGGAGGTCATATTTGTGCAGTTTTGAGTAGTTAAAGGTCATATTTTACACTGTCAAAGTTTAAGGTCAAAGTTATAATTTGGTGTCAAGTTTAAGGTCATATTTATGTATTATGCCTAGTTACTTTTATTCAGGATATCTTGTATTTAAGGTTAATAACTTTTGCAATGATCAACATGGGTTGTGGTGCAGTGGATGAGGCTGTTCCACCCTTAACCAGAGGTCGAGAGTTCGATCCTGTATATGGAGAAAACTTTGTTAGGGAGCGCTTCCCCCCGAATGGGGTCCTATGTGGCACGAATTCGGATTAGTCGGGCTCCAATACGGGTACCGAACACCGGATTGAGAAACCAAAAAAAAAAAAAAAAAACTCTTGCAATGAATAATTTTATGTCATTCGCAGGCTCTACTTATAAAATACAATTTTTAAAATCTTTTTCTTGCATAAAAAATACAACTATAGTAAAACCTAGTATTTTAGTAGTAGGTGGGATCCCTCTTGGAGTTAACGAAAAACAATTTTTAGTTTATTTCCAGAAATAGATGACAATCATATATCCCTCAGCTTGTAGATGACAAAAAGCTTTTAAAAGTTATTAGTCGAGGGATGGTATATAAATTAACTCGACAAATTTTAATAGCTCAGTTGATTGACTATTCAACTCTCATTTTATTGATGCGGATTAATTCCTCACATTCTAATCCACTTCCCATTTTCCCTTTCCTTATCCTCAATTAATTTTTTATTTTTTTTTTAAAGTATTTTAACAAATAGGCTAAAGGAAAGAGTCGATGAGAATTTACATGGATATTGATGATGACGAAGTGGGTCACGAAATTTATGGATGGATGTTTTTTGTTCTTTTATCAATGATTTTACACCATTTCTCGATTTGTGTGTGTCATTCTTGTGGGGGGTCATGCTAATAATCTTCTCTATATCGTTCCAGTTTTATTGGATGTACAGGGCGAGATACCGCTAGCACTACTACATATTCGATACAACTAATTTTACTCTTTTGAACTGATCAGAAGTGAGAAAAAAAAGGCCAGTTTATATTGTTAATGATGAAGCCTAGACCCTAGTAAGGATGACCGAATTGATTTAGCAGGTAATCTCACAAAGGAGGGGTCTAAGCTTGAATATTTAAGTGGAGAAGGGTAGAAGGTGGACTCATTATTTGCCTAGTTTTAACTTTGTGCCATTGGCCTCGGGGATTTCTCAGCTATAAGTAGGGGTAAAAAAAATGAACAACAATAATATACTCAGTGTAATTCAATTATACGTGTCTGAGGAGTGTAGGATGTACACAGACCTTACCCTATCTTTGCGGGGTAGATATACCCTCGGCCTTAAAGGAAGTGTAAAGTATGTGAAAATTAATGGTAATTACAATATCACCCAGCACATAGTACACTTATGGATGGTAATCAAAATGTTGTTTTTGGGGTTCGGTACTTTTGTGATAGTGTAGATTAAAGGATGGAGATATTACTGAATTACCAAATATAGGCAAGTAAAATGTATTAATCTATAATAATATATTAAAAGTGTGAACACACTGAGAAAATTAATTTGAATTTTTTGCTCTTGATTAAAATACTTCATAATAGACAAAAATAGAATTCTTTTTCTAGAAAGAAAATACCATTCCTAACTAAGAAAGGACAATCCAAAACATTTATTTTAATAACTATAAATATAATATGTCCATAATTTACCAAAATCTATTACTACGTGTAATCAAAATTTTATTCCATCTAGGACTCTCCGTCTAAATATTAGTGTATCCATGAAACAAAAATTTGAAAATTCTATCCACGAAATCAATTTGTGCAAAAAATGATTTGATGAAAATTACAAAATTATACTGTCTTTTGGCCTGTCATGAGGTGGTAGTGATGACTCTGCTAGCGTTCATCCAGGAAAGATAATTTTGATGATTATCAGAGGCCGATTCTATTATCTATTTTTTCATTCGTATTGCTTTCAATGGGCATCAAAATTGGAACTATATATAATAATAATAATAATAATAATAATAATAATAATAATAATAATAATAATAATAATAATAATAAGAAATAATAATAATAATAATAATAATAATAATAATAATCTATAATCTATATCTATAATTTATAATCTATAATTCTATATATAATATATTAAAAGTGTGAAGAGCAATGTCGTTTGAACTTTTTGCCCTTTATTAAAAGTTTTTAATTTAGATAAAATTTTCTTTTCACTATTTTCCTTAGATTTAAGAGTTAAAAAATAATTAAATATTTATAATAAAATCTTTCCTTATTAGATAAGTCATCAGAATAAAAAGTGCCAAATTTTTAAGATTTTCTGAAGATTTAACTTTAAAAATAAGTAGAGATTTTAAATATATAAAAAAAAAACAAATATGATTCAAATCGATGCGTGTCTCTTAGCCCTTAGCAATAACGAAAAGAGGTACTGTATGACAAACACAAAAGTGAAGATCCATGTTTACATTATTATATTAAAGTGTGAAGAATCTTTGAGATGTGATTTGAACTTTTGCGCTTCATTAAAAACATTCATAATAATAAATAAAATTATCTAATTCTAAATAATTAAAGGTTACACGCGCGAGACATTTGCGGCTAAACTAGTATACCTAAAATATCTAAGGTTGTCCCCAAATTTTAATGTTGTTAGCAATTAAGTACAAAAGTAAGTCCTAGCTATATGCATAGCTATAATGGGGAATGCTACCCATATTTTGCTCATTTAAATGTTTCGTAGCCGTTAAAATTAAATATATAAAGGAAGAAGAAAAAATAAAACAAACAAAATAGAAGATCTTTAATTCTAAAATATACTTTACAACAACAACATAATCAGTATATTCCAACCAAGTGGCGTTTGGGGAGGGTAAGTGTATGCAGTTCATACCACTACCTCAATCGACGTGAGATAAAGAGGGCTGTTTCCGATAGACTTCTAAAATATATTTTAAATATTCTTTTTATTTCAGTGGTATAAAATTAGAAAAAATATAATTTGGAAACTTTAAGCTAAGTTTCTTTCTTTCCCTTTTCTTTTGTTAAAAAGAATATGAGGGAGGGACATGGTAGGGAATCGAATCTTCACCAATAAAGTAAAAATTTAGGTAGTCAATCAACTGAGCTATAATAAAATCTTCTAAATTTTAAATTTATGGCTTTAATCTCTGAAACACGGATAAAATTTGTAATATTTCAAATTTAAAAACTTTAATTTTTGTTTAACTTATGATCTCTGATATGAGGGAATTGTAAATTATATTATAGTTAAAAGGGAAAAGGGTTAAATATGCCCCTAAACTTTGCGAAAAAGTTCTGATATATCCTTCATTAAAAGTTTAGCTTATCAATGCCCCTGCGTCCAAGTTTTGGTCCATATATATCCCTGTTGTAAGTTTTGGATCATATATACCACTGTTGCCAAGTTTTGGGCCATATATACCCCTGTCGATGTTAATTGCTTTGCTGAAATTTTCTAACCCACTTTTTTTTTTTTTCTTAAAAAATTATATTTGCCATATCATTTTTTTATTGCAACATCACATATAATTAAATCCACCACTTCTTTAACACATTAAACGTCCATCAAATGCTCCCATATACCTCACAATCTCTTTGGATTTTCTCTAATTTGACGAAACCCTTTTATTGTATTTTCAGATTCTTGCATAACTGTTTCTCTCATGCATACATACATACATACGTACGTACGTACAAAAGATATACTCTTAATTGACAACTTGTTTTTGCTGTCTCTATATGGGCTCTCTCTTTTACACTTCCACATTTCAATTTCTCACTTGGGTTTTCCTTATTCTTCTTATTCTTGATGTTGGAATTGACGGTGGTGTGATAGATGAAGTCGGTTGATATGATACTAAAATAATTTACAGTTGGTAAGTACTTTAATTCTTGATTTTTATCGCAATTATGCATTGAGTTTTTATGGAGTGTTCTTGACTTTTTTCATTTTTTACTTGATTATTCTTGGGGTTATGCAAGCATCGAAAAACACAACAAACAAATTTCGATAAATTAGAGAAAAATCAAAGAAATTGTGATGTAGATGAGAGAATTTGACGGATGGTTAATGTGTAGAAGAAGGAGTGAATTTAATTATATACGATATGACAATTAAAAGGTGATGCGGAAATATGATTTCTCAAAAAAAAAATAAAAGGAAAAAAAGGATTGAAAATTCTTAACAAAACAATTAACGGCAACAGAGGTATATATGATCTAAAACTTGACAATAGGGGTATATATGATCCAAAACTTGACAATAGGGGTATATATGACCCAAAACTTGACAACATGGGTATATATGACCCAAGACTTGGACGGCAAGGACATTGGTGAACTAAACTTTTAACGGAGGATATATTTGAATATTTTCGCAAAATTTAGAAGCATATTTGACCCATTTCCCTAGTTAAAATTAAAGAGTAAACTCAAATCTTTTTTTTTTTTCCGAAGAAGTTTGAACACGTGGAGTTTATTTATTTCACACTTAAGTTTGTAATGGTAAAAATAAATACGAAACAATATGCTAATGGCAAGAATATGAATTGACCAAAAATATGACATAGGGAAAATTTGAGCACTTTCAAATAGTACAAGAGCAAACTTGGACCTTTTCCCAATCCTAATAAGAAAATATAATATAACATACCCTGCATGTGAAATTAATTTAAAGATAAATTAGATTGTTATAATGAAATGTTGATATCAAAAAATGTTGACTGAATTACAAATTCATAAATCATAATCAATGTTTTACCCAATTAGTCGCTAGCCACTTATTTGTAACCTATTGGTGTGTAAATTTTTGTAGAGTACACTATTTATATTGACAAAATCCCAAGCCTATACTTTGATAGATTAGTCTAAATAATTTATTGTCCATAAAATTAATTCACTTTGCTCATATACATATATATGTATATACACACACAAAGCAACTGCATAATCTCTTACATAATTCAAACACATTTATATCAATTTCATCGAACAAGATGAGTTTATCAAGATCACTTGTAACCTCAGTGTAACACCCCGCATTTCGGGCTAGAATGAAAACCATCATTTCAATGCGTAGATGATCCAAAACCCATAAATCCTATGCAAATTTTCCATGTTAATCAATTATGTAGTGTGGAAAATTGATCAATGAGCTTTCCGACGATATAAGATTCGCCCAAATCCGATACCCGGGCAAGATGTTAAGGCTAATTTAAGTCCTAGTCGTAAAACATTGTCATTTTGATGCTGGCGCGTCGCAAAGGTGGTCTATTTAACAATTGTCAAATTCCAGTAGCCTAGCGCGATTATGGCGCGTCGCGCTGAAGTTCCAGGTCCCAACCAGTGGGACAACGCGATGGCTCCGCGTCGCGGTGACCCTAAAAATCCCATTCGTCAATTTCCAGTGAGCCACAACGATAGTTGCACGTCGCGGTGGCCCATAAAACCGGGCTCCCAGTTATATTTTATTCCGTCTCATTAAGGGATATGAGGTATTTTTCCACCCCCTTATCATCTTAAACATGGGATTATACTCTCAAGTGACCACATTATTCATAGTTTCTTCAAAAATTCACAAGAAACTCTCTCTAGGGTTTCAAACTAAAAACCCAAATAACTCAAGATTTAATCGTGGGTTTTCAAGATTGATTGAAGATTTGGAATCCTCAAATCGTAGGCTTCAAGAATCATCCACTAAATTCCTAAATTGAGGTACGTGGGGTTTTCCTAAAATCTCATGGGAATAGAAATTATGATTTTTAGAAAGAGGTTTCGGATTTATGAATACATTCATGTTTTAGAATACTTGATGGAATTGTTTTGGTCTTTAGGCGTTCTCCCAAATTGATTTGAAATTATATATATATGTAAGCAGGTGTTTTAAGGTTGATGATTGAATTGAGAGTATGACTCATGAAAAATCCCTCTCATGTTATGATTTTCCTTTACTTATGATATGCTATGAATTGTTTTGAAATGCATTTTGAAAAGCATGGTATGAAATGTCTTGATTATTGCTATGACTTGAATATGATTTTTGAATTCGAAAGAGAGGGTTGTTTGTATTGATAAATATTGACTATGAATATCTAAGGGAAAGAGTTGCATGATTTGACAAAGATTTCACAACCACCACATTGTTATTGAAAGAATGATAATCCTTGCATAGTTTTGACTTGTGCTTTCGGAAATGAAATCTCTTATACTATTTGCATGTTTGGGTGGTCTGAATTGAGTTTTGATGAAAGAATCATGCATGATGCATTATGTCTCAGAAATAGGACTTGCAAGTCTTGGTGTGACGGCACCAACTCAGATAATGCCATGTTAATTCAGAACAGAATAAAATGCATGTTTGAAATCAGATTTACAGATTTTGAAACTAGAATAATGCATGTTTTAGAACAGACTAAAATTGAGCATAAAGAGAGCTTAGGTGGTTCCCCGAAGAAGGCGCGAGTTCAGACAACTCATTGTCCAAAATCGTGATTTGCCGATCCGGATTTATTATTATACGTTGGCCTAGTGCCCTGTGGCGTATCAGACTCAGACACTCCAACCCTTGCGACACACTTGGGTTGGGGACTTCCCCGCTGAGTCAATGGAAGATTTCATATAGCCCGTGGAATATCTAACTTGTAGGGGAGTGCCACCTAACTCAGACGTGATACAAAGATCAGAAATTGCATTGACATAAAAATTTTATGATTATAAAAAATGCCCATGTGTTTTGAAATGATATCTTTCATGATGATTATGATAATCTCTCAACTATTGGTAGTGGTACCGTTGAGTTTCTAGGCGGAGAAAGACTAGTTAGATGGTACAAGGTGTTCTAAATGGCCAAGTTAAGGAGTTTTGACTTATAGTGTTGAGCCTTTTGATACGATCTTGATCCTCATGGTAGAGAGATATAAGTTTGGGGTCGCAATATTGGTAGGCTATGACGGAAGAAGTATGGTTCATCAAAGGCTTGGTGATATCCATATTAAGTGTTAGAATCTAAGTTTGAGTTTTGAAGATTGAACTAATAGAAATAAGAATAAAAACACCAGAGGGTGTGCACTTCAACTATGGGGATATTTATGAAGATTCAAAGTTAGTAAGTGTTCAAGTATTATATGATGACTATTGGTGGCTATAGAAAGATAGAGTGCATCCCAGAAGGTAGTATTACAGTGGGTTTTCCACTTTCAGGTGTAGTCATTTGGGTTAAGCTCTATGATATGCGTGTATGGTCATTTTCCAGACCCTAGAGTGCAGTAAGTATAGCTCAGTTAGATTCTAGTAAGGCATCTCTCAAACTTAAGATGATGGCTTGAAGCTAAGGGGGAGATGATAGAGAGAGTAATCAAGTCAGGCTCTCAGATTCTAGTAGAAATGCCAGTATGATATAGAACATCAAAAGGTGAGGGTGAGGCTCAACCTATTCTTGTTTCTATATTTTTTAGTTATCCCAATAACTACTCATGCCTTACATTTCAGTTCCATGATCATAGTTCACGTTCATGCATATGATAGAGGATCAGGTGCTTTTCCAGTCCCTTAATGAGGGGTTTCAGTTCTTGTAATAGTCGAAATCACAGTCCATAAGTTATGAACTCCAAAAATTGAGGTCATGCAGCTCATGACTCATGTACTCACACTGTATAGTGTGCTCAGTTTCCATAACTCATGCTACACGCCAAATGATTGGCGAGATTCCGCTTATAGCCAGGTATTCCCCTAATTCAGATCACTTTGATGAATCCATGATGTTGATTCGTTGTTCCTCAGGCCTCAGTTCAGTGTCAAGTTTCATATAGTATCCTTCCATGCTTCAAGGTCTTATGTTCTAACCTTTTTGTGATTCCTCCTTAGTAATGATTGTGGTGATGAGTGAATGTTTCTTGTTGATGAAAGATCATTGTATGCTTGTTTTAGATAAGGCCATAAGTATGAAGTAAGATTTGGGGACAAGTCTTTGATACATGTGATGGTTTGTGGAAATTTTTTTGTGTGTATATTCTTGGGGTAGAGCGTGTGAGTTGTATTGATAATGGTTTAGAGAATATGTAGAAGTATGTCTTTATGGGTGTTTGCCGTGAAGTTTATATGTGGTTATAAAGATGGGTTTGAATGTCACGTTGGGATTTAAGTGAAGAAACACAATATGCTCTAGTGAATCCATAGTAAGAGTTCAGAGTTGGTCATTTAAGTGATAAGGCACGTTATGCTTAGGGTGTGATCTCTAAAGAGGATATAGAAGATTGAATCATATGGTTTAGACTATTATCGTGGTGTGGCAAGTTGTATTTTGTGATTTAGACTTTGGCTTGATCACAGTGAAAGGATTTAAGCTACTTTAGACATTAGTAGAAAGAGTTATCAATGCCCATATAAGAATTATAAGTTGAATCAAATGAGTGTGGTATTTAAGGGGAACAATATAAATAAGGGAGTATTCGAGAAGTGTGCTAAGCTTGGAAGTAAGAAGTTGCATCGCCTAAGGCCTGGAAATTCTATCCTAGTTTATGAGTTATATGTATTCCATGCTATATAGTAGTGTCATTGTGGTGATTCCTTAGTTGGATGTCTTGTGTAACTCATGCCCAAGATTCTTTGCTCCCTAATGCTACTTGAACTTCTTTAGAAAGAGTATTGAAGAGATACTCCAGTTAAGTATAAGTGTCTGGTATAATTCAGTCTGTAATTCAGTTTAACAGTCAGAAAGACATGTTACTGTAGTTTTCCACCTTTTCACCCAGTCCTACTATTCGAAGTCTCATGTGTATAACCATTCCAAAAGATAATCTATTCCATCCATGTAAGTTGCAAACTCTGTTCAGTCCAAGTATCATGTTTCAGATTCAATTATTTAGTCATGACTCAGTTCATAAAAGTTCAGCACATAATCTCAAATTTTTCCAGCTATTTTAGCTCAGACAGTGTAATACCTTTGTACGACCTAAATCTTGTTGCCTCATGATTCGTACTTACCTAAGTTATCACTTCCAAATACAATGTGTGTGATTTGAGCATAAACACTTTGGGGGAAATCCTAAGCTCTCAACATGAATCAGCTCCTTAAAACAAGTAAGGGCAAGTCAGCTCAGAATTCAGTTTCAGGATAGAAGTTTAGATGTTTCAGATTAGTTATATCCTTTCTTAGATGACACATAAGGTACACATCATTCCATACCTTTAACATTCAACGTTCCTACCCATCATTCAAGGATGAATGATCACAAGAGGGAGATAATGTAACACCCCGTATTTCGGGCTAAAATGAAAACTGTCATTTCTATGCGTAGATGATACAAAAACCATAAATCCTATGCAAATTTTCCATGTTAATCAATTTAGTAGTGTGGGAAATTGAATAAGCTTTCCGTCGATATAAGATTCGCCAAAATCCGATACCCGGACAAGATGTTATGGCTAATTTAAGCCCTAGTCGTAAAACACCATCATTTTGGTGCTTGGCGCGTTGCGGAGGTGATCTATTTAACAATTGTCAAATTTCAATAGCCTAGCACGATTATGGCGCGTCGCGCTGAAGTTCTAGGTCCCAACTAGTGGGACAACATGATGGCTCCGCATCGCGGTGACCCTAAAAATCCCATTCGTCAATTTCCAGTGAGCTATCGCAATAGTGGCGCGTCGCGGTGGCCCATAAAACCGCGCTCCCAGTTATATTTTATTCCGTCTCATTAAGGATATATTAGGTATTTTTCCACCCCCTTATCAGCTTAAACATGGGATTATACTCTCAAGTGACCACATTATTCATAGTTTCTTCAAAAATTCACAAGAAACTCTCTCTAGGGTTTCAAACTAAAAACCCAAATAACTCAAGATTTAACCGTGGATTTTCAAGATTGATTGAAGATTTCGAATCCCCAAATCGTAGGCTTCAAGAATCGTCCACTAAATTCCTAAATTGAGGTACGCGGGGTTTTCCTAAAATCTCATGGGCATAGAAATCATGATTTTTAGAAAGGGGTTTCGGATTTATGAATACATTCATGTTTTAGAATACTTGATGGAATTGTTTTGGTGTTTAGGCCTTCCCCCAAATTGATTTAAAATTATATATATATGTAAGCAGGTATTTTAAGGTTGATGATTGAATTGAGAGTATGACTCATGAAAAATCCCTCTCATGTTATGATTTTCCTTTACTTATGATATGCTATGAATTGTTTTGAAATGCATCTTGAAAAGCATGGTATGAAATGTCTTGATTATTGCTATGACTTGAATATTGTCACACCCCCTTTTTCGACAAAGATTGTTTTTTAGGTTTCGAAAGGGTTTTTATTATTAAAAGCGACAAAATGAAGATTTTTGTTTCAAAAGGACTATTTACAATTTTTATTCAGAGTCGCCACTTGACATAAAATCGGTGTGCCAAGTCACCTTTGAAAATCCTTTTCAAAACTGTTTTGACTCTAAAAGACTGATCTGCGAACAAAGATTCCGGCTATGGAATTCTGTTGACCGAGGGAAAGGTGTTAGGCACTCCTCGATCTCGTGGTTTGACCACGGTCGCTTGGTGAAGTATATCGGCTAATTTTGACACTATGAATATACAAACCACAAAGAAACTCGTAAAACAATCAAACAAACAAACCAAACAAGAAGAATCAAAGTATAGTGTTCAGTCCAATTATACAGTCCCAAAATAAATAAAAATGCGAAAATAAGTCCTATCTAATCTATACTAATCCTAACTATGCTCCTCGGCTTTACCCGATGCCTCGGTCCTTGTTCTCGATCCGCCTTCGCCAACATAATACGTCTGGGCATTACCCGATGAATAAATATATATAGATACTTCGGGGCATTCCCCGACCAAATGAGCACAATTGAATTAAATGTGGTAAAACAAAACCATTCCAACACATATTTCAAACGTGCCATCAATCCATCAATTCTAAATTTGACTACCCGAGCCTACTATTTGCCTACCCGCTCGACGACATATCACGTTCAACATCAACAATGAATCAAAATACCATAATATTCACTTTTATCAATTTTTGATTCCCATTCCCCGAATAACCAATTTTAATCCTTAATGAGATATTATTTCATCACACAACCCATAATCAATCCATAATCAAGGATATCAAACATCGAATCAGAATATACAAATATTAACCAATCCAATAATCAAACGTCACCAACAATTCACATACCGAATCACGTTCAACAATCACATAAGAATTAAAAGAGAGGAAAGAATTGGACCTCAAAGTCGCTTTAAAATATTATTCAATTAAACGAGATGAAGTCCCCACCGGAACCTCGAATAGAGAACCTCAACGATGAACCAACTTTATATCAAAAGATAATAATCAGACAACTCCAAAATAGTGGAAAAGAAATTCTTAATACGAAATTCCGATCACGAACGTTGACCCAATTTGATTTTGAAAATCCCGAGACCCGATATCAACGATGAAACACAGAAATAGATGAACCCAATTCAACAATACAATTGGAAACCGAAACCCTGCATATCCTGAGCTCCATTAACAAGCAAGAAAAGATGGGTCAAGACAGATTCCGATGAATTTCAGTGTTTTTGGACGGATCTGCTTAGAAAATCAACGGAAATAAAGAAATTTAAGGATTTTAAGCCGGAATTAATCAAAAGACGGACTGTTAACCAATTTTGGAGACAAGTTCGCTGGAAAAACTTGAGACGATGATTAGATCTCTCGCCGGCTCTCTATTTCGACCACTCTTCCTCTAATTTTAGTTTTTTTTTCCGATCATCAATCACCCTCTACTATTTTCTTCTCCCATTTTCTCTCTCAACTTCTCTCCCTCTCGATTCTGTGTGTTGTGTGTGAGTATATGAGTGTATTGTTGCTTTGAAGATGAAAAAATGGCGTGTGTGCGTATATCGTGAGGGTGAGTCCCAAAATAGAAAGCAGAAAAAAAAAGATGATGGTTTTTACCTTTTCTTTTTAGGTGGTATGTATATATTCCATTCAAGAATGGACCTTCCCCCATAATCACGTGGGCCCCCTTCTTTATTTTTGGTTCCTTTTGTGAATTCCTTTCCTTTTTTTCCATTCTGTTATGGAAAAGAATGAGGAAAATGTGAGTAGGTGAGGGGTGAAGAACACGTGGCAGGTTAGGGGTAGGGGTAGGTAGGGTGAGGTAGTGAGGTGTCCTCATTTGATAGGGAGAGTTTTCTTATTGGGGATTAGGTTTGCTAGGGGTTTGTTATTTTTTGTCATTTTGTGAAAAAGAATTATAGAACGGGTGAGGATACGTGGTAAGGTGAGATAACAAAAATGAATAAAATAAAGTTTCGGGAGGGTCAAAATTAGGTGTCTACATCATGCCCCCTTTGAATGTAAACACGCAATGTTTTCAGACAAACAAGTAGACAACGAGACAGAATTTTGTCCTGACCATTATTCAAAAATGAAACAAAAAGGAGGGAAACTAAGTCTTGATTTAGGACATCCTACCTACCTAAGTTATGAAGGAATCAAGTCACGGGTATCTCAAAGGATTAGATAGAGAAGGACTATACCGAGTTGGAGAGTCGAGTGAGGTTCCATCGAGGTTCCGGTCCATGGCTCTGTCATTACATCAAAAATAAAAATTACAAGTTAAAACATAAATGAAATTACAAAATCCTATCTAGGCAGCTTCTTTTGAACTCTTGACTTGAGTTTCATCACCCTATTCTTCAGGAGGGCTCCTGACTTGCAATTTCATCACTTGTTGCTTGGGTTTCAATTGCTTCACCTTGTTACTTGACTTTCCATTTATTCACCCTATTCTCCAGGCGGGCTCCTGACTTGCTATTTTTGACTTTCAATTTCCTCGCCTTATTACTTGACTTTTAGCTTCTTCATCCTGTTCCTCTGACGGGTTCTTGA